>OY731408.1:27500997-28973497 GCA_963425845.1 Sphenostylis stenocarpa
TTCAATGCCTTTCACAATTTGCAGCCCTGTGACAAAATTTCTCAACCATATTCGATGATTTGATGTCTCATAGCATACTACAAATTCTTGACATCCTGCAAAATCTGAGTCAGAAAACCCAGCGATCTCCAACTGGTCTGACCTCCTATATGTGAGCATATAATCATTTGTTCTCTTTAAATATCTTATGACTCTTTTTGCTGCTTTTCAATGGTCTATTCCTGGATTGCTTAAATATCTGCCTAGAACTCCAACTATATATGCTATGTCTGGATGCGTACATACTTGGGCATAGATCAAACTCCCTACAACTGATGCATAGGGAATCTTTTGCATTTCCTCAATTTCCAAATTCTCCTTTGGGCACTGATTGAGACTAAACTTGTTTCCCTTTAAACTTGTGATACACACAATCATCAATAATATTCATCTTGAAGCCAAATGAGTTTCATACCTTCTGGTAATGGGACAAGTTCCCAAACCTTATTGTCTTGCATGGACTTATACTTCTCTTATTGCTTCAATCCACTTTTGAGAGTTAGAACCTTATATAGCTTGACGGAAGTTAATTGGGTCATCTTCCATTATATCATTATTTTCCTCATGTTCCTGAAGAAATACCATGTAATCATCCGAAATAGCATTTCTTCTTTCTCTAGTGGATCTCTGCAAAGTTATTAGCTCATGATGCACAGGTTCTCGAGGATCTTGAGTTTGTTCTTCATGAACAACCAAATCATCTTGAGTAAGGGGTTCATCAACAATGCCTTGTGGAGGTTCCGAACTTACTTTATCAAAAGTAACTATTTGAATCGGTTATGAAATTGTTACCGATTCTTCCTCCAAGATGAAGTTCTTAATCTTATTCTTCCCCCCAAACTCAATATCCTCAAAGAACGTAGTAGTTCCCGTCTCAAAAATTATCTTTAATGTGGGATCATAAAATTTATATCCCCTAGATCTTTCAGCATAACCAATAAAATATCTACTTACTGTTCGGGAGTCCAATTTCTTTTCATTTTGCTTATAAGGTCTTGCCTCAGCTGGATAATCCCACACATGGAAATGCTTCAGACTAAGTTGTCGCACAATCCAAAGCTCATAAGGTGTTTTGGTAGCTGCTTTAGTTGATACTCAGTTTAGAATATAAGTTGTCGTATTTAGTGTCTCTCCCCAAAGAGATTCCAGTAAGGTGGAATGATAAATCATACTCTCTACCATATCTTTAAGAGTGTAACACAAGCCCAAACGTCACGATTTGATTGTGACCTGAGCACTTGTGCCATAATGCACCTGAGTGAGTATTTTCAATTTTACGTTTAGTACCACGTGATTTTGTATTAAGGGTTTCATTATAGGTGACCACAATATCAAGTAAATAGTGATGATCATAAATCAAAAGTGAATCAGTTCCAACAATATCTGAATTAAAAGACAAACTGAACTTATTGTTTCCAAATGAACACAAATAACCTAATTTTTTCAAATAAGAAACTGAAACCAAATTCCGTCTAAATGACGGCACAAAAAAAGTGTCTTTCAAATCCAAATAAAAAACCAGTACTCAATAACAATTTAAAATGCCCTATAGCTTCCACCTCTACCGATTTGTCATCTCCAACATAAATCCATCTTTCAGAATCAATTGGCTTCCAGTAGTTTAGACAACCCTTTCTTTTCACGCAAAGCATGATATTTAGCACATTTCTTCTTTACATGTCCAATCTTATTGCAAAAGAAACATTTGTTTTCTTGAGTTTGTTTCTTTTGTTCTGGACCCTTAGCAGCTTCTTTCTCGAGATCCTCTTATCTCTTTCTTTTGCCCTTAGCCTTGGAGGTGCTTGCAAAATGAGCACTTTCTGTCTTGTCTTGCTTTAGTCTTTCCTCTTCTTGTACGCAATGTGAAATGAGCTCATTAAGAGACCATTTATCCTTCTGACAGTTGTAAGATACCTTAAATTGATTAAACGTTGCAGGAATAGAAATCAACACCAAATAAATGAACAAGTCTTCTGAGAGTTCAAGCTTTAGTGCCTTGAGTTTAAAAACAATATTAGATATGCTCATAATGTACTCCCTGATATTTCCTTTGCCTTGATATTTCATGGAGATCAAGTTCTGAAGAAGAGTGCTTGCCTCTGCCTTATCGCTTTTTGCAAAGCGCTACTCAATTTCAGCAAGAAATTCTTTGGCACTTGTGATGTTTTCAGAAACAGTGCCCCTAAACACCTCCGGGATGTCGCGCTTAATGATCATTAGACTCATGCGATTTGAGCGATCCCACTTCTCATAATCTCTTTTCTGTTCAGAGGTACTTGAATCCGTAGGAGTAGGGGGTTGTTCAGTCCTTAACGCAAGATCCATATCCATGCAACCAAGAATAATATCAATGTTCTCTTTCCAGTCCTTAAAATTTGTTCCATTGAGGACCGGAACATAATTTAAATTGGAAGATACAGAAGCAATTGTAGCTGAATTTAGAACACAAGAAATAAACTAATTATGCTCACATTATATAAAAAATAAATAATATATATTCAAATAGTGGTTTAACCCATCTCAAGACACCCAATGCACCATCAATATCAAGTCTTTGGACAGTAATATTAAATGCTAGAGATATCTTGTTGTAATAATCAAACATTGACAATAAAGCATGTCCAACAACAAACCAGTCTTTGGATTGATTTATCATCGACAAAGCAAATCCTTATAATTATCACATGTTTATCATTACAAGTGTGTATGCAATTCGGCCAAATATTAATCTTCCTTTGGGTCGACTAATACTCGCATGAATATACACAAACACTAACATTCAATATTTTTTATGAACTGTCCAATTCAAGAGAGGTTACTTTGGTGACTTCTTGACTCAATTTGCTCACAAAAAATATTAAATTACCAAAAAATTAAATATTTTATTTATATAACAAAACCAAATATTTAATATTTGCAAACTGATTCAAAAGAGAATCACCTCATTAGAATTCTACTAAGGATGAACACCTCCCTAGAATCTCATTAGGGATTAACACCTCATTTGAACAAATCAAAGGATGAAAAAAGACCTCATTTTCCACCAATACATAAAGGATGAACATCTCCCTAAAATCACACTAGGGATGAAACAGAGATAGTTCTGAGTCTCTTTAGCATACTGCTCTAAACCCTAAAAGGGGATTAAACAGTAATCATTCAAACCCTAAACAGGGAAATTTAACATCAAATTTTCCTAAAGACAATAAAATAAGAACAGTCACACCTGTGGAAACATTCACCATTTACCTAAGATTTTTTGTGTTGGGAATACCCCAAACACCACCCGCAATTCCAAACTCATCCATATCCACCATGAAAAGAAAACGAAAACAAAAACTCATAAAATTAAATAAAAACAAAAACAAAAACAAAAGATTCAAAGAGAACAGAAAACTCAATACTAGAAAGATTGAAATTTGAAACACTATTTCTTTCTCGGTAAAACTTGAAACTTAAACTGAAACAAAAGGGAAAAACTAAGAAGAAGAAGAATCCATAACTTCCTCCACAGTTCCATCAGCAAGCAGAATCAGATTGGGGATGTTACCCCCAAATTTAAATTTTAGGGTTTACGAAAATTAGAGATTATTCTCCACTTAGGGTTCATAAAATTAGGTAATTTGAATTGTTTAAAACAAAATTAATCCTAATTTTCATAATTAGGGTTCTATAAATTAAACAGACATGAATCAAATATGGGCGGCTCTAATACCAATTGTTGGAAAAATAATAATAATAATAATATTCCTGATTTTGATTCTAACGATCAAATATAAACGTAATCTCATACTGATAAACATGCTGTAAAGTGAATGCGAAAGTGTACCTGAATTAGCCATAATGATGATGTCTTTGTAGAGCACTATATTGATCTTGGGACCATGACCCCTTAAAATAACCAGAATTAGGTTAATTACTTAAGTTTTAGTATTTCTAATTTGACCCCTCATCAAATTAGAAATTACTCTATGGTCTCTACACAATTTTATTTTCATGACATATGTCTTTAGCCAAACTTTTAATTTAGTCAGATCACTTTATTATTTGACTTAATAAATAATGACCCTAACACATTTAAATTATGTATCATATATATACATGACCCAAAATTTGCCAACAGGATGAACAATAAGGAGAATATGAGAGAGAGGAGTTTTTGTCCGAGTAAGAAGAATGTTTCCTATAATCGAGTGAGGTTGAGACTTTTTTAATTCTTTTTTTACAAATTTTAATTTTATATATTATCATTAACTATATTAGAAGAAAAAATTATTTTTTATTAATTAGGTGAGTCGCGAATTGATCGGTGGACTAAAAACACTAACCTACCTTATCATATATCATATTATAGTAAATTGATCGAATCAGTCAGTTGGACTGACTCTATTTTGTCATCTAATTTTATATATTAATTTTGATAATATTAGATAAAAACCTACTTATAAATATCTTATTAGAATGATTATATATCAATAATTTTAATTTAAAAATAATACTATCATGACCAAATTATAATTTTTAATAATGGTTATTTGAATAACGTAATTAAAATTGAAAAAAAAAAAGAGAGAATGAATCCATATTAAAATTCCAAACCTTTTATTTTATAGTAAAAGGAATCGAAAGTGTTGAAGTCACGTGTCAAACTTACACCACATGCTTCCGTTTATTGCGTGTGATTCGTTAAAAAGTAGTCCAAATAGGGTAATGGGCCACCATCGTTGACTTATCACAGCCCAATAATGCCTCCATCATTCCATCAACACCGTTTTCAATTTACACCATTCATTTTCATTCCATCAACTATAATTTTTTTTTTTTATTACTTTTTCTATTATTATTATTATTGAACATGATTTTGAATCATGAAAACCAAAACCTTTTCCTTGTTGGATTTTATTTAAAAAAAAAGAAAAAAGAGTGTGGTCATTTGACTTTAGCCACACACACACACAATACACAACTCAAATGATTTTCCATAATTCTTCATATTTATAATTGTCTTTGTTTTCTTCTTATTATTAGGTTTTTCAATTTTGAGCATTCAAGCTTGGAGGGTTCAAAAACACATGCAAACCAACGAAGCAAAGACAGGTTCATTTCATGACAGGTTTGTCTTCTTCTCAACTTTGTTTTCTTGCTTTGCAGTGACCATCAAATCAAAACCATGGATGAACCAAGAGATTCCTAGTTATCTCCTACCACCTCATCTTTTACACACTTCGTTTAGGAAATTTACAATTATAGTGATAGATTTTGTATCATTATTTTCTTTTACAAAAATGGTTGTTATTAAATCAGTAAAAGTTAGTCCTTTGATCAATTAGTAAAAGTAAGGCGTAATAGAAAGGGTATGATTTTTTGAACACTGAAAATGACTAAAATCAGAGACATTTATTAGGGCATGAGGATTGCAGGGAAATTTCAGCTTTTGTCAATGTTTTTGAAGACAAGGTGGTTGGGGGATTTTCTGTAATTGACTTAACAAGTAATTATATTAAATTTTTAACGTTTCACGTTAGTGTTTCCCATTAGGTCTCAATAAGTATTTGTTTATATAGGTAAAATAGAAATGGGTTTGGTTGAATAAAAATGAAAAGTGAAAAGAAATTGTTGGATGATTTTTTTTATTTTTTTTTTTGTAAAGTTCAAATTATTTTTGTATAATTTTTTTTTATATATTTAAACATTTTATGGTGAAGATTGGTATAGGAAAATATGATCCAAATATGTCTCACAGCAAATCAGTGTTATTATTCCACCAAGGCCTACAATAAAAACCCCAAAACAAACAAGGCTAACACTTGGTAATCTGGTTATGAAAATTATTATTGGAGACGAAAAAAGAAAATTTGGCTTATTAAGTAATTCTCCTGATTAAACAAGTTAGTTAATTTAATTGACAACATAAAATATATCTTAATTAAACACTAACAAACATTCACAAGTAATATATTTCACCGATAATTCTTAGTTATTAATATCTATTCAAAATTTTTAAAAATATATATTATTTAATCCTTTTTATTTAATATATTTTTAAAATATACTATTAAATCCCCGACAATTATTATTATTAAAACCACATTAAAAAAAAACGTGGAAATCCACGTAATGTGTTTTGTTGCACCGATTTTTTGCTTTACTGAGAAAATGGACTAGAATCTAATGAAAGGAACAATAATAGATACGTAACATTTAAGGTTCTTATATATTGCACATCATACTTCTTTTTTTGACAACCAAAAAGTTCTTTACCAAGTTCACAGAATGATTCCAATATTTCCACTTTACGCTTTCTTTTTTTTAATTTTTTTTAAGATAGATCGGAGGAGAGTTTCTTTAACAATATAAACGAAACAATTTATTAATTTAAGAAAATGAATCATCTGATAAAAAAGAAAGCATAGCTGAATAAATTTTCTGTTGAAGCTAAATCAACATAGATGCTTTGCTTTGGATCCATTCAGCTGGTGTTGCAAGCAACGATTCCACCAGATTTAAAGTACCAAAAGGATATAAATATAATTAATTTACAATCTTGCACAGTTCATCAATTCTCTAGTGCATTTAATCAGTGCAAGATGACCATATTTTGCAAGATACTTCAACTAGACAATTACCGTCCAATCTCTTTAATACAATTTTTTCTACCCAATACAATAATACTAATACCACTTGATATAAGTGTAATTTGATTCCTATCCTTGAACTGAAGAAACAGATAAATACATACATGATGGACACATGAAACTTTTGAAGTAAAATATGACATGCAGGAGGGTACACTCACAGTCATTCAAAATTCCCATTTTCGGAAAAGTACATGAATCAGAGTATGTATAACCCCAAGAAAGAATGAAATTAAAATTACTTAATCAGTAAATTAACAATTATCTCTTGGTCTCATCATCCATGAAGTCTATCTATTCTCCCGTGTAGTATATATAAAAAAGCCTTCCCTAAAGACCCTTCTTCATGTTGGCCAATGCTAACCTCTCCAAGTATACAAGGGAAAAGAAAACTAAGGAAATAAAACACAGCCACCTCTCTTCTAAGAACTGGAAGAAAGGAGAATTAGAAAGATCAAAAGAATGGCAGTGGTAGTATCTCCTGGCAGTAAGCAATAACAAGAGCAGCAGTTCCTTCACTTCCTTCTGAGCATTCTTTGCTTTAATATTATACCCACAAATTCTATTCATCATCTGATTCCAGAGTTGGGGTCTTAGAGCAGATCTCCTTTTGATGGAGTTCCAACATTTTCTTTTCTGGATTACAGAGGCCTGTAGGTGAACAACAGATCATTAGGATAAAATATTCTATTTTGGGAGTATATAAATGTATGTCACACACTTATAACAAAAATTTAAATGCTGACTACAAACATATAAAAGATCCTCTAAAACGATTTAATCATATAAAGGAGCCTCACCAAAAACAGATTCCCAATTTACAGATTAATTAATGCCTCAAATACGGGTAAGATCATCCTTAAATATTTTGTAAGAGCATATTTGATTAATTTTTTATGCTACAAATTTCAGCAGCCCATCCTTTTAAAATGTCTTTTTAACGAAAACTGCCCTTTGAAGAGATGATTTTAGAGGGAAAATGGAGGGAAGAAAAAATTTCATTTTAATTAAACATGCCTTATTTGACAAAATATTAAAATGAAGGAAATAAAATGGCAGATTATGATGTAGCCTCCAATGATCCTTTAACATCCCTTAATTCATTTTATAAACATTCTCTTAATTTAGATATTAAAAATAATCCTTCCCTGTTCCCACCCAAACTACTACATCAATAGTTGGACAGGAAAGACACAAAGCCACATTGAATAGCTCGAAGCAATTTTCACCATGAAGAGGTAGACCATAATACCATTTTTCTTCTTTGGGGGGATCCCAAGTCATGAAGTTCATGTACTTTTAAGGTTTTCCAAGAAAATTCTGTCTAAAGCCCCAAATACTGATGCTGTAACATCATGGTGCAAAGAGAAACACCAACCTGAGCACTTTGGAATATCCCAGACAGCAATAGATGTGGCTGTACAGTCTGTAGCACAAAGTTCATGATTATTCTCATGGTTGACATTCATAGCTAGCATCCAAGCTCCAATAGTAACATCCTCATTGCTGAACATCCGGAAACTGTGAAACAATGCAAAAGCATTATATTGAAGTGGGAAAGAAGGTAGGTATTGAAAAAGATCCATATCATCATGTTTATCTATTGAAAACCTCCAGCACTTTACATTGAGGAAATTTATGACCTCGACCTTCAAAGTATGATACTGTTTAGATAACAAAAAGAGCATAGCTCCCAATCCATTTGCACCGGTGAGACAACTAACAAGACTAGGCAATATCTCAACTTCGTTTTTTTTTTTTTTTTTTATTGAGATAAGAAACAGAAATTATCCAACCAACAAGCACACAAATCTGTAATGGTATTGTGTTTTCCTTATGCATTGCATACTTGCTTACTAATGGATCAGCCCAAAAAGCGATGTTCTATATCTAAACATCAACGAGTGTATCAAAGTATTTCCTACAGTTCCCAATAGATTACATGATAGATTTGTGATCCTACTGTCAACTGAAGGACATGTGACCATGCAAGTTCTGGAGGAAAGAAAAACTTGCCTGTCATTCCTAAGAGCAACCAAGCTTGAGACAACATCAGCAGAAAGAACATATATAGGACCATAAGCGTGAAGAAAATACTCCTTTCCAAGCAAATTTGACAATGGCTCATACCTAAAAGATTTAATTGGGATAAGTAACATGAGAAGAAGTAGATAAAATGTTGGTTATAAGTTGAGGCCTATAATGTATCAATAACGGTGAAGCTAGATAGCACAACATTAGCATTTTCAACTCAAAAAGATGAGGGTGATTATTAGTGATAATTTGGACAACAAAATTGGCAAAAGTGTCAAATTAAAAGGTGTGAAATTGTTTCAATCTTGTCCTTTATGATAATACCTTGGGCATCAAGTTTATATCCAACAACCAAGCCTTATTCCATTCCGTGGGATTAAATACAAACAAGTTCATTCCACAACAGACTCTATCATAAACCATAAAAGGGCGATTCATTGAGCAAATATTTTATTTTAATTGAGTATTAAGTATATTATATATAGTTTGAAGAAAGAAGAGAGTCTTTATCTTTATGTGGATATTACAGTAATACTTAAGAAGTTTTATCTGTTTTTAGTTATTAAATGATAATAGACTATGAAAACAAATAATAGTTGAATTCCACAATGATTTTAATAAAATCCCATTATTTAAACAAGTTTATTTATTTTGATTGGACAACAGTAAACCAACATACTTCAAGTTTTGAATAAAAGTATATGCAGTTCGTCTTGTAAAGAACCTATAACCTCGTTCTCAAAATCCCGATCCTCAACAAAAGGAAAGCATGAGAAAAGAACAACTACAAACAAATTTGTTAAAAGTCTGGGAGCCGTTTAATTACGGTGAGCTTTCAGTAGTGCTTCAGTTCCTTTTGTTTATCAATTTAAATATATCTACCTTTTCAATTTCATTAGCCGTGGTGAAAACACAAAAGTAAAAATAACAAATTGCTGAATTGTGCGGTTTGTATCTACGATGTGAAAGTGCATTGGTTTATCCATGTATCAAACAGTTCAAAGTCATTTGCGATTCATTACTTGAAAACATGTTGCCAGCCAACCAAATTGCTAACTGTAAGATAATAATAAGTATGACTAAAACTAAAATCTGCTTGCAAACTTGTTATCTTAGTTGTTCATTTGCAAATCTAACAACTAAATAGTATTAATAATTTACATTTCTTTCTCAGGCATATAGCGTCATCAAGTAAAGACATCAAGTTTTATATATTACTCTTATTCCAGCATTGGAGCAATTTATTGATGGCATTTTTTTTTTCCTGAGTAAAATTGTGGCATGCTGAAAGTGTGGAATTGGGAAAATTAATGTATACAGAATCAAACTAACATCTCGGAGATAAACTAAACTCATCATAACAAAACTAACCATTTGAGTTTTGGATCAGTGAAAACAGGTCCTTTTTTCATGCATCCTATGTATGTCTGAGGATGAGATCGCTCTTTGGCCAGTAGTAATGATAGACGATCTGACAATATTTTAAAAGTATGCGCATAAATCTTAATTAAAATTTTAAAATGTCATCACATAAAGGAAGTACTTCAAATATTTATCACAATAAGCATTAAAAGATCAAGTCACCTGGCCTTAAATATATGTCATCATCAGCTTTGACATAAAATTCAGCATCAAAAAAAGCATAAGCAGCTTTGAAGAAAGCTAACCTGTGATGAATGAATATTCAATTTAGCAACACACTACAGATAATATGCAGAAATTTAGTCATTCTCAGCACACACGTTTTGTATGGGAGCTTACTGTACTCCTCTTGGATATCCAACAAAATGAAATCATCATATTCTGCTACTTCCTTCTGAAGTGCAGACATCTTTGCTCTGTCACTTGTTCTACCAATGATAAACCTAAAAGCCAACCCAGTGGCTTCTTCCAAGCTGCAAGCAACAGTTAATAATTAAAAATGACAGTGCCAACTTCAAACACTGCAATCTACCTTAGATATTGAGCCGAATCTAAACCAAGCCAGATAAACACACAGACGAGAACCTAGAATGACTCGAAATCAAATTGTCATTAAGCTGTATTCAACTCATACCAAAGAAGTGGAACGTTAAGAAACAGTTCTACAAATAAGCTTTGCAAATCAGTAATGAATAAAATACAGATAATCTTCACGTCCATCAATTTTCCCTTCCTTTTCACCCGCTCCATTATTATACATTAATATCAATGTTGTAAAATCAAAATATAAATGATGAGTTTCACTCCAAAAAGGTTCATAGTTCAAGTACATTTCCCAACCTATAGCTGTGTACAGATAATTAAAACAAGACTTAAATACATTAAAAATCCCTAAAAACATGACCTTTTTAGGTTTACTCCCCGTAAAAATTATTAATTTTTAATCCCTAAAATTTACAAAAATCACATTCCTCTAGTCCTTGCTGAAGGACCAAAACCACATCAATTTTGTTAAATGTAAAACTAAAATTGAATAAAAAATTATATGAACTAAAACAAGAAATATATCCTACATCGTTAAAAACACAAAAAAATACATATTCAGGATTTGTTTGATTTAGTTTTATTTTTACTTTTAGCAAACAGTTTTATAGAATTAATTTTAAAAAACTATTTTTGAAAATAAGTTAACAAAATTGTTTGATAACTCTAGTTTGAAAACTCTTTTAGACTAAAGAGGATGACATGCACAAGGATGAAAAATTACGACGAAAATCAAAAAACAATTTTAATAATTTTAGAGATGAAGGCAGGCCATGTAGTCCAATTATTGGTGAATATATGAATATCATTAATGAATACAAAAAACTAAAAACAGAAAATACCTTCTATTAATTTTGGTTTTTTAGTTTTTTGAAAACTAAAAATTGAAAAAAGTTTTTGAAACTGTTTTAAAAAAATACTTACCAAACAATTTTAGTTTTTAAAAATTAAAAAACCGCTTTTAAACACAGTAAACAAACAAGCTCTTACAATAACATTTTTTTAAAGAATTTTAGACTTCTACATTTAAGAAGAAAAAAATTGTAACTGTTTGAAGTTTTTAACAACAATGTGTTGTTTGATGGTCGTCCATAAGAACGCAAACATGTCACCCCACTACTAGTCCAAATACAAATGTGTGATATTATTCTTCACATTTCTGACCTCTTGACATTTGAGGCCACTAAACAATTTCCCTAAAGAAAATTAGTAAAATTACCGCAAAAACTGCTGTTCTCTCACGTCAAAACTAAAGAAAAACAAAGCAAACCACAGGAAAAACCATTCACTTTTCTCAAAACCCTATGGCTAATATTAAAAGACTTAAAATGAAATTTTTAGTCCCCCTTATCTTAATTTTTATAATTTTGGTCCCCCTTATTTTTATTTGTATAATTTTGGTCCCCTTATTTTTATTTGTATAATTTTGGTCCCCATACTTCCAATTGAGTGATTTTGTAACAAATTTGCTATCATTAACCACCTGGTATTTAATTAACAGACTGATATAAGCAAAAAATCTTTCTTTTCTCCATAAAACTATTGAAACCATGGGTGAATACAATGTGCACAAGGGAGGTGATAAAACACATAATCTCTAAAGATACACCAAGTTTTGTCTCCACACCATCAGCAACTAGCACATCAAGTTGTTAATTAGGCAAGAGATAGTAATCCCTCTATCCCAAAATCATAGTCTTTTCATACGTTAAGAAAAACAATAAATATGCTACTTATTAAATCAATTTTATTATAAACGTCTCTCTTCTCAATAAATACATTACTTTTACTAGCTGCAAATGCAATACCTTCTCTTCAATATTCGGGAGCAAATTAAGAATACAGAAAGAAAATTAATAACACCAGTTCGTTTGAAATCTTTTTATAGACTAAAACTACAGTCATTCCTGAGTTTGATACTTATGTCCCAGCCGAGCAAATTTAATATTAGGCAAGACCTTAAGACACTGGTGAATCATGTCCAACGACAAAAAAAAAATAAAACTATATTCATCATGGGAAAGAGGAACAAGATGTTATTGTTAGCTAAATTCGTCACTGTTTAGATGTGAGACTAATGGAGGCACCCAAATTTAACCTATGAAATGATTGTAACACTGGCAACGTTCAATTAAACATAATGTAACCAAATTTGCATAAAAGCAAAAGTAAGAGCACCAAAACTAGCAAAACTACCACAACAACAACAACAACAAAAAAGCCTTATCTCATTAGCTGAGGTCTCTACATGGATTACAGGATTCTATTTGGCACAGTTAAAAAGCAAAGCATGAGGACAAAATCTGCATTTAGGCTAAAAAAACACAATTCGAGAGGACTCAAAAGAGATAAAGCGAATACCGATGAAGGCCTTGGCGATCAGAGGGAAACCACGTCTTTCTCAACGCCTCTCTCCTCCCACCGGATCCAAACCCCGTTTGAATGCCCACAAACCCCATAACCTTATGCCTCTCTGCATCACCGACACCAACAGCTGTGTTGGGGTTGCCGGCGTGTTCCCAGACGACGCGCACCGATCGAGGGTGCGCGTTGACGCAGCGGTTGTTACGAATCTGGGCGAGGAAGGAAGAGATGGCGAAGAAGAAGAGGAGGAGGAGGAGGGCGGAGAGGCCGAGGAGGAAGGCGGTGGATCTGCGCGTGGCAAAGGGCGATTGGTAGCGCACGTAGGGGAGGGCGTAGGACTTTGGGGAAGAAGGCATGGCTCAGGGAATGGCGAAGGTGGAAGAGGGTACGTTCATGGCACACAAAAATGAATGAAGGTTGAACGCAGTAGGAGTAGACTAGAGACTATGGAGACTCACGATAACGCAACGGTGAGTGAAAATCACTAAACCGAAAACTACCAGTGAAATTTTAATTTTTAATTTCTTTAAATTGTATTTTTCTAGAAAAATTTTAATAAATAAAAACTGTAGTTTAAATTAAAATTTCATCTCTACATTTATTCTAATTATAAAGTTCAATTTTATCCTGGTTCTAAATTATAATCACATCTAGCATTATTTTAATATAAAATTTCATATATATCATACTGTAATTATTATTTACAGGAGTAGCACAATTTTTCAAAAAGTTAAATATTTTAAATAAAAAATAATAATTATTAGAAATTTTATGTTTTAAATCCATTAAAAATATATATATATATATATATGTTATTTATATAATTATCTTATTAATATATTTTTATAAATATAATAAATACAAATATATTTAATATATATATATATATAATATTTAAATATTTATTTATGTAATTATATATTTAATATATTTTTATAAATATAGTAAATACAAATATATTTAATATATATATATATATAATATTTAAATTTTATTTAATATAAATTAGTTGAAGAAAAAAATTGATTAAAATAATAATTTATAGGAATAATAAATTAAAAATAAATTTATATAAGATATTGTATGAATAACATTTATTTAATAATAATTTTGATGTAAAAAATTACAAAAATACAAATAAATTACAATATTATAGATTTAATATTTAAATAAATTTAATAAATATGAATTTATATATATATATATATATATATATATTCAAAAATGCAGCTCTCAAAGACTGAGCCAAGAGCAAACTATTACTACAACATCATAAGACAAGCCAATCCAGAAGCAGCAAACTGGATTGACGAAATTCCAAGAAATAAATGGGCACTTGCATATGATGATGGTAGAAAATGTCATCTAACAACCAATTTAGCTGAATCCATCAATTCAGTCCTAAAGAAAACAAAGAATTTACCAATCTCCTCTATGGTCATGGCCACATACACAAGATGCAACAAATTTTAAACAAAAAGAGGGAGACAAATCACAGCAATGATTAATGTTGGTCATGTCCATTCAGAAGTTGCATCAAAGGTCTTACAAGATGCTTATACAAAATCAAACACTCATAGGGTGCTTGAATTCGATAGAAGCAGCACAAGATTCTTGGTGGAGGAGATCGTCAACCCAAGAGAAGTTCGATCGGCTGGTAATTTTGTTCTTAGACTACATGAAACTTGGTGTGATTGTGGGAAGTTCCAAAAACTTCATCTACCATGTTCTCATGTGGTTGCAGCATGCAAACATGCTCACCATGATTATGAGATGTACATCAATCCTGTTTACAGGTTGGATGTAGTCAACAAAGTGTATGACAAATTGTTTGGGAGCTTAGACACGAAGATTATTGGTCATTATATCAAGGCCCACAACTTTGCCCCAACCCAGCAACAAGAAAAAGTTCTAAGGGTCGTCCAAAATCAACACGAATTAGGACCGAAATGGATATCTGCGAAGTAGGTCACCCAAAGAAATGTTTCTATTGTCACACATGAAATCATTATCCACATAACCCCGGCCTCAGGGATCAACTTCTCATAGATAAATCTATTGTAGTTTTGTAATATGACATTATAATCATTAATAAATAATTATTATACTCATTTGTGATTTTGTAACTTGGTTATTCATGTTTTGTTGTTTATTCATATTTCATTGATTTAATATCTAAAATATCAATTCACTCTAATTCAAATAGTATATCTTACACATATTTCTAATTAAAATTTTTATTTATACCGAATTTTAACAAAATATTTATACCAAACAAATTAAAATATAATAAAAATATTTATATATTTTTATAAAAGAAATATTATTTATACTTAATTAATATATATATATATATAATTTATTTATGTTATTATGTATATATAAAGATATAAATATATATTTATTAAATATATAAATATACATGTATTTATTATATTTATAAAATGATAAATAAATATTTAAATATATATATATATATATTAAATATATTTATATTTATTATATTTATAAAAATATATTAATAATATAATTACATAAATATATTTGTATGATATGTAAAAAAATATTTTTCTCAGTATTTTTATATAGACGCGTATCACAAGCAGTTAAGAGAACTGAAAATTCTCAATATTTTAATTGAAATATTTGACTTTTCAAAATCTGTGCTGCTCGTGTAAATAATAAGTACAGTATATTATGTATGAAATTTTATGTTAAAACAATGCTACACGCGAAAAAAAATCTCACATCAACTTAATTTAAAACGAAAATGATTACATTTTTTTTGAGAATTTTATGATTGAGAGAAGTTTTCCGTTAATTTTGTTTAAAGAAATTAGAGTTAAAAAACTTTTCTTTTTTTTCGTAAATAGAATCTTAAATTAAATATCTTGGCTAATCTTTTTTTTTCACTCTCATTCCAACATTAAATATTATACCAAACATTAAAAAAATTAACACTTAATCATTATTTGTGTGATAAAGATGAGTTTATAAAGTAGATTTAAAAAAAAAAAAAACAAGTTGGCTTTTTATGTTATATACAAATATTCTTTTGGAGCAAGGATTAGATTTTAAAATATTAAAATTACATTAATGTAAATCTCATCCAAATAAAACCTTTTCTAATAATAATTATTATTACCATATATGTATAATTTAATAATGAAAATAATATTACTTTCTCATATATATAACTCTTAGAGAAAATAAACCGCTAATAAGTATTTATGTACTGTAGTTAAATTGAATTAACGAGTGAGAAAAGTTATCCATATAAGATAAAAAAATACTACTTTTAAAAGTTAAAATTAATTTATTTATAAAATAATATGCAGATTTTTTTATGTTACTTGTTTAAATTACTATTTTAAATTGTATATTAACTAATTGTAATTTTAAAAAAATATTTTCCTTTATATTATTTATTATTAAAAGGAAACATTTTTATTAGGGTTAAAAATATTCATATAGTTACAATTTATAAATTACATTCAAATTCAACTACTATCCATTTGTATTAATTCTAATAGCCACATGTAACTTTTAATAGTTATTTATCTATAGTCATTTTTAACAATTCACTCAAGTTAGAGCATACAAATTGTATGTTTTAAGTTTGGAACAACAAAATTCAATCGGGATCCCTTAAGGATTTAGTTAGCACATCTGCAAGTTGATAATTAGAAGCACATATTCTTTATATATCTCTTTTGACAATAACTTCTCCCGAATAAAATAATAGTCAATTTCTATATGTTTAGTTCTCTCATGAAATACTGGATTAGATGTCATATAGAGAGCAATTTGGTTATCACAATACATCTTCATGGTTTGAATATTACCAAATTTGAATTCTTGAAGGAATTGTTTCATCAATATAAGTTCACAAGTAAGATAAGTCATTGTGCTGGATTCAGCTTATGCAGTGGATCGAGCTATTGCATTATGTTTCTTACTTTTCCAATAAATAATATTTCCTCCAAGAAAAACACAATATATTGTAGTATAATGCTTGTTAGTGGGAGATCCTGCCCAATCAGCATCACAATATCCAGAGATTTTTTAATCTATTTTATCTTCGTATAACAGACCTTGTCCTGGGGTCTTTTTGAGGTACCTTAGAATTCGAATAATAGATGTTTAGTACAAGGACCTTGCATAAATTGAATTACAACACTCACTGCAAAAAATATATCAGGTCTAGTGATAGTCAGATAAATAAGTTTTCTAACCAGTCTTCTATACCTTTCTGGATCAAAGAACAATTCACTCTATTCTGTCATTAGCTTTTGATTTATGTGTACTGGTTTATAGTTAATCATGTTTGTCTCCTTATACTTTCTTTAAGAGATAACAACTCCTTCTTTTGACTGAGCTACTTCAAACTCCTTCATTTTAGTAACTGGTAAAAAAGTATCAATGTAGTCAAGGTCATAAATTTGTGTGTACCCTTTTGCAATTAATCGTGCCTTGAGACGATCAATTTCATCATTAAAACCAACTTTAATGGCATAAACTTATTGATATCTAACTGTCTTCTTCCCAGGTGAAAGAGACACTAACTCCCATGTGTGATTCTGGTAAAGAGTTTGCATCTTAGCAATCATAGTTTGTCATTATTCAGGATGATTAAGTGCTTCAGTCACATTTTTTGGAATAGAAATAGAAGATACCGAAGTTAGAAAAGAACAATAGGAAGGAGACACCCTATGATAATTCAAAAAATTATAAATAGGATGAGGGTTACGTATAAAACAAGTACTTTTTTTAATGACAATGGGTCAGGCTGAATCATCAACATCAAGAGTTATGATATGGATTACTGATTGAAAAGAACTTGAAGAAGATGAATGATCTTGGAGCATGGAGCTTGGTGTGAGAGGTGATGATGATTCAGGATTAGTTGGACCAGGATTTGGACTGTCAGACGCACTAGGAACAATGTGCTCAATTGTAGGTATAGGTAAGACCTCTTAGATGGAAGGGATATGGAACAAATGAAGAAAAGTAAAGAGTCTATTTATAGAATGTGACACTGACAGACATGTAATACTTCTTGGTTTCATAAAAATAACACTAATATCATTTTTGAAGCCTAGAATAGCCCAAGAATATACTTTTAACAGCACGAGCATATAGTTTATCTAATTTGGGAGGCATGTCATAAACAAAATAAACACAACCAAACACTCGAGGAGAAACATGAAAGAAAAGGTCATTTAGGAAGAGAATGAAATATGATATTTTATTGCTAAGAGAGGAGAATGACATTCTATTAACAAGAAAACAAGAGTTAAGATAACATTTCCCCAATAATGGATAGGTAAGTGAGCATCAATCAATAAGGTACAAGTAGAGTGTCTATTTTTTCTTTCGGCAATACCATTTTACTTAGGAGTGTGGGGACAAGTAGATTGATGTAAAATTTTATGTGAACTTAAAATATGTAGAGAAATTATAAGAGAAGTACTTTTTAACATTGTCACTTTTGAGAATTTTAATTACTTTACCAAATTGATTTTTAACTTCATTAAAAAAGGAGGTAAAGATGGATAATAATTCAGAATGATCTTTCATCAAATACACCTGAAATATTCATCAATAAATGTGCAAAATACTTAAACCCAAATATGAGACATGATTTGGACCCCAACTATCTAAATGGATAATAGAAAAAATAGAATTACATCTTGATTTAGATTTTTTTGAAAAAAAAAAAGCTCTACCATATTTTTCTAGTTGGCATGAATCACATCTAAAGTCTGAATACTACTAATTTTAGGGACTGGTTTTGATAAGTGGGGATGACCCAACCGATTATATAACAATTTTGGGGATGCAAAACAGGACACATCTAACTTGGCTCCAAAATAATATAAACCTCTATATGCATGTTCTTCTCCAATTTGACTGATGTCCTGTACCACATTTCTGAGCAATGATTCATAAATTTTGACTTTATACAGATTGTGAGATGCACATCGTCGATGAACTGAGAGTTGTAAATGATTGTGTCAAGCTGTTGTATTTCAACTTTAGATACTCTTCATATTCTTCATTAGAAAATTTTGGTTCAGCATCATCAGTTTTAAAGACATGGGCAGACTTGTGAGGAAAATAATGCAAAGCAAAACAATTTTATTGAACATGACCCATCCTTTTACAACATGACAAAAGAGTCCATATGTTCATGAACATTTTTACTTTGATAAGTAGAAACACGAAAAAGATTAGTGATCAAACTTTCTATAGATGAGACTTCATGCCCTGTTAGCGATTGATCTCTAACATGTTTGAAGTTAGGATGCATGACATAGAGTATCATCACAATATAAATTTTATTTAATTTCTTCTTGATTTCTTGTAATGATTTCACTTCCAATAACATTTTTAACTCTTCAACAACAGATTGAGCTTCACTCATGAAGGATATCATATCATGATTAGATTGTTTAAGGGAGTTAAGTCTAATTGTTAAGTTATACTATTGAATATCTTTTGTAAAATATTTTAAGTATTTTTCCAAAAGGAATTACAAGTTTTAAAAATAACTAAGAGTACCGAAAATTTGAGTTCTACATTAATGCACAAAGTTGAAAATCCATGGTTCAATTATTAGGAGGCACAGTATTTGCATTTTGTTCAAGGTGGTCATGGAGATTTGGGTCAAGGAACTACATTTCAACGAAAACAAAGATAAATAATTTTCTTCCATTCAATTTCTCAGAAGTGATGGTAAGAGTGTTGCTAGAAGAGTATTTGAGAAAGAGATAATAGATCCAAAAGACATGTGTTGCTGGAGTTTTTATGAGAGACCGTAAGGATAATGAAGAAATACAACAGTAATGAGCAACAAAGATAACGACGACGAACGGTGACGATGATCGACAATTCAAGGTGACAACTAAAACCACCAAAATGTGATTAATCAGTTGGATCAACTTAATATTAAAACAAGAAAAATATTTTTAAAAAGGTTAATAGTGTGAATTTCATTATATATATATATATATATATATATATATATATATATATTTAACCATTTATAAATTATATTTAAATTCAACCCAGTTAATACTTATAGAATAATTCTAATATTATTATTATTATTACTTTAGAAAATTTTGATTAATATATTATCCAAAAAAGACGGTCGTATGAGAGTGGTGTTACCTGGTCGTATACCTTAAGAAGGGTAAAGGAATGCAGGAAGAAAGTGGTTTCGCCGTAACTGCTCAATAAATCAAACCATAACTGTCATACAAATAAATTATAATGCTCTGTTTGGACAAAAATTAGGAATCTGTTTTTGAAAATTCGACCGCACTTCTCTGTATTTCATGGCCTAAAAAAAGATCATGTTAAATTTTAAAGAACTCAAGTATTTGCGGTTAAATAATTTTATAATAACATTTTTGTATACTTTAGAAATATATCTTTTATTAAACTAAAAATGTATAAACCATATGTTCAATGATAATTTTAAATTAATAATTAGACACTAAAGTTTAGTATAGGAAAAGAGTTGTTAAAACAGCTAATAGTTTATTGAACTTAATATTTAAGTCCAAAAATTTTAGATTTGCCAATTAGTCTAATTGGCTCTATTATACAAATTTTAAAATATTATATATTAACAACGATTAATATATTAATTATTAATGTTTATTGATAAAAAAATTTATTAAAAAAATTTACTTGTTATAGTTTGAAAATTGTATATAAATAATAATAATAAATTTATTATGTATTTGTTATATTAATTAAGAACAATATAAAAAGAAAAATTGCACAAAAGTGAAATTTGTAAAATTAGACTAAATAAAAAAAAATTGTGTATAGATACTCATGACAGAGTCTAAATTTGACTAAATGCTTTTTCAATTTCATGCTTTAAAATACAAGTTCATAAATCTACAAAAGAGAGGGTCAATCTCTCACATAATTGACATGTTCAAGGACTTGATTTCTGAAAAGTGATTTTCTTCTTCATGTATGGTTCAGCTGTGATTATAGTTCAATTTCATTTTATGCAGAAATGTACAAAGGAAACTATAAATGGTTCTTACAGTTGTTATGATTGTAGTTTGTTGTCATTTTCATATATTTAATTGTTGCATACATTTCATATGCCATATACCCTTTTATCATTTGAGTTTTTTTTTTTTTTTTTTTTTTTACAATTGAAGAGTGACAACTACGGCATTTTATTTTACACTGTGTTTATTGAAGAACAAGCCAGGTTGACTTTTCATGAAGAAAGAAAAATAAGCTTGACTTTGGGTTTTGGTTTTTCGTGTTGATTAGAATAACTAAATTCAATATTACTGTTTTGGATTTGAATGTTGTTCAGTATTCTTTGATAGGAGTGTTTGTATGCAAATGATATTTCTTTAATTGCATAGTATCAGTAGCAGAAGTTCCCTGCAACTGCTGCTGAAAGTTCAACCAGATTTT
The DNA here is from genome assembly GCA_963425845.1 of Sphenostylis stenocarpa. Lineage (NCBI taxonomy): Eukaryota > Viridiplantae > Streptophyta > Magnoliopsida > Fabales > Fabaceae > Sphenostylis > Sphenostylis stenocarpa. The sequence continues at coordinate 27,522,495 of OY731408.1, forward strand.
TGTTTTCTGAGGAGCCCTTTGAGGAGGTTGCGAAAGATTCCAAGAGGATTCTCAATTATCTATTTCGTATTTGCAGCACTAGGTTTGATAACTGGAGCAGGAGGGTTACTCTGATGACTTGTTGCTTTCATCTTTTCAGAAAGAAAGGATCTTCCTCAATCACACGATTGACCGAATTAGATATTGGTATATTTTAATATATCATGTAGTAGTCCATGGATGGGCATCTGTTTTGTGAAATTATTTATTCAATTGATTGTTCCAATACTTGGTCCTTGTTGGCGTTTCCATAAACAACAAAACCTAATAATCCATCTTTAGGGTCACACTCATGATTCTTCTTTATTAGTTGAATCTTTGTTTTTGAAAAAGGGTTTGGGTAGGTGAAACTGTTACCATAGTCGAGGATGTATATTCTTAGAAGCATGAGCCCAATTTTTTATATGCTATGTTTTCAAGAGCAGATATGTACAAAACATTGATATGATCAAAATGGTCCATGTTTTACTCAAGTTGCTTTGTACATTCTGCATTGCAACAGATGTTTCAGAAATTCAGAATGTCAAAATCTACACTTTCAGAGAATTGCGAAGTGCCACTGAATGTTTTAGTCCTGCAAACAAGATTGGGCAGGGAGGTTTTGGAGCAGTCTATAAGGTGATTGCAGCAATACGGTATCATCTAGATTTTGTCAGAGTTCTTACACCTACCGAGGCTCTGATTGGATAAATTCTCAATAAGATGTTGTAGGATACGAACCTAAGAATGTAAAATTAATTGAGTTTCTTCCTGGAGCTAACGAACTTATTCATTTAACTCTTATAATTATGGAGAAACTCAATGTATTTTACCTTCTTACTTTCTTTCTTTTATAAGTACTTATGTAGAATTTTATCATGAGCTTAAATCAAAAGATGTGTTATGCTTCTTTTTATACATTTCTATTTCAGTGACTGATAATTTTCTCCTTTGTACAGGGAAAGCTGAGAAATGGTTCTCTGGTAGCCATAAAGGTTTTATCAGCTGAATCAAGACAAGGGATCCGGGAGTTTTTGACAGAAATCAAGGTGATCTCTAGTATAGAGCACGAGAATCTAGTTAAGTTGCATGGATGTTGTGTGGAAGACAATCACAGGATTTTGGTATATGGCTATCTTGAGAATAACAGCCTAGCACAAACCCTTATTGGTAATTGAATTGTTGTCATGTTGTATGAGTAGGAAAATTTAAAAGAACTATTTATTAATGAATTAATCCTCGTGAGTTTACAGGTGCAGGCCACAGTAGCATCCAATTCAGTTGGCCTACAAGGAGGAACATTTGTGTAGGTGTTGCCCGGGGTCTTGCATTCCTTCATGAAGAGGTTCGGCCACACATTATCCATAGAGACATAAAAGCAAGCAATGTACTACTTGACAAAGACCTCCAGCCAAAAATTTCAGATTTTGGCCTTGCAAAGCTTATTCCACCAAACCTGACCCATATCAGTACACGTGTTGCTGGAACTGCGTAAGCTCACCATTTTGTCTACAATTGTTGCAGTGTTTTCAATTATATCATATTGAAAAATTTCAGATTTAGCAATTGTCAGACTTACTAGCAATATTTCCCCATTTTGTTCTCACCATTCTCCTGTTTTGGTATTGTAGTGGTTATCTAGCTCCTGAATATGCAATCCGAAATCAAGTGACTAGAAAATCAGATGTTTACAGCTTTGGAATTCTACTACTAGAAATTGTTTGTGGGAGGCCTAATACAAATAGACGTTTACCTGTCGAAGAACAGTATCTTCTCACAAGGGTAAGTAGTAAGGACCTTCCTTTATGAAAATATTGAAAAAGTAAAAGCAATTAAATGTAGTAGAGGATTTAACATGTATGTAGTGTGAAAGAAATATTTGATGAGATTGACATGCATAGATAGAATTTATTTTTGATGCTCTTCCAATGGCACTTCATTTTCTTCTTTCCTCTTTTAGTTTAACATGTGGTGAAGCAACCACATCCATTTCCCATCTTGACTTTCTCAAACTTAACGTGTTGAGTTCTAGTATTAATCTTTTAGAAATTTATAGTTAATTAAGGACAAATGAAAATAGGAGAAGCCATATTAGACCTTGTGTTCATCCCAAACAAAAATTCATTTTCTCTTTTCTTATGATAATCCTTTTGAACTCGTGTTAACTATTTCATACGCATTAAGAAAGAGGGTTAAAATTTTGACATTCAAATTGCAACTCAGAAGACAGGCTTATGGGTGAAACCTCTTCGTTTTGCCTGGATATAAGTTATATTTAGTCAAGTAACATGGTTGATTATGTGTCTATAGATTATAGTTTCAGTGTTAATTTTCACTGTTAGTAATAAAGCAAGCATACACGAATATGACTGTTTGCTAAGAAACTCATTATTACTATGCTTGCCATAAGACATTTTCAAAAGGTGCAATATAGCCATCATCACAGAATGAGCTCTTGTAATGTAAAATTTGTAGAACTAAGGCATACTTAACCTTGGATCAATTTCTTTGTGTCAGGGAATGAAATCGTATTTCCTCAAAGTTTGGAATCTTTATATTGTTTCAAATGTCTTGCATCAAACTGCATATAGATCCCATCTCATACATATCTTTGAATTTGAATTGAAAATGTGGGGTTAGTGAGTGGTAGTAATATAATATTAATGCTCATCACTGTTATGTGGATGAAAACTCAAAGGTCAATGTATCTTGCAGGCTTGGGATTTGTATGAGCGTGGGGAAACAGAAAAATTGGTGGATGCTTTTCTGGATGAAGACTTCAATATTGAGGAGGCAATCAGCTTTTGTAAGATTGGTCTCCTTTGCACGCAGGATTCTCCTCAACTCCGGCCCTCTATGTCAACTGTACTTGAAATGCTTTTAGGTGAAAAAGATGTGAATAAGGAGAATGTGACAAAACCAGGCATGATATTTGAATTTGTGGAAGCCAAAAATGCAGGGCAACAAAAAAGCAAGTCTGAAGAGAATAGTAAAACTTTGTTGTCCGAAGGCAAGCAAGATGAATCATCTTCTTCGGGAACCATGAGCTCTTTTCCTACCATGACCTTCACAGCAATATATGATCGAAGCAATTAATTTGACTGTCACTGGATAGCCTTCTATTCTGCCCTTAAATGATTCTTTTCTCTCCCTCTCATTCTGAAGCTGCCAATCTTTGTTGCCTTTCTTGGCTACAAACCTGAGTGTAAATGTTTGTCTAATATTTTCTCTATTACTACATTAATCAATGGTCATGAGTTCAATTTTGGAATCCTTCAGTCGGGAAAACTTTTTGTTAGAAATTGATGTTGGGTCTATCTAGGCCATATACCACTGTATTTTGAATCAGGGCAATGTTTATTTTTTAGCTTGGTTTTTGTGGCTCATATGCTGGTCTTTGTTTTAAGAATAATGTTTGCTCATACATCATACTTCCATGTAGTATGCAAATTGTAATCCTCTCAAGGTAGAGTTGATTTTTATTTTTTTCGGACTTTCTGTATTGCTAAACTTTCTCCCACATTATATTATTATACTCAGAATTGAGTTCAATATTTGATTCTGACATAATTTCAGTGTTCTATTGTCAACATTTGTTTAATACAGGAAGTATGAGAACAATAAATATAGCAGATATAGCAGAGTTGTCTTGTTTATTTCCATGTAAAAATGAACAGTGCGTATCAGTATTTATTCAATGGTAAAAAAAAAAAAAAAAAAAACATCTTAGCAAGAACTGTAAAACCCGGTGGTCTATTTTATTGTTCTATTACTGAACCTGGGTAGCAAAATTTAAAAATGTTAAATTTATTAATATAGTTTGACGTAATTAACAAATAGTTTTATCTCTTAAATGATGTGATTCGAAGTTTGATCTTTGATTCATATATGTGAAAAAAAAAATTCTTGGGATATTAATATTTCACGTAAGTTTCAACATTTTTAAAGTCTTTAGCTTTCGATTAAAAAAAAAAAAAATCTTTTGTACCTTCAAAATTGACCTATATTAAAATTGGTAATTCTAATTAAAAAAAATAGTGTTTTTGATATTTAGTATTTAATAAATATTAAAAATTGGTCATGACAATAATTTATTACTCTAACTAACATGTAATTATCCTAGTCAAGTATTTGTAGGTATGCCTAACACTATCAAAAGTAGTGTATCAACCTGTTGATTCAAAATAACTTCAAGCATATTAAATGTTGGGTATTAGAATAACTTAAATTTACTTGGAGATGCCAATTTTAGAAATATAAAAAAATATATATAACAAGTCCACCAAAAGAAAAATAGATGATCTCACTACCTAATCCAGAGATCATGCACATTGTAATCATACACAAAAGTTGAAGTTGGAGAAATGCAAAATTTATGTCTTCAAGAAAGAAACTTGTAAGCAACATGTCCTACCCAACCTAGGTATCTGTTCGTCACCATAAAATATACTGTTCTCAACAGGAAAACAATAAAATAAAACAACAAACAAAGAACAAAAGACACACAAAGATTGTGACTATACCTTCACATGAAAAGAAAACTACTGTCATCATCTTAAATATGATATTGAATGCTTGAAACCATAATTGAAAACAGGACAACAATTCAATCCAATGTCTGCAAAATGCACATCAAGATCACTGGGAACAAAGGATTTGCTTGAAACAAACCTGTTTCCTTTGCTCAGATAAAACAGTTGGTACTAGAAAATGGTTTTGGCAACATTAATCTCAATCCTACTCTTTGCTGCACTAACCTCTAAAATCATTCAACACTGGCTTATGAGAAAGTCTCTTTCTTCACACAAGAACAACGGGCTTCCTCCAGGCCCACCAAGGTGGCCCATTGTTGGTAACCTCCTCCAATTAGGTCATCTTCCACATAGAGACTTAGCATCTTTGTGTGATAAATATGGACCCTTAGTGTATCTAAAATTGGGCAACATTGATGCCATCACCACCAATGATCCTAATATTATACACGAAATTCTTCTTTCACAAGATGATGTTTTTGCCTCTCGGCCACAAACTCTTGCAGCAGTTCATTTAGCATATGGATGTGGTGATGTTGCATTGGCCCCTTTGGGGCCTCATTGGAAGCGCATGAGAAGAATTTGCATGGAACATTTGCTGACAACAAAGAGGCTTGAGTCCTTCTCCAAACACCGTTTAGAGGAAGCCCAACATCTTGTGAAGGATGTGTTGGGCCGAGCCCAAGATGAGAGGCCCATTAACTTGAGGGAGGTTTTGGGTGCTTTCTCAATGAACAATGTGACTAGAATGTTGTTGGGAAAACAATATTTCGGGTCTGAATCTTCAGGCCCAGAAGAGGCTATGGAGTTCATGCACATAACCCATGAGTTGTTTTGGTTGTTGGGTGTGATATATTTGGGTGACTATTTGCCATTGTGGAGGTGGGTGGATCCTTATGGGTGTGAAAAGAAAATGAGGGAGGTGGAAAAAAGAGTGGATGATTTCCATTCCAAGATTCTTGAAGAGCATAGAAAGGCAATGGAAGATAAGAAGGGGAGAAGAGAAGAGGGTGATGGAGATATGGATTTTGTGGATGTTTTACTATCTTTACCAGGTGAAGATGGAAAAGAGCACATGGATGATGTAGAAATCAAAGCCTTGATCCAGGTATTAGCATATATGTTTAAATTTTATTTATTTTTTTCAGATAAAATATATCATCACATATTTATAAAACCTGAAAAACACAGCATTACTTATGTAAGGGATTGTTCTTCTTTGTTAACATTATCTCTAAATGTTTAGGACATGATAGCAGCAGCAACAGACACTTCAGCAGTAACCAATGAATGGGCTATGGCAGAAGTAATCAAACAACCACACGTTCTTCGAAAAGTCCAACAAGAATTGGACACTGTAGTTGGCCCAGATAGAATGGTGTTAGAATCTGACTTGCCCCACCTTAATTACCTGCGCTGTGTCGTACGTGAAACCTTCCGCATGCACCCCGCGGGGCCGTTCCTTATCCCACACGAATCAATCCGAGAGACCACCATAAACGGCTACCGCATCCCGGCGAAGACACGTGTCTTCATCAACACGCACGGGTTGGGCCGCAACACCAAGATCTGGGACAACGTGGATGAGTTTAGGCCCGAGAGGCACTGGCCCAGTAATGGGGATAGGGTTGAGATTAGTCATGGGGTTGATTTCAAGATTTTGCCTTTCAGTGCTGGAAAACGCAAGTGTCCTGGTGCACCACTTGGGGTGAGTTTGGTTTTGATGGCTTTGGCTAGACTCTTTCATTGCTTTGAGTGGACACCACCGAAGGGTTTTGAACCCAAAGATATCGATACTAGAGAAGTTTATGGGATGACTATGCCCAAGGCTGAGCCCTTGCTTGCTGTTGCTATGCCAAGATTGCCCAAGCATTTGTATGGCTCATTTTAAGATATTTGGGATTTTATTTTATTTTATTGAGACTTGTAATTTTATTTTCTATATTTTATGTAATTTTGATTCCTTCATTGATTTTATTCCACATCCTAAGTCTTTCATTAATTACACAACAATGGCGATGGCGACGGCGACAGGTCACTGTTGTCATTGTGAGTAGTCAATTGAATCAAAATATAAGTCTAAAATTAAAAATTAAACAAAAAAAATCAAAATCAAAATCGCATATGAGGAGTTAGAGGAGGACCAAAATAACAATTACATGACATTAGAGGGAGAAAGAGAGATGAAGATTACTTTACATCATGATAATAGAGAAAAAGAAATAAGAGTTGATGAACAGGGAATCAAAGCCAAGTGTAAAACCAGTTTCCTATTCTACAACCAACAAACTACCAGCATTGGTTAACTTGTTCTACAAATACCTACCTCAAGCTATAGTTTCAATAGAGAAAATATAATACATATATAGTAAATGAAGTAGCATGAAAAAAGAGAATTGAAGAAGATTCCTACTAGTGTAGTTTGCCTTTTTTGTCTCTAGCAGCTTGGATCTGATCTGCAAGCGATACTTCTTTCTGAATTTTTTCTCTCTTGATAAGCTCTAAATCCAATTTATTCTGGGCTGGAAAAATGCAATTAAAAGTGTCTCCTTCTCTGTCTTTGTCACCGTTGATGTTCTTACTTATGTGAATCTAAAATACAAGATAAACATACCATCATTAGAAGCAAAGAGACACAACTAAAAATAGGTTAAATTAAAAGCTTGGTTCCTACACCTGACATCATTTTTCATTTGTCCCTATATATGAGAAAACCTCCACATTTTAGTTCCTATATTTTACATCATATCTTGTTTTAGTCCCGATGTGAAAACAATTTACAGAAAAATCATGGAGGGACTAAAATGAAAAATGTCAGATACAAGTGTTAAATATGTTATTTAACCAAAAAAGACAACAAAGGGGTTTGGCTTATAATATTGGAACTAAAGTATTAGAAATCTCACATCAATTAGCCGGAGATCCTCCCTCGACTAGATATATAACCAAATTACCGAATAATGCAAACTTCCGTTTCAGTCAGTTTTGTAAATTTGAGTTAAACTTAAAATCAGTTTTATAACAAAAATAGGAATTAAGGTCACTAAAGGAGCTACTCAGCATAAATTCGTTTAGAACTAAATTACACATCATTCTAAAGGACATTTAGTACTTTCTGAATGGCTTGTTCCTTACTTAATTCAGCTTCTCTCTCCCTGGTCTAAAAACCTATTATAGGATGTGTTTTAAGTTTCTACCGAAAAATATAGTCAAAAGTGTTTTTAATTGACAAAGCAATCATTAGTTACCGGATTTAGCAACTAAATATCTTATTTCTATATTCCAACAGAAGTAACTTACACCGCATTCTCCTCTATCTTTCAAATGAATAAGGATTGTGTAGTTTAACCAATGTGTTGCATTTATAAACAGTCAATAAAAGAGGAAAATAAAAACATACCTTAGTATTTCTTCGGCGATGACTCGTTATATTCCCTTTCAATTTAGTCCTCTCTTCTTGATCTTTTCTCTTCTGAGTAAGGATTACCCTTTTAATTGCTTTTATCCGTGCTGCTTTCTCTGCTTTTACCCTTGCCAACTCTTTTTCCTTTGCCTTTTCTACACTACGCTGAAGTTGACGCATGTGAATCATTTCTTCTCGTATCTTTTCATAGCTATCCCAGTCAAGCTCTTGTTCCCCACTTCCTCCTTCCTTAGCTGCTTTGGCTATGTTTTCCCTCCATGTCAGGATGATATTCTTTGTTCCAGTAACTGCCATCAGCTTTTTTCTTCGCTTTTCCTTGGCCAGCATAAGTTGATGGAGCTCCAACTGTCGTTTTATCTTATTGTAGCTATCCCAATCTAGCTCTTCCTGACCAATCCCTCCTTTCTTGGCTGCATTTGCTATGCTTTGTGTCCATGAAAGCAAAATATCCTTCCTTAACCGTTTTGACTTCAGCCGCTCATGCCAAACACGTCTCAGTGAACTGCTTATCTTTGCCTTGGTTTGATCACTGCATGAAGGTTGATACTTGATGAATATTAGAAAATGTATGGTCAATGGCTACTCATTTCACGCTTTAGACATTTGTGTTGAACGGTATCTACCAATGAGTGCAAATTTATTTGAGAGTGTGTACCACAAAGATATATTTTTTTATAGTAGCTTTCAGGTGCATTGAGACTAACAGTATGATGATCAAAATGTCACCAAACAGTGCAGGAATTCTCAGATATGACATGTATGACAGAACTAGCAACATGTACGACAGCAATGAGAGTAAAAAATGTAGAATGACCTCAATTGTTACACATATGAATCAATATATTATTTGACAAGCAGCAATAACTAAGAAATCTAAACGTCATATATCTTAAAGCAGACATATTATAATCTAAGAAAAGAAGAAAACTTTTGTTTCTCTAAGCCAAGTAACATACAATTCTATGCCGTTTTTACAACCTTACTGCCTAAACTATCCTGTCATTGTTGTGCACGATAGGAACATCTATATGATAAGTAATGTAGAGTCTAAATCCCAAGTCTTCAATCTCATAACTTCTTGTCACCATACTTCACTCTTCTTTGGTTAAAATTTGTAGATTATGGACAACCGAGGTCTAAGACCAGACATTCTATCCTTTTTACTCATCCACCATATTTATTTTTTTCCATTGAAAAACTATAATTTTCCATGGTGTAAGATAGCCTTCTGATTTGAGTAAGCATACAGAAAAACAGTATGACAGACATGTTTACCTATGAGAATGGGGATGTTCGGCCATCTTCTTCCTTACCTGAAATTTTGTCAAGGTGAGAAAGGAAAAATGTAAATATAAGTTACATGGTAATTGAACTACCTAGCAGCAGAAAAACTATTTTGTAAGGTAGCTAGCATTTGAATAATTATATAAAGAAATGAAGGAACCTAAAACAAAAATATAACAACTGATATCATTGCAACAATAAACTAGTCATGTTGAATACACGTGTAAAACGAGGAAATACTCCAAAAACTGAATGACTCTTACTTGACTTCACCTTAGGATCCCTCAAAGCCTCTATAGTTCTTTGCCTGATTCGCTCCCGGGTCTCTGCATTGTAATCGGATCACAATCACTTACAAAAAAACTAACCAAAAACAAAGTACACACAAGGTTTTAAAAAACTATCTGCAACTGCGATTTTGGCCACAACATCAAAGATTTTAGGGTCCATGACTGCAATCATAGCCACATCGACTGCATTTGTGCACAATTTCCCACAACATCAAGAATCACAACAAAAAAACATGACCACAATTTAAACCTGGGATACACACATCAATGTCAACTGAAATGTAAACTACCTGCACTGTGTTTCCTTCCTTTGTTCCAAGGCACTTTCCCTTTGTTTGCCAGCCCTATTCTCATTCTTCTAATCCTCTCCTTGAGCACCTCCTCACTGAGGGAATCACCAAAGCCAACCACCCCATCCCCATTGTTCAAATAATCAGAGTAATCAAGACCAACATCTGAGGAATCAGCATCATCACCATCACTGAGTTGAAGCTCCTCAATGGGTAGAACCCTTTGGGAGGAACAAACAAAGGTTAACTTGGGGGGTGCAGCCTTGGCCAGAGGAAGCACTTGCAGTGTTGCTGGAGGGTAAAATGTACAAGTGCAATCCGCCATGGCGGGTAAGAGAAGGCGTGAATCAGTGCTGGAAATGTGGAATGAGACGGACATGGTTCTCACACTGACCCAAGAAAATAAAGTTCAAAACTTCATTAGAATAAGTCACAAAGTTGTTTACTTTTTCATAAATAAACGATCCAACACTTACACAACCACTGGAGTGTGTTAAATCCAAGTGAGACAGACAGACAGAGAGAGAGATTACAGTGAGTAGGAGTGGAGCACGTAGGTTGAAGCAGTGGAAGATGAGTGAACGATAGGGGCCAGACCAACACCAGCTCTAATCCTATCCCATCTAACCAATCAATTTTTTCAATGGGTTCTGCCTACGAAGTTTCCCTTTTATTTTTTATTTTTATTTTATTGAAGGGGATTCATGTTTTATGAATTTTTGTAGTGAAACAGTCAATTTAGACAATTTTATATTACTTCTTAAAATCTTATATTTAGTTAATTATACACTTAATAAAAATATTTTTAATTAAATAAATTTATATTAAAACCATTATTTATATGACCAAAAAATATGTTTAACTACAGTATTATTAAGTAAGTGGCGATGATGAAAACGGATCTGATCTCTTTAGGCTTTCATGAAATTGCCAAAAACCATTAACAAAAGTTTTATTTATGTTAAAATTCTTATAAGAAAAAAAGAAGAGAATCAATCTTCCCTATCAATAACATATTTTTAAAAAAATATATACTCAAATAAAATCTTTATTAATTTATTTATTCATATGTTTATTATTTTTTTAAAACTTTTTTTTATTTTTTATTTTTTATTTCTCAATGTCGATATATTATTTTTCTTTTTATTCTTTCATTCATTCTGCTAATTAAATTATTATATTAAAATTTCATAAAAATATATTAAAATAAATATTTTAAAATTAACCATAAAATTAGGAAATATTAACTAATTATTTAAAATTATAATTATACTAAATACATTTATTTATTTTGACAATAAATAAATTTATTTACTATAAGATAAATTATTAATTTTAAATTATTTTATCATAATAATAATTATCCATTTAATTAAAAAATATTAAATATTTATGATTTAAATGTATTTTTTATTGATAATTTAATATAATTATTTTATATTAAGTTATGATAATTAGTTAAATTATATAATTTTTTCAAATTATTTATTAAAAATTTATTTCAAAATAAATATTTTTTTAATAATTTTAATATATAAATAATATACATAATATCTCAAATTTACTATATAATATTTTTTTAAAAAAACAATAAACGAACAAAAGAGAAAAAAATAAACATTAAAAGATAGAGAAAAAATATAACAAGAAATGAATGAAAGAAACAAAATTATAATTATGTTAAAAAAAATATTTTCACCTTAAATTTTATATGGTAAACTATCTAATTTGGTAAGTAAATTCAGAGAGATTTTATTTAGATTTATTTACCAAACTATAACGGTTTACTATTAATATCCAAAATTCAATAGAGAAAAATAATTTTATCTGACATGATACAAATGTTTTTCTTTCTTCTTTTGATTATTTTCTTATTTTTCTCTTTTCTATTATTCTCTCACTCCATTTTATCCCTTAATTAAAGATAGTAGATAAAAATTTGATAACACAACCCTTTTATTATTATTAAAAAATAAAAATATTTAAATAATCTAAAAATATTATAATTTAGTATATTATATTTTTAAAAATATTATATAATAAATTTAAGATGTTACAAATATTATTATTATGTTATAATTATTAAGAACAAAATATTTTAAGGTACTTTTTTAATTAATATTTATTTTTAAATTATCGAATCTAATTAATTATCATAACTTAAAATTATTATAATTAGATATAAATATTAAATAAAAATACATTTAATTTATAAATATTTAACTTTTTTAATTAGATAAGCAATTATTTATTATAATAAAATAATTTTAAATTAATTATTTACATCATTATAAATAAATTTATTTATTGTGAAAATAATAAAATTATTTATTATGATTCTAATTTTAAATAATTAGTTAGTATTTATTAGTTTTAATTTTTTTTAATTTAATATAATTTTTATTAAATTTTAATATAATAGTTCCATTAAAAAAATAAATGACTGTAGAAAAAAAATTATGAAAAGAGAAGAAAAGTTGAACAATAAACATGAGTAAATATATTTTATTTAAGTAATTTTTTAAAAAATATATTATTTATAGAATCTAATCTATATTATTTATGGAATTATTCAAATAGAGAAGATTAAATCATTTATCTAATTTAATGACAAATATTTAAATTATATACTTAATTATATTTAATAATTATTTTTATATCACCAAATTAGGGAGAAATAAATATCAACAAATTCTTTTATATATATATATATATATATATATATATATATTTTATATATTTTATTAAGTTGTAATATAATTTGTTTAAGACATCGAATTAAACTTATTGTCGAATTGAACATGTCCTCCTACATGAATGAGTCTCAGAGAGCTAAACATTGACTTTCATTTTTTTTCTTTTTTAAGTTTAATGAGTTAAATTAGATATTTAATCTATGATAAAAAAAAGGTTTTCTGTAGTCTTTTTTATTTTAGTTTTTACAAATTTATTAAATTTTTAAAAATAGCTTCTATTTTTAGTCTTATCGAGAAAGTTAATGGGAATATATTATTAAACTGATATTATGATCACATACATCATCACATAGGTCACGTCGGTTAAAAAAATAAAATCAGACAAATGTCACATTTGATCTTATTATTGACTAAAGAAATAATATATTTACAAAAGTCAAATTTTTTTTTTTTTTACGTAAAGAAAAAATCGATACGAGGATCGAAAGAACAAGAAAGAGAAAATCGAAGATCATATGATTGGTTAAAAAATTGATAAAGTGAAAAGAGAAAATCGAAGATCATATGATTGGTTAAAAAATTGATAAAGTGAAAAGACAGTTAGAAGACACCCGGTAATTACAAGATAGAAACACATATAGATCGAGAATCAGAATCGAGAATCGAAGGAAGAATATTTGATGTCTATTATTGAAGAAAATCGAGAAATTAAAATCAAGTGTAATGTTAAGGTTAAGGGGAGCAATTCAAAGTTCTCGAAGATTTGAAATCGAGATCAAGGGAAATGTTAACCTATATGCCTATCGAAATTATGGCTAAGTTATAAATTGAGGAACGGTTAAATGTCCGCGTATGGAACGTGGAAGCAGTTTTCTAAACCGTAGAACTAAGGGACGTGCACGTTGGATCGTGGTGGCAGTTTTGTTAACTGCTCTTAGGAAGTTACCTGAAGGGTGCTCTATAAATAGAGCGAAGATTGAAGGAAGAGGGGAAATTGGCAGAAGCAACAGAAGCGCAAGTGAACAGTCTACAAGAAAACGATGCATCATGAAGTTTCTAATGCTCTGGATTTCTGTTTTCATTGATTATCTTTATCGCTTTCTTTACTTTCCCTGGTAATTTACTTTCATGCAATTTATGTTTATCAATTCCCTATCATTTACATTTCTGCAATTTCGATTTCCTGCTATTTACATTTCCACAATTTCGATTCCTTGCCATTTACACTTAATGCAAATTTGAGGTTTTCCGCATTTTACAGTTATCTGCAATTTAATATTCTGCACTGCTTTTCGATTCGACACTTTTACTGCTTTCTTTACTTCACGTTTCTTAATAAAAAATACCACAAATAGTACGTTCGATTGTCAATCTGTATGATATGTTGCGTTGTTAACATTTCTCAATACTATGGTATCTTCGATTGTCATACATGTTTCGATTGAAAAACTAGTTGCTAGCCTAAGTTAAAAGAACCTGTGTGGTTAAAATTTGGTTAGAACTTAAGTCTCCGAGAAATCGAAATCAATCAAATTTTCACCAGAAACAAATTGGCGTGCCAGGTAGGGGGGTTGTGTCGAAAAACACAAACAATTGGTTAGTTCGAAAATGTATGAGATTAAAGAGTGAGCGAGTATTAAGAATGAGTCAAAATCCACCACATAATTAGAATAACAATGAGATTCCAAATAGTTCACATTTACCAAACACTAGGGGGCAAGTTCACAATGGGAATATGGTCGTAATATCGACAACTGTGAGTACGTCGATACCTGTGAGTGCTGAACAAAGCTCTGGCACATCGGTAAACACTCAGTTAGGGTCTAGCACTGTAATGTCAAACAATATACAAACTACAAAGAATCCTATAACAACATATGCAGGTCCGCATATGAGTGTGAGACCGCCTGACTTTTTAATTAATAATATGAATGAGGCTGGTACTTCTTCAATACAACGAAGTACAAGATTTAACCTAGGAATGCCCCAAAGCTTAGGAACATTTCAAACCTTAGGCATGCCTCTAAAATTTTGGAGTGTCCCCAAATTTAGGGGTGTCTCAAAATTTAGTAACATCCCAGAATTCAGGGAATGTGCAGAATTTAGGAACACAACAGACGCCTCCAATGTCAAACCTGGATCACGGGAGATATACATTCGATAGAGATTATCATCGATCCAATTTTTAGACTATCGAAAACGCTAGTACTGGAATTTCCAGTAATTCATTAGGAGTACTTCGACAACAAATGGATGAAAGCAATTTCGAGATGGTTAACATGTTATCACAACAGTTGACTATAACATTAAACCCATTAGTTCAAAATACTACCACTAGTTTTGAGATATTAGCAGACCAGATGTCACGTATCGGGGATGCATTGGTGATACCTCGACAAACAAGGGTCGAAAATAATGTCAATCAGAATATTAACCAAAACGCTAATATCAATCCCCTTTATTTATTAAGGAGAAATCGAAACAATGATCAATATCAGCATGTGAGGAATGATACTTATGGAAATTTAAATGAGGGATGTCAGAATATGTATAATCAAAATAACATGCAGTACAATCACATGATAGGACAAAGGATGAATCCTCAAGGAGTGGAATTAAGACCACCTCATCAACCATACTTCATTTCTCCTTTTCCAAATACGATTCTCGAGACAGAATTACCTCGAGGATACAAAATACCTAAATTTACCAAATTTGCTGGAGAAATTGGCGAATCCACTATCGAGCATGTGGCACGATACCAAATCGAATGCGGGGACCTAGCGATGAGCGAGGAATTAAAAATAAAATATTTTCCTAGTTCATTAACAAAGAATGTTTTCACGTGGTTTACGTCGTTGCCACCTAATTCAATATATAATTGGTTGCAGCTGGAAAGAAATTTTCATGAGCAATTCTTCAGGGGGGAAACTCAAGTAAGTCTTATCGATTTGATGAATATAAAGAGACATAATCATGAAAGCATAGATGATTATTTGAATAGATTTAGACAAATGAAGTCGAGATGTTTTACTCAAATTCCTGAATTTGAGTTAGTCAGAATGACCTCTGCAGGCTTAGAATTCTCGATTAGGAAAAAGTTAGTTAATTTACCATTGAATGATATGACTCAATTAGCTGATAAAATGAGAAGAGTGGAGCAAATCGAATATGAGAAACAAAGGTACAAGAAATTTGAGAAACCTATAAGGAAAGATAAGGTAGCGTATATAAATGATATATATGAGGAAAATCCCAGGATAGAAGGAGATATTAAAGAATCTGTCGATGAGAAAGTAAATATAGCAGAGCTCAAAGTAGGAGCCCCATATATTTGTAAACTGCTACAGAAAAATGAAGTGAAAGACAAAATGACAAATCACACATATACTTTTGATGTAACAAAGACAGATAAAATCTTCGATATTTTATTGAAAGATAAACAGATTAAGCTGAGTGATGATCATAAATTACCTTCTGCAGAACAAAGAAATGGTCGAAAATATTGCAAATTGCAAATTTCATAATATCTATGGACATTGGACTAATAATTGTATACATTTCAGGAACACGATCCAAGATGCGATCGACCAAGGAAGACTGAAGTTTGAGGAGATGTCAATGAAAGTGGATATGAGTCCATTCGAAGTTCAAGTAGGGTATGTCGAGTCCCAAACGAGCATGACTGAAGATGTCTGATTGATGAATTCGACCTTTATAGGTATGGTCGATGTTACTAAAGACATTGATCCCAAACATGTCAGAATAGATATGTCAGAAGAAGACATAGAGTTTGACCTAAGCGAGTTCGAGAAAGAATTCGAAAGAGAGATCTATCCTCGATCAGAAGATTCCCTCGTCGAATTTTTAAATAGAAAGAAAGAGAAAGACGAAGGTGTGACATTATGTCCACGATGCAGTGCGGTGTTCGACAGATCAACTGCTAAAGCCTTCAGGCAGGACAGATCAAGAAAATAGAGAATCAACATAAAAGTTGCAATGATAAAGTAGATCAAACCATCCAAGCCACGGTGGAGGAGAGTCAGCAGAAATATGTTGGTTCTGGTGCCAGTAGAAATCAGAAACAATGGGTTAGGAAAGGGGCAGACTTCAAAATAATGATGTTTTCGATAGACTCTCATATGATGAGGGATCAAATACTGGATTTCCTACATTTCAAAGGAGATTTCGAGGAAGGCCTTGGAGGAGAGGAGGAAGGGTCCCTTACTGGGGAAGGATCAATAATTATAGAAACTTTGAAGAAAGCAATGCGTCAATTGGGGGTCAATATGTAAGAGACTTTGTCGATGACAAAAATGAAGGTAATTGGGATGGACACCAAATTGGGGTAATATCGATATTACCCCTGGAATATGTTAGCGAGTATGAGGAGTATCAAGGGCATGTCGATCGAGAGGATAATTTCTATTCCGAAGACATGAGACCAAAAGTCACATGGGTAACACAAATATCATGCGAAGTACCTCATAGAGATGCTGCTTTTATCGATCCCCCATCAGAAGAAATGAGGTTTCATCTGAAACCCTTACTGTTGAACATCGAAATTCAAGGACAGAAGGTGAAAAAGTCCTTGTTGACGGTGGTGCAGCAGTGAACATATTGCCAATCACTATGCTGAAGAGGTTTGGTATCGAATTAAAAGACTTAGTCAGGCATAATATCATGATTTCTGACTTCAGTGGGAAATCATCGAGCTCAGAAGGCATGATTGCTTTAGATGTGAAAGTGGGTACTTATTCAAGGCCCACCGTGTTTGTAGTGGTCCAATCACATGCTAACTTTAATGCGTTGCTTGGTAGGGAGTGGATTCATGGAGTTGGAGTCGTGCCTTCTACGACTCATCAGAAGTTGTTTATGTGGAATCGAGATGAACATCTCGAGATAATTGCAGGGGACTAACACGAGTTTGTAACATTTGTATCTTAGGCTGGTCGGTCATTGCAGAATTTGGCGCTCACTCAACCATTCACCTTCGAGATTGTCGAAGACTTTAATTCAAAATTGCACGGAGAGCGTTTCTTGGAAATGAATGAGAAAAAATGATTTGTCATGATTGAAGAGGGGGTCAGCCTCGAAGTGGCCGGTGAAAATGAATAAAGATTATGAGAAATTCTTGGCTCGATTAAGAAGATATGAAGATGAAAAGGAGGGTCAAGAAAGTAGTAGTACTAAGATAGAAATAAATAAGTCGACTGACTCGACAGTAGTAGCAAATAACAGTAATCAAGTTATACTCGATTGCATTTATGATAATTCTCCTTTAGGTTTTGAAAGATCCATCACATCGAACCACAAAAAAGTCGAAGCCCAAGATCCATTAGAAGAGATTAACTTGGGAAGCATAGAGGACCGAAAACCTACTTATATTAGCAGGTATCTCGAGAAAGAAATGAAAAAGGATATGATGTCACTATTGGAAGAATATAAAGACTGCTTCGCTTGAGATTATGAAGAAATGTCTGGTTTGGATCAAAGTTTAGTTGAACATAGATTACCTATCATTGAAGGCAGGAAGCCGATAAAACAAGCTTCGAGGAGATTTGCACCTGAGGTGATGGGTAAGATTAAAGAAGAGATCGAGAGACTTCTGAAAGCAAAGTTCATTAGGACTGTCAGGTATGTCGAATGGATTTCTAATATTGTTCCAGTTATTAAAAAGAATGGTAAAATGAGAGTATGCATTGACTATCGAGATCTAAATTTAGCAACCCCTAAAGATGAATATCCTATGCCAATAGCCGATATGCTAATAGATGCAGTAACTGGTAATAAAATGTTAAGTCTTTTAGATGGTTATTCAGGATATAATCAAATTTTTGTTTCCCAGAATGATATAGCTAAAACAGCTTTTCGATGCCCGGGGGCATTGGGAACTTATGAATGGATAGTAATGCCATTTGGATTAAAAAACGATGGAGCAACATATCAAAGAGCAATGAATTTAATTTTTCATTATTTGATCAATGATTTTATGCAAGTTTACATAGATGATATTGTTGTTGTATCGAAAGAAAAGCATAAACATTTGAGTAATTTAAGAAAATCTTTTGAAAGAATGAGGAAATATGGATTAAAAATGAATCCCTTGAAATGTACTTTTGGTGTGTCTGCGGGTGAATTTTTAGGATTCATAGTGCACGAAAAAGGGATCGAGATCGAGAAGAATAAAGTAAAAGCTATATTAGATACTTCTGCTCCAAAGACTAAAAAGCAGCTGCAATCATTTCTAGGAAAATTAAATTATATAAGACGATTTATTTCTAACTTGGCTGGTAAGACTTATGTTTTTTCGTCTTTGTTAAAGTTGAAAAAGGAAGCAAATTTCAAATGGAAGGAGGAACATCAGGAAGCCTTTGAGCAGATCAAATTGATGTTGATAAATCCTCCGATTTTGATACCAGTAATGAAAACAAGTCATTGAAACTATATGTATCAGCATCAGATCGAACTATAGTCAGTTTACTAGCACATGAGGATAAGAATGACGTGGAATGTGCTGTTTATTATCTAAGTAGAATCTTAAATGATGTTGAAACTCGATACAATGATATCGAAAGGTTAGGATTGTGCTTGTATATCTCTTGTACGAAACTCAAGTATGTAATGAAGCCTCATGATGTGATAGTTTATTCCAAAAATAATATTTTGAAATTTCTGTTGTCGAAACCTATTATGCAAAATCGAATAGGAAAATGGGTGTTAGCTTTGACAGAATTTTTATTGTCGTTCAAATATTTGAAATCAGTAAAAGGTCAAATTATCGCCGATTTCATGGCAGACCATACAGTTGACTCATTTGATAATTTATTTATTGAAGTCAGTAAATGGATAATGTATTTCGATGGATCGAGTACATCGGATAAATCAGGAGTGAGAATTCTTATCATTTCACTAAGTAATGTCCTGACTAAGTTATTATTTGAAATTAAGCCCACTTGCTCGAATAATGAAGTTGAATATGAAGCTTTGATTACAGGTCTCGAGACTTTAATTAAATTAAAAGTATGACATGTAATTGTAAGAGGTGATTCACAACTAGTGATTAAACAAGTACGAAAAGAGTATCAGTGCATCAATACCAATTTGATTAGATATCTAGAAAGAGTAATGACGTTAAGTAGAATGTTCGATGACATAACATTCGAATATGTCCCCTGAGAGTTCAATCAAGAAGCCAATGAGTAGACGCAAATCACATCTAAATATAAAATATCTCTGAAAAATTTACAAAAAATGATTCAAGTGAAGGAAAAATTACCCCAAGAAAGTGAAATTTTACAGATTGACGACTTAGATGATCAAGACTGAAGAAAATCGATTATAGGCTATTTGCAAAATCCAAATGGGAAAATTGATAAGAAAATTAAATATCGAGCAGTAAAATACGTTGTGATGAATGATGAATTATATAAAAGAGGTATCGATGGAGTATTGCTTAGATGTCTAGGGAATGATGATGCTTATTTAGCAATGGCTGAAGTACATAATGGAATATGTGGTGCACATATGGCGGGCCAGAAGATGAGATGGATATTAACTCGACAAGGATATTATTGGCCTTCGATTTTAAAAGATTGTATAGAATATGCTAAGTCCTGCGAAGAATGTCAAAAATTTGGTCCTATACAACAAATTCCTGCTAGCGAACTACACTCGATTATCAAACCATGACCTTTCAGAGGATGGGCCATCGATTTAATCGGACAGATTTTTCCACAATCATCAAAGGGACATAGATATATAATCGTAGCTGTCAATTATTTTTCAAAATGGGTAGAAGCAATTCCATTAAAAGATGTCGATCAACAAGATGTAATTGATTTTATCGAATAATACATCGTTTATCGATTCGGGATCCCACAGTCTATTACCACTGATAGAGGGACAGTTTTTACTGGAAAAAAGATGGTTAGATATGCCGAATCAAGAAATATTCAGTTATTAGCATCAACCCCATACTATGCTCAGACTAATGGGCAGGTCGAAGCAATCAATAAAGTGATTATTGGTTTAATCAAGAAACATGTCGGTAATAAACCAAAAACTTGGCACGAAACGTTATTACAAATTCTGTGGGCCTATCGAAATTCACCGAAAGATTCTTTGCAGAATACTCCATATAAGTTAGTTTATGGGCATAATGTCGTCTTACCCATCGAAGTAAATATTGAGTCAACTCGAATACAAAAACAAAATGATTTACCCAGTTGTGATTATTGGAGCATGATGTATGATGAATTAAATGAACTCGATGAAATAAGATTGCAAGCGTTGAATAGTATTATTTTACAAAAGAATCAAATCGCTCGAGTCTATAATAAGAGAGTTCGACAGAAAACATTTAATGAAGGTGACTTAGTTTGGAAAACGATTTTGCTGATGGATAAGAAATGTAAAAGTTATGGTAAATTGTCGCCAAATTGGGAATGACCTTTCGAAATTGTTAAAGTGTTATCGAGTAATGCTTATTCGATCGTCGATTGGTATAACAAAGAGAAAGTTCTGTCGATAAATGGTAAATACTTGAAAGATTATAAACCTCGAATAAGGGAAGTAAATATTCAACATTAATTCAAATAATATGTTTTACAAAGTAAAATACTGAGATTTAAGCTGATCAAAGTCTGCTAACATTTGCATCCAAGAAAAGGAAAATGAATTTTCTTCAGCAATCACTTTTCGTCTTCGCTCCATGCTTTGTCCCAAGGAAAGTGCCACTTCCTTTGCAGAGGACTTGATCGAATTTATTTCTGAGGTGAGGAACTCCTCCTGCGACCTAAGTTGATGAAGTCTCTTCTCCAACTCTTCGATCTCATTGTTGACCGAAGATCGGGCTGTCAACGCCTCTTCTATATTGAGCTTTTGAGTTTTTAGTAAATTCAATTTTTCAATCTGGAAGGAAGAAATGTCAGTTAACTCGGTCGCTATAGATTGCTTTTTCTTCCTTGCAGCATAAGCTCTGTTGAACAAGTCGGTGGCCGCTGCGACTTCAGCATCGAAACTCTTCGGTAGAGCATCATCAGGGAACGTTTCGATGGAAGTGATAATTTCTTGGAAAAATTGTTTCTTTTCGTGCGATTCCACCAAGACTTCCAGGGGCGAAGAGTAGAAGAAAGACCTAAATCGTTGGATCAGTTGGTGCGTTTCCTCGGTCGATATCGTGGGTGGTTTGGATGAATGGCTCGAAGGAGTGGCCTCTTCAGACAACAAAATATCGAGGATTGAGAAATGATCTTCTTCGATAGCAGTTCGATATTCTGGCAAATCCTCTGGAGTAGGAGCGCTTATTTCGGACAGTGATGACGAGAGCAACTCGACAGATGGCATCGCAAAAGGGGGGGAAGCCGGTTGCTCTAAAAAAATTGGTGGAGGGGAATCTTGAACTTGGACTACGGGGATATTTACTGGAGAGGAAATGATTTGAGGGAATGAATCGAAAAATCTTAATAAAAATTGAAGTAGAATTGAGCAGTAAAGGAAGAAATTATTACTAGGGGAAGGTGGATCGAGAGGCATTGGTGCAGGAGAGGGATGTTGTATAGCCTCGGGTTGCTGTGAATCGAAATAAGGATTAGAAAAGGAAGTGTGTGAAGTAAGTTGAATAAAAAATGTACATATAAGAACTGTACCTCAAGAATGGGTGTTGATAATTGAAGTAAAGAATCGACATTCGTCGATATCGTAGCTGATGGATGGTCCTGAAAATATCGAAATTTGGAAATATGTTATGGGCCTTGTCGAATTCTAGATATACAAAATTTATGTGAAAAGGGGTCTTACGTGACTTGAATGAGTGGTAAATGTCGTTTGACCCGCTTTGCTGATCGTGTTAGAGTCCGTCGATAACGGATTTATGGTAGGTGGTTGAACGGCTCGAGGACTCTTCTTCGATTTTTGTTTCTGAAATGAGAAGTGAATCAGCTATAGACAAAGAAAGTTGAATAAATAAGATAATAAGGAATCGAAAAGAAACCTTCGATTTTTTTTGAAGATGAGGAAATGGTGGCAGAATGTTTGCGCTTTCGAGTGGGGGCCGATGGATCCAACTCATCCGAAGACTGCCAGTCTTTCTCGGAGGCGACGACTTATGAGGTTGAGAAGCTGTCGAGAAATGAAAACAATTAGATTACAATTTAAAGAAAATTAAAAACACTCTCAAAAGAGGCAGTAAAATCTCACCAAAGGGTGATGAAGTTAAAATCTTGACTCGGTCGATATGGACAAGCCAGGGAGGAAGAAGGTTTTGAGAAAGGTTTAGGTAAGGGAAATAGGACAGTTTTGATATCAAAATCTCTTTATTCTTGGGTTTAGGTGAAAGAGTTTCTTTCAAGGATCTTAACTCTCAAACCCATTTAGGATGAGTTAAAGGTTTGACGAGTCCAAAAAGAGCTGAAGGGAAAGTGGGAAGATGGTTGGGACAATACATTTCAAACGTGGTTTTTCCTCGAGGATTGATTATTTTGTGATTTGATCGGTTAGTGTCTGTTTTATTAACTAGGGAGATAACAACATTATAAAAGGTCTCTTCTAATTTCAGGGGGTTGTAGCATGCTCGATAAAAATTTTCGAATCGAGATATTTGGAGATAATGAGAGTATGTACCTTTCTTCGTCTTTGATTTGTCCTGCAACACGAGAGAAGGACGCGTAGTCAATTTCGATTGGACTATATCAAAATTAGAATGAATGCTTGAAAACCAATCGGTCCACCACTGAGAAAAACCAAAAGTAGACAAATAATTTGACTCAAAAGTATAAGGATAAAAATGCATCGGGTTTTGTGGCAACAGTTTGGCAAGTTCTCGTCCAACATTTGATTCACTTAATTTGGACCTTGAGGAGGTATCGAGGGGGAAAAAGGGTAAAGTCTGACTCAAACCAAACTGCCGCGAGAAGAGCTGGGGATAATAGGTGACGAGTTGAAGATCCTTCGATTGGAACCCCGATACTAGAACATCTTGGGTCAAGTAATTGCTCCACACTTCGACCAGTTCTGACTGCAACCCTGGAGTAAGAGCAGAGAATTTTGATTTAAACCATGCCGACCCTCGAAGTCTGTCACTTACTTTCCCATGATATACTGTGAAAGGGGCTAAGTTTGACTCAAAATGAAATCGAGTCAACAAAAATTTTAGGTAATTTCGATAACTAGCCTCGTCGGATTTTTTGTGAGGATGTCGAGAGGACAATCGAGCGTCTTCCAAATTCAAACTCGGGGGAATGTTAGAGGTTGGAGGGAGGATACTTTTAAAAATCGAGGTAAGCCATAGTTGAAGAAACCAGATGGGACCCGAAAAATTCCCTGAGGCCCTTGGGGTATTCAAAATGTCGACCGCCTCATCGAAAGAAGCATAAGCATGGGCTAATAACAGCTTCGCTAAACAGATCCTGGGTTGGCCAATATGGAGGAGATAGACAAGATTATAGATATGGGATGAGATTTGGATGGATCGGGGACAGAAGACGTGAGTGCAGAGCCAATATACCAGGAAGACCACATGCTCTTCATCAGAAATAGCTATTGATTGATCGTCGACAAAATGTTTTTCGAGGAAATGTCCATATGCCTTCGATTCCCAATCGATTTTTGACCTTAGAGAATTATCCGAAAGGAAAACACCCTTATAGTATTTCTCCCCTGTGGGTTTTAGTCCAGTAATTGCAGCAATTTCAAAAAGGGTGGGTGAAAGGGGACCACAGGGAAGTTCCAGTGCATGTAAATCTTTGTTCCACAGATGGACAGCAGATAAAAACATGGTCATATCTAAAAACGACAGATCACATCGAGATAGATGTAGGAAATCGAAGATCCCTACATCTCTCCAATGATTCCCAAACTTAGTTTTTACTCAGTCAAACCACCTAATGTACAAAGGTTTTTTGTGGGGAGGACCCGTTCGATACACTTTTGAGATAATATTCAGAAAATCAATTCGAACCTCGGACTGATGAATAAGAGCTTTACTCTTTAAGGAAGGTTGAGGGAAGAAGAAAACGATCCGCCACAGTAGCGGATAGGACCACCAAACGCATAATTTATACTATCAGCAACGTAAGGGATAAGTACCTGGGTCTCGGCAATCTTTTGTGAGGCTTCTTCCATCAAAGGAACCGGAGCAAACTTCTTCCCATTAATCTCTATCAGGTTTGAAGTCACCGAGGAAAGTGGTGGGGCGGAGAAATCAGAGGATTTGTAGGTCGCCATTACAGTTGGTGGAAAAGAGGAAGACGAAGAAAGGTTGAAGACGAGGAAGTGCAACGAAGGAGAAGTGAGGTTCGTGGTAAAAAACAAAGGTAAAAAATTAATAAAAGTATTTAAAGAGGCCGAGTAGGGTATTTGAAACGACGAATTTAAAGCGGGTAATTAAAAACGTGGCGGCAGAGGTGATGTGATATGTGACATAAAGTAGAAAAACCCTAAAACCTCAGAAACTCTAAAACCCTAAGGAGTTATTTCGAGTTTCAAGATCGAATAAGGGCGGGAGTCATATTTGAAAGAATATAAAAATTGATACAAATATTTATATTCTTCCAGGGGGCATTTGTTAGTAAAGAAAAGATCGATACGAGGATCGAAAGAACAAGAGAGAGAAAATCGAAGATCATATGGTTGGTTAAAAAATTGATAAAGCGAAAAGACAGTTAGAAGACACCCGGTAACCACAAGATAGAAACACATATAGATCGAGAATCAGAATCGAGAATCGAAGGAAGAATATTTGATGTCTATTGTTGAAGAAAATCGAGAAATTAGAATCAAGTGTAATGTTAAGGTTAAGGGGAGCAATTCAAAGTTCTCGAAGATTTGAAATCGAGATCAAGGGAAATGTTAACCTACATGTCTATCGAAATTATGGCTAAGTTATAAATTGAGGAACGGTTAAACGCCCGCGTATGGAACGTGGAAGCAGTTTTCTAAACCGTAGAACTAAGGGACGTGCACGTTGGATCGTGGTGGCATTTTTGTTAACTGCTCTTAGGAGGTTACCTGAAGGGTGCTCTATAAATAGAGCGAAGATTGAAGGAAGAGGGGAAATTGGCAGAAGCAACAGAAGCGCAAGTGAACAGTCTACAGGAGAACGACGCATCATGAAGTTTTTAATGCTCTGGATTTCCATTTTCATTGATTATCTTTATCGTTTTCTTTACTTTCCCTGGTAATTTACTTTCATGCAATTTACGTTTATCAATTCCCTGTCATTTACATTTCTGCAATTTCGATTTCCTGCTATTTACATTTCCACAATTTCGATTCCTTGCCATTTACACTTAATGCAAATTTGAGGTTTTTCGCATTTTACAGTTCTCTGCAATTTAATATTTTGCACTGCTTTTCGATTCGACACTTTTACTATTTTCTTTACTTCGCGTTTCTTAATAAAAAATACCACAAATAGTACGTTCGATTGTCAATCTGTATGATATGATGCGTTGTTGACATTTCTCAATAATATGGTATCTTCGATTGTCATACATGTTTCGATTGAAAAACTAGTTGCTAGCCTAAGTTAAAAGAATCTGCGTGGTTGAAATTTGGTTAGAACTTAAGTCTCTGAGAAATCGAAATCGATCAAATTTTCACCAGAGACACGTGCCCATTCAAAACTGGAACTAAAAAAGAAAAGAAAAATTTACTTAACATATAAATATATTTTATTTCTTACTCACCAAGAAATTCAAAACTATTAAAGAAAAAAATTATGCTGAGTTTTTCCATCAACCAAACAAAAACTCATGAATTCAAACAAGAAAAGTAACGATGGTTATAGCCTCATTCCTTCACACGATCTCCTGAAGGAGCCAACCATGGGCGTCGAACATCCACATGCACATGCACCCACCAAAGTTGAGAAAGGGAGAAAGAATGATAAGAAGAAAGTTTGGATTTGTTGTTCAGACATCGTGGTAGAGTCCAATGAGAAGCTTAAGGAGGACGAGGTCAAAGGTAAGAACTTGTTGTTGTCAAACGTTGGGACTAAGCTAGAGAATCTCGAAGAGATGGAAATCATGAGCAACAAAACTCGCTTCCTCGTATGTTTCTCCAAGGTTCAAGTGATCAAACGTTAAGTGGTTTTTGTGAGTGGGTTATATGAATAATGTTATTTAATCTTGTATCTTAATAACTTTGTGTACTAACCTTTTCATTAGTTAATAGGAAACTCGTGAGATAATTATCTAGGGTTTTCAAGATGTTTATTATTTTTATTTTTAAACAATTATTTGTTTAAGAAATCTCTGAGGTTTGTTGAACAAAACAATTAATCAAATAAATTAAAATATTAGATTATTATCCATTTACTTAGGTAATTTTTTTTTACCATCAGGGTAGATCATTTTTTTATACTTCTTACTTCCTTGCATACATATTGTTCTTATTTGAATACAATGTTTTACTTTTTTTCTTATTTGAATAAAATATTTTAGGAATGGTAGACGAAAATAAATATCACGTAGTCTGTTTAAACATTCGAATATTTACAATTTAATTTTAATATCTTCAAAATACAACAATTTTTTTTAACTCGATTTAAACTCACCCTTTTTATGATTTAAATTGATTTAAATTTAAATATTTTAAATATTATATTATCAATTTATAATATATTAAAGTCAGTTTTTATATATAACGTACAAAACATTTTTTATATATTTCTTACCAAAACTCAATATTTATGTATATAAGAAATATATCAGTTAGATTATATTTTTATAAGTATAAAAATTAATACGTGTTAATATAATATTATAATAATTGACATTAAGTTCAAAATTATATACTGATTAACTCACTATATCTAACTTAATCAAACCTTGTCATAAATTTAAATTATGAAAATTATTAAAAAAAGTTATAGATTAATTATTCGTATTTTGATAAAAATTAAATAAATTTATGTTTATCCAAAACACTGTAAAATCTCCTATTCATCTATTTATCAAACATTTAGTTTGAAACGATATCATCAACTAGACTCGTTCAAGCACAATTAATCAATGAACTACATTCCAGTCCAATAAATGCGTCAACTGTTTAGAAAATAAGAATTAAAGATTTATTTTTCTTTTTTATATATTTTGTAAAAATCTAATTTTTAAATAACTCATTTTAATTACTAAATAAAAAAAAATAATAAGATATGAATAAAGTGTCAATATGAATTTTAACTTTATTTTGTATCATAACTTAAATGATACTAAATAAAAAATATGAATTTTAACTTTAGTTTGTATCATAACTTAAATGATATTAAATAAAAAATAATAATAAAAAAATATGAGTAAGGTGTTAATATAAATTTTAATTTTATTTTTATCATAACTTAAATGATAATTTAAATGATTGAATTGATAAATCTTTATTTAAAAAATAAAAAAATAAATGATCAATAAATTAATTCACTTAATCCACCAAATCGTAATAAATTAAATCGAATTATAAAAATGAACTCTATCTATTTTTAACTCTCCCTGTAATAAGTCAATTTGTATAACCGATTTGAATCACCTGTATATGAAAGGTAGATAGGGAGAAAGGTGTCATCACTCCCAACAAAATTTTATCTTTTCAAAATTTTATATACAAAAATATTTTATTTCCTTCTATTTCTATTCAGTAAATAAATAAATAAAATTATTAATTATTTTTTAAAATATCACCCCTTCGCCATTGTATTTATTACATAGTTTTTTTTTTCCGTAATTTAACATAAACCGATTTATGTATTTGAACCAGTGGTATATTAATCCATTACCTCAACTAATTCAATTTTCAAAACATTGTTATCACATTTTACGCTGTTTTAAAATTTTTCCAAATTTTGATTTTTAATTTTTCATAAAATTTCACAATTTTGATATAATATTCAATTTTACTTGCATATATATATATATATATATATATATATATATATATTTGTGTATATTTTAATTAAATTATTTCTCAATAATATTTTAAATATAAAAAATAAACAAAAATTTAAGAATATTTTAAAATTGAGATAATAAGATTGTAATTGTTTTAAACCTAATAAATATGTTACTATCATATTTGAAAATATTACTCCCTAGAATAATTTTATTTACCAGAATTTAACTTCGTTGGTTGAATATGATACGTGAGTTATTATAAACTCTTTAATTTCTTTGGATAAAAAAATTGGAAATCACATATTACCTTGCCAGTAGTATGTATTGGGCTGATAGAAAAGGCCCAACATTCACTTTGGATATATATGCCCAAATATCTTTGCCTGTTTTCTCTCTTTACTCTCAGTCTCAGTCTCCACTTTCTGAGAAGAGTGCTAAATTAGGGTTAGGTTAGGGTTTAACCGTTCCTACACTTCATCTTTAATCTCTTCCAAATTCCAATCTCAATCGGAATGGATCCGACCAAGAAGCGTAAGCTCGATGAGAACGGATTCGGCGATTCCGACCCTCTCAAACTCTCTCCTTCCGAGGCGCGAAAACTAATCGAGCGCTTCACCCCGGAGCAGCTTCTCGACATCCTTCAGGACGCGGTGGCGCGCCACCCCGACGTGCTCTCTTCCGTGCGCGCCGTGGCGGATCCCGACGTGTCGCAGCGGAAGCTCTTCGTGCGCGGCCTCGGGTGGGATACCACCACCGACGGCCTCCGCTCGCTCTTCTCAGCCTACGGCGAGCTCGAGGAGGCCGTCGTGATCGTCGACAAGGCCACTGGAAAGTCCAAGGGCTACGGCTTCGTTACGTTCAGGCACGTGGACGGCGCGTTTCTTGCCCTCCGCGAACCCAGCAAGCGCATCGATGGCCGCGTGACCGTCACGCAGCTCGCCGCCGCAGGGAACTCTGCTTCGAACGCCAACGCCACCGATGTCGCGATCAGGAAGATCTACGTCGCCAACGTGCCGCCCGACCTCCCCGCGGACAAGCTCCTTGCGCATTTTTCCGTGTACGGTGAGATCGAAGAGGGACCGTTAGGTTTTGATAAGCAAACTGGAAAATCTAAGGGATTTGCGCTTTTTGTTTATAAGACTCCGGAAGGGGCTCAAGCTGCGTTATTGGATCCCGTGAAGACTGTTGAAGGAAGGCAACTGAGTTGTAAATTGGCGATAACGGATGGGAAGCAGGGTAAGCGAGCTGGGCCGGATTCAGGCCAGGCCCATGGGAATGTTCAGCACGGACATGGAGATGGAGTGGGGACTGGAATGGGAATACCTCCTGCGGCGGGGTCTGGGCCCGGGCAGTATGGCGGCCCCCAGTATGGAGGTCCGGTTGGGTTGGGCTCTTATGGTGGGTTTGGTGGACAGCCTCCACTGGGGAACCATAATCATCCTCTGAATTCGTCCAACCCCGTTCCTGGGTCTATGGCGGGTGCTGGCGGATACGGTGGTGGGATGGGTGGGCCTTATGGTGGATACGGTGCGCCGGGCTCGACGGGATTTGGTGGTGCAGCTGGGTTAGGAGCATCTGGCGGAGGTGCCGGTGTTGGTGGTGGGCTTGGAGGAGCTGCTGGGGGGCTTGGTGGCGCTGGGGGTGGCTCTTTGTATAGGTTGCCGGGTTCTGGCGGCATGCCTGCAGGTGGTGGAGGATATCCGGAGGGTGGTCATTATGGTTTATCAGCTTCGGCTGGATACCAGAACCAGCATCATCCTCCTTCTGGTGCTTCTCCTGTTCCTAGGGTTCCACCTGGTTCGATGTACCCCAATGTGCCCCCTTACTACTAAAGAGGTAATCTTGGATGTTTGTGTTGCTTATCTTATTTGAAGGTTGTCTGGCGAAAGTACAATTAGGTCATTTGTTTTCTTTTCTGTTATATGTCTATGTAGACTGCCTGGTTGTTAATGTGTTCATATTTTCGGTGTGGATGTGTATGTTTTGATTATTGGTAATGCGTTTTTTTTAACCGTGCGTTGTATGTATTTATTAGACTGAAACGGACATAGTCAATTACTTTTGTTTTTGTTGGGATCATAACACTAATTTGTGTTTTTGTGAACTCGAACAATCAATATTGTGATTCTCTGATGCAACAGTAGCTGGCTAATTCAACTGAGCCTTCAAATTTGTTTTTACCTTTTGTTTTACTTTATATTTTATTTTGTTTTTGATTATGTCTTGATGACTATATGTTGTTGGAAGTTTATCTATGTACTAGTTTCTTTATCTATGTTCCAAATCACTTGGATTATCTTCTTTGGCCTGTATTGCTGTTAGGTTGTTTTGCTATTTGTCTTATTTTTTGTTTGTGTTCCCTGCTTTTGCATTTAATTTTATCTTGTTGCATGTGTTTTGTAGTTGTGTTTTCCTTCTGCATTCATAATTTGTAGGTGGTTGTTTTTGTTAATTTATGTTAAAAGACTTTATTTCTTGTTGTGTATACATGATCCCTTGACATGGCTGTTTGTTCATGTGGTTCCTAAGAAAGGGTGAGCAATGATTTATTTGCTTTTCTTGTCATAAGCCTTTGTCTTTACAATGTAATAATAATGTTCTTTGAATGATGGTTGTGAAATGATGAATTAAGTTGAATGGATGTTTGATTCAGGTGTATCATCGCTTATTGGGTGCAGATGCTTTGTGCCTCTGGTGATTGCGTGAATTGCAGACTATATGCTCTGGTGTAATGAATGTGTTAGCCTGTACTTTTACAGCTTATTGACTTCATTTGCTCCCTTTTCTAGCGTTGATTCATATGAATGTTATTAGTTTAAACCCAATGTGATAGATTAGTTTTGTACTTTTAGAAGGATCATCTGGGCTGTTACAGCCTTTGTTTTAATTATATAGTTCTGGATTATGGTGATTTTATTAGCTGAGTTTGTACTAAGTCACGTTTTCCTATGGTTAGTTTTGACAAATGTTGTTTAATGCTGTGGTTTCGTTTTGTTCAAGTTTATCAATATTTTCCAATCCAGTGTTTTCATCATGTTGATTGGATGCTATTTTATTTTCATAATTTGCTTTATACAATCTTAGTCAGATTGTAACTAGAATGGCTTCAACAAGTGTATACTTATTCTCTAACCTAGTGTGTACACTGTTGATGTGATGCGTGACTATATAATGACTTTCTTCACAAATTTAGTCATGTTGTAAGTGTAATGGCGTCTACAATTTGTGTTGGTATATGAACTTTTCTCATCCAATAAACATTCTAACTTGGAATTGATTTCATACACTTGGGAGTCAAAACGTTTTGTAAATATGTTTCTGGTAAAGTAATTTGTGATATTTGACCATTTTACTCTTACGCAATGCAAAGTCGTTTTTTCATTGCAAAAGATTTCTGACTTTGAACCCTCTTGTTAGGTATAGTAATGAAGTTTGTTATTTAAAAAAATGTTATGGCTCTAATGAGATTGGGTATGATTTGGGATACAGTTAAGTACACCTTAAGTACTGGTTGAATAATTATAAAAAAAAAAGACATTTTAAATTTTAGAGACTATCTTCCACCCTCAGTATTTCCATGTTGGTTTCTCTAATTTATCAATTGCTTGTGAAATGGAAAAGGCAAGTGTATTAATTTCTTATATTGTAGATTACAGGTATTTTCACATCAGTATATTAATATTTTTATATTATTCAATAATAATAAAATTCTATCCCACCAGGTAAGGTCAAATACATGGATCACATGACGTTATTGGATTTGATTAAAGGCCATTTTTAATTAATATTATTTATAATAATATTCCCTTTCATAATTTCTTTTAATATCCCTCTTAACTCCTTTTATCTCCTTTTTACATGGCTGAAAACCATGTCTTCGAATCTTGTGGCCACTCCCACTGGCTCCTATACATGGAAATGAGCCTTAAATGATTGTCTTTTTATCTTTTCCTCAATACACGCTGAACCAGTATCTCGCATATAATCATTTGTGGACGCCTAACTTAACATATATATTTTTGCTGATACGATTTTTTTTTTTTGCCCCTTTAGAGTTTATCTGGTTTTACGGTAGTATGAAACAACTTATGCTTAAGCTTGTTGCTGTCATAAATAACCTCCAATATTTTTCTCCATTTTAACCACTCCGGGTGTATATTGTGAGTGACATTTTAATTTATTTTTCCATCACTACTTTAGATTCCAGATACTTGAACTTTGTGGTCTTTACATTATTTCCAGTTTTAACATTGTTGATATGTTTAAGCTTTAAATATTTTATATTCTTTAGAAATTATTTAATAAATTATGTTAATGTACCTATACTATTTAATTTTTAAAAATGACTTTTTTTATGTTTTACAATGTTGGTCCTGTGGTATTTTATGTTGGGCACTTGAATGGAGTTTTTACACTTTGTCTAATTGTCTAAGGATTTTCTTTTTGTATGAATTTTTTGTCAGCAGAGTGGCCAGTTGTTTCAATAGCTGTCTCTTCACTGGCATGGGTTGTTAATACTCTGGAACTTTTCATAATTTTAAATTGTAGTTCTCTTACTCCATCAATATTGTGCATTATAACTGTCTTGCTTTGAGTACGAGTTTACGACTGTGGTAAAGAACCCAGTCAGTGTTGGTTTGTAAAAGATAGCTGTGAGATTGCAAACTTCAATGAATTGATGCTGTTATTTCCCATCTGGTAGGATTTAGATTGTTTTGCTGGTTGATGACGAAGGACTTTGCATCAACTTCTGTGTATTGGCATGAGATTTTTTATTGCTAATGTGCAGACTGGATGAGGAACATACATTGTTTTACACTCTTTACTTTGGCCAGCCATTTTGTTTTAAATTTCAAAGAAGCTTGAGATTGATTAACATCGTTGCTTCCTTAAACATTTCCAGATCCTTTTGATGTATAGGGTTTGGAAAGCAATGCATTCTTAAATCTAATGAGATGATAAGAATTCCGTAAAGCTCTTGACATAACAAGGGTCCAAAGATCGGACCTATTATGGATCAAACGGGTCGGACCCATTATGAACCGAGACCCTTAATTTCATAGTGAACCAATGTTCTCCTAAATCTACGAGGATGGCATTACTCAATTTACAGTAGCAGTTTTATATTTTGGATATAGATTTTGCATTCATTCTTTGTTTTCTCTGGAACTTATCTTGATTGCCCCACAATTTTCTATCTACCATTCTGATTGTTCCTTCTTCTATACCCTTTTCTTCCTAAATATGCTGTAGCATGCATAATTGCACATTTGTGGAATTCGTTTTATGCGCAGCTGCTTTATATATTCTTCCTAGTTTTGTGTTGTGGTTTCTAGTTTATTTTCACCCTTTTGGGTGATGCATGCTTTATCGAATCTTTGTCTAGGTTGTGCCTTCTTAGATATCGGTACTTTATCGACAGTTAAATATCTTTTGTGCGTGAGATTAGTAAGGCAATTTTAAAATCTAACCTGATTTTGCTTCGGTAAAATTTCATTTTCTATAGTTTTCTTTTTCATTAAGATACTGATGCTTTTGATTAGTCGCAGTACATTTTTATCTTATGAACGGGTTCATTTGCGTTGAACCATATTAATCTTCTAAACCACTGTGCAGTTAATGTGTGATTTTAATATTTAATTTAGCTATATGGATTTGAATTAATTGTGTATTCAGTCGGAACCCCTAAGCATAATAAGTAAGTGGTATTCTACTGATCACTGTTATTGGCTGTATATTTCTGGTAAAATGTTGCTCCACTGGACATGTTGGTTGCGTACATCTGGTTGGTTGATATGTGGCGGAGCATAACTGAGTAATTAAAGTAAGAAACAGTGAGTCTTCAAAACACGGTTCCCATGGAAGAATTGAGAATTTGTTCTCGGACAGACTCTTGTTGGCGGAGCAGTGCACGTCCACTTTAGTGCCACGGACCTGATGCCAAGGACACGTTATCCACTTTAGTGCGCCGCACCTGTCATAGTCCTCACAACCTTTGGTGCCTGTACATTTCACTCACTTAGCTTAACGTTTTAAAATAACATTTTAAAGATATTAACATTATTAATGAGAGTATTGCTACATTGTTTCATATTAAATTTCAAATAGTCTAAAGAGATCAAGTTATTATGGTTTTGTAGATTACACTTCTACTTACCAGTTATTTCCCCTATTTTTTCCTTAAGTGTGCTCAATTATCCATTTCAGTCAACTAATTATTGATTATTAGGTTGTGAAAGTATTTGGGAGTGAGACGTGCTTTAGTAAGGTAATATTAACAATAATTTAACAATTAAGTTGGTACGGATTAAGATTTCATTCTTTCTCCATTATTTTTACATCTAACTAGGAAATACGGGAAAAGTTATTTTAAATAATTATTAGTGTATACCATATGTAAATTAGTTTGAAATAATGTGAGGATTTTATCTTTAATTCCTTAGATATATTATTTTTGAGAGTATCATCAGCACAAGATACTAGTTGTTTAATGAAAATTATTGGTATATTATAAACATTTTTATTAAATGAAAATTAAAACTGTTAAATTATTAATAACGCTATTTTTAGAAGTAACGTTGCTTAACAAAATAAATGGGAAACACATAAATAAAAAACTACTTTAAAATAAATCTTTTGCTTAAACAATCTTCAATTATCTCAGTAATCAAACTTTCAAATTATATTTACTAAAAATAAGTAAATTTAAAAATTTTGTAACGTTAATTTTGAACGAGAACAGAGAATAAAAAGGACAGAAATATTTTTTTATTTTATTTATAAAATGATAATAATTCTACAAAAAATAATATATAATATTTATTTAAATATTTTTTAATTTTCATAAAAATGAATATTCATAAAATTTAAATCCTCTTACGAACTTATAGATAATTTTAAGTTCAAATATTATATTGAATTAATATTTAATTATAAAATTAAATTATTTTTAAGTGTCAAGCGAAATAAAAATAAAAATAAAATATTAATGAAATATGAATATTTATATAAACTACCAATTAAATCAACATTTGTAAAAATTTAATATGAATTAATTGAAATAAATTTGCTGAGTCTTATCTAAAATAAAAATATATGGAGTTTTATGGTTATTTATATTGAACCGAAATGTAAATATTTAAATTTGTAAACATCTTCAGTTATTAACTACGTGGAAATTGAGAGAATGGTTGCATAACTTTGTTTTATATATATTTTTTCGTGTTCTTATTAATATTCTACTTAAAAACATATATGTTAAATTAGTTCTATACCTATTTTAGTTTAAGTGGCATATCCTTAATTGAGTTTGTATGTGAGGCATTCTCAACTCATGGTAAATTATGTTGTTATTAGACTTGTTAATTTTTCAATCTTTTACTCTCCTTAAAAACATTTTTGACAACTTAGACATGATAGGAGATAAATTTTACACATGAACAACATTATTATCACACTCCAATAATTACGATATTGTCAGTAGACCCAAGTTGTGAAGAAAAAGAAAAATAAAACTACTGCTATTTTGTATATTTAATTAATCAAAGAGTTTAGTAACAGATATATTATTTCTTAATTATATGTTAAATACATGTGTTTTAAAATAGGAGTAAACCAAAATACGTAAAATTTATTATTTTAAACTAAAATTATGAATTTTTAATAATACGAAAAATAAATTTTAAACATTTTTTTAAAATATATTAAATTTTAGATATAGTAACAAAAAATATGGGAGTAAACCTTCTCTTCCCTAATTTATAACAAAAGATTATAACAATAAAGATGGATTCTGTTTCTGAGCGGAGGGTTTCTAAAACCCTCCCATTTCTACTCTCATCCTCAAATTCAAAATCCTCTCGCACTCTGTCTTTTGACGATAGCTACTCACGTTGTCGGTACGTCTACTCAAGTTACCGGTATTTGATCACTGTTTTTGTATGCTATTAACCTTAATTGAATTCTAATCATGCTTATTTGATCACATCCATCATGTTTTTTTCCACACACAATTGATCATGTTCTCTTTTGATGTGTCAAAGTTTTCACCTTTTGCTTTTGCATAATACTCTGTACTGGAAGTGTTAAAGTGTTAAATTTTGTATTTTGTTTAGCGTTTTGGATTATGATGATTACGAAAATCAAAATAAATTCATTTATTCAAGCTGCACGGACAGGAGTATTGAGGGGTTCTATTTGTAACTTCCAAATCAAATTAAAGATTATAGAAGTATGATAAGATTATATTATAGAATAAGTCAGATGGTATGAAAATTTGAAATTTGGAGGAATTTGATTGATACCAGTCTAATTTTCTCAATGGTTTTTTGCTTGAGGCTTGATGGATATTTGAAATTAGGATAAAAAGCTAGGGTTGAAACTGTGTTATTATTGCTGAATTTTTGAATTTTGAAACATGGGACCTTAAGCTAAAGGTGAAATATACTGTCATGACAGTTTTATTTGATATATTAGCTTTTTTTGTGTGTACTTTAATATGTGTAAGATCTTTCTTCCATTATTGTTGCAGTTTTATCTAGGATTGACATTTTGTGAACCTGAGTATTCCAAGCTGTAGTCCTGAGTTCACGATGGATTTGAGGTTTAAAAATATTAATTGGGTGGAGAATATTTGCCAGAAATTTGAAACAGTGTGCCAGGAGGTGGATGATATTGTATGCCAGGTATTATTTTATTGTTTTTCTATTTTTCCTTTTGTTTCTCTTCTCTCCTCACTTTTGCATTATTTTTGTAATTTGCATTTGGAACCTCAAGAATAGAAGACTTTTTAATTTTGGTTACAAAATTCTTGTATGAACCTTGGTTTTAGAACAATATTAATTTAAGAATTCAATAGTTTACAAATAGTTTTGTGATTATATTTATGGAGTTGTGAGGTGTAATCTATCCATTCTGATAGGGTTTTTAAATGATTGCTTTTAAATTATCCTATAATTAAAGCTTTCCTATCCAGGGGTGGTTTAAAAAAACTTTCTTTTTTTGTTGGTATTCAAAGAACTTCAATTATTGAATTACAGATTTCCACTTGTTGCTTGATCTTTTATTCAGTTTCTTTCAATCTTTTAAGTGCCATTGTTATTTTCTCTTTATTTGTTTGTATCAGGATGCAGTCAAATATCTTGAGAATCAGGTCCAGAATGTTGGAGATAGTGTGAAAATCTTTTATTCTGGAATAGTAGATGAACTATTACCATCCTTTCATGAGGATCATCATGCAGTAGCCGAGACAAATAGCATTGACTTTTCAGATTCAGCTGAGTCAGATAATAATAATAATAATAAAAAGTGGGATGAGGAAAATCCCATCCATCATTGTTATGGGGCATTGATGGATTCTAATTCCATTGATATAGCTGATAATAAGCATCAAGCATGCTCAGTGGAAGATTCTTACATAAGTCACGAAGAAGAAGTTGGTCTTGATGATTCAAGAGTAACTCCCGTGTCTAAGAATGAAAACATCTACACAAGCATTAAAGAGAGTGTTCCCGTGTCTAAGAATGAAAACATCTACACAAGCATTAAAGAGAGCAGCATTAAAGAGAGCGTTGTTGAGTCTGTTTCTAAACCAACGAACTTGATCTCTCTTGGAAAGAGAGAATCCCTGGAATTCTCATTCAAAACTAAGGATATGGAAATTCCTATCAATTATTTTTGCTTGGCGTTGCATGATTCTGATGACATTGATGTTGCTGATATTCAGAAAGCCAGTGGACATACCAGGCACATCCTTGCAAATAAAGTTAGTGATGAATCTTGCTCAGTTTCTTTGGAGCTGGAAAATTCTTATATTACTGAGGAAGGAGTCAGTGATGACCCAAAAGGGACTTCTGGTTCTACTAAAGAAAATATTCATACAAGCATTGAAGAGGTTGTTGAAGAGGTTGCTGTTGAG
Source organism: Sphenostylis stenocarpa (assembly GCA_963425845.1). NCBI lineage: Eukaryota > Viridiplantae > Streptophyta > Magnoliopsida > Fabales > Fabaceae > Sphenostylis > Sphenostylis stenocarpa. The sequence goes on from OY731408.1 coordinate 27,560,832, forward strand.
TCTGTTCCCAAACCAATGAATTTGATATCGGTTGAAGGGAAAGAATCCCTGAAATTTCCTATACCCAATGAATATTCTGATTCTTGTGACTTTGGATACAAAGTTTCAATCAGAACAATGAATGTGAATGCAGGGCAAAACTCATGTTTGATTAATGCTATGAACACGTCCCCAGTGATGAGTTCCCAGTCTCTTGAGGAAGAATCAATTAACGAATCAATTAAAGTCTCTGTCTATGTGTTTCCTAAATCCTCTGATACTGATCAGAACACACATGATATACTTGCTGATGTTTTGCCTGAGGTTGCAGTTTCAAGTGAAAGGTCTATGACAAAGACTGAACCTTCATGCTTCAGTTGTTCCTTACCTATGAACAAAAGTAAGTCGCTTGAAAACTGCTCTTTTGAAAATGAATATTGGGTATATCTTCAAATTTCCATTTACGGGAAATTCATCTCTTATTTGTTTGATATATTTCATGATCAATCAAATCAAATAATGTCTTTGATAATTCATGTATTTGGACATGGTATACATAGTTTTTCTCTCTAAATTTCCATTTACGAGAAATTCATCTTTTATTTGTTTGATATATTTCATGATCAAATCAAATTTTTCATTTTTTGTAAAGTTTAAAGATAGTGAACTAAATGAATAACAATAGGAATTTTTTTGTACTTAGAAATCTTATAATTCATGATTACATGTTTAATGTTAGTTTTGTCACCTATCTAATATTAGTTTTGTGTTTTCAGGTAAATCACAGGTAACCTCTATTGCATCCTGCATGGAAACCATTCAATTGAACGATGATCCTGATCCAAAGCCAGAGAAAGATTGTGTAAATGTCCAGGATAGGGAACTACATGCAGTTGTCCATAGAACTCGAAAGCTTAGATCATATAAGGTACCACCTTTGACTTCTCTCATTATGTGTTAACTTATTACGCAAGTAAATATTGTGTTTTTGTGTTATGTGCTTAGTACACTTTAATATCTGCTACTCTATAAAATCTTTTGTTAAGTTCTTCTTCGCATAGAGGATGTTGAATATAGAAGAAATAGAGTTTGGGATTAATCTCCCTTATGTATAAATCACACATAGGGTAGTCTATTTATAGTAGAGAGATACAACTAAAAGAGTAACTGAAAGTAACAGAATAAACAAAAGATATTGTTTGATATTATGGTTAATATTTAATAATATCTTAACAATATTAAATAATATCTAAACAATATCTAACACTCCCCCTCAAGTCGGAGCATACAAATCGTATGTGTCAAGCTTGTTACAAATATAATCAATTCTAGGACCCCGTAAAGATTTAGTAAAAATATCTCGCTAACTGATCACTTGAGTTAACAAACTCGGTCTTGATGTCTCCGGACATAATCTTTTCTCGAATGAAATGACAAGTCAATCTCAATGTGTTTGATCCTCTCATGAAAGACAGGATTAGAACTAATATGAAGAAGCGACTGATTGTCACACACAAGTGACATTTGAGTGACATCTCCAAATTGTAACTCTCTAAGCAATTGCTTGAGCCAAACAAGTTCACAAGCAGCTGAGGCCATAACTCTATATTCTGCTACGCACTAGATCTTGCCACAACACTTTGTTTCTTACTTTTCCATGAGACCAAGTTACCGCCAATGGAGACACAATATCCGGATGTAGATCTTCTATCCGAAGGAGATCCCGCCTAATCGACATCTCGAGTAGCAAACAACTCTTGTATGGTTATTAGAATCATATAACAATCCTTTTCCAGGAGATCCTTTAGTATACTTTAAGATACGAATGACTGCATTCCAATGATCTTCACATGGGGAATTAAGAAATTGGCTTACCACACTGACTGCAAAGGAAATGTCAGGACGAGTAACTGTAAGATAATTCAATTTTCCAACCAATCTTCTATACTGGTCAGGATCAGGTAAAAGCTCCTCCTGATTTGGTAAAAGTTTAGTATTGGGATCCATGGGCGTATCAACAGACTTTGAATTCATCAACCCAGTTTCCTCTAAAATATCCATGGCATACTTCCTCTGAGATATAACAATACCATCATTGGACTGTGCCACCTCAATACCCAAGAAATATCTAAGTTTGCCAAGATCTTTGGTCTGAAAATGGTGACAGAGATGTTGTTTCAACTGAGAGATGCCATGGTTGTCACTACTTGTAAGAACGATGTCATCAACATATACTATCAAGTAAACACATCTAGCACTTGAGTGTTGATAAAAGACAGAGTGATCTGCTTCATACCGAGTCATACCAAATTGTTGAACAACCTTGCTAAACTTTCCAAACCAGGCCCTAGGAGACTGTTTTAGGCCATATAGGGATTTGCGAAGACGACATACCATCCCAGAAGACTCCCCCTGAGCAACAAACCCAGGAGGTTGCTCCATATAGATTTCTTCTTGCAAATCACCATTGAGGAAAGCATTTTTAACATCTAGTTGATAAAGAGGCCATTGTTGAAGAGCGGCCATGGCGATAAATAAACGAACAGAAGTCATCTTTGCCACAGGGGAAAAGGTATCTCCATAATTCAACCCAAAAATTTGAGTATAACCTTTAGCCACAAGACGTGCTTTGAGGCGATCAATAGTACCATCAGGTCCAACTTTGATAGCAAACACCCACCTGCAACCAACAACAGATTTCCCAGACGGTAACGAGACATGTATAAAAAGGTAATGACAGTCGATGATAACTCAAACCAATATAATGAGGAGAGGGATTCCGTGTAGAACGGATACCTTTTCGGAGGGCAGGCAATGGGAAGGTCAGACTCAGGTGTCACATCCGGAGGAGACAGAGTAGTTGGCACTTGAGTAGAGTCACATGGTGGTGGTTGTGATTGGTTTCGGCAACTATAAACCTGAAGAGGTAGTGAAGAAGAAGTTGACTGCGAAGTAGAATCTAATGGTGAAGAAGACACAGTTAGAGGGTCACAAACAACAGGAACATTAAATGTACTAGGAGTGTTGACAATATTGGATGGAGACAGAGGTGAAGATTGACTTTTAAAATAAAAAGAGAACTCATCAAAGGTGACATCTGCAGACACAAAATAACGGTTAAGAGAATGAGAAAAACATTTGTATCCTTTTTGTGATCTTGTAAACCCTAAGAAAACACATTTATGTGATCTAGGAGAAAGTTTGTCAAGACTAGAACTAAAATTATGAACAAACATGTAGACCCGAAATCTTTTAGAGGTAAGGGATGAAGTGGTCCATGAGAGAATAAAATGGAATGAGGTATTTTATTATCTAGAACCGAAGATGGCATGCGATTAACAAGATAACATGCAGTAAGAAGAGCATCACCCCAAAAATGCTGAGGAACCTCTCCATGAATTAAAAGAGTGCGAGTTGTTTCAATAAGATGTCTATTTTTACGTTCAGCTACACCATTTTGTTGAGGTGTATAAGCACAAGAAGTTTGATGCAAAATATCATGAGAAGCCATGAATTGTTTAAAAGAATGAGAAAGATATTCACGACCATTATCACTGCGCAAAACTCTAATAGAAACACCGAACTGAGTTTGAATTTCATTGAAAAAAGTTTGAAAGATATGAAATAATTTAGAACGATTTTTCATCAAAAATAACCAAATACATCTGGAATAATCATCAATGAAAGTAACAAAGTATTGAAAACCTAAAGTAGACTTAACGCGGCTAGGTCCCCAAATGTCAGAGTGAACCACGACAAAAGGGAACGAAGCACCACGTGTGACACTATGAGGAAAGGAAGTATGACTATGCATGCCTAATTGACACGACTCACATGCCAAACTAGACAATTTAGATAAGGCAGGGACAAGTTGCTATAACTTGGCAAGACTTGGATGACCTAACTGAGCATGGAGAAGAGAGGGAGACTCTATAACTGCACCAACATGTGTAAAGGGACGAAGATGATAAAGACCATGAGACTCACATCCTGTGCCAATCACCTGTTTCGAACTTCGGTCCTGTAAACACACAGAATTGTTGGTAAAAGAAACAACACAATCAAGAGAACGAGTTAGACGACTGATGGATAACAGGTTAAAAGGAGACCCAGGGACATAAAGAACATTATTAATGGTTAAAGAAGGGAAAAGTTTAACAGTTCCAACACCATGAGATGATACTCTAGAGCCATCAGCTAGTGTAACAAAAGGTAAAGGATCAGGAGAGGATAAAGAGGAGAACAAAGATTTGTTACCAGTAATATGATCAGTGGCTCCTGAATCAAAAACCCAAGGACCAGAAGAAGATTGGGTCAGACCAGCAAAAAATGTACCTGTGTGTGCGACAGACACAGTGGAACTAGAAGACTGTTGATCCTTATACCATTTGAGAAATTTGTTGAACATAGCAGGTGTGTCTGATGAAATAGAAGAAGGAGGATCCTTAGCAGATAAAGGTGGGGAAAAATCAGTCTGAGCAACTGCAGTAGATCGAGTAGGACGACCATGTAATGCATAACACTTGTCAATCTTGTGACCTAGTTTGCCACAATGTTCACACTCATGTAATGCATAACACTGGTCAATCTTGTGACCTAGCTTGCCACAATGTTCACACTTAGGACGTCCTTTTCCCTGTTTGCGAGGGCGAGTTCGATCATCACGGTGAGATACCAATGCAGAAGAATCATTAACAGAAGCAGGTGTGTCAGGGTTGAGTTTTGCTGGTATACACAAAAGAGTGGAGCAGGTCGATCTCGGTGGCAGGATCCGGGGAAGGAGGCAATAACTCATTGAACTCATGAAAAAGAGCATGAATTTTGCCCATATAATCAGTCATAGAATCTTGATGTTTAGAGGCAATAACATCTACAAATTTAGAACAGACATCATAGAGACGTTGAGTATCATTGGTGTATAATAACTTGGCATGTTCCCAGATTTTGGCACATGTTTCGTAGGAACGAAAAATTTGTTTTAACGAAGGATCAAGAGTACCCTTGAGAACCACGCATAATTGAGCATCAATGGTGTCCCAACGGTCTTCCTCACCAGGAGTGAGAGTAGGTGCTTTCGGGGCAAGATGATCAAGATACTTTTGACTCTTAAGCCATAATCTGACATCTGATGACCATGTGGCATAATTAGGGCCAGTTAACTTGTCAATGGATAAGTGTACATTAACATAGTTAGTGTAGATGGAAGGATCAGACGCAGTACTGACAGAATTGGAAATACTAAAAGGAGCGGAAGAACTCATAAAGGGCGGAGGCGATAGTGACAGCGGCGTGAACCAGTACACCAGGTAAGTTCCCAGGAAAGAGAGGTGGGTCACTAATGGACACGCTTAAATACCAAGTCTTTCCTTGTTAGAACTTTCCTAGACATGCACTTTCACACTACCAAATAACCGACAACGATAGCGGCGGTGGTGGCGACTTCAATAGTGGTCAAAGGCGAAAAAAAATTCAAAATAACCTTAAGCTCTAGATACCATGTTGAATATAGAAGAAATAGAGTTTGAGATTAATCTCCCTTATGTATAAATCACACATAGGGTAGTCTATTTATAGTAGAGAGATACAACTAAAAGAATAACTGAAAATAACAGAATAAATAGAAGATATTGTTTGATATTATAGTTAATATCTACCAATATCTTAACAATATTAAATAATATCTAAACAATATCTAACAGAGGACAATGTAGTTGCTTTGATATATCTCCCTTGATTCCTTAGATTTTACATCGAATGGATAGGATAGGTCAAGGAAATGAAGTTTATTTTTAAAAATAAGTTATGCCCTTAGTAAAATTAAGAAATATTATATATATCATTGTTATTCTTTCTCATGACAGGAAAAAATCCGGGATGCATTTTCTTCAAAGAAGAGGTTATCCAAAGAGTATGAACAGTTGGCAATATGGTACGGAGATTCTAAAGTAGATTTTTCATCAAAGAAGGTGAATATGGATATGGAACTTGATACAGAAATTGATTGGGAGCTGGTGTAAATACAATAAGGCTGCATCTGAATAAAATAATGATAGACTAATTGTTTTGACTCTTGTTTCTTGAAACTTCAAGAGGAAGTACATTGTTTTGACTATTGTTTCGTAAAACTTCGAGAAGAAGTGCTTACTGAAAATTAAACTAGATTTATAAAAACATGGTAATCATAAATTATTTAGATTTCCATTTTCTTTCAAAAGCTGCATACTTGAAATGTTTTACATGGTATATAAATGGTATCTACATAGTATATAGTTCTGTATTTAGATATATCTATAAAATAATTATTTGACAAATTTATCGGATAAGGCATGTCTTCAAAAATATTTTTATTTGTATTATTGTGATTACATTTTAATCAAGTTCTTATATATTTAATAAAAGTATATTATACAAAGAAGACTATTCCTTCTACTTATGATATAAAGTTAAAATTTCATATAAATCTATCTCAATAAATCGTTAATCAATATATACAGAAGAATAATTTGACTTGGAAAAAAATGTGATTTTTTTTATATTATTTAAAATTTATTTTTAGTTTGATAACAAATTCAACAATTTTAAAGATTTTCGGCATGCTTGACTGAAAATACATTTTTCATTATATAATAGTATATCAACGACCAATTTTTTTACTACTTATAATAATAAAATTTTAGTATGAAAAAAATATTATAAGAAAATTGCGAAGTGTACATAAAAAAAAGTTAACAAGATCTTTCTAATTTTAAATATTATAAGTTAATTACAAAAATATCCACCATAGTTTTATATATATTTCCTACTCAACACTGTTGTGTGAATCAACAGGGAAATTGTTTCCATTTAACCATCTAAAAATAACACCTACTCGTTTTGTTATGTAATATCATCATCACATGATACCTATTGATTTTTGTAAGATAAAAATATTATTTACATATTTTAAAATAAATATTAAGATTAAAAGTAATGACTTCAAATTTTATAAAATAAAAATAAAAACATAAATATTTACAAAAGAGTATAACTAAAACTTACTCAATAACTAAAACTTACAAAAGATTAAGTAAACTACTTTAAATTTTAGAACATTGATTTTTTTTTTTTTTTTTGCATTTTCTTAGAAACTATATTCATAACTCATTTATTTTATTGCCTCTAGTAGGAGTAGTATTTGACGAGATAACTCCTCGTTTTCTTGAAAAACTATTATTTCGTGTGGACCCGAAAAACTTGCAGGCACACAGCCTCTTCAAACTCACTCACACTCTCACCATAAATTGTGACTCTCCTTTCGCCAACCCTTTATTCCATTTTCTCTCTCGTTTTTCACTAAAAAGTTGTGACACGAAGCAAAAACCGAAGAGAGAGAACAATGATGAAGCCATCCATGCTCAGATCCCTCCACTCCGCTGCTACCCGCGGCGCCTCCCACCTCTCCCGCCGTGGCTACGCCTCCGAGCCGGTGCCAGAGCGCAAGGTCGCCGTTCTCGGCGCCGCCGGCGGGATCGGGCAGCCTCTCTCCCTTCTCATGAAGCTTAGCCCCCTCGTTTCTAGTCTCTCCCTCTACGATATCGCCGGCACCCCTGGTGTCGCCGCCGACGTCAGCCACATTAACACCAGATCTGAGGTATCCCGATCCACCCAATTAACCTTATTTTTTATTTTATTTTTTCAAAATTATAGACTTTGCTGTGTTTGAATGAGGTACCCTTTATTGGGGTCGTTGTGAAGTTGCAAGCTTTACGTAGTGCGGTTTTTTGTGTACCCTCTTGCGGGTATTTGCAAAAATTGAAAATTTAATGTGGTTTGATCTAAGATTCTAGTTTGTCCTCTATGTGGAGATTTTGCTAAGGTGCTAGGTTTAGTGTGGTTTCGTGTTTTTTCGGGGGGATCGGGAATCCTGTAGGGTTAAGTCGCCTTCTATTTTTTATTATGTTTTGTTTATAGTTATTTTTATAATCTTGTGATTAAGCGTATGTTGTGGATAGGATCATCCACAGTTTTTTTCTGAAACTGTGGATCTCGAGTCCCGTTCTGCGGCATAATGATCTAATCATTATACCAGATTTGAGTTTTGAAGATACAAACCTCATTATACTTTAATGCTGAGGTATTATAGTTCGATCCGTTTCGCTGAGATGTACTAGTGTAACTTTTTTTTTTCCCGGGGGCGATTGCAATATGAAAGTTTTACTGTGGTTTGATGATAATATAACAGTGAATTGAGTTAATTTTTTTAGGAGGACGGATCTACCCTTTCGTAGTTTTTTTTTGGCAAGTGTGTATTTAATGTGGCTTGATGTTAATAGCAGGAGGTGCACTACTACACCGTTTTTGGTTTTAATTTTTCCAAAAAATGGAATCTTTACTGTAGTTTGATGTTGAGCTGTTTTTATGCTGTGCATTAAACTAGCTTTCTTGCAAGTTTTACTGTAAGTTTTTTAATTGAGATTACAGGTTGTGGGGTACCAAGGTGAAGAACAGCTTGGAAAAGCTTTGGAGGGTGCAGATGTTGTTATAATTCCTGCTGGTGTCCCCAGAAAGCCTGGAATGACTCGTGATGATCTTTTTAATATCAATGCTGGCATTGTCAAGACACTATGTACTGCTATTTCTAAATACTGTCCCCATGTGAGTATCTGTTTCCTTGAGTTGTGTTTCCATCCTTTTTGGTTGTTAGTTGATATTGCTTGCCTCTGTCAGTATTGTTTTGCTGACTTTGTCTGTGGGAAACATATATGCTGGCTTTCATTAAGTTTGGTTTTGGATGATCAATTCATTTTCTTTTATTTAGTTAACATGGATACACTATTAAACAGTGGCTGTTGTGTATTGTTCTAATCGAAATGTTTTGGAAATTAAATTGATATTAAAATTTGATATGGTTGATATAATTCATTTCCCACCCACTACAAGTATAGGATTTAGTTAATTAAAAGTTTAATTGTGTGCATGTCCTGTTCTATATTACGTATGATGGGCTTGTAGTGTTTTATAATATGATTTTGATCTGATACTGAATATTTTTATATTTGGAATCAGGCCCTTGTTAACATGATAAGCAATCCTGTGAACTCCACTGTTCCTATTGCTGCTGAAGTTTTCAAGAAGGCTGGAACATATGATGAGAAGAGATTGTTTGGTGTTACCACCCTTGATGTTGTTAGGGCAAAAACTTTCTATGCTGGGAAAGCCAATGTTCCAATTGATGGTAAGTCTATTGTAACAAACTTAACAATTGCTGTAATGTCTTGTTTACTAGTGTTTTATTTAGTGACGTACTGATGACACAAATGAGGCAGAGTTTGATGTCGGATTTTGATTGTCATGCTTGCGTGAAGAAAATTCCAACTAATTTCAAGAAAAAAATTTCGCAAGTGGGTTGGGGTGGAGGGAAGGGTTGAAATTGGTTAAATCATTCTTCTTTTTGAAGAGAAATTTGTATTTAGTTGTATACAACATTTGATTCGGTTTGGGTTTGTTTATGTTTCTGCAGGTGTCAATGTACCTGTTGTGGGTGGCCATGCAGGCATCACTATTCTACCCCTATTTTCTCAAGTACTTTCCGGCTCTACTAGCTTTTCTTTTTCCTCCCTGACATCTAATATGGTTGCCTAGCTTGATATGTAATCTTCTGAATCCTTCTGTTTTTCACTTGTATAGGCTACACCAAAAGCCAATCTTGATGATGATGTCATCAAGGCTCTTACAAAGAGGACTCAAGATGGAGGGACAGAAGTTGTGGAAGCTAAGGCTGGAAAGGGTTCTGCAACCTTGTCAATGGCGTAAGTATGGTCACAGTTTATTCAGAGAACATTATTGATAGTGTGATCCAAAAGGGTGGTGCAGTGGTAAATTTTGTCAATTATTGATTTAAGATAAAATCTTACATTTTTAATTTATTATGGCTTTTGCAGCTATGCTGGTGCGCTTTTCGCAGATGCTTGTCTCAAGGGCCTCAACGGGGTCCCAGATGTTGTTGAGTGCTCATTTGTGCAATCCACTGTCACCGAACTTCCCTTCTTTGCTTCCAAGGTCACTGAATTGCAACCCTCTTGTTGTGTTTCTAATTTTACTGCTCTGAATGCTTTAAGGCTACTGTTTGATTTGACAAAACTACATGTTTTATTTGTTTTCTGTTTGTATAGAATTAGTGACTGAACTTGTTTTATAAACAGAGCTTTTAACTCCACGTTATTGACAATATAATGAAATTTTTTTGCAGGTGAGGCTTGGGAAGAATGGTGTGGAGGAAGTTCTGGGCTTGGGACCTCTCTCGGATTTCGAGCAACAATGCCTAGATAGCCTTAAGGGTGAACTCAAATCATCAATTGAGAAGGGAATCAAATTTGCCAACCAGTAATCATTGAACATGTCATATCAAATTTATTCCTTTAAGAACCAAATCAAATTTTGCAATCTCAGAACCATTGTTGTATTGTTGCCGGCAGTGGTGGCGGCTATGTTGTTTTGTTCAGAGTAGGTATAGGCCATGCTTTAATAATTTAAGTCTGAGAGCAGTTTGTTAAGGGATTCATCAATCTTAAAACCAGTTTTAGATTCCATTAATTAATAATGGTCCCTTTTTTAATTGTATGCTTCCACATAATGTAATTGCAGGTGTTTTTCTCTTTTTCCTCATTTCATTTGTTGTTTTTGGTATACTTTTCAAAGGTTTTTTTACCTTTTTGGTTTGACCGTGTCAAAGCAGCTAAAACTTGTACCTTTGAAGTTCTTAAGCTTCAGGAGGAGTGCTAGTAATACACGTTTTAACATGTTTTTGTAATATATTTCGATTAATATGGTTAAAATTCATTAGAAACTAGAAAATTATATAGGTGGGTTTTAGTAACTTCGGATGCACAAACTACCTTAAAACGTTGAAACCAATCTCTGGTATAACCTTCACCCGTTACGTTCAAACAATTAGAACAAAACTACCCTCAAATTATGTGAACAATACCCATTAATATGCATCCTTTCAGTTATATGTGGAGGTAATAACATCATTTTAATAGATAATAAAATTCTAATAATCGATCAACTATGGCGCATAGTCATTGTCATTCCAGAAACCTGGCTAAATCAATCGATTATTAATAACTAGTTACAAGTTATTTTTGAATGAGTATTGTTTTTACAAATATCTCACATCTTATCATATAATTTTTTTAAAGCTTTATTTTCTGCTAAATAAATATACATTCAATTTTCTTTTTTATATTCTCTCTATTTTTATTGTTCCAACATACTGATTTTTTTTTAAATTTTATTCTCTCTTTCTTTTCTATAAACCAAATACCGTGGTAGAATGTGTTTGGAGTTAAAATACATAAAAAATAAAATAAGAAATAAATTTGTTTGATTAAAAGGAATAAAAAATTTGTTTGATTAAAAAAAATACCATTTTCTTAGTTTTAAAATTAATTTTAATATACTTTTAGTCTCTAAAGCGAATAAGTTTTGAGTTCAGCTCGTAAATTTTTTTGTTTGTCTTTAATTTCTTTTTAATTGAGATAAGTGCATCAGAATTTAAAAGATAAGGAATGCCTTTTGAAAGTAAGAGTAAAATAATAGTTGGCTCAATGTTCAATTCTAAATAGCAAAATTCTTATAAATAAATGTGATGATATGCATCCACATCCACTAGCAAAAGATAGTGTAAAATTATTTTTTTAAACTGATTTTATTTGTTAAATTTCACTAAGGCGGATTCATCTACTGCTTAAAGGAACGGTTTGAACATTACACTTTTTTTTTTTTTTTTTTTTCTGATATTCCATTCCAGTTGAAATGAGGACAAGTCTAAAAATTTGAAATTTGAACATCCATGTTGATATAAATGGAAATATTATGTATGCAACTCTTCCTTTTAACCTGTTTTATAATTATATTTTTAAGATTTTTTTATCTTTACTAAAATCTTAATAATTCATTATTTATCTTATTATCTTAAATTTATTTTATTAATAATTAAAATAGGTAATACTGCAGGTATAATATCAAATAGAGAGATAGATAAAGAGACAGAGAGTGAAGTAGATTTAGAGGTAGATTTAGATTTAGATGTAGATGTAGATGTAGATGTGTAAGTATTACAAACCAAATACGTAGTTTATTATATGAAAACATAGTATATAAGTTAAAATAAAAGAAAGTGCATGCATGCGAAAATGACTGCAACTTATTATCTAGATTCGTCACAAAAGCAACAACACAACATTGTTTGTTAACTTTGTTTTCAGTTTGAGAAGGCTAATGATGTTGAGGATCTGGCCCTGCAGGTGAAGCTCTCTCTACCCTTCCACCCAGCATTGACCTCTTTTGATGCCACTCACTCTTTCCAACATTCTTCATCAATTCACCTAACCCAACTTCGCTATCAACAATCTCTCCCATTGTGGACAACTCAGGGAAAACTCTTGCCTCTGAATTCACTACAAGGAATGCCACAACAATTACCAGCATAACAATCTGTTTCGGCTTCATTGAAGTAGGAGTAGCCATGGCCTTATAAAAGCTGAAATAGACTACAAATACTGATACATGTTAGTGTACTAAGCACACACACCAGTTGGAAAGACCTTCATGAGTTGCATTTCAAAATTCATATATATAATATAATATTGGAATGTTGTGTAAGCATTAACTACAATCCAAACAGCCCTTTTATCCCTTATCTTCTTCTTCTTCTTCTTCTTCTATCTTTATGATGATTTTCAACTCACAATAAAACATCAGGAATAATGTTGTATCAGTTGAAACTTTCGATGTTTCTTTTTCTCAGTAATTTATGATTATAATCTCTAAGCTGACCAAACCTTTCATTTTATCTGGTAGAGAGCAATTAAACACCCTTTAGACAACTTTTGATTGCGTCTTTGTCTTATATCAATGCAGAAATGGCATGACATGAAAAGTTTTTATGCTTTCTCCATAATCATATGCGATTTCTTTAACTATTATTTGATTTATAAAAAGCTTGGTCATCAAACCTCTGGTTGACGCCCCGAATGATAAAGATTGGATAATTATCTGAAAAGAAAATGTTGGTCGTTCGAACGGATTTTCTAGGAAAAAAATAATATAAAATGAGACATAAATCTTCGACCCAAAACTGAATGATGTTTTCCCGTTTGAATATCCTCCGATGAACCCAATAGAAAATGCAAAATATCTCATTTTTTACAAGGGAATGCTTTGAGTTGAGCTTTGTGATAGGTTTAATTGTGATATAACGAGGGTTGAAAAATAGTATATAAATGTGGGACATTTCTCAATTGAGTAGATTTTGTAAAATTTAATTACGTCCAAATTTAAATGGTAACAAATAAATATTTAATAAATAAAAATCATTAAGAATAGTTCATTTTAATAATTTAATCGATAATATAAAAACTATATTTTATTTTAAAATATTTACAGAATAAATTGATTGCATTACTGATACATACTACTTGTAATTCCAGCAATATTTATTCTATTATTAATAAACTTCTTAAATAATACAAAGTGATGTAATATTTCTTAAAATTAAGAAAAAATGTTTTATTTATTTTATACAAAAAGATCACACATAATGTTTTCTTAATATTTTCTACGACTAGTCTTACCTTTAAACTCACTACAAGCAATGTCAGAATACACGGTTTTAGCTTAATTGTAGTAACCATGATTTTTAAAAAACTCATACGAGAAAGGAAAACAACTAACTTAGCTAAAAATACTTATATATATATATATATATATATATATATATATATATATATAATTTTTTTATCCTTATCTAAAAAAAGACTTTTGAATAAAATTTCCAAAGTTTATATAGAGTAATCAATATTTATTATCCTAAGCTTAGATTTGTATATTATATGTTTTCTTGTAATTCTCCATGTTTTGAGTTGACAATTTTGTGTATTGGGTTATTAGTTGAGATCCATCTCGTGTTATATAACTTCATAGTTACTAACTCGTTCTATGGTTACCTGGTGAACATAATTATAGTTATGAGTAATAGATCATGATTAACATTAAACAGACTCTTGTTAATTTATTTAAGTTTCCTTTTTGTGAACGTACTTTCCAAGTGAGAGATACTTGATGTTAGCTATAACATTACACAGGTCGATACATATATAACCTATAGTATCCATCGTTTATGGCTAGAACGATTGGGGTATCTAATCCTATTTGTTTTCCTAACTTTTCTCTCTTAGTGTCAGTGTCGGCCTAGCTAAATAGACTGATGTGTAATATAACACCAATTATTATGGTCACCATCATTCTCACTGTTGTGACCCTTTCAACACCTCAACATTAAAATTTTAAAAGGTAGTATGATCGAAATATATTAAACTTCGTTCAAGCATTGTCGACGTTAATATAAGTACACAATCTAGAGAAGTCTGGAATCTTATTCAAGATCTTTTTCTAGAACATTTAGCGTTTATTATGGATAAAATATAATTTTATTTCACTCTTACCTATCTCATATTGTTTTATATTTCAGTATCTTCATGAGTTTAATATTATTTAAGAGTTGAAGTCAATGGTAATTTATATATATTTTTTAATTTATGAAAATGTAAAAAAAAAAAAATCGTAATGGATTAAAATTTTAAAACTATGAATATCGTAATAAACCTTAATATAAACAATACAAAAATATTTTTTTTACTATACCGAACGTAACCATATTTATATATGGAAATGAAGGATGATAATGTTGCATTAAAAGAGTGGTATTGGAATTTTGTGTAAGCATTTAACTATACTAACTAGCATCCAAGCAACTTTATCTTGTCTTTTGGATCTTCATTCTTGTCCTCTTCATGAATCTTGGTATAAGACACAATCTCACCGTGTGGAATGTTGCATTATCTTTTGGATTCTGCAACTTTTGCAGTTTTTAATTCCTCACCTTTACTCCACCTTTTGATCGTAGCCTTTGAGTTTTATGGTATCAATCACGATCTGAAAAGCTTCTGTGCTTTCTCCACAATCATATGCGATGTCTATTCGGCCTAACCCCCGTATTTGCTTTTTTTAATACGTAGTTGCCCTCATTCTCCTTTTTATTTTCAAAACCTCAAACCCGCTTTTTCACCTTTTGCAACACTTTTTTTAATTCACAAACAAATTATACCAATTTATCATCGTCTATTGCATACTTTCATTCTTCTTCCCTCGCTAATGATTATTGCTTAAATCTTTAAGAAAGAAGAAACGTGATCAAAACATTCTAAATGGTTCCTGTGTGAAATGAATCTTTCATAAAATTTGTAGTGATTTGATTGAAAATGTGTTAACGAAGAATTTGTTGATGAATTTGAGATAACAGCTTAATTACGACACTTTAATGGTACGAAAAATTTATAGTTGGTCCATCATATTTACCTTCAGTTATTGGAATTAGGGTAAACTTGACCACACAAATCACGCAAAGTTTAACATGTCAATAATATCACATTTAAAATTTATAACAATTTAATTGGCGAGAGGGATTTATGGGAATTTAAAAAAAAAATAGGGATTTTTTTTTCTTAGTTTTAAACACGTGAAGGACTAAATAGAAAAGACAGTGACATTTTATTATTCAAATTGATTGAAAACATTTTTGACATGAGAATAAAAGTGAACAAGATTAATATTTTTATTTTTAATTTAACTATATATATATATATATATATATATATATATATATAATATAATATAAACGATATATTTTGTTTGTTTAAATTACATATTTTTATATTTATATTTAGGATTTTTCAAAATACTAAGTAAGAATGTTTTAGTAGCATTTTAGATATAGTTACATTAAAATTAAGCACTAATTAAGATGATGATTAATTATATATTTTTTACTAAAATGAAGCTGTTCTGCTATCTTTTCTCTCAAATGGAAAGTTGAACTACATGTCAAAATAAAGAAACTTCAAAATGTAAACACAGAAAAATAGAAATATTTTAGAGTCGTACCTTTGTTCGGAGTCTATAGACATTATTATTTTTGAAAATCCTTAAACACCTTTTCAATTTTGTTAGAATATATTTTCGATTGAGTAATAATACTTTGAAGATGATGAATGAACTATATATACAAGTAAACTTTACAACAAATTTAATCAAAATATTAAAAAACTTGGTTTAATTTATAAGTTCTTCTGAGATTACGAAACACTCCATCATTGAGCGGTGCATTTGAAGATAATGAAGGACATTTTTATTTAGGCAAGAGAAATGAAAATACATTAAGATTCAACCATTACATAAATTAGCTTTTTTTTATTGGTAATATTGTTAAGCAAACCTGGCAACACTTCATTGGCTCATGGTTTTAATGACATTGTTAGGATTGATATGGCAGTGAAACACCTAACAACAGTTTTTGTTTCTTCCTTTTCAGAATCATGCATTGAACCCCATAGTTTTACATTAAAATTCATAAACATTATTGTGAACTTGTAAACCAAACATGCAGTCATTTGGCAAGTCTAGTGATGGTCAGGATCTGGGCCTGCAGGTGAAACTCTCTCCAACCTTCCACCCAGCATTGACCTCTTTGCATGCCATTTGCCATTTCTGACATAGTTCATTGCTTCACGTAAGCCATACTTACTGTCAATCTTCTTCTCCATTGTTGAGAGTTGAGGAACACTTCTAGCTTCTGAACTCACCACAATCAATGTCAGAACAACTAGGATGATAGCAATTGGCTTAATTGAAGTAGCCATTGTCTCACAAAGAAAACCAATGACAAGAAAAACAAGCAACTATATATCAGCAAAAACCTGAAATGCTTTTCTTATGATATCACTGACAGAAGTAGGTTGGAGTTTAAGAAGGCCAAGTTAGCTATTTATACACACACACACACATCAAAAGCTTGAAGCAATCATGGGAGAGAATTTCAAGATTTGAATATCATAACAATGGAAGGTCGTGTAAGCAGATAAGTTCCACCCAAAGATTCCTTGTCTTATATCAAGGTCAACTTGGTGCTATAAATCAAAGTATATTTGGATAATTATAATTTAATTTAATGTTTTAAATTTTTATTTTTGGGTTACGCAGAAATTTATTTCATTTATCTTTTATTTTATTTTTCTTGAAAATACTTAGGTAGAAATTTTTGGAACATGTTTTGTGAAAAATCACATCAGGGAAATCTTAGTTTAATGTTTACTTTTTTTATTATAAAATGAGCACAATATTTACCTTGTGAAACACACTAAAATCACTTTCTGTTCTTTCTCTTGCTGCTTTATTACTTGAGAGATGAATTAAGAGAGAAAAATAATTTCTCCTTTTAAGTTCTCTTAGAGTTGTTTTTTCTTTATTTTTAGGAGAGAGTGTTATTGTTTCCTCTTTGAAGGTGAGAGAGAAGGGTTGTAATCTCTTTTATTAGTGGAATTACTCTTTTGCCTATTGTTGGTGTTTTTCTCATCTTTTTAGTTTAGTTGTGTGTGTTTATGCTTTTGTCTGGTACCTAACAGTGGTGTCAGAGCCACTAGGTTGTGATATTGATCTTCTGCTGTATAGTCATTAGAATAGTATTAGAGAATTCTTAGTATGCTTTGTGGTTGCGGTTAATTTGATCTTCCACATCAGAAAATATTTATTCTTGTTACTGAATATTATTTGGTAATGTAATAGTGCATATCTAGGAAAAGTTCTAGCAAGGAAAAACTTAGTATTTAAACGTATTCATTAGTGACTCACTTCTCTTTCCTAAGAACTTACCTGATGTATTGGTTCATGATCTACCGTTGTTGTTCCAGTAGACAATACTATTCATAGTGAGAATTGCATAAGTCGGTTTGGAACCATGACAACAAAATATAAGATATAGAAGTTCAATGAGAGTAATTTCTCATTGTGAAAATGAAAGATGAAGGTAATTTTGAGG
The DNA here is from genome assembly GCA_963425845.1 of Sphenostylis stenocarpa. Classification (NCBI taxonomy): domain Eukaryota; kingdom Viridiplantae; phylum Streptophyta; class Magnoliopsida; order Fabales; family Fabaceae; genus Sphenostylis; species Sphenostylis stenocarpa. The sequence continues at coordinate 27,578,725 of OY731408.1, forward strand.
AAAGACAATTATATTGATGCAATTGCAGAAAGAACCATGGAACACATGGATGAATGACGATGGAAATAAATGAACAATAATGTTATTGTGAATTTTCACTTATCAATGGCAGATTCGGTTTTATCCAGTGTTGCGGAGAAAACTACTGCGAAGAAGATTTGGAATACCCTCATTAAACTATATGGGGAGAAGTCACTTCACACAAGAATATTATTGAAGAGAAAACTCTATACTCTTCGGATGAGTGAGTCCACATCAATGACGGACCACATCAACCATTTGAGTATCTTGTTTGCCCAATTATCAGTGACATATTTCAACATATTTGAAAATGAGCTTGCAGAGCTTCTACTTCAGAGTTTACTTGAAAATCCTTGCAAAACGTAATCTCTTACCCAGACTTAAAGATGTTAGTTTACCCTTTTGTGAGCACTATGTGATATGTAAGCAACATAAATTGAAATTTGCTAGAGTGACTGCTAAAAGTAAATACATAATAGACTTGATTCATTTTGATGTGTGGAAATCACCAGTACTATCCCTCGGAGGAGCAAAATATTTTGTATTGTTCATTGATGATTACTCCAAAAGATTGTGGGTGTACCCTATCAAGAAGAAGTCAGATGTATTTTCACAATTCAAGGAATTCAAAGCATAAGTAGAACTTGAAACTGGGAAAAAAATTAAGTGCTTGAGGATAGATAACGAAGAAGAATATATAGACGAAGAATTTTTAGCATTTTGCAAGCAAGAGGGTATCACCAGACAATTTTTTATCCCATATACACCTCAGCAAAATGGTATAGCAGAGCGGATAAATAGAACTCTCTTGGAAAGAACTAGAGTTATGTTCCAAACAGTTGGAGTAGCCAAGTCTTTTTGGGCAGAAGCGATTAAAATTGTTTGTTATGTTATAAATCAGTCACCGTCAACCGTCATTGGTTTGAGCACACCAATGGAGTTATTGAAAGATAAACCAACTGATTATTCATCTTTATGTGTTTTTGGTTGTCCTGTGTACGTGATGTACAACACTCAAGAAAGAACAAAATTGGATCCAAAATCCAGGAAATGTATCCTATTGGGCTATGTTGACAATGTGAAGGGGTATCGCCTATGGGACCCCACTTCCCACAATATTGTTGTTAGCAGAGATGTAATCTTTGCAGAAAATGAATTGTAAAGTGCGTAGACAAATAACAACTTGATAAAGGATAATATTATAATACAAATAGAGAAGAAGTCTTCGGATGACTCATCTGAGTCAGAGGAGGAGCACAAAGATCAAGAGTCAAATGAGGTTGGTAATGGAGATCTCCAACGATCAATACGAGAAAAAATCAGACCATCTTGACATTTACAATATGTGATGACAAGTCATGATGCGTATTGTTTTCTAAATAAAGAAGGAGAGCCTTTAACTTTTCAAGAGGCTATGAGTTATTCAGATGCTTCTCTGTGGATGATTGCAATATAAGAAGAAATTGATGCTCTTCATAAAAACAAGACATGGAATCTTGTGGAACTTCCGAAAGGTCGAAAAGCCATTGGTTGCAAATGGGTTTATAAGATCAAAAGAGATGACAATGATCAAGTAGAAAGATATCGTGCTAGATTGGTGGTAAAAAGATATGTTAAAAAAAAGTATTGATTTCAATGAGATATTCTCTCTGGTTGTCAGAATGACGTCCATTAGAGTTGTCCTCACTATGCATGCTGCATTTGATTTACATCTTAAACAATTGGATGTGAAGACTGTTTTTCTTCATGGAGATCTTGAAGAGAAAATTTATATGCTTCAACCAAAAGGCTTTAAAGAACAAGAAAACTTCGTTTGTAGGTTGACAAAATCTCTATACGGTCTAAAGCAGGCGCCCAGATGTTGGTATAAGAGATTTGATCCCTTCATTATTTGTTTTGGCTACAATAGACTGAGCTCAGACCATTGTGCATATTACAATAGGTTTGGTGATGATGATTTTGTTATCTTGTTATTGTATGTGGATGACATGTTGGTAGTAGACCCCAACATAGACCGAATCCAAGAGTTAAAGGCATAATTGGCTAGAGAGTTTGACATGAAGGACTTGGGACCAACAAACAAAATTTTAGGGATGCAAATTCATAGAGTCAGAAAAGATAGGAAGGTTTAGCTTTCTCAGAACAATTACTTACTGAAAATCTTGCGGCGCTTCAACATGCAAGATTACAAGCTAATTTCCACCTCACTTTCTATCAATTGTAAGTTATCCTCAAGTATGAGTCCCTGCAATGAAGTAGAGAGGATGAAAATGTCTCGAGTACCGTATACATCAGTAGTGGGAAGTCTTATGTATGCCATGATTTGTACAAGAACAGACATTGCACAAGCAGTGAGAGTAGTTAGTAGATTCATGGGAAATCCTGGTGGAGAACATTGGAGTACTATAAAGAGCATCCTTAGATACATCAAAGGAACCTCAAGTGTTACATTATGTTATGGAGAATCAGAACTAGTTGTCAGAGGCTATGTTGATTCAGATTTTGTAGGTGATCTGGATAAAAGAAGATCTAGTACTGGTTATGTGATTACAGTTGCAGGAGGGGCAGTAAGTTGGTTATCCAAGTTATAGGATGTTGTAGCTCTGTCTATCATAGAAGCTGAGTACATGACAGCCACCCAGGCATGTAAGGAAGCTATTTAGATTAGGAAGATAATGGAGGAACTCGGGTACAAACAACAACAAATTATTGTGTATTGTGACAGTCAGAGTATCTTGCACATTGTAAGGATCCAACCTTTCATTCCAGGACAAAAACACATAGGAATAAGATATCATTTTGTTCCGGAAGTAATGGAAGAAGGTAGTGTGGATATGCAAAAGATTCACACGGATGAGAACCTAACATATGTTATGACAAAGCCGGTTAATGTTTACAAGTTTATATGGAGTCGATCATACTATGATCTAGTGGAAAAATAAGCAACATGGATGACAAGAATAAAACAAGCATGGTGTGAATATCTGATTAATTTAATCAAAAATCTTAAGTGGGAGATTGTGATAAGAAAAGTCCCACATCAAGGAAATCTTAGTTTGGTGCTTACTTTTTTTTTTTACTATAAAAGAAGCACAATGTTTACCTTTAAAACACACCAAAATCACTTCTTTTTCTTTCTCTTGTTGTTTTAGTACTTAAGAGATAAATTAAGAGAGAAAAATAGTTTCTCCTTTTAGGTTCTCTGTTGAATTATTGGCAAGCGTACCAAACTTATCAATCACAATATAGTATTTCGATTAAATAAAAGTCGATCCCACGAGGAACGGTTTCAATAGAAATTCCCAATTATATGTTTACTAAGTGGATTAAAACAAAATGAATTTTGCATAAAGAGTTGAATTGAAATTAAATGACAAAGAACTGTAAATTGTTTAGAAAAGATCAATGAAAGACACTTAGGATTGACTTCCTTCCTTATCCCTCTTTTGCAATGACTATGTCAATTAAGAACATCAATTAACCTAACCATATTGATGCTACCTACTCAAATCATCCATGTTGATTTCTCACACATGAAATTCATAAGAAAACCTAATAAATGTTGATTTCACACACAATTAAGAGATTTTCCAGCATTAGGTTTAGGGTGTTAAGAAATTGATACATTCATTCCATTCTTGGCAATTAACGTAACAAATATTATCATCGTGATCTAGGGTTCAAGATATATTTTTCAATCATACCCCAAACATAAAAAAAAATCATTCTAAAGCACAAAAGATAAGAATAACAACATCAAAACATAGATTAATATATAAAAATATCACCATGATACAAAATAGTTCAAAGGAAGTGCACCAAATCCCAAGAGAATGAAGTTAGCCACTCATGATGACCATTACAATGTTCCAAAATGTGAAAGAAGTGAAGAATTAATGAAGATTGGACGAAATCCTAGCAGTAATCGCACCTCTTCTCCCAAAAACCGCTTCCTTTTTCAAAACACATCTTATCTTTTTATAGGAAAAATTGGGACTCGTGTCTTTCGCTCAAGCGACAACACTCACTCAAGCAAAATTTCCCTATTCTCGCTCAAGATACAAAGTACTCGCTTGAGCAAGTGAGTTCGAGAGAAAAATAACTAATTTTCGCTCAAGCGAAATTTCTGACGCTTGAGCGACTGACTTTTAGAGAGTTTTAACTGATTTTCGCTCAAACGAAAATTTATCTCGGTCGAACGATTTCCATGCTGAAAATCGTCTTCCTCCTTTCAGTTTTGCTCTAATTATGTTGACAATTATGCTCATTACTCTTGTATCAAGGTATTCTCGAATTCATCCTACATTAGGAGAAAAATAAACTAGAATTGATATAAGTTAAATGATTTCATAACAATTAAAAGCATAATTATATCAACTTTTTACCACTTAACATTCTCTTAGAGTTGTTTTTTCTTTATTTTCAGGAGAGGGTGTTATTGTTTCCTCCTTGGAGGTAGAGAGATAAGAGTTGTAATTTCTTTCATTGGTGGAATTACTCTTTTACCTATTATTAGTATTTTTCTCATTTTTTTATTTTAGTTTTATGTATTTATGTTTTTGTTTTATATCTAACATGTTCGAAGTGTTAAATGATTATATATGCCAAGTGATCCTATTCATCTTAGGTTGTACTATTGGTGGATTACAAAAAGCATAACTTTAGACTTTAATCCACCATTTTTAAGGCATTTTTGTGTGGCATGAAAAGCTTTTATATATGCTTTCTCCACAATCGTATCACCCATTTCTTTGGCTTAAATGCCGTCTTTGTCGTGCTAATACCTGTCATTTTGGCTCATTTCTAATGAATTTTTTAAGCATTTGGTTTATGAAAGCATGACCCGTATCCTTCTACTATAGTACCAAAAACATTTCAATGTTGTTATTCTTCGTTTTCTAAAAGGAATATTAGAAAAACATAGATATGCATATCACATATGTTAATCTATATATTATCTTCACAATCACAAGATCTCAATCTATTTGTAATATATAAAAGTCGAAGGCCAAGATTTTGTCGTAATTAATTTGTTTAACATATATGTGCTAACTTTATCTCTTATCCATTTTTTTTGTTGGTCATCTTAATTAAAATTTTATAATATACAAAATATTTTTACACAAATTTTGTAAAATTGACTTAGAATCTATGATATGTATTTAATAAAGGATCTGAAAATTATTATATATAGACAATATGCTACTATATTCAATAATTTTTTTTTAAAGCTACTATATTTAATAAAACCTCTTAAGATAATAAATTATGTATTTTTTCATTTTATTTAAAATGAAACTTCGACTAACTATTGGATTTCTATAACATCTATGGAGTAATTCATTAACTTTTAAGTGTGAATTATTTTGATTCATTTATTTTTACAATTTCTTATAAAGCTAAATTGACAAAGAATTTGAACTCATAACTTCTTAAACATGAACTTCATGTTAAATTACGAAGCTACTCATATGTTAAACATTATATTATATATCATTATTTCACAAGATATTAATTTTTAACTATAATTTTATTTATTTATAAATGATATGAAATTATAATATATAAATATTTTAATTTTACGCAACATAATCTACATAGTTTAAATACAACTAATTTATATAATTAAACTAAAATAAAAATAGATAAATTAATATTTAAAGTATTTTATATAAGTTACACAATTTACATAAACGTACTTTAACATGTAAGTTATTTTTATTCTAATAATATTAATTAATAAAACTTTAATATGTATTTATATATAATATTTAATATTTTTATACTCATATAAGTATATGTTACATAACATAAATGTAAAAGTATTTAAAAAAATAATTAAATTCGACTATAATAAAATATATCATATATGACTTGACATTAATAGTCTATAGGTCTGATGAGTTACCCACCATTACAAATATATTGTTGATTTAATTCCTAACCAAAATTATTTTATTTTGATACCAATTTATTTTATTTTCTAAAAACACATCATATTTGAAAGGATAATTTTTTGATACAAATTTGTGAAAGATTTTTCTAGGAATATTCTTAACTAATCTATACTGTTTTCAAATAATTTTTTTTGCGATGGTTTGATGATGAATAAGTTTTGACAACACAATATGGGAATATCTTAGAACTGTTAATAAGTCTTAACTAAATTTAGTTTTTTTATTTAATATTTGTGTTAATATTGATGAAAATTTTCTCTAGTTAAAAAATACATATAGGTATCATCAAAGGATTATTCTTCATTAGTATCATTTCAATTATTAGATTAGAGAGATAAAAAAGTTAAAAAAAGAAGAAACAAGTGGTAAAATCATAACATGAGCAAAACTTTCATCACTACATTAACTCTTATTTATTCTGATACATATTATTATCTCATACCAGAAATGCGAAAGGAGTACATATATGTAGTGAACTTATAACATTAATGACAAAACCAGCAACACATTGTTGTATTGGTTTCATTATGGGAATTGATCTGCCACCTAACAATGTCAACTTGAGATGGCTAGTGATGTTGAGGATCTGGGCCTGCAGGTGAAACTCTCTCCAACCTTCCACCAAGCATTGACCTCTTTTGGTGCCACTCACCATTTCGTACATTGTTGATCAGTTCACGTAAGCCAAGTTTACCATCAATCTTTTTGCTCAATGTGGAGAACTCATGGTGGAGCAGTCTTGCCTCTGAACTCACCACAAGCAGTGCAAGAACAGTTAGCAAGATAACACACTGTCTAAGCTTCATTGAATCAATGAGCTAAGAATAAAGCTTGTGGATATATATGCAATGAAGTGAAGTATATACAGCATAACAAATGCACCCTATATATATACACCATGGTTGTAAGCTACATATCAGAAAATAGTATATAACTTTACTATTGGAAGGCTTTGTAAGCAGATAACTGTGATCCAATTCAGTAAACTTGTCTTATTTCTCTATTGGTTCATTATATTAAATTCATCAAATCGTGTTCTTCAACTTGTTACTCGCAATCACTGCTTCTTACTCTCATGTATGAATCTCTGAGCAGACCAAACCAATTCATCATAGATTGTCTTGTTCACATTATTGGAGAAGTTCGTGAGAGAAAAGCTATAAAGACAAAAGAGCCTTTATAGGATATGAATGGAGATATGGATTATAGTAGAAAAAGAAAGTGTAAGATATGCATGGTGTGGAAACTTTTATGCTTTGTCCACGTGAATGAAAGTGTTTACATTTGTCGTAAATGCCGTCTTTGCATTACCTGAATGCATACCCCATTTGACTCATTTCGCGTGGTTTATTCACAAAGCTTTTGGTTTATTTGTAAAGCTTAGACCATAAACATTTTCTATTATTCTCGTCCACAATTTCAAGTGGACAATGGGACGCGACAAATGTTAAAGCTAGCTCTTTTCGACCTTTCATTAAACTATTATTGCTTTTGTTTTGAACAAAAATAATAATTTGATGCTATGTAATTGTTGGTGATATCACATTAATGTTTCACAAATAAACTCAAAGCTCGAAAATCAACCTTTGATAAAAAAAATTCTTTTTTCTCTTGAATTCTTAAATCTTGTAGACTTCACTCCAATGGTTATGTCACAATCTTGAACTCTTGTCTACCAAATTTTCTTTCTACCTAGTTTGAACGTTGGATTTTTATTTGGTAACTACTTTATGTTTCAATATTTAAAATAAATATAAAAACTTTACTAAGTGAAACTTGGACAGAATTATATTCAATAGAACTTTGGACTACTCATCTTAAAAATTAGGCCCAAATTAGGTTTTCAAACCCTTTTCAAAAGTAGTTGGGTAGACCTTAATTTAGCACCCATTCATATAATTTAGTTAGGATATCTTTGGTGAAAAGGAGGAAAGTTGGTTATGAATTTCATTGGTTACTTGTCTAAATCTATTTTCTAATTATTCAAATTATTAATTAAAAATAAAATTGTACCAATTTAAAGATGTTTTTACCATCATAAATTTTTCTTAAAAATTTTATATTGAATAGATAAATAATTATATAAATAAGGTATAACTAAATCTCATCCTTAAAATCGATATCATAATTATAAAATTAAATTAGACGCATTCATTCTCTAACATGATTGGAGATTAATGATCTTTATGTGATAATTTATAATCATAGTTTTTCTTCATCCTTGAAAGAACAAAGTTCTAATTAAGGAAGTAGCTGAACTCTCTCTAAAGCATATCATACTTCAAATATGTTAAATAGTACAAAAACTTGAACTTGAAAGAGATCTCCTTAAAGGAAATGATGATATAATGCAGTGAGTGGCAAAAACAAAAATCTTTCCTCTTCCTTTGTTTGCATAATGTTTATTGATTCGTGAAGTGAACATGGATTAGTGATGAGAAGGATCTGGACCACCTGGACTGAGTCGATCAGGCTCATAAAAATGTGCACCAGCTACAAGTTGCTTCCTTAGCAAAATTTCCTTCAACAGTGTTTTGGTTTTGGTTGCTGCAAATGCATTGTGGCTCTGGTTTGTGCTTGAGAACGTGGAAGGTGGTAGAGAACGAGCCTCATGGGAGATCAGAATTGACGTGAAGAGAAGGACAAGGTATAATGTTCTGAAGCTTGCCATGAGGATTAAAGTGAACAAAGAAGCCAAGATTGTATGTGGAGAGACTAAAGCAGTGACCATGATTATATAAAGAGGCTCAAACAAAGGTCATAGTCACCCTGTCAAGTATCATCTGATGTGAAAGAAATACAGATATGCCATATATGATGATAAACATGAAAGTGTGAAATGAAATGAAAAGAGAGAAAGTATATAATGCATACATGTATTCAGTTTTTCCTTTGTAATCTAAATATTAAAAAACATGTTAAGATTATAGAATCTTAAATCAGTTCATTCATTTTCACAATAAGTGTGTTGTTTATTAATAGTTACTATATATGTGTTTATATTGTTTTCTTTTTGAAAAGTATTTAGATCTGCAGAATGGTGATGTCGATCACATTGGATGAGTTGGGAACATGTTTTGTGGAAGCCAAATGAATGAGTCAGCACATGACAAATCAAACTTTGATTTTCCATCTGCCTAAATGTGATGAACATGAGATGACCCACTTACATCAGTCACTTCAATTTTTTAGTTAAAGTAAAACATCAACATGATCTTTTTAATTATTAATGTCGGTCAATTTCAATATATTAATAATGCAAATACTTAATTTTATTCCAAAAGAAGAGTAGTTATGTTAATCTTACAAAATCAACATAAAAATTGTATTAATCTTTATATTATACTATTATTTTTAGTTTTATTCAAAATAAAATCGTATTTTTTGAAACATTTTTTAATAAATTGTCTTTTATTTATAATTTTTTCTATCTCACCTAATGTCACTTTTTTGTTTTTAAAGTAATATTAAACAATTTTTGCTTTAATTATTATTATATTCATTAATTAATTTACATTTAATTATAATTTCAGTATCATTTACGTTGGATGGTTGTAAAAGTTGAGGTTGATAGAAACACGAATAAACTTTATTCTTGACGTGTATAATTACTATCATTAAGGACTTATCCTCAGTGTATAGCGCAAGTCCTCAGGATATAACAAAAACTTTTGGAATATATGAGGATCTCAAAAACTAGCCAGAAACTCTCTAAAGAGTAAATTAACTCAGGATAACATAAAAAATATAAGATAAGAGAAGACGAGAGATGTGTGTCTTGAAGAGTGTGAAGTAGTCTCTATTTACAATAAAAAGTATGTAACAGTTATGGAAAGACTGGGTGTTGTCTGAAACAGTCTTCTTCAACTTCTCTAAAAACAGTCCTCTATTTGTGAGAAACATTATCTGAAATAGTCTTCTACCACTGAAATCGTCTTCGTGAGAACACGTTATCTGACAACACGTTATCTGTTTTCCAATAGCCCTTGATTTATAAGATGGACAACTTAGTATGAGATTATTAGATGATGATGATATGTTGTTTTAGACTTAAAATGTAAAGTTAACCCTAATTCCAAAGCTCATGAGTGAAAAATGAGTACCAAAATCGCAAACTGGAAGTGTGAACTATTGGACTGATTGGGGCTTGCTTTCTCTTTTCCTGTCATTCCACCGCCCAGAGCCCAGAATTTGTTCCACAAAAGTTGCTGCAGCGACTCAATGAAGTCACGGATCAAAAGAAAAATAACATTATTTGGGTTATTCTTAGGAGATGTTGGAGACGTTTGTAAGGAAGATGCACATGCGTATGCGGTCCTGGCAGCCGCAAAAGAAAAAGCTCAAACAACAGCAGTCTTATTCTCAACTGTCCAACGTTGGGTTTTGTTGAGGACGACAACTGAAGAAGACTCAATTCTCTTTCTCCATGCTTTTATAATTCATCTAACACCGTTTTAGATAAAGCACTTTTGTAAAAAGCATGATGCATTACGTAACAGCAAACCTTTTGTCTTTTTCAACTTTCATCCATCAATAGATACTGCTTTTATGTACTCAAGATTTCAAAGAAATTAAAGATAAGCAAGAACAAACATATATAAGTACATCGATTAGAGGTGGAGTCAAATTACACCTGTTTATCTTGTAAATCTTGCTCACATTAATATGAAAAATATCAATCAATCGTTCTATTAAAAATAGGTTTGTTGGTTCTGCTCCTCTACGAAAATAAACAATTTACCTTTATTAAGAGATTACTCCTGTCAAATATATCTTATCTAAAGATATTAAGAGACTTAGTAGAGTATTAAAATAAGTGTGCACATATATAAAAATAATAAAAAGATTTATATGGAAAAAATCAAACTAAAAAACAGAATAAACAAACATTAAACTAACTAACAGTAATACAGTTAATACAGAGAAAGTTGCATGTTAAATTTATAAATCATAGTATTTTTTAGTTTAACAAAAATAATAGAAATGGTTAATACAGTTTTTGCATTCAACTTTAGTAAATCCTATTAAAAAAATTATAGTTTTCATAAAGTAATTGTTTTATCAATTTAATACGTGTTTTCGTTTGTAACATGCTTACTTTTATGTCCGTTTTATATATCCTATACCTTTAACATACCTATATTGTTAATATACTTCATATGTCAAAATATTAAAAATAAATATGCTAGGGAAGAAAATTCACATTGCTCTTGGGTCATGTAAAACCACAATGTTTCTTTGTACAAATGAAACAAAATATATAACTTGGTATGTTGTACACTTCAAGCATTAAAAAATGTTTTTCTATGTTTACAAATTACATGTACATTTGTACGATACCCTTGTGTTTGTATCTCTCCACGCTCCATTCCAATCCACCATTATTCTTAGGTACAGTTGAGTGCATAAATGGATGTACAAACGGCTATTCAAACACAGCCTAAGTGAACCTACTCGGGTAGCAGGGGCAATCTATCCAGGGCGCAGAGCGAGCCATTCACGCTGCCATTGGAGGCAAATTCATCTAATTCACTATCGAACTCAGAAGTTTCACTAGTTTTTACTTCATCACTTTCATAATGGGATGGAAGTATGCGTAGATGATGTACACCTGACTCCCCACTGATTCTCCTTGTTTCTAGCTGGTATTTACGGACAAGTTCCAGCTGCAGAGAAATTATGTGAGATGATCTTGGTAGTAGATCCATAGGTTCTCCCTTCGGAATCACTGTCTGCTCTATAGCCATTCGTGCCTCCTGAAATATGCAGAAACAAATTGTACCAACCATTCGTGCGTTTCTTTAATTGAACTAATGAATTTCAGCTGTAAAAATATGGCACACGTGTTTCATACTAGCTCAAGAATACAGCAAACATTTTGGCAATGATATTTATCCATTTCTATTTCATTCATGTCATACATAATATCAGTAATCAATCATCAAATATTGGTTTGGCAGTAGATAGATTAAGGGTCTGGTATAGATAACTAGCTGCAAGTTTTTTATGCAGATAAATGTGAATTCTACAGTACCCACCCCAGCAAAGCACTAATGCAAATACATTATACTGACGCCAGAATCCAGACAGCTAAAATGGCTGTTTCTGAATTCTTTTCCTCTAGTGCTAAATTTAGGACTTGAGCTATCTATGTCTTACACAATTGGTGATTTTGAGCATGAATTGATAGCCACAAATAAACTTAAACCAAAAAGAGAAAAGAAAAGATGTTAAAACTATAACATTTACATTACCTCCAAAGCATCAATAATAATCTCTGATGATTTTGTCTTATCTGTTGGTTCAAAATCCTTTATACCATATTCGTAATCACTTACTAATGCCCGAATAGCTTTTGTTACATGCTCCAAAGAACTAGTCTATAAGGCAAAAATAATATTGTTTAGCAAAAGTGTATGACAAAATATAGCTGTTTACCTGAACGCAATTTTAGAAAATCAATACCTTTGTCACATAAATGGGAATCTCATGAGATTTAGCACCAGCCTGGATCCCTGGATTCTTTTTAAGCTTTGATTGCAAGGCAAGTAAAGCATTTGCTTCACTAATATTATCAGTCAATTGAATGGCCGCATCATTCATTTTCAGCTGCTTAATCCCTTGAATAACAGTTGCATCTAAAATCTAGAATTACTGACCATTCTGTAAGTTAAACAGTTAATGATAAAATATAAAAATAGAAGAGATTGCATTTTTCATTGCTTTGCTTGACCAACAAACTCCATATTTCCTACGATTGCAGGAATTACTTTTGACTAACAATAAACAGGGTTTATCTAGTTGTCAACGCTGTCAACTTAAAATCAAAAGTGAAAGGCACCAGGATACTGTTAGGACCCAGCAATTGGCCAATGGGCCTAAGATATGGAACATTTACGTGAGAAGGAATAAAGGAAAAAAAATATGTGAGGAGGTTTAGTGAGTTGGCAGAGAGAGAAAAAGAGAAAACGGAATAGTTAGTTACTGATGGTAACAAATTGCATACGTGCATGCAGGTGGGGGTATCTTTGGGAAATCATTTCGGTTTGTTGAGAATGGAGTGCGTTTGCTCTCTGTAGGAGCCCAACTCTGTGGTAGTCGTTCATCCAGACTACTGTAATTTTCCTTATTACATAAATAATGTACATTCTCATTTCAGTCATATTTCATTCACTGTTTCATTATTTTACTGTCCACTTTGTTTTTGCGGTTCTAGTTTGCATCAAACTGGTCCGACCTGCCAGATACGACGGAGGGAAAAGGTCAGCGTAATAGGGATAAGGGTTCATTTGGATGCCACCGAAGAAGATGGAGGCCATGGTAGCAGCTCTAGAGAATGAGGTAACAAATCTGCGATCCACTCTGGTTGCAATGCAATCCAAGGCGGAGGAGAACTAGGTGAGGCTAATTGCAATGCTTACCAAGAGATTGAAGGATACTCAGATGGCGCATAAGAAAGAGGAGGAGGAGGAGTCACCTGAGAAGGGGAAAACAAGTTCGACCTCAGGATGGAAGAATGTACAAGGAGAATCGCTCAGCGAGTTTCGTTAATCAGTGAAGAGGGTGGAGTTACCGATGTTTGACGGTGATGACCCAACAAGATGGAACTCTCGAGCAAAGATCTATTTTCAGGTGATGGAGACGAGTCCGGACATACAGGTGAACCTTGCTCAGTTGTGTATGGAAGGGCCTACGATCCATTTCTTCAACTCTCTGGTTACAAATGTGCCTGATCTGAATTGGGAAAAATTCAAGTGTTAGCTGCTAGAGCGGTATGGAGGAGTCGGTGAGGGTGATGCGTTCGAGCAACTCGCGGCGCTCTGGCAAAAGGGAAGTGTCGATAAGTATATTCGGGAGTTTAAGAGGTTGACGGCTCAGGTGGGGAGTTTGCCCAACGATCAATCGACTACTTCATTCACGGGCTGAGGACAGAGATTCGAGAAAGAGTGTGCAGCATGCGTACATTAGGGCCGATGTCTCATTCTCGCTTAATGACCTTGGCGAGAGCCATCCAGAGCGAACTGCATGACCAAAATCATATCCTAGGAGGAGGAAGGAATACTAGAAGGAGGACAAGTTATGGTTCGGGAATGTTTAACCGACCCAGTACAAATAATTCGATTAGTTCTATAGTAATGGACCGCCACTCTGGATCTGATTGGGTTATGGTAGGAGGCAGCAAAATAGATGGGGGGCCAAAACAAGTTGGGTAAGTGTCCAAATTTGGCTCATCGATGGAAAACAAAGGTCCCCAATCGAGAGGCAGGGGAGTCAGACATCTTTCATATCAAGAGCTTCTAGAACGCAAACAAAAAGGGTTGTGCTACAAATGTAGAGGGAAATTTCACCGGTTGCACCAATGCCCCGACAAGCAACTGAAGATTATGATCATGGATGAATTAGAAGGTGCAGAGGCTGAGGGAGATGTACTAACTGTAGAAGTTGATGACGAAGAGACTGAAGTCGATGGGGAATGTAGCATCTTAAGTATGAGGAATATGCTTGCAGAGCAGGAGAGGAGACCTCGAACGATGAAGCTTAAAAAGATAATCAAAAGGGTATCAATTCTCATCTTGGTGGATAGTGGGGTAACCCACAACTTCATTTCTAAAAGGCTTGTCATAGCAATGAGATGGTCGGTTGAAGACACCAAATCCATGAGAATCAAGCTGGGAGATGGCTACAAGGCAATGGCGCGAGGTAAATGTGTTAGGCTCCAACTTGACGTGGAAGAGGTTAAGTTCACTGTAGATACTTTGTTGTTTGACCTTAGGGAATTGATGTAGTATTAGGAATATCCTGGCTAGCTACTCTTGGAGGAATGTGGGTCGACTGGGGAAAACAGATTATGTGTTTTCAGCTGGAGGAAAGTGGATGGAGTTGAGAGGCAAAGGTAGGGGAGCATACCTACTATGGCTCTTCAAAGTTTTTTCGAGAAATAAAAAAAGATGGTTGCAGGCTTATAAGTGTCTCTAACCAGCGAGGGAAACCGAGAAGATAAATTTGAAAATCTAAATCCAGAGCAGCGAGCACAGTTGGGTAAATTGTTGAGCCAATATGCTGAGGTGTTCAAGGAACCTAAGGGACTACCCCCCAGGAAAGGGAAGGAACATGCCATCACTTTAGTTGAAGGACAAGGCTTGGTGAATGTGCGTCCTTATCGATATCCACACCACCACAAAAATGAAATTGAGAAGCAAGTCAAAGAGATGCTGGAATTAGGGATTATACGTTCGAGCTAGAGTGCTTTTTCTAGTCCAGTTATCTTGGTGAAGAAGAAGGACGAAACTTGGAGGATGTGTGTGGACTACAGGGATTTGAACAAGGTTACCATACCTGATAAATTTCTCATTCCAGTCATTGACGAGCTATTAGATGAATTACATGGGGCTCAATTTTTCTCTAAACTAGACCTCAAATCTAGTTATCATCAGGTGCGGGTTAAGAAGGATGATATACACAACAACATTTAGAACGCATGAAGGTCATTATGAGTATTTAGTCATGCCGTTTGGTTCGATGAATGCACCATCAACGTTTCAAGCTTTAATGAATGAGATTTTCAGAGGAATGTTGAGGAGGTTTGTTCTTGTTTTTTTTTTTTTTTTTTTATGACATCTTGATTTCTAGCTCTGATTGGGAGACACATTTACTGCATTTAATGGAGGTTCTAAAGGTATTGCAGCGACATAAACTGGTAGCTAACAGGAAGAAATGCTCTTTTGGTCAGTTGTCATTAGAGTATTTGGGACACATCATCTCCATGGGTGGTGTGGCAATGGATCCAAACAAAGTGAAGAGTGTCTTACAATGGCCAGTACCAAAAAATGTGAAAGGAGTCCGAAGTTTTTTGGGTTTGACGGGTTACTATAGAAAATTTATCCAGGATTATGGGAAGATTGCAAAACCATTAACTGAACTCACAAAGAAAGAAGGGTTCAAGTGGAATTTGAGGGCTCAACAAGCTTTTGAGTTTTTGAAGACAAAGCTTACAACAGCACCGGTTCTGGCATTACCTAATTTTACTCAAAAATTATTGAGTGTGATGCATCTAGTCACGGAGTAGGAGCAATCCTCACCCAAAATGGAAGACCTGTAGCTTATTTCAGCAAGGTGTTGAGTGATCGAAACCTTGCCAAATCAGCATATGAAAAAGAATTGTAAGCAGTTGTCTTGGCGATTCAACATTGGAGGCCCTACTTGTTCAGAAGAGCATTTGTATGCACTGACCAAAGGAGTTTACGACAGTTGTTGGAACAACGGATTTCTACTACTGACCAGCAAAATTACTGGGCTACCAATTTGATATTTTATATAAGCCTGGTCCAGAAAATAAGGGTGTTGATGCCCTCTCTCGAGTAATAGATGAGGGTCATATGAATTCAATGGTTTTCTATCCTATCTGGGTAGACAACAGTCAGGTGGTGGATGAAGTACACAACAATGTATTTTTGAAAAGTATTATCGCTGATTTACAATGGGATGCAAATTCCAGACCGGGGTTTTCTTATAAGAATGGTATTCTGTTTTATGGGGACAGATTAGTGTTTTCTGCTCAATCTCCTCCGATTCCTCAATTATTAAAGGAATTTCATGCAACCCCACAGGGAGGACACTCAGGGTTCTATCGAACATACCGGAGGATGGCAACCAATCTATATTGGAGTGGAATGAAGAAAATGATCCAGAAGTTTGTTAGGGAGTGCGATATATGCCAAAGACAAAAATACATGGCCACATCCCCTGGTGGATTATTACAGCCCTTAGGTATTCCAAAAATGATTTGGGAAGAAGTGTCCATGGATTTTATTATAGGGTTGCCTAAATCTAAAGGCTATACTGCCATTTTTGTGATAGTAGACAGGCTATCTAAATATGGCCATTTTATTCCCCTCAAACACCCGTATACAACTTATATGATTGCTGAAATTTTTGCAAAAGAAGTCGTAAGATTGCATGGAATTCCCAAAGCGATTATCAGTGATAGAGATCCTATTTTTGTGAGTAATTTTTTGGGAGAATTGTTCAAACTGCAAGGCACTCAACTTAAGATGAGTTCAACTTATCATTCGGAAACTGATGGCCAAACTGAGGTTGTGAAAAGGTGTATTAAGACTTTCCTACGCTGTTTTATTGCTGATCAGCCCCGAACGTGGATCCAGTGGGTGCATTGGGCAGAGTATTGGTATAACACCACTTTTCATGCGACTACAGGGGTAACACCCTTTGAAGTAGTCTATGGAAGGCCACCTCCAATGCTTACCCGTTTTCTTCCAGGTGAGACAAGAGTAGAAGCAATACAACGAGAATTACTGGATCATGATGAAGCTTTGAGACAATTGAAATACCACTTGCAGCAAGCTTAGTTCAGGATGAAGACCCAAGTTGATAAGAAGAGGACAGAACGGAGTTTTAACATTGGTGACTGGGTATTTTTGAAACTGTGTCCCCACAAATAGAAGGCTGTCACTTCCCGGATTAATGCTAAGCTTTCAGCACGATATTATGGTCCTTTTCAAGTGCTGGAACGTTTAGGAGCAGTGGCTTATAAGCTTAAGCTTCCTCATTCTTCTAGGATACATCCTGTGTTCCACGTATCACTACTGAAGTACGTTGTCGGGGATTACCCAGTGGAGAGAGATTTACCCATCGAAATGGACAGCGAGTTTCATGATGATTTTGAACCTGCTGCTGTTTTAGCCACTAGAGTTGTGGTCAAGGAACGGGAGAATGTCAATCAACTGTTAGTCCAGTGGAAAGGCAAATCAGCAGAAGACACAACGTGGGAGGAGGAGTTTACTATTCGCAGCCAGTTCCCAAACTTCAGCCTTGAGGACAAGGCTGATTTTGCAGGAGGGGGCAGTGTTAGGACCCAGCAATTGGCCCATGGGCCTAAGATATGGAACATTTACGTGAGAAGGAATAAAGGAAAAAAAATATGTGAGGAGGTTTAGTGAGTTGGCAGAGAGAGAAAAGGAGAAAACGGAATAATTAGTTACTGATGGTAACAAATAGCATACGTGCATGCGGGTGGGGGGTATCTTTAGGGAATCATTTCAATTTGTTGAGAATGGAGAGCATTTGCTCTCTGTAGGAGCCCGGCTCTGTGGCAGTCGTTCATCCAGACTACTATAATTTTCCTTATTACATAAATAATACACATTCTCATTTCAGTCATATTTCATTCATTGTTTCATTATTTTACTGTCCACTTTGTTTTTGCGGTTCTGGTTTGCATTAGATATATTAAATGGGAGTAAGAAATTTAAGCATGCAAAGGCACATCGGATTAACTTCGTATGCTTTTAAAGTATATTTCCTCTTTCTCTATCACTAGCTCACACACTCATACTTCAAATGGAGCATGTTACTGATATCCTCCCCCTCCCCCACTCTCTTTTTTATTTGTCCTTTCTATGTTTTTCCTTTATCTTCTTTCTTTTATGTTTCTTTATGTGTTTCACTAGGCATGGTAACGAGGCAGGGTGGGGGTGGGTTTTGCCTCCCGATCCCCGCCAGGGTTAGAAATTAAGCCTTCATCCCCGCTCCCGCCCCGTCCCCGATCTATATTATTTTTAAAAAGATAATTATATTTATAATAAATTAATTTTACTATGTATTTTTATATATAAATAAATATTTATAATTTTATAATTTATAATTATTATTAATTAAATATATTTTTTAATTTATTATATTTATATTAAAATATGTATGTAAAAGAAATATTTAATTATTTTTTATTTATATATATATATATATATATATATATATGTATATATATAGAATATTTATAACATTATTATTATTATAACACCGTATTCAAATATTTGAATACTTATAATAATAATAATAATAATAATAATATTATTATTATTATTATAATACTATATTCAAACATTTGATTACATATATAATTTAATTTATTTTTAAGTTGTCATTTAAAAATATGAAATATATAGTTTATAAGGAAATATTTAATAAGTTAATTCTTATTTAATTAGTTCGAAGTAATAAAAGTTTAAATTATCAATTCTTTTTAATCCTTTAAAATACAATTATTTTATTAATATAAAATTTGATATATGATAAATAAGAATAATAAGATAAAAAAATGACATAATAAAACCTAGTAAATATAAATTATAAATAAAATAATAGCAAGTTACTACTAAGATTTATGTAAAATATTTAGAAAAAGATAAAGAAAAAAATTTTAACTTTGTGTTCATCAAATTAGTTGAAAAGATTGAAAAAAAAACAAATTGATGGGAGAGATTAAGAAAATGTGAAAAACTGAAAGATAAGAGAGAGAATAATGTAATAAATTAATTGATATAAAAGATTAAAAAAGACAAAAAAAATTAAAAAGTGGGTAGAAGAAAAATAAAAATGGTGAAATATAAAAAAAATGACCTTATATGTAATAGAAAAAGAAAAGAAAATACTTTTAAAATATTAATATTTTAAAATTTAAATTTAAATATAAAGTCGGGGTTAGGACGAGGTCGGAGTGGGGATTGCTTTATCCATGCCCGCCCCGGTTAACTCGGGTTTTTCCCGTCAAACTCGAGACGGGGACGGATTGGTCTCGACGGGTATGAGTTTAATTACAATCCCTAGTAGATAATATATAACAGTTTCACACACATGTTAGAAACTATTTATCCTTAATGGTGAGTCTAATATGAGGAGGACAAGAATTTAGGCTAAATATAGTGATAAATGAATTGAAAGCTAACTATCAATCAAGATTTAAGAAGGAATGGGATGACACTAGCATCTTTCTAATATTTTTTACAATAAAATTCTAATGCAATAGTATATAAAGCTGAAAATAAATTATTACAAAAAATTTAAATGGGTATTTGAAGGAGGCGAGTGACTACTGGGGGAAGATACGAAAGGAATGTAAATTGGAAAGAGAATAAATGAATGAATTTCAGTCCACTGTTTCCTGAAGTAAAACTGATCCAATGTTCCATTGGGTATTATTACTTAAGTCAATATCCTTGCCACAAACATTCAAAGTCAAACTCAAATTTTCATTCTTGGGATAAAAAGATCTTCAAACTTATAACCATAAATAGCATCAAGAGAATTAAGAAGCACACAGTAGATAAGAAAGTATAACAGGAGTAAACTGTGTTAATATCAATGTTTTCTTCATGCATTTATGGTAGGCTCTTAGCTATTCGATAACAATGTCTTACCCCGTAACAAAAGAGGCTAAGTGGCGATTTATGCTTCCAGGAATCTTCTACCAAGTCAATAGGCAACTTCAAAAATGATTCATTTTGGCTGGTTTGGTCATCAGCTCCCTTTGTAGCTTCTTCAAACATAATCTCACCATTCTTCTGAAGAAAACTGTCACTAACAGGTCCATCGTGTAAAATCTCTTCCTGTTCTTGAGACTTCATCTTCCGTATTTCTACATTTGGAAAACGACCTACACCAACAAGTCAAACAGCATAAAGTCATGTATCAATCCACCACAACCCTTTATTTTTTCCAGAATGGCAGCTGACCAGAAAGAATGGCATCTACAGTTGCTTCAAGGCTACGGTGAATGCGCAATTCTGTCTTAGAAATAATCTCCACTCCGCAACTAAATGTAGATGGGCCTTTCCTCTCCAATACTGTCTTCTGAACACCCCTGCGACTGGCCTCTTCATCCCCTAGTGTCACGCTCTAAAAAGGATAAAATAGCTGAAGTAACCAAAAAGACTAAATATGCCCATATGTTTAGATGCTCCTGGTGAATGTAAATTCAATTATTAAAACATGAAGCAGAGGAAAAAACATGTACGTATTATTTTTTTACCATGCTACAGCACACTTTCTGCGCCAGTGCATAAGTTTGTAATAGTTAGGGACATAATAATCCACCATGTGTTCACCTAACAACCTATAATTTGGGTCTTCCCTACAGTACTTTCAAGCCATCAACAGGAAGACACTGATGTATGACAGCAGACAACTCTAGGTTTAGGTAATCACACTGCTAGCACCATGTCATTTTCATTCTTGTGCCATTAATCCATTAGAGGTAACATAAACACATTAAAGATCGTACATTGAAAAAAGTTCAAATACTTAGTGTGTGTTTTGATTAGCTTATATTTGGGAAATAAGTTTTTCTAGCAGCTTCTTGCTAAAGCATTAAAAAAATATTATTCTGAGATATCATTTCTAAAGATGAGCTAAATCTAATTCAATTATGATATACAGGAAATCAAGTTGGCATCCTGCTTAAGATGTAGGTATACCTCACCTGTATTCCTCCAACAAGCATCTCTAATGAAGGGTTCATTATCAGATTCTCGATTGTGATTCCATGAGCAGTGGCAACAAGCTGAATCCCACGTTGTGCAATTGTGCTTGCAGCCATTGCTTCAAGCTTTGTACCAATTTCATCAATCACAATCACTTGTGGCATGTGATTTTCAACTGCTTCTATCAATACCTGAATTTACGTACAACAAGCATAGAAATGTGGTCAGAGTATTACTATGAGATATGCCTTTCAGAACGAAAAAAGAGTCCCTTTAAGGATCTAATGGAAATAAGAAGGAAAGTAAAATGCAAGGAATGGAAGGAACAGGACTCCAGAAAGAACTATCACTCTAATCAATCAGTCTTCTACTTGGTTGATTCCCACAAACAGCATATATTGCTCTATATATTACATGGCGTGAAAAACTTGGTGCATTTTTGTAACAGGTGTGAAATTATTTGAGTAGAATCTAAATTGGAATAATTACTTTTGAAGAATGAATCTTAAGCCAGTGAATGCTCCATCTAAAAGTAATTTCTTTCATTAGTGAAAACATATGCACAATTCTGAAGTTCAGAGATGATTCTGCAGTGCTTCCTACTAAGTTTTTATATTAAACTTTAACGTCCAACTAGTTCTCAGACAACTATGAACATCAATGTCTAATTATTTTTTTCCCGAGAACCCTAACCTACCAAATAAAATCAATTGAGCTGATTTCTCGAATAAATCACTTATCACTTTTATTTTAAACGACCAAGAATTCTCATTGATTCCTTCTATAATATCTTATAGAACATACATTGAGAAAGGTCAGAATAAAGACCAATTGCTCTCAGAAACATTCTCAGTCGCCACTGGTAATATAGTTACACTTTCAACATAAAGAAAAAAAAAAAGGTTAAAACTCCTGCAATTGCTTCTAATACCTTATGTTGCATATCAGAGTTGGGGACTTGCATACGACGAGCATTGCCTATTCCAGCATGAGGTATATCACCATCACCCCCAATTTCATTGGAGGTGTCAACAATCATAACGCGCTTCTTGTAATCATTTGCCAGCATCCTAGCAATTTCCCTAAAAATATAGAATAAAATACAGTGTTCAATTCCAAAGCGAAAACGTGTATAATGATAATCATAATAATAATAATAAGGGAAAAATGTGTTTAGTCCATGTAGTTCTGGTCAAACTTGGTTTTAATATCTATATTTTTAAATGGATGAATTAATCCTCAAATTTTTGAAAACATGTGAATTAAATTTCCTCTCCAGCTTTGTGGCAGTAAAAAATTATTACTAACTATTAAATTTAAACATTAAAAAAATTCACATATTTTCAAAGTTGGAGGAGTAATTCTTAATTTAAAAGTGCAGGGACTAAATTAAATTTGGCAAAATATATAAGGACTAAAAACATTTTTTTCTCCCACAATAACAATAATATTAGTACATCTCAACCGTTCCCTATTTTTATGATGCTACCAAGTACATAATTAAAGCATTGCAAAAAGCAACAAAAACATAAGAATATTAGTTTTTGTTGAATACCCAAAAAAATCACGGCTCCCAAAGAATGGGGAACCGCAAAACTCGAATTTAGTTCTGAAAGGAGAAGTTAAATAGATAATAAAATGGAAGCATGGAGAGAGTGAACCCAGTCCAACAACATTCATACGACAATCAAGAACATAATAGATGTACAATTGTACACTTTAGTGAGAAAACTATTTCATGCATGACTAGCTCATATTTTAGCACATGTCAAAAAAATCACTGACCTAATAATTGTAGTTTTGCCTACTCCGGGTGGTCCAATGAGCAACAATGAAGCCCCATCTTTAATCAAATCTTGCAACAACTTAACGCTCCCTGAAATTGCTCTACCAACTCGACAAGTTAGACCAATAATTGTGCCTTTGCGATTTCTGATGGCACTAATCCGATGCAATGTCCTGCTGATTCCTGCTCGATTATCAACAGCAAAGTCACCAACCTGCAAGAGGTTGCTCTCATGAGTTGACAATTATAAATAATTATATCTTTCCATGATTTATTTTAGAATCTTAGTCCAATCCAAAAACCCCATATCTTTCACTTTCCAGATCCATGTTTCTAAGCAGAAATAGATTTATTACATTTTTCGTATTCATTGGGAGTTGTCATCACAACCAAATATCCTAAGTATCAAATATCCATAAGTTTAATTCCAAAGTTGATATATTTTACTAAGGACTAATTTAAAGGATTTTCCAATGCCAGAGGAACTACTTAGCACGCTTTCTAACACTTTAAGAAGGATTTACTAGTACAATGGGGTAAATCACCATTCTGGTTCCTAAAAGTATTTATTGTTATCACATTAGTGCTGAAAATAAGAAAATTAAAAAAAAAAATCTCAAAATACAATTTGTGAATCACTTGATCCAAAATTCAAAAAGTCATGTGCGTAAGTAATAATAATATTAAAACTAAAGTGGCAGCAAGTAAGTAATTAAGTTTAGGGACTTATTTAACATCTACCACTAATTTTGAATTTTCATAACTCAGACTGATGTGAGTACCCACCCTATTCACTTTCATAAACAAAATGTTCTTTTACCCTTATACAATTTGTCAATCCCTTTAATCCAAAACTCAAAAAGTCATGTGAGTAAGTAATAATAATATTTACATACGTTTAACGACTAAAGTGGCAGTAAGTAGGTAATTAAGTTTAGGGACTTCTTCTACCACTTATTTTGAACTTTCATAATTCAAAGACAAATGTGACTACCCTATACACTTTTTCATAACCAAAATGTTCTTTTACCCTTGTACATTATTTCTGTTTTATAAAGTTGTTTAGAGGAGTTTCTTCTAGAGAAGAGTAAAAAAGGAAATAATTTTCTTCATGAGCTAGCTAAAATTAATGTACATATAGGTTAAAAATACAAATTATACCAAAAAAAAAAAAAACTTTTCCTAATGGTTTATGGTTTGTTCAATACCTGAGCAGTGGCGTGCTCGATATCCTGAACCGTGATAGGATACTCCGATATCACGAAATCGCCGGAGGGAAACCTCGCGAGCGGTTTCCGGCCCAAATCCATCACCACCTCAATCAGCTGCGGCAGCTCCACGTGGTCGCTCACGCGCCGCCTCATCTCCTCCGGCAGAAGCGCGAGTAGCCGCCCAAGCTCCACGTCCAGTTCATCCTCCGGGAAAACCGAACCGGACCCGACCGGGAAACTAGCGCGCAGACCGGGACCGGTTCGGGGCCGAGGGAGAGAGGGAAGAAGCGGCGGGTAGAAGGGCTTGGGCGAAATCGGGTTGGGAAGGGGCGGTTGTTGGGAAAGGTGTTGGCAGCAGCGAAGCTGCAGGTGAAGCGGAAGAGTGAACCCTAGCATCGGTTTTGGCGGGAACCGTGCAATGCCGTTGTGTTGTGGTGGCAGTTTCGGAGCAGAGGTGGAGGATCTCAATTGGGACCCGAACGAAGAGAAAGTGGTTACGTGTTTCACTTTTGCTTTTCTTTTCTTTTCTTTTTTTCTTTTTTCTTTTTTCTTTTTTGAGCTTTTTGGGTCTGAACGCAATGGATAAGGGAAGAGGATGGACGAATTTAATTTTGTTGGCAAATGAAAATAACATTTTAATCACGATTTTTACAGAATATACTCTCATTAGGATCCTATCCTATTCATAAAACCACAATAAGTTATTTCATGAGAATTTTCTAAAACATTGTTTGATCAAAATTTGATGCATTCAGTTCAGTGTATCAATTTTAATATTAATGATAATGTTGAATAATAAATTTTAATATTTTATATAAGTAAAAATATGGAAGAAGATATTTTTAGACAAGGTAGATGATACAACAAAAACAGAAAAATAAATTATTTAATTTTGAAAAGTTAGATGGTCAAATACACTATTAATTTTTTTTATAATTATCAAAATTATTGACCATGTGAATAAGTTTAATAATTTAAAATAAATAAAATATTAATTATAGTTTTGATGTATTTATCAAAACTTAAAAATAATGTATGCATGGAACATTTAATGTGAAAATTGAATAGTGTAGTTACATCGTTTTCATGTTGAGAAATAAATTTTGACATGGTGTTGTTGGACATGATATGTTCTGTTCTTGGTTATCTTCTTGGATCACGTGCTTGCAGAGTGGCCATTTTTTATATGAATGTGAAGATGAAAGGACGATGCAATTACCTGCACACTGTTACACATTTCCACTCCTGTCTTCATCAATCATCAATTTTTATCCATTTGTGTGTGACTCTGAGTAGCAGTAATAAATGAATAGCCAAGTTTGTTAAGGAACTTCTTTTTTATCATGAAATTAATGAATGTATTAAAAGAAGTGAATAAGTATAAACTTCAAAGTTGAAATTTACTTACATATAAACACTCATTTGAAAATCCAAGTACAACTACGATTTTAACTAGTTCCATCGCCTAAAAATGGGTGGGTTATTTCTAAATAATTAAATTAAGATAAAATTAAAATAAAATCTAAAAAATTGAATGAATGTTTTGATTAAATATAAAAAAATTAAAATTAATTTTTTTATTAAATAATATATAATATATTTAGTTTTTTAATCTATTAATTACATCAATTTTAAATAATAATTATTTTATTATATTTTTATCTTATTTTAATAATTATTTATCATTCTCTAATATATTTTATAGTTGTGTTATAATGACCATGATACTAATTTTTATTGTTATTATTTAAAAAAAACATTATTAATGTGGTGTCTAAATAAATGAGCTTGTCGTGTGACTGATTCAATGGTTTAGTTAAGATGTCATCTTTTTTTTGGATGCGATTATAAAAATCTCACCATAAATCTCGATTAACAAGAATTAAGATATTTAATGAACATAATAATATAATCTCGGAGCTTGACCTAATAATTATAAATTTAAAGTAAAACGAGCTATTAAAAAGGGGTTTAGGATTAGGTTACAATAAGGTTTTTCACTTGAATCATAACTAGTCAAAGCATCAACGATTTTTTGCAACAATTTTTTGCTACAATATTTTAGTTTCATTTACGAAAAACGGTAAAGTATTTCTTACTACACGAAAGGAAAAAAAGCCAAGAAGAATGAGAGGAACAAAATATATCTTTGTGGGAAGATAATAAGTAAGGGTTTCTATTTGATTGATGTTGACTTGATAATTGATTTAGAAAGAACTACGAGCAGACATATCTCTATGAGTTCAAACACTATATTTTCATGAGTAATATATAAGCATAGCCTATAAACATATAACAAATAAAATAAAATAAAATTTTGTCTTTATTTTTATTTATTTATTATTATTATTATTTCTAAGTTTTGTTTTCCTAAAAATATTTTGTACATTTGTGTGCAAGAAACAATCAAAACCGTACAACCTTTGATAGAAACACTTTCTAATATAGAATAGGAGGATGTGAGAGGCTTAAGATTGATATTAGGACAAGATTTGTGTTTGATGGACCTCTTGTGGTAATAAAACATTAATTGCCTTATAATAAGGAAATATTTTGAGTGAAGTCAAATTTTTTTTTTAATATTATTTAGCTCTTCATATTTTTCAATAATAATTCTTTTTCTTTAACATTTTAAAATTTATTTAAACGTTTAGATGGTTAAAAATAATTAGTACATTAAAACTACTAAACTAATATCTTGAATCAATATATATATTATTATTATTATTATTATTTATTATTATTATTATTATTATTGTTATGATTATAAAATGTTATTTCATAAAAAATTAATAAATAAGATATGTGCTTAAATATTTATATATAACAAAATTATTATGTTTTCGATTCATTAGGACGTGGAACATTAAAACTATTTTTGTGGATAATTGTTTTTTGATTTTAGTCTAGTTTGAAATCATGCGATTTATTATAAGGTTTTGACACAATCACACGATGACTCATTTGTTAAAAAACTAATAATTATGATCTTAATTTTGATTTTAATGATCAAACATAAACATTATCTCATACTCATTAACATGTTGTGGACTGAATGCGAAAACGTATATGAATTAGTCATAATGATGATGTCCCTTTTAGAGCACTATTGATCTTGTTGTCTTCCATCTGAAGATCACCTTTATTTTTCCTCTGGATTTTCTTTCTTGATGGGGATAGAAAGAAAGGAACGACAACTGAGATTTACGTTTTATGTGTGTGCTCCCAGAAGGGGACCATTGAAAGTAATGAAGATCTTATTTACTTTGGCAAAAATCTTGTTGATTTGATGAAGTCAAAAAATGAAGTCAAAGGCAACTTTGTGGCAGTCAAAGGTCACTTGGATAAAAGAGTAGAAAGTTTAGTTTGCAGCTCTGCTTAGGTATAATCATTTTTATCTTTTCTGCTGCATGAGGTCTCTTCACTTAAAAGATTTTGCAAAATGTCTCTAAAAGTGATTAAACGATCAAAACCAAAATATTTTGATAAAAGCTTTCTTAATCAACTATTTTAACTAATAGCATATAAGCTTTATCAACTAAAATGTTCTTCACACTTTTATAACAAGGTTTTAACTAATATAACTTCGAAATAACCGATTGTTTTCATTAAAGGAAGTTTTGAAAACCTTCAGTAAGTATTTTAACTGATACAGTTTCGAAATAACCGATTAAAATCACTTACAATGTTCAGAGAAGTGTTTTGGCAGTATTTTAATCGATACAACTTTGTTTTAATCGATTAATTTCATTTGGTATACTGTATGATCGATCAGAATGAGATTATGACCGATCAGAATCAGATATGATCGATCAGAATTTAGTTATGACCGATCAGAATTATTTCAATCGATTAAATTACGTTTCAATCGATTAAATCAACTTAAGAAAATTTATACTACGCGTTTTAATCGATTAATACGATCTTTTATCAGTTAAAATCACTTGAAAAGTTTATAAGAATATCTTGCAGTATTTTAATCGATTGAAAGACAAACAATCGATTAAAACAAATTAGAAGATATTTTACAAAGAGTTTTAATTGATATAAACGTTGTCGTATCAGTTAAAACAAATCTGGAAAATAATCAAGAATGTTTTAATGGATTAAAAGAAGTTTTAACAGATTAAAACAAGGTTTTTAACAGATTAAAAGATTATTTTAACAGATTAATTAAACCAGCAGTTTTGAAAATCTTCTATATAAACAGAGTTGCTTAATCATTTTAAAAAACATCTAATACACATCTTTTTGTATTCAATCAAGCAATCAAAAGTACTACTTTCAAGAAAGAATCACGCTTGATTTTGTGAAGTTCATCAAAGTTCTTTCTTGAGGCAAAATTGCATTTCTTTGGAGAAGAAACACATATTGCAGAATTGCATAAAACTGGTTTGAGCGTTTTAGTTTTTTCTGTTTGTTTCTTTACATTCTTTTCTGTATTGTTGGTGCCTGGAATTGTGGGCACTGGTTTCTCTGTAGCTGGAATTTGGTTGTAGAGGTTGTCAAGAACTGGAATTTGGTTCTTGGTGAAATGTTAGGTGCAGGAACTGGAATTGTGGTTCTTGTGGTAGATTGAGTGTAAGGTTAATGTTGTAATCTGTAAAACATTCAATCTAGTGGAACCCAGCTGGAATTTGGATGGAGACTGGACGTAGCCCTGGGATTGGGTGAACCAGTATAAACCTTGGTGATATCTTTCTAAACCTTTCTTTTCTTTAATTCTGTTGCTGCATTTATTTTTTTATTGTTTGCTGTGTGATTCAAGAACAGATCTGAAATCTTAATTTTTGAAATAGATAATTTGTTAATTGCGAAAATCTTTCAAAGATCAATTCACCCCCCCTCTTGATCTCAGCCTCTTTTTCTAACAACCATAACCCTTTAAATAACCTGAATTAGGTTAATTACTTAAGTTTAAGTATTTCTAATTTGGTCCTTCATCAAATCAGAAATTACTTTAATGGTCTCTACACAATTTTATTTTCATGACATATGCCTTTAGCCAAAACTTTAATTTACTCATATAACTTTATTATTTAACTTAATAAATAATTACTCTAACACATTTAATTATGTATCATATATATGCATGACCCAAAATTTCCCAAAATTTCTCACTGGTCACAAATATATATATCCTTACAACCTTATAAATGTGTTAGACTTTATGAGCTTAAAATTGTCATTATATTCCTTTAGCAAAATTATCAATCGCAGTATAGTATTTCGATTAAATAAAAGTCGATCCCACGAGGAACGATTTCAATGGAAATTCCAAATCATATGCTTACTAAGTATATTGAAATATAATTGAGTTTTCATAAAGATTGTGATGGAAATTAAATGACAAAGAACTGTAAAGTGCGTTTAGAAAATATCAAATAAAAGAGCTTAGGATTTGTTTTCTTCCTTTTTCCTCTTTTGCATAATGGCTAGTTCAAATTAAGAATATCAATTAACCTATCAATATTGGTGTCACCTACTCAAATCATTCACTTTGATTCCTCACATGTGAAATTCATAAGAAAACCTGATAAATGTCGATTCCTCACACAGTTACAAGATTTTCCAATATTAGGTTTAAGGTGTTAAGTATTTGATACATTCATTCCATTCCTGGTAATTAATATAGCAAATATTATTACCTGATCTAAGGTTTCAAGATATATTTTCCAATCATATCCCAAACATCAAGAATAAATCATTCCAAAACACAATAGATAAGAATAACAACATCAAAACATAGATTAATATCTCAAAATATCACCATGACACAAAAGAGTTCCAAGGAAGTGCACCAAATCCTAAGATAGTGAAGTTAGTTACTCATGGTAGCCATTACAATGCTCTAAATAAGGAAGAATTGAAGAATCCTTGAAGAACAGAATAGCAGTCGCGCCTCTTCTCTAAAAACCTAAAATTTCATCTCAAAACGCGTCTTATCTTTTTATAGGAAATTTTGGGTCTAACCTCGCATCATTCGCTCAAGCGATTCATTATTCACTTGAGCGAAAAACAGTAACTTTCGCTCAAGCGAGAAATATTCACCTGAGTGAGTATAAACCCGAAAGCTTTATCATATTTTCGCTCAAGTTAAAGTAGATGTCGCTTGAGCAAGTGCATACCCGAGAGGTTTGTCGTCTTTTCGTTCAAGCGAGCGTAAATGGCGCTCGAGCGAATTTCTAGTAAAAAATCTTCTTCTTTCTTTTACTTTTTCTTCAATTATCTTCACAATTATGATATTTGCTCTTGTATCCAGGTATTAAGCAAATTCATCCTACATTTGGAGAAAAATAGATTAGAATCACTATAATTTAAGTGGTTATATCACAATTAAGAGCATAATTATACTAACTTTTACCACTTAACAAACCTTATAAATGTGTTAGACTTTATGAGCTCAAAATTATCATTATATTCCTTTAACATACTCCAAAAGTCATGTCCATTGATTATATCTGAATATAGAATCAAATCAGCTTTTCATTGCATCAGTAACAACTAAAACCAACAATGATTACTAATCCTGACATAACTAAATGACATGGATTCATCATGAAATGTGTAACATGAAAAATTACATGAAGGTGATCTGTACACGTCTATTTTCAACTGGTCCAAACTTTAACTTATTGAGATCGATATAATAATCTTAACGTACAAAGTGTAATAAATGAATGAAAAACCGCATATCTATAGATAACCAAATATGTCCCAAAATCAGTGTATACATACATGAAATTAAACATAAAACATAAAGTATATGAAAATGATTAACTCTCACTAAACCACAGATTCCTCAAACTGTAGAACACTCATGTGAGCAACATGCTCATGAAAGACATTGAGCGTAAGTGCTTTAGTTAGAGGATCTGCTATCATGGAGGTTGTCCCTAATTATTCTATGAAAATTTTTCCACTTTGTACTCTTTCCTTAACAACTAGGAACTTAATGTCGATGTGTTTTGACTTAGTCAAGGTCCTATTGTTGTTGAAATACAATACAGCTAATTTGTTGTCACAATATAACTTAAGTGGTCTTTCAACACCTTTCGCAATTTGCAACCCTGTGACAAAATTTCTCAGCCATATTTCATGATTTGATGTCTCATAGCATGCTACAAATTATGCTGCCGTAGTGGATGTAACTGTAAGGGTTTGCTTGACACTGCGCCAAGAAACCGCACCACCTACCAACATGAAAATGTAACATAAAGTGGATTTCAAACTATCTTGGCATCCTGCAAAGTCCGAGTCAGAAAACCCAGCAATCTCTAACTGGTCTGACCTCCTGTATGTGAGCATAAAATCTTTTGTTCTCTTTAAAGATCTCAGGACCATTTTTGTTGCTTTCCAATGGTCCATTCCTGGATTTACATTCATGCATGCCAAACCTTTTAAGATTTTTTTTTCGATATAGCTCCTTTGCGATAATCCTAAAATACTCCGAAATCGATCTCGGTGTATCTAAATTTCTAATACAAAAGAGGCATCACCAAGATCTTTCTTTTCGAAATTATTTGATAAAAATTTCTTGGTTTCGTGCAGTATGCCTATATCATTAGTGACAAGTAGAATATCATCAACATACAAGATTAGGAAAATATACTTGCTCCCCTTAAACTTATGATACACACAATCATCAACAATATTCATCTCGAAGCCAAATGAGAGAATTACTTGATGAAATTTGTAGTACCATTGAAGAGATGTTTGTTTTAGTCCATAAATGGATTTTGTTAGTTTGCAAACCATATTCTTTGGATCTCCCTGCACAAAATTTTTTTGTTGTACCATATAAATTGTCTCATCAATATTGCCATTGAGAAACATCGTCTTGACATCCATTTGATGAAACTCCAAATCATAATGTGCTACAAGAGTCATCATTATCCTAAAAGAGTCTTTCGATGAAACTGGAGAGAAAGTCTCTTTAAAGTCAATCTCTTCCTTTTAGGTATAACCCTTAGCTACCAGACGAGTCTTATACCTTTCCACATTATCTTTAGAATCCTGTTTGGTCTTAAATATCCACTTGCAACCAATGGGTTTCATACCTTCTGGTAATGGGACAAGTTCCCAAACCTTGTTGTCTTGCATTGACTTATACTCCTCCTTCATTGCTTCAATCCACTTTTCAGAGTTAGAACCTTGCATAGCTTGACGGAAGTTAATTGGGTCATCTTCCATCGTATCATTATTTTTCTCATGTTCCTGAAGAAATACCATATAATCATCCAAAATAGCATTTCTTCTTTCTCTAGTGGATCTCTGCAAAGTTATTGGCTCATGATGCACAGGTTCTTGAGGATCTTGAGTTTGTTCTTTATGAATAATCAAATCATCTTGAGTAAGGGGTTCATTAACAATGCCTTGTGGAGGTTCTGAACTTACTTTATCAAAAGTAACTGTTTGAATCGATTATGGAATTGTTATCGATTCTTCCTCCAAGACAAAGTTCCTAATTTTATTCTTCTCCTAAACTCAATATCCTCAAAGAACGTAATAGTTCTTGTCTCAAAAATTGTCTTTAATGTAGGATCATAAAATTTATATCCCTTAGATCTTTCAGTATAACCAATAAAATAACTACTTACTGTTCGGGAGTCCAATTTCTTTTTATTTGACTTATAAGACCTTGCCTCAGCTAGATAACGCCTGACCATATCTTTAAGAGTCCAGTTTCGTCTTTCAGCTACATCATTCATACTAGGTGATCCCGACATGGTATACTGTGAGACAATTCCACACTCTTCTAGGTACCTGGCAAAAGGTCCTGGACGTTGTTCACTTGATCCGTCAAATCTTCCATAGTACTCAACACCACAGTCAGACCTGACAAACTTAATTCTTTTATTGAGTTGATTTTCGACTTCAGCTTTAAATGTTTTGAACACGTCTAGAGATTGTGACTTTTCATGTATAAAGAATAAGTATGCATATCGTGAGTAATGGTCTATGAATGATATAAAGTATTGTTGACCATTCCACGATGGTATAGGAAATGACCAACAAATTTCTGTATATATCAACTCTAAGACGTTTGTAGCTCTATATGCACCTAATCTCTTCGCTCTGGTCTATTTGTCCTTAATGCATTCAACACAAACATCAAAGTTTGTGAAGTCAATGGACTCTAAGATTCCATTTGACACAAGTCATTCAACTATATATTTAGAGATGTGACCTAAGCACCTGTGCCATAATGCTCCTGAGTGAGTATCGTCAATTTTATGTTTAGTACCCCGTGATTCCGTATTAAGGGTTTCATTATAGGTGACCACAGTATCAAGTAAATACAGATTATCATAAGCCAAAAGTGAACCAGTTCCAACAATATCTGAATTAAAAGACAAACTAAACTTATTGTTTCCAAATGAACACAAATAACCTAATTTGTCCAAATAAAAAACTGAAACCAAATTCTGTCTAAATGACGGCATAACAAAAGTATCTTTCAAATCCAAATAAAAACCAATATTCAATAATAATTTAAAATGTTCTATAGCTTCCACCTCTATCGATTTGTCATCTCTAACATATATTCATCATTCAGAATCAATTAACTTCTAGTAGCTTAGGTAACCCTTCATAGAAACAATGATGTTAGTAGTTGCACCTGAGTCTAACCACCAAGTGTTACTAGATACTCGACGCTAAATTGACTTCGAACGGACCAATGTAGAAAACATACTTTTGAGGATCAGAACATAATTTAAATTGGCAGATACAAAAGTAATTGTAGCTAAATTAAGAACAAAAGAAACAAACTAATTATTTTCACATTATAAAAATAAATAATTATACATATATATATATATATATATATATATATATATTCAAATAATGGTTTAACCCCTATCAAGACACACAATGCACAATCAATATCAAGTCTTTGGATAGTAATATTAACTGCTAGGGATATCTTGCTGTAATGATAAAAAATTGACAATAAAGCACGTCCAACAACAAACCAGTCTTTGGATTGATCTATCATTGATAAAAAAATCCTTATAATTATCACATGTTTATCATTACAAGTATGTATGCAATTCGGCCAAATATTAATTTTTCTTTTGATCGACTAATACTCGCATGAATATACATAAACATTAACATTCAACATTTTTCACAAACTACCAATTCAAGAGAGGTTACTTTGGTGACTTCTTGACTCAATTTGCTCACAAAAAATATTAAACTACCAAAAAATTGAATATTTTATTTATATAACAAAACCAAATATTTAATATTTATTTATTTATAGTTAACAACGCAAACTAATTCAAAAGATAACCACCTCATTAGAATCCCACTAAAGATGAAATAGAGATAGTTCGACCCTCTTTAATACACTGCTCAAGAAATAGTGGAACCACCTAAACCCTAAAAGGGGATTAAACAATAATCACTCAAACCCTAAACAGGGAATTTAACATCAACTTCCCTTAAACCCCCAGAGGATAAAGACAATAAAATAAGAATAACCACACTTGTGGAAACATTCACCAGTTGCCTAAGATCCTCTGTGTTGGGAACTCCCCCAACATCACCCCCAATTCCAAACACATCCATATCCACCATGAAAAAAAAGCGAAAACAAAACCTAAAAAAAAAAAATAAAAACAAAAACAAAATATTCAAAGAGAACAGAGAACCCAATACAAAAAAGATTGAAACTTGAAATACTATTTCTTTCTCAGTAAAACTTGAAACTTAAACAAAAACAAAAGGGAAAAAATGAAGAAGAAGAAGAATCCATAACTTCCTCTGTTACGATGATGAAACTTTATCTCTTTATGATGAAATTGATTGGGTTTTAAGAAACCCTGAATTAGCCAATTTGGGGATCGCATAGTGCAATAGATTAGCGCGTTCGGATAAAAATTAGGGTCCCCTCCACGGTTTCATTAGCGAGCAAAATCAGATTGGGGATGTTACCCTCAAATTTAAATTTTAGGGTTCACGAAAATTGAGATTTCATAAATTAAATAGAATCTGAATTTTTAAATATTTCCTAAGACAGACATGAATCAAGTATGGGTGGCTCTAATACCAATTGTTAGAAAACTAATAATTATGATCCTGATTTTGATTCTAACGATCAAATATAAATATTATCACATACTCATAAACATGTTGTAGACTGAATGCGAAAATGTACCTGAATTAGTCATAATGATGATGTCCCTTTTAGAGAATTATTGATCTTATGGTCTTCCACCTGAAGAACACCTTTATTTTCCCTCCGGATTTTCTCTCTTGATGGGGATAGAAAGAAAGAAACAGGAACTGATACTTACGTTCTGTGTGTGCTCTTAGAAGGGGACCATGACCCTTTAAATAACCTTCATTAGGTTAATTACTTAAGTTTAAGTATTTCTAATTTGGCCCCTCATCAAATCAGAAATTACTTTAATGGTCTCTACACAATTTTATTTTCATGACATATGTCTTTAGCCAAAACTTTAATTTACTCATATCACTTTATTATTTGGCTTAATAAATAATGGTCCTAACACATTTAATTATGTACCATATATATGCATGACCCAAAATTTTCCAACACCTTTGAGGTCGGATAACTCTACTCAATGATCCTTTGAGGTAGGACGACTCTACACGATGACCCTTTGACGTCGAACGACATGTTGAAACAATTACCATTTGAGGTCAAACAACATATTGAACACAATGATCCTTTAGGTCAAACGACATGATGACCCTTGAGGTTGATAACTAAAATTTGTAAAGCTTTGATTTACAAACGTAACATTAAGCATGTTTTGTTATTAGTATATTAATCGGGTCGAGTGACTCGACATAATATTGTTGTCAATTATTTACCAAGGCCTTAGTGTGTGTGACTTGAGGTTAGGGGCCTATGAGGTGTTTGAATGAAGGGTCTCGTACTGTAATCAAACGATAACACAATAATGCGGTCATTTGATTTATTTTAAGTCTTAACCTCTATGATTTGATGTTTGAGGTTGTGTGGTGTCCAAATAAATAATTGTGCCATGCTATCGATTTAATGATTTGATCGTAATGCAATCTTCTTTCTTAGGATTGCGATTCTGAAAATCTTATCCAAAATTATTATCTATCATCATAAATCTCGTATAGCGATAATCAAAATATTTAATAGATATAATAATAAAATTTTAAACCCCGACCCAATAATTATATATCCAAAATAGAACAACCTATTAAAAAAAGACTTATTTAAATTTTTATTTTATAAGTAAAATTTGAAATTCTCTTATTTTAAATATTTTATCTAATTTTAAACATTTAATTATTTTTTAAATTTGTTACCAAAATAACAAATTTTTCATGAAACACTTCAATTATTCTATCATAATAAATTATTTTTTTATAATTTTTTCATCCAAAAAAAAATACAAGATTAGATTATAAATATAAAAAATGAGTTCTTTTATAAACTTAAATTAATTTGTGTATAATTTAGAAATAAATTTTTTATAGAATTATACGTATAAAATAAAACTATTGACTACAGGAAATAAAAATTCATCGTGATTTTCTAATTCAAGTTTATTTTATTTTTATTTTATAATTATTTTTTATTAATATAATGATTAATATACATTATTATTTTATATTATTAAAATTAAAAAAAAATATGATGAAAATGAAAAATAAGATATATTTCTTAAATATACACACACAACCAAATATAACTAATGATAACCTATCTTAAATGTGTATGATTTGAATTTTTCATATTTTTATTTGGTTGGCTTTGGTTTTCTTAGTTTCAAAAAGTATAATTTTAGTTCAATAATTTGGTAGTTAATAGAGTAAGGATGGATGTATTTTTCTTTTTAAAAAATGAAAAAAAAAAGTTATTTGTTGTGTTGTAAAAGGTTTTTTATGTTGTAAGTTACATGAAAAAAAGTCTATAAATTAGTTTACTATAAGTTCTTTGTCATGTTGTAAAATTTTTAAGAAAATTTTTGCCCGTACATGTTCTTAAAAACGTAGTTCATGGGTTAGTGACATGTATTTAATTTGTAATAAGGATAAGTTAGAAATAGTAAAAAATAAAATGAGAGATAATGAATTAAACACGTAAATTATGTATATAATTTAATTTTCTCTCATGTTGAAATAGGGTTGATTCTTATATCACACCTATTTTTTGGAGGGTATAAAAAGAAGAAGAGAAAAAGTATGAGTTGAATACCATTTATTGAATTGATATGGTCCTAAACACTTTTGTGCTTCCAAAACCTGGCTCTCTATTATTTTTCTTTTATCCATGTTGTACCAAAAAGGTTTGGTGGTTGTCATCAATGCGCATTTCTATTTTATTTTTTATATCCAAGTCAATAATTAATTTAAAGAATATATGTTTATATATGAGAGTAAGTGTAATTAAAACTCATTAATTTTTTATTTAAAATTTGATGACTCAGTAATTGTATCAAACAATAATTTCGTATCATTACAGTCCAATCATAACTAATCACGAAACATACATAAATACAATAATAATAATAATAATAATAATAATAATAATAATAATAATATTCATCTTATAAAAAGATAATGATTAAAAATAGAAAATTTGGAATTGTTTATTATATTTTTTTGAACGTCTCAAATTTATTTTTAAACAATAACTGCACAGATTAAGAAAAAAAAGAATCATTTTTTAGTAAACTAAATTCATATTTGAAGGTTTTTTCTTTTTTTCAAAAACAACCTATATAAAATGAAAATTTTATATAACTAAAATATGAAAATTTTATATAACTAAAATGTAAGGGAGTTAAAAATAAGTTCTTACGAGAGTATAAAAGATATAGGAAATAGCTTACATTAAAATTACAATTTTTAACCTAAATTAAATTAGATTTAATCTATTTAGACTAACTTACATGTAGACTTAAATTAGTTAATTTTATAAAATAATAATTATTTTTATATAAAAATAATATTATAATAAATATATATTTGTTAAATTTGTTTTCCACTCCATTTTTTTCATAAAATATAATAATAATAAAATAAAATAAAAACCTTAATTACAAGTAATAACTTAAAATTAACTATTTGGAGTTCATATTTAATTATAAACTTTTATGATCTTAAAAAAATAATAATAATAATTCTATATTTTCCTACCATCAAAATTCACGTATTAATTAAATATTACAAAATCGACAAATCTACTATATTTTTATCTTTATCTGTATCTGTATCAAGATAAAAATAGGACAAAATTTATTATAATAAAAATAACTTATAGATTTTATTATTCTGTTAAATAACATATTGATGACCTAATAGACTAACTGATAATATTTTTTTATATATATTTAAAAAAAAATATTTTTTAAATTTTATTTATTAACTAATATTTTTATTAAATAAATGAAAAAATATTATATTTATATATTAAAATAATTAAATATAATCAATAATGTAAATTAAATTAATTAATATTTATAATTAAAATTATAAAATTATAATACATATTCTTATTTTAATAATATATTAAAAAAATATAATAATTTTATTTATTATTATTATTTTAATTTTAATATATAAATATTTTTAAAATATATCAACTAGTCCAATTCCAACTCGAGTAACCCATGCAGCCTAAGCATAAAATTTATAATCAAATCCATAGTTTAGACCATAAATTTTAATCTAACAATTATTCTCATAGTTTCCAGTACCTCCATCTAATATCATGTGGGATATGTAATTATATACACAATCTGAGTTTCTTACTTTCATTTATTTATCTGAGTTTTTAACTCTTACTTTTCACAATTATCAAAATTGCCATTCAATAATTTTTTTATTACAACACTTTTTTAACATGGTTCTTGTCTTTAATTAAATTTTTATTATTTTTGTATGAGAATCAACTTGCATTAAAAAAAATATAAGTAAAAATAAAGTAAATAATTTTAATTATTGATAAAAAATAGTTATTAATACTTTTACATAATTATATATATATTAATTATTTACCTATAAGATTAAGGAAACATGTAGTCTCTCTTATATATTTTTCAATATAATATTTGAAGATAAAATAAAATATTAGTATAAACACTTTTTAATACATCGTATAAATGATCAATATTATTATTTTTCATTGGGATGGATTAGTAATTTTAATTTGTGTTTTGATTTTAGTTTGTGATTGAAATTTTAAAGCATATTTATATATTAAAATAAAAAAATTATAATTAAAAGATTATATTTTTATATTATAATATTAAAATATGTAAATATATTATAATATTATATTTTAAATTATAAATAATAATTAATTATATTTAAGTTATAAATTATAATTAAGTTTTAATTAGTAAAAACAAATTTAAAAATATTTATAATTTGTCGGGTCAACTCACCCACTCAATTTTTACACGTTAAAAACGGTGCGGATTAAAAAGACGACAAATTAATGATTTGGCACCCTATTTTCTGCACTCAGTTACAGAAGTGTACGAAGCCCACTGCATTAACTGAAAACAAGAAATGTTAGGTCATTGTTTTATCCCCATTTCCTCATTATCATACTTTAATTCTTTCTTCCTACCTTCGATATTTTCCAAAAATAAAGTTTTTATAATTTATTTTTCATCTCAATTTTCAACTAACATGACATTTATGATAAAAAAAACATATTTATTTATATTCTTGAAGAATTACTTAAAGGGAAATTAAATAAAATGTTGAGTTTGTTGGAATATTTTTAAAGTATTTATTGAAAAAATTTGGAATGTAGCACCAAAGAATATAAAACTATTAGCCACCAAAATTATGACAATATAAAAAATATACAGGTAGCTATCACGTCGAAGGATGTAGAAATAAATAAGTATATTTTCTCAAATCTTGACAAAAGTAAATGTCATATATAACTTTTATTTTATTTATTTTTTAATTAAAGAAAGTTCAATCTCATTCTCTTTGATCAGAAAACGATTGGCGCACACTGTATTGAAAAGTCCAAAATTTGTCAGGGCCTAATTTCAAAATTATTATTGTGGGGTTCAATCCATTAATCATTTTAAAAGAAAAACAAATGTACCAAAAAAATTACAATACTCTACTAGAATATTCGGATTACAGGAGTAAATCAATATTTAACAATTTAAAATGATTAAAAAAATATTTTTTATATAATAATCACTACTAAAATTAATATAGCATATTTTTAGAATTTATTATCTAAAAATTAAGATAATATCATTATAATTATTTTTTCGATTTCTAAATTAGGTGTACTCATATTTTTATAAGAATAAATTTATATATAATTATTATTTAAAATGATATTATTATAATGAATTTAAAATTAATATTTTTTCTTACTAATTAATCTAATCAACATTATTAGTGTTTTGATATAATAAAGAAAAAAATCAGAACCCAAACTTAAAAGAAAGAAAGAAAAAAAATCAATAATTGTACTATGTTCATAAAAACTATTAAAATTTTCAATATTTATGTTATAGTTTATATAGGTTGCTTTACAGATTTATATAAAATTAGATATTAGTGTCGTTTCTTTTATATTTTTTTCTGCACCAGCCTCATACTGTTTAGAAAAAGTATGTATTTGATATTTTCTTTCCAAATAATAATTAAATTTCTGGACATAAAATCTGATTCATTATATGCTATCGTAAGCAAATGTACTATATTTCAATTAAATTTTAATTTTGTTGGTTGGCAAATAATATACTTGTTCATCTTTATTTTGAGCTCAAAAGTTTAATATAACCACCCTATATTAAAATTGTATATTCAATTTTCATCAGTTATTTTTTTAGTGATCCAATTACGATCTTATAAGTTAAATAAAATAATGGTCAAATTCAATTTATAATTTTAAAATATATCATAATTTTTAATTTATCTTAATTATATTTTATTTTTACTTGATTAACATATTTTTAAAATTTAGATTATATTAATAAAATTAATTTTTATTTAATAATTTAATATATAAATTATGAAAAAATATCTATTAATTTTGAGAGTTTAAAGTTTATTTTTTATTTTTATCATTTATTTTTTTAAAGTTTATTGATGTAAATAATAATTAATTTTAATTATTAAATATTAAAATAAATAATAAATTGTAATTATTAGATATTGAAATAAGTGATTATTATAAATTTATTCTAATAATTATTGTCTTATCAAAATAATTTATAATATATATATATATTAATAAAATAAAATAATTTTATTTTTTATTTTAAAAAATAATCATTATTTTATAAAACGTATTAGTTCATAAGCTAATTATTTTATCTATTTTAAAATATATGAACTTTAAAATTGGATATACAAATCAATAAAAATATTATTTTTTCATATTTTACAATAAAATTTATAATATTTATTTGAACAATATTCTTATTATTTTATTTTTCTCTCTTCTCCAAAATTATTGACAAGATCTTCTTTCTATAATAAAATATAAAATTTTCTTCCTCCCAAAAATCATGAACATGAATGAGAAATATTTTCTCATTTTATTAAAAAAAAAATTCCCACTATGTTTTTTAAGCTTCAAAATTTTACTACCAATAATTTTAATTTAAAACTACGGAAACCTTTTTTGCTTCCCACAAAAAAATATTATTATTTATAGTTTTTTTTTTCAACTTTGTTGATGTTATTTTCTTGTAAACATGTTTTATTTTGTGTATTATTAAATCAGTCTTTAATCCTGTCTAAAAAGTCTATATTTTTTTTATATTTCTGTTTATAATTTTACTTAGTTATCTATCTTTTCAACTTGATTCATTCCATTTCATCATAAATGTTATTTTTTGAGAATAAAACAAAATTTACATATTAACGTCAAGTTAGTTAAAGAGATAAAAAAAATAATAAATTGCCTTTGATATTATTTATTATAAAATTTCAAATCCATCTTTATAATATATTGTTGAATATAGAAGAAATAGAGTTTGAGATTAATCTCCCTTGTGTATAAATCACACATAGGGTAGTCTATTTATAGTAGAGAGATACAACTAAAAGAGTAATCGAAAGTAACTGAATAAACAGAAGATATTGTTTGATATTATGGTTAATATCTAACAATATCTTAACAATATTAAATAATATCTAAACAATATCTAACACTCCCCCTCAAGCTTGGAGCATACAAATCGTATGTGCCAAGCTTGTTACAAATATAATCAATTCTAGGACCCCGTAAAGATTTAGTAAAAATATCTCGCTAACTGATCACTTGAGTTAACAAACTCGGTCTTGATGTCTCCAGACATAATCTTTTCTCGAATGAAATGACAGTCAATCTCAATGTGTTTGGTCCTCTCATGAAAGACGAGATTAGAACTAATATGAAGAGCAGCTTGATTGTCACACACAAGTGACATTTGAGTGACATCTCCAAATTGTAACTCTCTAAGCAATTGCTTGAGCCAAACAAGTTCACAAGCAGCTGAGGCCATAGCTCTATATTCTCGCTTCGCACTAGATCTTGCCACAACACTTTGTTTCTTACTTTTCCATGAGACCAAGTTACCGCCAATGGAGACACAATATCCGGATGTAGATCTTCTATCGGAAGGAGATCCCGCCCAATCAGCATCTCGAGTAGCAAACAACTCTTGTATGGTTATTAGAATCATATAACAATCCTTTTCCAGGAGATCTTTTAATATACTTTAAGATACGAATGACTCGCATTCCAATGATCTTCACATGGGGAATTAAGAAATTGGCTTACCACACCGACTCGCAAAGGAAATGTCGGGACGAGTAACCGTAAGATAATTCAATTTTCCAACCAATCTTCT
Source organism: Sphenostylis stenocarpa (assembly GCA_963425845.1). Taxonomy (NCBI): domain Eukaryota; kingdom Viridiplantae; phylum Streptophyta; class Magnoliopsida; order Fabales; family Fabaceae; genus Sphenostylis; species Sphenostylis stenocarpa. The sequence continues at coordinate 27,621,820 of OY731408.1, forward strand.
ATACTCGTTCAGGATCGGGTAAAAGCTCCCCCGATTTGGTAAAAGTTTAGTATTGGGATCCATGGGCGTATCAACAGACTTTGAATTCATCAACCCAGTTTCCTCTAAAATATCCATGGCATACTTCCTCCGAGATATAACAATACCATCATTGGACCGTGCCACCTCAATACCCAAGAAATATCTAAGTTTGCCAAGATCTTTGGTCCGAAAATGGTGACAGAGATGTTGTTTCAACCGAGAGATGCCATGGTTGTCACTACCTGTAAGAACGATGTCATCAACATATACTATCAAGTAAACACATCCAAGCACTTGAGTGTCGATAAAAGATAGAGTGATCTCGCTTCACACCGAGTCATACCAAATTGTTGAACAACCTTGCTAAACTTTCCAAACCAGGCCCTAGGAGACTCGTTTTAGGCCATATAGGGATTTGCGAAGACGACATACCATCCCGAGAAGACTCCCCGAGCAACAAACCCAGGAGGTTGCTCCATATAGATTTCTTCTTGCAAATCACCATTGAGGAAAGCATTTTTAACATCTAGTTGATAAAGAGGCCATTGTTGAAGAGCGGCCATGGCGATAAATAAACGAACAGAAGTCATCTTTGCCACGGGGAAAAGGTATCTCCATAATCCAAACCAAAAATTTGAGTATAACCTTTGGCCACAAGACGTGCTTTGAGGCGATCAATAGTACCATCAGGTCCAACTTTGATAGCAAACACCCACCTGCAACCAACAACAGCATTTCCCGGACGGTAACGAGACCAATTCCCAAGTTCCACTATTATGAAGAGCACTTAGTTCATCTAACATGGCCTCGACGCCAACCAGGATGGGCTAAAGCTTCACGTGACGCTTTTGGAATGGTCACGGAAGAAAGAGAGGAAAGACATGTATAAAAAGGTAATGACAATCGATGATAACTCAAACCAATATAATGAGGAGAGGGATTACGTGTAGAACGGATACCTTTTCGGAGGGCAATGGGAAGGTCGGACTCGGGTGTCACATCCGGAGGAGACAGAGTAGTTGGCACTTGAGTAGAGTCACATGGTGGTGGTTGTGATTGGTTTCGGCAACTATAAACCCGAAGAGGTAGTGAAGAAGAAGTTGATCTGCAGAGTAGAATCTAATGGTGAAGAAGACACAATTAGAGGGTCACAAACAACAGGAACATTAAATGTACTAGGAGTGTTGACAATATTGGATGGAGACAGAGGTGAAGATTGACTTTTAAAATAAAAAGAGAACTCATCAAAGGTGACATCTGCAGACACAAAATAACGGTTAAGAGAAGGAGAAAAACATTTGTATCCTTTTTGTGATCTTGTAAACCCTAAGAAAACACATTTATGTGATCTAGGAGAAAGCTTGTCAAGACTAGAACTAAAATTATGAACAAAACATGTAGACCCGAAAACTTTTAGAGGTAAGGGATGAAGTGGTTCATGAGGGAATAAAATGGAATGAGGTATTTTATTATCTAGAACCGAAGATGGCATGCGATTAACAAGATAACATGCAGTAAGAAGAGCATCACCCCAAAAATGCTGAGGAACCTCTCCATGAATTAAAAGAGTGCGAGTTGTTTCAATAAGATGTCTATTTTTACGTTCAGCTACACCATTTTGTTGAGGTGTATAAGCACAAGAAGTTTGATGCAAAATACCATGAGAAGCCATGAATTGTTTAAAAGAATGAGAAAGATATTCACGACCATTATCACTGCGCAAAACTCTAATAGAAACACCGAACTGAGTTTGAATTTCATTGAAAAAAGTTTGAAAGATATGAAATAATTCAGAACGATTTTTCATCAAAAATAACCAAGTACATCTCGGAATAATCATCAATGAAAGTAACAAAGTATTGAAAACCTAAAGTAGACTTAACGCGGCTAGGTCCCCAAATGTCGAGTGAACCACGGCAAAAGGGGACGAAGCACCACGTGTGACACTACGAGGAAAGGAAGTACGACTATGCTTGCCTAATTGACACGACTCACATGCCAAACTAGACAATTTAGATAAGGCAGGGACAAGTTGCTGTAACTTGGCAAGACTTGGATGACCTAACTGAGCATGAAGAAGAGAGGGAGACTCTATAACTGCGCCAACATGTGTAAAGGGACGAAGATGATAAAAACCATGAGACTCACATCCCGTGCCAATCACCCGTTTCGAACTCCGGTCTTGTAAACACACGGAATTGTTGGTAAAAGAAACAACACAATCAAGAGAACGAGTTAGACGACCGATGGATAACGAGGTTAAAAGGAGACCCAGGGACATAAAGAACATTATCAATGGTTAAAGAAGGGAAAAGTTTAACAGTTCCAACACCATGAGATGATACTCTAGAGCCATCGGCTAGTGTAACAAAAGGTAAAGGATCGGGAGAGGATAAAGAGGAGAACAAAGATTTGTTACCAGTAATATGATCAGTGGCTCCCGAATCAAAAACCCAAGGACCGAGAAGAAGATTGGGTCAGACCAACAAAAGATGTACCTGTGTGTGCGACGCATACGTAGAACTAGAAGACTGTTGATCCTTATACCATTTGAGAAATTTGTTGAACATAGCAGGTGTGTCTCGATGAAATAGAAGAAGGAGGATCCTTAGCGAGATAAAGGTGGGAAAAAATCGGTCCGAGCAACTGCAGTAGATCGAGTAGGACGACCATGTAATGCATAACACTTGTCAATCTTGTGACCTAGTTTGCCACAATGTTCACACTCATGTAATGCATAACACTCGGTCAATCTTGTGACCTAGCTTGCCACAATGTTCACACTTAGGACGTCCTTTTCCCCTGTTTGCGAGGGCGAGTTCGATCATCACGGTGAGATACCAATGCGTAAGAATCATTAACGAAGCAGGTGTGTCGGGGTTGAGTTTTGTCTGGTATACGCAAAAGAGTGGAGCAGGTCGATGTCAAGGTGGGGACAACCGGAGAACCCAAAATCCGATCACGAATATGTGAATATTGATCGAGCAAGTCCGTGTAATGCCCCTAGCATGAAGAACTTTGATCGTTGTCCTATCTCGGTGGCAGGGTCGGGGAAGGAGGCAATAACTCATTGAACTCATGAAAAAGAGCATGAATTTTGCCCATATAATCAGTCATAGAATCTTGATGTTTAGAGGAAATAACATCTACAAATTTAGAACAAACATCATAGAGACGTTGAGTATCATTGGTGTATAATAACTTGGCATGTTCCCGCATTTTTGCACATGTTTCGTAGGAACGAAAAATTTGTTTTAACGAAGGATCAAGGGTACCCTTGAGAACCACGCATAATTGAGCATCAATGGTGTCCCAACGGTCTTCCTCACCAGGAGTGAGAGTAGGTGCTTTCGGGCAAGATGATCAAGATACTTCGACTCTTAAGCCATAATCCGACGTCTCGATGACCATGTGGCATAATTAGGACCAGTTAACTTGTCAATGGATAAGTGCACATTAACATAGTTAGTGTAGATGGAAGGATCAGATGCGATGATCGACAGAATTGGAAGTACTAAAAGGAGCTGGAAGAACTCATAAAAGGGCGAAGGCGATAGTGACAACGGCGTGAACCAAGTACACCGGGTAAGTTCCCGGGAAAGAGAGGTGGGTCACTAATGGACACGCTTAAATACCAAGTCTTTCCTTGTCGAACTTTCCTAGACATGCACTTTCACACTACCAAATAACCGACAACGATAGCGGCGGTGGTGGCGACTTCAATAGTGGTCTAAGGCGGAAAAAAATTCAAAATAACCTTAAGCTCTAGATACCATGTTGAATATAGAAGAAATAGAGTTTGAGATTAATCTCCCTTGTGTATAAATCACACATAGGGTAGTCTATTTATAGTAGAGAGATACAACTAAAAGAGTAATCGAAAGTAATAGAATAAACAGAAGATATTGTTTGATATTATGGTTAATATCTAACAATATCTTAACAATATTAAATAATATCTAAACAATATCTAACATATATCAATATAATCATGTGTAAATTACCATTCACTTAATAATAAATAATGAAAAAAAATAAATAAAAATATAAAAAATTGTCTTATTCAATATATATATATATATTAATGATTTATTTTAATATTAATAAAAAAATAAAATTATAAATATATAAATGAATATATTTAATTATCATTAAATTAAAGGACCAAAACTATAAATATAAGTAGATTAAAAAAATTTAGAAGATGATGGTCCTTACCTCAATAATGTATGATTCAATCTTCCTCAAAATCCTTTATGGACGTATAGGATTATGAGAGGCTTGGGTGGTCACGCCCAACCATTTTTTTTTAATGTAATGGTTAAATAAGATTAAATAAAAAATAACTTTTAAATATTTACAAAATTTAATTTTTTTATTTTTTTCAAATTTTCATTTATAATAAAAATTATCTTTATTCTTTCACACAATTTCTTACTTTTTTTTTCTTTCTATCATCAAACTTTTATATTTTTCTCTCCACGTTTTCATTTTCCTATTCAAATTTTTTAATATTACACTCTATTTTACATTTTTACCTTTATTTTTTTACTATTAGTTCAATTTTATATTCTTCATTTTTTTTACCGTATAACATAAGAATTATAATTTTTTTTCTTTAGCTTTTCAGATTTTTCCTTTTGCGTTCTTACCTTTATAATATAAAAATTGTAAGTTTTTTTTTTAATATTAGATAAAGACAAGAAGTTTAAAAATTAAATAAAATATTTCCTATATTTTTCTTGGAGTAAAAAAAACAAAATTTTTTTAATTTATTATTTTTGTTCATTATTATAGATAATTAATATTTATAGTATATTATAAAAATATGAAATATTGATATAATTTTTTTATTTGCTATAAATTAGTTAATTATTTAATATTTTATAATATTTTATTTTGATATTAAAATATGTAAAAAAGGTTGAACTTTAAAAATATCTAAAAAATTATAAACTCATTTTAAAAAAATAAAAGATAAATAATAAAATAAACATATTATTAATTTAATAGAAACTAAATATATATCCACGATAGATTAATACGATGTCCATTTTCATCATTATATTATCAAAATAAGGCTTCAAAATAAAATAAAAAATAATTTTCTTACTTATTATATGCTTATTTACGTTAAAAAGGTGATTATTAAATTTTTTTGATGTAGATATAATAAATGAAGACAAGGACAATTAAAATATAATGGACCTAAATATAGATGATTTATAACATTTAATAATTTGATATAAATATATATTATTTTTATATTAATCTTTATATGATAATTCCTCAGTTAAAAGTTTGATTTCATCCATATATGAAACATACATCCGAGCCATGTCTCTAATCTTATTCTTTTTAAGACCAAAATGTGGCATAAGCTCAGAACTAATATATACTCAAAGCCAAACATAGTCATCATTAAAATTCAACTTACGTGCTGCGAATCTATTTGTGAGACTTTCATAGGATTTGTGTTTCATAGTCTTCAACATTAACCTTATTTTCATATCTGTTTAACTGTTTGGTTAGGAACTCGAAGGAAGCTCCAACAGTATCGGAATAGTATCACACAGTACCAACACTCAACACACTCCAATCAATGTTAATCAGCACCACAAAATAATTAATCAACAATTAAAAGAAAAAAAAAAATCACACTTTCAAGGGAATTTGCATCCACCTTACCAATTTTGTCAACCCAAACATCATTATCTCACGTTGAAACTTAACTTCCCTTAACAAAATTTCAAGGAGGATCACAATTAGTTAAAGTTTAATAAGTTATTAACGTTGCTTCTCGTAAACTATACACAGTTGCTCAAACATATATAATCATAAAAATGATAACTTGAAAATTACTACGCAAGCGTTTTCAATTTTTATTCTTTCTATGCCATAGAAAAACAAAAAACATTATTTAAAATGCCGTGTGAGAAACATTCATATATAAAAATCTAGCGAATTATATTCAACTCTGCAACCATATTTAATTTTCTTTAAAAAGCTATAACCAGTTTTTAGTTCTTAAAAATTAGTTTTTAGTTTAAGATAATTTTTTTTCTTTAAAAAGTTAGTTTTTCTTCTTTTAATATTTTAACTTTAAATAAATTAGCAGAGTCGTAAAATATGACCCGGTCTAACGAAAATGACTAGGTCACATATAAAAAAAATCGGCTTTAAAAACTTGACCCAACAAAATTATTATTATTATTATTTGTTTTATAGTTTGAAAAAGAAAAACAAACCAATTTTAATTTAATTCGACAAACAACGACTTACATCGCACCATAGATACATAATCTATAAGAAAAATGGAAATGATAATTTATAAATACGTTAATATATAATTTGAACTTTTAATGATTGTAAAAAAATTAAAATATTATTTTTTATAAAGAGTCTTATATTATCCATCTTAATTATTAAAATATAATTTATATATTTATTAGTGATTTTATTTGATGTTAAAGTTGAATCAGAATTTTTTATTTTCGTTTGTTATAAAAATATTTTCTTATACTCATATATCTTTTAGTCATCTAGTATTAAATGAATACACACATCATACACATTCAAAGTTGAGACAAAGTCTACTTTGTTCATGGAAGTTCTATACAGCTAGAAGGATTAGAGATAGACATATATCACTCACCAACTTGCCTTTTGGGAATATATCAGCCACCCCAGAATCTTGTGCCTCTTTAACTCATCAACCATTTGCTTCACTTCAACTTTCTCAGTCTTAGGTTACATTTCTTTTTTTTGCTTTCTCCTTCGTCCTAATACTTATTCTCCAGCTCATGAAATCTTACATCACTGTTCTTTTTGGTTTCTTTTCCACTCAACGAACATTCTCCTTGGTCACTTTTTTTTGTATTCATGTTCAAGTAGATGCACATTATATCACTTTTCCCTTCCCTTTTTTTTTATCTCTTTTTCTTTTCATGAAATAAAGGAAAAGTAATAAAATTTCCATCTTAATAAAATCCTTATGTACCATGATGCAGGAGTAATCTGTGTTATTTTGAATTTTAAAAATAGCAGATAAATATTAGAAGAAGTACTAGAAAAAAATTACTTGTGTTTGAAGACAGAAAAAGAAGTGGTCCATTTGGAAGAGGGAAAAGATCATCAACTTGTGCAATTGATCATGTAGAAAACAACAGTTCTGAATAAGGTAGATTACTGGGATTCAAACACCAATGGAACTTAAAGTGTTTGTTTCTTTTTCCCCTTTTGCAATTAATATAGAGGTTCCATTAAGTTGATGTTTTGTTTATTTAATTGTTGTGGTCCTTTATGTCTATCAGCTGCACAACATATGTAAATTAAAGGTAAAAATCAATTCTCGAGTTCTCTCTCAGCCACCAAATTAAATGGTGCTACATATATGGTCCTCACTTGAACTCACCAGGGAGAAGATTAACCAATTAAATCAATCAATCATTCATTCTAATATACATTATCATCGCTTAAAATTCCCATTGAGAAAAAGCTAAAATTAAGATGATTTATGCTTGGTTTTTAGATTTGTTATATTATTAATTACTTTGATTAGATCCATCATTGTCCATATTCTTTCTATCAGAGTTATTGTGTGGAAAAAAATATGAAGCATTTGTCATTGTTTGGAACAGGACATGCATTGATTGAAATGGATCCTGAATCAACCAATGCTATGTGTGGTTGTTAATAATACCAGGTACTTGTTAATGATAGTTAATTAACTTTTAATTCAGCACCATAAAGAAACCTCACTTTTAGTTTCTTTTACGGTTTTGGCAAGTCTCATTAGTTTAAGAAGAAAAGGAAATTGATTCCATGCAATAGTGCAGGTCTGAATCTTGGGTTTAAGAATCTCACCCACTTTACCCTGTGTTAAGATTTAAAAGAATTTGAATACAACAAAGCATCTTCAACTATTGCTAATATGTTCTACTACAATTATATATATATATATATATATATATATATATATATATATATATATTTCAAAGAAACTAATTTTATTTTTAATCTTTCTATTCTTCCAGAAACCTTTATAGAAAAGTTTCTCCACATGTTGTTACCTTTTGGAATAAGAATGGTAAGAAGTAGGAAAAAAATGCAGAATTCTATTGCATGGTTGTGTTGGAAATTTCGCACAGCTTAAACTACAAGCAATTATTCTGATGAAAAGATGCTCGTCAAAAGTATTTTGAATGATTTAAGCAGATTCGATTTGGAAGATCTTTCACATAGGTGCATACAAGGAAGGTGAGAGAGTCTTCTTCTAAATTCTTGACAATTAATATGTGTCAATTTGTGTTGGCTGAAAGGTTATAGTTTGAAAATAAAGTTGAATTAGTATGGTGGTGCAACATCTTTTTTGGTTCCAAAACTTTAAAACTAGGTCTTCATTTCCAAAAACAATGGTATTTGAATGGTAAAGTATGTGATTAAACGATATAGAACTAATGGAGAAATATATATGAAGGATGAGTTTGAAGATTTTTGAAAAGGGTGAAATAATTTGACTTTGTGAGGAAAAGGACAACCATACAAAAACATAGGCACAGAAATCTCACAAAGCATAAGGTGGTTTTGATGAAGTAAATCTAGATATTCATGTTATGGTTATGTTGCTTTTAAGCGAAACGATAAAGATAGAGAGAGAAGGGGGAAAGAGAAACCAAAAGAGCTGTTGGGAGGGTGTCCCTTTCCAAAGGTATGGTGGAGGCATGTAAGGGATCTATCTATCCCTCTAAGGGCATCCAGACAAACACACTGCCCTTAGATAAAAAAAAATATACATCAAAACCAACGGTTCTAACTTCTAACTAGCAAGTAAAATTCTCAAATTCTAATGGACAAATTTTAGAGTCTCTTCTTTTAGATGTTCTTGCTTTGGAATTTTATTTTCACCCTTCTCCTCCATAATAATTGTTACAGTATCCGAGTTTTCCTATCCAACATAACTTCATTTCAGTTCACATAGATCCTTTCACGACACTCTAAGATTTGGTGTTAGATTAATCTATTTCGATTAAAACGTAAATAAAATATTATTATTAACAGAGACATTCATAGAAAATATTAGATTAAATAACGTATTATTAATAAATAATAATTCAATATAAAATAAAATTTAAAGCTATAAATATATTTTAAGAGCCACAAGAAACTCCTATTACTGATTATTTATCTCAATAATCAGATTTAGATAATTCCATTTATTAATAAATTATTTTTCTTAAGTATTTAATAGTTTTGAATGTATTATTTTATTATAGATTAATATAAATTTAAAATGAATTTATGCTATTTCTTAGTTAAAGGTCATCATTAATTTTTAAGATATCTATATATTTTAATTTTATGTTTGGAGTCTTCGAATCGAGATTTTTGAACACATATTTATTTTTTCACAAATGAAATTGGAAATTAACCTTCTAACAAAATCCTTAAATGAGAAAATATATGACGGTAAAATTCATTATATATATATATATATATATATATATATATATATATATATATATAAAAGTAAATGTATTTAAGTTTTGTTGGATGTACACAACAATAAACCAATAAAAAAAACAGACCCAAATGAAGAAAGTGAAAGTGGAGAGAGGGGGAAGAAGATGGAGCCAAGTTTTGGAGATTGAATGAATATTGTGTGTTGGTTGTATTGTGTATTATGTCGAGTGTATCGTGTAGTGTGTGGTATAAGAACAGCATCAGAAAGAAGGGCAATGATGCAGTCACAGATATTTAACACCTCCATTCCGACCAAACACTGTCACCTTTACCACTGCCATCAACAAGGCCTCCCATAGGGCCAGAATGAATTCCTCTTCCCTATAACTGTTATCTCTTCTCTGTCTTTGTGCTGAGATATGGAGGAAAATCTGTTCAAAATTTTGCAACACGACACCAGTTGGGTGGTTCCCTAAGGTTGTTTGGCCAAGACCAAGAGGGTATTAACCAACTCAACCGTATTGTAGTTCCACTTTGGTTAGTACAATACATTAGTGTATTAAGGAGCTAATTAGCAAAAAAGGCAAAAGTGGTGTGTGGAGAGAGAGAGAGAAAAAGAGAGAAATATAGAGAGGGGAAAAGATGGGTTAGGCTGAAAAGGAGTTGGTATAAGATTGTTGGTTTGCTTAAGTTTAGTTTAGTTTGAGAGGGTTTTGTTTTTTTTGTTGTTTTTTTTTTTTCTTTTGTGGTGATGGAAGTGGGAAAATTGAATGGCAGGAACTTTTGGAAGAAGCAGAAGCAAGTTTCAGAGTTGTGGCAGTTGCACAAGCAACAAGAAGGGGAGAGTGGAAAGAAACAAAGCTGGGAGTGCAAGGAATCATCAAGCCATTAGGAATAAGTGCAAAGCTTCATTAAAAGCTGGAAGAGGAAAATCCCAACAGCAACACCAACAACGGTCTGACTCTGGATCCTCACAGGGATTACCATCATCGTCATCATCTTCTTCACCATCAATCTCATCATCAAAATCTGGTCCTAAACACAAGACATGTAACAACAGAGGAAGAAGAAGAAGAAGGAGAAAACCAACAAGACCACCAATTCCAACACCTCCATCTACTACAGCATCATCAACAACGACGACAAGGAGAACAAGAATCTTACACAGGTTTAGACACGGAGCTCTTAAACCCACTTCAACCGCCAAAGAAACGGTCTTCCCTCCTCCCTCCTCTACCACCACCGCCTTCGTTGCTTACTTCAACCGAACATGCGAGAAAGATGGGAGAATCACAGAACCACCATCTCCACCACCAAGCAGCAACACCGTCGAGATCGGCGATGAGAGGCGGCGGTGGCGAGATCGTGGAGGTGCAAGGCGGTCACATTGTCCGCTCGACCGGGCGGAAGGACCGCCACAGCAAGGTCTGCACCGCCAAAGGTCCCAGAGACCGCCGTGTGCGCCTGGCGGCTCACACCGCCATCCAATTCTACGATGTCCAGGATCGCCTCGGCTACGACCGCCCCAGCAAGGCGGTCGACTGGCTCATAAAAAAAGCCAAGGCGGCCATCGACGAGCTGGCAGAGCTCCCACCATGGAACCCGACAGCCACGTCAATGCAAACGCCTCAGCAGCAGGAACTCGTCCACGGCGAGAGCAAGTCTCTCTCTATGAACGACCCAATAGCCGCCTTCAGTAGCGGTGGCGAGAGCAACGCTCTCGCTGCGGCGACTAGAGTTCCAGAACACTTCTCTCACCAACAATTGGAGAGTGGGAATGCTAACCACATAAGCAACAGCAAGTACAACACTGGCTCTGGTTTTCTGCCACCGTCTTTGGACACTGATAACATTGCTGAGACAATCAAGACTTTCTTTCCCGTGGAAGCTACCACGACGTCGTTTCAGAGTTACCCTCCGGCGCCGCCGGATTTGAGGCAGCAAGATCTGCGTTTGTCGTTACAGTCCTTCCAGGACCCTATCATGCTTCACCACCAGCCTCAGAGCCACCACGAGCCGGTGCTCTTCGCTGGAACTGCGCTAGGCTTCGACGGCGGTTCCGGCTGGTCGGAGCACCAGCACCAGCAGCACCACCACCACTCGGAGGAGCATAGATTGCTCTTTGGTGGCAACAGTGGCCATGGCGGTGGGTTTGTATTCAACACGCCGTCGCCGGTTCCGTTGCCGGCGCCCGCGTTTGGTCAATTTTTTTCTCAGAGGGGACCCCTTCAGTCCAGTAACACCCCTTCGGTTCGTGCTTGGATAGACCCTTCGGCCGATCACCACCACCACCACCATCACTACCTCTCGTCGTTGATCCACCAGGGCTCCGTTGCCGGCGGCAGTGGCTTCTCCACCGGCGGTGGATTCTCCGGCTTCCGCATTCCAGCACGAATTCAGGGTGAAGAGGAACACGACGGCGTATCCGACAAGCCGTCCTCTGCTTCCTCCGATTCTCGCCATTGATTTGGAAAACACATAAAGACCCCAACTTTGTTCTCCCTCAGGTTCTCTCTCGCGACCCAATTCTTGAAATCTCACTAGGGTTTCTCTTTGTTCATTTCTCTGAGTACTTTTTGTTGTTATTTTAGGCTTCGTGGGTTGCACTGAAGATGATTCATTTGATGCAGAGAACATGGTTTTGGAGTATTAAGGTGAATGAATTTTCAAGCTCAACGGGAATTCAAGAGGGTTGGGTTTGGATTTCTGGATGTGTTGATTTCAATGGCCTATGCCGTGGGAATGAAGAAAATCTGAAGTTGATATTCAGGTTTTCCCATCCCTCGGTTTGTTATGCTATATATGTTTTTCATGCTTAATTTAACTAGGAGAAGGAGTAGTGTGTTTCTTTGGTTTCATCTGTATTTGATTGCTATTTCTATGTTTCCCTTTGTTAGTGACTTTGTCATCTTTGTATTTCTTCCATTTCTACTTTATTGTAGTAGTGATTTGAAAAACATTCTCACTGAATAAAAGAACTAGTTTGCTCTGAGTTGTTGTATATTTCCTAGTTAGTGCAGACCCAGATGCAGAATAAGGGGTTCTCTCCATGACAAAACAGGGTAAAACAAAATAAGCCGACATAGGAATCTTGCTTCGATTTGTTGGCTTGGTAATGTTCTCTTGTTTCAAATGAGAGAAGAAAATGGTCTTTTATTGGAAGTAATCATATTCTCCCACATTTTTTCTCATAACACTTTTTTAGATTCATTTTTTTTTTCTATTTGTCTATTATATATCACTTTTTTCTTCTCATCTGGTGTTGTAGAAAGTGTTGTGAAAAAGAAATGTAGGAACATGATTACTGTTTTATTGATTCCTAAGTTGTTATATCAAGGAAACGAAAGAGGGTTCTCTTTGCATTAGAATGATTGTTGTTTTGTTCCTTTTTTTACTACTTTCTCGTGCAACCATCCACCCGTCACTAGACACTAGCTTCCTAATCCTCAAAAACAATTGGAAAGAAATCTACAGCTTCATTACACCTATCTCTTTCTTGCTTCGATTTTGGGAGCATTTGACTGAGAAGTCATTGTCCACGAACAGTAGAAAACTGTTGACAAAGGAGAAAGGGTTGCGTGAGAGTTGATTTTGATTCCGAGCTTGGTAAAAAAGCAAATATCCCAATTTCAGCATGGTTTGCTGCTTTTCCTTTCAAATGTCATCATTGTAGTTCTTCAGCTAGTTTAGTATGCTATGACAGTGACTGAAAGCTCGATTAGGAATATAAAAGTTAACGTGATAAAGGAAAACATCCCCAAGTCATATCTGATGACCCACTCACCTACCGGCTTAGTTAATGCAGAGAGTGAGTTTAGTTTCAAATGAAAGCTTTAAATTCTAGTAGAATGAACGGTTTTCTACCATATTATTTTGAACCACATATCTTACCTTCTAGAAAAATATCAGGTGCTTTTTTTGTTTTTTTTCAGCCTTACAACAGTAACATGGGGTAACTGTTTGGGGGGATTGGGTATCTTTTGGTGGCAGACGTCCATCATGACTCATGATTTGAGTAGATAAATCCTAAGAGGTAAGAACAAGTGGGAAAAGTAAAAAAAAAAAAAAAAACAACATCTGCAGGGGGAGCCATGAAAAGGAGAGGGTGATGGATGAGCACAACGAAGCTCACTTATGAAAGAGTTCCCACTCATGGATACCACCAAAGTGTGATACTTGTACACCTGTCTGTGGTCCCCCCCTACCTTGCAAATCTCAGAACCTCATAAAGATTTTATTTAATGTTCACTTGGAAGTTCTCTTCTCTTCAAGGGGATAATGAAAAGTAAAATGATAACAATTAAAAACCTTTGGCCTCTCTTGAGATCGTGGCAATTATTTCTCGGTAGTTAGTGCTGCTGCTAGTATAAGATTACATCAAAAACAAAATTCTAGTGGGTCACGAACCCATCATACATCATACAACTCAGGTTACTATGTGTGGAAAGTGGCAAGTATTTAATGAATATGACACCACAGAGTGTCACCGCCCCATTTCTTAAATTAAACTACAAGAAATCATCCAATGATATTTATATAATTAAATCCATTAGATACTTAATTATGCTACTCCAAATCAGAGAAACAACATGTCTCTGACATGCGATGGAACATGATACTTTTGTTGTTCATTTTGGTTTAATAAACAATTTTTTAAGGAGAGCGTTGATGTTGGTCACTGAAATATAGTAATTGACTATTTTACCTTCTAAGAAAAAGAAAAACCATATCTGACCTCGGTCGTGTGTTAGTAAACTGACCATGCAATTTCTTTTGGCCAACATTCGAATCGAATGCAATTTCAGCCAAAGATCAAGGTTTTTAAAGTGTCAGCAATGCAGCTGCAACTATATAGCTCTATCGGTTACATTTGTGTACAGTTTCTCGCAACATGAAAAAAATGTGAGGAAACAAACACGACCGAAACAATTTGAAACCTTATGTAGAGGATAATAGACTGTTATCAAGTTTCATTTCAATAATTGGAAACTGATGAGATTGGTAAAATGCAAGATTAATGGTGTGTTTGATACCAATCATAAGCAATTCTGATCTCTAAAAGTTCAGTCAAGAATTCAAAAACTCAGAATCAACTGTTTATTACTTTCACTGTCAACTTAAAATAGAAACTATTTATAGAAGAATTGAAGATAATTCAAACAAGGCATTAATCATGTTTTGGACTGATAATGAAAATACTGATAACAAGTCTCCTAATTTAATGCATGCATAGACAAGGTGACATGTATACATATTCTCATGAGCCAAATATGAAAGAGGGTGAGAAGAAGGACAAAAGTACAATGATAAAAAGGTTCCTTTACAAATGGCACGTCAAGTAATTGATTAATCACCACAGATGATAGAGGAGCCAGCGTGATTTATTTGGCTACATTGTTCTTAGACACCTCTGGAATGTTGTTTTCTTTCCCTTTCTGAGTTTCCTTTCCATTTGACAACTCATAAGTAGACAAGGGCACTTTGCTATCACTGTGCTCTTTTTTGTCTACTCTGCTTATCAGTGGCTGGCCATTGGTTTTCTTAGTCATGGGGTCAGGAAAACGAACCCGGATTTCCCATGGACGGGCTGCTACCCATCTCTCCTTCCAGCTCCAACCCCAGCTTTCTTTGCCTAGGCTGTAGGTAGCATGTCCCAAACACTGGCTGCAATTGGGCCTCCACTGCAATATGGTGTTTCAGATCACATCAGTGGGTACTGGACCAATTACTGGCCATAGCCACTGTTATAGCAAAGCTATGTGTCGATTCCAAAGCATGCCACTAAACAAAGACATTGCAACTTTGGAGGACTATTTTTGGGGTTTTTATTTCCAAAACTGAAATCTAAAAATGTAATATATAATACTGATAATAATGAAGACTTGGGTTTACACGATGATTGATAATTTTTAATTAGAAATCGTGTATAAGGTAACATTTAATTGGTTGATAGTTTTTCAAAATCACTCTTATCCTCTGAATAAGGGATGTATTATAAATTCTATAAATACCTAATAATCTCACACTCGCTCGAGAAATATAGATATCTGAGTAAGTGTATTAAAAATATCATTTTAGCTAAAAATTATGAACAAATTATAATAAATAAAATATAAACCTCATCTTCAAAGTATGTTTTGTAGGATTATATTTATTTTTTTGTTATGATAATAATGTCTAGTTCTCGATATGAGAAAATGTGTTAAAAATCTTATAACAACTAAAAATATGACCTGAAACTCGGTTTTGTAAGATTGCCTTGTGTCCATATTTCAATAGTAACAAAAAGCCTTTTGCACTGATAGTGCATATCTATCAAACAGATTTGAGGGAACTTAAGTGCGATTAGAAAACAGTACTCATAATTTTGTCATTAAATCAAGAGACGAGGCAATCCTGATTTGTTATTCTATGCATCTTCTCACTTAGAGAACATAAACTGTGCAAGTTTTGTACCTGATGAGAGAAGGCATATGCCAGAGCTCGCTCTCGTTTGACTGCTGCTTCTTCTCGCTGATGTATCCTGGAAAGTATGTCTTCCATTGTGTCAGAACCTCCACACCATTCCACCTGGCATACATTTACCAACAAAACATATTTTCTTGATAAAGAGAATGACATGATATGAACAATGGTTTGTTTAGGACTTTTAATTTAACTAACAAAAGTTGAAAGGTTTAATCAAGGTGAGAGTAATAATGCCTGGAGCTCATGAATCTTAGCCTCAAGTTTTAACTGGTTTTCCAATTTCTTTTGCTTGATCCTGGCTTCTGTTATCATATAGAGTCTGCGAGTTTTAATCTGCTCCTGTATTCTGCTCCAAGAATGTATGTAGCTTAGTGCAGTTCCTGTCTGTTCTCTAGCCATGTGATCCTGAATCAAAGCCTCCAATTTCACTGCTCCGTTAGATGGTGCAATGTTTATAGTGTAGTTTAGTGCATTATCCCTTGGATGGTGCAATGTTCTTCTTGCCTGTATAGACAAAAATGCTCTTAAGATGGCGGTAATCATTGATTTTTTTTCCTTGCTTTTCCCATAACCTTTGTAAAAAATAATGGAACAGGGTTTGGACAGTACTGTGCAAATTTGATTCATTTCAATAGTCACCATGAGCTTGTTTATCATACACATTATACCAAAATGGTTAGCAACAAAAACAATAGAAAACTATATGATAGAGCTTCTACAATTTAGCTTATGGATAAGTTAATTTGAGCTTATGGGGAATATATTTCAATTTTTCTTCTTATTTGGGTTTTCTGGAAGTGATTAGGGAGAAGTTTCTTCCAACATACCCTAAATGTTATCAGTTTAGTCCCCTATTATTGCAACACCAAATGCAGCACTGCATTCAGAAACTAGAATGAAAAGTTTTTGACAGAGTTTGCTATCAAAATCTAAAATAAAATTGACAAAGTAGTAAAATAAATGGTGTTAAGCACCATGTAGATTATGTACCAGAAATGCACGAAATGCATTTTGAATCCGAGTAGCAGCAATATCTTCTGTCAATCTGGTGGGAACTTCCCTTTCGACTACCACCAAACCTTCACTAGGAATGCTATTTGACTCTTCATGAGTTTCTTCTTGTTCCTCCTCAGAGGACTCATTTGATTTTTCAGGGGTGGATTGCACCTACTCACAAGTGTGGCAGAGAGAATTCAGAAGCAATGGATGTTTCCACAATGGTAATACTATATAGAATTCAATGAAAAACTACTTTAATTAGATTCCATTCACTAAGACCTCAAATCCTCCTCCTCATTTGATAAACAGCAGAGAAGAGAATCTTTTCAAATGATTATCATATTGCTAAAGATTGTAAAGAGAAAAAGAAATGACCTTAGCTTGTTTCAATTTATCTTCCTGCCGTTTCTTCAATTTAATAATCTTCTTTAACCATTTCTTTGGACTCATAATTTCAAAACCTGCAAAGAACATTCTATCAATTCATTGCTGATCTCATGTCATAGGATTTTAATCGTTTATGCCATCAGGTTTCTGAAAAACGCACAGGGTACTCACATTTCCTTGAAAAATATAATAATTCCTCATCCTGTTATAGAAACTGATAAACTACACTGTAGATGAATGGCTTTATAGTGAACAATAACTTCTACCAATGATTGATATTGTATAATAATATACTTAGACAGGTAAAACAATGAAATATTAAAATCTAAACTTGAAGAAAAGTGCCCTTTGAAGTGTACAACATATATAGCACCCCAAAATCAATGAGCATCCATGTTTGGATCCTTCTAATCAGAGCATTACCAAACAACGGAAATCTACAACAACAACCACATGCAGAACTAAATAGAAAGATGCAAAATAATGGAAATGTACCAGACAGAGATAAAAACAAACAAGAGGTTGCTTAGAGAGGATGAAAGGTGGACATGCAGTTATATAACACGTAGTTCATCTAAGACAAAGCATAGAGAGAGTTCATAGCAAAGTGACAAACCAACCACACTGACGCAGATGTTTAATCTCTTGGAAGATCAGGAGTCTGCAGAAAGGTAACAGAAGCTAGTCAGATATATCCAATTTCTGTTTTCTGAAAATGAAACCACAATTATAACCAAGTAACAGAGGTTACTGATATGCTTATTTCCTAAATCCTAAATTAAACTGATTTCAACACACAGAAAAACTTATTTATTTATTTTATTCAAAACATTTATAGAGAATTTTATCTAATCAAACTCATGTTCTATTCAAATATTTTTGTGTAAATATTCCCTCATATGTAAGACCAACAACCTTTATTTTGTGTTTTGACATTGACCTACATTTAAATTTAACTTTAGCGTTAGGTGTGAATTTGTGTACAATGTTAATCTTTGTTTAGTTTAATGGAAACATATTACTATTGAAGAAAATCGAAGTCTATTCCTTCTTTGTCAAATCAAGGTTTTTGAAATTAACAAGTGTTTTTTATTTTATTTTTAAAAGGTTATGTTGAATACATAACATTGGTGCTTAAAAGGAGGCGTTAACGTGCCTCAAAATTGTTTATCGATCGCATAATGTAGTTGACATACTTTATATTAACTATATTGTACAACATCTTAGTTAAATTAATTTTTAAATTAAAATTTATATCAATGTTTAATTTTAATTACTAAATTGTTAACTGCTAATTAAAAATCAGACAATAAATTATTAAAATATATCCCAATTTTAAATAACTACTTAAAATTGGTAGCTAAGATTATAAATGAATTTAAATTCTTATTCAATCAATTTAGTTAAAATAGTTTTTAACTTAATAAATATAATAATTAATTATTTTTTGTCACTAAATTTTTTTGTATAATATATAAATAATTCAAAACAATAATCATTTCCAATTTATATTATTTTACTAATTAAATATAAAAACTGAAAAATATTGTACCTTGATTTCGTTCACATTTTTTTTTTATAAAAGTAGCATTTATATTTTTTAAAATTAATTAATATTTATCTTTAAAAATCATACCTATTATGATTTTTCTTATCGATTACTAATTCTATGGAAAAATATACATAATGTTCATTAGTTAATTTTATTCAAATTTTAAATATCATTAGTTTTTCTCTTACTAATAGTTAGTTCAAAAAAGAAAATATAGTTAACGTTTCTTTTACTTTATTAAAGTCTTGAATTTTCTATATAATAATAATAAGTAAATAAGCAAATGCTTTTAGTTATATCAGTGTTAATTGTAATTTGCTATATTATTATGCATAGACTTTTTCTTACTAATAATTATTTTTAAAAGAAAAAATATAATTAATATATATTTTTCTATTGAAGACAATAATAATAATAATAATAATAATAATAATAATAATAATAATAATAATAATAATAATGATAATTTTCTCTTAATTTGTTCAAGTCAATTATATCTTTTCATGTATGTAATAATTAAATATGAATTAAACATTTATCAATATTATTTTGGAAACAAGCAAAAACCTAAATTTTGGAATTAAAAACATGAATTACTTTAACAATAAACAAACCTAATATTTCAAAAAGTAACATTTTGGTTGAAGATATATCCTATATAAAGGAAAAAAAGTGTAGTTTTAGTTCCTATAATTTTTATATTAAATTTGGTTTTAATTCCTATTTCTTGAAATTAAAGAATAGTCTCTAACTTTTAAATATACATATATAGAGAGAGTCATAGTTCACACTTAAACGTAAAATTTAATAATATTTTTTAACTGTCACCAAATTAAGAGGAAAACTAATTTTATATAATTTTTAAAAATGTGAAAATTAATCAATCAAATTAAAAATATAAAACATCAACATTAAGTTAAAAAAAAAACAGATAATAATAATAATAATAATAATAATAATAAATAAATAAATAAATAAATACATAAAAGGATAATTATGGACAAATCGTTTTGAAGTGGTGAAAAGTATGTAGTTAATTTTACAATTAGGGTTTAGGGACCAAAACTAATTGAAGACAGGAAGATAGTAATGAAACCTTTTTCTTCGTTCGTAAAATCATGATGTTCTAATCCAAAGTTCGCTAATATCATTACGATTAAACAAAATTTTGTTGTTAAAATATATCTCGGTGTATTAAGTAAACAAAATATTTATACATTTGATCTTTAATCTAAGTTATTGTAAGTTTTGAACAAATTGTAATTAAGGGTAAAATTAACATAAAATATTTTTATAAATATACAAATTATTTTTATATAAAAACTGTTTTACATAAAGTTAGGATCATTAACAAATATATAAAACTTTAGAATTATTTTTAAAATAAAAAAAAAAAGTATATTTCTCTATAATAACAGTAGAACCCTCACACATTCAATTAAATATTTTAAAAATAACCAAATTAATATTTAAAGACAAGAGAATAAATGAAATTAAAACAAGAAGATAAATGAGTAAAAGTGTAATTTAGTTGTTTTGAAATTAAAATGAAACCATAAATTCAAACAAAAAATATTTACTCAAAAGAAACCATCCCTGAAGGTTGAAGAATTAATTATTAGAATTGAAAATGTTAATAAACTACCTACTTTCTTTTTTGGTTACAAACAATATATCACATTCTATTAATACATTATACATCAAAAATTTATATCTCATCAAAATAAATAATTAAAACCATATATGTTGACATATTCTGTAAAGTATTACATAGACATTTTAGTTTTTTTTCCCATAAATTAAGAAAAACAATCACTTTAATATTTACTGTAACTCACTACAAGAAAATCGCGTATTACCGATGAATTTGTAGCTGTTCGGAAAATAATCATTACTGACAGAAATTATCGACGGATATAAAATATTTGTGGAATTTAATATTACCGATGGATATATCGGTCGGTAAAATAATAATTAGTTACCGACGGATATATCCGTCGATAAATTAGTCTGTAATTTATAGATGAATTTATCGACGGATATATCCATCGGTAAATTCATCCGTAAATTAACAATTATTTACCAACGGATATATTAATCGATAAAATTATATAATATAATTTAATTATTCACCTAATTAAAAAATAAAATATTTTTTATTTAATAATTTAATTTAATCATAATTAGATTATTTTATAATAATTTATTAAATTAAATAATTTTAAAAAATAAATATTTAATTATATATAAATATATAAAAATATAAAAAATATAAAAATATATAAATATATAAATCACTACAAGAAAAACGCTATTAGCGATCGAAAAATTTGGTCGCTAATGGCCAAAATTCGATCGCTATTCCGTTAGCGACCGAAATGGTTGGTCGTAAAAGGGCAAGTCGCTAATTTGTTAGCGATCGATTTACATTTCGGTCGCTAAATAGCTGACCGATGAGGTGGTCGCTAAATAATTTGGTCACTTATTCATTGAAGACCAAAATAGCGATCGAAATTAATATAATAAATCGGTTACGCTAAATCCGTGGTAAAGTTTTAGAAAATAGCGACCGATATATTCGGTCGCTAATATATTAATATAATTATTTAAATAAAAATTAAAATCGATCGCTAAATCGGTCACTAAATTGGAGACAAAGTTAACAATAATAGCGACGGATATAATCGGTCGCTAATATATTAATTGAATTATTCAACTAATAATTTAAATCAGTCGCTAAATCGGTCGCTAAATCTGAATTGTATATTATAATAAATTTGTAGCGACCAAAAATTCGGTCGCTAATCTAACCAAATCTGAAAATTTTCGTTTAAAATTTTGTACATCCAATTTGACAAAATTTGTACCTGCTTAATTCATCCAACCATAACACAAATGAAAACTTAAAAACTAAAGTCAAATTATTCAAATCATAAAATTTGTACCTGCTTAATTCATTCAAACATAACACAAATGAAAACTTACTAAAGTCAAATTTTGTATATCCAATTTTACAAAATTTGTACCTGCTTAATTCATCCAAACATAACACAAATGAAAATTAAGAACTTAACAACTAATCAAGATTCAAAGTCTTAATATCATAAAATTGAAAATTAGTCCTCTGGTATATTGTCAGTGTCATGTTGACTTGTAGTAGGATGACTATTCATTTGAATATGTTGACATTTGAATATGTTGTTTTCTGTGGACTTAAGACTATATTTCAATTGTAGAAAATGCATATATACCAAGAAAGGGTGAGACACAATAAAGGTGAACAAAAAAAAAAAAATAGTATCATAGTAATGATACATTTCCCTTCATAAAACTGAATTGTAACGTCGCTCCTTTTGTGGTGTTGAATGTGCCTGTGCTTTGATCCCATATGTCTTCAATTGAAAATTTTCAAAAGCCTCTAAAATTGTCTGCACCTATAGGATTGCACAAAGCAATATATTAGTGAATCCAACCTGAATGGGTAAAGGAAAGAAATTTAAACATGCACAAGATAACTAACCAGTTCAGCCTTTTTGGAGTACACCTTAACTATCATATCTTGGTAAGATATAGGTAGCAAGTGGCTTACACTGGTCATCGGGTATTGTAAATTTCTCATTGCTTTCATAATCCCGAATGCATTATTGAAACTAGGTAACTCAATACAGCTAGCATAATTTAATTCCAAACTAAACACCAATAATCGGGCCAAACTAAACCACTTTAAATATTTCAATAATTTTGAACAATTGCAGCCCAAGTATCCCAACGAAGTAATATAAAACAGTTTAAACTAAAACTTATTAGCAAGGAAACTGTCAAACCGCATAAGGTAAGAGGTTTAATAGTGCAAAAAAAGATATAATCCACTAATACAATATAGACATAGGCAAAACCAATTAATATATAAGAAGATTAAAGAAATATCTTGATGAAAGATAGTTAGGTAGGTTTGGCGATGTACTTTGAAAAAGTGGATGCTGCCACGTAAACATGCACCATAAGAGAGAAAAATAATGCATTAGGATAACATTATAGTAAGTTAAAACAAACTAAATGTCTATGTTCAGCAAGCATGATTATTCTTCATTGAATACCTTTCAAGAGGATTATGATTTCCACTAGTCAAATCAATTTTGACGTTACAAACAACTACATCCTCCTCTTTCAGAGTAACTCCACCACTCTTCTGCCAGATACATATATAAAACAAAATGGAATTCCTCCTTGAAGAGAAAGAATGAAAATTATATGCAATTTGCAAATGAGAAGGTTTAATCGGATTGAAGACCCGAGAGCAAACAATATCTTGAGGGGTGACCTTCTTAAAATTGTCTAGCATACCCTTGGGTACCGGGTACTCATTACAAAACTGCAAAACAAAATTCTTCCTCAGGTTCAAGCAAGACTATATAATTATAATTATAATTTAATAAATACACACAAACATTTTAGGCCAATGTAATGTAAATTTAGAAACATCCACACAATAGTTAGCATTGAATTTGTGACAAACAGACTTGAGAAGATACGATGATGTAATAGGTAATTGCAGCAGGTAATTGACAACAATAAAAAAAAACCAACAGGTTAAAAACATGCCTGGTACAAATTCCTCCTTCGAATGCGCAGGATGAACTCCCTGGCCTCCTTTAGTTCTTGACTTGTACTTGTCTCAATAGTTTTAACTATTGTGTCATCCAGTTGCATTTTTAAAGTAAATTACGTTTTATGATTCAAAAGAGCATTGTAAAAATGCTTTTAATTTTGTAAGAAGCCCTGATAACCTTCCAGTACTGAGAAGGATTATTTATATGAAATTTCGAAATAACTATTAGCATGAACAAGTGCATCGACCATCATAAGCTCCATTGCCTGGAAACATCAAGATGAGATTAGAAACTGTAAAAACCAAGAATGGTAAGTTCATGGGTATTAAGTAGACAGGTAAGGAAAAAAAGGCAAGTATCTACATCTACCTAAAATTCAATAATCTTCTTAACAAAATGAACATACTTCATACCTTCACTTTTGGATGTGTATAAACTGTTCTGTACAGATAAGCACGAGTGGCAAACATTTTGTGGATGGTAAGGTCTAGTAAATTACGCAGCCAACATGAAAACTACATATTCAGGAAAAAAAACTAAACGGAAATAACAGTATAAGACCCAGAATCAAACCGGAACCCGATTCAACCAATAGAGGTAGTCAGTTTGACAATTCATACGAAAATAAACCAGACCCACACACAATTCATCCTTAACCAAGGAGAACAATCCATAGTAAAAAGGCATAAAAGAAATAGAACATAGCAGCAAAATGTGAACCGAAGGGCTTGACCCGCGAGACCTCTGACTCACCTCTAGTGCGCGACTGGTTCAATAATGGAGGTTAGATTGAGATTTAGGGATGGCCACGATGGTGGCCAGGGAGGCGGTGGTGATGACTGGGGTTTGGTGGAGGTTGGATTAGGGTGAGGGCTGACTTGGGGGGAGCAGTGAGGGGGCTAGGGCTCGCCGGGAGTGAGGAGGAGATACTGGCCAAGGTTAAGAGGAATGGGTGAGTGAGGCGCGAGAGTTAGGGTTATTTGGGGATAAGTGGCCCGAGATACGAAAGTGAAAAATGTGGTAGTATATGATAGTGGTTAAATCTTAACCGCTATTATAATATCACTTCTAATAGCGGTTAAATCTTAACCGCTATTATATAGCACTTCTAATAGCGGTTAAATCTTAATCGCTATTATATATTTTTAAATATGATCGATCATTTGAAAATGTAATCGATCATAATAAAAAAATGTGGATGTCGCTCGAGCGAGATAAGTGTCGCTCAAGCGAAAAACAACCCGAGAATGTCAATTTTGTGCAGGTGGCGTCGCTCGAGCGAGAGTAGTGTCGCTCAAGCGAAATACAACCCGAGAATGCCAATTTTGTGCACGTGTCGTCGCTCGAGCGATGTTATTTTCGCTTGAGCGAATGTTGACCTGCTAACCGTCGATCAAAGTTAGCCGGATAATGTAACATGGGTGACCTCATGTTTGAATCGGATGTCACTCGAGCGAGTATATGTCGCTCAAGCGAAATACAACTCGAGACTTCACAATCTTAAAATCTGGTTGTATATGATATCGGTTCCACTGGAACCGCTATTAAAAGAGCACTTCTAATAGCGGTTAACTCTCAACCGCTATCTAAAATATACTTTAGATAGCGGTTAACGTGGAACCGCTATCTAAAATATACTTTAGATAACGGTTCACGTGAAACCGCTATTATATCTTCTCAATTATGATCGTTCATTTCTAATTATAATCGATCATAATGAAAACTTACATTAACTATTTTTTTGAATATTATGTTTTTAAATTTGCTATTAGAGAAAACCTTTCAGAATTCAAAATGTTAAATACTTTTAAATATTAAAATTAACTTTATCAAAAATTAGGAAAAAAAATTAATCCAAAAGAGTTCAAAAATGTATTATAATATTGTCAATTTTGAGTTTAATTATATTGTTCATTCTCAAAGTAGAAAAATATATTGTAATTATTTTAATTTAATAAAATATAATTTAAATTTTTAATACTAAAATTAAAAGATTAAATAATAATAAATTTAATTCTTTAAATTCAGTAGTTAGAAACTAAAATTATAGTTTCTCTGTTTTAAATAATTAAAATAAAAATCAAAACTAGTATTATCTTAAATTTATTAAAAGTGTAATTAAATCTCTATTTTCTTAATTTTATTTGTTTCAAACTTCTCAATTCTACATTTTTTAAGTTCTATCATTATATTATCATCCTCATCTCCTCCCATGTTCTACTTTATCTTTACAATAGTCAATTTTTTTAAATAATTTATATTTTTAATTATAATTTTTTAGTATATATTTTGAAATTAATCAATTCTAATCTATTATTTGAAAAACTAATCAATTTTAATCAATAATTTAGAAAACTAATCGATTATAATTAATTATTTGAAAAAATTATCAAATATGATCGATCATTTTGAAAATCTAATCGATCAGAATCAAAAAATCTGGTTGTATATGATAGCGGCTCCACTCGAACCGCTATTAAAAGAGCACTTCTAATAGCGGTTAACCCTTAATCGCTATCTAAAATATACTTTAGATAGCAGCTTAACGTGGAACCGCTTATTATATCTTCTCAATTATGATCGATCATTTCTAATTATAATCAATCATAATGAAAACTTACATTAACTATTTTTTTGAATATTTTGTTTTTAAATTTGCTATTAGAGAAAACCTTTCGAATTCAAAATGTTAAATACTTTTAAATATTAAAATTAACTTTATCAAAAATTAGGAAAAAAAATCCAAAAGAGTTCAAAAATGTATTATAATATTGTCAATTTTAAGTTTAATTATATTGTTCATTCTCAAAGTAGAAAAATATATTGTAATTATTTTAATTTAATAAAATATAATTAAAATTTTTAATACTAAAATTAAAAGATTAAATAATAATAAATTTAATTCTTTAAATTCAATAGTTAGAAATTAAAATTATAGTTTCTCTCGTTTTAAATAATTAAAATAAAAATCATAACTAATATTATCTTAAATTTATTAAAAGTGTAATTAAATCTCTATTTTCTTAATTTTATTTGTTTCAAACTTCTCAATTCTACATTTTTGTAAGTTCTATCATTATATTATCATCCTCATCTCCTCCCATGTTCTACTTTATCTTTACAATAGTCAATATTCTTAAATAATTTATATTTTTAATTATAATTTTTTAGTATATATTTCGAAATTAATCAATTCTAATCTATTATTTGAAAAACTAATCAATAATTTAGAAAACTAATCGATTATAATTAATTATTTGAAAAAATTATCAAATATGATCGATCATTTCGAAAATCTAATCGATCAGAATCAAAAAATCTGGTTGAATATGATAGCGGCTCCACTCGAACCGCTTATTATATGTTACATTCGCTGAGCGAATGTGACTTTCGCTGAGCGAATGTTGACCTGGGTAAACGTTACTTTCGCTTGAGCGCTTGAGTGAATGTTACTTTCGCTTGAGCGAATGTTATTATATGATAGCGGTTCCACAGGTGGCGTCGCTCGAGCGATTTTACTTTCGCTTGAGCGAATGTTGACCTGCGTAAACGTCGATCAAAGTTAGCTGGATAATGTAACCTGGGTGCCTCATGTTTGAATCGGATGTCGCTCGAGCGAGAATAGTGTCGTTCAAGCCAAACTGTTTTTATAGAAGATTTTCAAAACTGCTGGTTTAATCAATCTGTTAAAATAATCTTTTAATCTGTTAAAAGTGCAGTTTTAATCTGTTAAAACTTCTTTTAATCCATTAAAACGTTCTTGATTCTTTAACAGATTTGTTTTAACTGATACGACAACGTTTATATCAATTAAAACTCTTTACAAAAAATCTTCTAATTTGTTTTAATCGATTGTTTCGTGATTCAATCGATTGAAATACTGCAAAACTTTATTGTGAGTTTTTCCAAGTGATTTTAACTGATAAAAATAAGTTTTAATCGATTAAAACGCTGTGTAGAAATTTTTTAAGTTGTTTTAATCGATTGAAACGTGTTTTAATCGATTGAAAAAGATCTGATCGGTCATAACTCAATTCTGATCGATCATATCTGATTCTGATCGGTCATAATTGTATTCTGATCGATCATCCTGAACTCTAAGTGGTTTTAATCAATTAAAACCAAGTTGTATCGATTAAAATACTGCAAAAACACTTCTCTTAACATTTTAAGTGTTTTTAATCGGTTATTTCAAGCTTTATCAGCTTAAAACACCGATGTAAGATTTTCAAAACTTTCTTTAATGAAAACAACCTAGTTATTTCGAAATTATATCAGTTAAAAACTTGTTTAAGAAAACTTTTGTTAAAATACTTTGTTTTAAACTCGCTTAAACATATTTAGAGGCATTTTGCAAAATCTTTTAAGTGAAGAAACCTCATGCAGTAGAAAAGATAAAAATGATTATACCTAAGCATAGCTCAAGACACACTAATTCCTCTACTCTTTTATCAAAGTGATCTGTTGACCGCTACAAAGTTGACTTTGACTTTATTTTTGACTTCATCAAATCAATAAGATCTTTGTCGAGTGTTTCAATAAGATATTCATCACTTTCATACAATAATTAATATTCTTAAGTAATTTATATTTTTATTTATAATTTTTAATATATATTTGAGAAATTAATCAATTATAATCTATTATTTGAAAAACTAATCAATTCTAATCAATTATTTAGAAAACTAATCGATTATAATTAATTATTTGAAAAAATTATCCAATATGATCGGTTATTTGAAAATTTAATCGATCATAATGATTGTATATGATAGCGGTTCCACTCGAACCGCTCTTAAAACGTAACATCTAATAACTGTTAAACCTTAATCGCTATCTAAAATATAGTTTAGATAGCGGTTAACGTGGAACCGCTATTATATAGTTTCAAATATAAATTTAAATATATTTTTAATTTATTTAAATATGCTTTATTTTTAGTATTTATAAAATAGATTAGTTTAAAATTTTTAACTTTTCTAGCGATCTATTTTTAATCTTTGTTATTAATTATGTTAAAAATGAAAAAATATTAATTAGTATACTTAAACTAATGTATATTGATTATCTAATGTATATTGATATAATTTTTTTGTATATCAATTATATGAAAATAACCATGGTTAAGTAATTAATAATAATAAAGCAATAAATTTAAAGATTAGATTAAAAATAAAGTTTTATAAAATAAAATTGTAATAATTTGATTAAAATTTTATTTTCTTAATTAATTAAGTTAATGAGGAATTAAAATGTGATCATTTGATGTGTTTAATTTTTTTAATATAAATTTTTAAAATATAATTTAATTTCAATTGAAATTTTCAATTGAAAAATAAATTAAAGAATATTTATTATTAAACTTTTCTTAAACAATGTATTGAATAGTTAATATTACTCTAGTCTTAATTTATTACAATTTAAATTTTTAATAAATTTGATTTATTTTTAATAATATTTTTATTTTAGTAATTTAAAATTAAAGTTAATCTTCATTTTGTTAATATTGAGACCAAAGTTTAATTTTAAAGTATCTTTTAAAAATTAAATTATTTTTAGAAAATAAATTACTTTTAAAAAATAAATTGTCAAAAATATACTAAAACAATTAAAGTATATTTATAAAAAAATAAATTTAAATACCATAAAAAAATAATGTTAGTTAGCGATCGATTTAAATTCGATCGCTATTTTCTCATTAGCTGATCGATTATAATTCGGTCACTATTTCAATTTGTAATTCGATCGCTAAATCGAGTCGCTAAATGATTTTTTTATTTTAGTGTGGAATAGCCATCGATTTAGCGATCGAAATTTTGCGACGCAAACTATTGGTCGCTATTTTGGTCGCTAAATAACAAAATGAAAACCAATTCATATTTTGGTCGCTAAATCGATTCGCTAATTGCGACCGAATTAAAGTGGTCGTTGAATCGAGTCGCTAATTGCGACCAAAATTAAATCGATCGCTAAATCGGTCAGCTAATTGTGACCGAAAAAATTCGATCGCTAATTTCGGTGGCTAAATGTGATTTTTCTTGTAGTGAATATATATATATATATATATATAAATATATAAATATGTAAATATATAAATATGTAAATATATAAATATGTAAATATATAAATATGTAAATATATAAATATGTAAATATATAAATATGTAAATATATAAATATATAAATATATTTGTATATAAATATAATTTATTTGTAAATTGTTATCAAAAAATTCTACTAGCTTAGTGGTTAGAGTATCAGTTTCTAACTCTAAGGTACTGGGTTTGAATCTTGTCAATGATATTTATCTATCTTAATTTGATAGTAATTCATTTACTGATCGGATTTTGACCGTCGGTAATTTTAATATTTCTTGTAGTGACTAAATTTATTAAAATACTCTTAGTCTCTTCGCTAATTTTTACAAATACATTATTAAGTATTCTAAAACAAAATTTACCGACGGATTTTGACCATCGGTAATTTTAATATTTCTTATAGTGACTAAATTTATTAAAATACTCTTAGTCTCTTCGCTAATTTCTACAAATACATTATTAAGTATTCTAAAACATTATTATTTATTAGGGGACAAATTAAATTAGAAAAAAGTTATGATGCTTTATTAAAATCTAAAAGTTTCCATCAATATAAGTTATTTTAATAATTAGAATTAATAAATTTAGAATGAAGGAGGTGTTTTTTCTTTTTCTTTTTCTTTTATGTTTTTTAATCATGTTTAAGGTAACATAACTAGAAACTGAAAATTATACCACTTGAATGAGGAACACAAATTACTACTACTTATATAAAGAATGTTAGTTAAATGTTTATTACTATTATATATATACACGTATTATAGGTAAGTTATGTAACTTTAGATTTATGTATTTTGTATTTTCTTAGATACTTTACATTACTTTAAAATAAAAAACATTAAAATGATTTTTATAATATTTCTCTCTTATCAATATAATAACAAAATAAGTTCAATCAACAATGGTAAAATCAAAAGGAGGTTCCATAGAGCATTCATCAACAAATAGCACAATTTATTAAATAATTCTTAAATTTGTACACCATAATAAATAAATCCCATTAAATGAATAATTTAGTGATAAATAATTTTAAATCTCCCTCTTAATTCTACTGTACTTATCATATAAAGAAAATACTTAATACTTTTTTTTCTAAAATTCAAAACAATAAATATATTTATCTTTATTCTTTAATACCTTTTTTATTGATTATTTAAAGAATTTAATGAATTATAAAGTAATTAAAAATATTCAATATCAAGATTAATTGTGTTTGGTAGTTTCTTAGCACTAATTGAATTTATCTTTTCATTTAATACTTTATTTATAATGTATTAAAAAGATTTACAGGAAAGCCAAAAGTACTCCTTAATTATATAATTAATTTTACGTATGCTTGTTTCAAAATATTTGTTAATTTGAAAAGAAAAGAAAAAACTAAAGAAAACGCTATTTATTTTTTAAGTAATTTTGGGATTTGACTTTTTTTCAATAAATGTAGTTTTATATAAAAATGTTATTTTATGATGTAACATATGCAGTTAATATTTTTTTTAAGAGAAGTTATCTTTAAACATTAATAGACGAAATGCGAAGCCAGAAATTCATTAAAACTTATAATTATATTTAAAATACTGTATTAAATTGATGTATCTTCTATAAAATGAATATTTTTTTTTTCAGATTATTTATATGCATCATGAACTATGATGTGACAATATTTGATATTCTAAATCATTGTAAAAATGTAGTATTGAATCATTTTACTAATATAAAATATTTTATATTTAATTTTTTTAATCTATTGCTAAGCTCACATTAAAAAAATCATTATATATATATAAATGTTTTTTACTTTTGAAAAAAAAAGTGATTAAGAAGAGGAATTCACAAAGTATTTGAACTGATTCTCATGACAGAGGAGATTACTCTGAAAGAATGATTGAAAATATTCCTTATAAAATATATAAGAATAGTTTCACATTTGGAAAATACTAAGAATGAGTTAAAGAAATAGAAAAGGTAATGAAAACAATTAATCATTATTTTAAATAAAATAATATTAAGTATTGTCTTGGTTATTATGAAGAAAGAAAAACAAAAATATATTTATTTTGTTACAAACATAAAATAATGTTTAATACTTATTTTTCAAACAATTAAAAGCATTTAATATATTAAATATTTATTATTTAATAAATAATGTATTTAAAGTATTCATTAACAATCACATTTAAATAATTAAAATATTTAATAAAATATATTGAATGCTCTTATGACCATAAAAAATATATTAAATATTCTGTAATTATTATTTTTCTAGACCTTTCTTAATACGTTTTCCACTTCTTAGATAACTTTCAATAAATAAATAAAAAAAAACAGTCATGAACAATTCTTAAATTTTTACTTTAACACATATTTTTATTGACTTTTTTTGTTTTAATTAATGACACTCATTACTATCCATAAATACGGTTTGCCACACACTATTGTCCATTTCCTTCTCTTCTTCCCTGAGTTATTATTATGAAGGCTATTTGGTGGGTAGTAAAAACCATAAGTGGGACCCACACATTTGAGACAGCAAAGGTAGTGTGGTCCTCCAATGATATATATGAAACAAACAATCTTGGATGACATTGTCTTCCAAAAGTGGCTCCTAGATAGTTTTAGAATTCATAATGATTTAGAGAGAAAGAGAGAGAAAGATTATAGATACATGTATTTGTATCTGAATCGTCTGATTCAGGAGTGAACCATTGATCTTTCTTTGAGTTTAATATAATGGGCATATTTAACAAATAGGGTGTGTGATTTTTCTAGCCAACGCATATCAGAGTAGAGATTATACTGAAATATTTTGAATCAGATTTAAAACTATTCATAGACTCTGTTTTTTGGCAAAGTAATATTTAGTTGCCTTAGATTTGCTTTGTTTTTATTTTGAATATGCATTCCATTTTTCTTGTTTAGGCTAGTTTGAGTTTTGATTTTGTATCTATATAAGATAAGATGATGATACATGTCTGTGTCAAACAACTCTAGATTTTAGAAAAATCCGAAATCTTTCAGATACTTTATGTCTTTACATCATAGTGACCCTACTTTTTCTCTCTCCTTTTCTTCTACATTTGCTCAAAGGCTTTAGAAAACCACCCCCAAAACTTGAACAATTCAAGGTTTGCATAAAATAACTGGGGTGGCAGTGACACTCTGACACCTTGTTTTGTTCTCATCTTGGTTTTATTTGCCTTGGAGTTACTTAGACAATTGTTGGTGTGTGGTGCATGAAATATAGCACCCATGGGTCAAGAAGATGATACCTCTAGGTGTAATAAAGTTGGTGGTGCTGGTGCTGGTGGTGGCAGTAGAAAAGGTGCTGGTAGACCTTGCAAAAAGCCAAAACCAAAGAAGGTGCCTCAGAGAGGACTTGGTGTGGCACAGCTTGAAAAAATTAGACTTGAAGAAGAAGAGAAGGAGAAAGCAGCAGCAGCAGGAGGAGGAGGAGGTCCAATTGGATCATCAACCAATTCCCCCTCTGATCTGCATCTTCAATTCGCAAACTTTCCCCACTCCAATCAACCATCTTCTCAAAATTCGTTGCCTTCAAGCACTGTTTCATTAGCAAACAGTGGTGGCTCTGAGGCTTGCTGGCATGGTGTTCCACCTCAGGGGCATGTTGGTGGGCCCCAGATGTGGGCCCCCCATAATTTTGAATTTGAGAAGAAGAACTTTGGGATGGACACTAAATTGACCCTTGCATCAAGTTTGTCTTGTCAGTCCAACCCTATTAGCCCCCCCTTCAATTGGGTGCAGAGAACACAACAACATCAACAGCATCCTTCTCCATCAATTGTAAGATGTTTTAAAGTTTGATATCTCTCTTGAATTTTCATAATGGTTGTCCCCATTCATTTGGTTTGATTTTTCAGGTGAGTGCCTCCTCAGGGACTTCTTCAGCAACTGTGCCTCATTCCTTATTAGAGATCCCTTCAAACCAAAACTACATTGGAAGCTATGTTTCTAAGAGGCAGGAGGAGAGGGTATTTACAATTTCAACTGTCAATTCATTGATTTTCTCTTTAAGCTAGTGTTTTTACATGAATTTTGTTTATATATCTGAAGATATATATTTTTTTCATTGAATTGTTCATATATCCTTTATATCGATATTTTGATAAATTCATTATTTTTTATTAGATTCTTTTCCTTCGATTTTGTTTATAAAAATTGGAATGGATGAACTTGGTGCAGATGACAGGGATTAAAAGACCAAGCCCCTTCTCCCTGGAAACTCCACCTGTATCCTCTTCCAATTTTAAACCCTTCACTTTTCCTTCTCCTATAAACGCAAGTGAAGCAATTTCGTGCCGTCGTGGAAGGGAATTCAACTTGGATTTTAGCAATTCAACTATAAGGTTGGTTCAACTTTGATCTTTTGAGTTGGTAATTTCTTTGTGGTTACAAATTTTGCTTACTTACTCACCTGGTCACACCATGCATACCGTCTTCATTTGCAGGGAAATTCCTTCCCTTGAAGCATCCAACTCAGAGCTGAACTCAAAGAAAAAGAAGAAAGAGAACAAGAATTTTGGTGGGGATTTTCTTAGGTTAGCTCCTCCTATTCCATGCTCAAGTTCCAAGTCAGCTTTCCAACCATTTCACCCCCTGGTATATCCTGATTTTTATCAGATTTGGAAAAAACTCATATTAGCCATTTTCTAATTTCATTGTCCATTCTTAACTTCCCTCTTTTGTAATTGAAGGAAAACATGAAGAATCAAGTCCCTCTCCCATCAGGGTACAATCAATTCAATCAGCAAAAGCAACATTGGTACAATTTCATCCCTCCATCAGCAAATGTAGCACAAATTGGACAACAACAATCAGACAGGTTTCAGAA
The DNA here is from genome assembly GCA_963425845.1 of Sphenostylis stenocarpa. Taxonomy (NCBI): domain Eukaryota; kingdom Viridiplantae; phylum Streptophyta; class Magnoliopsida; order Fabales; family Fabaceae; genus Sphenostylis; species Sphenostylis stenocarpa. The sequence continues at coordinate 27,656,262 of OY731408.1, forward strand.
TCATAATGTGATGGGAAGAAGTGCTAATCTCGATCTCAGTTTGAAGCTCTGAACGTCCTCTGCCCATTTCATGTGGTGTCGCTCTTAGGGCAGTGAGACTTGTTTGGTTATCTTTAATTTAATTCTATGAGTAGGTATGTAGTGTTTTCCTCTAGCCTTCAGAAGCAAGAGTGGAAAAGAAAACATAGGTGCTGATTAATTATTTGTTTGATGACTATGCTTTTATTTTTTTTAATTTTGGTGGCAGTGCTGCCTTTGGAGCTTTGGATATTTGTTCCTTTGTTAGCATTTGTTATGTTTGGATTTATGCATGCATCAGTTTAGACCATAATCTCAGTTTCATAGTATGTTTAACTATTCTTAAAAGTATGTTGGTACATTTATATTTTGTTGAAATAAAGTTTTCATGAAAGTAAGACTTGGATTTCTTTTGCAAGTCAATTTGCAATATGAAACTACTCCAAATTTATCCATCTAAAAGCAAAATATCTGGGCAAAAATCAAAATGTTCAGTGGCATTCGGTACAAGAAATTGTCATTCATCTAATAGCAGAATTGTCTATCATGCCCTTTTAGTTCTGATTTTAGTTTTCTTGTAACAGTTTATATTTATGCCCTGCAATTCTCAAGTTAATACTACGACTGTTCATGATGATTATTGTTGTTTTCTATTTAATAAATTTTCAAAATTAAAATTAAAAAGAAAATCATAAAATTGTACCGATGGACTCGAAGATTAACACAGGAGTCTATTTCATTACAAGTCAAATTGTTGGGGGTGTTTAGTTAGGTTCAATCCATTTTCTAAAATAATAAAACTATTTTTTTTATAATATTTTCCAATTTTATAATTTTTAAATCAAAGAAACAAAATGATAAATTAATGTAATAACTTTTTTATAAAAATAAATTAATTTAAACTTAATATCTAAATATTCTATTTGTGACTTGTAGAGAAGGAGTGTAATTGATAGAATAGAGAACCCTCCTGTTTTAATTTCATCTATAGATGGAACAATCTCAAGCAGCAATAAGTATATGAATGATAATTAAAAAAATATCAATAATGAAATTTAAAAAATATGATAAAACAAAATATTCTTATTTTATAAAAAGATTTCTTATTTTATATTTTTTGAACTTAATATTTATAATTTTTTTTATAATTTAAGTTTATTTTATAAATATAAAATAGGATGAAATAAATGATATTAGAGTTCTGTTGAAGATACAAATATTGATTAAGGAGAATTCAAGACAAAGGAGAATGTGAATTAAGACATTTATCTAAATTATAAAATAAAAAAAATCTAATCTATATATAAAATGTGAGGAGAGAATCTAATTCATTTAGGACATTCAACCCCTTTTTAATCATTATATATAAAAGAAGGTTTAGGTTTATGTAAAGGAAAATCTTTGAGAATTTCATAATCATCAAATAAACCAAAATTATCTCTAATTGCATCCCATATTTTCATTTCTTATCTATGTGTTAGTGGCAAATCGAGAAAAACGATCGAAATCGAAGGGAAGAAATATGACTCGATAAGATAAACAAAAATTCATTCGATATCTAATTAAAAATACGTAGCATATAGCATCGAGAAACACAATCGAGAATCAAATGAATTATAATCAAATGACTGTTGTCGAATAAAAACTAAGTCATATAAGACCAGGGTTAAAAAGGAATCGTAAGCAATTCGAAGTTCTCGAAAAATACAGAATCGAGAGTAAAGAGAGCCAATGTGGACATCGAGACTTTGACCAAATTGTGAAAGGAAGTAAGTCGAATGCACGTATAAAGAGCAGTTTTGAAATCATGGGAAAAAGTCGGAGATCGTGAGAACGTGGGAAACTATAGAAGATAAACTGCCATACGCACGTAGAACGTGGTAGTAGTCGCGTTAACTACTCCCGGAAGGCTTGAAGGATGCCCTATAAATAGAGCAAAGGAGGAAGGAACAGGAGGGACAGAAATTGGCAGAGAACAGAATCAGTAGTGAAAAGTCTACCGGAGAAACGACGAACACCATGAAGCTTCTGGCAATCTGGATTTCCTTGCTCACTGAGTACATTTACCGCTTTCTGTATTTTCCTTGGTAATTTACTTTGATGCAACTTAAATTCAACAGTTTTATGTTTCTGTATTTTCAATTCCTTGTCCATTTCAATTCAATGAAAATTTGAGTTTCTGCATTTAGATTTCCTGTTATTTAACATTCTGCAAATCTCAATTTCCTGTCATTTACTTTACATTTCCTCGCAATTTAACATTCTGTTGTTTCGATTCGATAGTCTTAATGCTTTCGATACTTTAAATACAAAACACCAAAAAAAAAAACAGCATTTTCGATATCCTGTAGTTTTCGATTCTCATACACGTTTTCGATTGAAAATCAAATTGCTAGCCTAAGTAAAAAGAGCTTACGTGGGAGAATTTCGATTAAAGACCAAAATACCTTCAGAATCGAAATCGATCGAAATTCCACCAGAAACACTATGATATTACTGAATTTTTCTTAAAAGATGTTGAAGTTGTTATGGTCACGTACCAAGTCTTTTTCTATTATGTGGTGTGATCTTGTTTATCTTATGAGAAGATAAATAAATAAGTAATCCAATTTTATTCATAACATGAAAAGTGAAAAATGTTGGACAGTCTTTTAAAATATTGGAACATGAAAACCATGAACTAGCCACCATATTTTTAGATTCATGTTACCCTGATCAAGATCATCAAAATCTTATAAGTTAGCAAACTCTATACTCAGATGTGTCATTATATATAAAGAAATAATCTCTTGAAACTTTTTGCTCTTTTCTTATAAAATTCATATATATATATATATATATATATATATATATATATATATATATATATATCAACTACTATGAAATTAACCCCCTCATCAATGATAGAACCTTGGTGTTCTTCATTTCTCTCATGGCCACATATGACATTTTTTTACTTTTCAATCACTGAACACCGCATTTCATACTGCAGGTGAAGAGAAGAATTGTTCTTCTAAAAATCATAGATTATGTAGTGAAAGAAAGTATGCAACCCACCTTATCCCACCAATCATCTAATAAATTGTCTTTTACAAAATGTCTTTCCAACAAAATCTTTTTAGCATTACAACAGTGGAGACAAATCTTGTTGGAACAATGAAAAACAATTTTAGTGAATTGAAAATCTCATCGACTGAACCATGATGAAAAAAATATTTTAAGAGTTTTATCTTCTGATATCGGGCATCCGAAGACATACTCTCTGTAAACAGCACTTTTTTTTTGGTCCGAATTCTTAGCTACACGTACGCACATTCTTCAAAGCAAGAATGAGGGTATTAACAGCACATGTTGCTTTACAAACACTCGCATTATTTGTCACGCACAACATTGGATTGTCTAATCTCCACAGTTACCTCCCTTGTATGCTTGACAATGAAATCATTTTCTTTTACCTCATATCAACAATCTTTTACCTTTCCTTGAAATTAACAGAAGATCTTTTATGTGATCATTCCATCCAGGGGACAGAGGAGGGACCACGATTTCCAAAAAAATAATTTTTTTGTAACATCTGTTCACAGAGGTTTATTAACATAATCTTGTTCTTTGGCTTGACTACAACTAGGAGCTGGCACACTCATCTCTCTACTAATGAAATGTAACAAAAGAGCATTGCATAAAGTAATTGTGGCTTTTGTTGTCACGCATATATAGCATAAATATTGAAGAAAAACTATGGCACACCAAAATAAATTATTAAGTTAAATAAATATAACATAGAAGCAGAAGATGAATACAACCGACAAACCACCTATATAAGTTAAAAAGTAAAGAAAAATAAGAAGAACTATGCCAGAAGAGAGGCTGCGTACATGAAATAAAGAACCAAACACTCTTTGCAAGCAATGGAAGTCAAAACTTGGGAAGAAAAGTTGGGAGAAGTTGCAAGAAATGGAAGTGGTGACGTGAGTCACGGGATGAAAGGATTTAGGAATAACAGAAGAAGCTTACACTACAAGTTTTTGACTTCCCAACTTCTGAAATTCATAAATTAGTCTTTTTGAATTTTTATGCTGAAGTTGGAGTGTCTGACAGATGTGGCACAGGTGTCATAAGAGTGTTTGATCCAACCAAAAATGTGTGTCCCATGTCCAACCACATGGTGGCCTATATAAATGGTAATAACTTTCTGCCTTCAAGTTCTTGGACAGTTTCTAAAATAAGTGTCCTAGAAAAGAAAATGAATGTAGTATTAGGCAAATGATCTGAAATTCTATTAGGCAAACAAGCTACATTCAAGGCTAGTAAAAATGGGGTCTCAAGTATGCTACCTATATAACCAAACATGTGGTGTGCAGTGGAATTTTGTTGCAATCAGGCATGAAAAGTGACAGAAAATAGAGGAAGCATCACTCATTGAAGAAGCAAGAAGTAAATTTGTATTAGTATATGACCCCACTTTCTTTTCTGAAAGAAATTATCCTTGCAATTGCAAACAGAAAGCAATGAAAGACTAAAAAGTTTTATATAAACAAAAATAATTACTAACTGTACCATGTTGATTGGAAGATTGATCTTTCCATATACTCTGCCAATATCCAAATTCTCTATTCAATCTCTTTGATTTTAGATACGAGACTCGATGTGGGAAGACTATGGAATGTTCAATTCAACTTAACTGAAAGTTCATCCTTCCATAAACTCAGTCTAATACAGAAACCTTCATCCAATCTCTTTATCTTTAGACTCCAGACTGAGAGAAATAAAGTAAAAAGTTGACTTTTCCTGGACCCAATCCAATACCGAAAACCTTGTAAAAGAATAAAAAACAACCCTAATAACTACGCATAAATTATGGAACAGATTTCGATAAAAAATACTAAATAAAAAATTCCGGTATATTATAATAAATGGTCATATTATTAAAAAAAGAATAAAAATCTGTTAAATTTAAAAAATAATGGTCATATTCGATTATTAAAAAGATATTTTTCAATTATAAAATTACTCATATAATTATTAATTAACTTTTCATGAATGAAATAAAATTTTAAACTAACACACTTAAATGAATATCTCATTTCTAATAATATATATTTATAAAATATTTTATAAAGTAATAAAATTATATCACATTAAAAAAATATTAAAATTTTGTTTAATTTTGATAACCTTTTGATATTTATGATGTTTTATTAAAAATAATATATATATATAAAAATTGAAATTATAAATTTAAAATAATAATTTATCAGAGTAAGAATAATTTTATAAAAAAAATTATTAGATTTTTTACTCTTTTCTAATATTACATGAATGAAAAGTAAAAGATGCAGCGTAAAAAGGAATATATATATATTTTCATTTATTTCCTTATACTAATCTTTTATATATATATATTATATATATATATATATATATATATATGATATATTAATCACTTTTTACTCTTTGTTATAATAAAAAAAAACCTATATATTCAGTAAACAAATATAAATTAAAACATTTTGCTTTACCTCGTACCAAGAAATTTTCACCTATAACAAAATTTATTGCAAGAGAAACTCCCTTAAGCGCAACATGCAATAAGAAGAACATTATAAATCCTGCTGACCAAGTGTTTTTCGTGTGTTATTGACTTGAGTATTTTTAATAATAATAATAATAATAATAATAATAATAATAGAATAAACTTTAAGATAAAATTAAGATATTTATTAAATGTTAGCTATAGAAAACAAACTGTAAATAGAAATTGAAACTTACCTCTCGTCTTTGTATTTGAATTGTTTCAATCAACTTAGATTTTAAAATATAAAACATTAAAAATATTTGTGTGAACTCACTGAGGGATAAAGTTTATATCTTTTTAAAATTTGATGAAAATTTTAAAACATAACCACCAATAATCATGAAACACACGATGAGTCTTAACTTTATTTTTAAATAAATCCAAAATAAACATGCATTGTAGGCTGAAGAAATTAAGGGCATTGAATTAATTAATGCATTTAAGGCCATTAATTTCCCTGCCTCATCTTCTTCTTATCCTTCATACATTAATTCCTTTTTTTTTGCTAAACAACATCAGAATTTAAACCCAGCAATTAAACTCATCAATCACACTGTCATCATCACTTTCCTTCCTTTGCTTCACCAGATGCAATCTCTATCTATCAAAATGTTAACAACTCTGCATAACTATCGTACCAGTTAAAGAATTTAGATTTTTAAGTTTCGGTTTAATTTTATTCTTAAGTTTCTCAAATTTGAGTGATTCTGACTTTTATTTTCATTTTTTTAAAATAATAATTATCATTCCTGCATACTAAAATTGAAGTATTAAAATGAGTTTTTTTTTTAGATTTTATGTTTAAGATTTGAAGATTTAGGTCTTAAAATTTAATAATATTTTAAAAAATTTTAGTCACTAAAAGTTACACTAATTTTCTAATTTATAAATTAAAACTAAAATTATCCAAATTTGTTAAGGATTAAAACACTTCAGCATGTTGTAAAGTAATAATATTACCTCCGAACTAACAATTGACTACTTTTAATTTAATTAAGAATATTATTACCTTTATTTAAGCTTTTTGGTATTTTTTTTAATTGATTGTTATCTATTTCTTTCAATGCTAATATTTCAATTTTATTCTAATAACATCTAAAATAATTAACACTAGTTTTAAAAATAAAAATAGTCCATTATTGTTAACACAAAATCAATTAGGTGAAACAGAATATTGTTAGAATCGCGCAACGGAATGTTTGCGTTTACGGACAAAAATCAAGATGGGGTGAATTGGTTTCTTAAACAAAAATTAGGGTTTTAAAATTTTTCTCAAATTTCACCGATTAAAATGCTTTGTAAAGTAAAGAGATAAGGTAAAGAAGATTACACAGTTGATTTATACTGGTTCGGATCAAAAGACCCTACGTCCAGTTGCTAATAACTCAAAAAGAGGATTAACGTTGTCACTATAATCACAGTTTACAAACAGATTACAAATTGAAAAGATAAGGAATAGAAAACATCTCTCTTGAGTCACACAAGAGATGAACACCTCCTTTGAATCCACAAAGGATGAACAACAACTTTTCCTAGAGACGGCACAACACACAATCCACCAAGAAACCCACTCAGTGATTCTTATCGCTTCTAGCCCACACTAGGTTTTCAAAAGCCCCTTTTTCTTCCCTACAGAAAGTTCTAGCAGTCACAACTCTTAACTTTTGTATGAAAAATGTTTGTTTATTTGCAGAGAGCCTTAGAGAACCTTAAGTAGAGAGAATATGGTTTGAGAAATGGTGATTTTCGAAAATAGAAGAATTGGGAATAGGATTTACGTAAATTGGTCCAGATTTGAATTTCAAAACTCATAACAGACGTAAATAATCGATTATCTTGAGTGATAATCGATTATTCCAGAGCCATTTTCGCAGAGGAGCAAAACAGGACCAGGATAATCGATTATCTGGCCAAATAATCGATTCTTTGCCTGTGATAATAGATTATCCTGAGTGATAATCGATTATCACAGTAAGCTATTCCTGAAAACAATTTTCATTATGTGATAATCGATTATCCTGAGTGATAATCGATTATCACAGTGTATTTTTGATAAAAATGAGTTTTTAGAGGTTTTAAAAGATGGTCTATGTGCTAGCTATCTTGGACTCTAATTTTACAAACTCAAAAAGACAAAACAGAATTATTACATAAGATTACAAGTCTTCAAATCTCTAAGTCCTTTGTTCTTGAATCATCATCAAAATCTTCAAGCTTCATATCCTTGTATGTTTAATAATCTCCCCCTTTTTTATGATGATCAAAATTTTCTTTAAAGCCCTTTGTAATAACCTGTTTTATATGTCACAGCTAACAAAAATATTAAACATACCAGACAATATTAAAATTATTAAACATAAGAGGCTTTAAATAATTTCTCCCCCTATTTTGATTATAATAAAAAATGAAAACTCCCCCTCAATAAGTGCAAAGATAAAAATAGCTCCCCCTCAAACAAAGCAAAAATAAAGTTGTTATTCATTAAAGCAAATGAAGTACAAACAAGAAATATGTTGAAGAGATTAAAACTCTTCACTTTCATCACTATTAAACTGGACGTCAAATCTGTCCTCTAAATTAGGCATCAGGATAATCGATTATTTCTCTATATAATCGATTATTACAGTACAAAATGCAAAGATTGATTAGTTAAGTAGAGTTATATTATTTCTAATATTCCTAAGTCTCTTTTAAGTTCATAGAATCTATCCTTTGGAAGAGGTTTGGTAAATATATCCGTTAACTGATGTTTTGTGTCTATATACTCAATTTGACAATTTCCTTTAGATATATGATCTCTTAAAAAATGATGCCTAATTTCAATGTGTTTAGTTGTAGAATGCATTACAGGATTCTTTGTGAGATTGATAACACTTGTATTATCACACATTAAAGGAATATTATTTAGAAAAATACTAAAATCTTCTAATTGTTGTTTCATCCATAGGATTTGTGTACAACAATTACCAGCTACAATGTATTCAACTTCAATTGTGGATAAAACAACACATGCTTGTTTCTTATAATTCCAAGACACTAAGGATGATCCTAACATATGACATGTTCCACTAGTACTCTTTCTATCTATTTTACATCCGCCATAATCAACATCAGAATATCCTATTAAACTAGTAGAAGCTTCAGATGGATACCATAATCCAAATCCTGTAGTTCCTTTTAAATATTTTAAAATTCATTTTACTTCAGTTAAATGAGATTATTTTGGACATGCTTGAAATCTAGCACACACACAAACAAAATGCATAATATCATGTCTAGTTGCAGTTAAGTATAATAAAGAACCTATCATACCTCTATACATTAACCCGATTCATCTTTATCCAAATAGAATGATGTTCCCATGGGTGTGTTAGCTTCCTTTGAAGTTTCCATTTCAAATTTCTTGAGAATCTCTTTGTAGTATTTGGTTTGAGACACAAATGTGCCATCTTTAAGTTGCTTAATTTGAAGTCCAAGAAAGAATGTTAATTCTCCCATCATTGACATTTCAAATTCACCCTGCATTATCTTAGCAAATCCTTCACACAAAGAATTATCAGTTGATCCAAAAATAATATCATCAACATATACTTGAACTAACGGAATATGTTCCTTTACTTTCTTAATAAATTGGGTGGAATCAATTTTTCCTTTAGAAAAATCATTTGAAATTAGAAAACTATTTAATCTTTCATACCAAGACCTAGGAGCTTGTTTCAAACCATATAAAGCTTTCTTTAATTTTAAAATGTGATTAGGATATTTAAAATCTTCAAATCTAGGGGGTTGTTCCACATATACTTCCTCTTTGATAAACCCGTTTAAAAATACACTTTTAACATCCATTTGATAAAGTTTAAATTTCATCAATGAGGCATAAGTAAGAAGTAGGCGTATAGCCTCTAACCTGGCAACATGAGCTTACGTTTCATCATAATCAATACCTTCCTCTTGACAATAAACTTTGGCAAAAAGTCTGGCTTTGTTCTTTGTTATATTTTCATCTTCATCAAGTTTGTTTCTAAATACCCATTTTGTTCCAATAACTTGATGAGATTCTTCTCTTGGAATTAATTCCCAGACTTGATTTCTTTCAAATTGATTAAGTTCTTCTTGCATTGCTATGCACCAATGGTCATCTTTAAGAGCTTCCTCAACACTCTTGGGTTCAATCTGTGAAACAAAAGCTACAGACATACATAAATTTTTCATATTTCTAGTTCTTACCCCTTTTGAAATATCACCAATTATATTGTCCATTGAAAATCCTCTTGGTGGTTGCCATTCTTTTGCCAATTCAGTTGGTTGAGATGACTCATTCTCATTTAAGTACATTTCTTCTAGAACTTCTCTTATGTACTCATCATCACCTGCAAATTTTTTATTTGACTCAAGAGGATTTCCCTCAAGGTCTACAATTTCATCAAAGATAACATGTACAGATTCTTCAATATTCAAAGTTTTTTTATTGAATACTCTATATGCTTTGCTAGTTAGTGAATAACCTAAGAAAATGGTCTCATCGACTTTTGAGTCAAATTTTCCTAAGTTATCTTTTCCATTATTTAAAACAAAGCATTTACATCCAAATATTTTTAAATAAGAAACATTGGGCTTCCTACCATTTAACAATTCATAAGGAGTTAATTTTATGATTGGCCTTATAAGCATCTTATTCAATACATAACATGCAGTACTTACAACATCAGTCCAAAAATATTTAGGAACATTTGATTCATTTAACATTGTTCTAGCAAGTTCCTCTAGTGACCTATTTTTCCTTTCTACTACACCATTTTGTTAGGGGAGTTCTAGGTACAAAAAAATTATGTAAAATACCATTTTCTTTACAGTAATTTTCAAAGGATTCATTTTGAAATTCTCCACCATGGTCACTTCTTAACACTTTAATTCTTAAGTCTTTCTCATTTTGAATTTTCTTGGCAAACTTCCTAAAGACCTTAAAAGCTTCATTTTTTTAAAGTTAAGAAAAATGTCCAAGTGTATCTAGAAAAAATATCAACAATTACAAGAGCATAGTAATTTTCACCAAAACTTTTTATCCTAGGTGGACCAAACAAATTTAAATGTAAAGGTTCTAAAGGTTTTGATGTGGAAATAACATTCTTAAATTTAAAGGATGATTTCACTTGTTTACCTTTTTTACATGCATCACATAATCTATCTTTTTCAAATTTTAACTTAGACAAACCAACAACTAAGTCCTTTGATATTAGTTTGTTTAATTGATGCATGTTTATATGAGCCGCTCTCTTATGCCATAACCATGAATTTTCTTCCTTAGCAACTAAGCATGTTATTCTAGTGTTAGATACACAATCCAAATCAATCAAATAGATATTATTATGCCTAATGCCTTTTAATGCTATATTTTCAGAATCCTTTAAATGAATGGTGCAAAACTTAATTTCAAATATTACCTTGAATCCTTTATCACAAAGTTGACTTATACTTAGGAGATTATGCTTTAGCCCATCAACAAGAAGCACATCCTTTATCTCCAAAGTATTTGCACCACCAATGTTTCCGGTTCCAAGGATTCTCCCTTTGTTGTTGTCCCCATAGGTTACATATCCTTGTTCTTTTGCTTTGAAACACACAAATTTCGTTTTGTCTCCGGTCATATGTCTTGAACATCCACTGTCAAGATACCACATAGACTTCTTGGATTTGGAAGTTTCCTACAAAACAAGAACATAATAATCTTAGGTCCCCATAACTTTTGGGTCCTTGGGGTTAGAGACAATCAAATCATTTAACTATAGGAACTCGAACATATTTTCCTTTAGGAACACCAAAATGCTTAATTCTACACCTATTTGAAGTATGACCATATTTCATACAATAAAAGCATGCATTAGATGTAATCTTTGAAAATGATCCATTTTTATTTTGTGAAGATTTAGATACTTTTTCAACTCATACTCTTAGATTTTTATTTTTAGGCTTTTTTAATAGAACATGACAATTTTCTCTATTTTGTACAATAACCTTATCCTTATAACTATCACTTAATTCTTTCTTTGCTTTATCAAGTAAGTGGCTAAGTATGTCAATATCATATTCATACTTTTTACATGATGCACATGCTATTTCTTTATTATCTTTTTCCTCTAAACATGCAATTTTCGTTTTCAAGGATTCCATTTCTTTTTCTGATTTATTCAAACACTTTTTCACAGATTTATATTCATTTTTCAAGTCCTTAAAAGCAGTAAATAATTCTTGATAAGCATTTTGTAAAGCATCATAATCATTTTCATCATCACTTGAGGAAGAGTCGAAATCACTAACCTCACAATCGGAAGAGATATTGTCATTTGCCATCAAATAAATGTTTGCTTCAATTTCTAAATCGCTTGACTCCAAACTTGAGTCACTATCATCCCAAGCAATATAGACTTTCTTTTTAAAGAGCTTCTTGCCTTTATGATATTCATTTTTCTTGTTTGGACAATCGGATTTTACATGTCCTGTTTCACCACAACTGTAACATTTAAAATTTAAAGAAGTACTTTCTTTTACCTTTCCCTTACCTTTGAAAGGTTACTTCCCTTTACATTTCATGAACTTTGTAAATTTCTTGATCATAAGACTCAAATGTTCATCTTCTTCATTTTCTGAGTCTTCTTCTTCCTCCTTCTTGTTCTTGCTCTTAGAAACTTCAGTTTTGAAGACAATGTTTCTCTTTTGGTGTTGACCTTCTTCATCGTTTAGCCTTCCGAGTTCAAGTTCATGCTCTCTTAACTTTCCAAAGAGAGCCGCCATAGACATGGTAGCAAGATTTTGTGACTCCGTGATAGCCGTCACCTTTGGTTGCCATTTCCTATCCAAAGTTTTAATAATTTTTAGATTTAACTCATTAATATAAAAAAAATCTTACATAGCCCGGTGCGATGGTTCACAATATGTGTGAAATGCTTTTGAATGTCAAAAATTGTTTCTCCTTGTTACATCCGAAACATCTCATATTCTTGAATCAATGAATTCTTCCGTGCTCTTTTTACATCATCTGTACCTTCGTGGGTTACTCTTAACATTTTCCATATTTCTTGAACACTCTTACAAACAGATATCCTGTAAAACTCATCAAGGGTTAAAGCAGATGAAATTATATTTCTAGCCCTAACATCATATTGGGCTTTTCTATTTTCTTCAGCCGACCATCTAGAAAATGGTTTTAGTACCTCTTCTCCATTTTCAGTAACTTTAGGAATAAAAGGATCGTTTAAAATTGCATCCCATACACCCCTATCAATAGACTCCAAAAATATTTGCATTCTAACTTTCCAAAAAGGATAATTTTGCCCCGCAAAAAGTGGGGGTCTATTGATAGAAGTACCCTCGGCAAAAGTTTGGTTTTGTCGTGCCATTTTCAAAATTTGAATGACTATCAAAGCAAGCTCTGATACCACTTGTTAGAATCGCGTAGCGGAATGTTTGCATTTATGGATAAAAGCCAAGAAGGGGGGTGAATTAGTTTCTTAAACAAAAATTAGGATTTTAAAATTTTTCCCAAATTTCACCGATTAAAATGCTTTGTAAAGTAAAGAGATAAGGGAAAGAAGATTACACAGTTGATTTATACTGGTTCGGATCAAAAGACCCTACGTCCAGTTCCTAATCACTCAAAAAGAGGATTAACGCTGTCACTATAATCACAGTTTACAAATAGATTACAAATTGAAAAGATAAGAAATAGAAAACACTTCTCTTGAGTCACACAAGAGATGAACACCTCCTTTGAATCCACAAAGGATGAACAACAGGTTTTCCTAGAGACGGCACAACACACAATCCACCAAGAAACCACTCAGTTATTCTTATCGCTTCTAGCCCACACTAGGTTTTCAAAAGCCCATTTTTCTTCCCTACAGAAAGTTCTAGCAGTCATAACTCTTAACTTTTGTATGAAAAATGTTTGTTTATTTGCAGAGAGCCTTAAAGAACCTTAAATAGAGAGAATAGGGTCTGAGAAATGGTGATTTTTGAAAACAGAAGAATTGGAAATAAGGTTTTCGTAAATTGGTCCAGATTTGAATTTTAAAACTCATAACAGACGTAAATAATCGATTATCTTGAGTGATAATCGATTATTCTAGAACCATTTTCGCAGAGGAGCAAAACAGGACCAGGATAATCGATTATCTGGCCAAATAATCGATTCTTTACCTGTGATAATCGATTATCCTGAGTGATAATCGATTATCCCAATAAGCTATTCCTGAAAACAATTTTCATTCTGTGATAATCGATTATCCTGAATGATAATCGATTATCACAATGTATTTTTGATAAAAATGAGTTTTAAGAGGTTTTAAAGAATGGTCTATGTGCTGACTATCTTAGACTCTAATTTTACATACTAAAAAAGACAAACAGAGTTATTACATAAGATTACAAGTCTTCAAGTATCTAAGTCTTTTGTTGTTGAATCATTATCAAAATATTCATGCTTCGTATCCTTATATGTTTAACAAATATTCATTCTTTAATAATTATGTGGAAAAACAACCTTTAGTATATTTCATGTATTCATAAAAGACATGTATTGTATAAAAAAAATTGTTAATTTAAATGTGGAACAATCATAAAAAATTGTAATGAAGAAAATACAAAGAATTTTAGGATTGATTTGTTTTTTTAATGTGTTAAAAAGGCTGAAACCATAAATAAAATAAAATTGAGAGGGCAGTTAAATTTATTTAATATTCTTGTTTTACTTTAATAGAGCTATTTTTTTCTAAGGTGTAAGTTAATTCTAAAAAATAGTGTTAAATAGTGTTGAAATAATTGAATTTATTTTTATATTTAAGTTCACTAAATATATGATAACCTTTTTAATATTTAAATCCAGAGGGAGAAAAATATAATAAGTTGGTTGATTTGACAATATCGTTTGATTAGATAATTTAGTTAATGGATTTTCTTTTAAATTATTTTAAGAGTGCTTTAAACAATATTTATTTTCAAGTTAAAGTAATAAAATACATTTATATGTGGAGAAAAGAAATAACAATTATAATGGAGAGTAAAATCTTTTGTTTTGGTTAATTATATTAAGAAATTAAAAGGTCACTTTATTATTGAAGTTGATGTGGTTGATTAAAATTATTCTTAAAACTAAAATATTTAACAAGTTTAATCCTTAATTTATTACCCGTTAAATAAGTTGGTTTCAAACATTATAAAAATAATTTATTCTCGATGACTTTGTTTTCTATCAATTGATTTGATTCTTACTTTTAGTCTACATTAATTTAATCCTTATTATTAACTAATGCGTACGAAATTCAAGAGTTAAATTGATTTAGTCAGAATGAGACAAAGATAAACTTTCATAGAATAAATACTCTACAGTGCCAATTGTTTCATCATGAACAAATAAGGAACCATTTTGACAAAAGTTTTCAGAATCAAGATTGGAGAAGAAAGATTCAAGATTCAAATAAAAAAAACACATCTAGAATAATCTTATCCTAACCTATTTCAGAACATGGATTTTGTGTAGAAAAAGGTTAAGTACTAAACACAGTATTCAAGGTTTGATGTTGGAATGTGAGTAATAATAAAGAGTTGGATGGAATGCCACAGTGATAAAATCTAAGACGAATAGATACATGATATAAGGTGAGTAATGAAATGTTTATAGCCTCTCTAGAAGAAGAAGCTGTACAACACACAAGAGCTATCATGGAAGCCACCCAAATTCAGCTAGAGTCTCGCCTCACCATCTTCCTTACTTCATCGTCATCTCTTCCGTCGCTTCGGCTCCACCTGCATTCACACTTTTAATTCTATTTTCCAACTAAAACTCTCCACTATAGTTCCTATAAATTCTCACTTTTAACTAGTAAAAAGTTCATTTTAAAGTTCTGATACTACACATTTTGATCAGTACAAGTAATCTAAAAGACATATAATACTAGAGTACAAGAAACCTATAACATCTTCATAAGTACGATATTTCTTTTCATGATTCAACTATCACCCCAAATTCAGTACTGTCATTGGCATAAAATGCATGTAGCACAGAAGTCGAGAAATTAGAGGGATTAAAAGAAGATCACACTTAAATAACCTTTTCAGACATTTCATTCAAAGAAATACATTCATGTTTCAAATATGCAGAGATAGAGACAGAAAAAACTTCAAAATATACAATCTTCATGGAATAATATATAATCTCAAAGCACATAACTTGGTAAACATTTCATTGTTTTTTATTGACACTTAAAATTAATATACAATATGTATTTATCAAACAAGTGTCATGCCGTGACTTCAAAAGATCTTATGTCTGCATTTCTTATAGATTCTTCCTGAATGAAGATGAATGAACATCTTGTGAAGAATTAGCAACAAAACTGAATGAGCATGTGAGGCAAAATACGTAAATAAAAAAAATATAAATTTCTGCTTCCCAATAAAACAGACAAAATGAGGACCAAATTACATGTATCAGGAATAATAACCCAATTGTGTCAGATACCCTACCCCAAAAACATCAAAAGCACTGATACAAGTAGTGAGTTTTATTGAAAAAAGAAAAAAACTGTAGTTTTATGCATTGGATGAAAAAAAAAACTCACATCTATATCTCCCTCACAAAAATGGAAGTTGCTGCTTTTTCATAGTACAAACTATTAAAAATTATAAACAGATTAGTTAAGATAAAATTTAATAAAAACCACAAGACAAGAGCCATGAAGCAAGAAAAATTAGTTTTACAACACATGAATGTGAATTTGTCAACAAAATCAAATAAAATTTATTTATAATACAAACAAAGGTAACTAAGATACAAATTAAAATAACAACGAAAATAATATCATCCATAAAGGAATTTGATGACCTGGGCATTCCCCATATGAGAATGAGTTTTGTTATTATAGAATAGATGCCTGATTGTATTTCAATTGTAACTCCGTTTTATCACAAGTATCTTTATCTTTAATAAAATTGCCTTGTTAAGTGCATTTTTCTCATCTAGCTATTAGTTTTCAATCAAAACCATCAGATTTTATTATGTACACTCTATAAAATTTCATATAATTAACTCTTCAGTTGTGTATATAATGCCATATTTAGGCCACACCACGAGCCCAAGTATATATTGATGCAACTATGAGAGAATGCAGAAGAAAGTTATATAAAATGGAGGAACATATGAAGAAAAAAAAAAGCATGAACCAAAATGAAAATGTAAGATTATCATTATTACCTTAAATAGGTATAAGATAAACATCATTGATATATCTATATCTCAGACAAAATAATTTAACCTTCAATGCACTAATAATGATTAGTCAAAGAAAAGGCATAATAAGCACCCATTATATCATATCATATGTATTCTGCAGTTTGAACTAATTATGCTTTGCAACGTATTTGATTCAAATAATATCCAGTGTTTCATATTAAGAATAGCAAAGCAGAAATTAAGAATGAACTTTGCAAAGTTTGATGTCAAAGGAGAAGTGCACTTGAGACTGATTAACATACACATGGTTGATATTTTTTTCACGTTTCTGAGTAAAAACAGCAATATATTTTCAGTTTAACAATTATATGGCAAAAAGGTTCTAACTAGAGAAAAACTAGATATGCATCAAGGTTAATCATTCTAAGCTGCACTCAGGTTTAATATTTTAAAGGAAAGAATCCTTTTTCTCATCAAATTTTCAGCAATGAAACCCCCTTCCCCTCCCCATATCATTGCTATGGAGAAACTGATAATATAAAATTATGTCTTAGTCATATGTCAGAAACTATAAGTAATAAGAACAAAGCAGTAATTATTTGGTATTGGATGTAAGAAGTCACCTTGCCATCAGCTCCTGGTGATGCAGAAAATGTAGCTTGCGGTTTTTTTATATCATCATCAGATGAACATTCGGAACATACAAAATGATCTAGTTTCTTTGCTTCTTCAATAGTCATGCCCACACAAGCAGGATGATACCTACAAGAAAATCTACAAAGATTGAAATATGTGTTCTATATAACATTTGGCGATTCCAACAGATTTGGAAATAGTCAAGAGGATGACTGTAGGACACTTTTTAGATTTAACACTCTTTCACGGTAACAAACAAGTCATGCCAACAAAGTTGCAAGCTGA
Source organism: Sphenostylis stenocarpa (assembly GCA_963425845.1). Classification (NCBI taxonomy): domain Eukaryota; kingdom Viridiplantae; phylum Streptophyta; class Magnoliopsida; order Fabales; family Fabaceae; genus Sphenostylis; species Sphenostylis stenocarpa. The sequence continues at coordinate 27,674,000 of OY731408.1, forward strand.
GGCCATAAGTGCACTAGAATTTGCATCCCCAACATTACATAAACACCAATATATATCAAACATATCTTGGTACAAATTTCATCACTTTGGATAAAACAATCAGCAGAATGAAAGGCTTTTGCATCCTTTAATTTATATTGATTGACACATATATTGGATAAAAGAAACAAAAGAACCTATAGTCACAATAACAAAACCACATATAAATATTGGCACTTACAAAGACACACAAAATTCATCTGTCCCTGAAATTTTAGCCATGCATAGCTCTCAACAAAATGAACAATCTTTTATATATTCACTCTTTCCTTCTTAGTTTCTCTCTCTTTTTTTTAATGCAAAAGTAAAATGCTTTTTCAAGAACAACATTAGAAAAGCTTCCATAAGCCAAGATAGAGCTTTTTGTAAAGAGTTTTACGATCATATTGGACCATGGGAATCATCTTCCATTTTCCACGCGAATGGACCTCTCTTTAGCATTATAGGCCGCTCATTCTGCAGGTGCTGGAATCACCTAATCCCTTCAACCCAGTAAATAACATCTAATGCTCAAATTCAACAAATATAAATAAACAGCCATATATACAAAATGGTAATTCGAAACACAATAATAGGAAACAAAGTAAGCAGAACACACTGATTTTACCAATCCTTGCACCCTTCACATTGTACCATAAGGTCATCCGGATTATATGGCATCTCACACTTGCAATACCTTAAAAAAAAAAGGATAAAACCCCATTAGTCCTAAAAACCAAAATCTCCTTTTCCACAATTAATAACAAAAAAATATATTAAATAAGGATAAAATATGTTTCTAGTCCCTCAAAATATCTCAAAAATTAATTTTTACTCTTTACACTACATTTACCAAAATTTAAGTTCTTCCACTCCCTCATCAGGTACTAAAAACACGTGTTTCTGTTAAAATGTAAAAACTAGAACGTCCTAGTGTAAAGACTAAAATCAGAACGTCCTAGTATAAAGACTAAAATCAGATACTAAAAGCACCTTTTTTTATTAAAATGTAAAGACTAAAACGTGTTAAATTTTGATGCAAAGTAAAACCAATCACTAAAAACAAGCATTTCGGTAAAAATTAAGGACCAAAAACATAGTAAATTGTTACAAAGACTAAAACTAAAGAATAAAATATAAGTACCAAAAACCTATTGAATTTGCCAAGGGGAATAAAACCGGAGTTTCAAGATACTTTGAAGGACTGAGAACATATTTGAGAGGAAACTCACACAGCAACACGATCAGGAGTGAAAGCCCCAGTTGCGGCCTTGTACTCAAATCTACAATAGTAATCTTCAGCACCCACATTCTCAAGCTTAGTGTAGTTCTTGAAAGAGTGCACTACGCACTTGCCTTCAATGGTGTGCGCACTCTGCACATCATAGTGGTCGGAGAGAAAAAGCTCTTTGGCTCCATGGAACTGTCTACGACCCCCAATGGACTCTTCGGGTCTGTAGTACCACCTCACACGCACCTTCACGTTGTTCCTGTTGTCCTGCTCGATCTTCTCCACACGCGCCACATAAGGGGGTTTCGACGTGTCGGAAGGCCGCATCAGAACACAATCCCCAGCTGCAGCACCAAAGAATCAAACACTGTTAATGACACCCCCACCTCAAAAAAAACATCATGGGCAGCCACGAAACCGAGAAAATGAACAGTTTTGAACGAGAAAAACGCAAAGGGCCGTTGCGCGTGTTACCTCTGACGATCTTGTTGGTTCCTCTTATGGTGTACGAGTCCAAGTCCTTTCTGCCTGGCCTCGTTTTCGCCATGCGTTGCGCGAAGGACGTTTTGGGGAATGTGATTTTTTTTTTTTTCCTAGGTGCTAGTTGGGTTAGAAGGAGAAAAAGAAGAACCGAAGAACCCTAAGGTGTTGGGTGGGGGGTAACACTTTTTTTGGAGTCCAGATCCTCTCCATTTGTGAGGGAAATAGACATCTCCATTTCACAAACCTACAAGTGACACGTGGATACCAAGTTTTCAACGGCTCAAAAGAGAGAAATCGGGTTTACTACCATGACTGTGAGCAGCTGTGTGTCTGAACTTTCTATTTTTATTTTCATGTTTTGATTTTGATTTTGAAAATTTTGTTTAAATTTAATTTGTGTTTGCCTCGTTTTTTTTTTCTCACTCACCTATAATATTCACACATTTATGTTTAATGCCATTTTTTACTTTTTGATCACATACTTTCTTTACCAACAATTGAACTTACATGAACAATTTTTTTTTTCATTTAATAATATTTTAACGTATTTAATAACCAAAATTTTTATAGAATTTATGAAGGTCTTGTAAATTATAGAAATTGAAATTCAATATTTTAAAACAATTTTAGATATTTTTTACGTTCAATTAGGGAATTAGAAATAAGAAATGATAAAAAATAATTGAACTAAAGATATTGGTAACAAAAATTAAAAATAACTAGATTTAAAATTAAACGAAGATGAACTCAAATGATAAGAAATATTTAAGATATTTTGAATATAAGGAATTTAAAGTCAATTTTTTTTCTTCAAAATAATAGTTGAAGGTAGTCGTTATTTGGATAATATAGTATCAATGTAAGAATGTAAGAATATCAAGGGAAAGATCATCATTCTCATAAAAGATATTAAACTCTAAAAAACTTCTCTAATTTTTATATTCTCAAAAGTGTCCTTAAAAAAGGGGGTGTACCCAACTGGGTCTTCCTACCTTTGAGATTTTGCTTAAAATCCACCTCAATTCTATCTTTCATCCATAGCGTAACCTCAAATCCCATGACCAACCATCAAACCAAATCACAATCAATTTTTAGATTTTTTAAAAATAAACTTACCATTTATATTAAAAATCAACCAGATAATTATTTTATTAAAATAATATTATTTTAGAAAAAGCTTAATCAAACACACCACAAATATATTTAAGTCATTTGTTTCCTAATAAGTTCAGTCTAGAAATCAAGTATCGATTGTATCTTTTAAACACAAGAGAGTTTAAAGCTGTCTTATATCTTCGGTTCCATATTTTCAAATGTATTTGATTATCAATATTGAACAGGATGGAACACAACATAAAATATTTCCCTTAATTTTGGGTCTTTTCAAATTTTTTACAAGAGAAGAGGGGAAGATAAATTACCTACAGTGTCAATTTCTTAATGAACAAAAACTAACTCCTTACAGGAACCATCATAAAACTACCAACTTCTCTACGCTCAGTATTTAAGGTTTGATGTCATGATCCCAAGAATGAACAGTTGGATAGAGTTATCTTGATGGAATGTCACAGTAATAAAATCTAAGACGAATAGATACATAATAAAAGGAGATTCCAATACATAATGAAATGTTTATAGCCTCTAGAAGAAGCTGTACAACACACAAAAGCTACCATGGAGACATTCAAAATTCAAGGTTACTACTGCATTATGGTCATCTCTTTCTTCGCTTGGGCTCCACCTGCAAATTCAAAATTTGAATTCCAATAATATAATACCATGATCCAAAAAGCAAATGCAACAGTGGCTAAACAATGAACCAACTATGGCTATCAATTATTTTGTGACCCCATTTGGTTTGAGGGAAATGTTTTCTATTTTTACTTATAATTACAAGCATGTCACCTTATTTTAATTTTGTTTATTGGTTTCCAAAGCTTGTTTTTTTAAACATTTTCTCAAACAAAAGGGCATACGAGAGTTTCGAAATAGTGATCATCAATATCTTACAAATAGCCACTCTGAGTGTTGACAATCATAAGACACTGACCACCTTGCAACTTGCATAATTGATTTACAAGTGACATGATCTATGACATCTAAATAGTAAAACACACCCAAAAGAGATGCAGCTTATATATTTAATAAAAGGAAAACTAAGCAAAGAACAATAATCTTTATTAGGTGTTGGATGGGTGTTTGTGTTTTAGAGGGTGTCTGCGAGTTTCTTTTCCTTCAACATTTAGATGTTTTTATTCAAAAGATTAGTAATAAAACTCAGTACAATTTTTTTATCCAACCTAAAAGCTATCTGAAGTTACTTCCAAGTAAAAATCATAGAACTAGAATCAATTCCTACATATGGAATGGAGTATGTAAACATTCTCTTAAAATCACCAAGTTACTTTTTCAACATGATTCTAGATCATTTAATGAGATTTTATTGAGTAAACTTTAGCCTGTACAATTTTCATTTTAAAATACATTGAATGGGAAACATTTTATTGCTTTCTAAAAATTAGTTGGATGTAATTAGAATCATGATTTGAATTAAATACTTTGCATAGAAGCTTCTACACCTGTTAAAACAAGCTTAATGTCACTTAAAACTAATAACTCTTAGTAAGTAGTATAAATTATTAATCTATCAAATAAGAACCTCAAAGATTTTATGCTCACTTCTCATATAGATCTTTCAGAGGCTACTTGAACCACAAAAATATTATATTAAGAATTAGCAACAAATCTAAAGCAATAACTGACGCAAAATAAAGAAATTATATGTAAAGACCAGCAGCAGCAACAGAATATCATCACTCTGTTTCATATTAACTTCAGCTTAGCATAAACCAATTATAACGAGGATCAAATTGCATTCATAGGGAATAAATAACCCCACTATGCGAGCTCCATGACCCCCAAAAAATCAATAGCAATTGATACAAATGGGCAGATGCCGCTTTTTCATGGCCAATATTATTAAAATTTTGAGCAGATTAGCCAAGTCAAACGCATCACGCAAAGTGAGTGTGCAAGATAATAATAAGGATATCAATTATGCAAAAGTTGACATGAATAAGCACCATTGATCAATCTATATCTAAAAAACAGAAAATTGCGAACTTCAATGCATTAACAAAGAATGCATGCCTGTCAGACAAGAGTATATTCAAACAAATGTATATTTAGCAATCCCACAGCTTGAACTAATTATGATTACGCTTTGCAACATTTTTATTCAAACAATGCCCACAATGTTTCAGATTATGGAAAGCAAAGCAGAAAATAAGACTAAACTATGCAAAGTTTGGTATCAAAACAGGAAACACACACGTTGGCACATGATACTGTTAACTTACACATGCTCAGTACTTATTCATGTGTCTCAGTCAAGACACCAATAATATAGTTTTGGTTTCCGAACTATATGGCAAAAGAAGAAACCCACATTAACTGGTGGAAAACAATGTATGGCCAATTTAAAAACTAGCTGCACTAAGGGTAAAATTTTAAAGAGATTTATTTTTTCTTTTTCCAATCAAACTCTAAATGCTACCCCATATGCTAAATTAGTCATCACTTTTTCAAGCAGTGTGTCCCATTTCCCTCCCCATACCATTGTCAATAGGAAAGTAATTAATAAAAAATTAATGTCTAGTCGAATGTTGGGAACATTAGCCAATAATTATTTGATGTTGGATGCAAGAAGTCACCTTGCCATCAGCTCCTGGTGATACGGAAAATGTAGCTTGCGGTTTCTTCATATCATCATCAGATAAACATTCAAAACACACAAAATGATCTAGTTTCTTTGCTTCTTCAATAGTCATGCCCACACAAGCAGGATGATACCTACAAAAAAACTACAATGATTGAAATGTGTTCTATAGGGCATATAGCAACACTCAACAGATAAATAATTTGATTCTCTTTCAGAATTTACATAGAAGTTATGTGTCAACAAAGGTCCGCATTGACCATAAGTACACTAATTTGCATTATCAATATTTCATAAACATTGATATAAAAAATATATTCAAGTATAATTTTCATCACTTCTGTGAAAACAATCAACAGATGGAATAAGCCTCTACATCATTCAATTTATATTGACTCACATATATTGAAATGAAAGAAACAACAGAACCCGTAGTCATAATAACAACAGCCACCCACAAATACATTGGCACTTTCAGGCAGAGACAAATTTCATCTGTCACTGACATTTAGCTGTGACGCGCACAAGTCACAAGTAAATGAACAATCGATTATATATTTACTCTCATTCATTAGGCCAACATACAATAGGCTTGCATGGGTCAACATGCAGTGTTATATAAGAGTTTTAGGACCATAGATGAGCTTCTTATAGACCTTACAACTTTTTAACATCCTTTAGGCCACTCATTCTACAGGTGCTGAGTATCACATAATTGATAATCCATTCAACCCAGTAAGTAGCATGCAATGCTCAAATTCAACATATATAAATAAGCACCCAAAAAAATAAATTCGAAACTCCAAGTACAACCATAATATATAAAGAAAAGCAGAAAACATTGATTTTACCAATCCTTGCACCCTTCACATTGTACCATGAGGTCATCCGGGTTATATGGCATCTCACACTTGCAATACCTTCAAAACACCAAACAAGAAAAGAAGAAACCCTTTAGTTCTAAGCCAATCCCCTTCCACACAATCAATACCCACCCCCCCTAAAGAAAAAAAAAAACAGATAAATTCTGAAATTCAATTTTAATTCGTATAAAATTTAATAGGTTTTTACTCTTTACATTTACCCAAATTTGACTCTACCATCAGGTTCTAAAAAGTGAGAACATTTAAAATATAAAGACTAAAAACATTGAAGTTTTGTAAAGGCAACAGTGAGATACCAGGAACGTGTGTTTCAGTTAAAAGTTAATACTAAAATCTTATTAAGTCAATATCCTTACAAAGACTAAAATCAAATACTAAAAACTCGAGTTTCACTCAAACCGTGAATACTCATATGTATTAAAGTGTTGTAAAGATCAAAACCAGATACTAAAATCTCTTTTTGTTAAAATTTGAATAGTAAACACGTATTAATGTTTAAAATTTTCAGTTAAAAGTAAATACTAAAATCATATCTAATTCTTATAAAGACTAAAATCAAATAACTAAAAACATGATTTTCACTTAAACAGTAAATACTACAATGTATTAAATTGTTGTAAAGACTAAAACCAGATACTAAAATCTCGTCTTTCTGTTAAAATGTAAATAGTAAAAACGTATTAATTTTATATAATGACTAAAAATCCGTTATTAAACTGTTATGAAAATGGAAAGACTAAAATTGTATACTAAAACAATGTACATAAAAAATGTGTTTCTGCACTAAATTTTCTCTGGATAAAAATCGAAATTTCGAAATATTAAGAAAGAGACAAAGACAGATTTGAGAGGAAACTCACACTGCAACACGGTCAGGCGTGAAAGCCCCAGTTGCAGCCTTGTACTCAAATCTACAATAATAATCCTCAGCACCCACATTCTCGAGCTTAGTGTAGTTCTTGAAAGAGTGCACTACGCACTTGCCTTCAATGGTGTGCGCACTCTGCACATCATAGTGGTCGGAGAGAAAAAGCTCTTTGGCTCCATGGAACTGTCTGCGACCCCCAATGGACTCTTCGGGTCTGTAGTACCACCTCACACGCACCTTCACGTTGTTCCTGTTGTCCTGCTCGATCTTCTCCACACGGGCCACGTAAGGGGGCTTCGACGTGTCCGAAGGTCGCATCAGAACGCAATCGCCAGCTGCAGCACCAAAGAACCAAACGCTGTTAACGACAACCCCGCCTCAAAAAAACCTCACGGGCAGCCACGAAACCGAGGAAAGGAACCGTTTTGAACGAGAAAAACCCAAAGGGTCGGTGCGTGTTACCTCGTACGATCTTGTTGGTTCCTCTTATGGTGTACGAGTCCAAGTCCTTTCTGCCTGGCCTCGTTTTCGCCATGCGGTGCGCTAAGGGTGTTTTGGGGAATGTGAATTTGTTTTTCTGGTGGCTTGTTGTTGAGTTAGAAGGAGAAGAAACTAAGCGAAGAACCCTAAGGTGTGGGTTGGGCGAAGGGTGACACTTTTTTTTTGTGTGAGGAAGGGAGTGACTGTGACGCTTCGCCTGCGATTTTATTACTGTGACTTTTTGGGAATGCAATGCGACGATTCTTGGTCGGTTCATTACATTTGACTGCTTCGTAAAATTTCCTTGTCCTGAGATCTGCGCTAAGCAATTTCCTAATCTGCTTCATTCATGATTTCATATCTAATCTAACCACTTATCAGAATACTTTTAGATACCAGCACACATTCTTCTTTTATGACTAACCATTACCAACACAAATATTCATACTATTTTAACCACTTTGATTTTGACTTTATTTCTAAATTTGCATTTTGTGAACTATCTACACATTGTTATATTTTCATCGTTAAATTAAATTTATTAAAACTCTAAAATTGCAATTAACTATAAATCTTAACCAATGAAAAAGAGTCTGAGTTATTAATATTTTTACTCATTCGAACTCATTCTCTTTTATTATTAAAATAATGTTAGAGTATCGAATGTATGAGGGGCTTAGTAGGATGCATCGTGCTACAGGTCCTACAACTTTCTCCATTTGACTTTGGCATATGGGTGGTCTCAGGGGAGTCTCTAGTCATTGGGGAGCAAAGCATGTTGGGTCCAACCCTAATTCATGCTACAATAAATGAATCAAATACACAACAAAATCACATGATTTGAAAAAAAAAAACTACGGTAAAATAAGCAAAATGAATAACGAAGATTGAGAAAACATTAATCCTTTTGTTTATTTCAATGTGTAATAAATGAAAGCATTTATTGTGAAAAATGTCGTTGGAAGTATGTTTCGATGTGTAAAATGATAATTAAATATTATTATTTTAAATTATATTAATTTTTAAAATATTAGTAAATGTGCTATTAAGCATGAGATCTATATAAGAAATCATAATAATTAATTATTGATCATTTATCTTTATCTTTATGTAGATAATGTTTTGATAATTGAAAACTACTTGGATGATATAATTGAGTTTAAGAAAAGTACCATATAAGAATTTTAAATAATAAATTTAGGAGAGTTGGCATATTTTTTAAGCATTGAATTTGTAGGATGTTCATACACCAAAAGAAATATGTTGATGATATTTTAAAAATGTTTAATATGAGTGATTGTAAATTAGCTATTATTCCTATTGAGGTTGAAATATTTCTTCCATTAGAAGAAAATGATTAAGTAATATATTCTACTCTATACAAGAAGATTTTGGGATTACTAAGATATTTGTGCAATATTAGCATATAATGTTGGGTTGATAAATAAGTTTTATAAAAGAGTAAAAAATTATTATTTACAAACATTAAAGAGAATTCTAAGATACTTGAAAGGTGCTTTAAATCTAAAAATTTATATTAGGAAGATAAAAAAAAAAATATGATTATAATAATTTGGATCTAGATAACAAAATAAGCTAGGTCTCGAATCCCCAATCGATCTAGAAAGTAGCGGGATGAGCGAGTAATTTTAGTCTCGTCAACCTCGCTTTAGCCTACCTCTCCCAATTCACCAACCCATTTTGGTCTACTCCTCCCGATCCGCCAATTTAACTAGTCAAGAATGGGGCATGTAAATTGATTTGCTTTAAATTAATATTTATATATTAAAATAAAAATAATTATAATTAAAAATATATATTTTTTATATTATTGAGATATCTAAATATATTATAATATTATAATTTAAATTATAAAAAATAATTATAATTATTTATTTTGACACATAAATATAATCATATTTTCAATTTATCTAATAAAAATATTAAATAATAAATAAATATTTAAATATTATTTATATAATTAAGATATATTTTTAAAAATATATATAAGAATATTTATATAAAAAATTATTGATCGACTAAGGTCTCGTAGCTTATCTTGTTCCGTTTTTAGTCGTCTAGAGATGGAACGTACTAAAACAGGACAGGATGAACTGATCTGTTTTGACATCCTTCTCAAATATGTGTGAAGACAACAAAAATGAAAAAAATATCTTAAATTATATTTTTAAATGAGTTCAAAGTAGAAAAAGTATTATTGCTTTGTAACATGTGAGACATAATATATCTCTCTAGATAACTTATGAAGTAATTTTACTTAAATATTAATAAATGAACTCCATTTGAAATTACTTAGATTTATGAGATTATTAATTGATAAACATCAATTATGGATTTGACAAAACATCTAACTACACATGAAAAGAGAGCAAGCATATAGAAATAAAAGTTTCCCTTGTTGAGGATTAGTAAATAAGCAAAAGCTTTAACTTGAGTTTTACATATTTGAGGCACAATAAACAAACAAACAAATGTGTTAACCAAATCTAGGAAGAGTATCATGTTCAAGAAAATAGGAGACAAATTAGGATTAGTTTCTCACGAGAATTTGAATTAAGAGGAAGTGTTATAATTAATTAAAATTCTACTATCAAACAACTGTTTGTTAGATAAATAGTTAAAAGAATTTGGTTCTTTAAACATGTACAAATACAATGATATATTTGTGTTAGAAACAATAAACTATATCCATTTTTATTCTATTTTATTTCCTTATCAATTTACTGTTAAACACCAATCATTTTTAAATAGAGATTCTTAAAGTTTGTAATATTAAGAAGGTATTAATATGTATTTTTTTAAAATATGATTGTATTTTATTTTATTTTATTTGACTTTTGAATTTTGAAATTTTTTTATTTCCTAATAAGTAAATATATAGATTATTTGTTTTTAGTATCTATTTAATATTTTCAATTAAAAAATTCAAAACAAACAAAATACTAAAAGATAAAAAATATTATTAGAGGCAAAGCAAAGTAACACGAGTCAAACAAATTATTTCGACATAAAAACTAAATTTATTTTAAACAACAAAAATACATTCGAACCAATTATTACAAAGAAGTAGAGTCACTAAACATAATTCAAAACATCTTTGAGAACGAAAACCAAAACCAATGATAGGAGATAGGAGAGACATGGAGGAAAAACAGTCCATAGAGGGAAAGTGGTGCGAAAGCATGCAGTAAGACCCACGACAGCACATACGATTGCGACAACCAATACATCAGCTGAGAATTGCCAACTGATATCTCTCACATATATAAGGATGGAGATCACCACAAAGCCAAGAATCATGAATACTGCTCCATAAATCTGCATTCAACAAACCTTCATGTAAATATAATATAAATCTGCCAAAATGCTACATGGACAGAGCATGCTAACTTTTTATTTATATTTACTTAAAAAAGACTAATTTGTTAAACACAATCTTAGTCGACAATGTAAACATGTTACGTTGTCATTAAATCATAGTCTGTCATATAAAATGAGCATTATACTCGTAAGTTAAACTCTACAAACATATAGGCCGATTAGGGAAATGAATTTGGACATCAAAATGACTAACCTCATAAATTGTTTGAGAAGTATTGCCGTTCTTCTTATGGCTAGCTTCTCTGATGGCTGAGCTTGCTTCTCTAAAATTTGTAGCCAGGGGTACTAGAATAAATAAGATGAAAAATGAGAAAATTCCTGCTTCTTCAGAGAATTTCTGGACACTTTCTATCAGGGGCTCAGCAAGAAGAGACAACATAGTAATTCCTAGCACCACATATCCCAATGCATTTAACCATGCATGTACTCCTTTGTTTTGTTTACCTTTCACCAACTTTTCAACATGTTCCCAGGTATAGCACATTATCATTACAAAGAATGCAACTGTAAATTTGATTTATTCAATGTTTGATGCTATAAAATTGCAAATTGGTGAGTTATTTGAGTAAAGGAATAGTGTGCATTACTTGATGATTTTCATGAGGCAGAGACATTGAGTGAGGTACTTGACCTGAACTTGTGTTCAGCAATTTTGTAAACCTATTAACAAATTCCTTCTCACTTATTTCATCGTCTCTGTTAAGGTCAAGTTCTTGAAACATTTTTGTAACTGCTTCTTCTGCATTATGAAACTGAATGTCCTGCACAAGTTTTTGTAACTCAGACCTTGAGACCTTGTTGTCCTCATTGGTATCAATTATTTCAAATAACCTGTTTCACTACAGCTATGAGAACAGGGAAAATGCTTAGCTCAAAGATTTATAATAGGTTGATAGTGCACTCATTTCCATATTTGATAAACAAAACAACTAATCAACCTTGAGTTTTTGAACAGTATTTGGTTATTGCTTACATAGTTGAAGTCATTGAACATCAAATTAATAATTGAGAATAACAGTTAGCATTTAGATATTACAAACAATTCAAGATTATGACCTTTTGATAGAAGATTCCGTTGGTAAATTTTGGGTCATGCATATATATGATATATAATTTAAATATATTAAGGTTATTATTTATTAAGTCAAATAATAAAGTGATCTGACTAAATTAAAGTTTTGGCTAAAGACATATGCCATGAAAATAAAATTATGTAGAGACTATAAATTGATTTCTAATTTGACGTAGGGCCAAATTGGAAATATTAAAACTTAACTAATTAGCCTAATTTTGATTATTTAAAGGGTCATAGTCCCCTTCTGCGACATACACAGAACGTAAATCTCAGTCTCGTTCCTTTCTTCCCCCGTCAAGAGAGAAAATTCAAAGAGAAATAGACAAAAATCCATCGATAATCCCTCAAGACACATTTTTCTTTATTACAATTTTTAGAATTAGATTAAGAGAATTGTTACTGGCAAGATTCAAACCTAGTACCTTCGAGTTGGAGACTGATACTCCAATCCAACCACTAGGTTAGTAAGATTTTCTAATAATAATTTACAAATAAATTATATTTATATATAAATAAATGTATATCCGTGTAAATATATAAATATAAAATATATAAATACAAATATATTTAAATATTTTGATATATTTATATATTTTGATATATTTATATAGTTATATATTTATATGTTGGATGTGAGGACGCGTTCGATCGGTGAAAGTGTGTGTCGTGTTTATTAAAATATATTTAAAATTAAGTAATTATTATATAATTTTAAATATTTAATTTTTTTAATTTAATATTGATTTTTAAAAATAAATTTTAAATCCGTTGGTAAGTAAAGAAATAATTACCGACGGATATATCCGTCTGTAACTAATTGTCCATTTATTAAAATTATTAATTTACCTAAGGATATATCCGTCGGTAATTATTTGTTCATTTATTGACAAATTTACCGATAGATATATCCGTCGGTAATTATTTGTTTATTTATCGACAGATTTATCAATAGATATGTCCGTTGATAATTAATTATTCATTTATCGACGGATTTATCAACGGATATATCTGTCGGTAATTAATTATTCATTTACCGACGGATATATCCGTCGGTAAGACTAAATTCCATAACTACTCTAAATCCGTCCGTAATCACTTATTTTCTGACCGTTCTATCCATCGAAAAATATCTATCGTTAAATAAGAAATTTCTTGCAATGTCTCTTCAATTGGCGTTCAGTCCTTGTATGTTCAATCCATGGCTTGATAAAAACCTGTTTTAAATGAAGTTTAAGAATATGCTTAATTTAGCAAGAAAATGAATGAAGGCGCCTTTCTGTTCCTACCAAACATCACCCCAATTTCACTGGTAGATAGTAATGTGTGACATTCATGTCATAAGTTCTTTCCTTGTCTACTACAGTAGCATGTAAAAGTTTAAGCCTATAATTACTCTCATGCAAAGACACACAACTCTCACCTCAATTTCACTTTCCATGCAGTCATGTTACAAGGTACCTGATACATGTTGCCCAGTGATTGTTTGGACGGGTATTTTCTGTCCACAGCATGCCTTGTTTGGTTAAAATATGTGTTAAGACTGGGACAAATTCTTCCTTGGTTATAATTTGGTCACCATTTGGGTAAAAATTCTAAAAATGTCTGCCATCTGTTCATCATTGATATTTGTTTCAGTTACTTTGTCCTGAAGCAGAAGCTTTATTTCAGACCGCAATAAATCCCTGCCCCCATTTTGATTGATCTCATTATATAGCCTGCATCAGGAACTATTGTTACTTATGTATATATATGAAGTATAGTACAGATTGCTGTCTAATCTTTGAGATCAGAGAACTCTTTCTTGAAATCTCACTCACCCATTTATGACTGATTCATTGGGAGTTCCACCCTCACTGAGATGCTTTGCAAAGTTTTCTTTTCAACATGCTGGAAAATTTTTAATATTACATGACATTGTTTTTTCTAGCCTTGCTCTCTCTATTACGGGTTCAAAAATCTGTAGGTAAAAAAATAGTACATCATTATGCAATCACTACAAATAAAATAAAATCTTCAACATGATGCATAGTGTTGGATAATTAACCTGGTAGATGAAATATGAGATGAGGAAAATGACTGCAACGATAGAAGCAATGATCAAGGTCACAGTGTGTGGTGTATAAGAGAGGTGGAATAAAGTGGATATCTGCATTATGAGGAGTGGCACAACTGAGGAAACCATAATTATTGCCATCGTCCTTGTCTTTTCATCCATCGTAATGCCAAAACCTATAAATCCATAAATTATTGACAGAAAATCAAAATAAATTAGTAAAATAAAGAGTCAAGGAATTAAATGCTCGAACTATAGAACATTTGCAAGCATGCATCAATATTAAAGTTAATTACTTCTAATGTTTTAAATGAAGGAAACCATCTTTAGTTTTAGCAACACATGTAAAGTTAATTAGTACATGCTATCACCATAAAACTAACTTTAAATAAATTTAAACTTGGTTTCCATCTTTGAAATACAATGGATTTTACTTTTATAATTTCTATAATGATTTGTATTAAATCCATTTTTTTAATATTTTTATCCTTATTAGTTTATTTTAATCCATGCAAAAAGATGATACCTTTTGATGATGATTACTTTGAGGCCTTTGTTGAAAACATTTCAATGACATTTTTGAAAATAAGAGAAATTATATAATAATGGTTATTACTAATAATCGTCGTCGTATAAGATATACAATGACGATTATTAAAATTATTGTTGAATGTGGACAACACCACCTCTTCAATGACGATTATATTTTAACCATAGTTGAATGTGGGCGTTTGACGACGGTTATATTTTAATTGTCATTAAATGTGGGTAACACCACCTCTTCAATGACGGGTTTTTAATAACTATCGTTGTATGTCCTATATGACGATAATTTTTAGTAATAATCATTGTCATATTTTCTAAAAACTTATTCTCGCTCATCCTCGTCCTTCACTTTTGTCGTCTCCTCCTTCCTCTCTGCATCTACCTCTGGTTCTCTCCCTCTCGCCATGCTCCTCTTGTGTTGGTTCGTGAGCTTGTTTGATGGCGGTTCGTGAGAGCTTATTCTACCTCTCTAGTAAGTAATTGATGTATCTTGGTTAATATAGTTTGATTTAAGGTTAGCTTTGTGATGATTGATAGTGATATGATTTTTTTTAATGAATTTTTGTTGAGTCTAGGGATGTCTGATCCTCGATATTTGTATTGTTAACTAAATTATGTAGTTGTGTATGTATTATCGAATCTAGAAATGGATAAAAGTTGCATTAATGGTGTCCACATAACTGATGAGTACGAGAAAAGAGTGGAAATTTTTTTATTATTTGCATAATGGAACACTTCAACTAGTTCTACTTGTGGAATATTTAGGTGTCTATGTGTTTATTGTCTTAATTGAAGATTATTAAATGTTGAGCAAATTAGGAAACATCTTTTATGTGACAATTTTCTTAAAAATTTCACAATTTGGACATGACATGGTGAATTATTAGATTTGTTATACGTAATGAATCTGATCATGATTTAGTTGATTCAAACATAAATAATCGACTATAGGATATGATTCATA
This sequence comes from Sphenostylis stenocarpa, assembly GCA_963425845.1. Lineage (NCBI taxonomy): Eukaryota > Viridiplantae > Streptophyta > Magnoliopsida > Fabales > Fabaceae > Sphenostylis > Sphenostylis stenocarpa. Next base: position 27,689,722 of record OY731408.1, read on the forward strand.
ATGTTGAAGCAAAATTTTTTGCACAAACGCATATGTATGAAGATATGTGTAGCGATGTAAAAACTTCACTTTATCCTAGTTCAAGTAACTCCACATGGTTGTCAATAGTTTTAAGATTGGTAAGTTTGAAATGAACAGGTGAATTGGTAAAAGTTTCATTGAATTGCTTCAGTTGTTGAAGGAAATGCTTCCATAAGAAAATACATTATGCAATCATAATTATGAGGCTAAAAAGATATTTTGTTCAATGGGTATGGAGTATAAAAAGATACATGCATGTCCTAATGGTTGTATTTTATATAGAAATGAGTTTGAAGAACGGAAAAGATATCCAATTTATTAGTTATCTCATTACAAAGTGAAAGATAATAATTAAGATAGTAGTGAGGATATTACTATTGAGGGACCCATGCCAAGTCCATTTGATATCTTCCAATAATTTCAAAGTTTAAGCGTTTGTTTGTGAATCTTAAAGACGTTAAAAACCTTAGATGACATGCAGATGGACAAACATGTGATGGATTGATTCATCATTCACACTCTATGGAATGGAAAGAGTTTGATAATGAGTTTTCCAAATTTGATGCTGAGTCAAGAAATCTTAGACTTGGATTGACTATTGATGGAATGATTTCATTTAATAATCTAAGTCATAATCATAGTTCTTGGTTTGTTTTGTTATTTATTTATAACCAACCTCCAAGCTTGTATATGAAGCATAAATACATGATATTGCTTATGATGTTCTTGTTGGGTTGATGAAAATAACATATCTTGAAAAAATTTACGTCACATTGGATAAGTAATGAAGTGGGTGATAGTAACTATATAATTAGCTTAAAGTCCATGATGTTTCTTGTAAGACCCAGGAAAATAATTATATATTTTAAGGTAGAAATTGGAAGTAAGGGAAGTAATTAAATTAAGAATTTAATAATATTATAGAGATTAAGAGTGACTCATTTGGTTAGATCCTTCTCTTGAGATGTGGGGGTCATGGGTTTGATTCTTGTATGTGCATTAGAACAATTATAATTTTCTATTATTTTATAATTATTTAGAAAATACTCATATGTTATAATTATTTTATAATTTTATAATTGTTTAAAAAATACTCATATTTTATAATTATTTTCTATTATAATGTGGGGGTCATGGATTCGATTCTTGTGTGTGTGGGTACATTGTAATTTTTACTATGTGTGTGGATTGACAAGAAACATATGATGGCTGATATGGTTTGGAGTAATGTTAAGTGGTAAAAAGTTGATATAATTATGCCTTGAATTATTATAAAACCACTTAACTTATGTTAATTCTAATATATTTTTCTCCTAATATAGGATAAATTCGAGAATATCTTGATACAAGAGTAAGGAGCATAATTGTCAGCATAATTGGAGTAAAATTGAAAGAAAGAAGAGCGCTTAAGCAAATGAATGATGCGAGGCCCGACTCAAATTCTCTTATAAAAAGACAGTCTTGGAGGAGAGGAGGCACAACTACTGTTAGGGTTTTGTCCAATCTTCATCAATTCTTCACTTCTTCATCAATTGGAGCATTGTAATGGCCAACATGAGTGGCTAACTTCATTCTCTTAGGATTCGGTGCACTTCCTTTGAACTCTTTTGTATCATGGTGATATTTTGATATATTAATCTATGCTTTGATGTTGTTATTCTTATCCTTTATGCTTTGGAATGATTTATTCTTGATTGTTTGAGGTATGATTGGGAAATATATCTTGAACCCTAGATCACGGTAAGAATATTTGTTATGTTAATTGTCAGGAATGGAATGAATGTATCAAGTGCTTAAACACCGTAACCTTAATGCTGGAAAATCTCTTAATTGTGTGAGGAATCAACATTTATTAGGTTTTCTTATGAATTTCATGTGTGAGGAATCAACATGGATGATTTGAGTAGGTGACATCAACATTATTAGGTTAATTGACGTTCTTAATTGATTTAGCCATTACAAAAGAGGGATAAGGAAGGAAGTCAATCCTAAGTACCTTTAATTGATATTTTCTCAACAATTTACAGTTCTTTGTCATTTAAATTCAACTCAACTCTTATTTGCAAAACCCAATCTGTTTAATATACTTAGTAAGCATAATTGGGAATTTTCATTGAAACTGTTCCTCGTGGGATCGACTTTTATTTTATCGAAATACTATACTGCGATTGATAATTTTGGTACGCTTGCCAATAATTCAACAAGTATTTCCAGCGCCATTGTCGGGAACGGTGTTCTTTGAGAATTCTTTATTTAGCTTTTTGAGTCTTTTATTTTTATTTCGTTATTATTATTATTATTATTATTATTATTATTATCATCATTATTATCATTATTATTATCATTATTATCATTATTATTATTATTATCATTATTATTATTATTATTATCATTATTATTATTATTATCATTATTATTATCATTATTATCATTATTATTATCATTATCATTATTATCATTATTATTATTATTATCATTATCATTAATATTATTATTATTATTATTATTATCATTATCATTATTATCATTATTATCATTATTATCATCATTATTATTATTATTATTATTATCATTATTTTCATTATTATTATTATTATTATCATTATTATTATTATTATTTAGTTTTTAGTTTGTGCTAATATTTGCTTGAGTTACTCTTTTGATTTATGCGTTTAAGAGGACAGGTATCTTCGAGAGGAAGGGAAACTCAAGAACAAGCTACAAGAGAATCTGCTAATTCTCATTTCACACTTGATTTACCAAACCCAATTATAGAAGATATGGCTGAAGAAGGAGCAAATCGAATCAATATCCAAATACAAATCCAAATCAAAACCCAAATGCAAATCCACCTAGAAGAACTCTTAGAAATTGTGCTATGCAACGAAGGTCCAAGATATTTTTCCAAGCATTGTCATTCCGGATGATCATACATTGCAGATGAATCCAGCTTTCTTAAGCTTGATTAGTGCTCATCAATTCACTCGGATTGGATCATGAAGACCCTTATATTCATTTGTCTACTTTTTATGAGTTGATTGGTACCATGGGATTTAGAGCGACAAATCTTGAATCTGCATATTTGATATTATTTCCTTTTTCTTTGGCAGGTAGGGCAAAGGAATGGCTAAAAGCACATCCTAATCAGGGTTTGACTAATTGGAGTAGTGTAGAAGAGAAGTTTCTGAATAGATTTTTCCCACCATCCCGCTACATCAAAGCAAAATCTGACATAACTTTTTTCAGACAAGGAGCAGATGAACAATTTTGTGAAGCATGGGAGAAATTTAAATCACTGTTGAGAAGTTGCCCAAATCATGGATTTAATGACGTTTCTCAGTTGAATATTTTCTATACTGGCTTGCGACATGATGTAAAGATGTTATTAGAGGCTGCAGCAGGAGGATCTATGTTGGATGTAAAAATTGATCATGCCACCAGAATTATTGATGCACTAGCCTTTACAGACCAACAGGCCCAACATGATAGACATCTAATTCAAAGGAAGGGATTACTTGAAATTAACAGCTCAGATGCTATCTTATCCCATAATAAACTTATAACGCAACAAATTGAAACATTGAACCAGAAAATAGAGAAATTACCTCAACAAATGCACACAGTACAATTTATTTCTAATCAACAGATGAGTTGTGACGTGTGTGGAGGTGATCATGCAAATGAACAATGCTCTTATCAAGGCAACATTCAACAAGAAGAAGCTAATTATATGGGTGCTCAAGGTAGTAGTCAAGGCAGACAAGGCAATTTTCCTAATCCCAATAATTATCAGAATAATTTTGAACAAGGATGGAGAGGGAATCAAAATCAGAATCAGAATTTTGGGTGGAACCAAGGTGTTAGCTCATATACTAGACAACCTGCATTTCAACAACAGTCATATCAGCAACCTCCATATCAACAGCAACAACAACATTATCCTTCAGTGCCTGATAGAATAAGTAAATTGGAGGATACTTTAGAAAAATTCATGCAAGGCACTATGACTAATTAGAAAAATACTGAGGCTTCATTCAGAAATATAGAGATCCAGATAAGCCAACTGGCTAAGCAATTATCTAAGCAGCAACAAGGAGGACAGTTTTCAGCTAACACACAAATCAATCCAAAGGAGCAGTGCAATTCAATAACTACAAGGAGTGGAAAAATTGTAAGTAAGGGGATTGGTGACAATATAGTTGTTGAAGAAGAAGTTTTGGTAAAAGAAGATGAAGAGCAAGAAGAGGAGAATAAAAAAAAGACATATTTCTAATAAGAAGAACGAAGAGAAGATAGAAAAAGGAGGGAGTCAAAAACCATTTGTAGAGAGTTACCATATCCCAAGGTTCCCTCACAGATAGATAAAGAAAGACAATTCACAAGATTCATGGATATTTTCAAACATTTACAGATTAATATTCCATTTATGGAAGCTATGGAACAGATGTCGACTTATGCAAAATTCATGAAAGAGTTGTTAACTAAGAAAAAGAGATTTACTGTAGAAACAATGGAGCTAGAAGCAGGATGCAGCGCTATAATTCAGAAATCATTACCTCAAAAGTCCAAGGATCCTGGCAGTTTCACTATACTAGTCACAATTGGGACGTTACAAGTAGGTAAGTCATTACTTGATTTGGGTGCTAGTATAAATCTAATGCCTTTGTCTATGCTTAAACAAATAGGAGACTTGGAAGTAAAGTCTACAAGAATGACATTACAGCTAGCTGACAGATCTGTAAAGATTCCTTATGGAGTAGCAGAAGATGTTTTAGTTAGAGTGGATAACTTCATATTTCCTGTTGATTTTGTGATTATGGACATGGAGGAAAATGAGGAAGTCCCATTGATCCTGGGAAGACCATTTATGAAGACTGCCAAAGTAATTATAGATGTTGACATGGGCAAGTTAAAAATTAGAAGTGGAGATGATGAAGTTAATTTTAATCTATTTGAAGCTGTACAACAACCGGAAGACAAGAAAGATTGTCTCGGAATAGACACTTTGGAGGAATTAACCATCTCAACTGAAAAACAAGATTACAAGCATGTTGCACAACCCCAAAGACATCTTAGTCTGACTATGAAGAAAGTTGTTCAAAGAAAGGTACTGAAATCTGCTGAAGCAGGTATGATTTATCCAATCTCTGACAGTTGTAAGGCTATTCGCAATGAAAAGAATAAATTCGTTCCCAGAAGGACAGTTAAGGGATGGAGAATGCATATATATCACCTTGATCACTCACCTGCATGAGCCCTAAAACAAATAGGCGTCAAGCTGAAGACGTTAAACAAGCGCTCTTGGGAGGCAACCCAATGTTTTGAATTTGTTTTTTTTTCTTTTTGTAGTTTAAGTTTTTTTGTGCATTTTTCTTCCTTAGGTTCTTTCTTTGCAAGATTGCTCCAGGTACACAGTGCACTTCTCCTCAAGACTTTGAAGTCTTACTTCAATGGCCTAGGGATAGTCCAACTTTTCTGGAGGGGGTGAGAAAGTCTGCAGCTGAGGCTGAGGCACAAGATAAGGAGTACATGACAAGTGAAGAAAATGAGGGAGGAAACTTACTTTGCTTTTAATGTTTTTAATTCCTTTGTTTTTAATTTAATGTTTTTAATTGCTTTATTTTAAATTTTGAATTCCCTTGTTGTCCCATAATTTGTTTTAGAGCCATATATGAGATTATTGCTTATTGTCTAATTCAAATCTAGAACATGAAAAATAATTTTGATTGTTTCCAATAACAAGTGATTTTGGGATATTGAGTATGATAGTGAAAAGGAATTGATGAGGAAAATTAGGAATTAACTGAATTGGAGAAGCTAGCCAAAACCCATGTGAGCAGAGTACCAAAAACAGATAAATTGAGTGTCAATACTTTGTGATGATAACTGATATTGGTTGATTCTTTGATGTGATTACATGTTGGTAAGACTTGAAAATGATAAAGACATTTTTTTTCTTTGTAGTATATATAACCCAGAGCCAAATAGCCAACCATGCATTAATTATAGGACATCCATTTGAACCCCTTCTGAGCCAAAAATAATATTGTTTCTTAAACAGAACCCTTAAACCTAAACACTATTTATCTACCTTCCTATATTTGAGAAAGAAAATAAGTATGAATGTCACTATTTTTCTTATTGTTGGGTATTACTATTGTTGTCCTACAGGTATTGTTGGGGTGTTATTCTTAAAAAAAAAAGTGTAAAGAAAAAGGAAAAGCAAAACTTAAAAATTTGCAAAGCCAAAAAAAGGATACATGCAAAAGCAAAAAAAGAAAAAAAAAAGAGAAGTCAAAAGGGGGGTAATAACTTGTGAGATTATTAACTCATTGTCATTGTGTTAGGGACAAAAGCATGAAGTTTGAAACCTGACTTGAGGAATTGTTAATCAAGAATCATTCATATGAGTTGAATTTCTCAAATATTTTTGTATATCCCAGAAAAACCAATAATTCTTTCTTAGCCCAGCCCCATTACAAGCCTCACAAGACCTTTTGATTTAAGTCTTGTTTAACAATTGTTGATTGCTTGAAGATGATTATCAATATTGGATTGTCTAAATGAAGTGATTGAATGAGATAAACACTTACCTGTGAGAATTAGAGATGAGTATATATAACTCTATTTGAGAGATCATGCTTCTCTGAGGATAGTTGAGGACTAATTATTCTTTGTTGATTTCTATAACTTGAATGCTTATGTGTTCTATTTTCATTTGGAGTTGTGAGCATCACCCCTGAAAATTTTATGTTGTGGTTCTAGAAGAGAAAGAGATAATAGGTGATGATTTTGTTTTGGAAAAACTACTTTGCTTGGGACAAGCAAGATTCTAGGTTGGGGGGAGTTGTTAAGTGGTAAAAAGTTGATATAATTATGTCTTGAATTGTTATAAAACTACTTAAATTATGTTAATTCTAATATATTTTTCTCCCAATATAGGATGAATTCGAGAATATCTTGATACAAGAGTAAGGAGCATAATTGTCAGCATAATTGGAGTAAAATTGAAAGAAAGAAGAGCGCTTAAGCGAATGAATGATGCGAGGCCCGACCCAAATTCTCTTATAAAAAGACAGTCTTAGAGGAGAGGAGGCACGACTACTGTTAGGGTTTTGTCCAATCTTCATCAATTCTTCACTTCTTCATCAATTGGAGCATTGTAATGGCCAACATGAGTGGCTAACTTCATTCTCTTAGGATTCGGTGCACTTCCTTTGAACTCTTTTGTATCATGGTGATATTTTGATATATTAATCTATGTTTTGATGTTGTTATTCTTATCCTTTATGCTTTGGAATGATTTATTCTTGATTGTTTGATGTATGATTGGAAAATATATCTTGAACTCTAGATCACGGTAAGAATATTTGTTACGTTAATTTCCAGGAATGGAATGAATGTATCAAGTGCTTAAACACCCTAACCCTAATGCTGGAAAATCTCTTAATTGTGTGAGGAATCAACATTTATTAGGTTTTCTTATGAATTTCATGTGTGAGGAATCAACATGGATGATTTGAATAGGTTACATCAACATTGTTAGGTTAATTGACGTTCTTAATTGATTTAGCCATTACAAAAGAGGGATAAGGAAGGAAGTCAATCTAAGTACCTTTAATTGATATTTTCTCAACAATTTACAGTTCTTTGTCATTTAAATTCAACTCAACTCTTATTTGCAAAACCCAATCTATTTAATATACTTAGTAAGCATAATTGGGAATTTTCATTGAAACTGTTCCTCGTGGGATCGAATTTTATTTTATCGAAATATTATATTGCGATTGATAATTTTGGTACGCTTGCCAATAATTCAACAAGTAATGCTTGAGTCTTGATAATCGTTGCAGGGAGCTTTAGGTACACAGTTGAGGATGAGTTCAGCATATCATCCTCAGACTGATGGACACCTTTGGTGGAGTTCACGTATAATAATAGCTACCACTCTAGCATTGGGATGGCGCCATATGAAGCTTTGTATGGAAGAAGGTGGCAAACACCATTATGTTGGTATCAAGATGGGGAAATAGTGATGATAAGACTAGAATTGTTGCAACAAACCACAGAGAAGTAAGTTGATTCAAGATCGAATGTGAGCAACTCAAAGCAAATAGAAATCTTATGCTGATAAGAGAAGAAGACCTCTTGAGTTTGAGGTGGGAGATCATGTATTTCTACGAGTGACTCCAACGACTGGCTTTGGGAGGGCCATTAGATCGAGGAAGTTAACACCAAAGTTTCTTAGGCCATATCAAATTCTTAAGAGGATTGGTCTGATTGCTTATGAGACTGTGTTGCTACTGTCACTGGCAAAATTACATAATGTATTCCACATATCACAGTTGAGGAAGTATGTTCCAAATCCTACACATGTTCTGGAGGAGGATGAAGTTCAGATTAGTGATGATTTGACCCTAGATGTTGGACCAGTACGAGTGCTAGACGTGCAAGTCAAAAGGATTCGTGGAAAGGATATTCGCACGGTGAAAGTGCTTTGGGATGAGGGAACGCAAGAAGCAACTTGGGATTTGGAGGACAACATGAAGAGATTATATCCATACATGTTTCTTGGTAAGGACAATTTTCAAGGATGAAAATTTTTGGGTTGGGGAGAATGTAAAATAACATATCTTGAAAATTTTTACATCACATTGGATAAGCAATGAAGTGAGTGATAGTAACTATATAATTGACTTAAATTCCATGATGTTTCTTGTAAGACCCAGGAAAATAATTATATATTTTAAGGTAGAAATTGGAAGTAAGGGAAGTAATTAAATTAAGAATTTAATAATATTGTAGAGATGAAGACTGACTCATTTGCTTAGATCCTTGCCTTGAGATATAGGGGTCACGGGTTCAATTCTTGTATGTGCATTAGAACAATTATAATTTTTTATTATTTTATAATTGTTTAGAAAATAATCATGTGTGTGCCTGAACGTTGAGTATGCTTAGGGACTTAGCAAATTTTAAATTGCTACATTTAGAAATTATTGGTTTATGGTTTGGAGTAATGCTTGAGTCTTAGGGGTGGTGAGTTCAAATCTTGACTAGAGTAGAAAGAAGGAAATAATGTATATTTTTTTATTGTGTGGTATGCCTTGGGAGGTGAAAAATTGAGACAAATACATTGAATATATACATAGACATAAAGTTAATTAAGAAGTAAGTGGGCTGGAAATTGGGAGAGGAAGGGCTTGGATCAGAATAATAATAATAATAATATATGATTTTTAATTTAAACTGTTTATTTATATAGTCTGGTAAATGAAAGCAAAGGGGTCAGGAGAGCTAATTTAAAAATTAGGGTTTGGGGGACTGCAGAGTGCATAGTGGGTGAGAGATGTGGATTGGGAGCCAAAGAGATTAGGGCAAGCCAAGTAATCTTGCAGCAAGAATATCCAGGTAAGGGGTGCAAAAACTTGTTTCTTATTTTTTTGAACCGGTTGATTTCTTAAGTTGTCAACATGGAATTGTGAGGAGAGTCTTCTTGCCATCAATTCTAGGTTAAACCACCATTTATCTCATTCCTACATGAATTGGAACCAAACAAGAATATTTGATAAAAATTTTGTATGGTTGTTCTAGTGTATTTTGGATACTCTACAATGCTCTTTTCATATTTTAGAGTTTAGAAATAGATTCCTTGGATGCTAAAACCTAGAGTTAGCCATAAAAATCACTTAAATTGGATTTTTCTAGAGGAAGATGATGAAAAATGTGTTGAGAGGTGTTGCTTGGAAAAATCTGCACGTAAATAGAATCTTTGGAAAATTATATAAAAATCTACTTGGTTTTTAATTCTAAAATTTCGTTATATGTTCCTTCATATATCTAGTTCGTCTGTGATTTATTTCAAAATTTTCTAACAAGTAGTTTTTCCATGAAAAATCTTGGAAGTGATTAGGTTTTGAGTTGGGCGAAACAGAGTTATTATGTCCGCCCATCAACTTTGAAAAATCATATAAAATAGAGATTGAATGTTTTGAGATGAAATTTTTATCGTAGTTGTGACTCGTATGTATATGTTAAGTATATTAAATTTCATAATTTTATGACCATTATTTAATTTTATAAAAATATCTTTGAGTTCTCGCCCTGGTAATGAAATCTTCAAAACAATGTTATTCCCGTTTTCATTTCATGTTACTACTACTATTGTTGTTTTATTTTATTGCTACTGCTGTCTATATTATTTTGGTGTAGAATTTGTGGGAGTTGTTGAACATACAAGGACTTGATGTTGAACTTACATGGACATGAAGCTTGTTGATTTTGATGATGATTTAAGAACAAAGAACTTAGAGAGTTGAAGACTTGTATTCTTGTGTAATAACTCTGTTTTGATGAGTTTGAGTCTGTAATATTAGAGTCTAAGATAGTCAGTACATACTCTACTCTTTAGAAGCTTCAAAAACTCATTTTTATCAAATACTCACGGGTTTAATCAATTAAAGGGTCAAATAATTGATTATTACAGAGAGAAAAACCATTTTTTGTATCAGCTCTCTGTAATAATCGATTAACACTCCTGTTAATCGATTAACAGGACAAATAATCGATTAAAACAGTGCGTTGAGGGTTTCTGTTGATTTTGGCTCTGTAATAATCGATTAACACTTGAGATAATCGATTATTTCAGTCAGATTTGCATTTTGAACTTCGAATTAAACCTATTTTTGAAAACCCTAGTCCTAATACATCAAGTTTCGAAAATCCCCAATTCTCAAACCCTAATTCATCTACTTAAGGTTCTTTAAGGCTCTCAGAAAATAGAACAACCGTTTTCAAACAAAAGTTGAGATTTGTGATTGCCAGAGAACTGTTTGTTGGAGGAAAAAGGGGCTTTTGGAACCTGGTGTGGGCTAGAAGCGATAAGAATCACTAAGTAGAGTTCTTAGTGGATTATGTGTTATGCCGTCTCTAGGAAAAGTTATTCTTCATCTCTTGTGTGACTCAAGAGAGGTGTTTTCATTACTCTATCTTTTCCATTGTTATCTGTTTGTAATAACTTTGTTTATAGTGACAACGTTAATCCTTTGTTTGAGTGATTAGCAACTGGACGTAGGGTCTTTTGATCCAAACTAGTATAAATCTTCTGTGTAAGACTCTATCCTTATCCTATTTACATTTACACAGTATTTTAATCGGTAAAATTTGGGGAAAATTTTTAAAACCTAATTTTTGTTAAGAAACCAATTCACCCCCCTCTTGGTTTTTGTCCGTTCACGCAAATATTCCGCTGCGCGATTCTAACAAGTGGTATCAGAGCTTGCTTTGATAGTCATTCAAATCTTTCGAAATTGGTCGGACAAAATCAAACTTTTGCTGAAGGTGCTTCTATCAACAGACTCCCACTTTTTGCGGGTCAAAATTATTCATTTTGGAAAGTTAGAATGCAAATCTTTTTAGAGCCTGTTGATAGAGATGTTTGGGACGCTATTTTAAACGGTCCCTATATTCCTAAAGTTTCTGAAAACGGAGTAGATGTTCCTAAACCATTTTCTAGATGGACAACGGAGGAAAATAGAAAAGCTCAATTTGACGTTAGGGTTAGAAATATTATTTCATCTGCTTTAACCCTTGATGAGTTTTACAGGATCTCCGTTTGTAAAAGTGCTCAAGAGATGTGAGAAATGTTAAGAGTGACCCACGAAGGTACCGACGATGTTAAGAGAGCACGGAAAAATTCTCTAATCCAAGAATATGAGATGTTCCGAATGTAGCAAGGCGAAACGATATTTGACTTTCAAAAGCATTTCACACACATTCTGAACCATCTCACCGGGTTAGGTAAAATTTTTGATGTTGATGAATTAAATGTTAAAATCTTGAAATCTTTGGATAGGAAATGACAACCTAAGGTGACAGCCATCTCAGAGTCACAAAACCTTGCTACAATGTCTATGGCTGCGCTCTTTGGAAAGTTGAGAGAGCATGAGCTTGAGCTAGGAAGACTAAATGATGAGGAAGGACAACATCAAAAGAGGAACTTAGCCTTCAAAATTGAAATTTCTAAAGGTAAGAATAAAAAGGAAGAAGAAGACTCGGAGAATGAAGAAGAAGAATTGAGTCTTATGATAAAGAAGTTTACAAAATTCATGAAAACCAAAGGAAGACATCCATTTGAAGGTAAGGAAAAGGTAAGAGAAAATACTTCTGTAAATATCAAATGTTATGGTTGTGGTGAAACAGGACACGTGAAGACCGAATGTCCAAACAAGAAAAATGAAGAAAAAAAAGGCAAAAAGTTCTTCAAGAAGAAAGCCTACATCGCTTGGGACAATAGTGATTCAAGTTCGGAATCAAGTGACTCAGAAATTGAAGCCAATATTTGCTTAATGGCAAATGACAATATATCTTCTGATTTTGAGGTAAGTGATTCCGACTCATCTTCAAGTGATGATGAAAATAATTTTGATGAATTGCAAAATGCATATAATGAATTGTTTAGTGCCTTTAAGGACTTGAAAAATGAATACAAAGCTGTGAAAAAGAGTTTAAGTAGATCCGAAAAGGAGGTAGAGTCCTTAAAAACTAAAATTGCATGTTTAGAGGAAAAAGAAACCTTAGAAACGAAAATTGTATGTATTGATGAGAATGATGATAAGAATATAGCATGTGCATCTTGTAAAGAGTATGAATATGACATTGATATACTTAATCATTTGCTTGATAAAGCTGAAAAGGAATTAAGTAATAATAATAAAGATAAAGTTTTTATAGCTCAAAATAGAGTAAACCATCAAGTTCCCTTGAAAAAGCCTAAAATGAAAAATAGAAGAGTATGGGTTGAAAAAGGAACTAGAGTATCTATTGTTAGAAATGCTTCATATTCAAAAGCTACATCTAAAGCATGTTTTTATTGTATGAAACATGGTCATACTTCAAATAGATGTAAAATCAAACATTTTGGTGTTCCTAAAGGAAAATATATTTGGGTTCCTTTAGTTAAATAATTTGTTTATCTCTAACCCCAAGGACCCAAAAATTATGGGGACCTAAGTTTACTATGTTCTTGTTTTGTAGGAAACTTCCAAATCAAAGAAGTTTATGTGGTATCTTGATAGTGGATGCTCTAAACATATGTCCGAAGACAAAACAAAATTTGTGAGTTTCAAAGCTAAAGAACAAGGATATGTAACTTATGGGCACAACAACAAAGGAAAGATTCTTGGAATTGAAAATATAGGTGGTGCAAATACTTTGGAGATTAAGGATGTGCTTCTTGTTGATGGGATAAATCATAATCTCCTTAGCATAAGTCAACTATGTGACAAAGGATTTAAGGTAATCTTTGAAAGTAAGTTTTGTACCATACATTTAATAGATTCCGAAAATGTAGCATTGAAAGGAATTAGGCATAATAACATATACTTGATTGATTTGGATTGTATACATGATACTAGTATAACATGCTTAGTTGCTAAGGAAGAAAACCCATGGTTATGGCATAAGAGAGCAGCTCATATAAATATGCATCATTTAAACAAATTGATATCAAAGGATTTAGTTGTTGGTTTGCCTAAGTTAAAATTTGAAAAAGATAGGTTATGTGATGCATGTCAAAAAGGTAAACAAGTAAAATCATCATTTAAATCAAAGAACGTTATTTCCACATCAAAACCTTTAGAATTATTACATTTAGACTTATTTGGTCCTTCTAGGATAAAAAGCTTTGGTGGAAATTATTATGATCTTGTGATTGTTGATGACTTTTCTAGATATACTTGAACATTTTTCTTAACAATGAAAAGTGAAGCTTTTAAGGTCTTTAGGAAGTTTGCAAAGCAAATTCAAAATGAAAAAGACTTAAGAATTAAGGTATTAAGAAGTGACCATGGTGGTGAGTTTCAAAATGAAAAGTTTGAAAATTATTGTGAGGAAAATGGAATATTACATAACTTTTCTGCTCCTAGGACTCCCTAACAAAATGATGTAGTTGAAAGGAAAAATAGGTCACTAGAGGAACATGCTAGAACAATGCTAAATGAATCAAATGTTCCTAAATATTTTTGGGCTGATGCGGTAAGTACTGCATGTTATATTTTGAATAGAATGCTCATTAGGCCAATTATAAAATCAACTCCCTATGAATTGTTAAATGGTAGAAAGTCTAATGTTGCTCATTTGAAAATATTTGGATGTAAGTGCTTTGTGTTAAATAATGGAAAGAACAACTTAGGAAAATTTGACTCAAAAGCCGATGAGGGCATTTTCTTAAGTTATTCATTAACTAGCAAAGCTTATAGAGTGTTTAATAGAAGAACCTTAAATGTTGAAGAAACTATACATGCTACTTTTGATGAAATTGTAGACCTTGGGGGAAATCCTCTTGAGTCAAATAAAGAACTTGCAGGTGATGATGAGTATATAAGAGAGGCTCTTGATGAATTGTATTTGGAAGAAAATGAGTCTTCTCAAACACCTGAATTAGCAAAAGAATGGCAATCTCCAAGAGGACTTTCAATGGACAATATTATTGGTGATATCTCAAAAGGGGTAAGAACTAGAAATATGGCTAATTTTTGCATGTTTGTAGTTTTTGTGTCACAGATAGAACCCAAAAATGTTGAGGAAGCACTTAAAGATGACCAATGGTGCATAGCAATGCAAGAGGAACTTAATCAATTTGAAAGGAATCAAGTCTGGGAATTAATTCCAAGAGAAGAATCACATCAAGTAATTGGAACTAAATGGGTATTTAGAAACAAACTTGATGAAGATGGAAATATAATAAAGAATAAAGCCAGACTTGTTGCCAAAAGTTAATGTCAGGAGGAAGGTATTGATTATGATGAAACTTATGCTCCTGTTGCCAGGTTAGAGTCTATACGCCTACTTCTTGCTTATGCATCATTGATGAAATTTAAATTATATCAAATGGATGTTAAAAGTGCATTTTTGAATGGGTTTATTAAAGAAGAAGTATATGTGCAGCAACCCCCTGGATTTGAGGATTTTAGTTATCCTAATCATATCTTTAAATTGAAGAAAGCATTATATGGTTTGAAACAAGCTCCTAGGTCTTGGTATGAAAGGTTAAGTAGTTTTCTAACTTCAAATGATTTTTCTAGAGGAAAAATTGACTCTACTTTGTTTATAAAGAAAGTAAAAGAGCATATCCTATTGGTTTAAGTATATGTTGATGATATCATTTTTGGATCAACTGATAATTCTTTGTGTGTAGAATTTGCTAAGATAATGCATGGAGAATTTGAAATGTCTATGATGGGAGAATTAACGTTCTTCCTTGGACTTCAAATCAAGCAACTTAAAGATGACATTTTTGTCTCTCAAACCAAATACTGCAAAGAGATTCTAAAAAATTTTGGAATGGACACTTCAAAGGAAGCTAACACACACATGGGAACTTCATGCTATTTAGACAAGGATGAATCAGGTTTGGAAATTAATCAATCCATGTATAGAGGTATGATAGGTTCTCTATTATACTTAACTGTAAGTAAACCTGATATTATGCATTCTGTCTGTGTGTGTGCTAGATTTCAGGCATGTCCAAAAGAATCTCACCTAACTGCAGTAAAATGTATTTTAAAATATTTAAAAGGAACTACTGGTTTTGGTTTATGGTATCCATCTGAAGCTTGTACTAGTTTAATAGGTTATTCTGATGCTGATTATGGTGGATGCAAAATAGATAGAAAAAGTACTAGTGGGACATGTCATTTGTTAGGATCATCTTTAGTATCTTGGCATTCTAAGAAACAGGCATGTGTTGCTTTATCCACCATTGAAGATGAATATATTTGTTGAATTATTGACAAGCGTACCAAATTATCAATCGCAGTATAGTATTTCGATTAAATAAAAGTCGATCCCACGAGGAACGGTTTCAATGGAAATTCCCAATTTTATGCTTACTAAGTAGATTAAAACAGAATGAGTTTTGCATAAAGAGTTGAATTGAAATTAAATGACAAAGAATTGTAAATTGTTGAGAAAATATCAAATAAAGGTACTTATGATTGACTTCCTTCCTTATCCCTCTTTTGTAATGACTATGTCAATTAAGAACGTGAATTAACCTAACAATGTTGATGCCACCTACTCAAATCATCCATTTTGATTCCTCACACATAAAATTCATAAGAAAACCTAATAAATGTTGATTCCTCACACAATTAACAGATTTTCCAGCATTAGAGTTAGGGTGGTTTAAGCAATTGATACATTCATCCATTCCTGGCAATTAACGTAACAAATATTCTTACCGTGATCTAGGGTTCAAGATATATTTTCCAATCATACCTCAAACAATCAAGAATAAATCATTCCAAAGCATAAAGGATAAGAATAACAACATCAAAGCATAGATTAATATCTCAAAATATCATCATGATACAAAAGAGTTCAAAGGAAGTGCACCGAATCCTAAGAGAATGAAGTTAGTCACTCATGTTGGCCATTACAATGCTCCAATTGATGAAGAAGGGAAGAATTGATGATGATTAGACAAAACCCTAACAGTAGTCGTGCCTCCTCTCCTCCAAGACTGCTTTCTTTTCTCAAAACACAACTTATCTTTTTATAAGAGAATTTGGGCCGGGCCTCGCATCATTCATTCTCTTAAGCGCTCTTCTTTCTTTCAATTTTACTCCAATTATGCTGACAATTATGCTCCTTACTTTTGTATCAAGGTATTCTCGAATTCATCCTATATTGGGAGAAAAATATATTAGAATTAACATAAGTTAAGTGGTTTCATAACAATTCAAGACATAATTATATCAACTTTTTACCACTTAACAACTCCCCCCAACCTAGAATCTTGCTTGTCCCAAGCAATGTAGTTTTTCCAAAACAAAATATCACCTATTATCTCTTTCTCTTCTAGAACCACAACATAAAAATTTTTAGGGGTGATGCTCACAACTCCAAATTAAAATAGAACACATAAGCATTCAAGTTATAGAAACCAACAAAGAATAATTAATCCTTAACTATCCTCAGAGAAGCATGATCTCTCAAATAGAGTTATATATACTCATCTCTAATTCTCACAGGTAAGTGTTTATCTCATTCAATCACTTCATTTAGACAATCCAATATTGATAATCATCTTCAAGCAATCAACAATTGTTAAAGAAGACTTAAATCAAAAGGTCTTTTGAGGCTTGTAATGGGGCTGGACTAAGAAAGAATAATTGGTTTTTCTGGGATATACAAAAATATTTGAGAAATTCAACTCATATGAATGATTCTTGATTAACAATTCCTCAAGTCAGGTTTCAAACTTCATGCTTTTGTCCCTAACACAATGACAATGAGTTAATAATTTCACAAGTTATTACCCCCCTTTTGACTTTTTTTTTTTTGCTTTTGCATGTATCCTTTTTTTTGGCTTTGCAAATTTTTAAGCTTTGCTTTTCCTTTTTCTTTACACTTTTTTTTAACAATAACACCCCAACAATACCTGTAGGACAACAAACAATACTCAAGAATAGGAAAAATAGTGACATTCATACTCATTTCTTTTCTCAAATATAGGAAGGTACATAAATAATGTTTAGGCTTAAGGGTTCTGTTTAAGAAACAATATTATTTTTGGCTCAAAAGGGGTTCAAATCGATGTCCTAAAATTAATGCAGGGTTGGCTATTTGACTCTGGTTTAAATCTACTACAAAGAAAAAATATGTCTTTATCATTTTCAAGTCTTGCCAACATGCAATCACATCAAAGAATCAACCAATATCAGTTATCATCACAAAGTGTTGACACTTAATTTATATGTTTTTGGTACTCTGCTCACCTGGGTTTTGGCTAGCTTCTCCAATTCATTTAATTCCTAATTTTTCTCATCAATTCCTTTTCACTATCATACTCAATATCCCAAAATCACTTGTTATTGGAAACAATCAAAATTATTTTTCACGTTCTAGATTTGAATTAGACAATAAACAATAATCTCATATATGGCTCTAAAACAAATTATGGGACAACAAGGGAATTCAAAATTTAAAATAAAGCAATTAAAAACATTAAATTAAAAACAAAGGAATTAAAAACATTAAAAGCAAAGTAAGTTTCCGCCCTCATTTTCTTCACTTGTCATGTACTCCTTATCTTGTGCCTCAGCCTCAGCTGCAGACTTTCTCACCCCCTCCAGAAAAGTTGGACTGTCCCCAGGCCATTGAAGTAAGGCTTCAAAGTCTTGAGGAGAAGTGCACTATGTACCTGGAGCAATCTTGCAAAGAAAGAACCTAAGGAAGAAAAATGCAAAAAAAAACTTAAGCTGCAAAAAGGAAAAAAACAAATTCAAAACATTGGGTTGCCTCCTAGGAGCGCTTGTTTAACGTCTTCAGCTCGACGCCTATTTGCTTTAGGGCTCATGCAGGTGAGTGATCAAGGTGATATATACGCATTCTCCATCCCTTGACTGTCCTTGTGGGAATGAATTTATTCTTCTCATTGCGAATAACCTTACAACTGCCAGAGATTGGATAAATCATACTTGCTTCAGGAGGTTTCAGTATCTCTCTTTGAATAACTTCCTTCATAGTCAGACTAAGATGTCTTTGGGGTTGTATAACAGGCTTGTAATCTTATTTTTCAGTTGAGATGGTTAATTCCTCCAAAGTGTCTATTCTAAGACAATCTTTCTTGTCTTCTGGTTGTTGTACAACTTCAAACAGATTAAAATTAACTTCATCATCTCCACTTCTAATTTTCAACTTGTCCATGTCAACATCTATAATTACTTTGGCAGTCTTCATAACTAGCCTTACCAGGATCAATGGGACTTCTTCATTTTCCTCCATGTCCATAATCACAAAATCAACAGGAAATATGAAGTTATCCACTCTAACTAAAACATCTTCTGCTACTCCATAAGGAATCTTTACATATCTGTCAGCTAGCTGTAATGTCATTCTTGTAGACTTTACTTCCAAGTCTCCTATTCTTTTAAGCATAGACAAAGACATTAGATTTATACTAGCACCCAAATCAAGTAATGACTTACCTACTTGTAACGTCCCAATTGTGACTGGTATAGTGAAATTGCCAGGATCCTTGGACTTTTGAGGTAATGATTTCTGAATTATAACGCTGCATCCTGCTTCTAGCTCCACTGTTTCTGTAATAAATCTCCTTTTCTTAGTTAACAACTCTTTCATGAATTTTGCATAAGTCGGCATCTGCTCCATAGCTTCCATAAATGGAATATTGATCTGTAAATGGTTGAAAATATCCATGAATCTTGCAAACTGTATTTCTTTATCTATCTGTGAAGGATGACGAGGATATGGTAAATCCTTCAATTGCGGTATTTGATTCTCATCTTTCTCCCTCCTTTTCTCACTCTTTTTATTTTTCTTTTCTTTTTCAGTATTTTTTTCTTTTTCTATATTCTCACTTTTATTTTTCTCTTTTTCTCCTTCACACTCATCTTTCTTCTTTTCATCCTCTTTTTCTTGCAAGGTTTCCTTCTCTACAACCAAGTTCTCACCAATCCCTTCTCCTATAACCTTACCACTCCTTGTAGTTATTGAATTACATTGCTCCTTTGGATTGGTTTGTGTGTTAGCTAAAAACTGTCCTCCTTGTTGCTGCTCGGATAATTGCTTAGCCAGTTGGCCTATCTGGGTCTCTATATTTCTGAATGAAGCTTTAGTATTTTTCTGATTAGCCATAGTGCTTTGCATGAATTTTTCTACAATATCCTCCAATTTACTTATTCTGTCAGGCACTGAAGGATAATGTTGTTGCTGCTGTTGATATGGGGGTTGCTGATATGACTGTTGTTGAAATGTAGGTTGTCTTGTAGATGGGCTAACACCTTGGTTCCACCCAAAATTCTGATTTTGATTTTGATTCCCTCTCCATCCTTGTGCAAAATTATTCTGATAATTATTAGGATTAGGAAAATTACTTTGTCTGCCTTGACTACTACCTTGAGCACCCATATAATTAGCTTCTTCTTGTTGAATGTTTCCTTGATAAGAGCATTGTTCATTTGCATGATCACCTCCACATACATCACAACTCATTTGTTGATTAAGAATAGATTGTACTGTGTGCATTTGTTGAGGTAATTTCTCTATCTTCTGGTTCAATGCTGTAATTTGTTGTGTTATAAGTTTATTCTGGGCTAAGATAGCATATGAGCTGTTAACTTCAAGTACTCCCTTCCTTTGAATTGGATGTCTATCATGTTGAGCCTGTTGGTCTGTAAAGGCTAGTGCATCAATAATTCTGGTGGCATGATCAATTTCTACATCCAACATTGATCCTCCTGCTGCAGCCTCTAATAACATCTTTGCATCATGTCGCAAGCCAGTATAGAAAATATTCAACTGAGAAACGTCATCAAATCCATGATTTGGGCATCTTCTCAATAGTGATTTAAATTTCTCCCATGCTTCACAAAATTGTTCATATGCTCCTTGTCTAAAAGAAGTGATGTCAGATTTTGCTTTGATGTAGCGGGATGGTGGGAAAAATCTATTCAGAAACTTTTCTTCTACACTACTCCAATTAGTCAAACTCTGATTAGGATGTGCTTTCAGCCACTCCTTTGCCCTACCTGCCAAAGAAAAAGGAAATAATATCAAATATGCAGATTCAAGATTTGCTTCTCTAAATCCCATGGTACAAATCAACTCATAAAAAGTAGACAAATGAATATAAGGGTCTTCATGATCCAATCCAGTGAATTGATGAGCACTAATCAAGCTTAAGAAAGCTAGATTCATCTACAATGTATGATCATCCGGAATGACAATGCTGGAAAAATGCCTTGGACCTTGCTGCATAGCACAATTTTTAAGAGTTCTTCTAGGTGGATTTGCATTTGGATTTTGATTTGGATTTGGATTTGAATTTGGATTTGCTCCTTCTTCCGCCATATCTTCTATAATTGGGTCTGGTAAATCAAGTGTGAAAGAAGAATTAATAGATTCTCTTGTAGTTTGTTCTTGAGTTTCCGTTCTTCTGAAAATACTTGTCATCTTAAATGCATAAATCAAAAGAGTAACTCAAGCAAATATTAGCACAAACTAAAAACTAAATAATAATAATAATAATAATAATAATAATAATAATAATAATAATAATAATGATAATAATAATAATAATGATAATAATAATGATAATAATGATAATAATAATAATAATGATAATAATAATAATAATGATAATAATAATAATGATAATAATGATAATGATAATAATAATAATAATGATAATAATGATAATGATAATAATAATAATGATAATAATGATAATGATAATGATAATAGATAATGATAATAATAATGATAATAATAATAATAATAATAATAATAATAATGATAATGATAATAATAATAATGATAATAATAATAATAATAATAATAATAATAATAATAATGATAATAATGATAATGATAATAATGATAATAATGATAATAATAATAATAATAAATAATAATAATAATAAAAACTGAAATAAAAATAAAATACTCAATAAGCTAAACAAAGAATTCTCAAAGAACACCGTTCCCTAAGCAACTGCGCCTAAAATACTTGTTGAATTATTGGCAAGCGTACCAAATTATCAATCGCAGTATAGTATTTCGATTAAATAAAAGTCGATCCCACGAGGAACGGTTTCAATGGAAATTCCCAATTTTATGCTTACTAAGTAGATTAAAACATAATGAGTTTTGCATAAAGAGTTGAATTGAAATTAAATGATAAATAACTGTAAATTGTTGAGAAAATATCAATTAAAGGTACTTAGGATTAGCTTCCTTCCTTATCCCTCTTTTGTAATGGTTATGTCAATTAAGAACGTCAATAAAGAACGTCAATTAACCTAACAATGTTGATGCCACCTACTCAAATCATCCATGTTGATTCCTCACACATGAAATTCATAAGAAAACCTAATAAATGTTGATTCCTCACACAATTAAGAGATTTTCCAGCATTAGGGTTAGGGTGTTTAAGCAATTGATATAGTCATTCCATTCCTGGCAATTAACGTAACAAATATTCTTACTGTGACCTAGGGTTCAAGATATATTTTCCAATCATACCTCAAACAATCAAGAATAAATCATTCCAAAGCATAAAGGATAAGAATAACAACATCAAAGCATAGATTAATATCTCAAAATATCACCATGATATAAAAGAGTTCAAAGGAAGTGCACTGAATCCTAAGAGAATGAATTTAGTCACTCATGTTGGCCATTACAGTGCTCCAATTGATGAAGAAGGGAAGAATTGATGAAGATTAGACAAAACCCTAATAGTAGTCGTGCCTCCTCTCCTCCAAGACTGCTTTCTTTTCTCAAAACACAACTTATCTTTTTATAAGAGAATTTGGGTCGGCCCTCGCATCATTCATTCGCTTAAGCGCTCTTCTTTCTTTCAATTTTACTCCAATTATGTTGACAATTATGCTCCTTACTTTTGTATCAAGGTATTCTCGAATTCATCCTATATTGGGAGAAAAATATATTAGAATTAACATAAGTTAAGTGGTTTCATAACAATTCAAGACATAATTATATCAACTTTTTACCACTTAACAATATTGTAGCTGGTAATTACTGTGCTCAAATTTTGTGGATGAAACAACAACTAGAAGATTATAGTATATTTCTAAATGACATTCCTTTGATGTGTGATAATACAAGAGCAATCAATCTTACTAAGAATCCAGTAATGCACTCTAGGACTAAACATATAGAAATTAGACATCATTTCTTGAGAGATCATATAAGTAAAGGAAATTGTAACATTGAGTATGTTGATACAAAGCATCAATTAGCGAATATTTTTACTAATCCTCTTCCCAAGGATAGATTCTATGATCTTAGAAGAGACTTAGGAATATTAAAAATAGTCTAAACTCTTCTTATCTGACCAATATTTGCTTTGATTGAGGGGGAGTTATTTCCAAATTATGCATATTTTGAGGGGGAGCTCTTAATTTTTTATCATAATCAAAATAGGGGGAGAAATATTTAAAGCCTCTTATGATTAAATTTAAATATTATCTGGTATATTTAATGTTTTTGTTAATGTGACAGATAAAACAGGTTATTACAAGGCTTTAAAAGAAAATTTTGATCATCATAAAAAAAGGGGAGATTGTTGAACATACAAGGACTTGATGTTGAACTTACATGGACATGAAGTTTGTTGATTTTGATGATGATTCAAGAACAAAGAACTTAGAGAGTTGAAGACTTGTATTCTTGTGTAATAACTCTATTTTGATGAGTTTGAGTCTGTAATATTAGAGTCTAAGATAGTCAGTACATAGTCTACTCTTTAGAGGCTTCAAAAACTCATTTTTATCAAATACTCACGGGTTTAATCGATTAAAGGGTCAAATAATCGATTATTACAGAGAGAAAAACCATTTTCTATATAAGCTCTCTGTAATAATCGATTAACACTCCTATTAATCGATTAACAAGGCAAATAATCGATTAAAATAGTGCGTTGAGAGTTTCTGTTGATTTTGGCTCTGTAATAATCGATTAACACTTGAGATAATCGATTATTTCAGTCAGATTTGCATTTTGAACTTCGAATTAAACCTATTTTTGAAAACCCTAGTCCCAATACATCAAGTTTCGAAAATCCCCAATTCCCAAACCCTAATTCATCTACTTAAGGTTCTCTAAGGCTCTCAGAAAATAGAGCAACCTTTTTCAAACAAAAGTTGAGAGCTGTGATTTCCAGAGAACTGTTTGTTGGAGGAGAAAGGGGCTTTTGGAACCTGGTGTGGGCTAAAAGCGATAAGAATCACTAAGTGGAGTTCTTAGTGGATTGTGTGTTGTGCCGTCTCTAGGGAAAGTTGTTTTTCATCTCTTGTGTGACTCAAGAGAGGTGTTTTCATTACTCTATCTTTTCCATTGTTATTTGTTTGTAATAACTTTGTTTATAGTGACAACGTTAATCCTCTGTTTGAGTGATTCGCAACTGGACGTAGGGTCTTTTGATCCGAACCAGTACAAATCTTCTGTGCAAGACTCTATCCTTATCCTATTTACGTTTACACAGTATTTTAATCGGTAAAATTTGGGGAAACATTTTAAAACCTAATTTTTGTTAAGAAACCAATTCACTCCCCCTCTTGGTTTTTGTCCGTTCACGCAAACATTCTGCTGCGCGATTCTAACAGGAGTTATATGTTAAAATCTTTAAATGTAAAAAAAAAAACTTGAATTATGATATGATGTCATTACATGATGAGTTTAGGTATGTTTGATCTGCGATGAGATGTTGTATGCATATGTATGTATATAGGTGAGAAAACAGTATGAGTTCTTTGATAGTCGTAAAGTCATAATGATTTTTTTACCTAGAGGATTTTGTCGAGTCATGGTAAAGGGGTTTCGTTCCTCTGTATGTCTTTAGCATGAGCTTAGCAATAGTGCTCCATCCAAGGATTTGTCGAATGGGTGGAGTTGTTGCTAGTAAGTTTATGGAAAGCAAGGGAATGAACTTTTTCAAGCGGCGTTGGTGCGTAGGAAAAGTATGGGGATTGGCTATGAGAGAATTTTATACCATTTTTTTTTACTTGGTGGTAATATGATAAGGACTTTTCCAAGAGGCATTGGTGCGCAGGAAAATTATGGGGGTTGGCTATGAGAGAACTTTATACCGTCTATTTTTACGTGGTGGTAATATGATAAAGTGTTATTGTTGTAGTGTTGAAAATATGTATTTGTGGATATTATGAATGAGTTTTGTTACATTATGATAATGCTAGGTGAATTATATGATGACATGCATGATATGTGATAAGATACATGTTTTACTCACCCTTGCATGTTTGTGGTGTTGGTTTCCACCTGCGATGATCATATGACTTGTGTTATGCAGGAGTAGATGTTGATTCAGATACTGTTAGAGAAGCTTAGCGGTGAGAAGTTCGCGGAGAAGCTTTTTGGGAGTTTTTTCATATATTTGAAAATGTCCTTTTGAAAATAATGTAATAGTGTAGTGATTTTGAGTTTGCACTGGAAAGATTTGATATTAAGTCTCATTTTGATTATTTAAGTTAGTTTTTTAGATAAACAAAATTTTATTTTGACGAATAAAGAGGTTTAGGATAAAACTTTTATCAAGTGTTATTTGAGAAAAAATAATTGTGAAAAAAAAACAATTTACACGTGACATCTCGAAAGGGGTGTTACATTTGTGGTATCAGAGCCTAGTTTTTACGGTTTTAAAGTTTTTGATTTTTTTTTTGAAAATTTTGGTTTGTGGGGAAGTGAGCTAGATGCTTTTCTGTTGTGTGCTTTGTGCATACTTTGATTGCAGGATCTCTTTGGAAGAGTCTGTGAGTATGAGGCTTGTTAATTCTGATGTGGTTAGATTGTATGCTTGTGATGCTTTGATGATATATTTTGTGTGCCTTAGATGATTGAAGTACTTATATTATTAGGCCGATTTATTTTACTTGACGTATGTGGTCCAGATGGCACATCGTGGACCAAGTACTTTGAACCCTATCTAGCCTGCTGATGAGATTGCACTGGCCATCCAACAAATGGTTGATGCGATTTTGCAGCAAAAAGCCAACAATGCACCTGGGAAACATGTCAACCTGAACAATTTCATGAGGCACAATCTTGCCAAGTTCGTGGTGAATCTTATTTTTTTACCACTTGAAGGGTTGAACGTCATTCTAGGGATGGATTGGTTGACTTCTAATCACATTCTTATCGATTGCGGGCAACATAAGGTGGTGTTTTTGGAGGCGACTGGGTTGGAACTAGGTTTGGTTTAGTCGATTCTGCAAGAGTTGAAGGATGGAGCTACCTGTTATTTGGCGATAACTCAAGAGAAAAAGAAGAGTGCCAAGGAGGAGATAATAGGGATATCAGTGGTGGAAGAGTATGCCAATGTCTTTCCTGACAAAGTATCGGGGTTGTCGTCGAGCAGAAAGGTGGATTTTGCTATCGATTTGGTTCCGGGAGTAGGTCTGGTATCAATGGCTCCGTATAGAATGGCTCCAGTAGAGTTGGCAGAGTTGAAAAAGAAAATTGAGGATCTATTGGAGAAGAAGTTTATTAGATCAAGTGTTTCACCATGGGGTGCTTCGGTTTTGTTGGTGAAGAAGAAGGACGGAAGCTCAAAGTTGTGTATTGATTATCGGTAATTGAATAAGTTGACGATCAAGAATAAGTATCCTTTGCCGAGGATGGATGATCTGTTAGATCAATTGAAGGGAGTAGAGGTGTTTTCAAAGGTTGATTTGAGATCTGGATATCATCATATCTTAGTCAAACCAGAAGATGTACAGAAGACGACGTTCAGGTCTTGTTATGGACATTATGAATATATGGTGATGTCGTTTGGTGTAACAAATGCACCTGCAATTTTCATCGACTACATGAATCAAATTTTTCAGCAATGTTTAGATAAGTTTGTTGTTGTGTTCATTGACGACATCCTTATTTACTCAAAGGATCGAGAAGAACATGTCAGACACTTGAGGGTTATGTTGGGTATACTACGAGAACATCAGTTGTATGGGAAGCTATCCAAGTGCGAATTCTAGTTGGATGAAGTGCATTTTCTGGATCACGTGATATCGACACAAGGTATATTGGTGGACCCAGTGAAGGTGGAGACTGTGATGAAGTGGGAATGGTCTGAGACTGTCACGAAGGTAAGGAGTTTCTTAGGGCAAGCAGGCTATTATCGCAGGTTTGTGGAATGATTTTCTAAAATGGTAGGCCGTTTGACAAAACTAACTTGGAAGGATCAACCTTTCTCATGGACCGATAATTATGAAGTAAGTTTTGTAAAGATGAAGAAAAGGTTGACGAGTTCTCCAGTGCTAGCCATTCCAGATATAGCTAAAGCTTTTGAAGTTTACTGTGATGCGTCTTATCAAGGTCTGGGGTGTGTTCTAATGCAGGAGAAGAGATCGATGGCTTATGTGTCTCGACAATTGAAAGTGCATTAGAGAAATTACCTTACACATGATATAGAGTTAGCTGTAGTGGTATTTGTTTTGAAGTCTTCGAGGCATTACTTGTATGGATCAAAATTCCAGGTATTCAGTGATCATAAAAGTTTGAAGTACTTATTCGACCAGAAAGAATTGAACATGTGGTAGAGGAGGTGGATGGAGTATTTAAAGGATTATGATTTTGAACTCCTGTATCATCCAAGTAAGGCCAATGTAGTAGCTGATGCCTTAAGTAGGAAGAGAGTGCAAGTGTCGGCATTAATAGTGAAGGAGTTGGAAATGATCGAAAAATTACAGGATATGAATTTGGGGATATAGATGAACAAGGATCATATATGGTGTAGTCGTTTGATGATCACCAATGATTTCTTGGAGGAGATTAAAGGAGGACAAGTGGGGGATGAAGCATTACAGCATGTAGTGGAGTCATTAGGAACGGATCAAGCCAAGGAATTTAAATTGGGTGCTGATGGTATTCTCCGCTTCAAGAACAGAGTATGTGTGTCAGGGAAGGATGAGTTGAGAAAGATGATTCTTGAAGAAGGACATAAGAGTAGTCTTAGCATACATCCAGGTATGACTAGGATGTACAAGGACCTTAAGGAGACTTTCTGGTGGATTGGAATGAAGAAAGATGTAGCATAGTTCGTATCGTCATGCTTGGTTGTCAAAAGGCCAAGATTGAACACCAAAGACCCGGGGGTATGCTACAACAATTGGATATTCCTCAGTGGAAGTGGGACAACATATCCATGGATTTCGTGACTCATTTACCGAGATCGACAAAAGGTCATGACTCGATCTGGGTAGTCATCGACAAGTGGACGAAGAGTGCTCACTTCTTGCCTATCAACCATAGGTGGCTGATGGATAAACTGACAAAGTTGTACATTCGAGAGATTGTTAGGTTGCATGAAGTGCCAATTAGCATTATCTCAGACCGTGATCCAAGGTTTACGTCGAGGTTTTGGTAGTCGTTGTAGGGAGCTTTAGGTACACAGTTGAAGATGAGTTCAGCATATCATCCTCAGACTGATGGACAGTTTGAGAGGACTATTCAGTCCTTAGAGGATTTGTTGAGGGCTTGTGTACTAGATCATCTGGGAAGTTGGAGCGAGATTTTACCTTTCGTGGAGTTCACGTATAATAGTATAATAATAGATACCACTCTAGCATTGGGATGGTGCCATATGAAGCTTTGTATGGGAGAAGGTGTCGAACACCATTATGTTGGTATCAAGATGGGGAAGCAGTGATGATAGGATCAGAATTGTTGCAACAAACCACATAGAAAGTTAAGTTGATCCAAGACCGAATAAGAGCAACTCAAAGCAGACGAAATCTTATGCTGACAAGAGAAGAAGACCTCTTGAGTTTGAGGTCGGAGATCATGTACTTCTCCGAGTGACTCCGACGAATGGCGTTGGGAGGGCCATTAGATCGAGGAAGTTAACACCGAATTTTCTTGGGCCATATCAACTTCTCAAGAGGATTGGTCCGGTTGCTTATGAGATTGTGTTGCCACCGTCACTGGCAAACTTACATAATGTATTCCACGTATCACAGTTGAGGAAGTACGTTCCAAATCCTACGCATGTGCTGGAGGAGGATGAAGTTCAGATTAATGATGATTTGACCCTAGACGTTGGACCGATACGAGTGCTAGACGTGTAAGTCAAAAGGTTTCGTGGAAAGGATATTCGCACGGTGAAGGTGCTTTGGGATGAGGGAATGCAAGAAGCAACTTGAGAATTGGAGGACAACATGAAGAGGTTATATCCATACATGTTTCCTGGTAAGTACAATTTTTGAGGACACATACCTTATCAAATGTGAGCTTTATGTTGAAGACACTGATTCCCCTTGGTTGGTGGCATTTGGGATGATGTTTGAAGGGGTTACTATGTTACATAATGTACCTCTTCCTGCTCATTTGGTTAAGGTCATGGTTGAGAAAGTTCGTGATGATAGTGTTATTGTGTCCATATATGAGATTACTACTGTAGCACAAACACTTCAAATTTTCATTGTTTGATCTTGACATCTAATTAGTCTCATATCAGACAACACAATATGACAATAACAATTCTATGTTTGATTCTTTCTTATTATATTATTTTTAATATTAATGTTATTTATGTGTAGTCACGATGTCGAGAAGATGGGAAAAAGAAGCAATATAATTAAGGCTGTCAAAATGGGTGGCCCAGCCTAGCATGGTATGGCCTAGGGATAACAATGAAATTCGTACCCGTAGGGACCAACCCGTTCCTACCTCGAGTTTGATAAGGAAAAACCGAATTGACCGGAGGCAGGGGCGAGGGTGGGTTCAGGTTTTCCCCACTTTAAAAAGTTGAGACAAGGATGGGTAATGCAATCCCCACCCCGATCCCGTCCCTGTCCCCGCCCCACCTTAATATTTAAATTTAAATTTTAAAATATTAATATTTTAAAAGTATTTCCTTTTTTTTCTATTACATATAAGATCATTTTTTTATATTTTCTTATTTTTACTTTTCTTCTACCCACTTTTTAATTTTTTTTATCTTTTTTAATATTTTATATTAATTAGTTTATTACATTATTATATTTTTATTAACTTTCAGCTTTTTCACATTTTCTTAATCTCTCCAATCAGCTTGTTTTTTTTTTCAATCTTTTCAACTAATTTGATGAACACAATTTTTTTTCTTCTTTATCTTTTTCTAAATATTTTACATAAATCTTAGTAGTAACTAATATTATTTTATTTATAATTTATATTTATTATGTTTTATTATATAATATTTTTTGGATCTTATTATTCTTTTTTGTCATATATCAAATTTTATTTTAATAAAATAATTATATTTTAAAGGATAAAAAAATTGATAATTTAAACTTTTATTACTTCGAACTAATTAAATAAGAATTAACTTATTAAATATTTCCTTATAAACTATATATTTTATATTTTTAAATGACAACTTAAAAATGAATTAACTTATATATGTAATCAAATGTTTGAATATATAATAATAATAATCATAATAATAATAATAATAATAATAATAATAATAATAATAATAATAATAATAGTAATTGTAATAATAATGTTATAAATATCTAAATGTTTGAACACAATGTTATAATAATAATAATAATAATAATAATAATAATAATAATAATAATGTTATAAATATTCTCTCTTTATATATATATATACATATAAATAAAAAATGATTAAATATTTATTTATATATAAAAAATACATAATAAAATTAATTTATTATATTTTTAAAAATAATATAGATCGGGAATGGGGCGAGAAAACCTGAAATGCAAGCAAGGACTGGGATCGGGGAATCAAAACTCGTCCCCGCTCCGCCCGTTGCCATGCCTTTGGTCTTACTGGTCAAGTAAAAAATATCTAATGATCCAGCCTAACTTATATTGTAAAATGAACCAAAATATTTGGCCTAACCTAACCATATGCTAGGCCAACAAACTATCGAACTACTTTTTGCCTAATTAAAAATATTTTTTTTAAAATATGTCATTCATTTGTTTATTTAAAATTAACTCATAATTTATTTCGGAAAAGTAAAATCAAATGTATAAAATCATAAAGATGAGTTGTTATAGTCAGGTAGCCTTGAGGAGTTATAGTTGTCCATACATCAAAATTCAAACATATCCTACTAGAAGTATTAAATAACACATCTTTTAGCTTTTTCTTTTCAGTTAAATACACATTATAAACTTTTGTAATTGAAGTGTTTCTAGTAATTGGTTTAAAATCAGGATTCAAAACTTTATTTACCTACTAAACTCTCTTGTACTCAACATAGCTAAATTGAAGATCATGCTTGTAATGCATCTAGCAAGTGCATCTCGGTAAATTTTAGAGTAAGATTCATTACTTCAACAAATTAGCCTTATTATCAAACAACTCCCACATCGTGATACTTTGAAAATAAACTACATTTAAAAATATGTTATCTTAAATTATTGGTTCTTAAAAATAAATGTGACGAAAGAATATGACCAAAACAAATGGAGATTATGTTTAGAGTTTATTATTCTTTCTAAATTATATATATATATATATATATATATATAATAAAATATATTATCAAATTAATTTATTATACTTATATTTTCTAATAAAATAATATTACTTTTATTTTATTAGTAAAATAATTATTCATTTATAAAACGGATCAGTCCATAAGCTTATGGGCTAGCCTAGCCTAAGCTCATTTATGCCTGGCATAAATAGGTTGGGCTAAAATTTGTCTCGGTTCTAGTCTGGCCTATGTTTTGTCCTAGTCTCGGCCTATTTTTCTGGTCTTTTAAGCTGACCCATCAGGCTAAGTCTATTTTGACATCCCTAGTTATCCTTTGTCTTTATTGTTGGATGTTTCTAGGGCCATTAGTAACAATCTAGTTGAGGTGCCAAGGGATTCTGTCCTTTTTGGAAGGGAGAGTGACATCCTATTATATTTATTTACACATGTTTAACATGTTAGAGATTGCAATAGGAAATTTAGAGCTTAACATAATCGTTATATACTTGTGAATGATGTAAGTAATTTAAACTAATGTTCTTACTATTTTAGTTATTAAATATTAATTATTATGTCACTTGTCATAGGTATTTATCCGAGCTATGTGTAAGGGGAAAGAAGAAGTATATAGATTTTTAGACCCTTAACTCATTCAACCATTGGGTAATAAGAAGTTAGAGACACAAACATACATCACAAATAGTCTATTATCGGAAAAAAAATATTTTGCATCATATGTTTATGAGAAAGTGAATTCTTTTTATAATTTATTTTTAATCAATTCCAATTTTAACTAACTTTAATATGTTTCAATGTATAGTCATCATTAGAAATCACTTGTCATATATATGATTGATAATACAACTACATGATTTTGTTTATTGCATAAAAGTCACCACTATATCATAAACAAATAGTAGGTTGGTAACAAAATTTGGTTGTTTTTTTAAAAATTATATTACAATTATATTTTTATATATGTTTTAACTAAGTGTATATATTACTAGTTCTTATTCTATATATAATATAATGAGCAAGTAGGTTAAGTGGAAGACCACAAAAACTCACGTGGTTGCATCTAAAAGTATAATCTGATATTTATTTTGGTTTATTTTTGTTACTAACAAATTAATTTAAGTTCTATATTTTGAGAAACTATGTAATAGACAATCTAGAGGATATGAGTGTGGTTAATGTGTAATGCAATGGATGACAACCATTATCTAAGCATGAATAGATAGAACAATTAATATTTACTTAAAGATGATTAAGTATCATAATGATACTTATGAAAATTTATTTACGATATTATGGTTTTTTATAGACACATCTCTCATAGTTTATGTTAAAGATGAACAATGTATTTCATCAACACAATTAATACATTAGGATAACTTAGTTGTTGTTAGAACAACACTTGTATATGATCATGACTTTATAGTTTAACCTTAGGATAGTTGACGAATTATTGTTGTACATTTAGGATAGTTACTAATTATATTTGTAGGATTTTAGTAAAACTAATATTAGAAAGTAAATATTGTATATATTTATGATTTTGTACGTACTATAAATATGCCTAAAATCTATATTATATTGTATTGTGTATTTTGAATATGTAGGTAATGGAAAAGAGCATTAAATAGATCATTCTTAAAAAAAAAACAAGATATAATTACGATTAATACCATAACCGTCGTCATATGCATGCTTGACGCAAGACTTTAATGACGAGTCTCTATAAATAACCATTATTGTATGTTACATACAATAACTTCCATGAACGATGAGTTCTAAATAACCATTATTGTATGCTACAGGAATTACGTATATATAATATGTGAATATTAGCATATTCAATTGCCTGATCGCTCCTAACAAATAACTTCATCATGTATAAGCATGTACCACCTTGAGCCAAAGCCATGTCACTAAGTTCTGATGGAGACACAACACCCTTTTTCTATGGACCAACAATTGATTCCTTTGTGTGACATGTTTCTATTTCCTTGTCCTTAGTTGATGCTACTTGAACCTAAAATCAATTATGAAAATTTTCAATTAAATATCACTAAATCAAAGTTACATGTGTAATTGGTATAATAAATTAACTGCAATACCTTTGGTCGTAAAGTGATTAATGACAAAGGCCAAGCAACATAGGTCCCAATAGCATCTCTTAGGCATAATAAGGATGCTTCTTCAATTGGAATAGGCAATGTTGTCTCTTCTTCATGACGCTACACTAACTCTATCGAGACCTTTGCATGGTCTAAAGGAAGGGGTCGTGAATGCAAGGTCTGCCCTTTGAGTGGTTGATGCACTTTTCCTCGTGCAACTATGCAGTAGCGGTTTTTCAAATGTAACATGCAATCATGATCACCCTACATGAAAATAAAAGTTATAAGACATACATATTGACATTGCTTAATTGTTGTTGATTATAACGATAAATCATACCTGTGGGATCTTTACATATCCAACTGGGGTGCACCTACCTCTATGGCTATCTACAGGGGTGGTGACATTTCCTGTGGATCCATGAAGGGTGGAGGCACCTGACTAGGCATGAAGGGGGGCATTCCTTGACCACCGGTCAATTGGGCCACTACCTGTGTCAAATGGGCTAATTGATACTTCATATTTTGCCACTCAACGAATGATGGATGTGAAGTTGATGGTGATGGCCCAAATGCAAGTTTTTTATTCACTCCAAACCTGGCAGCCCTACCTGGATGCTCCGATACACCCACACTTGAGACAAAATATCATGTCTCCCAGTTAAGTATGACTCAACCTCTGGGGTACTCTGTGATAAAGTCTCCTACACATAACAATACAACAAGACAACAAGGATAAGCAAAAATCAAATACATAAGTTGTTTAATAAAGACATTCATGGAGAAACTAGTGCTTGTTATTTCTATATCAACTTACAAATTGATCGACCATTTTCTGGACTCGGTCATCATAGCCACCCTTCTTGTCAACTAGGGATGACAATTAAACCCGTACTCGCGGGGACCGACCCATCCCCGTCCCTAGTTTGACGGGGAAAACCTGAGTTGATCGGGGGTGGGGGCGAGTTCGGGTTTCCCCTGCTTTAAAAAGTCGGGGGCGGGGGCGAGGGTGGGGATGGGTAATATAATCCCGACCCCGTCTCCGCTCCGACTTTATATTTAAATTTAAATTTTAATATTTTAAAATTATTTCCTT
Source organism: Sphenostylis stenocarpa (assembly GCA_963425845.1). Taxonomy (NCBI): domain Eukaryota; kingdom Viridiplantae; phylum Streptophyta; class Magnoliopsida; order Fabales; family Fabaceae; genus Sphenostylis; species Sphenostylis stenocarpa. Next base: position 27,723,968 of record OY731408.1, read on the forward strand.
TTCTTTTTCTATTACATATAAGATCATTTTTTTTATATTTCACCAATTTTTTTCTTCTACCCACTTTTTTATTTTTTTGTCTTTTTTAATCTTTTATATCAATTAATTTATTACATTATTCTTTCTCTTATCTTTCAGTTTTTCACATTTCCTTAATATCTCCCATCAATTTGTTTTTTTTTTCAATCTTTTCAACCAATTTGATGAACACAAAGTTAATTTTTTTATTCTTTTTTTTAAATATTTTACATAAATCTTAGTAGTAACTAATATTATTTTATTTATAATTTATATTTATTATGTCATATTTTTTTATCTTATTATTCTTATTTATCATATATCAAATTTTATTTTAATAAAACAATTGTATTTTAAAGGATTAAAGGAATTGATAATTTAAATTTTTATTACTTCGAACTAATTGAATAAGAATTAACTTATTAAATATTTCCTTATAAACTATATATTTCATATTTTTAAATAACAACTTAAAAATGAATTAACTTATATATATATATATATATATATATATATATATATATATATAATCAAATGTTTGAATATAGTATTATAATAATAATATAAATATTCAAATATTTGAATACAATGTTATAATAATAATAATAATAATATTATAAATAAAAAAGGATTAAATATTTTTTTTACACACATATTTTAATATAAATATAATAAATTAAAATGTATATTTAATTAATAATAATTATAAATTATAAAATTATAAATATTTATTTATATATAAAAAATATATAGTAAAATTAATTTATTATAAATGTAATTATCTTTTTAAAAATAATATAGATCGGGGACTGGGCGGGGCGGGAACCCGAAACTCAGCGGGAACGGGGATAGAGACTTAATTTCTAACCCCGCCGGAGATTAGGGGCGGAGACGGGGATGATTAAAAAAGTCGGGGGCGGGGATCGGGGAGTCAAAACCCACTCTCGCCTCGCCCCATTGCCATGCCTATTGTCAACCCTTGCAGCCTTCCATAACACATGTCTAGGTACAAAAGTGAGGGAGGATTCAGATGAAGCAATTTGTCAAAAATACAAAACAACTTAGAAAGCTCCCATTCAAAAAGAGAACAAGAAGCATAATAAAGACAAAGAATAGACATTGTACCATCTCTTGCTCCAACTAAGCATATCCCTTCGAGGTCCTCCAATATCTATACGACATTCCCTTTGCCCTATCAGCATTATCCTCACTTTATTTCTACAATTCCACATACCAAAAATAATTATTTTTCTATTTTTCACAGATCCATGAGATTAGTTTTATGAAAATTACCTTATATTCGACAGTGGTGGATTGTCGAACAAACTCGTCCCAATGCTCAGTTACCGTAGCAAATCGCTGATACTTCTCAGGAGGTTGAGAAACACAGTTCCCATCTATATCACGAATCGGAAGCAACGTAAATCTCGTCCAGCTAAAGACAAAACAAACTTCTTGTGCTCCAATTGTACCTCAAAGCTTTGCTACAAAAAACACAATAAACCATGCACAATATCATAACACTAGCACTACAAAATTGGGTAATTAAATATAAATAAATAATATTTAAAGGATTAGCTACCTCAACTTGATCCCATATGTTATCCTTGAGCAAGCTAGATATATTACTCCAATCAGAATAACTAATCGACACTGTACTTCTAGTCACATATCCTATGAAGTGTGCAAATTTAAATTTGTTAGGATCTACCGGCTAGCCCTTGGAGTTCCATCCAACCTATACATTATGAAGCAAGTTGTTAGAAAATGAAAACAATAAGAAAAGACATTATCGAACAATCACATCTTATCCTTACCGGTAGTTTCTATCCTAACTTCCTTAATTTGCTCCCTGATTTCATTTTGGTCAATCATTTAGTATTCTTCTTCTTCAACTTAGCAGATGTAGAAGACTCGACCCCTTCCATGTTATTTGAAGATGTCATCTCTGCAAAAAAAAAAAAGACAATTAGCAAAACATAGCATAAAATGAATTCTCTAGTGCACGTTATTGAGATTATAACATACAAATAATAATTAAAATACATATTTGTCACACTTTCTTCGTTTCTTTGAACCATTTCCATGTTTTCTAATTCCCTTCGTGGTATGAAATGATAGATTTAACCAAACACCCTCTTTATGGTCATTTCTTGCATAAAAATCTTCATCATCCACTATAGAATTACCAAACAATATTGGGTTCATGCTCATAAAAGGATCGTTTTCCACTAAGAATGACATTTCTTCCATGTTTTCAGCGTCAGTGAAAGCATTGACTCTATTTGATAATAATACAGTAGACTATGCATGGTCATTAGGATCTGTGACATAAAATACTTGTTGAGCTTGCGATGCAAGGATAAATGAGTCATTCTCATAACCAATCTTCTTGAAATCAACCCTTATGAAGCCTAACTCATCACATTGAACCCCACTATTATTCTCAACCCATTTACATTTGAACACAGGAACTTGAAAACCCACATAATCTAATTCCCATATTTGTTCAATACAACCAAAGTAAGACATCTTGGCATATATAGGATTTTCATCCTTTGCACTTGAAATATGTAAGGATTGAGCAACAAGAGTTACACCACTATTATGCATTGTGCTTTGTTCATCATGCTCTTGTGTAGAAAGTGAACTCATTAATCAAGTATGCAGTGTAAGAAAATGCATCAACACAAGGACCGATTGATAACCATCGAACTTTGTCTTCAACACTCTCCTCAAATACATGATCCTTTAGCCATGAAATGAACTTCTGATTATGCTCTTTTGTAATTCAGGCTTCACCTTTGTTAGGATTACTAACCTTCAAAAGTTGTATATGCTTGGTAATGTAAGGGTCAATTTCTGGAGTATTTTGTAAGACATACAAGTGTGCTTGCTGCCATTGTAGTCTTGGAATCTCTACAACTTGACAACCAGAAGCACCTTCCCCTAAGATTTTTCCCGTGTGATGGGATCTTGGTAGACTGATTGGTTTTTGACAAATAATCATTGCAAAAATCAACTGCTTCTTGAACTAAATATCTTTCAGCAATACAACCCTCTAGTCTACTTTTATTCTTCACATATCTTCATATATCGATCAACGGGATACATCCATCTCATATATGTAGGGTCACACAATTTTGTTTCTTCAACCAAGTGAATTGTCAAATGAACCACTATATCAAACAAAGAAGGTAGGAAATACATTTCAAGCTCACATAAGGTTTCACATATCATGTTCTACAATGCTAGTAATCTTGCGAGGTCAATGACTTTGCTACAAGTTGTCTTAAAGAAAAAACAAAGCTTGGTAATTGACACATGAACATTTCTGGGTAAAATAGATTGCATTGCTATTGGTACGATATTCTACATTAATATATGACAATCATGAGACTTCATACCCTTTAACTTAAGATCTTTTAATGATATAATACTCTTCAAATTTGATGAGTAACCTTCAGGAACCTTCATTGAATAAAGGCATTCACAAAATACACATTTCTCATTTCTAGAAAGAGTAAATGTTGTTGGTGGTAAAAATGTTCGCTTTCCTTTTTTAATTGGTGTCAATTCAGATCGTATTCCCATATTCATCAAGTCCAATCTCGCATTGATGCCATCTTTTTTCTTTCCTGGCATGTTCAATAACGTACCAAGAAGACTTTCACATATTTTTTCAACATGCATAACATCAATAAAATGCCTAACATAAAGTGATTTCCAATATGGTAACTAAAAAAAAAAATAGACTTCTTCTTCCAACCTCCAGTAAGCAGTTCTTTGGCAAACGGTTTACCAAAATTCGTTTTAACATGTTCTACCTCTTTAAAGATTTCATTTCCAGTTTTCAAATAGGGACATATTCGCTCTTCAATATCTCCATTAAATGCCTTTTTCATTCTTCTAAAAGGATGATAACGTGGCAACCACCTCCGATGACCCATAAAAACATTCTTATGACAATTATCAAGTCTAATATAATCAGTATTATTACAACATACAGGGCATGCACATTGTCCTTTCATGTTATATCCAGAAAGATTTTCGTATGCAGGAAAATCATTAATTGTACCATATAACATAGCCCTAACTATGAATGTTTCTTCTTTGAACCCGTTATAGACCTCAACACTGCTATTCCTCAACATCTTCAATCAAAGGAGATAAATACACATCAATGTTATTACTGGGTTGTTTAGGACCAGGGATTAACAATGAAAGCATCATGTATTTTCGCTTCATGCAAAGCCAGGGAGGTAAGTTATACAAAATTAGAATCACCGGCCATGTACTGTGCGTGCTACTTTGCATTCCATGAGGATTCATTCCATCAGTTGCTAAGGCAAAGCGTATATTTCTTGTTTCAGTTGCAAAGTCTTCATATTCATCATCAAATCTTTTTCACTAAGGAGAATTTGTTGGATGCCTAAGCTTAACATCTATAATCCTACCTTCGGAATGCCAACTAAACTACTTTGCAGTTTCAGGACTGCGGAAAAACCTTCTCAACCTTGGTATAATTGGAAAATACTACATAACCTTAGCTAGTGTAGATTTTTTCTTGACATATAGTGACGCTTTACACTTTGGACATTCTGTAAACGATTCATACTCGTTTCGAAACAAAATACAGTCATTAGGACATGCATGGATCTTTACATGAGTTAAACCAATGGAACCAAGGATTTTCTTTGCATCATATGTTCTCCTAGGTAGGACATTGTCTTCTGGTAGCATGTCATTTATTAAACTTAACAGATCAGTAAAATCCTTATCACTCCATCCATGTGAGGGTTTTAAATTGTAGAGCTTCAAAACGACACTCAGTCTTGTGAAATTTGGGCATCCTGAGTACAATGGTGTTTCTGCATCATCTTTCAATCGCTCAAACATCCTTGGACAGTCTCTAAGATCTTCTTCAATAACATTGAGGATGTCTTCAACATGATCATTTTCCTCAGAATTTAATGTCTCTGAGTAAAAGCTATTTACATCCATCCTAAGTGACAAAATATCTCTTTCTATCTCACCATGTTTGGTCCAGTTTGTATATTTATCATCAATTCCATTACACATTAGATGTTCTTCCAACTCTTCAACATTTACTCGCATCATATTCAAACAACACCAACAAGGGCAAGAAATGAGGTTTCGGTCATGACTATGGTCAATTGCAAATTGAATAAACTCCTTCACTCCATCTTCATATACATTGCTTAAACAACCGGCTTTCATCCAACTTCAATCCATATTTGCCTGAGGCACACTAAATTTGTTACGTCCATATGTTGTATACTATTTTTGTCTCACAGGGTATGACCCTATCCCATTTGAGAATAAATTTTCCATGTCATAATTATCATTTGTTAATTAAACATTATATTGTATACTTAATAAAATTTTGGCAGCATTTCACATCAGTCTCTTAGTCCATAACTTGAATTTGGTAAAATTAACCTCATTCAACCATGCACCAAGAGACAATGACACGAATAGCAAATCAAAATTTTACCAACTATAACAAATAACAGTTTAATCAACTAGCTAGATAATTATTGGCCAAGAAAAACTTTTTTTCCAAACTGTCCAAATTGGGACAATTTGAGTTTCAAAATAATGATCCTAAATCATTATTTAGAGACTCAAATGGGAAACTAAAGGTTCACTCAAGTTTATATATAATAATATCATTTAACAAACATCTAAAATTACTAAAACTATTAGCAAAAACATCATACATAATCTTTAATAGAAAATATTTCAGGGTCACACTAAACCATATATATATATATATATATATATATATATCCTAGCCTACCTATATTCTATTTCAAAACACAATTTCAGGATCACAATGTAGGCAAAAATAAACAATTCAAACCAAACTAAGATATTAATCAATCAAAATACTAATTTTAAATTGTAATTTCTAATTAACACTCACCCTAAACTTTAACTAAATGTATCAGAATCAAAATAGGGGTGCAAATCGTATCCAATATCACATTAATTCAAATAATTATACTATAATAAATCAAATAAAAGCCTAAAAATATATAATTCACTAACCTATTGTAGACCTCCCAATAAGCGCGTCCTATAGTAAAAATGGCAAATGGAGACTGAAACGCAAACTTGGCGACATACAAATATACTTCAATGGAGTTATAATACCCAACTGAGTAGTGAGAGCAAGAGAATGAGAGAGATTGAAGACACAGAGGGAAATGGAGAGAACCCAGAGCAAGTGAGAGAGCACAAATTGAGCGAGAAGGAGAGAACGCACCTTTAGTTTAATGGAAGATGCAGAGAGCAAGAAGGAGAGCGGCAAAAAACACAGAAACAGAGAGCGCGAGATTGAAGAAAGGGGGTTTAGGGTTTTTAAAAATATGAATTTAGATAGCAGTTCGCCAAATAACCGCTATCTAAACTATACTTATTATAGCGGTTCCACGAAGTAACCGCTATCTAAAGTTATGATAGCGGTTCCATGTGTCAACTGATCTTTAAAGGTATAACATTAGATAGCAGTTATCACACAACCATTATTATAAATTACTTTAGAAATAATTTTTTTTTGAACCGCTATTATAACATACTTTAGATAGCATTTTACTCCTAACCATTATCTAATATGTATTTTTAAAAGCGATTTTTGTTAACCGCTATCTAAAGTGTCGTCACGAAAGCCACTTTCTGTTGTAGTGAGTCTAGTAACTGATAATCATGAAGAAGGGTTAAAAAGAATATCAAATGAAGCACCAATTATATTTCAATTAAATGTAACTGATACTTCTTTAACATTCTAAATTGACAAATAATTCAAAACAAAGAAACATTAATAGAACAACAAAATACAATGAAAAAAAGAGAGCAGTAAATAGACCACATACCTAAAAAATTAGTGACTTAGGAAGGGCACGAAGAATATCAAAGACATTAGCACAAAAAATGTCAGGGCCAAGAATATTGAAGACTTGTTCTCCACCAATAGCCAAATATGATTCACCATGGAATAACAGGTACTCATAAACCAAAATTAGGAAGAGATGACCCAAAATGTTGCTGGAACATGGCAAGAAGCCATAAATTTGCTCACAGTAATTCCCAAGACTCACTCCTCATGAGATACAAGTTAGAATCTTGAGTTTGACCATCATTAGTTCATCATAGTGTTAAGAATGAGAATAACTGCATAAGAATTTACAACTAAAATAAAAGATGAGAAAAGAAAAATAAAATCGACAATAGACAAAAATAAAATTTTACTATTGGAAGAAATTATAATGCCCTTTTTAAATTTAAGAAGAAAACAATAATAATATTCTCTCTAAAAAATATGAGAATTCAACTATTATATAATGTACTAATAGAAAAGAGAGTAAATAGATTTAGGATAATTTATAAGATAGAGATAACGTTCATTTTATAACAACAAAAATAAACATCAACCATATAAGAGAATATGACACCACCTTCAACCCAAAACCTTAAGGCATTAGGTTATAGATTTTTCTCACTTATAAGTTACTCAACTTTCCCATTTCTACCCAATGTGGGATTTCAAACTCACACTTGTCAGGAAGACTTTCGACACAAGGACCTTTCACCTATTATACTTAACCGAGCTGGTCACTAGACGAACCATCAGCTCTGACTTTCAACATAAGGACATTTAACCTATTATACTCAACCGAACTGGTCACTAGAGGAACCATCGACTTTGAATTTCAACACAATGACCTTTCACCTATTATACTCAACCGAGCCAATCACTAGACAAACTATCGGCTCTGACTTTCAACACAAGGACCTTTTGTTAGAATCGCACAGCGAAATGTTTGCGTTTAGGGACAAAAACCAAGAGGGGGGTGAATTGGTTTCTTATAAAAAATTAGGGTTTTGAAAATTTTCCCCAAATTTCACCGATTAAAATGCTTGTAAAGTAAAGAGATGAGGATGAGAAGATTACACAAATGTTTTATATTGGTTCAGATCAAAAGACCTTACATCCAGTTGTTAATCACTCTAAAAGAGGATTAACGTTGTCACTATAATCACATATTACAAATTGAAAAAGATAAGGACTAGAAAACACCTCTCTTGAGTCACACAAGAGATGAACACCTCCTTTGAATCCGCAAAGGATGAACAATAGTTTTTCCTAGAGACGGCACAGTACACAATCCACCAAGAAACCCACTCAGTGATTCATATCGCTTCTAGCCCACACTAGGTTTTTAAAAGCCCATTTTTCTTCCTTACACAAAGTCCTCTAGAAATCATAACTCTTAACTTTTATATGAAAAAAGATTGTTTCTTGCAGAGAGCCTTAGAGAACCTTAAGTAGAGAGAATAGTGTCTGGAAAATAATGATTTTCGAAACTTGAAGTATTGGGAAAAGGGTTTTCGTAAATTGGTCCAAATTTGAAATTCAAAACTCATAATAGACGTAGATAATTGGTTATCTTAATCTTAAGTGATAATCGATTATTATAGAACCATTTTTGCAGAGGATAAGTTTTGGACCAGGATAAGTGATTATCCTGAGTGATAATAAATTATTCAAGAACTTTCAAACTGGGATAATCGATTATCAACCCAGATAATCGATTATTCCAGCAAGGTTTTTAGAAAATAGGTTTCAAAGCATGATAATTGATTATCCTAAGTGATAATCGATTATTACAGAGTTGTTTTGATAAAAATGAACTTTCAGAGGATGGATTATGTGCTGGATATCTTGGACTCTAATTTTACAGACTCAAAAAGATAAAACAGAGTTATTACAAGTAAATGCAGATGATTATAAGTCTTAAAGACCTTTGTTCTTGAATCATCATCAAAATCTTCAAGTTTCATATCTTTGTATGTTCATTAATCTCCCCCTTTTTGATGATGATCAAAATTTGCTTTAAAGCCCTTTATAATAACCTATTTTTACTGTCACAACTAACAAAACTATTAAATATAGTAGACAACATAATTATTGTTAAAAATATCATGCTTTAAAATATTTTCTCCCCCTATTTTGACCATAATCAAAAGAAATGAATGCTCCCCCTCAACATGTGCATTAAATATAGAAATAAACAACTCCCCCTTAAACAATGTAAACATAGAATTTTATTCAATAATTTAATGTAGTACAAACAAGATAAAAGAATTAAAACTCTTCAGTCTCATCACTGTTGAATTGTACATCAAATCCATCTTCTAGATTACATACACGTTCGTCCACATCTGAAATTCGTCTTATAATTTCTTGATGTCGTTCTTGAGATATAGAAAAGAATTCTTGCAATCTCTGATTCATATCGAACAACATGTCTTCAATGGGAGGATGGGATGTAGAGTGAGCAACATATGACGTTGCAGTAGTAGGAACATCAGCAGCAGACATGTCCTCATCATCAGAATCTTGAGTAACGCCAGCCATGTGAGGAGCATCATCTTTATGAATGCAAACTCCATTTACATTCACCATTTGCAGTTGAGTAAGCGTGCTATCAAGCATTATGTTAGAATTTAATGTCCAAACCCGTTGTTCCCCTTCAACATTTACACCTTTATATTCAAGAATCTTGGAGATAAGAAGAGTGTAAGAAATCTTGAAGGTCGGGTGACACTTCGCTTTGAGCATTGTCAAAGTGATAAGGCTGGACCAATCAATTGGCTCGTTGTTCATGATAGCATGGATGATGCGAAGGTTAGCGGAAGAACAATGTGCATGGTTGGTGGCTCGAGGACATAGAATCCATACAAAAAGATGTAGTAACATACGTTCTTCTTTCTTCAAAGGACCGACCAAAAGTTGTCTGCCAATTTCCATGGCAGGATTGCAAAGAAAGGAAAAATATGCCAGAATGCGATTGAAATCCTCCAAATCAGCAAGGACATTTACAACATCGTCTCTTATAGGAAAATGAAAAATATTTTCCCAAATATCATCATCAAGGATGATGGTTACACCCTTGGCTCTAGAAGTAGCAATATGATCTCTATACTTGAAACGAGAATAGAAAACTTGAACTAAATCCGGATAGTATGTACCTTGCATCTAAATAAAAGGAAGAACACCTTGTTGCTCAAGAAGATTGGGAAATTGGAATCCCCTGTTTATGAATTGCTCTCCAATAAGAAATTTATGAGTAATAATACCGCTTTCTTTCCCGAAATTCAGATATTCATGTCTTCCCTCATCATCAGAGATCCACCCTTCAAGAGAATTAGGGCGGGGATGAGATGCAGGAGCAGATCTTCTCCTTGTTGGAATCTTTCTCCGGGAAGATGAAGCCATTTAGAATGAAATGAGAGAAAAGTGAAAGATAAGGAGTTTTGGAGAGAAACAAAGCTTTGAGGGAGACAACAATACAAGAATAAGATGTAGAATCTATGCAAAAATGTTGAAGAGAAGTTTGAAGTGTTTGGATTTGATTTTGAGTCCTCCTATATATAGGAAATGATCCCAACAGTCATAAACGGCTACTTTGACAAGAATTAAAGCAAAAAGAGTCGTTACAAATGACTAAATTATCTCTAACGTCGCCAAATAATCGATTATTCCACAGTGATAATCGATTATTTCTTCATCCCTTCCCAGAAAATGCATGGATAATCGATTATCACTTAAGATAATCGATTGTTCCAGAGAGAAATTACTGATTTGGGTCAATGAAGTACAAATAATCGATTATTACCCTAAATAATCGATTATTACAGAAAGATTTTTTCATGAACCACTCATTTAAGCTTCAATAATTGATTATTACTCAAGATAATTGATTATTCCAGAGAGATTGACAAATTTAACATGTATTAGACACAGGATAATCGATTATTACTCAAAATAATCGATTATTCCAATACAAAATGCAAAGATTTTATAGTTAAGCATAGTTTAGACTATTTCTAATATTCCTAAGTCTCTTCTAAGTTCATAGAATCTATCCTTGGGAAGAGATTTGATAAATATATCTGCTAACTGATGCTTTGTGTCTATATACTCAACCTTACAATTTCCTTTAAAAATGTGATCTCTTAAAAAGTGATGCCTAATCTCAATGTGTTTAGTTCTAGAATGCATAACAGGATTATTTGTGAGATTAATTGCACTTGTATTATCAAACATTAAAGGAATGTCACTTAGAAAAATACTATAATCTTCTAGTTGTTGCTTCATCCATAGAATTTGAGTACAACAATTACCAGCTGCAATATATTCAACCTCAGTTGTGGATAAAGCAACACATGTTTGTTTCTTAGAATGCCAAGATACTAAGGATGATCCTAATAAATGACAAGTACCACTAGTGCTTTTTCTATTTACTTTACAGCCTCCATAATGAACATCAGAATAATCTAATAAACTAGGAGAAACTTCAGATGGATACCATAAACCAAATCCTGTAGTTCCTTTTAAATATTTTAATATTCTTTTTACTGCAGTTAGATGAGATTCTTTTGGATAAGCTTGAAATCTAGCACACACACATACATATTGCATAATATCAGGTCTACTTGCAGTTAAATATAATAGTGAACCTATCATACCTCTATACATAGATTGATTTATTTCCAAACCTGATTCATCCTTATCTAGATAGCAAGATGTTCCCATTGGAATGTGTGCAGCTTTTGCATAATCCATTTCAAATTTCTTGAGAATCTCTTTGCAGTATTTGGTTTGTGACACAAAAGTGTCATCTTTAAGTTGCTTAATTTGAAGTCCAAGAAATAATGTTAATTCTCCCATCATTGACATTTCAAATTCACCCTGCATTATCTTAGAAAATCCTTCACATAAGGAATTATCAGTTGATCCAAAGATAATATCATCAACATATACTTGAACTAACAGAATATGTTCTTTTACTTTCTTAATAAATAAAGTAGAATCAATTTTTCCTCTAGAAAAATCATTTGAAATTAGAAAAGAACTTAATCTTTCATACCAAGATCTAGGAGCTTGTTTCAAACCATATAAAGTTTTCTTTAATTTAAAAATATGATCAGGATATTTAAAATCTTCAAATCCAGGGGGTTGTTCCACATATACTTCCTCTTTGATAAACCCATTTAAAAATGCACTTTTAACATCCATTTGATTTAGTTTAAATTTCATCAATGAAGCATAAGCAAGAAGTAGGCGTATAACCTCTAACCTGGAAACAGGAGCATAGGTTCATCATAATCAATACCTTCCTCTTGACAGTATCCTTTAGCAACAAGTCTGACTTTGTTCTTTGTTATATTTCCATCTTCATCAAGTTTATTTCTAAATACCCATTTTGTTCCAATAACTTGATGAGATTATTCTCTTGGAATTAATTCCCAGACTTGGTTTCTTTCAAATTGATTTAGTTCTTCTTGCATTGCAATGCACCATTGGTCATCTTTGAGTGCTTCCTCAACACTTTTGGGTTCAATCTGTGAAACAAAAGCTACAACCATACAAAAATTTGTCATATTTCTAGTTCTTACCCCTTTTGAAATATCACCAATTATATTGTTCATTGAAAGTTCTCTTGGTGATTGCTACTCTTTTTCCAATTCAGTTGGTTGAGATAGCTCATTCTCATTTAGGTACATTTCTTCTAGAGCTTCTCTTATATATTCATCATCACCTGCATATTCTTTATTTGACTCAAGAGGATTTCCCTCAAGGTCTACAATTTCATCAAAAGTAACATGTATAGATTCTTCAATGTTCAAGGTTCTTCTATTGAATACTCTATATGCTTTGCTAGAAAGTGAATAACATAAGAAGATGACATCATCGGCTTTTAAGTCAAATTTTTCCTAAGTTATCTTTTCCATTATTTAAAACAAAGCATTTACAACCAAATATTTTTAAATGAGAAACATTAGGCTTCCTACCATTTAACAATTCATAAGGAGTTAATTTTATGATTGGCCTAATAAGCATCATATTCCATACATAACATATAGTACTTATAGCATCAGCCCAAAAATATTGAGGAACATTTGATTCATTTAACATTGTTCTAGCAAGTTCCTCTAGTGACCTATTTTTCCTTTCCACTACTCCATTTTGTTGGGGAGTTCTAGGTGCAGAAAAATTATGCAAAATTCCATTTTCTTCACAATAATTTTCAAAAGATTCATTTTGGAATTCTGCACCATGGTCACTCCTTAACACTTTAATTCTTAAGTTTTTCTCATTTTGAATTTGCTTAGCAAACTTTCTAAAATCTTTAAAAGCTTCACTTTTCAATGTTAAGAAAAATTTCCAAGTAAATCTAGAGAAGTCATCAACAATTACAAGAGAGAGCATTGTAATTTCCATCAAAACTTTTTATCCTAGATGGATCAAATAAATCTAAGTGTAAAACTTATAAAGGTTTTGATGTGGAAATAACATTCTTAGATTTAAAAGATGATTTCACTTGTTTACCTTTTTGACATGCATCACATAATCTATCTTTTTCAAATTTTAGCTTAGGCAAACCAATAACTAAGTCATTTGATATTAGTTTGTTTAATTGATCCATGTTTATATGAGCCGCTTTCTTATGCCATAACCATGAATTTTCTTCTTTAGCAACTAAGCATGTTATATTAGTATTAGATACACAATCCAAGTCAATCAAATAAATATTGTTATGCCTAATACCTTTTAATGCTATATTTTCATAATCCTTTAAATAAATAGTGCAAAACTTTCTTTCAAAGATTACCTTAAATCATTTATCACAAAGTTGACTTATACTTAGGAGATTGTGCTTTAGCCCCATCAACAAGGAGCACATCCTTTATCTCCAAAGTATTTGCACCACCAATATTTTCGGTTAAAAAATTATTCCTTTATTGTTGTCCCCATAGGTTACATATCCTTGTTCTTTTGCTTTAAAACTTACAAATTTCTTTTTATCTCCAGTCATATGTCTTGAACACCCACTGTCAAGATACCACATAGACTTCTTGGATTTGGAAGCTTCCTACAAAACAAGAACATAATAATCTTAGGTCCCCATAATTTTTGGGTCCTTGGGGTTAGAGACAAGTAAATCATTTAACTATAGGAACCCAAACATTTTTTCCATTTGGAACACCAAAATGCTTAATTTTACACCTATTAGATGTATGTCCATGTTTCATACAATAAAAGCATGCATTAGATTTAATTCTTGAAAAAGATACAACTTTATTTTGAGAAGATTTAGATCATTTTTCAACCCATACCATTCGGGTTCTATTTTTAGGCTCTTTTAATGGAACATGACATTTTAATTGAGATTGCACAATAACTTCATTCTTACTATTGTTACTTAATTCTTTCTTAACTTTATCAAGTAAGTGTCAAATTATGTCACTTTCATGTTCATATTTTTTACATGATGCACATTCTATTTGTTTATTTCCTTTTTCTTCCAAAGTCACTATTTTTTATTTTAAAGATTCTACTTCTTTTTCCGATTTATTCTCAAAGATTTATATTCAATTTTCAAATCTTTAAAAGCAGCAAATAGTTCTTGATATGCATTATACAAAGAATCATAGTCATTATCATCATTTGAAGAAAAGTCTAAATCACTTACCTCACAATCGGAAGAAATATTATCATTTGTCATCAAGCAAAGATTTGCTTCAACCTCTGAATCACTTGATTCCGAACTTGAGTCACTATCATCCTAAGCTATATAAGTTTTCTTTTTGAAAAATTTCTTGCCTTTATAATCATAACTTTTCTAGTTTGGACAATCGGATTTTACATGTCTTGTTTCACCACAACCATAACATTTAAAACTTAAAGAAGAACTTTCTTTTACCTTTCCCTTACCTTTGAAAGCTTGCTTCCCTTTAGTTTTCATGAACCTTGTAAATTTCTTGATCATAAAACTCAAGTTTTCAACTTCTTCATTTTTAGAATCTTCTTCCTCCTTCTTATTCTTACTCTTTGAAATTTCGGTTTTGAAGGCAAGGTTTCTCTTTTGATGTTGGCCTTCTTCATCGTTTAGCCTTCCAAGTTTAAGTTCATGCTCTCTCAACTTTCCAAAGAGAGTCGCCATAGTCATAGTGACAAGATTTTGTGACTCCATATTGGCAGTCATCTTTGGTTGTCATTTCCTGTCCAAAAATTTAAGAATTTTTACATTTAATTCATCAGTATCGAAAGTCTTACCAAGCCCTGTGAGATGATTCACAATATGTATAAAACGCTTTTGGACATCAAAAATCGTTTCTCCTTGTTGTATCCAGAACATCTCATATTCTTGAATCAATGAGTTCATCCGTACTCTTTTTACATCATCGGTACCTTCATGGGTTACTCTTAACATTTCTCACATTTCTTGAGCACTCTTGCAAACAGATATCCTGTAAAACTCATTAAGGGTTAAAGCAGACGAAATTATATTCATAGCCCTAACATTATACTGAGCTTTTCTATTTTCTTCTGCAGTCCATCTAGAAAATGGTTTAGGTTCTTCTACATAATTTACAATAACTTTGGGAATAAAATGACCATTTATAATGGCATCCCATACACCCCTATCAACAGACTCCAAAAATATTTGCATTCTTACTTTCCAAAAAGGATAATTTTGCCCCACAAAAAGTGGGGGTCTGTTGATAGAAGCACCCTCGGCAAAGGTTTGGTTTTGTCCGACCATTTTTGAAATTTGAATGACTATCAAAGCAAGCTCTGATACTACTTGTTAGAATTGTGCAGCGGAATATTCGCGTTTAGGGACAAAAACCAAGAGGGAGGTGAATTGATTTCTTATAAAAATTAGGGTTTTGAAATTTTTTCCCAAATTTCACCAATTAAAATGCTTGTAAAGTAAAGAGATAAGGATGAGAATATTACACAGATGTTTTATACTGGTTCGGATCAAAAGATCCTACGTCTAGTTGTTAATCACTCTAAAAGAGGATTAACGTTGTCATTATAATCACAGATTACAACAGATTACAAATTGAAAAAGATAAGGAATAGAAAACACCTCTCTTGAGTCACACAAGAGATGAACACCTCCTTTGAATCCACAAAGAATGAACAATAGTTTTTCCTAGACATGACACAACACACAATCCACCAAGAAACCCACTCAGTAATTCTTATCACTTATATCCCACACTAGGTTTTCTAAAACCCATTTTTCTTCCCTACACAAAGTCCTCTAGCAATCACAACTCTTAACTTTTATATGAAAAAGGATTGTTTCTTGCAGAGAGCCTTAGAGAACCTTAAGTAGAAAGAATAGGGTCTAGGAAATAATGATTTTTGAAACTTGAAGTATTGGGAAAAGGGTTTTCGTAAATTAGTCCAAATTTGAAATTCAAAACTCATAACAGACGTAAATAATCGATTATCTTGAATGATAATCGATTATTACAGAACCATTTTCGCAGAGGATAAGTTTTGGACCGGGATAATCGATTATCCTAAGTGATAATCGATTATTCCAGAACTTTCAAACTGGGATAATAATTATCAACCCAGATAATCGATTATTCCAGCAAGGTTTTCAGAAAATAGGTTTCAAAGCATGACAATCGATTATCCTGAGTGATAATCAATTATTACAGAGTTATTTTAATAAAAATGAACTTTCAGATAATGAATTATGTGTTGACTATCATGAACTATAATTTTACAGACTCAAAAAGACAAAACAGAGTTATTACAAGTAAATACATATGATTATAAGTTTTCAAGTCTTTAAGTCCTCTGTTCTTGAATCATCATCAAAATCTTCAAGTTTCATATCTGTGTATGTTCAACACCTTTCACCTGCTATACTCAAACGAGGCAGTTACTAGACGAACCATCAGCTCTGATACAACTGTTAGGTATTTCTGAGGAGGCTAATAGCAGAGAGATTCTCACAAATGGGTCATGAGCTAACTATATAAGAGAATATGACATCACCTTCAACCAAAAACCATAAGACATTAGGTTATGAATTTTTTTCACTTATAAATTACTCAACTTTTCCATTTTTACCAAATGTAGGACTTCAAATTCAAACTTAAATTCTCTAACATATATAATTATTTTTCTAACATGATTCTTCTCTACTCATATTTTGAACGGATACTAGCTAGGGATGGCAAAAGGGCCAGCCCGCCTCGTTTTGGCCCGCCCTCCTTTGGCCCACCAAAAGCGGGGCAGAACGGGCTGACCCGTTATAGTCATGACGAGTTGTAGACCTTGGTCCGCCCCGCTAAGGGGCTGGTTGACCGCCATAATTTAGAAAAAAATAATTTATTTTTTAAAATATTTTTTTTAATAAATTTAATAAAAAGATTATTATTTGTTTGTCAATAATTCAATATATATTATTTCAATTTAATAATATAAATCAATACATTATTTTAAGAAATTATAATTTAGAACAATAATAAAATTTATATAATAATAAATAATAACAAATAACGTTAAAACTTATAAAATTTATATTTTTTATATTGAAAATTTTAAATATCTATATCATTTTAATTTGATAAAACTTCACATTATTCTTGGTTGAATAATTCTTACACCTTTAATTCAAGTTATAAGGATAAAAATAATCTGTGTTTAACATGAACAAGGAGAACATGAGAGAGAAAGTTATGTTTCAAGTAAAGAGAATATTTGTTATGAAAGTGAAACTTTTTTAATTATCTTTTTAAAAATTTTAACTTTATATATTATTTTTATAATTAATTTTATTATAATAAAAAAATATTTTTTTATTAATTAGGTGAACCGCAGGTTGACTCGTCCCGTCCTCGTGCATTGGGCCAACGAGTTGACAAGTTTGGCAAGACAGGTCAAAGTGGATTGGTGGATTAAAAACACCAACCCATCCTGTCATATTATGATGGATTGACAGACTGACGGACTGGCGACCAAACCTTAAATGTTTTGTCATACCTTATAACAGCTCACAAGAACTAAATCGAACTCCACCCCTTCAGCTCCCTGTATTCCTTGTACTAAAAGAATGAAAATGTTGCACGGTGCAGACTTGGGTGTTGACTTTGCCGAGTGTATGGGTGTTGTCCTGATATTGGGATTTGTAGAGACTTGGGTGTTGACTTTGCTGAGTCCTTGGGTAAATTAATTTCGACTTGTACGATGTCATTTCGCTGGAATTGATTTCAACAAAAGCTGTACTTTTCTTTAAATATAGGAAATTTGATTTTTTACAATCTAATTCACCTCAAATATCTTATTGACAACTTTAAAGTTTAAGAAAAAAAAAATAAAGAAAAAGTAGAAATATAAATATTTTTATTATTCCATGATGTATTTAAATGATGAATTATTTATATATCATTACCCTTAAACATATCATGTTATGTTGTTGCGTTATTGTATCATCAACATACAATTATAATATTCAATATTCTCAAAGATTCATTACGCGAAAAAAAAATTGCAACATTTCGAACGATTATGTGTTACAAACGAGACATTTTTGCCTAACGTTTTATTTAAATAATTCTGATAAAAAAATAAACAAAATAATTTTATAACTGAAAATTGTATTTCGAAGGTATATTTCTCCTCCATTCTTGTGGGAATTGGGGTAGCGGGATTACCCAAATATTATAGGACACTTGCAAATGACTTTGAAATTTCGGATCCTCTTGAAAAACAACTTAAGTAAATATCATTTAATAATTTTTCTTTCCATAATTATGTCATAAGTACATGAAATTTAATAATTATTTATGTTTAATTAGCTTTAATATTAAACAATGTTTGTGGTTATTAAACACCAAATAATGATTAAAAGTAAAAAAAAAAAATTGTAAGAGAACTTTTGACATCGTTCGTGTGAATTTTACGATCTAATTTGTTGAATCTTTTCTTTGGATGATTCGAAGAGAACTTTTGGAGAAAAATCTTTCTTTATTGATTCTTGAACCTAACTTGAAATATTTCAAGTTTCACTGTTTGCATAACATTTCAAGGTCCAATTTACTACTCTCTAGCACTTTTTCTTCTATAATATTAGTCTTGCCATAGTTTTAATATTTCCTTGTTTTTTTTTTCTTTCTTAAATTTGCATGAATGCTAAACACATTTGAATTTCATGACTTTAAAACAAGGGAAAAAAAAATTAAGGTCTCTGCAAATAATATTTCGAAACATATATTGATATCAAGAAGAAGAAGAAGAACAGAGAATTGAAGAAAGACTTGTTAAGAAAATTTTGAAATGCAAATAACCCACTAGATGGATGTTATAGTATAAATGGAAAATTTAGACTATTTTGAATTTATTTTCAAAGAAATATTAGTTTGCAAGTCAATAATAAATATATAATATTTATGGGTAAAATGGTAAATTTTGAATTATTATTTTGAAAATGGAATTCGATTGGTAGTTCAATCAATTCAATCGCAATCAGTCTAAAAATTGATATATTATTTTTAAATAATTAAACTTTTATTAAATTGGTATAAAATTAAAAAAATTGACTGAATTTTTGAATGGAATTATTTTTTATAAAAGGAATATGATTTATAGATAGAAATTTTTATTTTCTTTTAAATACGAATTTTTTTATAAAAATATAATCATTTTTAAATTTTTTTATCTCACATGAATAATATAATTTTAAATAATAATTACATTAATGTATTTTATCTTGTTTTAATTATTATTATTATTATTATTATATATTTATTATGTGTACGTAATTATTTGGTGTTTCTCTTTTACTTGAGGATATCTGAGTTTAGATTGATATGCTAACTTGACTTAATCATAGCAAAGTAAGATAAGCAACAACAAAAGATAATATTATACAACACGCAAGAAGTAGGTAAAATTTGAACGAAGCATGAGAAATCCTGAGTGAGTAATGAAGTATTAGTGTATACAAATCCCTTTGGTGAAGTGTGATGAATCTTATATGCTAAACTTTTTGTATTATCTGGTCAGTTATATCATCAAAAGCAAGCCCCAAGTACCCAGGCATTGATGTTACGCAGGGAACTTCAACATCACCTGAAAGCATTGCCATTACTCGAGACATGGATGGTCGCAGAAAGGGTGATGATTGTGTGCATAATAAAGAAATCCCAATCACACGTCTCACTTCTGCCTCATCAAACTCTTCTAGCCTTGAATCCAATAACTCAATTTCATTCTTGTTCATGTGAAGGTTCCAAGCCTTATAAACCAAACATTTAAGCCAACAAAATAATATCAAAAACTTAGTGTGCATATATGTCTGGGCTGCAAAATGTAAATCGCTTCACATGATGCAACAGTAGCATCTTCACATGATCACAATCACAATTTAAAACTCAGATGTTATATTGACTCTTTTTTTCCTTCCTTCTTGAAAACAGTGATTGAAGATATCAAATTACATACCCATTCTAGTAGAAATGTCTCTTTTTCTTCAGTTTCCATGATAGAATCTGAATTCGACCTTCCACTAACAATCTCTAGAGCTACGATACCAAAGGCAAATACATCTGCTTTTTCTGTGAGGTGCCCACGCCAGGCATATTCTGGTGCCAAATACCCCCTTCATATCAGAACAAGGTTTGAAAATCATGATTTTATTTTACCAAGAAAATGTGCAACTCAATTAGTCAAAACACTTCACTTTTAATCACGCTTACATTTGGGTTGGGCCATGTGAATTACTAATATATCAAAATAATAAAAAGCTGGAATTTTTCTGAAAGACTAAAACATGGCTACTTGAAAAAAATGACAGTGTATACAAAATATCAAATTATTTTATAAACAAACTAAAATCATTAATATTAAATAATTGTTTATTTATTATTCAAACTGAATAGTGGATAATAATAATAATAATAATAATGACATAAGTAAAAGAATTATAACTATAATAAAATAATAATAATAATAATAACTATTATTATAATAATAAAATATGCAAATCCTATTATCTCTTATCACTTCAAAAACTGAAATCGTGTTATAATTTATTTATATTAAAAATCATGTTTTATAATTTTTTAAAAAGTATTTATTTTAATAAATAAAAAAAATTACATTAATGTTTTTTGTGAAATTAGAGTAATAGTTATTAGAATATAGTACCATGCATTAGTTAGGGTGATAATTGCTAGAGTCACTTTTATTATTGAGCATTTATGTCTCATTAATGATCCAAGTAATTAAACTACCTAGTTATTAATATGAAAACTTCCAAGAATATTCATGGAATACGTCCCCACTTCATTCTTGTTTCCCCTTGTTTTAGTAACTAACCATAGTAGGTGTCAAGATTAATATAGTTAACTCTAGTTAGTTTTCTAGATTTAAGGTGATATAAGAGTGTCTTCTTTTACATTATTAATCTAGCTTATAATAAACATTTCTAGACACATAATACATATTTTATGTCATATTAATCAAATAAAAAAATAGTTTTTAGAGTATTTTCTCTCTTTAGAGTTTGAGACTCCTTCTCTCAATTCTCATGTTAGATTGTCAGAATTAGGTGGTGAATGATTATGAAAGGTGACGGCTTGTTACCTCTTTAGTCTCTTCTCTTCCATGTTTTTATGTTTCATTTCAGGATGTGATGGACACTAGAACTCAAGAAACTGACATGACAACACTATTTCAAGGGTTTACCTTAAAAGTAACAAAGAAAGACAAGCTCAAGATGTGAGTGTAACTAATAGTCTTAAACAAGAATGGAAAAAGAAAATAGTAGATACCTTGTCCCAGCAAGATTTGTGCTTAAGTGGGTTTTTTCCAGATCAAATAGCTTAGCCAAACCAAAATCTGATATTTTAGGGACAAATTGATGGTCAAGCAAAATATTACTAGCCTTCACGTCACGATGAATTATACGTAATTGTGATTCTTCGTGGAGATAGGTCAAGCCTTGTGCAATGCCCTTGCAGATACCAAATCGTATTGCCCAGTTCAGGGTTGAACTTGCTTTTCCTGATTCAACAATCCAAATATGAATAAATCACATGGGAATGCACAAGCATGCAGATAAACAAATGCAGCACCCTATGCATGATTATACCAAATAGTAGTTTATTAAGACTCCCATTTTCTAAATACTCATAAACTAAAAGTCGTTTATCCTTTTGACTGCAACATCCATGTAACTTAATGAGGTTACGATGTCGCACTGCAGAAATAGTTGCAATCTCAGTCATGAACTCTGTGTTTCCTTGACGAGATTGTGCAGAGAGTTGCTTAACTGCTATCAATCTCCCATCATTAAGTTTCCCCTGTTCATTGGATACAGCAAAATAATCAACAAATAGAAAAGAAAATGACTTATTCAAAGTAATTGGATTACAGTTCCTAAGGAAATAATAGTTTCTGGTTTCACTTTTAATTATTTATGGTTTTTATACTCATGTTCTAACAAGAATTATGTTTTGATTCTAACTGTCAATTATGTTTTAACAAGTTAAATGAATCTGCTAATAATTGAAATTATGAAGAAAAGAAAGATTAGACTAATTTGTAACTATTTTATAACTATATTTTAAAAAATAAAAATAATACACAGACTACCTTATAGACAGGGCCAAATCCACCTTCTCCAAGCTTATTGGAAGAATCAAAATTATTGGTGGAATTCTTTAACACAGAGTAACTGAAAGTGTATGGTCTAGCTTCAATACCAAAGAACTCTGAAAATTAAACATAAGAAGTGTTAGCAACATCCCTATATATATTTTATAACTAATTTTATTTTTTTATTATATTTTACCTTCATTTTCATCAACATGATGTCTTCTTCGACTGATGAAACAAACCACAGAAATAGAAAAAATGCTTAAAACTCCAATGCCGAGAGCTATTCCAACTTTCAGGCCAATCCTTTTCTTCTCAATGGTGGGAGGCTTGTTACTAACAGAGGGAATGAAATCTATATAAAGGATAAAAATATAAATAATTATGAAACAATTTGAGGATGTACAATATATAAACTAACTTTGCAACAACCAAACCCTACCTGGGGTAGCACTAATGGCTGAAATTAAGGGTCCATAAGTATATTGATCAGGTATACAACAAGTCCCTTTTCCAGCCCAAAAAAAGTGGATCTCAAAGGTAGTTTTCCAATACTTGAGCTCTAAATTCCATTTCAATGGCTTTGAAAGACACCTTACCAGCTTCCCTTTGTATATCAAAATCCTTTAAAACAAGATTCCCCTGGGAGTAAAATACAAACAATAAGGCCTTGTCCTGATGAAAATTTAGTTGTAAGAAGTGTAATATTGACCTGGATGTAGACATCAAAGACTCGCCTCCCAACACTTCTCCATGTGGCAAAATCTAAAATTTTGCTTTCAGCAAACTGGAGACTCACATTGTAGTTACCATTTTCCAGTCCCAAGCCATAATATCTTAACGATGAGGCAGATAGTCGTGCAGTTTGGAACATGTTGGGATCTGAAGTAGCAGAGAATTCATTTGTGACAGAACTGCTCCCAGTAAAGTATCCCACATTGCTTGTTAGGTTAATCTTTAATTGAATATGATATTCATTCTAATGATCAAACATATATCTATAATCCCATACTGTAAACATGTTATAAACTAAATGCGAAAGCGTACCTGAATTGACCATAATGACGATATCCTTTGTAGAGCACCTTTGATTTGATCTTATGGTCTTCCACCTGAAGAGCAACCTTACAAATGTGTTAGACTTTATGAGCTCAAAATTGTCATTATATTCTTTTAGCATATTCCAAAAGTCCTGTCCATTAATCATATCAGGATATAGAACCAAACCAGCTTTTCATTGCATCATCGCAACTAAAACCAACAAGATTACTCATCCTGACATAACCAAATGACATGGATTCATCATGAAATGTGTAGCATGAAAAATTACGTGAAGGTGATCTGTACACGTCTATTTTCAACTGGTCCAAACTTTAACTTATCGAGATCGATACTGTTAAGGTTCCAACATAAAACCAATTGGCAATATGTGGAGTAGCCTAACATGTATTTAAACCATATCAAATGATATGAGGTAGGCGATGTGGGACTTTCAACACACCCCCTCCAACGAAGCCTGCCAGACCAGGCAAAGGGTACTTTTGACCCAACTAAAGGGCAACTTTTGGCCCATGACAATAACCGGAAAGATGTTAGGCTTTGGCTCTGATACCATGTTAAAGTTCCAACATAACACCAATTGACAATATGTGGAGTAGCCTAACATGTATTTAAACCATACCAAATGATATGAGGTAGGCGATGTGGGACTTTCAACAGATACAATAACCTTAATGTACAAAGTGTAATGAATGAACAAGAAAACCGCATATCTATAGATAACCAAATATGTCCAAAAAACAATGTATACATATATAAAATTAAACATAGAATATAAAATATATGAAAATGACTAACTCCCACTAAACCACAAATTCCTCAAAATGTAAAACACCCATGTGAGCAACATGCTCATGAAAGACCTTGGGCAGAAGTCCTTTAGTTAGAGGATATGTTATCATGGAGTTTGTCCTTAAGTGTTCTATGGAAATCTGTCCACTTTGTACTTTTTCCTTAACAATACATCTGATTTATTGTCACAATATAACTTAAGTGGTCTTTCAATGCCTTTCACAATTTGCAGCCCTGTGACAAAATTTCTCAGCCATATTCCATGATTTGATGCCTCATAGCATGCTACAAATTCTTGACATCCTGCAAAATCAGAGTCAGAAAACCCAGCGATCTCCAACTGGTCTGACCTCCTGTATGTGAGCATATAATCTTTTGTTCTCTTTAAATATCTTATGACCCTTTTTGCTGCTTTCCAATGGTCTATTCCTGAATTGCTTAAATATCTGCCTAGAACCCCAACTATGTATGTTATGTCTGGACGCGTACATATTTGGGAATACATCAAACTCCCGATAGCTAATGCATGGGGAATCTGTTGCATTTCCTCAATTTTCAAATTCCTCTTTGGGCACTAGTTTAGACTAAACTTGTCTCCCTTAGTAACTGGAGTATCCTCGGCTCATGACGCACAGGTTCTTGAGAATCTTGAGTTTGGTCTTGACGAACAATCAAATCATCTTGAATATGGGGTTTGTCATCAATGTCTTGTGGAGGTTCCGAACTTACTTTATCAAAAGTAACTGTTTGACTCGGTTCTGAATTTATTGTTGATTCTTCCTCCAATACAAAATTCTTAATCTTATTTTTCCCCCAAACTCAATATCCTCAAAGAACATAACAGTTCCCATCTCAAAAAATGTCTTTAATGTGGGATCATAAAATTTATATCCACGGGCTCTCTCAGAATAACCAATGAAGTAACTACTTACTGTTCAGGAGTCCAATTTTAGTTTAATACCACGAGATTCTGTATTAAGAGTTGCATTATAGGTGATCACAGTATCAAGTAAATATAGATTATCATTAGCCAAAAAATGAACCAGTTATAACAATATCTGAATTAAAAGACAAACTGAACTTATTGTTTCCAAATGAACACAAATAACCTAATTTGTCCAAATAAGAAACTGAAACCAAATTCCGTCTAAAAGACGGCACGACAAAAAATGTCTTTTAAATCTAAAAATAAAAAACCAGTACACAATAATAATCTAAAATGTTCAATAGTCTCCATCTCCACCAATTTGCCATTTTCAACGTATATTCATCTTTCAGAATTAGTTGGCTTCCGGTAGTTTAGGCAACTCTTTCTTTTCACGCCAAGCATGATATTTAGCACATTGTTTCTTTATGTGTCCAGTCTTATTGCAAAAGAAACATTTATTTTCTTGAGTTTGTTTCTTTTGTTCTGGACCTTTAGCAGCTTCCTTCTTGGGATCCTCCGATCTCTTTCTTTTGTCTTTAGCCTTAAAGGTGCTTGCAAAATGAGCACTTTCTGTCTTGTCTTGTTTTAGCCTTTCTTCTTCTTGCACGCAATGAGAAATGAGCTCATTAAGAGACCATTTATCCTTTTGACAGTTGTAAGATACCTTAAATTGATTAAACGTTGCGGGAAGAGAAATCAACACCAAATGAATGAGCAAGTCTTCTGAGAGTTCAAGCTTTAGTGTCTTGAGCTTAAAAACAATATTAGACATGCTCATAATGTATTCCCTGATATTTTCTTTGCCCTGATATTTCATGGAGATCAAGTTCTGAAGAAGAGTGCTTGCCTCCGCCTTATCGCTTTTTGCAAAGCGCTGTTCAATTTCAGCAAGAAATTCTTTGGCACTTGTGATGTTTTCAGAAACAGTGCCCCTAAACATCTCCGGGATGTCGCGCTTAATGATCATTAGACTCATGCGATTTGAGCGATCCCACTTCTCATAATCTCTTTTTTGTTCAGAGGTACTTGAATCCGTAGGAGTAGGAGGTTGCTCAGTCCTTAACGCAAGATCCATATCCATGTAGCCAAGAATAATATCAATATTCTCTTTCCAGTCCTTAAAATTTGTTCCATTGAGGATCGGAACAGGATTCAAATTTGCAGATACAAAAGCAATTGTAGCTGGATTAGAACAAAAGAAATAAACTAATTATGCTCACATTATAAAATAAATAATTATAAATAAAATATATATATTCAAATAATGGTTTAACCTATCTCAAGACACCCAATGCACCATCAACATCAAGTCTTTGGACAGTAATATTAACTGCTAGAGGTATCTTGTTGTAATAATCAAACATTGACAATATAGCACGTCCAACAACAAACCAGTCTTTGGATTGATTTATCATCGACAAAGTAAATCCTTATAATTATCACATGTTTATCATTACAAGTGTGTGTGCAATTCGACCAAATATTATTCTTCCTTTGGGTCGACTAATACTCACATGAATATACACAAAACACTAACATTCAATATTTTTCATGAACTGCCCAATTCAAGAGAGGTTACTTTGGTAATTTCTTGACTCAATTTGCTCACAAAAAATATTAAACTACCAAAAAATATTTGAATATTATATAACAAAACCAAAATTTGATTATTTATTTATATATATATATATATATATATATATATATATAGCAACATTCATAGGCATGAACCATCGCCACTGCAGAACTAATGCATCATGGGTCGAAAACGAACCCATCATAACAGTACACGCAACAACATCTTTCTCACCAGATTCAACCTGAAAAACACATTTATGCAACTCGAGAGCCAGGTTGAGGTCACCAATCTTTCCACAAGCCGAAGTCACACTAATCATGGTCAACCTATCCAGCTCAAATCCCCGCCTCCTCATATCAAGGAACACGTTGATCGCATCCCGGGCAAGACCACATTGGGAAAGCCCACCAATTACCGCATTCCAAGAACCCAGCTTCGGGTCAGGGTTTTCATCAAACACCCTTCGGGCACTTCCAAATTCGCCAGCTTTAAAATACAAACATAAAAAACCCAGTTTCACAGAACTCGTTACATTGCAGTCCAAGCTTGATACCAACGGAGTGAACCTGTTTCCCGAGCTTAACTTCAAAAGTTTGGCACACAGCCTTGAGAACAATGGGAAGGGTATAACAATCGGGCAAAACCCCATTCCGCAACATTAAAATGTGGATGCGAAGTGCATTGAGTGGAGCCTCTAGCCTGGCGTATGACCTTATAATATTGTTCCAATTAAATTGCGCCATATTGGAGATAAAAAAGTGTGTCCTTAAAACGTGGGCATACACTTGATTCAGTTCCTGCACAGTAACACAATTACCCAAATGATTAGCTACCAACGCTACTGGGTCGCTACCAGAATAATCCTCTGCATAGACATTGTAGTGTACTTGTGCTGCTACATGCTGAATTAGCCATGAACTCCTGAGTAATTATCCCATCCGTGACGGTCCAGGCGTGAACCCAGGCAATGTTGCGGGCAGTGTCGCAGTCCTCGGCGATGACAGTAGAGCCAAAGGCGGCGATGGATTGCGGAATGAATCGGAAGGTTTCGGTGGTGGAATCGCCGGAGTTTAGGGCGTCATACAGTGCGAGCACCAGCCGCTTGTTGCTGGAATCAGCCTCCGAAGCACTTTCCTCTTGATCCAGTGTCCAATGAAGACGAAGGAGCAGTGTCTCCTCCACGAATCCCCAAATTCGAAATTAGGTTTTAAAATTGGGGATTTTACTCCAAATTTAAATTTAGGGTTCGCAAAATTTAGAGATTATTCTCCACTTGAATTCTTAAATCTCAATTTTGTTAAATCTAATGCAAACATGAATCAAGTATGGGTTGCTCTGATACCATTTGTTAGGTTAATCTTTAATTGAATATGATATTCATTCTAATAATCAAACATAATCTTTAATTGAATATGATATTCATTCTAATAATCAAACATATATGTATAATCCCATACTGTAAACATGTTATAAACTAAATGCGAAAGTGTACCTGAATTGACCATAATGATGATATCCTTTGTAGAGCACCTTTGATTTGATCTTATGGTCTTCCATCGAAGAAGCACTGTATTTCCTCTTGATTTTCTCTCTTGATGGGAATAGAAAGAAAAGAACGGGATCATAATCGTGTTACATGCATGTGCTTCGAAGGGACCATGACCCTTTATATAACCAAAATTAGGTTAATTACTTAAGTTTTAGTATTTTCAATTTAGCCCCTCATCAAATTAGAAATTACTCTATGGTCTCTACACAATCATATTTTCATGACATATGCCTTTAGCCAAAACTTTAATTTATTCATATCACTTTATTATTTGGCTTAATAAATAATGACTCTAACACATTTAAATATGTATCATATATATACATGACCCAAAATTTGCCAACATTGCTAACCCCCCACCTTTGAGTGTTTGTCACAAAGTATGTAGCTGGACCAAGTTCCTCAACATCATTTTCATACACAACTCCCTTGGAAGATACAATTTCATGACCACCACAATTGATTGAAAAGTTGTAATCTGAAAGAGGAATTACATTACAGATAATTAATCTGTCATAAGACAGTGTAACCAAAATATGATCTTAATTTTTCATACTTAAGATAAAGAGTACTTACAGATTCCAGTGCCATGATTACAAGGAAAGTTACGTTGAAGGCATCTTAATCCTGAAGGCATACCACTGAAAGAGAACTAGTCATGGACTTGGAACGAATCAAGATGAGAGACAAATAAACATTATTTTAATAACCAAATTTAATTAACTTTTTTAATTCAGAAGTCATATTAAAATGATAAGTAAACTTCCAAATGATGATTTTTATCCTATAAGTATCTCCTTTCATGAAATACAAGTTAGTACCATTAAAATAATAAAATCAATCTTGGTTATTAAGCGTCAATTTAACAAGTATGAACACCGTTATCAGTCATAGGTGTAAATTGCACATTGATATAACAAAAAATTCACCTGCTTTCTGTATTCTCTGCTTCGAAGTTGTTGCCAACTAAATTGCTGCACATCACAACCCATTTAAACTTTAGAGCAAAGGTGTCATGCAAAAGAAAAAATTAGTTTTGTAAAACTTACAGTTGCAAATTTTGTTCAGTGACCCAAGAAGGAAGACTCCCACTTAAGTAGTTATATGATAAATCACTGAAAGCAAACATAGAAATTAGACATTGTAAGGAATATTTTTATGTAATCTTTACATGTATAAAAATTATGTTAAAATTGATGGTTGAACTTCTTGATCACTTAATTTCAATTTTGAAAATGTGTTGATCTATTTCAAGCTTTATTCAAAAGTTTACCAAGGTTGGGAAAGTATTGGAATTTATAATCTGCTTCAAAATTAGCATGATATGGAACACATTTATGCTAAGTTTATTAAATATCCTACAAAACAATGATTTCTCCAACAAAGGAAATAATCACTAGAAATTTCCCATTTTCGTGAAACATAAATTGAATTATATATGGGAAGATATACTCACATGTTGAGCAAAGATGCACTCTTTTTAGAAGGTATTGTACCATTTAGCTTGTTATTACCGAGAAACCTAAGCATGGACATTGTTAGAAGATCCTTGAATAGAGTGAAAACAAATTAGAATGACATATATCATAAAACTATACATCAAGACACATTACAAATAAGAAAGTGAGTTCAAATTGAAAAGCGAGTTTGGGATCTGTCCAATTAGGTTGTTGAAGCTTAAGTCCCTGAAAAAAAAAATGACCAAATTAACTTTTCTAATTTAGAAGAAAACATTATCCATAAGGTATTAAAAATGTCAAATAATGCATTTATATAAGAAATATTCAATTTCAAGGGTGTTACTTACAACTGGGTTAAATTTTGAAATTCACCAAAATCTGTTGGAATTGTAGAAGAAATGTTATTGTTCCTCAAGACACTGCAAAATGGGTCCCCAAATTGTGGTCTTATAACATGGAGGGAGAAAAACATATATAAAACAAAAATACTTAATTTCAATTGCATAGTTGTTGGCTTACAGGATCTTCAGAGACTTCATATTTTGAATAAAATCTAGCGAGGAGCTTTGCAAAGATAATTCACTTATCTTCCTGATGGTGTACCATACAAAAATTGTTAGCTCCATTAATAATAAATAACAAAAGAAACAATATTAGTGATTTGGATACTCACAACTCCTCCATATTTGTCAAGCTAGAAAATGACAACGGTATTGGACCTTCAAAAGAATTCCCTTGAAATTTTTTATAAAAAACATTTGGAAGAATGGTTATTAGCATATACATGATTTTGGAGACAGTACTGACCTTAAAGTTTCCTTGTTTCATGTCATATGATGTGTGAACACTCTTGTGTTCTGGAATTTATAAATTAAAAGCATATCAATTTCTTTGACATAAAAGGTTCAACAATGTCGTCTTACAGGGTATGAAGCTTGGACCAATTCCCTATAAAATCGGGTATCTTGCCTTTGAGTTGGATATCTGTCGCCCACCTACAACCAACCAAGTGACCTTGTTTTGAATGAAAGTACAAACATTAACTTAATCTCCTATATATAATCTTCTGTCACTTTTGTTTGGAAGGTCCTTTATAGGGGCAATAGTTAAGGACTTACACTATCCTGAGGTTTCCAAGATTAGCAAAAGTCATAGGAATCTCACCACTAATCCCAGAGCTGGAAATATAACTACAACAGTAAATATGCAGAATCAGTGTCTTTTCCATAACTCTAGAAAAATACAAGTTTGTGTTCTCACAACAAAATATTTCCTAACTGATCAACCAAAATCCAAAAGGAATATGTGATTAGTAAAATTAAACTGGTGCAAAAATTAGATGGAAACTGAGAATGTTACAGTTGTTCTAATTTCACCAGACTCCCTAACTCAGGTGGAAGTGATCCAGAGAAGTTGTTTTCCATTAAAGACCTGCATAATAACAAACAAAAATAGTGAAGCACTTCCAGTTGATGAAAATAAATAGAATATGCATGAACAAAGAGACTAATAACTATGATTTACAATTTTCATTTCACACCATTCTTTTAGCAAGGAGTTTGAAGAAAGTAGCCACTATTAGTTTAATAGAACAGTAAGTTTAGAAAACTTACAACGAACTTAAATCAGTGAGATGTCCTAATTCCTTTGGAATCCCTCCAGACAAAGAGTTAGCTGCTAATCCCCTACTCAAAATAAATATCAAGAAAATAAACTCTTCATAAATCATAAAAAGAAATATGTATTTCAAGAGGAAATGACCACTATATTTAACTTTTCTCAAAGGACAAAATTGAAACGAAGTAAGAAAGAAAACCAGACTTACAAGTATTGCATGCGACTTAGATTGCCAATGGAAGAAGATAGAGAACCTGACAAGTAATTTTGGTTCAAATCCCTGAAAATGTTTTTCGAAAGGTTTAATGTACTTGTTCTTTTGTGTCCCAACAATTTCACAACTATAGCATATGATCATAATCTATTTTTAACCAAAAAAGATAACCGAAAATATGAAGACTCACAAGTTGAAGAGGTATGTCAAAGTCCAAAGCTCTTCTGGGATCTCACCAAGAACATCCTTTGCACGAAGTTTCCTGTTCAGTAAGTTAGGAAACAAATGTTGATAAACTCCCTATGTAGCACAGAATAAGAATTGAGAAATGGTTAAATTAATTTGAGAATTTAATCAATTGTTTTTCAAATAATTCAAGAACTAACTGAATATATCAACATGATTAGATACGGAAAAGATTATCTTTGTACAGTTGAGTAATGTGGCAAGTAGTGTCAATTTGATATGAACAATCACACTTGATCATCATCTCAAAATCATCTAATGAAGTGTCGTCAATGGCCACTCCACTACATGGTTCACCACTTATATTCCATTGAGGTGGTGCAGATATTTTCCATTTCTGGAAAATTGCATTCAAAGCTGTCACTGGAAAGAAAGAAAGAAAAAAAAAAAAAAACATCTTAACAAGGTAGTTTTCATAACTTAATATATATTTCTTTTCCAACATCTCTTCTATCATGACTACTAAGAAGTATGGAATTTCAATTTAATAGTTGAGGGAAGTAGATGTCTAAATGATTAAGAAAAAACTATAAACTCTAATACAATATTAGAAAATAAATATGTATATAATTTAATTCTACATTAATTATAACGTAATCTTGAGGATATAAGTATTTCAATAAAAACTAACTCATACTAATTTATTTAGGCTGGTTATTTACAGTGATAAAGTTGTCTCATATAAAACGCGATAAAATTGCTTTAATAATTATTTGATAATCATTTAAATATAATAAAGATATATATGAACAAATTTCTCCTGATTAATTTCTTCATAAGTTAAAGTTAATTCATATATAAACTAATTTATAATGATTGATGTTCCGACTTAAATCTGTTGGGATTCAACAAATTTTAATTTCATTGTAATTTTTGCCTTCCAAACATATATTATGAAATAATTAAGAAATAAAATATATATATATATATATATATATATATATATATATATATATATAAAGAGACTGTTAAGTGTATTAAAACAGTAAATATTATTTTTCTAAATTTTTATTTTTAATTTACATTTTTTTTCTGATGAAAAATTTTGTACAAAATACACTGGTTGAATTAAAAGTTACATAATACTTAGCCATACATAATAAAATAGAAAAAGAAAAAGAATGAGAAACTTACCTTGAGAAGGATCTGTTGTAGCCAGAGATTGAGTGAAATTTATGATTCTGAAAAGAAAAAAAAAAAAAAGAAGAGAAGCCATAAACCAAAAATGAAGGTGGCATCTTCATCTTCAGAAATAAAAGATATACAAACAAATTATAAGAACAAAAGGAAACTCAATTTATATAACATATCATCATAAAATTCAAGATAACTATTCCAAGGAGCAAGTACAAAGAAAGTCACAATTTTCATTTAATAATTAGAGACCAATTGCACGCCAAGTCAAAGTCAAGTAAACTATATAATTGAGAAAGTCACCCCATTCAGATTTAAGTTATGTTATTTATATAATACATTTTTTACTTTTTTTTATCACATCAAAATTTATCCTATATTTTTTATTGTAAAAAAAATATAGTTGAGATACATTTTCAAAAACAAGAGTAATACAACACACATGGTTAATACTCTCTATTTCTAAATAATTAACATTCTATTGAAAAAATTATTGGAAAACACGAAGTGATTTTGAATAAAAAAATATTAAAATAATTAGACATGAATAAAAAATTAATAAATTTATTAAAGTTTTAAAATTTAATGTCTATCTAACAAAGACAAAAGTGTGAGATTATAAGATAATAGTGTTTTTGTGATTCTGTAAATTTTTATTTTATTTTATTTTTCTTATAGAAAAATATGCTTCAGCCAAATCACGCTTTGAAAAATGTTACACTTGTTAAGATTTTAAATTTTTTTATAGAAAAATGTACTTCAATTAAGGAACGCTTTGAAAAATCTTATCATTAAGTGCGTGGAGTTGATATTAAGATTCTATCTTTTTTTAATTAAAAATAGTATGCGTTAATGTTGTTATATTTTATTTTATTTTTATGATTTTTTTCTTATGTCAGTTTAATTTTAAGATATTTTTCATACAAAAATATAATCAAATTCACGTTAATCTATTTAGTTTTTTTATATATAAAATAATTTTAAGATATAATTAAATACAATCATTTTTATATAAATTAAAGCTACTTTATTTATAAACTGATTTATAAAAAACTTTCATAAATAAGTATTTAACTTATATATATAAACTATTTTTAGCTTGTAAAAAAATTCTTTTACCTTCTAAATTTCTTTTTAAAGTACTTCTTGGAAAATTTAAATACACATAATTAATTTTTAATCCTTTCCTTATCTCTTTTCTCTGAGCAAAATTTATATTTTAGTTATAGAATTTTTTTTATTTAAAAGACACTTACATTTGATTATCCAAAGGTGGAATTAAACTTATGTACTTTCAGATTTTTTTTAATTTAAAATTTGAATCAAAATAAAATAAAAACTTTATTATTTTGGATAAGAATAACACGAACTTTTTATAAGTATATGTTAGTTTTTATTTATTTACATTGAAATAAAACAAATTTTAATTAATATATTTTGAAGTTTAGATTGGAATAAAACAAACTCTTAATTAATAATTTTTTATGTGACATAAATTGTGAGATTTTTTTTATATATTAATTTATTAATATTATATGAAATAATATATATATATATATAATTATTTGATTAGAACTTAGATAATCTCGTGATATTAAAATATTAAATGATATTAAAATAATTATAATTTACTATTTAAAATATATTTAGTAAATTTTTTTGACTATTTTATTATCAATATCTCATTTTCATTTCTAAACTTTTTTTATTATATTGATTCTTCTTCTCTTTTATTAATTAAGTATAAGAATATTTTTTAAGAAACTCTTTTATTATTTTAATTCTATATTTCTTATATTAATTACTTAAGTATAAGAATATTTTTGTAGGATTATTCCTCATGAACCTTATTCATTACTGAAATTTTTCAAAAAGAATAATATTTAGTTTCATATATACTAATTTGTATGGTACTAAAAGGATCTTCAAAAGAGTTTTTTTAAAAAAATTACTTAAAAATAAAATTGAATATTTTATTATAAATTAAATGTGGTTAAAGTTGTTCATATATCCTTGTCTGCATTTATGACATGTGACATATGACTGAGTCAATTGTGTCATTAATTGGTAATTTAAATTAATATTTATTATTTTAATTTTTTAAATTTAATAATTATTAAATATATTTATTTGTATAATTATAATTTTTTTTATAAATTTTTTTTATATTTATTTATTATTTATTAATAATATATTATTTGATATTTTAAAATTAAGAAGATCTGCGGTAAACCTTATCTTTGAATAGTCTATCTTGTAATAATTCAAAATTCAAGGTTTTGTCATTATATTTATATTTGTAAGAATACAAATGTATGGTCCAAGAAAAGGGAAATAGGAAACATACACCCCATTTTCAATGTATTGAGGTGGAAAGAACATAAATATAAAAATAAGAGAAAAAAAATAACAAATGTGATTAAAAATAATTTGTAAGAACATGAGGGAAAAAAGAATGAAGACCCGTCTCGAATTCTCATGAACAGTCCAGGAAAATAACGGAAGGGAATATACTGAAAAGAAAAGAATTAACTCTGATAAAAATTTCAGTACAAATTTTCAAATTAGTACGTTTTTGTAATCAGAATTCAAAATTTATTGAATTGTTAGAAAATTTTCTAATGTTATTAGATTATAAGAATTTTTTTCCCAATGGTATTACATTTTTTTAATTATTAGACTATGGATTTAGTTTATATGTTCTTTCAATATAAAACTTTCTTTACACTATTAATCAATGAAAATTTTTGATATAATTTTTAAACTGGTATAAAAATCAATGAATTTATCCCATTAACCGAGTTCTGAATGGTAATGTAAAAACTTTTATATTGTAATTGTGTATGGTCATATAGTTAATGAGAATATTCCAAACAATGATTCAATTATAAAACCTAAACCCTAATTATTACATGTTGAATCAAGGTAAGAAAAAACACTAATTTTATATGTTTTTATATGTAGACTATTCATACATTGCCGTCTCCCATATCAAATTACTTGGAAACTTTACCAGAATCTTGAAGTTAATTTGACCCGATAAAACTAAGAGGAATAATTCTTAATATGGTCAAGTGGAATATACATTACTTCTAATTGAAGATTGACTTCAACCCAAAAGACAAGCACCATTCTTGAGTTGAACTGTGTTCCTTTAGCAATATAGGATCTGTATTTATATGATGGCAAGAGTGCCTACCCTAGCAATATGCTGCTATAGTTGTTAACAATGCACAAGTTTACTTTTCTGCTTTGGTTTATTAACATGCATGTCATTATACTTGGGATAAAAGCTAATGAGAGTTCAGATGTTAAGGGCATAATAGGAGCTATTTTGGATAGCAGTTCTCGCATTGGCCAAGAACGTGCAGTGGCTATAAAGCTGGCACTGGAAGACTTTCATCAAAAAAATAATCTCAGTTTTGTTCTGCATGTAAGAGACTCTCAAGGAGATCCTCTTTCAGCAGCTATTGCAGGTGCATCTCTCATTCTCTCTCTGATATAAATAACTTGTAATTTTGTGAGTTCATAATCTCATATTTCTCTTAACCACACCTGTTATCCTACCAACTCTAATTGCGACCTCTTTGGAGGATGCTTGACTTGACTGTAGTTTCAAGATTGATATCAATTAGGAAAAATAATTCCCTAATTTGCAGTTCTAATATGAACAATTAACTAACGTTTAGATATTATGTGACTATCCTCTATTCTTCTTAAAATGATTTGTTTTGATTGACAGCTAGAGATCTGATTGATAATAAAAAGGTGAAAGCCATCATTGGACCACAAACATGGGCAGAGACATCATCAGTGGCTGAAATCTGTACCCAGAAGAGCATACCCCTCCTTTCTCTAGCAGATGCAACTCCAGAATGGGCAATGAAGAAGTGGCACTTCCTTCTGCAATCCTCACCTAGCCAAATTATGCAAATGAAAGCTATTGCTGAGATTGTAAAGTCTTGGCAACACTATAACATTACCTTGATATATGAAGATGGAGATTCATCATCTACTGAAGTTTTTTCTCAACTCCTTGGAGCTCTTAAAGAAGTTGGAACAGAATTAAGCAATGTTCTGGTAGTTCCACCTCTAGTTTCTTCTTCATTGTCCCAACAACTTGAGAAGCTAAGAGAAGGACAATGCAGCGTCTTTATTGTCCATTTGTCCTTTCCTTTGGCACTACACCTGTTTGAAACTGCAAAAACATTGAATATGATGAAGGGAGGTAATATATGGATCACTACTGGTACCTTTACAAGCTTTATTCATTCCCTGAATGCATCTGCTATTTCCAATATGCAAGGGATTATTGGAGTCAAGAGCTATTTACCAAATCTGCTGGTCCAGAATGCAATCTTCTACCGTAGATTTCGGACAAAATTTTGCTCAGAGAATTTTGAAGAGTTTAATTATGAGCCTGGAATCTTCGCAGCCGAGGCTTATGATGCTACATGGATTGTGGCTCATGCAATGAGAGAAACCAACCAAAGAGGGGGTCAAATTTTGCTAGATAGGATTTCACTCAGTAGTTTTGCTGGATTAAGTGGAAAAATTCAGTTCACTGACCACAGAGTAGCATCAGCACATACATTTCAAATCATTAATGTGATAGGGAGAAGCTACAGGGAAATTGGGTTCTGGTCAGATGGACTTGGTTTCTCAAAATCTTTGGATCAAACTGCTTCTTACAGTTCTTCAGTGAAGGATTTAGCACAAGTAGTTAATCCAACCTGTGTTTTACGACTAAGAATTGGTGTCCCCTCCAAATCAACATTCAAACAGTATGTCAATGTTATTCAAGATGATTCTGGAAATGTCACTTCCTTCAAGTTCAAGGGATTTGCTATAGACCTCTTCGAAGAAACAGTAAAAAAATTGCCATACCAATTGGAATATGATTATTTTGCATTCAATGGCTCCACATATGATGAACTGGTGAAGAAAGTTCAATCGAAGGTAACTGTTTATTTACTAACGTTGTATGCTGTAGCTCACCTCATTACTGCAAATCATAGAGAAAATATTGCTGAGAAGGAGTAAACACTTTTGAATATGCTGTAATTGTGTAAGATATGTATCTATGTCAGCAGTCATATGCCACTTTGAATACTTCTAGTTGCATTTCTATAAGGTTTAATTTATCATTTGCTTCCCATAATAGCTCCTTCATTTTAATCCTTCTAAGAAAATTGTAAGTTTTAGTCTTTCTTTGTTAGTTTTTCAGCAATGTAAAAACTACAATCGAAAAATTACTCATATAGACATAAAACATGGTGGTTATACGAATACAAATGATTCTAAACATTCGAACCCATGATCAAACTGGTCACTGAAGCACAACTTTACCGATAAACCAAGTCTCATCCTCATCCTGATACACAACCACCTAAGATTAAAAAACAATGGTTAATCTCAAATTACCCTTTTTCTCTGACAAATAATCTCAACAATTTTTCTTTCACAAAATAGCTTTACCTTCATTCTCAAGCATAATTTCTGTTCAGAGTGAGACTATCAGATCCATTTTAACATGCAGTATATACTAGCCTTATAGCCAAATCAAATTTGCTTTTGCACATCTCGAATGATCTATGTTTGACGCAGGAATATGATGCAGTTGTTGGTGATGTAGCAATAGTGTCCACGCGGTATGAATTTGTTTCATTTACTCAGCCCTATACTGATCCGGGGATGGTGATGATTGTTCCTGTTAAATCAAAAACAGGCAACAGAGCGTGGCTATTCATGAAACCTTTCACAAAGTTCATGTGGGTTCTAATATTGGTCATCATTGTCTACAATGGCTTTGTTGTATGGTTAATTGAAAGAAACCACCGCCCTGAACTGAAGGGTTCTATTCTGCATCAAACCACAACTCTGCTGTCGTTGGCTTTCTGTTCCTTGTTCACTTTGAATGGTAACTTCTTTCAACTCTCCTCATCTTTTGCACCCATGTCATTTCAATTTTTAAGGCTTAGCTTTGATCTGATACTGTAGTCAGCATTTTCATGCATTCATGTATTCAACAAGTTGGACTATCTAGATAAGATGGGAGGACGAATATTTTGTCTTGGCAAATCCTACTTAAAACACATTTAATATTTTTGCTGTCTGGTCTTCATCCAACAGTTCCAGTTTTCTCAATGCACCCATTCTGAACCCATCTAACTTCTATTAGAATTTAGTTTATGTTTATGATGAAGTTGATATAACTAGACAATTACTATTAGGAAAGCTTAATTTTTGTTGTAAATAGTTTTAAGAGGTGTAGAGAAGACGTTCCACGTAAATTGTTTAGGCTTACGAAAATAACGAGTGTTAAGATCTTTCTAATTTAACAAACTTCATGGGAAAACTTTGAACAGGTGTTTTTGTTAACTTATTTCAGTAAATTTTAAACTCAGACTTGTGAATAAGCTATCAGAATAAGTGTCATTAAGTGGTTTACCAAAATGTACGCTTCATTCATATCAATGTCATGTTGCCTCTCACAACAAAAGTCATTTGGACTTACAGCATCCAAAGGACACAAGTCGCAACCATGTTACCTAAGATTCAATTCACTTGCTATAAGAAATGGACAGGGGATGATTGATTTGAATAATCTGCAGAATGAAAGATTCAAACCTATGTAGGACATTTTATCCAAGAAAAACAATTTAATTAAGAACAGTGACAACTTAATCAAACTTCTGATAATGGTGGCGGCGCCTAACTAAAAAATAACGTTGACAACTATATCAAGTAAAATATCTTTTGCTTAATCTTCTGACACAGGGGACGGATTGCACAGCAATTTATCAAGGGTGGCAATGATGGTATGGCTTTTTGTGGCTCTAATCATTACACAGACTTACACTGCTAGCCTTGCCAGCATGTTGACTGTTGAACGGTTTGAAGCAACTGTAGACAGCATTCAGCAGCTAAAAAACAACAATGCCAAGGTAGGATATGATAGAGGGTCCTACTTGAACAGATATCTCCAGGAGGTGTTGGGCATCAAAGCTGAAAACATCAAGCAATTTGAGTCACCGGAGAGCTATGTTGATGCCCTAAGAAACAAAGAAATAGCAGCTGCCTTCTTTGATGTCCCTGAGGCCAAAATTTTCCTTGCAAAGAACTGTAAAGGATTTGTTCAAGCAGGACCTACATACAAAATTGGAGGATATGGATTTGTATAGTTTCAACATACTTTCACTTTTTTTTCCTGTATTACTTTAAGTAATTATATTGCTACACACACAGTCAGTCAAAAGATAAGTTAACATAAAAATAATTTCAGCAAGCACTTCAACACAAACTTTAGTATTATGTTAGGACAAAACTGAGATCCAACTCCTTTGGTTCCTCAGTACCGTTCGCTAATCAGAATTGGAGTTTTACCTCTTACAATAAAACTCAATATAAAGTACCAAAGGTGAAACTTCAATTCTAATTGAAGAATAAGAGCAAATGCACCTAAGGAAAAATATCAAAGTTTTTTGTCCATTATTTTCATATATATCTTGAGTTTTTTATTTGTACCTATAGGAAGTATGTCATGCAAGAACTACGCT
The DNA here is from genome assembly GCA_963425845.1 of Sphenostylis stenocarpa. NCBI lineage: Eukaryota > Viridiplantae > Streptophyta > Magnoliopsida > Fabales > Fabaceae > Sphenostylis > Sphenostylis stenocarpa. Next base: position 27,764,633 of record OY731408.1, read on the forward strand.
TAATTTCTAGCCCGTCAACTAGAACCAAGTTTATGTTTACTCAGTTGCAATGTCTTTGCAGGTATTTCCAATTGGTTCTCCACTGCTTCGTAGTGTAAACCAAGCCCTACTGAACATATCTGAAAATGGCACACTACGCAATCTAGAAAAAAATATGCTGGCATCTGAGGAATGTGCAGACATTGACGCGGATGCAGAAACATCTAGTCTTAGCCCTGCAAGCTTCATGGTGCTCTTCATCCTGACTGGAGGCACTTCAACAACTGCTCTCTTAATTTACTTATATTCTGTGAATTATTCATACCCTGGACAGAGAACAATGTGGAGTCTAATGATGGCTGTGATTAAAAGTTGGAGATCTCGTAAGAAACTGTTTTCAGGAAGCGTCCACAGTGTAGCAGAAAGTACTTTAAACTCTACCAATATATCTAATTTTCCAGCTTTAACTTAAATAAGATGTTTAGGTGGTTTTGTACAGATAGGATTAGGAGCTTGAAATAAGCAGTCAGTTGAAAATATGAATCTTATTTCAGTTTATTATTGTTAAAAAGTTTTAATTACAAGTGTTAATCGGTTATTATCAACTTTCAATTCTCTTTCTTTGTATTGCATATAAAGTTTGTCCACATATATAGAAGATGGGAGTAATTTTTGGGTCCCAAAAATATATAGTGGTCTAAGTGTCAATAGTTGATCGAAAGGGGGTAAGGATTGTCCTTCTCTTAGCTTTTCAAGATGTTGGGACAATGGAGAAGAAACTAGAGGTGGATTTGCTAGAATATTGCTTAACTCTGCTAACTTCTCTAAGAGCTTCAGAGAGTTGTGTGATAAGACTTCAGTGGATGATGAGTCTCTGTCTTCGTTAAAATGCTAACATCATAGAGTGTCCAAGACATGACAATAATTGCTATAGTTGTCATCTGCATAATTTGGCCAGGTGAGGATTGCAGCAGGATGTGCCACTTCTTCATTGCCATTCTGGAGTTGTATCTACTTCAGATGTCTCTGCCCATGTTTGTGGTCCAATGATGGCATGCACCTTTTATTATCAAACAAATATCTATCTGCCGAACATTCCATTGTAAAGTCCCACCATGTCTCGACAATGTTAAATTGATGAAATTGGTAAAAACCATAAAGGTTACAATTCTCAACAGGAAATAAATCAGTGAACCTCAAGACAACATTATGGTACTAGTTTATTTTTCTTTTTAATTTATTAATTTATCTTCTCTTTTTGTTTGCATCTTTTACCTGAATTCAAGCATATGACAGTATATTGGCCATAATAAGCAGGGCACTGAAATTTTCTAAAATATATTGAAAATTTTGATAGTCAAATTATAACTGTTTACTACTGAGATGTTGAAAAAATGTGTTACTCATTTCTGCTGCTACCGAGGGATGTAGCAGTACTAATTTTATGATAGACTCAACTGTTTTATATCATTGTATGCTTAAAGACTTGAGAGACATCTGGTGACAAAATTATGAGTTATTTAAATCAATGGCAGAGACAAAGAATTAGAGATAGACCAGCAATAGCTGCCAAAATAGGATCCCCTTGAGAATTTCTTATAAGCAGAGCAAAACTATGACTGCTTTCTAGATAAAAATTTTGCATTGCTAGCCACTGCATGCTCTTGGCCATTGCGAGAGCTGCTAAAATAGCTCCCATTATGCCCTTAACTTCAGAACTCTCATTTGTTGCAGTGTTCCCATGTATAATTACATGGATTTTGATAGACAACAGCAAAGAAGCAAAAAATGTCCATTTTTAACAATACTAGCCATTATGTAAATAAAACACCATGTTGCTAAAACAACACTTTCCAAATCAAGTACGAGCGCTTTTTCTCTGGGTTACGAGTCAAACTTTATACTAGTGTATCCTGCTTGACCGTATTGATTATTAAGAACTCTAGGATTCTAGGAAGAGTTTTCAAGCAATTGCACTTGTGTGGTAACGTTGGATTGTTTACAGTTGATTCTTTTGGATGCAATAAATAAATACTATTTTAGGTTTAAATGTTGTAATAACCAAACCCCTAGACCATTACGCAATATAAGACTACAAAAACAATACATATCTAGAGAGAGCAAAATAAAAATACCAGTTTACACAATAAGACCAAACATTTGCATATGCTTGTTCTGGCTAACAGAACCTCAAAATCACCAGCTTCATCCAATAAACAAGTCATTCATAGATTTTCTCAAGAAGTGCCACTATATCAACACATTCATTTCTCCACATCTGAACTAACTCCACACACGAAATTCACTAATTTCTCAATAAAACCCTAAATAATTTTGTCAAAAAACATATCATCATCATCCAATAAATTGCTCATTCATAAAATTTCTTAAAAAGTATCACCAGAGCAACACATTGATTCCTTTACATTTTCTGCAACAAGTAATAAGTTATAACCAACCTAATTATCCACTAAAATTAAAAACAAAAGAAAAAAGAAACCCAACCAAGGTTTTAAAAAACAGTTTACAAACACAATTTTGGCCAAGATTTTTGAAGTCACCACCACCAATGGCCACATATGTCCACGCTCACATTTATCTGCAATTTCCCGCAACAGACCTACAACTACAACAGCATTTTAAAACCTTGGCACAACCCCCACTAACGCTGAATATTGAGCATGTCCTTGGCCTCAGTCTGCTCCTCCATAAGCCCCTCACTCACATACTTACTCAACAGCTCCATCTTCTTCTTCTCCAGTACCCTCCTCTCAATCTCCTTCTCGTCGGGCAGCGGCACGTGCACAATAAACTCCCTCTTCTCCCTCTCCTCCTCTTTCCATCTCTCCCTCTCCCTCTCCTCCTCCACCACCTCCTCCTCCTCCTCCCTCAGCAACTCCCTCGCCACCGCTGTCACCTCCACCACATCCCCACTTTTCACTCCCTTCCTCGCCTCCCTCCTCACCTCATCCAACCTCCTCCACTCCTCTGCCGCCTCCCGCCGCATCGCCTCCTCCGCCGGCCCCTCCAGCCGCTCCAGCACGCCATCCTCGTCATCACGGTAACCATAATAACTCGCATCAATCCGCTTATAAATGTCATACCTCGTGCGCCGCTTGCGAAGCTCCGGGGGCTTCTCGAAGAGCTCCCGGACGCCGGGGAGCTTCTTCGCCGCGCCGAAGTAGCGGTAGCCGGGGCCGCGGCCGCCCGGGTTGGGGACATCGACGATGTTGCCATCGAGATCCGTCATCTTGGCGGAGTGCTTCGCGTAATTGGGCCCGCCGAGCTCCACGATGCGGCGCTCCCAGTGGGACTTCTCCCGAATGAGTTTGTTGATCTCATCGTTGAGGTCGCGCAGACGATGCTCCCCGAGACCCTCGTTCTGAATCTCCGCCACCTTCCGCCCGATCTCGCGCATGATCTGCTGGCGCCACTTGTCAGCCTCCGAGAGGTCGCGGCACTCCGAGGCGAGGAACGGACGCCGCTCCTTCGGCTTCTTCTTCTCCTCCGCCTTCATCGTGATGAAGCGGTTCAGCATCGACTGTGCCTTCTCCTCGTTTCGAGCCATCTCCGATAACAAAATGAAAAACACTACCTGAATGTGAATGAAGAATTTGATTGATTGGGGAGAAATTGAATGAGTTTTCTCCTTTTGCCTTCTCCTCTTTGAGATTTGCGAGAACGTAACCCTAAACAAAACCAAAGCCCCCAAAACCCTGTGTCCCCTGTTCGTTTCTTCAGGTTACATACTATGGGGAAAGGATTTTTTATGTTATGGATGAATTTTCACATTATATTAAATTAATTTATTTCTTATTATTTTGAGTAATTTTTTATTTCTTATTAAGAATTATGCGTATATCATTATTAAATTATTTTTATTTACTATAATACTTTTTAAATTATATACATTTGTATTGTTTATTTGTTATTTGTATATTATTTATATCAATTAAATTACTTTTATATAATGGGTATGTATTTATTTTAATTTTAATTCACATATAATTATATTATTCATAGTTCATATCCATTAAATTAAAGTACAAAGAAGTATTAAACTTTTAAAATATACATTTTCCTTATACATCATTTAAAAAAATCGTATTATATTAAAAATTATAAACTATTCTTATATGCCTTTTAAAATTTATATAAATCTTTCTTTTTTAACTCTAATGAAATATTTTTGAAAGACAAAATCGTAAAATACTAAAATTTTAAAATGAACAATATTTTAGATATGAAAATTGATGTTAATAATATTATTATATCATTCATGAGACCAAGACAGTTTTATCCTATATAAAAATATTAAACATGAGATCAATATATTCTCATTCTTATATGAAAATATCGGGTATCGAACATGAGACAAAGATACTTTTATTCCTATACAAAAATATCGAACATGAAATTAAGACATTCTCATTTCTATACAAAAATATCATATATGAGACCAAAATATTCTCATTCCTATATGAAAATATCAACACATGAGACCAAGACACTATCATTCTTATACAAAAATATCAATCCATGAAATCAAGACATTATCATTCCTATACTAAAATATCGACCCCTAACGTGAGACTAAGAATAGTTTGGGTTCGCACTCAAAGGTATACACCATCATCTCCTTCTATCCCATTAAAACACCTTTTTAAGATAGTAACAATTTTCATGGGATCAAAAACAAAATATCACTTCACTCATATCTCTTAGTCTCCACTTATATTCCTTAATTTTCGATCGATGGATACACATATAAGTCCTATATCACTTAATAGTCAACATCAAAGATAATTTATATACATTCACCAAAGAAATTTTAAAATTTTAAAGACAAATCTATAACAAATTAGAATTTCAAAAAAAAAGAATAACTCATATATAAAAATTGAACATATCTTAACATATATATCATTCATATATTCTCAATGAAACATCTTTTTTCCACACTTTTTAGAAGAGAAATTTTGTTCACCGTACGTACACATGCAATTCACAATATAATACCTTTCCCTTCCATCATTCATTTCATTACAACATTTTTCTCTCCTTTCTAAATGGAACACAACAACTCAATTGAAGCAACCAATTAGACTCGTCGTCCTTGTACAATTTGTTGTACAAGAATTATTTCTCTTATATTTTATAATTACATTTATTTTTTATGTACAACAAAGTCCAAGCCGATGGGGTACAATGGAAGCTGGGCCTCAACACCCATTTCACTCCTCACTGTCCATTCTGGAAGCCTGGGTTTTCAGGACCTGCTGTAAAATGAGATCTTAAGCCAATCCAACACAGGTAATAATCTCGATCCAATGACGGTGATTCTAGGGCCCATTGACTGATCCGGGGTATCAAACTTGATTCAAACATAAAAGCCATCGTGTCTTTGATCTTGGAAGGTCCTGCGTCATTCCCTCGTGCAATGGTAGCCTGTAAACCAAATGCCAACTCAGAGGTTACTAGAAGATTGAATCCACTAATACAAAACTTTTGCCTCTTTAATGAATGGCACATATCTAGGTCCTGCAACCTCGTTAGTGTTTCTGATATCTATCTAAAGTATTTCATTGAAGTCATTTTCCACTTTATTTTTCACAGCATTTTGCTCTGAAAAGGACAAATAGCATGTCCTCACGTCACTGTGGTAAAAATTTTCATGTGTAATGTAGAATATGAAGCTATAAAAGAAGTTTCTGTGTTTAAAAGGATATAATGTTGGAAACGATGGACCTGGGTCCAACCATTCATTAAATTAAATGACATAATTAAAGTGAAGATTTGGTGAAATCAAGGGTAAACAAAAATCAAGTATGGTTAAAAATGTTATCCAAATCAACCAAAATAGTTTGAATTGGTCTATTAAGCCACAAAAACCTTGCAAACTGTTTAGAATTTTCTAACAAATTAAAAAAAATGAATAAATAAATAAATGAAAAACGAAACATCAGATTTGAACAAGTTAAATAGGGTTCAACCCTAACAACTCTCAAATCCAAGCCAATGTGTTTGGGTTGGTCGGTTTAGTTCAGATTCACGAGTTACCATGACCCAGGAACACCCATTAGAATGGAGGTTTACTCTTTGTACTAGTGATCTTATTGTCGGCATGATTGTTTGGAAAAACCATACCTCATATGACTTGGTATCAGGACCATGCGGAGTCATACAGTTATGGAGACTTGCTCCACCGGGAAGAAATCCATCAGCCTTGGCCTGAAGAACAAATGTGTTAGGCATAGACTAAAGAAGACCAAATTCTGGCTCAACTGACCCAAAACTAGTCCTGATATTTTCCCATTTAAAACTACAAACTATCATTCAGTGCTTCCAACAAGGTGATTAAAAATCAAATTTTAACATGGTATACCTCGTAGCCACCGTGAATGAGGCCCATAAATTCACTCATGCAATTGCGATGATAATATGGAGGCCGGAAAGTGTGCTCCGCAACCAACCATCTCGGTGGGAAAATGACAAAATCAAGCAATGCCACTCCAGGTTTGTCAGTTGGTGCTGTCAACACTGCGCATGAGCATAAAAGTTGTCAAAAAACTAAAAAGAAAGAAAACAATTTCTATGAACAAAGAGAGAGAACGGGTTATGGAAATTTTCATTTTTAAAAATGCATACCAGTATTTATTGATGGATCACTATGATCAAAAAGAACCGTATTATAAGGGCAGAATTTGCTTAAATCATACTGCACATGGAAACAAGAGTTGCCAAATTAATTAAGATGCATAAATTCTTTCACAGTAATTAAACCCATAACAAACTGAATATAATATAATTGTAATCATAAGTCGCTCTCTGGCAACGATGTTGAAGAGAAAACCACTCACCTTATATGGAACATAATTACCATGCCAAGCAACAACATTGAAGGGAGAGAAATCTTGAACTGCAGCAAAGAGTTCACCACCAAACTTCTGCACTATAGTGTATCCAGGATAGGATTTATCTTCAAACCATGCAGTAGGAACAAGGAAATCCCTTGGCGCAGCAAGACCGTTAGCACCTTAAATGTCAACAAAACTCATTTTTCATTTTTTATACCACGAATTTTCAAGTAACAAATATAGTAGTTTAAATTTCTTAAGTATAAAAAATAGAAGATACCTATTGGTCCCAGATCTGGAAGTTGAAAATGAGTACCAAAGATTTCAGCAACATAACCACGGGATGGACCGTCAGGCAGATTCACAGAAAAACGAAAACCTTGAGGTAGTATAGCAATTTCACCCGGGGAAACTTTCAACCTTCCACATTCAGTAGTGATTAAGAGTCCTACAAATTCAGCAGATAAAATAAAAATAAAGGGAAAGGTATACTTCTGAAAAGCCACGAACCCACGACACACATGAAGCATTGGAGAATACTCTTAAGTATCATGGAACTTTATTTAGCCACAGTGCCAAAAGCAGAAATTCATGCATGGAAGAATTAGAAAAACATGGTCAGAACAGTTTGTCCTTATAATAATAAGATTATACACAAGAATCAAAGACAGCTCCCATGAAAAAAATTACAGAAAATATAAACCTTAAATAGCCATTCAGAATATTATTGCACCAGTCCTTTAAAAAAAAACAATATTTATTGTCCAAACGCATCCTTCAATCAGGAAAGGAAAAAAGAAGCACCCTGAGATCATTGACCACAGATCAACAGGGAAATTATATGGGTCCAGAAAGAATTATATACACACAAGTACAAAAGCAATTAACCCCAAACACAACTTTCTTAGTGAATATTGAACAATCACGGAAATTGTCATAGTGACTTACTTCCTTGTTGGGGAACTATCAAGAAGTCACCATCGGCATTGCAAAAGGCACACTTGTCCATTGATTTGTTTGCAGTGTACCTATGAGTGATAACATTTTCCCATTTATTAAAGTGCTAATGTTGCTTTCAAAATTTAAATTTATCATACTAAATCTGGCAGCTTAGCATCAACATCGATGGCCTACCCAATATTAGTATTATTTTGCATAGGCTACCAAAATTAAAGAAAAATAATGTCTAGATGTGGATTTAAGAAAGCAGTCCATGGTGACATTACTTAGGACAAAAACAAAATAGCATATATCATATAACCAAGTTAATTTGGATAGTAAAAAAACCAAAAAGATGAAGCTATACTTGATTCTTCTTATTAGATAGTATTTAGAAGACAGACTGGAACCGTACAAAATGCTAAATGAGATTTGTTCTACGAATAAAAACAAAAGGTTAAAAAGGTGGAAACACGAAGAAAGTGATTAAAAACTAACTGTTTCTGTTCCATTTTGTTCAGTCGGTGTAAATTGCTACCTTAAGTCATCCTTGTTGAGAGAACGGTAATTGTTTCAGACTGAGACCTCAGATCTCCATTCCCTACCTTTCAACCTAGCCCACCAATCAGCACAAGTAGTACAGGATAACTGTGAGACCCTATGCACTATGACGATGGCATGGCTCTCAGGAAAGCCTAGTAATTCATCATTATCTCTTAGTAGTGAGTACGGAAAGAGGGGATAACACCCCTCCTTCACACTAGTCAATCACTCGACTCCTAAAAATGCAAACTTAATCCCATATAGCAGGGGAACTATATAATGAATGGATTTCTCTCCAAGCAATCATCCGTCACCATGAATAAAGGATTTAGTTACTTAGTTACATATATTTTCAACCTTCGTATACACCAAATGTAAACTCCAACCAAGAGTCAAGATCTCGTCATTGTAGGTTGCATCTATAGTTATTAAACAATGACCTACTGTGTCATATATATACACATATTTTTTATTAAAATTTGATTGATACTTAACTCAATCCTACAAAATTGACTCACCTTCGTACTGTACTATTATTTGATAAGAGATTTCAATATAATTGATAAAATCTCATTGAAATACTATATTATTATTATTATTATTATTATTATTATATATAATCATTACAGTTATATAAGACTGAATTAGATACCATTTGATAAATACACCTTATAAAATCTCACATCAACTAAAAATACAAATACATAATATAGTGGGAGGATTATACTCACCAATTTTAATAATAATCCTCACTTGGAAAGAAAGTTTTCATCATTTTTATACTTAATTAAAAAGACTTAAGCTCACAAATAATGGAATTCTGATTAAGAAACCTCACCCACTAAAAAAATCAATGACAAAAGAAAAAGGATTGACTAGCACAAAAACCATTAGATAAACAAGAGTAGTATTAATCAAAGGATACCAATTAATTACATGTGAATAGCATATCCGTGGCGCATGAAAGAGCTACCAGAACCACAAATGGTGGACAACCCATCAATGAAATCCGTTGGTGAATCAGGTGTATCCATGGGCTTCCATCTAAGCTGAGTTGGGTTAGCAGAACTGTTGGAGTTGTTGAACTCACTCAAAATTCTCCCGTTAATAGGTACCCTAGGCTTGAACGGTTCGTGGGTCACAGATGGTTTGATCCGATAAAACCAACTAAAAGAAAAAGAAAATATATTAAAATGGCTTAACTTAACCATCAAAGACCAGAGAAGTAGTTACTAAATGCAGCAGTTCTGTACAATGAGAGAGAAAGAGAGGAAACAGGCAAAACACAGAGAAATTTGACATGTAATAAATTATGTAAGGGAGAGATGTACACCAAAAATGATGTTACAATCAGAGATAAATATAAAAATATTATATATATATATATATATATATATATATATATATATATAAAAGTAAAAATATGAAAAAAAATTAAAGTAATATTTTAAAAAATAATAATTATAAAAAAAATTGGACATATGAACACTTATGTTTCCACCAATTACTTATAACCTTTTATAATAACTAGTAAGAACATAGGTGTTTTAAAGCACCTAATTTTTTGTATAATTAACTTTTTTCTTTTTTTATTCTTTAAATTTTTTTTCTTATATTTTTACTATTTTAAAAATAATATAAATCAAAATTATTTTTTCATTAAATTTTTTTCTTTGGTTAAAAAAATCTCCTTTATAAATAGTTATAGAAGATAATAATCATGCATTATAAGAAAATTATTATTAAAAAGTTTTCAAGTGATTATATATATAATTGACAGTAAAAATCTGTTATTCCTTACACTATACACATTGATTCATTTTATCACATCTTCAATTGACAAATACTGCTTGTACAATACGAGAGAGAGGGAAAAAAAAAACAAGAGAGAAATTTGACATAATAAAGAATTTGATAGAAACCAATCAACACACAAAATATCTTCTACAAACTGATGTTATATATGTATCCATCTATTTCGTTAAAACATATTTTAGAAATAGAGATGTATTGGGGCTTTAATTGATTTAGAGCATAAAAATTTGTAGACCAACTTCAATTGTGCACTACAGTTTGTAATTTGTCAAAAAGATATCAGCAGTACTAAATTGGTATTTGTGATGGATGGTGATGACAAATTTCAATAAACATAATTTGAAAGACCAAACAAAACCAAACCAAAAAACAATTTTATTATGTAGTTGAATAAGAGGTAAAGAAGAAAAAGTTGCGATTAACCTGAAGAGGTTGCGGTTGCGAGGGGAGGTAAAAGAGGTGCCTGAAATTTGCTCAGCGTAGAGGCCGTAGGGGCAGATGAGGGGGCTGTTCTGCCCCGCCGGCAAAGCTCCGGCAAGGGCTTCGGAGGAGAGGTGGTTTCCAAAGCCGGAAAGGTAGTTGAAATCTTCGCCGGCGATTGGGTTGTCCATTATTCACGGCACAAACAGAGAGAGAAAGAGATAGTGGAGAATTGAAGGTTAAGTAAAAAGGGTTGAGCTTCTGGAGGATGGTGGACGAACAAAATTAGAAAGGCGTGTAGGGAACGTGCTGGTGACATGGTACTTTTTTTGTCTTCTTTCCAAACCAGATTAGTACTTAGCCTTTCAAGAGTGTAAAAGCGCGATGCCACGTTGGAAAACTTTACGATAATTTTGAAAAGTGATGATATGCATACTATTCTTCCAATCAAGCACGCTAATAATAATAACATATATTTTATTTTCTGTTTGCTTTTTTTTAGTCACTTGATGTTCAGATTGAGATTTTTTTTTCCAATCTCGCATGTAATTCAATTAAAATTATTGGATAACACACTATACACAATAATTAATTCAGTAGCACGATTTTTAAGAATGATTAGAATTCGGCTCACGGAAGCTGAATTCTAACCTTCAAAAATTAATAGAATTTTAAAATATAATAATATTTATTAAATATATATATATAAATATATAAATATTATATATATATATATATATATTTTTTTTTAAAATTTGATATATATATATATATGAAATAAATATAAAATATAATTTTTTATATAACATAAAAATATATTTTTATAATTATAATATTAAAATACTTTTATAATATATATATATATATATATATAATATTTAAATATTTAAATATATTTTTAATACAAAATAACTTTTGTAAGTAAAAATAATATTTTTTTTATAGAAACATGATAAATACATTTTCATTAGTATAATATAAAATATTTTTAATATAAAATTATATATAAATATTTTTATTATATTTATATATATTTTTTATAAATATGATAAATACATATTTATATTTTGTTATATACATTATAACTTTGTTAAATATAATATATAATAAATATAAAAATATATTTTTATAAATATATATATATATATATGATAATATAATATTTATATAATATTTAAGTACTAGATTGAACACACAACAACTATCTTATACAAATAACAATGTATACTTTAAAAGACTATTTTGAATCTTTAAGCCATGCATTGATAATTTTCGGAATTGTAAATCACTAGTCTAAGTAGATGAGACATTTTTATATGGTAAATATAGGGGCATCCTATAATTAGTTGTTGCATAAGATGAAACAAACAACATACTCTCCGTTATTTTTGTAATTATTGAAGGTGAAATTTATCGAAGACATGACTATGAAGAGCATGAAAAGAGAGATTTTGTTAGTAGGGTGTCCCTATATTTGTCATATAGAAATGTCTCATCTACTTGGATTAGTGGTTTATAATACCGAAAGTCATTAATACATGATTTAAAAATCCAAAATAGTATTTTAAAGTATATTTTGTCATCGATAAAAGATAGTTGTTGTATGGTCAATCGGTACTTAAATATTATATAAATATTATATTATCATATATATATATATATATATTTATAAAATTATATATTTATATTTATTATATATTATATTTAATAAAGTTATAATGTATATAACAAAATATAAATATGTATTTATCATATTTATAAAAATATATTAAAATATAATAAAAATATTTATATATCTATTCTACGCGAATTTCGATCGATCTCGATTTTAAGGGTATTTTGGTCTTAATCAAAATTCTACCACGCAAGTTCTTTTTACTTTGGCTAGCAGTTTGACTTTCAATCGAAAACGTGTATGAGAATCGAAGATGTCAAAAATGTTTTTTGGTATTTTTTATATTTGAAGCATCGAAAGCAGTAAAACGTCGAATCAAGAAAACAGAATATTAAATTGCAGGGAAACGTAAAGTGCAAAAACCCCAAATTTATATTAAATGTAAATGACAAGGAATCGAAACATACATGAAGAATAATTGACAAGAAACCGAAATGTGCGGGAAAAGTAATTGACCAGAAATCGAAATGTCGAGAAAAAGTAAGCGACAAGAAATCGAAAACAAAGCAAATAAAGATGATAATAGATCGAAATTGAAAGAAAGATTAAATGACAAGAAATCGAAATGTACTTGGAAACACAAATGACTAGAAATTTTAAATGCATAAGCTTAAACTTTCATTGAATTGAAATGACTATGAATTGAAAGTACAGAAAACATGAAATTGCTGAATTAAAATTGTAATAAATTACCAAGGAAAATATAGAAAGCGATAAAAATACTCGGTGAGCATGGAAATCCAGATTGCCAGAAGCTTCATGGTGTTCGTCGTTTCTCCGGTAGACTCTTCACTACTAATTCCGTTCTCTGCCAATTTCTGCTCCTTTCTCTGTTCTTCTTTGCTCTATTTATAGGACGTCGTTCAAGCTTTCCAGGGGCAGTTAACAAGGCTGCTACCACGTTCTACGTGCATATGGCAGTTTATCTCCTACGGTCCCACGTTCTCACGATCTTCAACTTCCTCCCAGGTTTTGAAATTGTTCTCTATACGTGCGTTTGACTTATTCTTCTTTTCACGATTTAGTAGAATCTCGATGTCCGCATTTACTCTCGATTTTGTATTTTCGAGAATTTCGATTTGCTTATGATTCTTTTTTGACCTTGGTCTCATATGACTTAGTTTTTATTTGATAACAGGTCTTTGGTTATCATTTACTCGATTCTCGATTATACTTCTCGATGCTGCGTGCTTCTAATCAGACATCAATTTTGTTTACCTTATCGAGTCACATTTCTTTCCTTCATTTTCGATCGCTTTTCTCGGTTTGCCACTAACAGAATGCCCCCTTGGAAGAATATGAATAATTTGTTTATATTCTTTCAATATTCCCGCCTTAGTGTTTGGAGGCCCATAGAACTTAGGGTTTAGGGTTTCTGGGGTTCTAGGGTTAAAAGGGTTTTAGTCTTCCCTTTTGCTTTATGTCGCCATCTCGTCAGTCTGTTGCCTTTCAGTACAAGTTACATTAATTACCTTTCCCTTCCGTCGCTTCCAACTCCCTAGGCAATTTTCTCCTTAACCTCTCTTTTGGTCTTTACTTTGATTTTTTACGCGAACTTTTTACCTTCTACTTGCACCTTCATCGTCTTCCTTGAGCTTTTGCCTTCCTCCTTGCTACCTCATCCATTAATCCCTCTCTTTCTGTTTTCCTAGACTCACTCAGATGGCCACCTCGTCAAAATCTTCTGACTTTTCCGTTCCACCTCTTTCCTCATTGCCTTCTAATCTGCTGGAGATTAACAATCAGAGGTTCGCTCCAGTCCCTTTGATGGAGGAAGCTTCCCGCAAGGTTGCTGAAACGCAGGTACTTGTTCCTTATACTGCTGAGGGTATTAATTTTGCTTTCGGGGGTCCTCTTCGTCCTATAGATGGAATTTTCACCCCTCTCAACCTCTCAACCAGTTCAGCTCTTGTTCACCACCCTGAAATCAGGATTGATTTTTTTAAATCTTACCTCTAAGGTATATAGGACTGGTCCTCCTTCTAAAAAACCTTTGTATATTAAATGGCTCAATAGGGTTAATACTAAGTTCGGAGACCATTGGAGGAGTGTGGGAATTTTCGAGTTTTTGCACCTATCCCGATGTGACTTATCTTATTTGGATATGGCCATGTTTCTGTCTACTGTTCATTTATGGAATAAGGATTTACACGCTTTGGAATTACCCTGTGGTCCTCTTTCGCCTACCCTTTTCGAAATCGCGGCTATTACTGGGTTGAAGCCTATAGGAGAAAAGTATTTTAAGGGTGTGTGTCCTTCGAGTAATTCTTTGAAGGCTAAAATCGATTGGGAATCGAAGGCTTATGGACATTTTCTCGAGAAACATTTCATCGATGACGATTCGATAGATGTGACTGATGAAGAACACATAGCCTTTTTGGTATATTGGCTATGTACCCATGTTTTTTGCCCCCGATCCATCCAAATTTCTTCTCATCTATTTGACCTTGCATATCTCCTACATACAGGTCAGCCTAGGATATGTTTAGCTAAGCTTTTATTGGCTCATGTATATACTACTTTCGACGAGGCTATCGAGATTTTGAATACTCCTAAAGCATCGGGAAATTTTTCTGGTCCCATTTGGTTTATACAGTTATGGTTAAACTCCATTTTTGAGAGCATCCTTCCCCCATCGTCTACTATTCCCCCGAGTATGGATTTAGAAGGTGCTCGATTATCTTCTCGTCATCCTCATCAAAAACCTGACGAAGCAGCCTATTGTAGATATCTTAATTTTTTGTTGACAAGATTTACTTTTGATTCGATTTTGGCTCCCTTTACTTCTGGACAAATAAGTGGTCAACTTAGGGGACCGGTTTGGTTTAAGTCAAGGTTTCCTGCTTTGACTCCTGGGTTACAATCGGAATTAATAGATATATGGAGCAATTATTTGACCCATGACGTATTGGTGGCGGGTTTTCAAGCTAAAGATTTTAAGTTCATAACTTACTACCCTCAGCTCTTTTCGAGGCAGTTTGGTCTGAGCCAGTCTTTACCTTTCTTCCCCCTCGATATTTCCCCAAGGTCCAAATTAACAGAATCTTCGCTTAGCCGGGAGCTTGTTAAACTTTTACCAAAAATCCCGCTGCATTTTTACCCTTATGCTTTCGAATCGAATTATCTGTCTACCGTGGGTTTTTCGCAATGGTGGGCCGGTTGGTTCTCGAGTAGTCATGCTGCATTTGATGAAGTTCAACAAAAACTGACTACTCGTCCTTCTCTTGTGTTGCAGGACAAATCGAAAGCGAAGAAAGGTACACACTTGCACTGTCTTCAAATATCTCGATTCGAGAATTTTTATCAGATATGTTATACCCCACTGAAATTAGAATCGACCTTTTATGACGTTGTCATCTCCTTATCCCATAAAACAGATATTAATCGATCGAACCACAAAATAGTCAATCCTTTAGGGAAAACCCCTTTTGAAATGTATTGTCCGAATCGACTTCCTACTTTCCCTACAGCCCCTTTTGGGCTTGCCAAACCTTTAACACACCCTAAATGGGTTCGAGAACTGAGAACTTCGAAAGAAACATTACGTCCCAAACCCAAAAACAAAGATGTTACTGTGTCGAAACTATTTTATTTCCCTTACTTTAACCTCCCTGAAGCCCTCTTGCCTCCTTGGCTAGTACATATCGATCGAGTCAAAATTTTGACTCCATCACCTTTTGGTGAGGTTTTACTGTTTTTTCAATTTTTTAATTTGGTGTGTTGGAGACTAACTTTCTTCATTTCTCGACAGTTTCCAAATCTACTAAGGTAGTCGCCTTCGAAAAGGCGCAAGAGAAGGAACAAGAAACAAGCTGGGAGTCCCCAGATGAATCGGACCCTCTGGCCTTTACCAGAAAACGCAAACAGTCGGCCATCACCACCACTTCGTCTTCGAAAAAATCGAAGGTTCTTTATAATCTCTTTTTTGTCTCATTCATTTCTGTTTATAACATGTTTCCCTGAGGATTCTCATACCTCTTTTCGATTTCTCCTCTACAGAAAAAATCGAAGAGTCCCCGATCAGTCCAACCATCTACAGCAGATCCATTATCGATGGATTCAAACACCATTCCTTCTATGGGTCAAACAACACCCGTTACCCATTCCAGTCACGTGAGTTTCCTTTTTCTCTAATCTCCATACCTTAGCTTTTGATAAGGTTTGTATCATGACTTATATTTTTGATAACTTTCTAGGATAATCCATCGGCGACTATTTCGACTAATGTCGAAACTCAGCTTCAGCCTTCAACACCAATCCTTGAGGTATGGTTCTTTTTTATTTGTATGTCTCTTTGTCTTTCTGTATATTTCTTTCTCTAACAAGAGTTTCAATTTACAGCAAGCTGAGACTGTACAGACTTTCCCACCTGTCTCGATGCCGCTTGCTCTTCCTTCACCTGGTATTTTTTTTCTTTTTTCTTCATTATTCGATTCCTCATTTCATTCTTTACTTAACTTTTTGACTCACCTTTTCGACTTTTTTTTTTTTTTTCTAGTGAATATTCCCATGGTCCAAATCCCAGACTCCCCATCTCCCACTACCACAGAACAAATGGGTTCCCATCCTTTGTCGATGCCAATGGTTGAACTAATTTCGCCAACATTGCCTATGCTGACTGGGCCTATTTCGTCTGGCGTGCCAGAGTATCGAGCTGCTATCGAGGAAGATCCATTCGCGATCCTTGATATTCTGGTAACGAGTGGCGCAACTTCTTCCAGTCAGTCTTCTCAACCGCCCACTATCTCGACTGAAGGAGCTTACCAACTCAAGCATCGCTTCCGGACCTTCTTCTATTCTTCGCCTCTGGAGGTCCTTGTGGAATCTTTTGAACGGAAACGACTCTTCAAGGAGATCTTGACCTCCATCGAGTCTTTTCCCGGAGGAATGCTCCCAAAGGGTTTCGATGCAGAGGTTGCAGCGGCCACAGATCTGTTCAACCAGGCCTATGCTGCACGGAAGAAGAGGCAATCGATAACGTCTAAGTTATCTAACGTTTCTTCTTTTCAGATCGAGAAGTCTAATTCACTGAAGACTTAGAAATTCGATCGAGAGGAGACGTTGAAGGAGATGACTTCAGTTGAGCATGAAATCGGGGAGTTGAAGAAGAAGCTTTTACAACTGGAATCGCAGAAGGAGTTCTTAGCGTCAAAACTGGACAAGATAAACTCTTCTGCAAGGGAGGTAGCGCTATCCCTGGGTCAAAGCATGGAGCAACAACATAAGTTGGCCACTGAAGAAGCATCGATTGCATCGACTTGGTCTCAATTGTTAATAACTTTTGATACTTTGAAAACTCAATATTTGTAAACATTATCTTGATCAATATTGAATGCTTGTTTCTTTTATTCGAGGTTTATATATTTTTAAGTACTTTCCATTTATCGACAGCACTTTATCTTTGTTATACCAATCGATAATCGAATAAGCATTACTCGATAATATTTTAACAACCTCGAAAGGTCCTTCCCAATTTGGTGACCATTTCCCATAACTTTTACATTTCTTGTCCATTGGTAGAATTGTTTTCCACACCAAGTCACCTTCGTTAAAACTTTTCTTTCGAACTTTTTTATTATACACTCGAGCGATTTGATTCTTCTGTAATATCATACTATTCAACGCTTGTAATTTTATTTCATCGAGTTCGTTTAATTCATCGTACATCAAGTTCCAATAATCACAGCTGGGTAAATCATTCTGCCTTTGTATTCGAATCGACTCAACATTTATTTCGATAGGCAAAACGGCATCGTGTCCATATACCAACTTGTATGGAGTATTCTGTAAAGAATCTTTAGGTGAATTTCGATAAGCCCATAAGATTTGCAGCAACGTTTCGTGCCATGTTTTGGGTTTATTACCAACATGTTTTTTGATTAATCCGATAATCACCTTGTTAATTGCTTCGACTTGCCCATTAGCTTGAGCATAATATGGAGTTGATGTTAATAATTGAATATTTCTCGATTCAGCATATTTAGCTATCTTTCTCCCAGTAAACACTGTCCCTCTGTCTGTGGTGATATACTGTGGGATCCCAAATCGATAAACGATGTATTCTTCGATAAAATCAATTACATCCTGCTGATCAACATCTTTTAATGGTATTGCTTCTACCCATTTTGAAAAATAATCGACAGCAACGATTATATATCTATGCCCTTTCGATGATTGTGGAAAAATTTGTCCGATTAAGTCTATAGCCCACCCTCTAAAAGGCCATGGTTTAATGATCGAGTGCAGTTCACTAGCTGGTACTTGTTGTATAGGACCAAACTTTTGACATTCTTCACATGACTTAGCATATTCGATACAATCTTTTAAAATCGAGGGCCAGTAGTAACCTTGTCGAGTTAATGTCCATTTCATTTTCTGGCCTACCATATGGGCCCCACATATTCCATTATGGACCTCAGCCATTGCTAAGTAAGCATCATCATTTCCTAAACATCTAAGTAATATCCCATCGACTCCCCTTTTATATAACTCGTCATTTAATAAAACATATTTTACTGCTCGATATTTAATTCTCTTATCAATTTTCCCGTTGGGATTCTGCAAATAATTTATAATCGATTTTCTCCAATCTTGTTCATCCAAGTCCTTAATGTATAGAATCTCATTTTCTTGAGGTAATTTTTCTTTGATTTGAATTATTTCTTGTAAACTTTCCGGGGATATCTTATACTTTGATGCAATTTGTGCTAAGTCATTGGCTTCTTGATTGAATTCTCGAGGAATATATTCGAATGTTATGTCATCGAACATTCTACTTAGAGTCATCACTCTTTCCAAATATCTGATCAAGTTGATATTAATGCACTTATACTCTTTTCGCACTTGTTTAATCACTAATTGTGAATCACCTCTTATAATCACATGTCGAACTTTTAATTTGATTAAAGTCTCGAGGCCCGCTATCAGAGCTTCATATTCGGCTTCGTTATTCGAACAAATAGGTTGGACCTCAAATGATAACTTAGTCGGAATATTGTTTGGGGAAATAATAAGAACTCCTACTCCAGATTTATCCGATGTACTTGAACCATCGAAATACATTATCCATTTACTTATTTCAATAAACAAATTCTCAGTGGAATCAACTGTATGCTCAGCCATAAAATCGGCAATTATTTGACCTTTTATCGATTTTAGAGATTCGAAGGATAATGAGAACTCTGTCAAAGCTAACACCCATTTTCCTATTCTATTGTGCATAATCGGTTTCGACAAAAGAAATTTCAAGATATTATTTCTAGAATAAACCATTACATCATGAGGTTTCATTACATATTTGAGCTTTGTACAAGAGAAATACAAGCATAATCCCAATTTTTCAATATCACTATATCGAGCTTCAGCATCATTTAAAATTCTGCTCAGATAATATATAGCACATTCTACACCATTCTCATCTTCTTGTGCTAATAAACTAGCTATTGTTCGATCCGATGCTGATACATATAACTTCAATGACTTGTTTCTCTTTACTGGAATCATAATCGGAGGATTTGTCAGCATCTTTTTGATTTGCTCGAAGGCTTCTTGATGTTCCTCCTTCCACTTAAATTCTGCTTCTTTTTTCAACTTTAACAAAGATGAAAAAACATAAGTTTTGCCAGCCAAGTTAGAAATAAATCGTCTCAAATAATTTATCTTTCCTAACAAAGATTGTAGCTCTTTCTTAGTTTTTGGAGCAGAGGTATTTATTATTGCTTTGGCCTTATTTTTATCGATTTCAATACCTTTTCCATGAACTATGAATCCTAAAAATTCTCCAGCAGATACGCCAAAGGCACATTTCAAGGGATTCATTTTTAATCCATATTTTCTCATTCTTTCAAAAGCTTTTCTCAAATTGCTTAAGTGTTGATGCTTTTCTTTCGATGTAACAACAATATCATCTATGTAAACTTGCATAAAATCATTGATCAAATCATAAAAGATTAGATTCATTGCTCTTTGATACGTAGCTCCAGCATTTTTTAATCCAAATGGCATTACTACCCATTCATAAGTACCTAATGCCCCCGGGCATCGAAAAGCTGTTTTAGCTATATCATTTTCAGATACGAATATTTGATTATATCCTGAATAACCATCTAAAAGACTTAACATTTCGTTACCAGCTACTGCATCTATCAACATATCAGCTATTGGCATAGGATATTCATCTTTGGGAGTGGCTAAATTTAAATCTCGATAATCGATACACACTCTTATTTTACCATTCTTTTTAATAACAGGTACGATATTAGAAATCCAATCGACATACCTGGCAGTTCTGATGAATTTTGCTTTCAAGAGTCTTTCAACCTCTTCCTTGATTTTACTCATCACCTCCGGTGCAAATCTTCTCGGTGCTTGTTTTACTGGCTTTCTTCCTTCGATGATGGGTAATCTATGTTCGACAAGCTTTCGATCTAATCCAGGCATTTCTTCATATTCCCAAGCGAAGCAGTCTTTATATTCTCTTAACAAGGAAATCATATCTTTCTTTAATTCTTCTTCGAGATATTTGCTGATATACGTGGGTTTCTGCTCTTCTACACTCCCTAAGTTAATTTCTTCTAGTGGATCTTGAGCCTCGACTTTCTTATGACTTGATGTAATGGATTTTTCAAAACCTAAAGGAGAATAATCATAAATGCAATCAAGTATAACTTGATCGATGTTATTTGCAACTACGGTCGAGTGAATCGACTTATTTATCCTATTTTACTACTACTGCTACTTTCTTGGCTCTTCTTCCCATCTTCATATTTTTCCAATCGAGCCAAGAATTTTTCGTATTCTCTATTCATCTTCACCGGCCACTTCGAGGTTGGCCCCCTCTTTGATCATAACGAATCCTTTCTTCTCGTTCATCTCTAGGAAACGCTCCTCATGCAACTTTGAATTAAAATCTTCGATTGTTTCGAAGGTGAATGGTTGAGCAAGCGCCAGATTCTGCAGTGCTCGACCAGCCTGAGATACGAATGTTACAAATTCATGCTGATCTCCTGGGATTACTTCGAGATGTCCATCTCGATTCCACATGAATAATTTCTGATGAGCCGTCGAAGGCACAGCTCCGACTCCATGAATCCACTCTCTGCCAAGTAATGCATTGAAGTTGGCATGCGACTGGACCACAACAAACACAGTAGGTCTCGAGTAGGTGCCTACTTTTACGTCTAAGGCAATCATACCTTCTGAACTTGACGTCTTTCCACTGAAATCGGAAATCATAATATTGTGCTTGACTAAGTCTTTTAGTTCGATGCCAAATTTCTTTAGCATAGTTATTGGCAGTATATTTACTGCTGCTCCACCATCAACAAGGACTCTATTTACCATCTGCCCTTGAATCTCGATATTCAGTAATAATGGTTTTAAGTGGAACCTCATTTCCTCAGATGGGGGATCGATAAAAGCAGCGTCTCTATGAGGAATTTCACATGAGGTTTGTGTTACCCATGTTATTTTTGGCTTTATGTTTTCCGAATAGAAATCGTCTTCTCTTTCGGCATCTCTTTGTTCTTGGTATTTTTTGTATTCGCTAACATATTCTGCAGGTAAAATTGATATTACTCCGATTTGATGTTCATCCCACGTATCATCATTCTTGTTATCGAAAAATTCTCTTGCATAATGACCTTCCATTGGTACGACGTTCTCTTCAAAGTTTCTATAACTGTTCCAATAAGGAATCCTTCCTCCTCTTTTCCAGGGCCTTCCTCGAAATCTTCTTTGGAATGTTGGGAATCTCGTGATCGATCCATCATCATACGAGATTCTTTCGAAGACATCATTATTCTGAAATCTGCCTCTTCCTCCTCGAGAAGGATACATCTCTCTTCTAATCCACTGCCTCTGATTTTCACTAACACCAGAGCCAACGGATTTCTGTTGACTTTCTTCGATCGTTGGTCTACTTTGTCATTTTTTCTTTTATTTTGATTTTCGATCTTCTTTATTTGTTCTGTTCTGAAAGCTTTGGCAGCCGATTTATCGAACACTGCACTGCAACGTGGGCATAATGACACGTCTTCGTCTTTTTCCTTCTTTCTATTCAAAAATTCGATGAGAGAATCTCCTGATCGAGGGTATATTTCCTTTTCGAACTCTTTCTCGAATTCACTCAGGTCAAAGTCCATATCTTCCTCAGATACATCCATCCTGACATGTTTGGGATCGACGTCTTCAGTGACATCTACCATGCCTATAAAGACCGAATTTGTCAATCGGACATCATCAGTAATGCCTGTTTGGGATTCGAGGTATCCTACTTGAGCCTCGAATGGACTCGTGTCAACTTTCATTGTCATTTCTTCGAACCTCAACCTTCCTTGGTCGATTGCATCTTGGATTGTGTTCCTGAAATGTATACAATTGTTAGTCCAATGTCCATAAACATTATGAAACTTGCAATATTTTCTACCATTCCTTTGTTCTACAGACGGAAGTTTATGATCATCACTCAACTTAATCTGTTTGTCTTTCAATAAAATATCAAAGATTTTGTCTGCTTTTGTTACATCAAAAGTATATGTTCGATTAGCCATTTTATCTTTTACTTCATTTTTCTGTAACAATTTACAAGTATAGGGAGCCCCTACTTTGAGTTCTGCTATGTTTACTTTCTCATCGACAATCTCTTCGATGTCATTTTCTGTCAGGTCATCTATCTCATATACATCATTTATATATGCTATTCTTTCCTTTTTCAAAGGTTTTTCATATTTCTTATACCTTTGTTTCTCATACTCTATTTGTTCCACTCTTCTTACTTTATCAGCTAATTGAGCCATATCATTCAATGGTAAATTGACTAATTTTTTCCTAATCGAGAATTCTAAACCTGCAGAGGCCATTCTGACTAATTCATATTCAGGAATTTGAGTGAAGCATCTCGATTTCATTTGTCTAAATCGATTCAAATAATCATCTATGCTTTCATGATTGTATCTTTTTATATTCATCAAGTCGATGAGACTCACTTGAGTTTCTCCTCTAAAAAATTGCTCATGAAAATTCCTTTCTAATTGTAGCCAATTATATATCGAATTGGGTGGCAATGACGTGAACCAAGTAAAAGCATTCTTAGTCAAAGAGCTAGGAAAATATTTCATTTTTAATTCTTCGCTCATCGCTAAATCCCCACACTCGATCTGATATCGAGCCACATGCTCGATAGTTGATTCACCAACTTCCCCAGCAAATTTAGTGAATTTGGGTACTTTGTATCCTCGAGGTAATTCTGTCTCGAGAATTGCATTTGGGAAAGGTGACACAAAGTACGTTGGATTGGGTGGTCTAAATTCCGTCCCTTGTAAATTTATCCTTTGTCCTATCATGTTATTCTGATTATGTATATTTTGAAATCCTTCGTTCAAATTCCCATAAATATCATTCCTCACATGTTGATACTCATTTTCCATATGCTGATGTTGATCATTGTTTCTATTTCTCCTCAATAAATATGGGGGATTAATATTAGTATTATGATTAGCCTGAGTTTCTATCCTCGTTTGTCGAGGTACAGTTAATGCATCCCCGATTCGTGACATTTGGTCTGCTAATATCTCGAAACTAGCAGTAGTATTTTGAACTAACGGATTTAAGACCGTAGTCAACTGTTGTGATAACATATTCACCATTTCAAAATTACTCTCATCCATTTGTTGTCTAAGTACCCCTAGTGAATTACTAGATATTCCGGTACCCATGTTCTCGATAGAATCAAAATTAGATCTATGATAGTCTCTATCGAATACATATCTCCCATGATCTAAGTTTCCCCTATGATCTAGATTTGGAGGTATCTGTTGTGTGCCTACATTTTGTCCACTCCCTGAATTATGTGGAGTTACTAAATTTTGAGATGTACCTAAATTTGGAGAGATTCCAAAATTTTGCGGCATACCTAATGTATGGGACACTCCTAAGTTATACCTCGAATTCCTATATGTTGAAGAAGTTCCAGCCCCACTCACATTATTAAGTGAAAACCCGGGCGGTCTCACACTCATACGTGGCCCTACATATGTAGTTGTAGAATTTCCCATAGTTTGCATATTATTTGGTACCGCAATACTAGATCCTACTTGGGTATTTGCTAATGTACCTGAGTTTTGTTCACTACTCACAGGTATCGACATGCTTACGGTTGTCGATACTACAGGTATATTACCATTATGATTTTGCCCCCCAGTATTAGGTGGTTGCAACCCATTTGATCCCTCACTGTTACTCTGGTTGTTTGATGAACTCTGACTCATTCTTATAATTCTCCCACTTCTTAATCTCATACACTCTCGAACTAACCAATTTTGTGTTTCTCAACACAAGTTTACCCCTACCTGGCGCGCCAACTTGTTTCTGGCGGAATTTCGATCGATCTCGATTTTAAGGGTATTTTGGTCTTAATCAAAATTCTACCACGCAAGTTCTTTTTACTTTGGCTAGCAGTTTGACTTTCAATCGAAAACGTGTATGAGAATCGAAGATGTCAAAAATGTTTTTTGGTATTTTTTATATTTGAAGCATCGAAAGCAGTAAAACGTCGAATCAAGAAAACAGAATATTAAATTGCAGGGAAAAGTAACGTGCAAAAACCCCAAATTTATATTAAATATAAATGACAAGGAATCGAAACATACATGAAGAATAATTGACAAGAAACCGAAATGTGCAGGAAAAGTAATTGACCAGAAATCGAAATGTGCAGAAAAAGTAACTGACAAGAAATCGAAAACAAAGCAAATAAAGATGATAATAGATCGAAATTGAAAGAAAGATTAAATGACAAGAAATCGAAATGTACTGGAAACACAAATGACTAGAAATTTTAAATGCATAAGCTTAAACTTTCATTGAATTGAAATGACTATGAATTGAAAGTACAGAAAACATGAAATTGCTGAATTAAAATTGTAATAAATTACCAAGGAAAATATAGAAAGCGATAAAAATACTCGGTGAGCATGGAAATCCAGATTGCCAGAAGCTTCATGGTGTTCGTCGTTTCTCCGGTAGACTCTTCACTACTAATTCCGTTCTCTGCCAATTTCTGCTCCTTTCTCTGTTCTTCTTTGCTCTATTTATAGGACGTCGTTCAAGCTTTCCAGGGGCAGTTAACAAGGCTGCTACCACGTTCTACGTGCATATGGCAGTTTATCTCCTACGGTCCCACGTTCTCACGATCTTCAACTTCCTCCAAGGTTTTGAAATTGTTCTCTATACGTGCGTTTGACTTATTCTTCTTTTCACGATTTAGTAGAATCTCGATGTCCGCATTTACTCTCGATTTTGTATTTTCGAGAATTTCGATTTGCTTATGATTCTTTTTTGACCTTGGTCTCATATGACTTAGTTTTTATTTGATAACAGGTCTTTGGTTATCATTTACTCGATTCTCGATTATACTTCTCGATGCTTGCATGCTTCTAATCGAGACATCAATTTTGTTTACCTTATCGAGTCACATTTCTTTCCTTCATTTTCGATCGCTTTTCTCTGTTTGCCACTAACAATATCATTTTATATTAAAATTATTTTATATTATATTAATAAAGATGTATTTATCATATTTCTATAAAAAAATATTATTTTTACTTACAAAAGTTATTTTGTATTAAAAATATATTTAAATATTATATATATATATATATTAATTATATTTGTATTTAATGTATTTATAAAATATTTTAATAATATAATTATAAAAATATATTTTTATGTTATATAAAAAATTATATTTTATATTTATTTCATATATATATATATATATCAAATTTAAAATATATATAATATTTATATATATATATATTTAATTTATATTTAATAAATATTATTATATTTTAAAATTCTATTAATTTTTGAAGGTTAGAATTCGACTTCCCACGATCCGAATTTTAACCATCCCGAAAAACCGTGCTAGTGAGATAATTATCGTGCATAGTGTGTTATCCAATAAATTTTAATTCAATTCCATGCGAGATTGGAAAAAAAATCCAAGATTGATGGTGATTTGATTTAAAAGAAATGAAAAAATAGAAAGATTAGACACTGGAAAATATTGTTGTGTATTAATTATTTGTCGGAATTGAGATGATTGGGGTATTATATTTTTCAAGTAAAAAAAAAATTGCTTCTTGATAATTAATAATGGATGTTGGCGTAGTGACAAGCTTCGATTGTTACCATCGTCACGAGTGTGATTCTGTTCCGGTGAAAAGTCTTGTTTAAATACCTCTTTTCATATATTTTCTCGTTGACCAACTGTATAATTAGTTGAGAATTTAAAATATATGATGTGGTGTTAGAGTGATAATTTGAATTATGAATTGGTTGATATAATCAGTATAATTAATTGATAATTTAAAATAAAAAGTTCAAGTTTATCAAAAACTAATTTTAATTTTTCAAAATTGAAATTTTCATGATTATAAATTTAACCTGTTATGATTATTAAGAAAATATATATCATGTTTCTTTTTATAAGTAAAAAAATATATAATTTTTTTAAAATTAATATTGAAACTAAAAGATATCAACTAATTATATAAAATTGTGATGATATTTATTATGACAAAAAATAATTTTATTTATAATAACATAAATAATTATTTTAAATTATGTTATCATAATAAATTAATTATTCATCTAATAAAAATATATCATGTAACACCCTACCTTATAAACCCTCAATCAGAAGAATTAATAATTTTTAGTAGAATTTTTTTTTTCGATAATAATTTTTTCCTCGTACATAATATCAATATATAATTTTTCAATAATCCATTCCAAGCATTTCATCATTTTAAAAAGTACTAAAAGTAAACATTCATAATTACATATAGATAAAATACTAGTACAATCCTCCAAAATATTAAGGGCAACATTGAGGATACTTTCTACAGAAGCACTAACTACACAAAAGAATAACTACTACTCACTACCCTGTAGGTCTATATATATATAAAAGACTATCTATAAAAGTTTGGATATATTTATCCCAATACATGTTGCCATCATTGTAGCTCCCAGCTAATGAGTATGAGTAACATATTCATCGAGTGTGGAATCTGTGTCATCTCCCCTCTCTTCAAACAATGACCGATCAGGTCCAATGATTACCGCAAGCACAAAGGAAATAAAGAAAACAGAAAGACAAGAGGGTGAGCAACAGTTCATACATCATTTTAAAATCAACATCATAAACATTCACAAGTCAATCAAATTCCAAATGATTGATGTTAATGATGCATGATCCTAATATATTTTCTAAAATATTT
The DNA here is from genome assembly GCA_963425845.1 of Sphenostylis stenocarpa. NCBI lineage: Eukaryota > Viridiplantae > Streptophyta > Magnoliopsida > Fabales > Fabaceae > Sphenostylis > Sphenostylis stenocarpa. The sequence continues at coordinate 27,792,145 of OY731408.1, forward strand.
ATGCATGTGGGCCCGAATCATTTCTCAAATCAGTACTGGGGTAGCTAGGAGTTGAAACTACTAGGCATGGAAAATCCACCCACGGGATTGTTGAGACCCATGCTCAAATATAAACCCGAGTAGCTCATCGACCATTGATATACCGGTAAGAGCACGATCAGGTATAGCAGAGTTTGTACAGTGGGATCCCCGACAACGGTAGCGAGCCCGGGTCTTTTGGGGCCTCCAACCACTACCCTTCCTATCCTCAAGTCCTCCCTCGGGGCCTCCCTATCGTATTCTCGAGTCCATAATCTCCGATTCCCAGATTTCACAAATCACCATTTTCAAATGAGTAATGTATGAGTCCCTAAGTGGTTTTTCTTAGAAATTCACATTTTTCACAAAATTTGACAGAGTTTCCCCTGTAATACAGACTTCCCAAAAATTTCCAATCACCTGTTACAAACAGAAAACTTCCAATACAGTTCAAAAAGGGTTCACAACCCACCATCCAATTCTTTCAATTTAATTTTCTCATGAAAAACCACCATGCATATAAATGCTCACTTAAAGACAATACATTTCATAATAGAGTACCAAACATGTATTTTACATCATCATACACGTAAGCAATTCATGATTACTTTCACAACCAAGCATATAATGAAATCAAAATTATCAATCATAACAAATTTAGACAAATTCAACAAATAAGGTCAAACAAGTTTATGATGTAATCCTTACTATATAGCCCACCCATTACCTGATACGTTCACACTTATTCCTTTCAAAGCTTGATGTTGTGTTTTAGCAAAATCTATATACGTAATAAAATGCTAGTTAGAATCTTATATTTCTATGATTCTATCTCATGAGAATTTAAATTCATTTTGTATTGTTAATCCATTTATAATAATATTTTAAGCTCACATTCAGCTTACAATTAACATAGAAATCATCCTATTTTGTAGGCACTTAGAGTAGAAAGAATCCTAATAACAACCATGGACAAGGTTCAGTATTTCGAAATTTTCTAGAGTTATATAAACTGTTTTGGCATAATATTTGAGCCAAAATTTCAATAACTTAATTACCTACAATATTGATGAAGGAAATAAATTCAAATACCCTATAGAATAGATGCAGTTTTCAGTTTTCAGTGGTTATTTCCAACTGGACTCAATTACAATAACACTCTGAACATGCCTTGGTAATTGAATTATAACTCTTGCTACACATAAGATATTAACATGAAATAAATTTCTACGTTTCGGGGATATAATTTCCTACAACTTTTATGAAGGAATCAAGTCCTAATTTCATACGTATCAATCCCAGTAATTCAAAAACCGAGGCTGTTGAAACAGGGCAACATCTTAACGTCACAACTAGAACACTTACAGTAAAATGGGTATAACTTGAGCTACCAATATCCGTTTAATGTAAAACCAGTTTCTAAATTTCGACAACTTAAAGAGATACAACTTTCATGAAGATACCAATTCCTAATTCTGTTCACACAAGTCCCAAAAATTCAATGAATAGTACCTACGAATTAGGGCTCTTAAAGTTTTTAGCTTAACAACTTCTAATCCTCAATTTTAAGCATCATTCTAGTATTCTAGGTGTAAAACCTACAATAACCTTCTTCCTATATCCATTCAAGTTGAGCCAAGTGAGGAGAAAAATAGAAAATGCACCGTTTTGAAAAATAAAACGGTAGAAATGTAGCGGAGATTGAGATAAACCAATTTACCTCTTGGAGCTTCTCAAGAAAATCAAGATTTTCCCGTTAAAATCAAGTTTGAAGGTAAGGAAATTTTGAGAGAAAGAGAGAAACGAGTAACCTACGAAAAACTTGCAGAATGTTTCATTTAAAAATCAAATGGTTGAGTCCTATTTCACCTAATTTTCCGCTCAGCGGATTTCTCGTGTGCTCAGTGGATATGAGGCCGCAAGTAATAAGATTTCAACTCACAATCCGCTCAGCGGATTTATCGTGCACCCAGCGGATATGTGGCCGCAAGTAAGATAGAGATTTCGAACCACAATCCGCTCAGCGGATTTCTGATGCGCCCAGCGGATCCCAAAACTCTCTGTTCTAATCGATTAAAAAACCTGTTGATCGATTAACAGACATAATCCGCTCAGCGGATTATATTACAAAAAAAAAATATCTTCATTTTCTCCTTTTTACTCTAGCCAAGATTTGAACCCACAACCCCTAAGACTCCAACATCACTCCAAACCATATCAACCATCATATGTTTCTTATCAATTTATACACATAATAAACTTTTAATGTATCTACACTCAATGCATACAAGAAAATAATAATTTCTAAATGTGACAATTAAAATTGTTAAGTCCATACTCTTTCAATTTCAACCCTAAATCATATAATTACTATCAGGCGTCCAATTGCTCGCTGAAACGGATCAATTTTAAGTATTTTCTAAAAATTCTAGAAAAATTCTAGAAAAACACAAATAATCTAACAAACATCAAACTCTACAGCTTTCTTCACCCAATTCTTAATAATTTAATTATTAAAAGTTTGACAAAGATTTTGTCAAAATTTAACAAACCAGGGGTATTGAGAATCAGGATGTTACATATTAAATATTTATAAGTTAAAATATGTTTTATTTAATAATTTAATCTAATTATAATTAAGTTGAATTATAAAAATTAGTCATATTTGATATTTAAAAAAAAATATTTATTAAAAATTTACTTTAAAATAAATATTTATTTTTTCTTAATAATTATAATATTTTTTTATTGTATATATCTCTAATTTATTGTATAATATTTTTTTAAATATAATAAATTAAATTATAATATTTTTGAATAATTTAAATATTTTTATTTTTTAAAAATAAATAATTCGTTTTATCAAAATTTAATTTAATATTTTTAATCATAAGAGTAAGACGAGTGAGAAAACAGACAAAAAAAAGTAAAAAAATAACACAAAATAACAAAAAAACATAAATAGATAAAAAAAGTAAAAAATATAATAAAATATTTGTATAATATAACAAGATTTTATTTTTTATTATTAAATTTTGTGTATAAACAAGTTGAATAATAAACTTGTAAACATTTTATTTAGATATTTTCTTTGAAATATATTATTTAAAAAATTGATTCTAATTAAAAATATTTTTATATAGTTTTTTTGTTTAAATATATTATTTAAAAAATTATTCTAATTGATAACTTTTTATATGCAAAATTACAAAAATCTTTTCTAAAAAAAATATTGTTAAATATGTTTAAAATTATATAATATGATTTAATGAAAAATATTTTTACACACAAAATTCGAATTCAAATGCGGAGAACTTATCTACTTTTTCTTATCTTTCTTTTCATATGTGAACGAAGAGTTACATTTACGGTTGAAAATAATAATATAAAAATAATTATTTTTATGTAAATTATATAATAAAAAAATGTTTATTTTGTCAAAAACCTATATTTTCAAAAGTTTTAAATTAAATACATATATTTTTATCATTTATCTATAATTTATGAAAAAAATAATTTGTATCAAATAAAACAAATTATTTAAATTGAACTTATATAATTAATTAATCTTTTAATATTTTGAATTAGTTTATTTTTTTAATTATGCATATAATTAATTATTATTGTAACTGTAAATACAATTTTTTTTTCTAATTATTTTATGTATTATATAAAATAATTTTTCTTTTTTTCAAAAAGTTTAATTTTTTTTTAGTTTAACTGTTAGTTTTCAAAAATTTTACTTTAACACCATTTACCAATTTTTAAGGAGAAACAATTCTAAGCGGGAGTGGAAGAAGAAGAAAATAAAAAGTTGCAAAAAAAGGAAGAAAAAAAAGTGAGTAACAAGTAAAATAATATTACGATGAACTTCTTTTAATAAATCAACCACATAAATAATATTTTTTTTAAATTGTCTTTTCTTGTGTTGACTCATTCCTCCTTATTTTTTATTATTTTGAATCAAATATTGTAAGAATCAAAGATTGTAAAATTATAATATTAACATGAAAGAAGTGTACCAATTTATAAATTTATATAATTAATTATTTGTACTGATATATATATATATATATATATATATATATATATATATATATATATATATATATATGAAGTCTTAAATTTATTTGTTATTATATTATTTTAATACCTTTGAAACACATAATTATGAATATTTTGAATTTCTCTCTCTCTACATATATATATTAGATAAAATTTCATTTTTATATTTATCTTCTTTATAATGCGAGGCCATTGTTTCAGTGTTATACAATCTGTTTCCTCCAAATATTTGTTACATATTACGTTCAAGGTGGATCATAAGATTTTCATGAGTTTGCTACTAAATAGTAGATTACGTAAAAACAAAAATACTTTCATTAAAAATGCTATTTTTTATTGCTTTAAATAAATAACATAATTTTATTAAATCATACAGAAATCAATATTTTAAATTCATCATTATCATCTACCATCAACGAAATATTTTATTTATTCTGTATTTCATAATTTATGTTGTTATTTATACTTTTATCTCATTATAAAAGAGTGAATGTATTCCAGTAAATTTAAAATTTATTTAATATGGATTCTTAATATGAGTAACAAAATATGCAACCTATAGCTAGTAGCCGACAATTAGGTATCTTCCCTGGTGTAGGTTTTTTCAAAGTCCCACACAGATTAATTGACCAAATGAAATTGATATTACCTTTGACCATATCCTAACAACTGTTGCTTCCTGATTCTCGTACCAGTGACATATATGGGGTATTTCAAGATGCTTTCTTCCAAATTGAGAAAAATATAATTATGAAAGTGTAAGAGGATGTACAATGTTAGGTAATTATGAGAAAAATAACATTGAAAGATTAGGAGCTAATTATTAAGATAACATGAAACAATCTTTAATTAGAATTATAAAATTAAGTATTTGAGTTTTTCTACTGACTCTAACTTAAACCTTAACTTCAATGGATAAAGTTTATTCAGCACACCGACATACAAGCTGTTCTAAAATCTGTAATATGGTTTTGGAAAGTTATTGTTTTCACTTTTACTATCAGTGCAACTGGCATTGGCGTGGCATGTTCACTTGGTTGAGGGCATGAACTAAGTTCATGCACTTGGGATAGGAAGAGAGCAAAGTGAGGCTATGAGCCATCTAATTCTTCAAACAGATTCAGTGAAGGGATTGCAACTTCATCATTGCGTCAAATAGTTGAGTTCTATGTGTAAACCAATGTGAGATCCAAGGATGCATGAACGTAGGCCTCACCTGCAATTTTTTTATGCATGGGTGGGGAATATGTTGTCACCTTCCAAACGACACAGCCACTGATCATTGACGTAACATATACTGTATATAATTAATCATTCGAATCCTTCCAATTAAAGTAAGATTAGCTATGTTTAAGTTGAAGCAGACAACCTCTATATCACAAGTTAGTGAAAATAAATCAATGGTAATGGCTATTTCTAAGCTTGTCTCATGCAACCTTATCAGAGATATGTCCAAGCAAACGCCAGGATCTTGGCCAGATGGATGAACCCTTGTCAGGTTTCGATATGTTTATTTTTTAGGAGGATATACTCATGAAACTTGGAAAAATTGAAGTTATTACACAGAGAGAGAAAATAAACAAATAATGATAACTAGATCCAAATATGTATTATTGTATTTCTCTCTTTAAATGTCAACCTAACGTGACATGAACACACTTCAATGAAAAAAACTAATAATCATGACATTATTATTTTTTTTTTATCAAAAGGATTAAAAAGAAGGGAACAAGAAAGGGGACAAGTGGTTTTAATCCTACATATGCATATAGACACAATTCAAGTTAGCCAGTAGAAGCATAGTATTTACAAAGACTTGAAGCCATCTGCCACTCAGTTTGGTGGGGCTCTTGATGTGTCTCAAGCTAAAAGCCTTATAAAACAATGAGCACCTAACTTTCCCTTATGAGGAACGCACTCATCAGTTCCCACACACCCTTAGCAAACCCAATTAATCTCATTGTTCCAAAGTTTCAATCAATCAGATCCTCCACCATCCAAATGGGGGATTTCATCTTCTCCTTCAAGACCCAGGAATATGCTCTCCAGAGAGCAAAACACAACAAGAAGAGGCTAACTGAGGACCAGGTTGCCATTCTCGAGAAGTGCTTTGCCTCCAACATGAAGCTTGAACCGGAGCAGAAGTTCCACCTTGCAAACCAACTTGGTGTTCCTCCAAGACAAGTTGCCATTTGGTACCAGAACAAAAGGGCACGCTGGAAGACTCAGAGCCTTGAGGTGGACCATGGTGTGCTTCAGGCAAAGCTGGAGAATGTGATGGCTGAAAAGAAGCAGCTAGAGAGAGATGTGGAGAGGCTCAAAGCTGAGCTGCAGAAAGCACAAGAGATGATTCTAATTGGCAATGTTGTCAAAGGTGGAGACAATAGCGATAATAATAATCATAATCATCATAATAACAATAATACTAATAATGGTTCTTGTTGTGAGTTTTCAACTTCTTTTGAAGAGGGAGGGAGCTCAGGGGTAGTGCTTGATGATGCTACTCATCATCATGAGTGTTGGCAAAGTGGTGAGGTTATGCAGGTTGAGGAGCTTTATGCTTACTTCATGGGTGCAAATTATGGGTCAAGCTTGCATGAGAAAAGGGCATAAAATGTAACAAACTTTGGTAGTTTATACATTTTTGTTATGTCATTCAGCAGTGTCCAAAAAAGTATTAGAATTCGTTAGTCTACACTTTTGTTTTGTCAAGAAATATTGTCCAAATCCATGTCCATGTGTCACACTGAGACAATGGAGAGTGAAGAATGAGTTTCACAGAGAAAAAACTACAATTGAAAAGCAATTTGATGACCCTCTCTCTGCATTACATTTTGGTAACTTCTCAGCTGTTTTTCCTGAATGTCTATTATTCAGTAGTAGTGGGGAGAGTTGTAGGCATAATTGTTAGAAGATAAGAAGAAAAGGTTGCAACTTCTTCTATTCATATGAAATGAAGATGACACATCATAATAACTCGCTTAAATTTTTTCATAGGATAGATTTCAACTATTTTTTTAAAGAATAACCAAGTTATAAAATGTAACTCTTTTTTTATGTATATATACAAACATTTATTCTACAAATGTTTGATTGATGATTAATATATAAAGAATTGTAAATATCTTTCTGAAAAATAATTAAAAAATGTTTATCATTTACATTATTGGTAACTTCATATAAATTAATGTTATTTATTATTAAAAATTAAAGGAGTAATATCCTACACATTAAATTACTTTGGTAACTTTTGAGTTGTTGTGAGAATATTGTACAAACATCTTCTAAAGGATGAGAATATTTTTTTTTAAAAGTGTGTACCTAATATGCTTGTGCATGAAATTTTTGACTGCATTAACTTTTTACTCAAAAGAAGTGTTATCTTGAAAATAGATTGGATTGATTTTGAGAATATTAACTCTTTTGATATAAGATCATGCACATATTTGTGTTTTCCAAATTAATCTAATATTGCTCTAAATTGGAAGTTAATATAATAACAAAAGAGAACTCATAGCGTTTTTTTTTTCCTTTTTTTTTCCTACAAAATGAGACAATAACTACACCAAACCTCTTTTTAAATAATGATTAAACCATTTGTATATGTATAATCTATTTCTCATAGAATAACTTTATATGATTTTTTTCATCACGTTCTTGTACCCTTTTATTCTTCTTTTTCATTCTATATATTACAATTTATATAGTGCAGATAACCTCTACCTATCATGTCTTATTGCTTCCGAAAAATAGGAGACAAGTTGGAATTTTTACGGGGTAATTGTTTCCTTTCATTTGTTATCCTTTAGACTTAAAACATTCTTAATTACCTGTTGAAAAATCAACTCAAAACAAAATGAAATATAAAAGATTTTATTTTATATAATAGTTCTTACCTAATGAAAAGCTACTCTACTTCATTTTCTCAAAATATTGTTACAGAAAAAAAAATGTATGAATTAAAGACAAAGAAGAAAATATTACACGTATTTAAGAGATTTCTTATCACGTCTTTAATGAAGCAATGAGACATTGCATGTAATGAGGGATGATTTCGGATTGAGATTAGATGGTTCGAATATGGAACAAATACTTGAATGAAATTTGAATTCTTTTTTTTTTCAAAATCGGTCCAATTTTCCTTATAGAATAAACTTAAACCATAGTTTATTTGATAATTGCTTATATAAATGTAATAAAAAATAATGTATTATTGAATAAATTTGTGTAATTAAAATGCAAAAATATATATATTGATCTGTAAATTATATAAATATTACATATAATATTTTATTAATTTGTATTATTTGAATAAAAATAAATTTCTTATTAAATAGAATTTATGTAATTTGTATAAGTTATATAAAATCAACATTTACATATTAATTTATGTCATTATATCGGTTCATATAATAAAAAAAATATTAAAGGAGTTTACTATTTATTCTATTATTTTATTAATATTATATATAATTTTATATTAGTATTTAAGGTACTGTTTATATATACGTAAATTAATTATTTAAACATAATTTTTATTATTTTATGTAATTTATACAAACTATGTAAATTTATTTCGTAAGAAAATTTTATTCTAATTATATAAATTAATAAAACTATAGTATTTACTTTTGTAGATAACTTAAAAATAAATATTTTATTTAACTATACAAATTAGTTTAATTTATAAATTATTTTACTCTATGTAAACAAATGAATAAAATTGTATATTGAAACTATTTTATGCAAATTATAGAAATTACATAGATTTACTTTAGTATGTTAATTATGTTTATTCTCTCTCATAATATAAATCAGTAAAAGCTAACATATTTTTTTTATTATATAGTTTACATATTAATATTTTATTTTTATTTTCAAATTCATTTGTTATATAAATTATTTTTAGTATAATTATACTATATAAGAAAAGAGTATTTATTTTGCGTTTAAATATATAAGCGGTTTGGAAGCACAAGAATCCTCGTTCCACCACACTCAGTGAACAGCAATGGCGCTTCCGAGAGGATGTGTGGCAAAGATTTTGTCACATGGACGTATTCCAATGTTTTTCTCCCTCTCACCTCTTACACTGCACCCTACCAACCTCTCTCTTCCTCCAGCGCACTCTTTCACACTCTCTGCTTCTCTCTCCACTTCCCGGACCCCTTCTTTCCATGAGCCTCAATATAGCTGGAAACCCATGTGCTTGTACCATTCTCAGGGAAAATGCGTCAAGGTTGCAGCTTTTTTATCACCCATCAACTTTTACTTCATTTTTGTTTCTGGGTAATCGTTGTGCTGTCCAACTTTTATGTTTTATAGAATTCTGGGAGACCTTGTTGGTTTGCATGCCGTATGTTTGATCAATTGTTTCAATGGTAAAGAATGGCATGATACAGTAGCATAGCTGATCACCGCCGTACTAACTGTGGAGAGAGAATATATCTAGCAAGAGAGGTGTTTGTGAATGAAAGTGAGGGAAGGGGAGTAAGTATGAATTACACAACCATACATTGACTCTTATTAGGATAAAAAATTATTTACTTATTACATCGTCACTTAGAAAAGTCGGGTAAATTTGTAATTTATGGTTAAAATTCGCTCATCTCCCGCGATAAGAGTATTGAATGAAAGATGAATGTATTTTATTTAGTAGGAACATGCAAAAGTATTTCATGTCACTGCGCTTGTTCAATTTTTCAGTTCCATGTATGATTTTGACTAGGTCCGAATCATGTACTTAGAGGAGAACCTGGCATCATTATATTGTTATCAATTTTGATGGTTCGCGTGAACCAAGCTTTGTGAGAAGAGAACTTGTTATGTCATTTAATTGTAGGTATGGAAGATGATATTGTTAGATTGGAATCAGCTTCATCCTTTTGACATGTCATGTTAACTTAAATGTGTTGTGTAACGATGACATGGAACTGCGGATAGATGATTTACTGATGTTTATTAAGTCTATCAGGATATTATTAGAAGATGTCGGGTGAATTGATTGGCATGAGTCGTTCTGGAAAACAAGACTTGCAACCTCCAAACTTGAAAAATGTGTCTTTGGTTTATAGTTTTATGTGTGCATAATATTTGTAGTTTTGTTGTTTTCTTTTCTTTAAATCTGCAGATGGATGATCCTATCCACCTTGAGACATTTAATCATGATTGCTCCAGGGAGCTTCAAGTGGACATTACTGAATTGAACAAAATACGCCCGCAGAATCTAGCATATTTCCTTGTGCTTGATTTAGAGGGTAGAGTTGAGATCCTTGAGTTTCCAGTTCTAATGATTAGTGCAAAAACATTGCAAGTTGAAGACATATTCCACAGGTTTTGATCTGCCACTTTATACCATATCTAACAAGTGCAGAGTTCAATGATTGCCTGAGATATTCTGTTTTTCTTTTGATAATGCTGTTTTACTTTTTGTTCTTTTCTATAGTTCTAAGAAGAATATTTAAAGGTAAAGAACATTTTCAGGACAACATCTTGACATTACTTTCTTAGACTATAATATTTTTCAGGTTCAACATCAAATTATACAAAAATAACATTAGGATACTAGTTTTTTTAATAGTTGATACCTTGAATAGAATTGTAGTCTCTTGAGTTTTGAACCCTTAAATGCAACAAGATGGTTTGTGAGTCATTATAATATTAATATTTTTGACTTCTTAGGATAGTTTATTTAAAATTTTAAAAATATAGTTTATATATGAAGATCATTATTTTTTTCCTTAGCCTACAATTAACTTTTGTGTTGATCCTTTAACAGGTTTGTGAGACCCTCAAAAATGAGCGAACGGAGAATAAATGAATACATTGAAAACAAATATGGAAAGCTTGGAGTTGACAAGTATGCAGCTTAATCTGCCTTTACTAATCTAGCCTGATTCATACTTCTTATCCACGTGCAATCTTCTTTGTTTTCATTTTTATTGTCATTTTTTCTACCAGTAACAATCTAAAAAGCAAGTAAATTTTCCAGTCCCCTTCTTCATTTAGTGATTTAATATTGGCAGTAGCAACATTTGGAATATTTATGATTTGAAATATCTGATAACTGATGAACGAGTTAGACTGGTGAAATAAATAGCTATTAGCCAGTGCACTGAAAATAATTTTTTTGTATTAGTTACCAAAGGGATTATTACCTACTTCTGCGACCTACAGTGCTACAGCGACTTCCCCAATATAAACATGCTAATTAATTTATTTTCCAGAGTTTGGCATGACACAGCAATACCATTTACGGAGGTTATTCAACAATTTGGAGTTTGGTTGATGAGAAATAAGTTATGGATGGGTGCAGAACTTAATAATGCAGCATTTGTAACTTGGTAAATATCATTACTTACGGTTTACCTTTTATAACTTTTTTCTTTTTCTTATTTCTAATGGGGCACTAGTTTCCTCCCTGTATATCTAGAACTAGAATAACAGACTTTGTTCTTCTACATCAAAATCTTTTGCTTTTGCAGTGGAAATTGGGATCTGAAAACTAAGGTCCTTCAGCAATGTGAAGTGTCAAAGATAAAGCTTCCTCCATATTTTATGGAGTGGGTTAATCTCAAAGATTTATATTTGAACTTTTATAATAGGAGGGTGAGTTCTTCAAATGTTCAGAATTGGTAGAAGAGTGTAATAGATGTATTTATTTGTTTTTCCATCATGATTAACAAAATTAGGGCAAATGCTTCCAAGGAAATTCTATCTGATTCTGGATAAAATGTTTAGTTAGGGCAGCAACACTAGGTAGGTGCCATTGAGTTAATATCAACTTGAGGTTGATAATTTGGATAATTAACCTAAGAAATTATGAAATTGATTTGACCTTATGTATTTAGATTTTACTTTGTTCCCCGGTCAGTCAACCTCACCAAGTCCAGTTACATAGTGAAAAATAACCATGCTTTCCATTTGTTCTGTTCTTTTTTAGTGGTAAGAATTGAAGAAACTAAGAAAATGAGGACTTTTGTTATGACCTAAATAGGCTGACTATGATACCACTTAGCCTGGTAAAAGGAAAACAAAATTAGAAGACAAGGGTGGGGGGTGTGCAGATGAGGAAGAAAAAACAGATGGAGAGGCTCTGTAATCCTTGCAGTTTAAATATATATATATATATATATATATATATATATATATATATATATATATATAATTCATATTCTTTACCTATTTTCTTTCTTTTAAAGATATAAAAAAGGAAAACAGTCATGTGCCTTTGCCTAATAACTTAAACCTTTGGGAGAGTTTGTTCATGACATGGTATCAAAGCTTGGTGATCATGTGCTATAAAGTTCAATTCTCACCTCCCTGATTCTTTGAAATAAAATCAAATTCCAGCACATGGTAGGCCTAATCATTGTTTGTTTTAAGCCTAATAAAGCATTCAAGTAGAAATAAGAGGGAGAAAAGGGATAAATAGAAGAGTTGTAATCATATACCTAGTTTCTCTCTGTTAAGAGTATAGATATATAAAACTGTTCTGGACCCTCGCCTAACAATTTAAACTTGGGGAGAGTTGATTCATGACATGGTAATGGTATCAAAGTTACTAATTGGAAGTATGCAGTTCAGCCCTTGATGCGAAATAAACTTATATTGCTGCCTAAGGTCAAGTGGGTTTGCTCATTATTATCGATTACCCAATGGGCTTTTGCATGTTAAAATAAATAAGTATAAATTCATTCATGTACAATCTAACAACAAATTTTGAGTTCATGACAGTCCTAATAACTGATTCGGCATTAAGAATGATGTCTGGCAACAATGTGGTACATGAATGAAGTTTTTTTTAACTTGCTCTGGCACTGGCATCAGGTCTTTTAGCAAAATAAAAATGCCCCTTCTATCTAAATGAGCATGATTCATCTTAAACCTGGACTGGGTTCAAATTTTTTCTTTACCCTCCTTATTTGTATTAATCCTTAGTTATAACTTAATATGTGCTGTTCTTTATAACGGGTATCAGGCCACAGGAATGATTACAATGATGAAGGAACTGCAAATACCATTAATGGGAAGGCATCATCTTGGCATTGATGACACTAGGAACATAGCAAGAGTACTGCAACGCATGCTTCTTGATGGTGCACTCATCCAGGTTACTGCTAGGAGGAATCCTAATTCTCTCCAAAAGGTCAATTTTCTTTTCAAGAACCGTATTGGATAGTGTCCTTCTTAGTGGCCTATGTCACTTCATTTAATACTCTGTGCTTGTGTTTAGATAGGGATGGGGATTTGAGGTGATTTAGAGTGGATTGGGAGGGTGTTTGGATTAAGAGAAAGATAGTAGGTTTAAAAGTTAAAAGGATTTTGGTGAATTTATTGTAACCGATCTAATTGATGTAATTGAATGTAAAAAAATTGAATAATAATTTATTTAGTGTAATGGTCAAAATATTTTTGTTATTGGAATGGATAAATTAAAAAAAATGGTAATTATCATATAATTATTTTTATAAATATAAATATAAATTTAGTAAATATAAATATAAATTGTTTTATATTTATAATAGATCGTTTATATTCCTGTAATCGATTAGATATATTTATCTAATCTTATAATTTTGTTTAGGGTGAAATTACTGAGGGTTATATTACCATACCCCATATTTACTACCTATTTGAATCCAGTTAGATAAACGTTGAACCGAAAAAAAGAAGAGTAATTTCTATAATTGGATTCATGGATATTCCAGGTAGTCATTGATGTTAATACACAATGAAATTGTTTGATGTTATGGGGACCGTCTCATCCATCTAATAATAACATCTTTTAGATAATAGTAAATAAATATGAAAAAAATGTTAGGGTTGAAGCTCTCATATAGCCTACCTCATGTCATTTGGTATGGTTTAAATACATGTTATAGGTTACTCCACATATTGCCAATTGGTTTTATGTTGGAACTTTAACATGGTATCAGAGTCAAAGTCTATCATCTTTTCGGTTATTGTTATGGGCCAAAAATTACCCTTTAGTTGGGTCAAAAGTACCATTTGCCTGGTCCGGCAGGCTTCGTTGGAGGGGGTGTGTTGAAAGTCTTACATCGCTACCTCATGTCATGGTCCGGCAGGTTTCGTTGGAGGGGGTGTGTTGAAAGTCTTACATCGCTACCTCATGTCATGGTCCGACAGGCTTCGTTGGAGGGGGTGTGTTGAAAGTCTTACATCGCTACCTCATGTCATTTGGTATGGTTTAAATTGCCAATTGGTTTTATGTTGGAACTGTTAGGAGTTTTATTTTGGAACCTTAACAGTTAGTACGGAGTTGTATTTATACCTACACAATTTTTGCATCAGTTGAATTCATCCACTGGGTGGCCCTATTTTATGGATGGACATCTGTCTCGTCTATGAAAAATTAGTACTATATTTTTAAATATATTTTAAAATCAAAATTAAATTTGGTAAAATAATTTACACATTTTTGAAAACTTTTTGAAATTATATTAATAAAATAACTTTAAAAATATATTTATGATTATTTTTAATCTATGTAAAATTACCTTTAACTCAAACATAGATTCTTGTTCAATTCTCTAAATTAATATTGTTTTAAACACGTCATTTATTGAAGATGCATAAAAAATAAAGGATATGCAGATAGAGAGAGTAAATTAAGCCAAGTTTACTTGGGTGTTTATTGATCATTGAATCACGTCAATATATTTTGAATTAATTTCTAATTTACCTATAAATATATAAACAGAAAGAAAAGCCAGAAACTCGCACAAAATTTAAAATGTATGACCGAAGCCCCGAGGCAGAATGAAAACTCATTTCCTCTTCAAGCTAAAGTAAAGGTGGATCCATGAATTGAAAATTTAAGAAAACAAACTTGTAAAGTATAGAACACAAATTGTGTTTGAAAAGCAACTATTGTGTTTAAAAAATTATGATAAATAAAAGATTTTTTTTTAATAAATTTCCTTCATTTCTAAAAAAAATATAAATTTGAGCTATATGATAAACAGTGAGAGATATTCTTAAAAACGGAGAGGATTATAATTTTTTCAATTTTATATTTCTTATAAAATGTTCACCCTTTAAATATAATAAGAATTTAATATATTTATTTATATATTTATAATTTTATTCTTTTAATTTCGTTTGAAATTCTCGTATAATTTATTATTTTATTTTTTTAAATTTAATAATAATTTAATATATTTAAATATATATTTATAATTTTATTTTTTTACCTTATATTCTTTCTTTTTACAAAAAATATGTCACATCTGCAGTAACATAAAGACAGCCAATGACATAAAGACAAGCAGACTACTTGCTAGGACATTAAAGAGACCATGTGATTATTATTTTGAAGAACACATGTAATGAGACCATGTGATTATTATTTTGAAAAACACATGGAAATAAAAAACAATCATTCAGTGGGGGAGAAATCTTCAGGTTCTTGGACAAACGTATCAATGTAGCTATTCAGTAGCTTTTGATTGCCTCCATCATCCCTCCATTTCTTGTGGTTGTTCTTGACTTTAGCACCAACCTCACTTTTTTCATCCATCACTGACTTGATGGCTTGGCTCAGACTCTCTTTGGAAACCCACCCATCTTCTCTTTTCTTCACTTCAACTGCCACTTCAAGTTCCCCAACAAGCAACTTGGTGTTCAAAATTTGGTCAGCCAAGTGTGGAACTAACACTATCTGTTTGTCACTCATCAAAGACTCCCACATAGACCCAAACCCACAGTGGTTCACAAAGCACCCCACAGATGGGTGCTTCAAGATCAGCAACTGCTGAACCCAACCCCTTGAAACCATCCCTCTCCCTTTAACTCTAGATTCAAACCCCTCAGGCAATGCCTCTTCCAGACTCTCACACCCTTTAGGAGTCTTGAGAGCAACCAAAAAAGGCAACCCTGATAGCTCAAACCCTAGCAAAAGCTCCTGAAACTGCTCTTTCTCCAAAATCATCTGAGACCCAAATGCACAATACACAACAGACCCAGGTGCAAACCCATCAAGCCAATTAGCCAAATTTTCTTCCAACCTCCCCTCAGCATCCTCTGGCAACACTGGCCCAGTCAAAAGCACTTTTTTCCCATACTGTGATCCAAGGTAATCACAAATGCTACCCTCCATTTCCCTAGTTGTTCTAATGGCTAAAGCATCACTTTCACGGAAGGCCGTTGTTACGCGATCATATACTCTTATGTTTCCTTCACCACAGGTTGCTGAAATGAACAACAATAACTTTGCTTCAGGGCCAGTAAGCACTAATTTGGAAGAAGGATACCCTTCTGGTGGTTGGCTTAGTTCTTCCACGGTAATTGGCCTGTCTTTGGGAACATTCCTTGCCGGCACATACACTATGGCCAAGCTAGCTGCACAAATCACGCTGTAAAAAATGGATTTGATGCCAAGCTTTTTGGCTATTTGAGGTATCCAATGAGCAGTATCAAAGAATATAAAATCAGGTTGTTTTGCACCGATTATTTGCTCCACTTGGTCACGGGTTTTGTCCATGACTGTGACTACTAACTTGGTCAGGGAAGGGTCTATATCTGAGACTGTCTCGGTGCCATGAGGGAGGCCTTCTACGTGAGGAATGGTGAGAGGGTAGAATGTGATGAGGTGAGGGTAGCTGTTGAGGTGTTGGACTTGGATTAGGGCTTTTGGGGGTATCAGGAAGGTGACTCTGTGACCCCTTTTGGCTAACTCGTTTGAAAGGTGGACGAATGGAGTGATGTGACCTATGGCAAACCATGGAAACATGGCTACGTTAAGGTTGGAGTTTGGTGTTGTTGGAGCCATGTTTTGATACCTTCTTTTGTTTGTCACAACATTCAACTCCTACTGGTTTTATAGGGCCAAACATATTTATTAGCTACAGCTCTCCACACCACTCACCTCAATCTTATCTAACTCATTTATCACGTGACAGAGGAACAAGGGGCTATCTATACGACCATTTATTTTACGCAGTGACAGAGGGAAGAGGGGCTGCAGGACCATGTGGTTCCTACAAATTTTAATATTATAAACTATTATTAATATAATTTTATTTTATTAATTAAAATAAATAAATAAATATATTTAATAGAAACTAAGTACATGTCACTCTTTGAAGTTAAAAAAATTAATTTATAGTTTAAATTTTTTATATACTTGATTAACATCAATAATAAATATAATACTTTTAAAAGAAAATCTGTAAATATAATATTGCAAACATATTTAAAATTTCTGTAAATACTAATTAATTTAATGTGATGGCAGGCGCGTGACCTTGTATCTCGGGCCTACAGTCCTGTATGTCAGGCCCGTGACCTTGTATGTCGGGCAGTCTGTCCGTGTCGATAAATAAACATGTGAAAATATATTTAATTTAATTAAGAATGCGTACTAATGGCTAATGGAACCGATGGATCCATAGTCAAATTTATTATATCTTTTTTATATATATAAAATTTCTCATTTTTTGTTTTCTCATTCATTCTCACAAATTCAGATCTTTAGATCTAATATTTGAAAAAATTGTCACTTTTTCATTCTCTTCCTCATCTTCAACTACACATGAAATTAAAAAAAATTAATAAAAATAAAAAAGATTATAAAAAATAAAAATAAATAATATTTAAATTAAATAAATTACCTCCATACAAATTATGTTTTCAATTTGAAATATAAATTATTGTTTCTACATTCTCATTTAAAAGACGAGTTTTGTATTTATTAAGAATCTTAGAACCAATAATAAATAAAGATTAATAAACAACTGTAGTAATAGTTATGCATAACAAATCTCTATCCAAACATGAAAGATAAAAAATGTAGTAATAGTTATGCATAACAAATCTCTATCCAAACATGAAAGATAAAAAAATGTTGGTTATTATTCTTCTATTATTGTAGAACACCTATATGTTCTATAAAATCAAAATTCAATATTGACTCATCCAAATATACATCAAGTTGGCAAATTCATAAAAAATAATTGACTTAAAGTAATTAACTTATATCAAAGAGGTTTTAAGCATGAAATATCAACATGTTTGTGTTTCAGAACATTTGAACATGTTGGTATTTAACAATACTTTCATCGTCTGTAATAACAAAAATCCGTTAAAAATAGGATTGTTGTAAATATTTTATTTCGAACCCCCTCCCCTTTATATTTTTATTATTTATTTATTTATCCTCATTATATTTTTATAGCTTTGAATTACTATTTGATTAAAACAATTGTCATTGACAATATTCAAACTCAGCACCTTAGAGTTATCGATACTTCAACCACTAAGCTACTAGAATTTTTTCAATTTGAAATATAAATTATTGTTTCTACATTCTCATTTAAAAGACGAGTTTTGTATTTATTAAGAATCTTAGAACCAATAGTAAATAAAGATTAAGAATCAACTCGTAGTAATAGTTATGCATAACAAATCCCTATCCAAACATGAAAGATAAAAAAATGTTGGTTATTATTCTTCTATTATTGTAGAACACCTATATGTTTTATAAAATCAAAATTCAACATTGACTCATCCAAATATACATCAAGGTGGCAAATTCATAAAAAATAATTGACTTAAAGTAATTAACTTATATCAAAGAGGTTTTGAGCATGAAATATCAACATGTTTGTGTTTCAGAACATTTGAACACGTTGGTATTTAACAATACTTTCACGTCGGTAATAACAAAAATCCGTTAAAAATAGGGTTATTGTAAATATTTTATTTCGGACCCCCTCCCCTTTATATTTTTATTATTTATTTATCCTCATTATATTTTTATAGCTTTGAATTATTATTTGATTAAAACAATTGTCATCGACAATATTCAAACTCAGATACCTTAGAGTTAGAAACTGATACTCCAACCACTAAGCTACTAGAATTTTTTGATAATAATTTACAAATAAATTATATTTATATATTTAAATATTTATTTTTTTTAATTATTTAATAAATAATTATAAATTAATCTAATTATGATTAAATTAAATTATTAAATAAAAAATATTTAATTTTTTAATTAGTTGAATAATTAATTTATTAGAATATATTAAGTAATTATTATATAATTTTACCGACAGATATATCTATCGGTAATTAATTGTTAATTTACCGATAGATTTACCGACAAAAATATTCGTCGATAAATAATTGTTAATGTACCGACGAATTTATCGATGGATATATCATTCGGTAATTAATTGATAATTTACCGACGGATTTACCGACGGATATATCCGTCGGTAATTTCCATTAGTAATGACTCATTTTTCGTGCTACAAATCCGTCGGTAAAAATCCATAAAAAATATACGATTTTCTTGTAGTGTTTGAAGCATTAGATAAGTTGAATTTCACCTTGTAGGAACATTTAAACACAACCCACTTGACATATCAATGTCAATAAATTTTGAAAACATTGTTTGAATTTAATCGTTCTACTCTTAAATCCTTAACATATTTGATGATCTCACTAATTTGATCTGATGCATTATCAAGTACATTCAATCCTTATTGAACAATCAAATTTAAAATTTAAAATGTGTGCACAAAAATGCACATGAAAGAAATCACCATCACATATCAACCAATTTTGCAAAACAAGTTGATTTTTTAATGTCTTTTAAACATCATTACTAAAAGTAATTAAAAAAATATTTTTCTCTATTCCTCAATCATGCAAAAATTCATTTATCTTCTTAGACAACTCAAATCCAATATAAGGTGGAGGTAAATGGAAAAAGTTAAGAATATTGCTACTTAGCTTCCAATTTAAATTAACATAATGAGTTGTCAAACTTATATAACCTTCAATAATACAAGATACCGATAAATCAAAAGTTAAACAAATCCTACCACAAATGGTAGTCAACTCTTCTTTAACTATATTCTTTTCTTTTATAAATATTTTCAATACATTACTCTTAGCAATATTCCTAAAAACTAACATTGCATCAAGATTCAAATAATTTATCTAAGTCTTAAGCTCTGGATACTCAACAAGTTTAAAAGGTAAATCATATCTGATAATTAAATTAGCACGCAACTCACAAGACATCATCTGATATATTTTTTTACTTTAACTTCCCTTGCATGTCTAAAATCATTTGACCCACATTTTCAATTTTGATCTTGTCACATTTTTTAATATGACGCTTCAAGTGAGAAATTTCATATTTTTTTCCACCAATTACATATTTTGTGTTACAATCATTATATACAGTTCCTTCTTTTCCATCCTTACACATACCAATCTTAGTAAAAAACTTATAACAATAAGATATGTTAGATTTATCCTTCTTGATGTCTGACTTAACATTTTTAAATTCATTTTTATTTTCAATATGTTGAAACTTAATCTCATTCTCAATTTTATTTGTATTGACGACATTATCAATATCACAAGTAGGTTTAGGTTTACTAATTGAACCATCCATTTCCTATTTAAAATTAAAAAAAAAAACTTCATAATTTTTTCTTACTCAAAATTTCAACAAAAGCAAAAATAGAAAAACATAATAAATAAGTCGTGAAAGAGAAAAATACTAAGAGAAAAAGATAAAACCTTAAAAAAGTAACAAATATAAAAGAGAGTAAAAAAGTATGAAATATATATGATTTTTATCTTATGAAGAAAAAATGAGCAAGAAGGAGATGATCAAGCAAGATGAGACGAGAGAGAGGATTTGTGCTTGAAAAAGAAAAGTGTTAAAGTATTTCCCATGATGTAAGTGTAAGTAAAAATGAGACTTATTGAATTCTTAGTAGTGAGATCGAGACGTTCTGAATTCTCTTAGTGAGACAATAAGACTTTTAGAATTTTTTTTTCACAAATTTTTATATTATTTGTTGCCTATTTATTGTATCACAATAAAAAATTTATTAGTAAAGTGGGTCGCAAGCTGAAAGTACTAATCCACCCTATTATATTTGTCGACTCGTTGGACTGGGACTCGTTTTGTCATCCCTATCGTTTTGCAATCCCTAAATTTAATAAGTAAGCTTTGAAAAAATTGAGAGATAGGTCGGGTTTCGATCTGATTAGATCATTTATATGGACTTTGGTTAGGTTAACCTTATGAGTTATCTATTTTATAAAATAATAATTATTAAAGTAAATATCAAAATAAATCTATAACAATAATATGTTATAGATCTAATTATTAAAATTAATTATTATTTTAAATTAAAAAATTATTATAAAATAAATAATAACACTTAAGAATAAGTTTTTAATTTTTATTTTAAGATTGAATAAATGCATTTTCTTATAATTTATATATTAAATTATTATATTTTAAGTAAAAATTAATTTCATTAATAAAATTTAAATTTTAAAAATATATTTTTATTTTTATTTAAATATTTTTAATTAATTGGTTTAATATAAATATATTAATATTTTAAAAAAATCAATCAAACAAAAATCGACCTATTAGCTTGTTATCTAACATAAGCATATGTTAAACTAAAAATTTTGGTTTATTTTAAAATGTAGGTCATACTTGAGCATCAAATTATTTTACTTGGTTAGCAGGTCCGGTCAAGTTGAATGGATTCATCCATTTTGAAAGAGTTTTACAAATAAATAACTTCTTCACCAACTTAAGAGGTAGAATATAAAAAAAAATAGTTTTGTATTTATAGTCACCTTAATACCCATTGTGGATAAATATTAAAATTAGTAATAATAAAATGAATCCCTCTATCTCATTTTTAGTCTATAAAAAATGGGATAAGACAAACCGATTTGTCATAATCAAGATGAGTTATAAATATCAATATATCTCGTCTAAGGTAGGCAGACTAGCACGTTACATGTCGAGTCTATTAATATATTTTTTTATATGTACTTTTAAAAAATATATATTTAATTATATGAATAATTTTTAATTAATATTTGTATTAAAAAAATTAAAAAATTACTATATTTATATGTTAAAATATCTCATTACAATCAATAGTTTAAATCTAATTTGTTAATATTTATAATTTAAATTATAATATTATAATATATTTAAATATTTCATTACATAAAAAAATATAATACATTTAATTATAATATTTTACTTTTATTTTTTTTAAAACAGACTAACATGTCTGTACTGCTCTTCGCTTCTAACCTTAATCTATCGAGACTTTAACTATGAAGTTCTTATGTAATAAATGCATTTTGTTAGTATAGGTAGTACCAATCAATTCTCTTAAGTTATTCTTAAACTGTATAGTCTCATACATATACAGTCTCTGTAGGATCCTTCTGCTTTGGATGTGTTTTAGTTCATTCATATGACTCTTCCGCTGGAAGCCTACCAAGAGTCGCTCCTTGTCTGTGCCTTATTGCACAGACGATCAATCAAACCTAACTTGGTTCGTCATCTTTAATTAAGGTTTGAGTTATTTAATTAATCTTAAAAATAATATATTTAAAAATAAAAAATTATTCAAATATAATTTTTATTAATTTATTTAGCAAATAGACATGTATTCATATATATGTTTTCTCCTCTTGATAATTCTTTTTGTTTTACCTCTTATTTTCTTTCTCTTTCATCTCTCACTCGTTTTTCTACTTAAACTACTGTATTAAAATTTAATAAAAAATATGTTAAAATAAATATTTTAAAACAAAAAACTAAATTATAAAATATTAACTAATTATTTAAAATTATGATAAAAAATATATAAATTTATTTAATATTGCAATAAATAATTTATTTATGATATGTAAATAATTAATTTAAAATTATTTTATCATAATAAATAATTATTCATCTAATTAAAAAAATATTATAATTTAAATGTATTTTTTATTTATTAATTTAATTATAATTAGGTTAGGTTATGATAATTAGTTGATTAGATAATTTTTTAAAATATTTATTGAAAAATAATTTAAAATAAAATATTCAATTTTTAAATAGTTATAATATAACAATAATATTTATAATATCTTAAATTTATGATATAATATTTTTTTTCAAATATAATATATTAGATTATCATATTTTTAAATTATTTAAATATTTTTATTTTTCAGAAATAATAAAATATTAACCTTATCAAATTTGAATATATTATTTTTATGGAAAAATAAGATAGAGTGAAAGAAAATAAGTAAAGAAAAGAAAAAAAGGAAAATAGAAAAAAAATAATAAAAAGTAAATAAAATAAATAAAAGAAAAATAATTATATTCTATTAGTTAAATTTTTTATTAAATTTTATATATAAATAATAAATTTATAGAGAGATTATTTGAATTTTTTTAATATATTATTTTTGGGATGAGTATATTTAAATTATGATTACCCAAATCAGTTCGATCAAATTAAAAGGAAATCCACGGTGAATTGGGGTTAAATTGGTTAAAAAATAATAATAAATTTTAATTATTGTTCTTAAAGTAAAAATAATCTAAATTATATTTTTATATTTAAATTTATCAAATAATAAATATTGGTATAATTTTTCAATTTAAACAAGACAAGTATTGATTAGTTTAAATATTAAAAAACCATAAATTTATGTTTTATTTAGGTTTTAATATTATAAAAAGTATGATATTGTGTATTTTAAAATTTTTTAATTGTTAAAATAATTTAATTAAATCCAACTCAACATCTTAACAAGTTGAATGACATGTACAGTCTTGAAAACATTTATTAAAATATCCACTCTTCTCTAAAGTGCCAAGAAAAAAAATTCCCTTGTCTTCTCTTCTACCCTAAATATCCATTCCATAATAGATGAGATATTTTGCATACTGAAATATTCTCCACTAAAATCCGAATGGTCGAAGATATTTCCACACAAGCCTGAGAGTAACACAGGAACCAAATCCATGTTTATGTTGAGTTAAGGTAGGAACAGAATTAACAAGGATCATTCACTCTACAATGTTGCACTCTCACCACCACCACCTCCTCTTCTCCACTGTTCCTCTCTCACTCACCACTCACCATCACCACCCTTCATCACCATCTCTTCACTTTCTCCACAGACCCTTCTCCCCAACAACTGTTTCAGCCATTCCTCCTGCTGCATGGCTTGGTCACCTCACAGCACAAGACGTTGGCCCCATTGAACTCCCTTTTTCTGCTCCTTTTCCTCTTCCCTTCACAGATGACCCTTCCACCACTCAGGTTGCTTCCAGTGTGCTTCTCACTGGAGCCATCACTGTCTTCTTCTTTCGCACCGTCCAACGCCGCATTAAACGTGCCAAAGAACTGGTATCCTCTTTTCTTCCTCGTCTACTTTAAGGTTGTTTCTTTTATATGTTTTGTGTCGCCATTCTTGTTCTGCTATTCTTAGAGTTTTAGTAGTTGTTTTGCATGGAGTCCTCTCAAATATTGAATGGTTAATAGTAAATTTTTATTTGTATACCTAAACTTTATTTGTCGTGCTAATTACAAATTACTAGATGAATTTTAATTGGTTAATTATAAGTTTTAATAACCTTATATTTATATATGTCTATCTGTTGGATAGTGTAATAAATTAAAACTATATTATCAATGTATTTAAATTAAATTTTTAATATATAATATAGATTATTTATATAAATTGGAAGGTAACTAATAAAAAAATAACTATAATTTCACTTATATTTAAAATTAAGTATAAGGTCAAAGCATAATAACTATTAAAAAAATATATAACGTATACTATTATACACGAATTAAAAAAAAAAAAACACCTGAATTTTTTTCATTAAATATACTGTATACACTTTGGACAATTGCTAGCATGTCAACTAATGAAAAGTAGTCATTTGTGAATTTTAGCATTCTATAATAATAAATGTTCTCTTAAAAATCGTGAATCTTGGTATTACAGTGATATGATATAATTTTATGTGGATGGTAAGCATTAAAGTTCAACATTAATTAATGTTGGATGGTTGTAGAAATTTAGGTCTTCAGGGGTGAAGAAGTCAATGGATAAGTTGAAGGCTATGAGGTTAAGTTCCATAAAAGCTAAGACTCCACCTTCACCTGATGAAGCATTGTTAGGGGCAATTATAGCAGGTGTCATTGCTGTTCTTCTCTACAGGTTCACCACTTCTATTGAGGCTTCTCTCGGTCGCCAAACACTTTCAGATCATTTCTCGGTTAGCATCACTTCCTTTTCTATCAGATTTCTCTTCTTAGTTATTCCTTTTTGCTGGAGGTTAGTGCAGTGAAAGCCTCACATGAATATATATATCAATCTAGTGACAATGAAAATGGCTTGTTTTTTCAGGTGCGCCAGATAACCATCACCATAAGGTAACTTCCATAACTTAACTCTCTTTAGAGATTTATGGTTTCATTTTGTCAATCATATTACAATGATATGATATTTTGTGACAGGACAATAATAAATGGGTTGTGCTATCTTGCCACATTTGTCTACGGCATCAACTCTGTGGGTTTGTTTCTTTATTCTGGCCAGCTTGCAATGGACACCATGGTGGGAGGGCCAAGTGGAAAGAAAACTGAAACCAAAATCATTCAGCAGCCAGGCTTATCAAGCGCATCATCAGTTGAGAATAATAGTAATAAATTGAGGAGCACAAAAGAAGATCAAAGTTCAAATAATTCTCTGTAAAAGAAGTCTTGTGGTCTGAAGAAAAAGTGGAGGAATGATCAACCCTCTTGTGCCTTCGTCTTTGTTCTGCCACTTTCAAGAGTGTGTTGGTTGGGACCAATCTTTCATGAAGTGATCATTCTAGATGGAATGTTCTAAAAGTTCCTTTCGGTTATGGGAGAAATTAAAATATCAGGTTGATATATGTATATATAGTTATACTTTGTATCTGCTCACGTCTTTACCAAAAACTGTGTATAATTACTCCTTGTTGAAAGAAGAAAATACATACATCACTAGTCCATAAAGGTTTTTAGTTCATTCAATTCTCGTGGGACCTGAAAATAACCTCCTTAAAAAAAATAGTGGCATTTTTATAAATAAAGGATGCAATTTTATAACAGTATGTAAAGAAAAGTCGTGTTTTCATCTCATCTAGAGTTTTTTATTTCTTGTGCCCGTAAGGGTTTTTAAGTAACGACGGTGGCAGTGACTATTTTAACTCCTCCCATAATATATTTCGACCAATAATAAACAACAAAAATATCACATTGTGTCTTATTCGTGGTTGATGATATTTTTCTCCGATTAAATTTGAGATTATTTTTGAAGATCTCAATCACATTATTGCATAAATATCTTTACTCAATTGTTATTAAAATTAAATTATTGTAATTTAATTTTATGCGTTATTCGTTTGAGTACATTTATGTTTATACACTGCACTCTTATGTTTTCATGGTTTAGTTGTTTGAATCTCACATTTTTTGTTATTTGTATATTAATTTAAAAAAAATATGAATTTGTGTTTGAATCGCTAAGAGTGATGAAAATTTATAACATAGGTAGGTATGAATCGAAATTGAATGAATGCACGTCATATTAGTGAAGAGTACGAAAAAAGAGTTGAAGAATTTTTAAAATTTGTTTGTAAAAATGGAAAACATATCAAATTGACATATTATTGTCCATGCATTCGTTGTTTAAATCAAATTTGTCATTAACTTGGGATATACGTGATTGTTTGTTTATCTATGGTATTGTTAAGAGTTATACAATATGGACATGACATAGAGAAATATTAAACAACATAAAATTTTGAAGAAGGGATGAATGATAATTTAAAGATATGATATATGACACTAGTGAAGAAAATTTTAAGAAAACACATACGTATGAATAATATCTGACTTTATTTCAATTAGAATCGTATTTTGAATTAATGTTCTAAGTGGAAGACTCAGAATAAAGAATATGCACTTTATTTTCCCAAGGTTAGAAACTTATTTATATAAATAAACATCATAATTATTCTTGGTATTTAAATTTTGAAAATAACATTATGTTTTGATTTTCAATTCAATGTAATAAGCAAACATACCACTTTGAATGTCACTACTATATCATGTATTAGATGAGACTCATAATTTGTGCGGGTATAACTAATTTTTGGACGAAGATAATTGCTTTCAACATTTGTTAAGTTGATTTATCTTTATGCATATTGCATGTTAACGAAATTCAAATTAATGTTTCAGGTATTTCAATATTTATCTCCACTATCGAACATGATATTACACAAATTAAAGTGCAATAAGCAAGGTTTTTCGTTCAATATTTCTAGTACTTAGTTTATAAGTTATTGTCTCGTATTATATTATATTGTATTATGTAGTTTAACATTTAGATAATTTAGCTTTTGTACTAGTTTAGTCTTTGTATTTTAGTTTTGTAATGTTTAGCTTTTAAGTAGTTTACTCTTTGTACTAGTTTAACTTTTGTAGTTTGTATTATATTTTTGAATTAATGTCTATTAAAAATTTGGATTGTTTGTGATTAAAATACGTGAGACAAAACAAACCTATATTAAAAAAAGGACGAAATTTACGCTGGGTGTGTCAATACCCGACATAAATGTTGGGTCTTTAGAGGGAGATTCACAGGGGAGAAACAACATCAATGAGATATGAGTCCAACCCACATAAGAATTGACACCACTTTTAACCTAAAATCTTAAGGTATTAGATTATGAGTCATATTTTTTTATATGTTGTTCACATTCTTACTCAATGTGGGATTTAATTCACACTAATCAGACATTACTTTCAACTCAAAATCTTAAGGCATTAGATTATGGATCATATTTTCTTATATGTTGTTCAACTTTCTTATTCTTACTCAATGTGAACCAAAAATCTTAAGACATTAGATTATGGGTGATAATTCCTTATATGTTGCTTACATTCTTACTCAATATGAGACTTAACTCATACTTAGATTATATTGTCGTTCACCCTAACGGGACACCACTTTCAACCCAAAATTTTAAGACAATAGATTATAGGTCATACTTCCTTATATGTTGCTCATTTTTCCCATTCTTACTCAATGTGAACCCAAAATCTTTAAGATATTAGATTATGGGTCATACTTCCTTATATGTTGTTCAACTTTCTCATTCTTATTCAATTTGGGACTTAACTCACACTTGGATTATACTATTGTTCACCTTAATGGGACACGCTTACCTGACTCACTTTGTCAAGAAGACTTTTGATACAAATATCACTCTTACCCTAATGAGACACGCTTACCTGACACACTCTGTCAGGAAATCTCTTGATACAAAAATCACTCTTACCGATACAAAGACCACTCTTATCCTAACAGGACACGCTTACCTAGCTCACTCTGTCAGGAAGACTTTTGATACAAAGACCACTTTTAAATTACCGATCAACTCGACCACTCTTATCCTAACAGGACACGCTTACCTGACCTATTCTGTCAGAAAGACTTTCGATATAAAGACCACTCTTAAATTACCGATCAACTCGTTTACCCTAATAAGGTCAGAAAAACTTTCGATATAAATATCACTCTTAAATTACTTATCAACCCGTTCACCCTAACGCGACACGCTTACCTTACCCTCTCTGTCAAGAAGACTTTCGATACAAATATCACTCTTAAATTGTTGATCAATCATTGGCTCTGATACCACTTGTTGGGTCTTTAAAGGAAGATTTACAGGAGAGAAACAACATCAAGAAGACATGAACTCAATCGACATAAGGATTAACATGACTCTCAACCTAAAACCTTAAGACATATTATGAGTCATATTTCTTTATATGTTACTCAACTTTCTCATTCTTACTCAATGTAGAACTTAACTCACATTTGGATTACTCAACAATAAATTTACATTAAACTATGACATAATTAACATAAATTTATATATAATATGATCTAGTCCCATGTAAATTATGGACTAATTTTTAATTTTTGAAACTTTTTTTACATCTATTTCATATTTTTTTCTGATATAAATTAATGATAATTTTCCATGTAACTAACGTAAATTAGTTACATAAATTAACATCAATTATTATATTTAAAGTAAATTTTTATATATACCGTATTAACATCAAACTTATATCTAACATTAAAAATTGTGAAAATAAAAATCACGTTGTGGAGCCTATAGTCCATATTCCTAAAAGATCTTTGAATGGAAAGAATCAGGATATAAGGACAAGGGCATTCATTTTCATTTATAACCAAGGGATTCATCATGACGTCCCCTTTCCCTCCTCTTCCTCTTCCTCTTCTTAACCTATTTTTCATGTCTTGACCCAATTAAATTGCTGTGGCACGTTCTGAAAAATGATGGGTCATATTCGCCTCTGTCAGGTTTTCGACGTGGGTCCTTTGCCATCAAAATGTTACGGTTTTTTGGTAAATTCCCCACACTCTACCTCATCGTTGAACCTTCCTCTTGGATTTCCAAGCAAATCCCAAAACACAAATGTGGAGGAGTTAAGAGAGATTGTTCGTGAGTTGAAGTGCTAACGAAGTAAGCCTCTATTTAAGTAATATACTTTCTAAGCATATAGAAAGAATATGGAACATGTTTATTTCAAAAGTAATATACTTTTTAACCATATAAAAAGAATATGGAACATGTTTATTTCTGCCAAGATTTGAAAGCGTATGTTTAAAAAAAATAAATTAAAGTCACCTCTTGTCATTTTACATAATTATTTTCATTGTAGTATTTATTATCTAGATGATAGACATGTATGCAAGACTCCTTACTAAAAGAGATTCCTAATTGATGTTATTGTTTGATGTCATTGAAATGTGTCTTGGGAAGAGGTAAATACACAAGGAGAGGAATCATATATAGATAAGAATACATTACATAGAAGAATCGAGAATCAATTCTAAACATAATGAGGTGAAAATCGATTATCTATTATAATTAGTAATAAATGTAAAAATCAATTTTCTATATTCACTGATATGAAATAATTTATCAGTCAGTTCCGCACATTTGTCATAGACATTATTCCAATACCCATAAGTCGCAGAAATAATAATTTTTTTAATGAATATAATAATACAAGAAAAACTTATGAAATGCAAAAGAAAGAGTTACCTTTTTCTTAAACATGTTTTGAAATTAATTTTAAAAACTCAATAAAAATTAATCAAGAGAATGATGAATAATATGGAATTGTTTAAAAATAGATAAATAAATAAATAAAAAGTGAAAAAGAAATTAAACAAACAATAAATTTGCTTACTTTTAAAATAAGAATTACTCGAACTAAAAAAAATACGTGATTGACAGATTATCATCTTTTTGCAAGAAAAAAGAAGATGCTCTATCGATGATTGTATAACTTCATTTTTTTTTCTTTTTAATTTCTATGGTTCGAATAAAACATGAAGAGAATTTTACTATTAAGCATTGTTTGGTGAAGATAAACTACCCAGACAGTCAACAGTTCTTAGAAACTAAGAATATACTCAAGTCTCATCAAGTCCGGAAAAATGAAGCAGTTATTTTCATTCAACCATGTTCTGAGTCTGACTAGTGACTTGAGGAACACTGATTGTAGTAATGATGTTAGTGAATGGGGTATTGCCAGGGGTGATGGTAGAGTTTCCTGCTAGAACATCAGTATTTGTTTCAGCTTTCTTTTGATCCACATCCATATCCATACTTTGTGGAAGTTGAGGAACATTTGTTTGCACCACTGTTGTCTCCATATGAATGTTAGCTGCAATCAGCTGCTTTGGCACTGTCTCAGTAGTGCTCC
Source organism: Sphenostylis stenocarpa (assembly GCA_963425845.1). Lineage (NCBI taxonomy): Eukaryota > Viridiplantae > Streptophyta > Magnoliopsida > Fabales > Fabaceae > Sphenostylis > Sphenostylis stenocarpa. The sequence continues at coordinate 27,822,909 of OY731408.1, forward strand.
TCATGGCATTAACATTTGCGGCTGGATCAACGCTAGTCTTCTGCTGATCTACAGGTGCTGCCTCATTCACGGCATGAAGTTGCTGTAACCGGTAATCAGTTTCGGGCCTGCGACAAATCTTCCTAAGCGGCACAATTTCCTGGCAAAAACACAAGATGGGGGTGAATCAACAAAATGCATCAAACAACTAGTGACCTTTAACAGTGCAGTTATCAATTATAGAATTCAAAACAAACTCTTAAAAGCTTTGTAAAATGCATGATTCTGCCATTGTGAGCAATAGGACTCAACAAGCAGTCATACATAATTTTCAGTTCACCTTTTTGCAGCCATTTTGCTTCACTGACACTCTCATAAATAATGATAGCTATTGGAAGGAAAAATACGTCATAAAATGCAGATTTGCAGGGAAACCTAATTTCAGAAAAAGAAAAAGGCCTAGGGTATTATTTCTAATCTGGAAAGCTGATAGGGACTTATGGGGTGTCCTTTTTTTTCTCCTCAAATACACTCTCCACACCTTGCACCGTTCCACTATCTCTTGACCGATGTTCCCAGTTCTATCAATATCCCCTCCTACACACGAGACTCTTGTTCTCAAGGCTTAGATGAGGGAATTGAATCTTGATGTTGAATTCATCCTCCCACCTATCTCAAACTGCCTATCCATCCTTTTGCGATCTGCTTGAGCTTTCATGAAATTTTGAGCCCTTTGTAAATGATATTTCAATTGTCACGGGGCTTTGTCACTATCCTGCAGCATCCTACGAACTGCCTCCACCCTTAGTTTACATGGCAAGAATCTGCTCAACGCAAGTGGTTGTCTGCCATAAAGCACCTCAAAAGGAGAGGTGCCGTACACATGAAAATTGGTATTATACCAATACTCCGCTCAAGGGAGCCAATGCACCCATAACTTTGGCTGATCAGCTAGAAAACACAGAAGGAATATTTCTAAATAGCAATTAACAACCTCCATTCGTGGGAGATAAGTTCGGTTGAGCTCATTTTCAATTTTGCTTCCTTCAACTTAAACACCTCAAAAGGAATATACCAAAAAAGGAGCAATGAGTACTCTGTGAGAATATATATATATATATATATATATATATATATATATATATATATATATATATATATATATATATATATATATACACACACAAGAAGGACATATAATATATTATCTAAAGTTTTAATCTAAGATTCCGTCTCAAGCTGAAAATATAAATTAGATGCATGACACTTGGAACATATGAATTGAATTTAAAGACTTAGTCAAGACATTTGCTGCGTAATCATTTGAGTTGACAAATTAATTCAATTGAAATTTCCTTAGCCCGTTAGCTTCTCTCGATCAAAATGACAAGGCTTTACTAGAAACATTGGGTTAGAGATGATGCAAGGACTGCCTAATTGTCTAAATGCAACTTCATTTGTTGAATATCACTAAAATCTTAACACTTGAAAAGGTTGTTTAATCCATACCAATCAGAAAGTGATTGTGGCCATGGCCTTGTACTTTGTGTCTACACTATACCGTACAGCAACATTGTATTTCTTACTTTTCCAAGATATAATATTAACAACCTACAATAGATTTACAATACCCAATAGTAGATTTCCAATCTACATGACATCTTGTTTAGTCAGCATCACAATACCTAGATATTTGGGTATTTCATACAACAAACCCTGAACTAGAGCTCTCTTAATATACCTTGCAATACATATAACATTCCAATGATTAATATAAAGAGCTCGCATAAATTGATGAACAAACCCAACTATAAAAGAAATATGAGGTCTTGTTATTGTTGATAAATGAGTTTTCCTACCAATTTTCTATATTTGTTTGGATTAGAATATATTTCACTTTGTTTTGCCATTAACTTTCGTTTTAGCTCAATAGGATTATCAATGGATATGCAATCATTCATGCCAAATTCTTCCAAAATATCTATAGTATACTTCCTTTAGGAAAGGACAATACCTTCCTTTCATTGAGTCACTTCTATCCCAAGGAAGTTGTTCAGTAAAAACAAGTTCCTTGATTGAAAGTTGAATAAATGTTGTTTCAGCTGGAAAATTTTAGCATCATCACCAAAATTCTACATAATATGGTTCAACTTTCCAAACCAAGCTCTTGGAAATTTTGAAACCCATAACCATCTAAGTTTGCAAAATAGACCAGACTTCCTATGAGCAACAAACTCAGAAGGTTGTTCTATGTAGATCTCATCCAATTCATCATCAAAAAGGGCACTTTTAATGTCAAGTTGATGGATAAGCTAATGACAAATAGCAACCATAGTTAGAAAGACGAATCATAGAGATTTTGGCAAAATGGAGAAAACTATCCTCATAATCAAGATAATATATTTCGATATAACCTTTCGTCATTGTTAGAATTATTATTAGTTAGTGGTTAGTGGTTAGTAGTTAGTAGTTGGTGGTTGTTAGTAGTTGGTGGTTGTTAGTAGTTGGTTGTTGTTGTTTTAAATGTTGTAATCCTATATATATATATATATATATATATATATATATATATATGAGATCATAGAGTGGAATAAGTATCCCACAAAATTAGAAATCTTCTTTTCATTTTCTTTACTCTCTTAACTTGGTATCAGAGCAGGTTGGTCCTGCTCTGCCTGTCCGGCCACCGTCCGACCATTTCCGGTCACCGGCCGACCATTTTTCGGTCACCGTCCGACCATTTTCCGGTCACCGGCCGACCATTTTCCGGTCACCGGCCGACCATTTTTCGGTCACCGTCCAACCATTTTCCGGTCACCGTCCGGTCATTTTCCGGCCATCGTCTGGTCACTTTCCAACCACCGTCCGGCCACTTTCCGGTCACTTTTCGGCAACCGTCAGTCCCCCATCCAGTCACCTTTTTTTTTTGCTGCCGCTCGACGACTTTCGACCACCTTCCAGTAACCTTCCGACTATCTTGGGTGTTCTCTTTCTTACAGGTTCCAACTCTCAAAAGGAAAAAATAATCAAGAAATTGTTGAATCTTCTGCTATGATTTTTACCCGTGGAAGAGGAAGTCGCGGCACTAGAGGAGGACATGGAGGTAGAGGACGTCCTCAGTGCACTCATTGCAAGAGAATGGGTCATACAGTGGAAAATTGCTACTCTTTGCACGGTTTTCTTGATAAAACTGTCAATTTTTCCAAATCTGAAATGGTTGAACCCAAGTTCTCTCACGAACAATATCAGGAATATTTGAGGTTGAAATCCAGTAATCTAGCACAGTCATCAATAACCCCAAATTCATCAACAGCTTGCATTTCACAATCTGTGGAAAGTCAAAATCCATGGATTATTGACTCAGGTGCTTCTGATCACATGTCTGGTAATGCCTCTTTGTTCTCTTCTCCTGTGGCCTATACTCAGATTAGTAGCAAAAGGCTATACTCAGATCTATGGCCTTGACTACAGTGATACTTTTTCTCCTGTGGCCAAAATGACTACTGTTCGACTTTTCTTTGCTATGGCAGCTATCCGTCATTGGCCTCTTCATCAGTTAGATATCAAGAATGCATTCTTGCATGGTGATCTTGAGGAGGAAATTTATATGGAGCAACCTCCTGGTTTTGTTGCTCAAGGGGAGTCTAGTTTGGTTTGTAAGTTACATCGTTCTCTCTATGGTCTCACACAATCTCCACGTGCTTGGTTTGGAAAGTTTAGTCACATTGTTCAAAGTTTTGGATTAAAACGAAGTGATTCTGTTTTTTATTATATTGCTTCAGGAAAATGTGTTTATTTAATTGTATATGTAGATGATATAGTCATTACAGGGAATGATGTTGATAAAATTTCTTTGCTAAAGAAACATTTATGCAATCACTTCCAAACTAAGGATCTTGGTTGTCTCAAATACTTTCTAAGGATTGAAGTGGCTCAATCAAAAGAAGGCATTGTAGTCTCCCAAAGAAAGTATGCTTTAGATATCCTGAAAGAAACAGGAATGATTGATTGTAGACCGATGAATGACCCTATGGATCCAAATCAGAAATTAATGGCGGATCAAGGTGAACCGCTCTCGATCCTGAGAGATATAGAAGACTTGTTGGAAAACTCATTTATCTTACCATTACCAGACCTGAACTATCTTTTGCCGTTGGAGTTGTGAGTCAATTTATGCAAAATCCGCGTACTGATCATTGGAATACTGTCGTTCACATCCTAAAATATCTCAAAAAAGCTCCAGGACAAGGTCTGTTGTATGAAGATAAAGGGGGTACCCAAATATCTGGGTATTGTGATGCTGATTGGGCTGGATCCCCTATGGACAGACGCTCCACTACAGGATATTGTGTTCTCATTGGAGGCAATATTATTTCTTGGAAAAGTAAGAAACAAAATGTAGTGGCCCGGTCTAGTGCTGAAGCTAAATATAGAGCAATGACATGTCTCACTTGTGAACTAGTGTGGGTGAAACAATTCCTTCAAGAACTGAAATTTTGTGAGATCCAACAGATGAAGATGTATTGTGACAATCAAGTAGCTCTCCACATTGCCTCTAATCCGGTGTTTCATGAAAGGACCAAACATATAGAACTTGATTGTCATTTTATTCGTGAAAAATTGTTGTCTAAAGAAATTTGCACTGAATTTGTCGAATCCAATGATCAACTTGCAGATGTGTTGACAAAGTCTTTAAGAGGACCTCGAATTGAATTTATTTGTTCCAAGCTTGGTACATACAATTTGTATGCTCCAGCTTGAGGGGAAGTGTTAGAATTATTATTAGTTAGTGGTTAGTGGTTAGTAGTTAGTAGTTGGTGGTTGGTAGTTAGTAGTTAGTAGTTGGTGGTTGGTGGTTGTTAGTAGTTGGTTGTTGTTGTTTTAAATGTTGTAATCCTATATATATATATATGAGATCATAGAGTGGAGTAAGTATCCCACAAAATTAGAAATCTTCTTTTCATTTTCTTTACTCTCTTAACTGCCATTAAGAAGCCTTAAGATGATCAACCTCACCATACCCATTTGCAACCAACTTTCTTTATAGGAGGAAGAGGAATTAACTCCCATGTATCATATTGTTCAAGAGTTTTTAACAATCGCAACTTGTCATCATCCAAGATGATAAAGTGTTTTTGGTATGGGATAGGTAACGCCTATTAGATAGTATATAGGCCTTATAGTGAAGAGGAAGTAGGAGGTTACTTCAAAAAAGGTAGCATTGGCACTCTAACATGTGTATTTTAGTGAATCCAAAAATCATTTTCTTTAAATTTAACAAATTTGGATGACCTAAGTGATCATGATGAAGTTTAAGACAAAAAGATGAAAAAAAGAAACATATGGGGATTGGTTTCCATACAAGAGAGTCCTTGAGATTATGTGTTACACCAATCAATCGACTTGTACAACATTCCAATATAACAAAAGAATGAAAATCAAATGTCAAAACAATTCAATGACTTGGTTAGTTGACCATGGGAAATTAAATTGAAAGGAGAATTGGGGACAAAGAGAACAAATTTCAATTTTAAGAAAGGAGAGAGACAAACTAAACCAACTCCCTTGGAAGCAACCTTAAAGCTATTTGCTAGGGTAATTAGATGAGGAAATTTTGGGGAAGATATTAAGGTGAATAAAGAACCATTGCCAAAATTATGATCAGCACTTGAATCAATTATCTATAGACTTCGATTATTAGCAGATTGAGAAATGCATACTAGAGAGTTACTAGGTGTCGAGGATAATTGCGCTTGGTTATTGGATTTGAGTCGAAGGTATTCCTCGTACTCATATTTACAATGCTAGTGCTTAATTTATTCTAAATTGGATATATGGGCTGTTCTTTCAAGGAAACCATGTATGTTTCCTCACATGTGTCCCATACTCTTACAATAAAAACATTGAGGTAGACCACTTCAGCCATTGCGTCCACCTCAATTTCTATGTCCTCCTCTCTCCCAGCTAAACAACATGGAAGAGAATTCAATAGATTCAACAAAAAATTCATTCTTTTTAAGAGTAGGAACATGGAGAAGTCATGTAATTAAATTATTAGAACAAGTTCTAAAATTTCTCAAAATATCGGGTTCCACATACTGCTACAGCACAGCACGTAGCTTTATCTTCATATGATATTTCACTTACCTCCTCTAGGTGGTCATGGTATCTTTGACTAAGAAACCAAAGCTCTTATTAATGCATACTATGACAAGTAGTTTTTTCCATTGAGTTCTTTAGTAGTAGTTGTAGGAGTTCCAAAAAAGACAACTGGACCAGCAGATGAAATATCTGGCAACCAACAAATGAGAATAGATCTCCTTCACAAGGACCAGAGTGAAGGCCCATTGCCCCTTAATGATAGAAAAAGATAACACCTAACCTTGAGTTCGCTGGAAAAAAAATGATAGTCACCAATGGCAACGAATGATGAGAGCTGGTAGTGGACAACAGCTTATATATATATAGGAGCATGAGTTCATCGAGAGGAAAAAAAAAGCAAAACATACTGCGCCTATGGATGGCAGCAGACAACAATTCAGAAAAGGAGGAAAAACAACTTTTTCAATTTCAACGACAATTTTTTTATAAAAAAGTGATAGAGCATCACTATATTGGTAGTCATCCTAATTAAGTTGCACCACAAAAATCATATACAACACCTCAGAGTATTATATAAAAAAAGAAAATACAAAATAAAGTGGGGGACCACACCAAACCCACAATCAATTGCTAATCCTACATAAAGGTAAATCAAATCTGTTCCTGAAAAACACACGGCAAATAAATTTAGGAACATTATGCCACCATGAATATCCCTGAGACCTAGTGCCCAGTCAACAAGTTTATCAGCACATTGATTATCTATCCTCCCTAAAAATATGAGAAAAAAATGAATATATAAGGAATTATATTACGTTCTCTAAATTTTAAATCTAACAATATCCAAAAATAAAAACCATATAAACCAAAACCCAAATAAGTAAAGAGTGAAAACTGTAGGCCTCATTGGGGTGGTTGCGTGTCATTAGTTTTAGGTTTTCAAACTTCATTTTCAAAATCATTTTACTTTACTTCTCAAGAAAAAAAAAAAGAAAACGAAAAAAAAAAATCTCTATTTTGAGCTAAAAGTTTTGAGAAGTCGCAATGTTGTTGACCTCTCGTGCTCCCCATTGTCTCTGCTGTGTCATATTCGTAAAACGTTTGTCTTCTTCTCTCTCTCCATTTATTATTATTACTTCTTCTTTTTTACTTAGTAAGAACTAAAAACATAATATTTTGTGAAAAAATTGTTGTTATCAATGATTATTTTAAAAAAAATAGATAAATAAAGTTGACAACTATTTTTCAAAACTGCAAACAAAATAAACTGAAACTAAAAACTAAAAATTGAAGACTTGTTTTAGTTTCTATAAGTTTGAAAACTTATAACTAAACCATCCCAAAACAGATTATTCCGGAATGAAATTTATGAAAACCCAAAATAGATGTGAAAGAATAAATTCATGAAGATAAATCCTAGGTGACCAAATCTTACTACAAGTCTGAATGATATCCGAAAAAGTGACAAAATTATATCATAAAAAATATCCCACGATAGAAAATCAAGAGAAAATTAATACCTCTGATTGATCATGATCATAGCGAACCAAAAATCTACAACGACAGCCTCTTACGTCATGTCTCCGTCTTTGAGCATCAAGTACATGGGCATCAAAGTAAAGGGCTTGCTCCTTACCTTCCTGTAATGTCAAAAAACTATGAGGAATAAATAGATGTTCCACAGAGTAAAACATGATTAGATAAAAACAGAAATAAAGTGTAATTTTTGACACCTGGCTACAGCAATTCCTACCTGAAAACAAAGTATGAGATCACCCGGAATTACTACAACACATTCTGATGATTCACATGGCAAAGAGCGCGGCCTAACATGCCTTCGAATGTTAATCCACTCATCTTCCTCAGGTCCAAAACCAGCAAATCGTACCAGCACTTCCTAAAACATGGAGAAAATATATTATATTAACATGGTATCAGAGTTCCCAATCTAAGAGAGCTTTGCCTCCACAAACAAAAATTCTTTAGAATTTTGACTAGGCTCTTGAAACTGTCAGACTTTTTGTTGTGTAAGTTTTTCCAGCCAATCAGAACTCCAGTAACTTTCTGGCAACTTTCCAGTGACTTTCTGATATGGAAGGGGAGGTTGTTCATCCACCTCAGAATAATCAATATCGAGATTTAAGGGGCATTCAATTTACTTACAGGTTGAATGGAAAAATTACTTGAAGTGGTCACAACTTGTAAGCACAATACTGAAAGGAAAAGGAAAAATCAGCCACTTGAATAGTGCTGGACAAAGGAGGGAGACCCAAATTTCACAGCATGGGATGAGGAAGATTAATTGATTATTGCTTGAGTGTGGAATTCTATGAATACAAAAATTAGTGATACCATAATGTATCTCAGCACAACAATAGAAAATTGGGATGCAATTGAGCAAACTTATTCTGAGGCTTTAAGATGATGCTCAAGTGTATGATGTAAAGGTAAACAGTAGCTGCAAGACAGGGAAACAAATCTGATAGTGAATATGCTAACCACTTAAAGTGTTTTAGATGCTACTGTTTTGAAGGAATTTATTGAAAGGGACAGGGTGTATGATTATCTTGTAGGATTAAATCGTGATTTTGATTAAAGTCAGAATCCAAATCATTGGAAAATTAGAAGTCCAGAGCTTTAATGAAGTGGTTGCCATTATAAGCAATGAGGAAATTAGGAGAAATTTGATGCTTGATTCTCCAGTTGTTGAAAGCTTGGCCATGGTTGCAGAAAATGCAAAAAATGGGCAGCCAAATAAAGCTGATTTGTGGTGCTCTTGCTGTAATGTAGAAATGTTGAAAAATAGATTAACTGAAATATGATTTTTATTATATCAATACAAAGAGATGATATAAGATATATACAAGAGACCTAAACTATTTTAGGAAATATAATAACTCTATTTTATGCTAGGATCCCTTGATTTATGGGATTGTTCCTAATTATTCAAATCTGTACAGATTACAAGGAAATATACAAATTTCCTTATTTATTCTTTCCTAAAATACTATTTGATTTCTCACACTCCCCCTCAAACTGGTGAATAGATGTTTTCCATTCCCAGCTTGGATACAATCTTCTCAAAATTATGGCAGCCCAGTCCTTTGGTAAGAATGTCTGCAATTTGGTCTTGAGAGGACACATATGGAGTGCATATCAAGCCACTATCAAGCTTTTCTTTGATGAAGTGTCTGTCTACTTCAATATGCTTTGTTCTATCATGCTGCACTGGGTTGTGGGCTATACTGATTGCTGACTTATTATCACAATAGAGCTTTGTTGAATATAGGGAAAAACTATATAGGATTAATTTCCCTTGTGTTTTTACCACACATAGGACAATGTATTTATAATAAAGAAAGGTACTCCTCAAAAGAATAACAGAATACAAATAGGGTAAATAAAAGATATTATTTGATATTGTGATTAACAATATCTAACAATATCTCAACAATATCAAACAATATCAACTAATATCTAATCATATCTAACACTCCCCCTCAAGCTGGAGCATACAAATCGTATGTGCCAAGCTTGGTACAAAGATAATCCATCCTAGGTCCCCGTAAAGACTTAGTGAAAATATCTGCTAATTGATCACATGAGTTAACGAACTCAGTCTTGATGTCTCCAGACATAATCTTTTCTCGAATAAAATGACAGTCAATCTCAATGTGTTTAGTCCTCTCATGAAAGACAGGATTAGAACTTATATGGAGAGCGACTGATTGTCACACACTAGTGTCATTTGAGTGACATCTCCAAATTGTAGCTCTTTAAGCAATTGCTTGAGCCAAATAAGTTCACAGGTAGCCGAGGCCATAGCTCTATACTCGCTTCTGCACTCGGATCTTGCCACAACACTTTGTTTCTTACTTTTCCATGAGATCAAGTTACCACCAATGGAAACACAATACCCGGATGTAGATCTTCTATCAGAGGGAGATCCTGCCCAATCAGCATCCGAATAGCGAGACAACTCTTGTATGATTATGGGAGTCATACACCAAACCTTTTCCAGGAGACTTTTTGATGTACTTCAATATACGGATGACCGCATTCCAATGATCTTGACAAGGAGAATTGAGGAATTGACTCACCACACTGATCGCAAAGGAAATGTCGGGCGAGTAACCGTAAGATAATTTAATTTTCCAACTAATCTTCTATACTGTTCGGGATCCGACATTGGCTCCCCCGATTTGGCAAGAGTTTGGTATTAGGATCCATGGGTGTGTCAACAGGCTTTGAATTCATCAACCCAGTTTCCTCCAAAATATCCAATGCATACTTTCTTTGAGATATAACAATGCCATCGGTAGATTGTGCTACCTCAATACCCAAGAAATATCTCGAATTTGTCAAGATCTTTGGTTTGAAAATGGTGGCAAAGGTGTTGTTTCATCCGAGAGATGTCATGATGGTCACTACCTGTAAGAACAATGTCATCGACATACACTATCAAATAGATACATCCAACGATTCGAGTGATCGGTAAAAGACCGAGTGGTCTCGCCTCACTTCTAGTCATGCCAAATTGTTGAACAACGTCGCTAAATTTGCCAAACCAGGCCCTAGGAGACTGTTTTAGGCCATATAAAGATTTGCGAAGACGACATACCAATCCGGAAGACTCCCCCGAGCAACAAATCCGGAGGTTGCTCCATATAAATCTCTTTTTGCAAATCGTCATTCAAGAAAGCATTTTTGACATCCAGTTGATAAAGAGACCATTGTTGAATAGCAGACCATGGCAATGAATAAACGAACGTAAGCCATCTTTGTCACCTGGAGAGAAAGTATCACCATAATCCAACCCAAAAATTTGGGTATAGCCTTTGGCTACAAGGCGAGCTTTGAGGCGATCAATAGTACCATCAGGACCAACCTTGATAGCGAAGACCCACCTGCAACCAACAACAGATTTTCCAGATGGTAATGGGACAAGCGTCCAGGTTCCACTAGTCCGAAGAGCACCGAGTTCATCTAGCATGGCCTGACGCAAACCAGGGTGGGCTAAGGCTTCGGAGACAGATTTAGGAATAGACACGAAGAAATAGACGAGAGACAGGTATAAAATGGTGAAGAAACTCGATGATAACTAATAGCAGTATAATGTGGAGAAGGATTACGAGTAGAACGCGTACCTTTACGAAGGGCAATAGGAAGGTCGGACTCGTGGACTCGAACCGGAGGAGGCGAGTATTTGGCACCGGGAGTGAGTCATGTGGCGTCTGTTGTGGACGAGGTCTGCGACTATAAACCCGAAGGGGTGGTGGAGGAGGAGGGGCTAATGGTGGATGGTCCTCAACATAAGGATCAATGAGAACAGGAATGGGAACTGTAGCGAGATGGAGACTCAGCAGGTAGGGAAGGGTCCTTAAAGTAAAAGGAAAACTCATTGAAGGTGACATCTGCAGACACAAAATAGCGATTAAGAGAAGGAGAAAAACACTTGTATCCTTTTTGGGATCGAGTAAATCCTAAAAAAACACATTTGTGTGATCGAGGAGATAACTTATCATGACCAGGATCAAAATTGTGGACAAAACAGGTAGACCCAAAAACCTTCGGAGGTAAAGGATGGAGAGTGTCATGAGGAAATAAAATAGAATGGGAAATTTTGTTATCTAAAACCGAAGAGGGCATACGATTAATAAGATAACAGCAAGTAAGAACAAGCATCACCCCAAAAATGTTGAGGAACCGCACCATGAATTAAAAGAGTACGGGTTGTTTCAATAAGGTGTCTATTCTTACGCTCGACCACCCCATTTTGTTGAGGGGTATAAGCACAGGAAGTTTGATGAAAAATGCCATGAGAAGCCATAAATTGTTTAAACGAGTTTGAAAGATATTCACGGCCATTATCACTTCGAAAAGTTTGAATAGAGACACCAAATTGATTTTTAATTTCATGATAAAAGTTTTGGAATATAGAAAACACCTCAGAACGATTTTTCATTAAAAATAACCAAGTACAACGAGAGAAATCATCAATAAAAGTAACAAAATATTGAAAACCTAAATTAGACATAACACGACTGGGTCCCCAAATGTCAGAGTGAACTAAGGCAAAGGGGGATGAAGCACGCTGGGAAACACTACGAGAAAAGGAAGTACGACTATGTTTGCCTAATTGACAGGACTCACACACCAAACTGGACAACTGGGATAAGCTGGGAACAAGTTGCTGTAATTTGCGCAGACTGGGGTGACCAAGTTGAGCATGAAGGAGAGAAGGAGACTCCATAACTGTGCCAACATGTGGAGAAGGTTGAAGATAATAAAGTCCATGTGACTCACATCCGGTGCCAATCACTCTTTGCGAGCTCCGGTCTTGTAAGGAAACAGAAGTTTTGGTAAAAGAGATAACACAATCAAGAGATCGAGTTAGACGGCTAATGGATAATAAGTTAAAGGGGGACCCGGGTACATACAAAACATTATCAATGGACAACGAGGGAAAAAGAGTAACTATTCCAACACCATGAGCTAAAGTTGTAGACCCATTAGCCATTGTAACAGAGGGTAAATTATGAGAAGAAGTGAAAGAGAAAAATAAGGATTTGTTACCAGTGATGTGATCGGTGGCGCCCGAGTCAAGAACCCAAGAGCCAATAGAAGAAGAGTGAGTCGGACCAAGCAAAAGATGTACCTGTGTGGGCAACGAAGTAGTGGAACCGGAGGGCTTTCGATCCTCATACCATTGAAGAAAATCATTGAAGATAGCAGATTTGTCTGAAGGTACAGACGAAGGAGGATCCACAGCAGAGGATTGTGCGGAAGAATCAGTCTGAGCAACTACAGCAGATCGGCGAGGATAACCATGTAAAGCATAACATTTGTCAATTTTGTGGCCTAGTTTGCCACAATGGTCACACTTGACACGCCCTTTGCCTGGCTTGTGAGAGCGATTACGATCATCACGGTGAGAGGCCAAGGCAGATGAATCATTAGAAACTACAGGGGGAATATTGAGAAAACTGTATAGGGAAAAACTGTATAGGATTAATTTCCCTTGTGTTTTTACCACACATAGGGCAGTGTATTTATAATAAAGGTACTCCTCAAAAGAGTAACAGAATACAAATAGGGTAAATAAAAGATATTATTTGATATTGTGATTAACAATATCTAACAATATCTCAACAATATCAAACAATATCAACTAATATCTAATCATATCTAACAAGCTTCATAGGTTCTTCCCACTTTATCCTCAAGTCTTCTAAGATGATTTTAAGCCATAGCAACTCACATATACCTTGTGCCATGGCTCGGAATTCTGCTTCAGCACTGGACCGAGCCACTACACCCTGCTTTTTGCTTCTCCAAGTCACAAGATTTCCTCCAAGAAAGGTGCAATATCCTGTAGTTGACCTCCTATCCACAATTGACCCCGCATAATCGACATCGATATAGGCTTCAAGCTTCACATTACCATTCCTTTTGAATAGAATCCCTCTTCCCGGAGTTCCTTTAAGGTACTCGTAAAATTCCGTGGGCAGACTTGTAAATGGGTCTCCTTTGGGCTATGCATAAATTGGCTAATTAAACTCACTACATAGGCAATATCCGGCCCGGTATGTGACAAATATATAAGTCCGCCCACTAGTCTTTGGTACATATCTTTTTCAACGAAGAACATCTTCTCGCATTTCCAAGCTTTAGGTTTGGTTCTAATGGGGTACTAGCAGGTTTGCAAGCCGCCTTGCCAGCTTCCTTGAGCAAATCGATGATGTATTTCGTCGAGATATAAATATCCCTTTCTCGGAGTGGGCAACTTCAATTCCCAAAAAATATTTTAGTTTTCCGAAAGTCTTGATCTCAAATTCCTTGCCTAAGCATTGACTCAATAATTGTTGCTCTTTTTTATTATCTCCAGTTAATATTATGTCATCCACATACACCAATAATATTGTTACTCCCCCGACTTGGAATGTTTAAAAAACAAAGTATGGTCCCCTTGGCTTTGTTTGTAACCCGGACTGTCATAACTTTAGTAAACCCGCCAAACCATGCACCGGGGACTGCTTTAACCCATATAATGCCTTTTTCAACTTGCAAACAAGTGTTGGCAGCAACATCTTTACCATATCCCGGAGGTATCTCCATATAGATTTCTTCTTCAAGGTCTCCATGTAGGAAAGCATTCTTAACATCAAATTGTTCCAAGTTCCAACCATAATTGGCAGCAAGGGACAATATCACCCTAACTCGTGTTCATTTTGGCAACCGGAGCAAAGGTCTCCAAATAATCAACTCCATAGGTTTGGGTGAACCCTTTGGCAACTAGTCTTGCCTTATATCTCTCAATTGATCCATCAGCCTTGTATTTCATCGTATAGACCCATTTACATCCAACTCGGCCTCTTTCCTATTGGTAAGGTGACTAACTCCCAAGTGTTGTTCTTCTCCAATGCCTCCATCTCTTCATCCATGGCTTGCCTCCATTTTCTCGTCGACAATGCTTCGAGATAGGGTATTAGGTAGAAGTACGGTGTTTAGGTTTACTAGGAAGGTTTTATGGGTAGGAGAGAAATTTTTAAAGGACAGGTAATTTGAGAGAGGGTAGAGTGGCTGTTTGGTGCATTTTCTTGTTCCTTTTCTAATGGCAATTGGGAGGTCGGATCATTTTGGGTTTCAATTTCAACCTCGCACACTGGAGAAAAAATTGTTACCTCTTTTTGTGGAGTCGAGTTGGATTCTTGAACATGGCTTGATCCTGGAATGGCCTTAGTCTTCCTTGAGTACACCAGACTTCTTACCAAATTTTCCAGCTTTCAACATCTTCTTGATCAACTTCACAATTAATTTCACTTTCTTGACCAACTTCCTTTGCTTGACCAATTCCTTGACTTGTTTCATTTGTTACAACTTCAATTTGATCTTGTTTAGGTTCAAATATCAAGTCCGGAAGAATGGGAAAACCAGAATTACTACTTTCAATATGATTTCGGTTAGGTTCAAATGTGAAGTCCGGAAGAATGGGAAAACCAGAATCACTACTTTCCTTATCTTCCCCGAAACTCTCCCCTTGAAGATAAGGTTGATGGAAATAGCCCTCTTGTTCATTGAAGGTAACATCCCTAGACACAAAGAATTTTTTGGATGGGGGTGGTAGCATTTATACCCTTTTTGAGTGGGTGAGTAACCAACAAAGACACACTTTAAGGCTCTAGGATCAAGTTTTCCCCGTCTCGTACTATGAATATGGACATATGAGATGCACCCAAAAACTCTTGGTTTAAGATTATTTGTAGTAGACAAGTTTGGATAGAAAGACGACAAAACTTCCATAGGACTTTTTGATCCTAAGACTCTAGAGGATAGTCTATTGATAAGGTATGTTGCTGTAAGGACAGCTTCCCCCCAGAAATTTTTTGAGACACTTTTTTGAAACAACAATGTCCGAGTCTGATTTAATAAATGTCCATTTTTCCTCTCTACGACCCCATTCTGTTGTGGTGTTTTGACACAAGAGGACTCATGAATTATACCTTCTTTTTGACAAAAAGAATTAAGGACATGATTGAAGTAATCTTTGGCATTATCTGACTTAAGCCTCTTAATATTAACACCAAACTGATTTTTTATCATGGAGTGGAAGTTTAGGAAGACAGAACTGACTTCTGATTTTTGTTTAAGTAGGAAAACCCAAGTGACCCTTGTACAGTCATCTATAAAGGTGACAAACCATCGAGTACCAGACACATTTGGAATATTAGAAGGTCCCCATACATCAGTATGAACAAGATAAAAAGGGAAATTGCTAATTCTATTACTTATTGGAAAAGATATACGTTTGTGCTTAGCAAGTTTACACACCTCACAATAAAGACTCTCAACATCTAACTTGGTAAACAGAGAGGGAAATATAATTTTGATCACTCCAAAAGGGGGATGTCCCAACCGACAATGATAAAGCATGATTTTTTCTCTCGTTGGTCATCAAGGATTCGGATATGAAGGAGTGAGAGATTCTATTCTTGTCAGGCAGTACTTGGATCTTCGAGATAATAAAGGCCATTCCATTCTCTAGCATGTCCAATCATCCTCCCCGAATCCTTATCCCGAAATACACAATGATCGTTGGAAAAAACAACTTTACATGACAAATCCTTTATAAGTTTTTGTATAGACACTAGGTTCGTGGACAACTTTGGGACATGGAGAACGTCTTTTAAGGTTATTAAAGGATTGATTTGGATATTTCCTTGACCAACTCGCAATTATAAGGGTTCCATCTCGCTGTGGCAATTTTCTTGTTGCTTGGGACATGGGGAATATGTGGAGAAGTGTTTGGCTAATGGTGTCATGTGATCTGTGGCTCCGAGTCCAATATCCAATAATGGTTAAAAGGCGTATCCGAGACATTTAATCCAAAAGAAGGTGGAAACTTACCCGAGTATGTCAAAGAACACATACCCGTAGGTTTTTCCAGCTTACTAAGAATGGTTTTCACCCTTTCTATCTCCTCTTCCCTTGACATTATAGCAAAAAGGTGTGATGCAACAACAATGCAGTCGTCGTCTTAGGATTATGAAAAATGCAGCAGTAATGCGGGATGTCGTCTTAGGATTAAGAAAAATGCAAGCAGCAATGTAGGTCATCGTCTTAGGGTTAAAAAAATGCAAGCAGCAATGCAGGTTGCCGTCTTAGGGTTAAGAAAAATGCAACAACGAATGCAGGTCGTCGTCTTAGGGTTAAGAAAAATGCAAGCAGCAATGCAGGTCGTCGTCTTAGGGTTTATTGTGCGCAGAAAGAGCTTCCTAGATCGGAAGCTCTGATACCATCTTGAAAAATAGATTAACTGAAATATGATTTTTATTATATCAATACAAAGAGATGATATAAGATATATACAAGAGACCTAAACTATTTTAGGAAATATAATAACTCTATTTTATGCTAGGATCCCTTGATTTATGGGATTGTTCCTAATTATTCAAATCTGTACAGATTACAAGGAAATATACAAATTTCCTTATTTATTCTTTCCTAAAATACTATTTGATTTCTCACAGTTACCCATGTAACCCTCTTGATTGTGATATTTTAATTGTATCCTTGAAAATAGCAAAAGCTATTAATTACCCATGCGACCCTCTTGATTATAAATAGATCAATATTCTGGGTGGAAACTTAATTCAAGCATCTCCAGAAAATTCACTCCTTGTCTCTCTTCTCAAATTTTTGTTTCTTTCTTTTAACAAATGATATAACAACAAAAGCCTTAACAAAATAAGATGAATTGAACAACAAAACACTTTAAATTTCGCAAAGAAAAATTGAGGGCTAAACTTGAGATAGTTACAGCACCACTGATGAACGACCTGGAAAATAAGAAACAAAGAGGACACAACAGGTAGAGAACTCTTCATATATCTCAAAATCCAAATTTCTGTATCTTAGCAGCTATCAATATATTTCAAAATCCAAATTACTGCATTTTAGCAGCACCTCATTGACTGTTAAGGGACACACTAACACTCAAAAAGAGGAAATCTTTGGCTTGGTCATGGTGAGATAGTGCAGATTCCCACTATTCAATAGTCTGAATGAACTTCTACCAGATCAATTAGGAGCTTAAGAATTAGATTTGTAGGAGGGTGAAAGATCTATGAGGCAGTCAATAGATAAAATGAAGGCAGAGAAGCCAGGCCAAACAGCAGGAAAACAAGTGCCTTTAAAATACACATGTAGGATTGCAACTGAACTGTACATGCTACAAGGTGCAGCAAATTGGGGTAGTAAGTGTACGAGCATTTGATGGAAGATAGAAGGTCTTTCAAATGTAGGTAAGATATTGCCAGAGTTGAGTTATTGGAGACTTCTCTAGAATTATTTGTGGCAGTGGGGAATTTGGTGGATTTGTTCAAAGAAATGGCCAACGCGATTCATAATTAGAGAGGAAGTTCTACGTACCAATTTGAACTCTCTAGAATTTTTTGTGGTCACTTGAGAGAATTCTTCTCAGCCCTTCTTAATTTATATTGAAGTACAAGAAACTTGATGACAAATCTATTCCCCAATGAAACATTAGCCCCCTAAATTGTAAGGAATAGAAATAAAGGGTATTATCCATAATATCTAACACTACTAATTGTATCAAAAGCCATTAATGCTAGTGCAAGCACAAGCCCACTAACAATAAGACTGATAACTCAAAATATGTCCTAACAAGTTCAATAAGGGTTCAACCACTTAGCATGCATATGGACAGCTGTGCAGGAGATAAAAGCAGTCAAATCACAGGATTCCCAGGAAAATATTCTGGTGAGAAAAGGAAACTGATTTCTTCACAAAAACTTAAAAACAGAAATAAGCATAGCTTCAAATTACCGGATCATTGGTCTCCAAATATCTGTGTGATAGAAAGGTAGCAACATCATACCTAACAATAAGAAGACCATCAGTCAGGCCCACAAATGAAAAATAATTAAGAAAAATAAACTACGAAGATCCTAAAGATTATTAAAGAGGAAATATTGACCATGCTCCATCCCTTCCAGATTTAGCTTCAAATTCCATAACTGGATTTTCTGGAGTTGCTTTTACTGCTGGCGAAACTGAGTAGAGTAAAATGAAGCCATTGTAAGTAAAGAAAATAAATAACAAGAACATAAAAACATAAACCCCAGAAATTAAGATTAAAACTACTCAAACCTTATGAGCACTACATATAGGTCATATCAATAGCATATGGGGGGATTAAACACACCTCCTCACACCCAGCACAACAAAGGTATCAGAGGATGCCATTAAAGCAGGGTAGAGTGCCGGCAATTAAGACAGCTTTCCAACAAGCATCACCCTGATACTGGTCTAACTGATTGTTCCAAAAATAAAGATTACTATTTTACATCAATTCTGCTCTATCACTATTAACTAGTATTGGGCTCGCAGCATCCTAGGAGTACCGGAGGATCAAATGAGGGCTTTGGTGAAAGCATCTGGGGATTGGAAATAAAATTGAAGGTGGAGATGGAGATTCAATAATTTCAAAGGGATCTCAAAGAAGTATGACTGAGAAGAATCAAGAACTTCTGGAAACTACAACTTGCACAACAACAAGAGCTCCAATGGATGGGGAAACTTTGGGTGTATCATGAAATGGAGAGGAGATAGGTGATATTGCCAGCAGAAGACATTGCGGAACCTGTGATGAACAGCAAAGTTGGAATTCCTCTACTTAGTTTTTTATGATATGACCCTCGTATCTGTGAGTATTGTACATTCTTTTAAGATCCATAGAAGACAGTCTTTTGCATTCAAGAGGGACACAGTTTTGGATCATGCTCTTTTGCTCAATCAGTGCACTCTCTCCTTTTTAATTCCTTTTGAATAAAATGTTAACAACGTCCCAAACAAAGTTCATATTGGTTTTTGCTCATGAGATACTGAGTTCAGACAAAAATGCTCAGTTCAGACATTTAAGAACTGTCTCACAACAAATGCTTTTGTCTCCGCCCATACCCCCCCCCCCCTGATACCTAGATATTAATAGTTATAGCAATATAAATAACTAACTACTTTATTTCAAAAGTTTTCTCAAGAAGCTGGTTAAAAATAGATCAAATATTTTCCAAGATAAGCTGGACCAAAAACATGCTACGCCATTTACCTCAATTCTGTTCTAGTTCTATTATAACCACACTGATAATGGCATTATAAAGTATCTATCACACCTTCATAGGTAAACAATATGCAAATAGATGAAAAGAAAGTCAGCAAGAAACAAGGGCTACAATATAAAAGGGGAAAAAAAAGGTTGCCCTTTTTCATGCTGCTTTCTTGTCAATTTTGGGAGAACCACATTTGAGTGGGTCTGCACAGATTTTTATCTCTCATTCCTATTTCTCCAGTGCCAAATTCGATGCTACTCTCACTCTTCTCAAATTCTCTCACCAAACTCTTTCTTTCCACAATCACTGGTACCAAAGAGAGGGTTGATCGAAAATTCAAGCTTACATATTATGTCTTGAAAACTATCACCAAAAATGCTAACCATTTATTAATGTTGAAAAAATACAGGCAATACTCTAAATTCTCAACACAGTTTAGTGAGCATAAAATGACTTCCTTCATAAGGGTTGGGACAGAAAGTTCAAACGGAAAACATAATGCTACAAACCACATACATGTAGCCTTCCAGTGAATATCATACAAACTAAGAAATTAGGAAAATCAGCTTAACCAATTCTAGATAAATTTTATTTTGGTATCTAATCTTAGTTAAAAACATGATCAAATTTCAGAAAGAAATTAACACATCATAATGTATGCAGGATTAACAATAAAACATGGCTATGGATTCAAGCAAGGTAAAGAAAACCAAGCACTCAAAAGCATCCATTCTACCTGCTGTAGCAGAAGTAGCAGGAATTGGAGCAGCTATTGGTTGTTGAGGCATAGTCCTTATTGGGGTTGCATCATCCCGAGGCATAGGTGTAATATTTAACTTTCCAGGAGTCTTACTTGATTTTGCTCTTATTGCATACCGCTTATTTTGAAACCAATTCCAAACCTATAGTGAAGCGGAAACTAAGAAAACTAGGGTGAAAGATTCCAATTTCAAATAAAATATAGTAGTCGTATCATACTTGTTTCATTTGCACTGTAATCTTGCCTTTACGCTCTGGTGATTCACTGAAAGAAATAACAACTTTAATCACTTTTCAGGAGGAAACAAATATAAAGTCTGATATTCATTAAAATTGCATGGCCAGTTGAGCAGAGGCACACCTGAACTTCTCTGCAAGTGCTGTAAGAATTTCCCGTGCTGGCATTGCATTCTCATGTTCTTGAAGAATAGCTTCCATTTCTCCTACCTATACAGAGAAACAATTGACAGCACTCTTTTATGGGACATCTCAGTTGATAGAATCTTAAAATCTGTGCATTAGTGCAACTCTGTACCACTGATTCTAATCATACTATTCAACCATTTTATTTTATTTTTCTTAATTACTTTTTTTCCACTTATTCCCCTCAAAGAAACTGAAAGGTCGGATAAGCTCAACTTGTTAAAGGGAAAAGAACTAAAGGAGCACTATTAAACACAACAGTTAATTCCCCTGCTCTGCTTACATTCTGTTGAAACAAAGGTCTCAGAAACTTGGTAATGATTTATGATTTTGTTTCATTGGACTTGCAGTTAATTGGTTTTGTCAATTTCTACTTTCTACTTTAAAAATATAACATTGAACACTACACATCATACATGTGGGAGGAAAAAGCTTCACAAAACAACAAAATGGCATTTGACAAAATATTAAAGTTTTGGTAACACGAAGTCAAAACTTGTGGTCTAATCCCAAATCCTAAAACAGGGAAGAAAACCTATTTCACATCAATTTCCCAGCACTTGCACTGGGTGCACAGGGGGTCTAAAAACCTGTACAAATACCATTTACCCTAATTCATTGTCAAATGTCAGAGCCCTAACTTTATGCATGTATTTTCAGTCCCCAGAAATGGTTTATCACACCCAACACAAACGAAACATCCACCATTTAGAAACCAAATGTCACACACACATACATGCACAGAAAAATTGAATGCCAAAAAATCAATCCGGTGACATAATCGAGAGCACCAAGATGAAGCAGTTATGAAGGAGAGCCAGTTGGATAATTTAACCCAGCACGATATTAAAATTTTAGCATAAAAACAAATACCCAGATGACCCAATAAATAAAAACACGAGTAAAAAGAGAAAAAAACATGGAAAATATCACGTGAAGTTGAAATTTTGATGAATACCTCAACCGGAGTGAAGCGAAAGGCTGGGCCTCCATTACTGGGTGGGCGACCCATGACAAAAGAAACCCAAAAACGAAGTACAGAGAGAGTTTGAGCTGGGAAGAGAAAAGCGGGTGTTTGGATTCAGAAGAAGTTGAAAGTTGAAAGCTTTGGATGTGTTGCGAAGAGAAGAAAGAAGAGAAATAGAGAGCAAACGCAGGTGACAGGTACGATGTTGGTGATGTATATATAGACACATATATTTTATATATATATATATATATATATATATATATATATATATATAGCTCCCCTAGAGATTCTCATGCTAGTAATAATAATATCAATAGAAAAATAATCTAATGGCATTAAAGTTAATTTTAAACCATAAATGTTGAATATTTATATGAAATGTCGAAGGAAATTTTGCATAGTGACTAATTAAATTTAATTTTTTTTATCTGTTGTGTTTGTTTTCTGCAACTATTTTTTAAAATATAATTCTGATCAATATTCGGTTGAATATTAAATGTATATGTGAAAGATAATTATGTTCGAGATTCAGTTAGATACTAAATATAATAAACATATCCATATTTCTCGGTTGTGTTTCTTTATTTGTTTTTTTCTTAATGGAGCTTTGGGATTTAAATTTAATTAGGGTTACTTATGGATAAATGTATCAAAGATAGTAACTTTTCAACTCGTTATGTCATTTGACCAATTATGACATTATTAAGCCAATTAGCAACTGGATTAAATCCCTAAAATTTGTCCTTGTTGAACCATCCCAAGATTTTTATTTTTTTTTTCTTCCCTCACATTGTTTAATGCACTTTTCGTTCATTAATGGTAGTTTATGTGTTTTTTTGTTTCTCACGCTTCCACCCTACTTCAAGTTTGCAACCATACCCAATTGGTGGTTTTGGGTACATTGTAAAGCCTCCCACCATTTCACTACGACATACTAATTAAATATTAGTTGAATTCAACTTTTATCCTATGATTAAAAGTTACAATTAATAATTAAAGTGTGACTTTTAATTATCACAATTAAATTATAATTTGATCTATTTAATCTTTCATATTATATTAGGTAATTGATATAAGATAATTGTTGTAACTTATAACAACATTTAGTATAAATATAAACATCATATATTATATGTTATTCTTATTAATTTATATTATGTTAATCTAATTATCAAAAACCTTAATTAAGTTATTGACTAGTGTAATATTTAAACCACTACTTTTTTCTTTTACAATTTAAATAAGATTGGATCTTATCTTATATCCTGTTTGACTAAAGATAAGATAAACATTTACGTAGTGAATGAAAAAAAAAATTACATAATAACAGTATTTATAAAATTTATGTTTGAAAAAAAAATACGACATGTAGTGTAAGCATGATCCAATTTGAATAAGTTCAGCAATTATTTGAACAAGTTAAGATTTTGAAAATAGATTAATACATACTTAAAATGGGTTTAAGTTATATTTGGGTCAATCCAACCAAATTTACTTTTTAATATTGATGTAATATGTATAAATTTTATAATACTTTTGA
Source organism: Sphenostylis stenocarpa (assembly GCA_963425845.1). Lineage (NCBI taxonomy): Eukaryota > Viridiplantae > Streptophyta > Magnoliopsida > Fabales > Fabaceae > Sphenostylis > Sphenostylis stenocarpa. The sequence goes on from OY731408.1 coordinate 27,846,313, forward strand.
TTATTAATTTTTTATTTAAAACATAATATTTTGTATAATATCATGATATTATATTAATAATAAAATTATTGTTTTGATTTTTTTATTTTATTATTTAACTATAAATAATGTTAATATTGATACATTGTGTTGGAATCTCACTGAATTCAATTTTATTATTTCATATATTTTAAGTATTGGTCGTGAATAAAATAAATGGTTGTATAAATTAAGGTTTAAATAAATAATCCAATTAAAATTATGGATAAATGAGAAAAAGGATAAAATCATCGTAACTAGTTTCTTATTTGCTTATCCATAATCATATTTGTTTGTAGCATTAAGATGAGTTTTCTAAGCTTTCGAGGCGATTTTAGCGAACAAACGCATAAACTCACCTCCAAAAAGTGCGTTTCACAATCACTTTTACTACCTAGTCAAGTTGCCTCAAATAAATCGTGTTGAAAGTATACTGGGACATATGTCAACTTAAATAAAAACAGATTTAGAAAACATTACAAATTTGATAAAAAATGCTGCAAGACACGACACATAGTACATGGATGACTAAAAATATAATTAACAGCAACCAATGTTGTTTTTAAAAGTGAAATTAAAGTTAATAACATGTTTAAATTTAAATAATATATTATTAATAAATAATAAATAAATATAAAAAATTAAAATAATATGAGAGGATTATTGGCAAAATTTGGGTCATGTATATATATGATATATATTTAAATGTGTTAGGGTCATTATTTATTAAGACAAATAATAAAGTGATCTGACTAAATTAAAAAGGTCTGGCTAAAGGCATATGTCATGAAAATAAAATTGTGTAGAGACCAGAGTAATTTCTAATTTGATGAGGGGCTAAATTAGAAATACTAAAACTTAAGTAATTAACCTAATTTTGGTTATTTTAAGGGGTTATGGTCCCCTTCTGGGAGCACGTAAACAGAACGTAGTTACAGTCCCGTTCTTTTCTTTTTATCCCCATCAAGAGAGAAAACCAAGAGGGAAATACAGGTGTTCTTCAGGTGGAAGACCATAAGATCAATAGTGCTCTAAGAGAGACATATGGCTAATTCAGGTACGCTTTCGCATTTAGTTTACAACATGTTTATGAGTATGTGATTACTTTCTATTTGATCATTACATTGAAGATCATATTTAATTATTAGTTTACCTAACATTTGGTATCAGAGCAACCCATACTTAATTCATGTTTGTCTTTGGAAATTATATTTAACAAAATTCAGATTCTGACTAATTAAGAACCCTAGTTGGAGAATAATCTTCAAATTTTATGAACCCTACATTCAAATTTGGGGTAAAATCCCCAATTTTTAAACCTAATTTCGAATTTGAGGGTGAAACCCCCAAAATGCTTCTACTCCTTCGTCTTCATTGGCTAATTCAGTCGCGGGGCTGCTCGCGACGGAAAGGGGAAGTGTTGGAGAGGTTTGAACAGCGGTGGCTTAGGCCTCTGGCTAATTCAGGGTCATGGCTTCTCATGGTGGCTCTCAATTTGGTTCTGAGGCAATGACGTACTAAAATAAAACCCTTGACGTGTCCCCTGACCATGCACAGAGTTGACAAAAGCCAAAGCGAGCAAAAGAAAGAATAGAGAGTACAAACTACCTCCCTCCATCGAAAAGGGTTGCAAATGCAAATGACTACCCCAAGTGAAGTGAAATGCAGTGTTATATAAAACAGTTGATATCTTTGTTCAAAAAACTCAATGAGAGTGTGTATGGAGTAGAATGTGAGGATGAAGAGGTATTTTATAAGGGTGGTTTTGGTCAACCTTTGGAAAGTGAGTAAGCAAAGTCGGCTTGTACATATAATATTGAAAATGATGATATGGTTAAGAGTGCTTATATTATGAGTCACGTCCATAGTCTTATGACAGGCATTTAGTGTGATATAGTGATAATGCAGAATGAATGATTCATTCCGCGTGAGGTTGCAGTTTGTCAAAGGATGATTTACCTTTTTTTTTTATTCCTTTTGCTCATGTTGGACTGCTCATGCGGTGATGACAAAGTTCAGATGCAGCTCCTTCATATATATTTAATTGACAAATTTCAAAACAATCCAACTTAAAGTGCATATATAGAAATTATAAATTTTTCATTCTTTAGAATTATAAATATTTGTTTTTTTATATAATTAATATATTCAATTTTTGGTAGTTTAATATTTTTTTGGGAGCAAATTGAGTCAAGAAGTTACCAAAGTAACCTCTCTTAAATTCGGTAGTTCATGAAAAATATTGAATGTTAGTGTTTGTGTATATTCATGCGAGTATTAGTCGGCCCAAAGGAAGATTAATATTTGGTCAAATTGCATACACACTTGTAATGATAAACATGTGATAATTATAAGGATTTGTTTTGTCGATGATAAATCAATCCAAAGACTGGTTTGTTGTTGGACATGCTTTATTGTCAATGTTTGATCATTACAACAAGATATCCCTAACAGTTAATATTATTGTCCAAAGACTTGATATTGATGGTGCATTGGGTGTCTTGAGATGGGTTAAACCATTATTTGAATATATATTTATAATTATTTATTTTATAATGTGAGCATAATTAGTTTATTTCTTTTGTTCTAATCCAGCTACAATTGTTTCTGTATCTGCCAATTTGAATTATGTTCCGATCCTCAAAAGTATGTTTCCTATTTTGGTATGTTCTGAAGTCAATTTAGCGTCAGTACCTAGTAACACTTGGTGGTTAGACTCAGGTGCAACTACTAACATCAGTGTTTCTATGAAGGGTTGCTTAAGCTAGCGGAAGCCAATTGATTCTGAAAGATGGATATATGTTGGAGATGGCAAATCGGTAGAGGTGGAAGCTATAGGGCATTTTAAATTGTTATTGAGTACTGGTTTTTATTTGGATTTGAAAGACACTTTTGTTGTGCCGTCATTTAGACAGAATTTGGTTTCAGTTTCTTATCTGGACAAATTAGGTTATTTGTGTTCATTTGAAAACAATAAGTTCAGTTTGTCTTTTAATTCAGATATTGTTGGAACTGGTTCACTTTTGCCTTATGATAATCTGTATTTACTTGATACTGTGACCACCTATAATGAAACCCTTAATACAGAATCACGGGGTACTAAACGTAAAATTAGTGATACTCACTCAGGAGCATTATGGCACAGGCGATTAGGTCACATCTCTAAAAATAGAATTGAACGACTTGTGTCAACTGGAATCTTAGAGTCCATTGACTTCACAAACTTTGATGTTTTTGTTGAATGCATTAAGGGCAAACAGACCAAAGTGAAGAGATTATGTGCATATAGAGCTACAGACGTCTTAGAGTTGATACATACAGACATTTGTGGGTCATTTCCTACACCTTCGTGGAATGGTCAACAATACTTGATATCATTCATAGACGATTACTCACGATATGCATACTTATTCCTTATACATGAAAAGTCACAATCTCTAGACGTGTTCAAAACATTTAAAGCTGAAGTTGAAAATCAACTCAATAAAAGAATTAAGTCTCGTCGGATCTGATCGTGGTGGTGAGTACTATGGCGGATTTGACTGGTCGAGTGAATGGCGTCCAGGACCTTTTGCCAGGTACCTAGAGGAGTGTGGAATTGTCCCACAGTATACCATGTCGGGATCACCTAGTATGAATGGTGTAGCTGAAAGACGAAACCGGACTCTTAAAGATATGGTCAGGAGTATGATTTGTCATTCCATCTTACCGGAGTCACTCTGGGGAGAGGCACTAAAGACAACAATTTATATTCTAAACAGAGTATCAACTAAAGCAGCTACCAAAACACCTTATGAGCTTTGGACTGGGCGACAACCTAGTCTGAAGCATTTCCATGTGTGGGGATGTCCAGCTGAGGCAAGGCCTTATAAGCCAAATGAAAAGAAATTAGACTCCCGAACAGTAAGTAGTTATTTTATTGGTTATGCTGAAAGATCCAGGGGATATAAATTTTATGATCCCACATTAAAGACAATTTTTGAGACGGGAACTGCTACGTTCTTTGAGGATATTGAGTTTGGGAGGAAGAATAAAATCAGGAACTTTGTCTTGGAGGAAGAATCAGTAACAATTCCAGAACCGATTCAAACAGTTACTTTTGATAAAGTAAGTTCGGAACCTCCACAAGGCATTGTTAATGAACCCCTTACTCAAGATAATTTGGTTGTTCATGAAAAACAAACTCAAGATCCTCAAGAACCTGTGCATCATGAGCCAATAACTTTGCGGAGATCCACTAGAGAAAGAAGAAGTGCTATTTCTGGATGATTACATGGTATTTCTTCGAGGAACATGAGGAAAACAATGGTATGATGGAAGATGACCCAGCTTAACTTCCGTCAAGCCATGTAAGGTTCTAACTCTGAAAAGTGGATTGAAGCAATGAAGGAGGAGTATAAGTCCATGCAAGACAACAAGGTTTGGGAACTTGTCCCATTACCAGAAGGTATGAGACTCATTGGTTGCAAGTGGATATTTAAGACCAAACGGGATTCTAAAGGTAATGTAAAAAGGTATAAGGCTCGTCTGGTACCTAAGGGCTATACCCAAAAGGAAGGAATTGACTTTAAAGAGACTTTCTCTCCAGTTTCATCGAAAGACTCTTTTAGGACAATCATGGCTCTTGTAGCACATTATGATTAGGAGCTTCATCAAATGGATGTCAAGACGGCGTTTCTCAATGGCAACATTGATGAGACGATTTATATGGTACAACCAGAAAATTTTGTGCAGGGAGATTCAAAGAATATGGTTTGCAAACTGACAAAATCCATTTATGGACTAAAGCAAGCATCTCGTCAATGGTACTATAAATTTCATCAAGTAATTCTCTCATTTGGCTTCGAGATGAATATTGTTGATGATTGTGTATATCACAAGTTTAAGGGGAGTAAGTATATTTTCCTGATCTTGTATGTTGATGACATTTTACTTGCCACTAATGATATAGGCATATTGCACGAAACCAAGAAATTTTTATCAAAGAATTTCGAAATGAAAGATCTTGGTGATGCGTCTTTTGTATTAGGAATTCAGATACACCGAGATCGATGTCGGGGTATTTTAGGATTATCACAAAGGAACTATATCGAAAAAATTCTTAAAAGGTTTGGCATGCATGAATGTAAATCCAGGGATACTCCAGTTGCTAAGGGAGACAAGTTTAGTCTCAATCAGTGCCCAAAGGGGAATTTGGAAATTGAGGAAATGCAAAAGATTCCCTATGCATCAGCTGTAGGGAGTTTAATGTACGCCCAAATATGTACGCGTCCAGACATAGCATACATAGTTGGGGTTCTAGGTAGATATTTAAGCAATCCAGGAATGGACCATTGGAAAGCAGCAAAAAGGGTCATGAGATATTTAAAGAGAACAAAAGATTACATGCTCACGTACAGGAGGTCAGACCAGTTGAAGATCGCTGGGTTTTCTTACTCGGACTTTGCAGGATGTCAAGATAGTTTGAAATCCACTTCGAGTTACATTTTCATGTTAGCAGGTGGTGCGGTTTCTTGGCGCAAGTGTCAAGCAAACCCTTACAGCCTTCATCCACTATGGCAGCAGAATTTGTAGCATGCTATGAGGCGTCGAATCATGGAATATGGCTGAAAAATTTTGTCACGAGGCTGCAAATTGTGAAAGGCATTGAAAGACCACTTAAGTTATATAGTGACAACAAATCAACCAGTATTGTATTCCAACAACAACAGAAGTTCGACTAAGTCAAAACACATTGACATTAAGTTCCTAGTTATTAAGGAAAGAGTACAAAGTGGACAGATTTCCATAGAACATTTAGGGACAAACTCCATGATAGCAGATCCTCTAACTAAAGGACTTCCGCCCAAGGTCTTTCATGAGCATGTTGCTCACATGGGTGTTTTACAGTTTGAGGAATTTGTGGTTTAGTGGGAGTTAGTCACTTTCATATATTTTATGTTCTATGTTTAATTTCATATATGTATACATTTATTTTTGGGCATACTTGGTTATCTATAGATCTGCGGTTTTTTCGTTCATTCATTACACTTTGTACATTAAGTATATTATATCGATCTCGATAAGTTAAAGTTTGGACTAGTTGAAAATAGACGTGTACAGATCACCTTCACGTAATTTTTCATGCTACACATTTCATGATGAATCCATGTCATTTGGTTATGTTAGGATGAGTAATCATTGTTGGTTTTAGTTGCGATGATGCAATGAAAAACTGCTTTGGTTCTATATCCTGATATGATTAATGGACATGACTTTTGGAATATGCTAAAGGAATATAATGACAATTTTGAGCTCATAAAGTCTAACACATTTGTAAGGTTGTAAGGACATATATATTTGTGACCAGTGGGAGATTGTTGGCAAAATTTGGGTCATGTATATATATGATACATATTTAAATGTGTTAGGGTCATTATTTATTAAGTCAAATAATAAAGTGATCTGACTAAATTAAAAAGGTTTGGCTAAAGGCATATGTCATGAAAATAAAATTGTGTAGAAACCATAGAGTAATTTCTAATTTGATGAGAGGTCAAATTGGAAATACTAAAACTTAAGTAATTAACCTAATTTTGGTTATTTTAAGGGGCCATGGTCCCCTTCTGGGAGCACGTAAACAGAACGTAGTTACAATCCCGTTCTTTTCTTTCTATCCCCATCAAGAGAGAAAACCAAGAGGGAAATACAGGTGCTCTTCAGGTGGAAGACCATAAGATCAATAGTGCTCTAAAAGGGACATCATCATTATGACTAATTCAGGTACGCTTTCGTATTTAGTTTACAACATGTTTATGAGTATGAGATTACTTTCTATTTGATCGTTAGATTGAAGATCATATTTAATTATTAGTTTACTTAACAGATAAAAGATGAAATTTGTAAATATATAATAATAATTAAGTTTTAAGATAAAATATAATGATAAATGTATATATATATATATATATTAGAAAATTTTAGAAGATTATTTAGGTTATTTATTGTGGAGTTATTGTCCACTACAATCTTATCTTAAAATGTATTTTAGTAGATTGAAAGAAAAAAATATATAAAATACATTTAATCTCAATATTTAGACGAAGTAAAACTCATAAACGTATCAAAACTTAATAAGAAAAATAAAAAAAGAGATTAATAAAACCTAAAATAGATTATTTGAAACATATTTTTCTATTTTTATTTTAGCTTGTGACTGACTCCTATGGTAACATATGACGTGATAAAATTGGTGGTTTAAAAGAAAATATAAACTACCGTGTAGATGAAACAAACTAAGGATTAATTTGATAAAAATATTTAAATTTTGAATAATTTAATATTGAATGGTTTGGATAATTGATTGGTAGTTGCTTGAAAATATAAAAGACAAATATGAATGCTAGCTAGCAACCACGAGCATCCCATATCTTTTTAATGCATAATATATACAATCATCAAACATATGGTACGTGAGTTAAAGCTTGCACGTGGTAGCGAAAACGAAACAATATAAAATGCTGAAATGATGATGGGAGAAGAAAAGAGAAGAGAGAAAAACTGAAACTGTTATAAAAAATTGTCTGTTACAGATTTGAAATGACAAAAAAATGGAGATAAAGAAAGAATATATAGAAGGCGCACCATTAATACCAACAAGAGATTAACCTATGATAGCTACCAAACGGTGAACCATCTTTGAGGGTGGTCCATTTTACAATCCATACAAAATACAAAATTTTATTTTGCATTTTTTAAATTTTTATATTATTTAGAGTTAAGGACAAAATTGTTTTAATCATTTTCTCTCTTAATAAATTGTTTTTCAAATTATTTGGATTAATTAATTAAATTAAACCTATTTTTATATATCTGTTTATAATCTGAATTTGAGTGTAAATAATAAAAAAAATGAAAATAATATGATAAAGACAGAAAAGAGAAGGACAGGTAGCTCCCAAGTGCATCCCTATCCCATAACTTTTTAACTATATATGCGTAATATTATAATAAATATTAGGGATGGCAAAACAGATCGATCCGATGGTCAGCTACAGCTCAGATAATGGGCTGATGTGTTCAGCTTCACCAACCCGCTTTAATCTGTCCCGCCAACCCGTAGGATGGGACGAGCCACACATGACCCGCTTAATTAATAAAAAAATAAATTTTTATTATAATAAAAATTAATTATAAAGATAATATATAAAGTTACAAATTTTAAAAAGAGAATTAAAAAAGTTTCACTCTCACATAAAATATTTTCCTTATCGAAACATAATTTTCTCCCCTGTTCTCCTTGTTCATCTTAAACACTCGATTATTTTTATTCTTATGACTTGAATTAAAGGTGTAAGAATTACTCAACCAAGAATAATGTGAAGTTTTATCAAATAAAAAAGATATAGATATTTGAATTTTTCAATGTAAAAAATATAAATTTTATAAGTTTTAATGTTATATATATATATATATATATTTGTTATTATTTATTATTATGTAAATTTTATTATTGTTCTAAATTATAATTTCTTAAAATAATATATTGATTTATATTATTAAATTAAAATAATATATATATATATATATATATTAAATTATTGACAAACAAATAATAATCTTATTATTAAATTTATTAAAAAAATTATTTTAAAAAATAAATTATTTTTTTTTAAATTATGTAGGCCAATCAGTCAACCCACCAACCCACCTCTTGACAGTGACGAATCAAGACCTACAACCCGTCGTGACTATATCAGACCAGCTCGTTCCATCCCACTTTTGGTGGACCAAAGGCAGAACGGGCCAAAACGGGACGGGTTAGCCCCTTTTTCCATCCCTAATAAATATATATAATCGGAGTTAGGTCAAATTTTGAATGATAAGGACGAGTTGTGCTGTATCTGGTTGAACATAGTGCAAAATTGCAGCATGTGATTTATCTCTTTCGTACGAGGCCAACGTCATGCATTAGACACGACGTGGTGAATCATCGAACTTATCAATGAGAGTTCTGAGAGTTAAAAGGTTGCACTGAATTTTGTTTACGTTCCGTGTTGGAACACCCAAAACAAAACTCACAACTAAGCCAACAAAATCCTATAAATCCATTTTTGTGTAGTGGACTTGATGAATCAAACCCATCGTTTTTGAAGAAAAAGCACTCAACACACACACAAAACAACAAGACAAGAGTTCCAATTTCTTGCTTCGAATCACCCCGTGCACACGGAAGGTACACGCTCCATACACTTCATTCATCTTCTTCGTTCGTTTACCCTAAAATACTCCTCCAAATTCATAATTTGGTATTTTAATAGTAATAATAATTTGGTGTTCTACAATCTTACTTATCTCAATCTAGCAATTTCATTAACAATAAGACCATAAGTGATTTTTGCTCTACTTTTATATCTCCCTTTCTCTTAATATAGTAAATTAGTTAATCTAAAATAAGAGGTTTTAAATCAAAAGATAACTAAAAAAAATTAATTTTGTTACCTATCCGTATTTAATACATTTAGATATATATAAATATTTTGTAGATTGGTTACTATAAAAACATCAATGAAAAATAAAATTTATTTTATCTCTAATATAATGTTAATTATAAAAAAATATTTTAAAAATAATTATTATATATATTTATCTTGAAAATAATACATGTTAAAAGTCCATCACTTATCAGCAATTTTATTAAAAAGAAAAGAAAGAAGTAGAGTATTTCTCCAGACAGTACATTCTCACTCTCAATGAAATATATTATGTCATGTTACTTTTAATCTAAGTCATGCTAAATTTTATAAGTTTTGTTCCAATAATAATTTTTATATATTTTTATTTACATTTCACTTTTTTTCAATTTAAAATTAATTTAATATAATATTTTAATATAAAAATTATTTAAAAAATTCATATATTTATTTTTATACTTATATAAATAGTGTTTACTAAAAATAAATAAATTACATCATAAAAATAAATAACAAAAATTAAAAATAAATATTAGAAATTGTTTATAACAATAAATATGTACTCGTTCTTGTTATTTTTTATTCAAAATGTTGTCAAATATCTTCACCATAGTCCAATTATAATGGGATAATAATATTTATAAATAAATATTATTTATAATATATACTGATTTCCAATATTCTAAAATAATTTATTTATAAAAAAATAAAAGTTTAATATTTTTAAATTTTGGATATGATAAAAATTTAAACTTTTTTATTTTTAAAATTTTAAATACAAAGGATAACAGTAATAATAATAAAATAAACAATTATTTGATTTTTTGGACTATTAAAAGGTAAAAAAAATAGCATCTTCAAAATAAAATTTGAACGATGATTGGTGAAAATATCGAGGAAAAAATTGTGAAATAATTTTTTTATTTAACTTTTTCTCATTTATTTAAGTAATATTATTTTTATAAATAATATTGCTAAAATTAAAAAAATTATTTTTATCGCATAAATTAACTTTGATATAATTGTTGAAATTTTTTTTTCTTCAGCGACGAGTTAAGACCATGTCTTGGATGATAACGAATTTGTTTTAAAATTGCAAAATATTCATGGTTTTAAATTAATGTTATGTATAATTTAATAAATTTACGGCAACTTATTAAAAATAATAAAATACTACTATTTTTTTCATATATATATTTTTTAAAACAATTCAAAATTATTTTTTTTTTCAGCATTTTCATTTTAAGAATCTCATAATAGCAGAGTTTATAATTGCATAACACTCATATGCCAGCACTTAAGTAATAACGTGACCCAACGAAAGAATAATAATTCTTTCAAATTATCCTTTTGAATATTAGAATACCTAGAAATTCTTTCAGTCATCGTGCTGGGAGATTCCTCTTATCAATTTTAGATAATGGTTTTAAACTAAAATCAGTAATTTTGTAAAGAAAATATTAAGATATCAAAAATTAGTTCAAATTTTAAACAATAAAATATAGATTTATTTATTTTTTAATTTTTACATATATAAATTTTTTGGTTCTTTCAAATATTCAATTGAGGCCGATGGACACATTAAAAAAATGAAAATGAATATTTATCTTATTTTTTTAATGATCAAAATCAAATTAAAAAAAAATCGCAAGACTAAACAATACAAGAGTTTCCTTATTTTTCTTCATAAAAGAAATACATAAGAGAAATATATTTTTGAAAAAATATAATTGGGTAGTAAAATATGTAAAATCAAATTAAACTATTTACAACATTAGTGTAGTCAAAATAAGTGATAATAATGTCAGGTTCACATGTTAGCCAAGATGATTAGGTTGCTTCCACAGAATTTGCTAGACAAAAACATTAATGTATTATTTGACACGTAACAGTGTTTGTACGAGAGTCACGCAACTATATAAACCGCCAAAAACCTTCATTTCCATAAGCAGAAAACAGCATAACGTGTGGTGTTGGGGAAACCAAACTCAGAATTCTCCACTTGGCCTTTTCAACTCTGAATAAGGCAGAGGGTACAGAGAGAGTCCATCCAAAGTATGGAAAGTGGGGCTGTGGCTATGAACAACAACAGCACCACCATCAGCAACCACAATGAAGCCAGAGCAACTTCCACCATCACCATTAAGGGCATTCTCAGTCTTCTAAAGGAAAACATTGATGGGAATTTGGATGGTGGAAGCAAGAGAGTTATTTCTCTGGGCATGGGTGACCCAACTCTCACCACATTATTTCACACTCCTAAGGTTGTTGAAGATGCTGTTGCTGACACTCTTCACTCTCACAAGTTTCATGGCTATGCTCCCACTGCTGGGCTTCCCCAGGCTAGAAAGTAATGCTATACTTCTTTGCCTCTCTCTTTGGAATTTCAACCTTTTCATTCTTGCCCTGTTGCTATTTTTGAGAGAATATTGAATTTGGTTGTCCGAAACTCGTATGCAACTTTATTGGTCTTTGAAGAACTTTGGTCACCCCATTAATGTCTCTTTGGAATTTGAATTTTGTTTGGTCTTGTTGTTGTTTACTTTTCAGAGAATCTTAACTTAGCTTGTCGGAAATTTACATGCAACCATCTCCAAAGCATAAGATAAAGTTACCTTTAACACAAGTTAAAAAATAAGAAGTTATACGCGAAATCTTTTGTAAATTAGTTTATATATAAGTTAATTTCAATTTAGGGAGAATTTCATTTCATTCATTCTTATTTTTCCTTTTTTGGGAAGAAGTTTGTCTAAACATGTTATTAATTAGTCTATTTTTGGAGTTTGATTCTTTTTCAAGTTTTGTCGATATTGATGTTCATTTGGGTAAGCTCTGACTCTGGCTCACTGTTTTCAGGTTTGCATCAATTTCTGTCCAGTGTGAAATTGTATGGCATTTGTTCTTAACTTGGCGTTTTCTTTATGGATTTTGCATTTGGTCATTGGGTTCGGTAACTTTATGCTAATTGTTTTCGGGTACTATTACACTAGATGATATTAGCCTATTTCGGATTTTGTTCTTTGTTGTTCCCCCTTTTTTCTCGTTTCTTCTGTCGCCAAGTGATCTGTTTGGATTTTCTTCATGTGGGGTGGAGTTGGTAGGTGATGGAATTTATAAACGAAATATCAGCATATACAATACCTGAGACTATCTTTTCAACAATTTATCTAATTATTGAATAATATTTCAAGCTGACTCTACTGAAAATAGCGACTCCAATTGGGACCAGGATCAGTTTCATTCAACATGGTTTTCATAGTACTATTCGCATAAGCATGCGCAACAATTTTGCTTCAATGGATATTTTTTTTTTCTCCAGTTCCTATGCAATTCTATTAGTAACTAAGAAACAAAGACCTGTGAGAAAGGTAATCTGGTATCTCAAAGTCACAGTTGGACAATTGGTTATTTGTGTTGTTTCATCAATCTATATTTATAATATCTTATTGTAAAATTGAGACCGTCTAAAGTTACTTTCATGTTGGTGGCAGAGCGATTGCTGAATATCTATCTCGTGACCTTCCTTACCAATTATCAAGTGATGATGTTTTCATCACTTCTGGATGCACACAAGCCATTGATGTTTCAGTGGCCATGCTTGCTCGCCCCGGTGCAAACATCTTGATTCCAAGACCAGGCTTCCCAATCTATGAACTTAGTGCTGCATTTAGAGGGGTTGAAGTGAGGCATTACGATCTGCTTCCAGAGAAAGGTTGGGAGGTTGATCTAGATGGTGTTGAAGCTCGTGCTGATCAGAACACTGTTGCCTTGGTGATCATAAATCCTGGGAATCCTTGTGGGAATGTGTACAGTTACCATCATTTGGAAAAGGTCAGCTCTTAGTTGCCTAAGATATGACTACATAATAGTTAATGAGACCATAAGTTTTTGAAAGTTTACAGCATTAACTGGAGTTGTTGAATTTTTTATGACTTAGATAGCTGAAACTGCAAAACGGGTTGGAACAATTGTGATTTCTGATGAAGTTTATGGTCACCTTGCATTTGGGGGCAAGCCTTTTGTGCCAATGGGAGTTTTTGGCTCAATTATTCCTGTTCTCACTCTTGGCTCACTGTCTAAGAGATGGATAGTTCCTGGATGGAGACTTGGTTGGTTTGTGACAAATGATCCGTCTGGCACTTTTAGAGAACCAAAGGTTCTAGTCTTCCCATTTTAACTCAATTTTTAATCATTTTATATTTTCATCTTGAATCTTGGATCATTGATCCCATGGTACTCGCATGATCATACTTCAGTTAGAAATCTATTAGTTAATCCGTGAAGATCCTTGACTGATCTTATTACTGATCAATGATTAACGTTCTTAGAGATGGGAATGAACATTTTTTCAGTATGTTTGTTGATGGTTCCCAATCTATGTAGAGATTTATTATATTTATGTTGAACTCTACCTTCAATTATTTCCAATTTGGTTTGCTTCATTTTTTAGTACTAATCTACATTTAAGTTTCAATACTTGACTGGTATTTGCTGCTACTTCTAATTGTAAAAGTTTCATCATATTAGTCAATCATATTTATGTGATTTTATAAATCATATGTTTCCTATGCAGGTAGTTGAGCGCATTAAAAAGTATTTTGATCTTTTGGGAGGTCCAACCACCTTCATCCAGGTTTTCTAATTTTATCTTGCATACTTTTTTCCCAAACATAAATGGATGCATGGCTTCTATGGTTTGGCTAACAACAATTAACGAAAGTTTAGATTATTTGGAATAAAAGATAAATATATAATAACAAAGTAATAGTAAAAGGAACATATTAAATATTATATTGCCAAGTGTATTAGGGTATATGACCATTCTAAAAATTCAAAGCAAAAGCAATTTCATTTAAAGCTTTGATACTGCCACTTGAAAAGCAAAATAAAAATATAAAACAATGAAAGAAAAATAAAGATTAAACACAAAATTTTCATGAGCTTAAATAGAGAAGTATGAAAAACAAATGTTACATTCTGGTCTAGATTTATCTATAGACTGAAGCATTCTTGAAGTGACATGTTTTCACCGACAAAAAGACTAGACTAGTATTCACGTGTTGCGGATAGCTCTGTAATCAATTCCAAATTATTTGGTTTGGTGCTGATATATGTTACCATTTTATCTGAAATTCTTGGTTAAGCAGAATTTTCTTACATGACATGCTTCATCCGTTACTTATTTATTCTACCTAATTGGTGACGTTTCTGGTTTGACAGGCAGCTGTACCTCAGATAATTGCAAATACTGAAGAGATTTTCTTCAATAAAACCATTGACAATTTGAGGCATACTGCAGATATATGTTGCACAGAGATAAAGGATATTCCAGGCATTTTTTGCCCTTACAAACCAGAAGGGTCCATGGCTATGATGGTGAGAAACTAAGGATTTATCACAATTGTGGTTCTTTGAGAAGAGAAAAAATGTCTTAATAGGGGGATTCATAATTATTTGTTCTTGAATGAACTGCAGGTGAAACTAAACCTTTCACTTCTAGAAGATATTAGTGATGATATAGACTTCTGTTTCAAACTTGCAAAGGAGGAGTCTGTAATCATTCTTCCAGGTACTCTTGCAAATCCTGCATCTCCTATTTGGAGAGTCATTTCACAGGAAAATAAAAGCATGTATTAGTCTTAGCTTCATGCCTTTTCATTTTATACCCTCTATTATATCACCTGTTTTATTCACTATCTTCTGCTGGAAGGACAAGGATGAATTCTGAAAACTGACACTTGAGGACCTTCTCCAAGGTCCTCAGCCATGCCACCCCTAACACCACACATCCACCTAATTTTTTTGTCGAAGACTAAAATAATTTTTATAATAAGGTTGACTAAACACTGAAAAAAAATAAAAGAGAACAGCAGTAAAGAATTTCTCTTTGGCACTACAATTTTATTTTTCTTCATGATAATTAGAATAATGTGTTTTAAAATTTGCATCAGTTGAAACATGTCTACCTGATGGTTCTGTCATCTTAAAACTAAGCATCAATTGTTTGGCATGACTGAAACAAACTTGGTATAGTGAAATTAACAAAAAGAAGCATCAATATTTTGCAGGAACTGCAGTAGGGCTAAAAGATTGGCTTCGTATAACCTTCGCTGC
Source organism: Sphenostylis stenocarpa (assembly GCA_963425845.1). Lineage (NCBI taxonomy): Eukaryota > Viridiplantae > Streptophyta > Magnoliopsida > Fabales > Fabaceae > Sphenostylis > Sphenostylis stenocarpa. The sequence goes on from OY731408.1 coordinate 27,861,897, forward strand.
TGATCCATCTGCTCTTAGAGAGGGTATGAGAAGGATAAAATCTTTCTGTCAAAGGCATGCAAGAAAATTGTAAAAGCATTTGTGAATCCATAAATAAATAAAATTACTATACAAATGCTGGCCTTTCACTACTAAACACGAGAATTTGCAGATTGTATTTCAATATATATAGCATACAATCTCATTAGACATATTGCAACATAATTAAGAGGCAATAATATTCTTCACACTGTATCTTATTCCTACACACTCATACTTTCTCCGTCCACTCCATATTTTCTTCTTGTTTTATAAATAGGTTCCACATTTACTAGAAGATGTCACTTTCTCTTATTCACCATATTCAAATTCTCAACATCATGACGATCCTTGTATTAACTTCTTTAATTTTATTTTTTTTAACTTATCCATAAACTAATTTAAAGTTATGGAAAAACATATTTCTTTCCTTAACTTTTTTCTCCAATAAATCTTTACAAGTTTGTCCAAATAAACTCTTAGTGGCAACCATGCTTTATAGATAAATTGTATGAGAATATAAGAAAAAGGATAAATTTAAAATTGAAAACAATTAAAAAATTAAATTCTACTAAAACTATAGTCAAACAATATTATTATTCAAATTTTTCTATCTTATTGAAAAAATATATATTTACATAAATAATCCAATTATTTAATCTAATATAAATAAATTAGATCATTAGTCCTTTATATAAGTTTAAAATAACATTCTTAAAATTTTTTTTTTTAAATGTTCAAAGATAACATTTGTGGCTCAATTTTCTTAATTAATGCAATTCAACTCTATCAAAGACTATTTAAGTTGAACTTAGATTAATAAAAATATAAAAATAACTTTATTCAACATAGATTTTTATTGGAATGAGCGATGAATTTCTCCAAACTTAACCCAATATTAAATGTAAAATTAAAGATAAGATTAATTATTAAAATATACATTAAAAATGGCACTAAAGATCATTAAAAAAAATATATATGATACAACTCTCACTAAATATTTACAATGAACCTTCTCTTAAACTAAGTTTAAAGTAAAATAAATTAGCATATATTTAAGCATATTTTACGATTAAAACATATTTAGGTAATATAATAAGTAACGAAAATAGCACAGAGGTTAAATTAAATCATGAAAAAAAATCATAACTTATACACATAAAAATAATAAAAGAAGTATAATGAAAATCTAAGGGAAAAAAATAAAGATTATATATAAAATAATTAAAATTTAACATTTAAAAAATTTACTTTAAATAATTCTCAAAAATATTACAAGTTACTTTAAAAATCATTAATAAAAAAATATTTGTAACAAATAAAATAACTCAGATAAATATTACACTACAAAAAAAAGTTTATTATATTTTTAGAACTTTTGAATTATTATCTCGAAGAAAATTATCATTAGTAGAATTGAACCCAATATCTCATACTATAATTAGAAATTAATACTCCAACCACTAAGTTATTAGGATATTTTGATAATAACTTACAAATAAATTATATTTATATTTATCCGTGTAAATATATAAATATAAAATATATAAATATAAAATATATAAATACAAATATATTTATATTTTGATATATTTATATATTTATATATTTATATATCTATATATCTATTTATCTATATATCTATATATTTTATATTTATATATTTACACAAATAAATATAAATATAATTTATTTGTAAGTTATTATTATAATATCTTATTAGTTTAGTGGTTGGAGTATCAATTTTTAATTTTAAGGTACTGGGTTCGATTTCAGTCAGTGACAATTCTTTTTATTTAATATAATTTACTTACGTAATTACTATAATGACTCATCAAAGAACAAAAAATTAGATTTACCTAGTAAATAGAATATAATAAAAAAATTGATATATAAATGTACTCACAAATTCAAATATTTCATCGAATATTCAGAAATGAATTTTTAACCTCTCATCTTTCCAACAAATCAATCATTCCCGTAGAGAATTTTCTCTTTATTTGAACATTATTTATTTTTTTCTTATTATGATTGGAATTCAAAAAAACCATTTCGAAATCTAAATGATTAATAAAAAATTTCTATAGAATTTTAAAAGAGCGAAAGATATTTTTTTATCGAATCATTATATTGACAATTTTGAAAAATTGTTCATACTATGAACATAGTATAATGGTGGTCGGACAAGTATGCCCCCATCATCTAGTGGTTCAGGACATCTCTTTCAAGGAGGCAGAGAGGCAGGGGATTCGACTTCCTTTAGAGGTAAAGTGTTACGAAAGGAATTGCTCACATATAACATTAATTATGAATAATATCCGTAGATAATGAATAATTATCCACGAATAAAATTTCGTAAGTAATATTTATAGATAATGTATCGTTTACCTACATATTTTTATCTGTAGGTAATATTTTGTAGATAATAATTTTTTTTATCATAATAATCAAAATCTTAACATGATAATATGTAATGTAACATTAATGTTATCTTACATATTACAAGTGATGAAATAAAAGAATAGTATATTATTATTACATATTAGAAAAATGTCATGTTTTTTTAATTTCACTTAGTTTTGGTTTGAAAAATGTGTTGAGATTAATGAAGGTACATTATTAGTACAACTACTATAATCAGTTACATAAGCATAAACATAGCAGTAGCCACCCAATCTATGAATCAGACGGCGCACATGGACCCATTTCAGCGACGCTACCAACCAAAGGACGACCCATAATCTGACACGTCAGAGGGTCCCACTTCTTATTATTATTATTATTATTATTATTATTAGCGAAAGATGAGTCTGAGTACACTTTTTTTTAAATATAATATTTTTTTAAACATCGGCACTCGTAATTTTAAAAAATTAAAAAGTTTGAAGAACTGTGTAATTAAAAAATAGGAAATATATTTTTTATATTTTTAAAAAATAAAAATATAATTAAGAAATAAAAAAAATATATAATATAAATATATTTTTTCTTTGATTAAAAAATTGAATGAAAATGAATGTTTTATATGTTATTATATATTATATTTATGATTACTTACGATTATTACTGATTATAAACTGTGATCTCTCTGCACTGTCCTACGCGAACTCCCAAATATCGCTGCCGGAGGGCGGCGGAGGTGACCAAAACCTCTCGTCACGTCTTCTCGATCCACGCGCTTTCCTTTGTCTTTTTCTGTTTCTTATCTCATCTTCTTGTTTCTGTGAAAGAAAAAAATTATTAATGTTATATTTTGGATGAAAATAAAATATTTAGATTGTTGATACAATAAATGTTTTTATTATTATTATTATTTACAATGAATAATAGAAATAAGGGCATTAAAAATAAATTAAAAGAATGGTCAATCTAATTTATTTTGAATTGAAATAATTCAAATTACTTTTATATAAAATCAATTTTATTTAATTAGCTTATATTTATTTCCGGTAATTACTTTTTTAATGCGGATTTAAAACGAATTATTATCATATTAATAGCATGTTATAAGATTTAAATTTTCATATATTATTAATATTAAAGTTTTTTACGTTGTAAAAGATTAAAACGATCTACCGATCAACAAATTAAAATGATTTTACATAATTAACTAGTAAATAAATGAGTATATTTAACATTTTTATAAAAAAAACGGGTAGTTAGAAAAATTCTTCATATGAATTTAACATTTTTTCTCTCTCATTTTTTAATTAAAAAATACACTTTTCTCAATATTTTCTCTTTCCTTGTGTAGTTTTTTTTTAATGTAAATACAAACATTTCAGGAATTTTTGCGGGAGGATTCTTTTTATGTAAATTTGGAATTTAACTAAAAGAATTGGAAGAAGTTGATAATATTTTTATTCCTTAAAAATTTAATAATATTTTTACCGTATGTGAATATAATAAAATATTATTATAAATAACATTAAATGATTTTTAATTTTTGCATATAATAAGTGCTTTCGTTATCTAAATAAAACTTTTTATATTTATGTATGGAGAGATTAGACAATCCTTAATTAAAAGAAAATGATTAAATTTATCATTTTATACAATTAAATATAGTATCAGTTTTTAGCTTTAAATAAAAGAAAAACATTTCAGGATAATTTATAGAAACCCTTTTCAGTGCAAAATTCTATTTTTTCTAAAAAGAAGTCAACCCGTTTCGGTAACCATTCCGGTCCATCTATTGAACCGGTTCAGTCTACTTCCATGAATCACGTGTGATAGTGTGTTCTTATCCACATTGAGTTTCTGTGTTGTCTTGTATTAATTTTAAAATTTACAAAATTTAAAATAATTCACCAAAACATTGAATGCATTTTTAATTTTTATTAATTACTGTTTAACATTTAAACTAATACTATAATTATTTCTGAAGTCACGCATAACTTTTTAAATACTAAACTAATATTATTAAATCATGTATTAGATATTTTGTTTTTCAATTTTCATACTTTAAAATATTAGTTTTTTTTTTAGAATTGCTACTTTAGTCTTTACTTAATTTTTGTTTTGTGAAATTTTAGTTTTAAAATTATCTTTTTTCAGGATTTATAAATTCTTTAATTTTGATAATATTTATATATATATATATATATAGAGAGAGAGAGAGTGTGTGTAAAAGTGTAAATTTTATTAAATAAAATGAATCAATTAACTAATAAATTATAATTATTATTTATACCAAAATTTATTAAAAATGAAAAATAATAAAAAAAATACATAAAACATTCATATTGTAGTATATTATGATAAGTACACATTAATAATCCACACAAATGTGACATTGAATAATTTTATATTAATATTAAATTTCATATATATGATGTAGTAAAAGGAATTTTTAATCCAACGCCAATTTTTTTTAAAATTATTATACCATAGAAAGATACTAGATAATGTAATATATAGTACAATTTACATTAGTTTAATTTGATATTATATATAATATTTAATTAGTTAAAAAAATATAATAAAAAAATTGTAATTTTTAATGTTAAATTGAAGATGTTATTAACGTTTTGTGAAGGAAGAGAAGGGTATGGGTAATCGGGTCGACCCGTATTGGGTTCGCAAAACGAAGGGGTGTGGCGAGAGGGACGTAACAGAGGAACCGTGAGTTCCAAGCGAAAAAGGTTGCAACGTTTGGATATCATGCAGAGAGACGCAGAAAGAAACCCTGAAATGGTTTACCCAACCCAACCCTCGTTCCACTAAATCATGGACCCAATTTTTTGCTTTTTTGGGGATTCACTGTTTCAATTCACACACACACACACACACTCTATCTTCCATTCAGCAGCATCACTCTCGAGAAACCACCAAATCCTAAACAATTTTATGTTTTGACTTTGGAGTCATTTCGAAGAGATGAAGATGCATGCAGATTGAAGAGTGATTTGATGTAAAAGGTGTGTTTGTGTGTTCTCAAAATGCGAGCAAGGTGTGTCAAATTGCCATTGCATCCATCAATGAAAACCTTCCCTCTTGTTTTTAGCAAAAGTTTTAGTTATAACGTCACTTTCTTCTCCCCCCCTCTCTCTCTCTCTCTCACACTCACCCCACCCACTTGTGTTAATTGCTGATGGATAGCGATGGATTGGATTAGACGCCATGCGTGAGTGATCGTGATTCGTGTTCATGTCTTCTCCTCCATCTTTAATGCTCAAACCTCAAATATCTGTCTTTTCCTACAATTAATTTTATTAATTGTTTTTTTAAAATATATCATCAATTTGTCCACACACTATAATCCTCTCTCTTCAATAGTCTTTACCATAAACCAATATTATTATATAATGTGGGATTAATTAATCATCGAATATCCACGTTCATCTGTTCATGTGATTCTCCCTTTGTAACGTAAAATCAATAAAATCAACCTCAACCATATATTCTCTTCCTTTCTGCTTCACTTTCATGGTTTCAGATTCAAAACAACCACTTCCGGTAACATTTGTTTTCTTCTGCCAATGCATTCCAAATGTTTTCTCCTCCTAAAAGCTGCCACTTCGCCCTCCACCATCAACCAATTCTTCGGGTTCCACAATATTTAAATCAAAATATATTATATAAAAAAATTACGAATTTTAGGAAATGGATTAACCAAAATTACAATTGAAACTATAAATCAAGACAATATATGTATATATTTAGTACCTCTCGCGTTAAAAGCTAAGGCAATTATAAAAAGCAAAGAATAGGACCATGACAACGGTCAAAGAGACTTTGTAGAAACTAAGTACAAAAAAGGAGAGGGAATTAAAACAGCACTTAATAAATATTTGTTTGAATAAGCAATTTATAAAATTAAAATTCAAAAGCTTGTAGGTCTCCAGATAGATACATAGATAGATGAAAGAAATTTAATTCAGATTACTAGTAATTTAGATAAAGATCGTCCATAATCAAGATGAGAGAAGATAAAAGTTACTACAATTATTAACACATGTTCAAAGAAGATGTTATTTGAATAAATAGTAAACAGAAGAAAGAAAAATAATTTTATACTCTTCCTCTTAGAGAGAGTCTTTGCAAGTATAATTTTCTTCACTATACTATATTCTAAAAGATGCATTAAAGAATATTTTGTTAAAATTTCTGATTAAAATTTCTTGACAATACCAAAGTTTTTTTTTTTTTTGTAAGTTATTTCAGCTACCAATAATTTTACCATAATGATATTAATGGAGATAAAGAAAGAATAGACAAAACCTTCAGTACTGTAAAATGAAAAAACAAGGTCGGCAAAACCTATGACCACCCTAGTCCCTAAGAATCAATTTTGCCAAAAACAACTCCAAAAAGCTTCTAAGAGAGATAAATCATTTTTTTGTCATATTTAGGTTTATTAAAAGCCTTATTATTTATTTCATAAGAAAATTAAGAAATCATTTCTTTGTTCTGTTCAGAAAAGAGTGGGAGAGAGGACTATTGTTTCTGGTCTTTTAAAAGTCAAAGTTATAAACTTTTATTTTACTTTTGTTAAAAATGACGTTTTTAATTGGTATGTGATATGTTAAACTAGTTTTATTTGCTCTTCTACACATTAAAACTGTGTTTTTCTGATTACCCTTTTAATTTGAATAAAATATAATCACATAAAAGGTGACAGTACTCAATCATGCATAAAAGTGTTTTGTAGGCAGTGACAAAATCACTGCAAAAGACAATTGAAAATACGAAATTATATGCATTGATGAAACCAAATGAACATCTACTTGTAGCTAGAGAGATACCATAACTCTGGTACACAATTGACCAAGCACCTACAAACACAAAATAATTATCTGTGTATCACAGAAGAAAATTAAAGATTGAATAGACTTTGAAAAGGAATATGTGATCGAGAAGTTTAGGGTACCAAAATTTGCGGAAATAAAGCCAGACAACTCTGTCAATCTAAATTATTATCAACTCTTATCCAATTATTTATAACTTTTAAATTGAAGTTTAACAGTTATTATGATAATTAGTATGAATATCAATAATTTTTCTCTTTCTCTCTCTCTCTCTCTCTATATATATATTAGTTTGTGATTAAAATATAATGAATCCATTTGATATTATAAATGCGAAACACCTACATATATTTATAATTTTTTTCACCTATATTTTCCTATCATATCATATTTATAATATCTATGTTTTTTAAGAATCGAGAAACATGAATTATTAAAAATATATATACTGGTATTACGTGTATCAGAGTATATATATATATATATATATATATATATATATATATATATATATATATATATATATAATATTTTATTAAGTTTTGGTTTTTGTGTTGGTAATTATTTATTTTTATAAACAACTGTTTTCTACTTCTCATACATACAATACAATGCAACTACTTTCTGCTGCTCCTTGTAACTCACTGACAAAGGAATACCTGCACACTTCCTCACACACGCACGCATACTCAAAGCAGAGCCTCAGAAACCACTCCATCCTACGCATCTCTTTCTCTCTCTAGCTCTGTAGAATTGTGGGATATGATAAGGACCCTAGCAATAAAAGGACACTACTCAATAAAATCTTAATAATATATACATTTCTTTCTATAATATTTTTTTTAATCTTTCTCATACTTAAATAAAATGTAAACAAATTTAATTATATAATTCATATTTTACAATGAATTTAAATATTGAAATGATAGTACGAAAGATCTTAGAATTTCTTTTTTTTATGCCATATCCTATCATATCATTTACCATACGCACTTTGTTATTTTGATTTCACCTTTTTCCCTCTGTCACTCGATAAATCAACTCCACGGAAAACTCTCGTAAAAAAGATAAAGAAAAAACAAAAACCACACACCCCACGATGCAATAAACCCTCTCTCTTTTCCTTGTTACTTAGCATTTCCTATATAATGAAGAGCCATGATGTGTTTGAATCCAACATTCCCATTCTAATGATCATTTTCCTTCTTTAAGAAAGATTGCACCCTTTTCTCTCTTTGTCTTTGTGTCTTTGCCTTTGTGTCTTTGCCTTATCTTCTTGTCCTCGTTAATTAACCTCCTCGTGTTCTTCTTCTTTTTCATTTTCTTCTGCATGCTCCTATGGATAGTGTGTACTACAATCAGCACCACCACCCTCACCTCGACAACAACAATGAGCCACATTTACCTCCGGGCTTCCGTTTCCACCCCACAGACGAAGAACTCATCACATACTACCTCCTCAAGAAGGTTCTTGACAGCTCCTTCACTGGCCGAGCCATAGTTGAAGTCGACCTCAACAAGTGCGAGCCATGGGAGCTTCCTGGTAACTGATAAACATAACCGCCTTAATGTCTTGTTCTTTCCATGTAACTTACGTTGAAAGCCCCGCATGAAGTAGTAATAAGACAACCATAATATATGAAAGTAAGAAGTAATCTTCATTTTGTTAGTTAGTTTGTGGAGTTGTGTTAGACCTGAACATAAAACTCTAAAAACCTAATTAAGATCATGTTGTTTCTGACTTTGTTGTTGTTGTTTTCATGGCAGAGAAAGCAAAGATGGGTGAGAAGGAATGGTACTTCTATAGCCTTCGCGACCGAAAGTACCCAACTGGGTTACGCACCAATAGGGCCACAGAGGCTGGTTATTGGAAAGCCACAGGGAAAGACCGAGAGATATATAGCTCCAAAACCTGTTCCCTCGTAGGAATGAAGAAAACCCTGGTTTTCTATAGAGGAAGGGCTCCAAAGGGTGAAAAGAGCAACTGGGTCATGCATGAGTATCGCTTAGAAGGCAAATTCGCTTACCACTACCTCTCTAGAAGCTCCAAGGTAACCAAATTAATCATCATCATCATCGTCAATATCATTCTCTAACACCACACACATACTACTGAAAATGGACCGAGACACTATTGCTTCTTCCCTTGATAGGACTTCATGTATTGCTTTAATGATTTCTTTCTTCCTTTTGTTTTGGAATTACGGTTCACGATTGGACTTCATAGTATGTAGTTTCTGAGTTTCACATTTACTCTAAAGCTGTGGTCCTACCTCTTAGCCAACGGTTATTACCCTCCGGTGCAAAGGCATGTTCCTTAGCATGGACAAGCTGCACTACATAGGGAATATAAACTATTATCAAAATGATGACAACAAGGTATAATCATCAAAAGGGCACGGCAACTTAGCCACTGTATCATCATCATTAGCGAACTTTTTACCCTCAGTGCTGCTACCAAGCATAAGATCCTGAATCCTGCTTCTTGAACTCTTTTTTAAAACATTCTGCTACACTCTATAAACAGTTACTTGTTTATTATTAGACAAAAACGGTAGAATCACACTTTTTAACTAATTCATTTGTAACCACCTTTTGATCCAATAAAACTTATGACTGTGAGTATTAATACTTTTTCATAGATAAACATTGTTCTTTACTTTGATAAAATTTATTAAAAATGTATCCTTTATGATTGTATAAAAGTTATCTTCTTATAACAGGTTTATATAGTTTTTATTAAGATAAAGGGTTTGTAGACATTAATCTTATATTATTCTTAATTAGTCTAGTACATCTTCATTGATTTTCAAAGTGCTAATTTTTTATCTTTTGAAATGTTGAAGGATGAGTGGGTGATATCGCGCGTGTTTCAGAAGAACAACACCGGCGGTGGCTCTACCGTGTCAGCCGCCGCCACCGGCGGGGCAAAGAAAACAAGAATGAGCACATCAAACACAAGCAGCAACATGAGCCTGTGCCCCGAACCGGGTTCACCCTCTTCCATTTACCTCCCACCGCTTCTAGAATCTTCTCCTTACGCCGTCAGTAGCAGCGCCGCCGCTGCAACATTCAACGACCGTGAAAGCTGCTCCTTCGACAGCGCTGCCGCCGCCGCCAATCAAAGGGAGCACGTGTCCTGTTTCTCCACCATGTCCGCCGACGCTGCCGCCTTCAACAACCTCGTTCCACCGCCAGAGCCGCCCCTCGACCCTTTCTCCCGCTTTCATAGGAGCAACGTTGGAGTCTCCGCCTTCCCATGCCTGAGGTCCTTGCATGACAACCTTAACCTCCCCTTCTTTTTCCCGCCCGTGGTTCACGGCGGTGCTGACGTATCAAATTTCACGGCCGTCGCAAACTGGCCGGCGCCAGAGGATCCGAGGGTGGCTGACGGCGGTTCCGGCATGCCGATTGTACCGTCCGAGTTGGATTGCATGTGGGGCTATTGATTGTTTTTGCGTTGACCATCATGAATGTTACTTTAGTAGGCTTTGAATATTTCCTTAGGCTAGTATTCTATGGTTTTTATTACTGGGATTGAACTTTGTAAGGGTTGTTGATTGTGATCGTTAGGGTGGTTTTGGTATTGTGGTTGGGTTGCATTTAGGTTAAGAATTTACTAGGGTTCAATGATTTAATATGACTGCGAGTTAGTTAAATTGTGTGTTGAACTTTTTGAAATTTAATGCGTGACCACTTGATTTATCTTTGCGTGTGGTTTTGGCTTTGGTTTTACCATTTACCACGTTTACCACTTCTTACTTAGGTTTCCACAGTAAATTTAATCTGGTTGAATGGTTGGTTTTTTCTCAAACTTGTATTAATGAGGTGTTTGAAAACATGTTTCCACAAGAGGATTTGGCATTTTAAACAATTCCAAACATGTTCCAATCTGTCTGAGGTTTCTATAATTGTTCCTTTAAATTTACAAAATAAATTGCATGTAAGAAGTGTCAACAATGTCCTTTCTCTGCTGAATTTCATGGCAAAAAAAAATGCAAATTTGAACAAGGGCATAGATTGTTGTAAATGTTTTGGGATGTTGGAGGGAGGGAGAAAGGGTTGTCTGAATTATTTTTTTATCTGAAACAGACCCTTGTACATGTTACCTTTGTGTTTCACTGTTTGAGACATGTACCTTTATCCTTTTTTAATATTTTAAGTGGACTCGCTTTCACACTCATGGATCCATATTGCACCAACTTTAGTTATTAATATATTTAGGAAATTCACATCAAATTCTTTTCATTATTTGGTACGTGTTTGGGAAGAATTTAAAAACATGGGCCATGTACCATCTCTTCGCGTTTAACATAAAAGAAAGAATTCTCAGAAACTACTTCTAACACCTTCCATAATTCCATTGAACATGTTGAGTCAGTATCTCTGATATAAAAGTCAAGGATTATATGTGATCAAATGAAAGCATAAAACTGTTTTGTTGAAATGATTTTCTATCCTAACTTGATTACTGAGCTAAACTGATAAATTAATTATCAAGCAGGGACAATGATAGAAGTCTGCTATGACTTTGGTTTCATCGTCTTTCCATGAATGCCAACAGCAACATAATGAGTAATGACAAACCGACATTGAATATTGTTTTTAATGAACAAGATTCACATAAGAATTGAGGGCGATAAATGTTAATAGATAGTGCAATGTCATGGTAATAAAGTGCACCTTCACTTTCTAAATAACAGTGGAAATGAGACCAAAGAGAAGTGAACAGTATATATTATGCAGTTCTCTATCAATTATCATGGAGGACAAATTTCACCTCTAGCTAGGTTCACCAAAAAGATGGAGTTTTTTTTTTTGGGACCAAACTTAAATGCTGATATTTGCGTTTTTGTTTTTTCTTTTAAACATTTGTTTTTGAATTTTGCCAAGAGTTAACTAAAAAACTTTCTAACACATTCTAAGACACTCTTTCTAACACATTTCACCGTTCAGTAAATTTTCCTATAAGTTCGCTTTTTTAGCACATTTTACTGTTGATGTTTTCAATTTTCTCAAATTTTATCTGTCGAATTCTTAGTACATTGACTATAAAAAAAACAAAAGTTAAAAATACGAAACAACATTCTTTTGCAAAAGTTAAACACTGTCATTTTCTATATTTTCTGTGTCACGCTATTATTCTGTTAAAAAATTAATAAATAGGTGAAAATTTAAGAAAATGAAACTATTGATGGTAAAATGTGTGAAGAAAACTTGAAGAAAAAAAATTACAAAATAATAATAAAATATATCGATAAATCAAATTATTGTAACTAACAAGTCGCTTAACATTTTTAAAAAATTGTTTAAAATTGATTTTTTTTATTTGTATAAATAATTATGATCAAATTTTAAATATATTTGTGAAGTTTATAACAAAATACTCATTTTAATTCTAAACAATTTTCACTAAAAATTCTTTTAAAAAATGGTTTTACAAATTAAAGTTATAAAAATAATTTATGTATATATATTATTTTCTTTTTCTCTTAAATCATTAATATATTTTTTAGGAAAACAAATAATAAAACTGAGTTAGGTTTTTAAAACAAATGTTTGGAATCTAATAATTTTATCTTAGAATTACATATCTGATATGCCACCCTGACCCTATTCTCATAGATATTATCAATGACAAGTATGATAGATAAAAATTTGTAAAAAAAGATAGCTAGGAACAAAATGATGAAGCTACAACTGGCATTATATTAGGGAAGATGTCTAGATTTTGTGAATTTTTAGTGTTATTGTGACATTTAATGGGCAGTTGAAGAAGGTATATGGCAGAGAGGGGATGGTGGGAGAAGAGGTGATTTGAGTTCATTTTCACGTGGGGGTCTGAGTCTAGGTTTAGACTTGGAGAGTGAGTCCCATGGCTAAGCTACACCCGTCCTACTCGTGGAAGGGACAAATTTAATGCTCTTCCTGTTAGCTTTCTTACCTTTTTCTTCCTCTCCTTCAACTTTCCTACACCTACTTCTGCTGGGTCCCATTCATACCAAACCATGTTTGCACCTTATTTTGAAGCCATTCAACCTTCAAACTTTACCACCCCCGGGGCCAGTTGTCCTCTTCCGAAGATTGTCACAGCAAAATAATTGCAGTGGTAGTGATGCAGATGGTGCCACCCCATACCACACAAGTACAAAGTTGCACACAATCTCACCTTAGACGAAAAAAATTTGGTGTTCCACGTTGGTATGCCAATCAAATCACCATATTCAATGCTTAGAAGAAGGGATACACATATACATGTCATGTGTTCAATTTCATAACTTGCGGTATGTTTGGATGGATGTACACTGGACTAACTTTTCATACTGATTTAACATGGAACAATTGAAATAACAAGACACATTTACAAATGATTCTAACGTAACATAATTCACAGATAATCTTACTTTTTATGAAGGTGTTCAGAAGTTCTGTCATCAGATTTGTGTATATAAAAAGATTTCTGATGTGAGAAACAGTCTTATATATGAATCTCTTAATCTTTAAACATTAATCGTTGATTCAGAGTGAGAAAAATTCTATAAATTACAACGTGAATCTGAATGCTGGTCAACAGAAAAAATACTACACTAAATCTCTCAGAAAATAGAGAAAGATTTACATTATTAATTGAGAAAAGAAGACACATTTTATTTAAGTTACTAACAATGTATATAACTGTTTTGGTAGATAATTCAGTTCTTGAAATACTCAGAAACCGGATCCTAAATTATGCGTAGGAAGAAAAGTTTGCTGAGAGAGATAAATATGATTTCCATGATTGTTACATCTCAAAAGGAACTGATTTCCAAATGTAGATAAAAAATATCCTTATTCTTGGTGAAAAAAGAAAAAGTAAACAAAGATGTAAACTAATGACCAATTAAAGGGTCATTTTTGTGATGAAAAGTTTCATGGAATATGCTTCCCAAACTGATGCACTCACTGGCCATTCATATCCCAACAAAAAAACACACATCCTTCTGAATTTTCACCATTCAGCAGACTGATGGGGGCAGAGGCACTCATGCAGAGTATCATGATCGATGCTGCTAGGCGCGTACGTACTTTTGGGCAATATATACAGCTAAGTGAAGGGCCCTAATTGGGTGGAAGGATCACAATGATGATGATGATGAAATTGGAAAGGTACAACAAGTTTGAAATGGGGTGTGTGATGTGTGCCTGATTGGTGAGGCAATGAGTATAGTGCTGATTTTGGGGGTGCATTGTTTGTGAGCATCCGTTAGGGACAGAAAAAGGAGCAGACTTGGCCAGCTGCTTGTGCATGAAAATGGCATGGCACGCCATGTACCATACTCAAACCAAGCTTTTGGACTTTCTCACAATTATTTGGGTCTTATATGGTGCTGGTTTTTAGCGATCTTGCTCGTGCCTCCAAATGATTATGAAACAAAAAGGTAAGGAATATCATGCATGTGCTATAGTCCAATGGCATAAAGCTTCACTTTGGAAGTTTTACTACCAAGAAGGAATCATGAATTTTTGTGGGGGTCAAAGGGAATCATGGCTAGAGAAATGGGCTCTTTTTTCTCTTTCTTCTTTCTTTATTTTGGTTTCCACCTCTAATTTTCTACTGGGTTTCTTTTTGCTGTACTATAGTTATTGTTTGTGAAAGAAAACACATATTTCTTTTACCCTTTTCTTGGATGAATATATTTTGATCTTATTCTATTTAGAAATCTGTTACCAAAGGGGAAAAAAAATATATTTTTGCTTAAAAATGTAAAAGCTATATATGACTTGTCAGTTAACCTGAAAAACAATGTTCTAAATGGTTTCAAGCTGTAAACTGATAACCTTGGAATCTTGGCTTCAGTTACACGAACATGAAGGAAAAATCTATTCATTATAATTCAACACCTATGACTTAATGTTAGAAGTACTGAATGTTTCTGGTTTTTAAGCACATCATAGGGGTGGTTATTTTTTCTGTAACACTGTTAAGCATATATAGAAACATGACATTAATTAATAAATAAAAAAATTAAAAGGAAAACTTAAATACTTAGAAGTGAAAGATTTTTCGACAATAAAATCACCTTACCCATATTTTGAAAATAAACTTCTTTTTCAATGAAATTTGGTTAATGAATGTTTGAGGTAATTAAGATTTTTGTAACGAACTACATAAGAGATTTGTTTTTCTTAAAAAAAAAAAAGGAAAATCTCTCTGTCGTATTTTGAAAAATACGAAATAATTAATCACATAATATTTTGACGAATAAATTCAATTGCAATTCGGATTAATCAATTACATTATTTTGATGGAAAACAAAGCTTTTTGAGTAACATATTATATTGAATATGTAACCAGTTTTAAAGATAAACTTTTGAATAAAATTATAATTAATTAAAACTAAAACATATTGATTATGTAATTCTATGCTGTAATAAATTAAAATATACGATAAGCGATAATGTAATTGAGGTTCTTGTATTATGAATATTCAAATTTTTAACATATTTATTCATGTTTAAATTGATATATTAATTTTTAATTTTGTTTCTACACTGATATTACTTCAAATGTTAGTTTCATTGGAAGTTGTATAGAAATTTAAATTTGTTTATAACGAAATAAATTTTAAAAATTAAGTAAAAATAAAAATAAACTAAAACTGAAAATTATTTTTATTTGATTGAATTTTTTCAATTTAGATGTATTTTTTAACTTAGCAATTTTTTTGTTAATTTGTTTCATCGGATCCATATTGACTTGTTTTTTTTTTTAATTTTATTATATTTTATTTTAGTCAATTGATCTCTTTTGTATAAATTAAAAAAAAATTGATATATTACATACATTTTTTTATTAGACTTCACCCCTTCTTCTTTCTTTTACTTTTCTTTTATCCATTGTCGTTATCCATCATTATTCTCCTAAGTCAATAACACTGATTTTTGTTCTATAGTAAATTTCAACATATGCCTAAGATTAATTGTCTCTTGTTTCCTCAATAATTCAATTTTCTCAGCCAAAACTCTTAAATTGACACAGTATATTTCTTAAAAAAGATAAATCTTCTCATCAAATACCTTTTGTTTTATACATATCATTACACTAAATAAACAAGGGGTTGAAAAATAATTATTAAAAAAAATCGGTGGAGACAACACAAATAAAAAAAGAAAAAAAAATTAAAGAACCAAATTGCAGTCTGTATATATAATCTAACTCTCTTTTATTTTAATTCCTTCGTGTATGTTCATACATGTAATATTATGAATTTTTAAACGCTGAATCACAATTCTAAAAAATTTGGTAATAAATCATAAAAAAAAGAAGAAAAAGAGATGAGCATGAAAAAAAAAAACAAAAGAATATTTTACATTATTGTATATAATATAATATAAGAGAATCCTATATATTGATGGTAATAAATAAAACCAGTCGATTATACATCATATGAGAAAAAAAAAAGATTAACATAGGATATCGAAAATAAAATGACCTAAGGAAGTTAATACAAAAAACAATCAATTTAGGGTATCGAAAATTGATCGATCTAAGGAAGTTAAAAGTCCCTTGCAAGTTCGAAGTGTATGTTTAGCAATCTCAGTTTAGAACATAGATCATTGAACCGAATATGTGATAAAATTTTTGTGAAGATGTCAATATTAAAGAGTTTTATGAGTCTATTGTGAAGTTTTTCTTTAACAATAGGATAATCTATCTTAATATATTTGGTATGCTCATAAAAAACTGGATTAGAAGCGATTTGGATGACAAACTGATTGTCATAATATAGTGAGGCATGTTGAGCGTAATGTACTCTTAGATAATCCAAAAGGTATGTCGGCCACTATAATTCGCAAGTAGTGGAGGCAATAACTCGGTATTCAACTTCAACAAATTCTTTGAGATGATGGCGCCAAAAGATGTGAGAATTGTCAAGGTAAATAATGTAGTCATTTGTAGAACATCAAAATCACAAAAGACTCTTAGTTAAGTGCTGCTATTTTTATCGAAGAAGATACCTTTTCCTGGTGTGAGTTTGAGGCAGTGAAAAACACGTTAGACAACTTGATGGTGGGCCACAATGGAAGCTTTGACAAATTGACTAAGTTGATAAACAAGATAAGTGATATCTGGTCTAGTATTGGTCAAATAGATAAGGTGAAGCATGAGCTGTTGGTAAGTGGTCAAATTGGGAATGATGTTGATGTTACTTATAAAAATATTCATGGAGTAGTTCATGGGAATGGAGATGAGGGTGGGCGCTAGCATCCCACTATCAGTAAAGAGGTCGAGAATGTACTTGCATTATGATATACAAACCAAAACGATTTCGGGTAACTTAAAAAACCAAGGAAGTAGGTGAGATTTCTCATGTCTTTGATCTTGAAGATCTTGTCCATTTTCCTAGTAATATGAGATATTTCATCAATATTATTTTTGGTTAAGACAATGTCATCCATACAGATAAGGAGAGTTGTTATGATAGTACATACAATCTTTAGAAATAGTGAGTGATCAACAAATGATTGTTTGTAATTATTGGATATGAGAAAGATTGAGAGTTTTGTATACCGTTGGCGAACAAACTATTTTAACCTGTGAAGAGATTTATGAAGACAACAAACCTTTTGTGCACTATAGAAGGTATCAAGAGGAAATTTCTTGTATATTTCCTCATCTATGTTGTCATGCAGGAAGACATTGTTGACATAAATTTTTTATATGCTTGTTAGTTTTTTCTCTCGACAAGTGGACCAAGTCAACTGTAGTACAACTGTAAAAATGGTTGTCATGTTCTCATAGACTTTGCATATATATGTTAATTCCAATTTTAATTAAATCAAACAATAACTTTAGATAATGATTATATGATTGAAATGATTGAGGTAGATATGATTAGTACAGAAAATGCAATGAGGTAAACTGTTGAATTGGATTTCTCCGATAACAAATATGCAACCTATTACCTATATATGCATGAATTTCATTTTCAGTTGAAGTAATAAGTATTCATTCCATATTAATTTTTTAGTAATGGAGTTCTAAGAATCCTAATCAACCAATCAGTTCCTTGATAAACTGGTTAAAATCTTTACATTAGACACAAACTTCATGTATCAGTAATCTCAACTTTTGTTCCCAATAGTTAAGGTTTCAAATTGGTTTGAATAAGATCCTCTAAATCCAAGCCTTAAAACAGAACCAAATTAATACTGGGGAAAGAAATATATATATATATATATATATATATATATATATATATATATATATATATAACAATAGAGTTTTAGAATAGTTAAATAGTTACATCTAATCCAACAACGAGAGAAATTAGCAACACATGATAAGAGAAATCCTAAATGTACAAGAAAGAGAGCTCAAATCTAGCCAACCTCTATCTCTAACCCTGGTTCTTAGAAGTGTACTCTCTTTTTCTTCTAGCATCCACCTCTCATCTTTTTCTTTTCAGTTTTTCTATTTATATCCAAGGAACTTCACAGCCTTTTAATCCATCCGCTTAGCGCTCGTTTCTTCATTCTAAAGTTTTTCATCCGCTCTGTGGATTCCTGTCCTTTGAGCACTTTTACTCTTTCAAAAGTGTTTGCTCTCTGGTACGAATTTTCTTAGTGGATTCAGAATTGCTGAATGTTTTTATCTTTTCAAAAAGGGTTGCTCTCTGGCACGAATTCGCTCAGCAGATTCAGAACCGCTGAGCGGATGTAGAATCACTGAGTGGTTTTTGTTCCCTTAAAATGGTCACCTCTGTCTGATTTTTGCTTAGCGGATGAGAATTCGCTCAGCATCTTAAGCCTAGTGTTGCTCTCTCCTTATCATTACCTGCATTTTGACACAAAATTGCATAAGTTTGACTATTTACTCTTCAACACTCAAAATGTGAACAATTAGATACTATTAGGAGTTTTTAGTACTGATTCCTTAAAAATTACATGAGATAAATGTCATAATTAAGCATAAAAATATGAATATTTGATACTTATCAGTGCTAATTGTAGATCATAACTAAGGAGAGTAACTCCAAACAATGGTCATTTTTACTATAGGGAAGAAGGTCTCATTATAATCGAGTCCCTGTCATTGAGTGTAACCTTGTGTTACAAGCCTTGCTTTGTATTTATTGATGAAGTCATTAACTTTGTATTTTATTTTTTGTACCCGCTTACAGTTGATAGCCAAATTATTCAAAGGAAGTTCAATTCTTATTCAAGTCTAATTCATCTATCATGTCTTTTACCTAATGTTCATTCTGACATGCTTCTTTGTAGGAAGTTGACTCGGTGTTAATGTTGATGTTCATGATCAACCTTTGGAATGAAGTAGATAATTTTTTATTAGATATGTAGTTTGTAATAGGAGTGAATACTTGTGTTGGTAAAATGGTATTCTTTAAGGTAACTCATGGACCATTTGACTTTATTTGTCTTTCTAATGGTGAGTAATTTAACATCACTAGAAGATTTAGCATTTTCAATGATATTAGCATTGCCAACAAATCGATTATGGTCAACAGTGCTAGAGGCATTGACGGGAGGCCTAACATAATTGATTATGCTAAAAACTTTGTCAAGAGATCTAGCACCCTTAATATTGACATCAATATTATCATAAGTTTGAGTGTCATCAAAGAAAACTTTGTTATAATTTCAAGCATCATTATTATTAAAGATATCGTCATAAATCAAGTATTAGGCATGATAACGAGATGGGGACAATTTTGCCTCTTTGACATTCGTCCTGACTTTTTTAACTGTCCTTGTTCCCACTTCCAATTCTCGTAAGAGTTAGAAATTATATCTTCATCTTCATTCTCGTTGGATTTCAGATTTCCTCGCCCATGATTCGTCCCCGTTCCATATTATTTCAAAAAAATAATTATACTAATAATAAATTTAGTTATTATTATTAATTAAGTATATACTTTAATTTATTATATTTATAATAAAATATGTATGAAAAATAATGTTTTTTCCTTTATACAAATATAAAATACTTATAATAATAATAATATTATTATATATATTATAACACTGTATTTAAATATTTAGTTATATATATATATATATAAAGTTAATTTATTTTTAAGATATCATTTTAAATTATTTATAAATATAAAATATAAGAAAATATTTAATAAGTTAATTCTTATTTAATTAGTTTAGAATGATAAAAGTTTTAATTATCAATTCTTTTTTATCCTTCAAAATATAATTATTTTATTAAGAAAATTTGATAATAACAAATAGGAATAATAAAATCCAAAAAATATAATATAATATAGATAAATTAAAAATAAAGTAATATTAGTTACTACTAAGATTGATGTAGAATATTTAGAAAAAGATAAAAAATAAGAAAAATTAACTTTGTATTTGGCAAATTCATTAAAAAGATTGGAAAAATCAAATTGATTGAAGAAATTGAGAAAATAGGAAGAAACCAAAGATAAGAAGAAGAGAACAATAAAAAGAACTGGTTGATCTAAAAAATTGAAAAAGTCAAAAGAGTGAAAAATGAAAAAAAAAAGTAATTATAGTGAAATATAGAAAAATAAATTTGTATATAATATGGGAAAGAAAATGAAATATTTTAAAAATATTAAAATTTTAGGATTTAAATTTAAATATAAAGGCGGGAGCGAGGACGGGGACGAAGATGAGACCAAGGTGAGGATTATATTACTCATCCCGGTCTGCTCTAGACTTTTTAAAATGGGGAAAACTTGAATCCACCCTCAGTGAACTTGATTTTTCCCGTTAAACTTGGGGTAAAAACCAATCGATTCTCACATGTATGAGTTTAATTATTATCCCTATCAAGTACCATATGTATATGAGTGATGTCATTATGATCAACGTTGTCATCATAGAAATTAAACATAATAGACATAATATGTCGATTGATAATTTCACTATTTTTCTTTATTGAAAGGGAAAACATTTTCATAAAAAAATATATTTCAGGAAACCTCAACATTGTTAGTCTTGATATTATAAAGAATGTAGTCCAAGAAAAATACTTTGGATGGACTTGATTATCTAACTTCTTTCTATGGACAGTAATAATGCTAATATAAGAATGACAACTAAAAATATGAAGATCACTCAGATTAAAAAGCTTATCGTGTAATCGCTTGTAGGATGAGATGATTTCCTAATAAGGTGTTATAATATAATTGATCAAGAAAATAACATGTTTGAGTATTTTTCTCAGTACTGCGACCAATAGGTGAATCTTTTACGTGAGTATTTGCCTCTCGTACTCACTTCCAACATTTTACATAAAAAAATTTATTAAACATAAATTGAGTAATCTTATTTTTTAATAAAAAAATAATTAAAATTATTTTACCATATAAAATCTTAACTACATAATAACATTTTCAAAACTATGCTATTAAAATTGATGAATCATGTACACACATTATAGTATAATTTTGAAATTAAAAAAATAATTTTAAATCCACGTTGAAAGAAGAAAAATATAAAAAAATTTATGCACATCATCATGAATCTATTTAAAAGGATTTGAACTATCTCCTTTTATTTTATAATAAAAAGGGGAAGTTGTGTTAAATAAATTTTAATCATTTATATCTCGGGTATATCACAGACCATCTACTGTGGGATCAAATAAAATACGCAAATTTTAAATTTTAAAGATGTTAAAATTTAAAATTAAAAACTAAATTACAATAATCACAAATTATGTTTAGAATATTCTATAAAAAGATTATATTTTAATTCACCTGATGAGCAAAACAATATTTTTTGTTTGTTTTTGTTTTCAGTTTATATCTGCGTTACACGTAGAACACACTTGTTGCCACCTCTTGTTTTTGTATTTCTTCGCTCTTTAACGTTTCATTTCTGTTACTCAGTCACCGCGACTCAAGCCATGGACGATCTATCTCAACTTCTCGAAGCAGCTTATGTTTTTGGTCACTACCCAGGTCGCTAATTTCCCTGTTCTTCACTTTCTTCCTTTTTGATTATCACTTTATTCACTTTGTGGGTAACATTGGTTCGATTTCAGGGGCGCAAAGCAATGATTCCGCTAGGGACTTTCTCAATCGCTTCCCTCTGACACTCATTATCAAGTTTGCTTCTGTTTCTCACTTTTCTTGTACCCTTTTCCTCGTTTTATGTTTTGCTGCTTATTGGAGTGTTTCCTTGATTTGTAATGGGGGTATTTGTGAGTGGATGCATAGGATTGTTCTTCAAAAAGCAAAAAAAGAAGTGTTGGTGTCTGAAAAAAATGGAAATTTATTTGATTTTTATGTTAAATTTTGCTAGGTGTTTAGGATTGACATGATTAAGACTTGTGTGCATTCAGAATCTTCTTGACGTGAATTGAATGCATTTTGAGTAGAACTATAGAACTCATTGTTCTCTTGGGCACATTGTACTTTGACAAATCAAGTCCTTTCACGTATTTGAAAAAAAAAAATTGATTTAGTTTTAGAGTCTAGATCAGTGGAGAACTAATTTTCAAGCTTAATTATGTCTGTACAGTGTTGTAGTTTTTTTGTTTGTTTGTTAAATTCTTGGTCATGAAATAAAGCTGGGATTGTGTTCAGTGTTGATTCAATGGCATAATACATCCTTCTGGAGAAATTTTCTCTTGATTTTCTCGTTTGATTTTGCAGTGCACTACAGACTCGGTTTGACGTGCCTGACCTAGAAAATACTCTTGTTGCATGCCTTGAAAAGTTATTCAATACGAAGTTGGGTGCTTCTTTCATCCCGCAATATATGGTTTGTGATTAGCTCATTCTTTCTTTTTTTGTTTTCTAAATTGTTAGTGGAATATAGTTTGCTCACGCCCAAGCAAACTATTTTTTAAAATGAACTATATAATTTGTTTTGCCAAAAACCTATCTATTTATAGTTCTAGCTGGATAAGTTTTTTTTTTTTTAAATTAATTCACAAAAATGAGCTAGCAATAGTTGACTTAATTTTGTTGTTTCTGTTTCTTTTGCACTGAAAAATTGATTGAACTAGAGTTTCTATCTCTCTCTGTGATGAGTAAATTGATCATTATGATATCTACGGGGGAATGGAATGTTTATTTAAACCTTTGTCTTTGTTCCTTGTCTTTTTATCCATTACGATATAAAACATTGGATATTAGTTTTATTTTTAATTTTATATAATGATTTTCTATCTTCATAGAATGTTTCAGTATTACAGAAACAGCAACATTTGAATCATTAGCAAACAATTTTCATTCTGCATACACAAAGTTCTGTGCCATTTCTTCTGTTATATTATGTTATTATTGTAATGACTATTCTTATTGTTTTTATTTTGGTTTTGGTTCAGCCTTTTGTTCAAGTTGGTCTGCAGGCAGATTCTCAAGCAGTCAGATCCTTAACTTGCAAAACAGTACGTGGATATGCTTTATATATGCCAAGTTTATTTAAATCCTTCTCTTATCAAACCTTTTGTCCTAGTCCACTCTGGTGCTTCTCCTTATTAAAGGATGCTGGCCATGTGGCTGTGCATTGGTATTTAATATTTAATGAAGCATTCATTCCAAGTTGTATATGCTGATTTATGAAATGGAATAGAAATGGTTTCATAAATCAATCACCTATGAATTTTGTTATAGGAGAAACAAATATTTTATTCATATGCTTGAGTGATAATTTTACCCAGCAGAATGGATTTATTAATATGCAAGAAAATTACAAAGATAATTTACGCCAAAACAGTTTTCATGAGAACAATTAAGAGACCACTATTTCCTATTATACATTGAACCTAGCTATACCAAGTATCTGGGTAACTTGGAAAAATAAACATTAAAAAAGTTCTTATCTTTTAAAATATACCTATTTCCTACAAATTTATAAATTTGGAAATAATTTTGGCTAGATATTTTTACATATGCAAATTACTACTTATGTATCACTTTTCAGCAATATAACTTTTATAACTTTCAGATCTATCGCCTCCTGGAGGATATTGACAATGATGACAAAGTTGCTGCCAGTGTTCGTCAAATTAAAGACTTCAACATATATCCTCTTTTGCTCGATTGCCTCATACAGGGGTAAGTAGAGAGTATTTTGATTTCCTCATCATTCTTGCTTTGCTGAAGTGCTTATTGCAATAACATGAGTGTGCCAATTTTTGTATTACCTACAAATAGGTAAGGGATATGGTTTGATTGAGTGATTTACTGCCACTTACAGCTTAACTAGTTAAGAATTCAATCAAACGAGGTGCTTGATATTTCATTCATTTTCATTTCTAATTGTTTAAGATGACACAATATAAGATACGCATGAATATGAAATTGAGACGACCGTCCCGCCTGACAAATTCGGGACGGCCGTCCCGATCTCTTTGGTGAGCATGCACGTCAAACCTCATTGTTTCACAAACCTCTTCACCTCTGGGCACTATTCCAGATTCCGAGTGATCATTTCAATTGTTCGTTTAGGCAAAAAATCGGTTAAGGAAGTCTCCTTTGAGACATCCGGCTCTCGGCAGTTTAAATTTTTATTTGTTCGAGGGAGGAGTGTTCGTGTAGTGCCAAGAGATTGCCAAAAAACGTCCTCAAGTTTAAAAGTTTATAAAAGTTCGTTTCGGAGGTTCTTCTCAAACCCTTAATCTTTTATCGCTTTCCTTCGTGTGCATTAGAAATTAGGGTCATGTAGACATTTAGATAAATATTGCAAATAAATAAATGAAAAGGGTAAAAACATAATTTCTAAAAAAATCTTTATTTTATGAATTAATCCATCAGAGGGAACCCGAAATGGGTGTTGTGGGTTGCTAACATTTTCTCCACGCGTAACTAACTCCCTTACCCGACTCTGGTTATAATGGTCAAGGTTGGTTTTTTTTAACCAACACCTTTTTTATCCTTTTTCAATGTTTATGGTTAAAACATTGGTGGCGACTCCATAAAACCCATTTTTGCGAAAGCCTCACTTTTAAAGTTAGTTTGGTTATCGAGCATCCTAAAAGTGATGACCAAACTATTTTACGAAAACGTGAGATTCAGCCATCGTGTCGCGACCGCTCGCACCATTTCGCTCCCCACGCCTTGCCGGGCGGGGGACAGCGGCGACAGATGGCGACTCCACTGGGGGAGCTTAGAGAGTTGATCCTATTTAGTGGTGGATTAATTTAAAGAAAATAAAAGATTTGAAATTACGCTTTTACCCTTCTTTGTATGTATAACATGTTTTATTTGTATGACTTTAATAACTGTTGTATGGTTATTTTCCGCAGTCGTTTGAAATAAACTGTACACAACCATTGCACACAATAGTCCCTCTATACTCGGGGGCATGAGTGATAAATCTTAGGGAGTGGGTGGCATGTACGGCCGACCGTGGTAATGGTCCTAGTGTCAGTAGGTCGTTGTCGAAAACTACCAGTCAAGGTGATAACCCTCCTCTCTCAATCTGCAGGACGTCGACACGACCTTTGAGCCACACAAGGTTTGAGGGCTGAGAGACGCGGGGAGATAATGGGGGCACCTTGGGGACCTGGCCTTGGTGAGAATAGTTAGAACCTACCTTGACTATGCACTTTTCTATAGGATACCCCCTACCTCGTGATTAAATGTCGTCATTTTGTTCGTGGATGAGTGAATTGTTTGAGCATATGTTTGTTGCTGTTGGAAGTCCCACATTGCCTACCTCATGTCATTTGGTATGGTTTAAATACATGTTAGGCTAATCCACGTATTGCCAATTGGTTATATGTTGGAACCTTAACATGGTATCAGAGCCAAACCTAACATCTTTTCGGTTATTGTCATGGGCCAAAAGTTGTCCTTTAGTTGGGTCAAAAGTACCTTTTGCCTGGTCCGGCAGGCTTCGTTGGAGGGAGCGTGTTGGAAGTCCCACATCGCCTACTTCATGTCAGTTGGTATAGTTTAAATATATGTTAGGCTATTCTACGTATTGTCAATTGGTTTTATGTTGGAACCTTAACAGTTGCATTTGTTTGTTGCATTAGCATAGAATGATCATACGACAACCTAGAAAAATAAATATAAATACATAAAAATAGAGAAAATGGGACCCCTTTCATGGTGTTAGCATCAAATCCATGACCTCCGTAAAGAGCCAGATGTCTCAAAGGAGACTTCCTTAACTGATTTTTTGCCTAAACGGACAATCAAAATGATCACTCGGAGTCTGGAACAGTGCCCAGGGGTGAAGAGGTGTGTGAACGTCCTATTTATAGGCACGCTCACCTTTATGAAAGTGGGTGAAAGCTTGTACTTGAGAATGTTGGTTCACCTGACACGTCTAGATATTATATGAGATTCTAGTTATTGGATGTAACCATATCTCTAATGGGAACTTACATGAGATTATTTATTACTGGTCTGACGGTACTTTGTAATGATATGCATGACTTCCTCTGTCTTCATGTATGATAAAGTAAACACAACAATTCCGGTATAAGTTGCTATTTCGTTGCAAGAGCAGGGTCTACTGGTTAGAAGTGATATTTATTGATGTCGGTTTGAGAGTTGAGACTAGTTTAACATGAAGCAATAAATCAGGATTCCAGTAAAGGACCCTTCTTCTACAGTGGTCAGGAGATGCTTTTTCAGAGGGTTCCATAATTACTTGTCCTTTATACTTTACATATATTTGGTTAGATCTGTTTGCTGGCTAATAATTTAAATACACTTTTCTTTTTTGAGTTCGCTTATATAATTGATCTTTTGATTACATACTATTTCCCATAAGCAGCGATGAACAAGTGGCAGCTGTGGCAACAGATGCAATAAAAAAGTTAGCTGGTTTTCCTGAAGGCATGGTAAGCAAACTCTTTTCTTAAGTCACATAATTATCTTTCGCTTGTATGAAAGGAAAATAGTAAAACCATCTCCTTCATGGTTGCTTGCTGGCATGCTATGCTATTGTAGGAAATTATCTTTCCATCTGCCAAAGTAGGTGAGACAGATCTGGAGCGTATAGCATCACAATCTTCATCTCTGGTATGGTAACTTATATGTTAATGCATGGGTTTGTATTTTTTATTCAATACATTAATATGTAAACTATGGGATTTACCTTGAATACATGGTAAAGCTCTAGCAAATGATTTGGTCTATTGCTTCATTGGATTTGAGAGTAAATTTAAAGAAACTTCTGCATGCTTGAGTGTTTTTCAGTCGGCATTCTGATATTTATATACATAAGAATATAAATACAATTTATATTTACAAGAATAATGAAGAATTTAATTATTTTCGAATATTCTAATGTTTTGTAAATTCCTATTGTTTCCAAAGCTAAAAAACCTACTGTTATCATTTCCATCACTTCCATCTCCAAGTTGGAGCACATAAACCATGTATTCCAAGCTTGCTACAACGAATATATTGTCTCCTCCCTCCTAAATTAATTGTCAGAATTTCTTGGGAAGAGATTTTTCTTGTAAAAGTTGCACTATATTTTCATATACTTAGCTCTTTTTTGAAAAATTAGATTGGTAGCTATATGCTTTGTTTCTTGGCTATCATAACACAACCTTATTTGTTTGAATTTTTTTCCAAATTTTTATTCTTGAAGGAATTGTTTATCCTAATGAGCTCACAAGTAGATATGGTCACAGATAGCTCTATATTCAGCTTTCACACTTGATTTAACAAGTACAATGTCCTTAGTCCTTACTATTTTATGATACAAAATAATCTCTTTGACTGTATACAGTGTAGATTGTCTATTAATTGGAGACGTGACCTAATTTGCATTGTATAATACTATCTTATTATGAGTGTTTTCTTTATCTTCATCCTTCTTTTTCTAAACCTTGATCCATTGTGTACTTAGTATATATGATGGACCTTGTCTCATAGGCCTCTAATGAAAGTATACTGTTGAAGGGAGAAAAAGATCAGGGATAAAATGGGAAAATTTTAGGTAGAAGCCTGTTATGGAGAATCAAAGCAACTTAGGCACATGGGAATTGGTGAATGGAGGCGGGAATATGATGAAATTGGAGAGACAGGAATGGGGAAGCAATCATTTGAATGGCTTTTGGGTAGCATTTGCCAGGGCAGGGGATTTTTTCTTCTCTAATTTCGTGTTGCTTTCTCTATAATTTCTATACCAGAGCACTCTCTGGTTTTTCTCATTAGTTCTATCGAAACTCAGTTTCTATCATTATATGTTATATTCAAACAATAGCATCCCAACGACTGGTTTGTGGAGATTACATGAGCTAGTGTAATAATTTGCTTTCTGTGTCTTAAACTGAAATCTTGAAGATTGGAACTAAACTCTGAACCAAGCTTGTGATGAATTTTTCAAAACAAAGAGAATCCCAAAGTTTACAAACCATTACACCCTTATGCAATTCCACTGCTCTTACCCTCGATGGAATCCACGTAACCAGGCCCATTGTGTGCACCTCATCCTTCATGCCACCTACTGCCCATGCCCGCCCTGCCATACATAGCCACCATCCCTTCTTCACGGGACACCACTGGTCTTGAGATAGTCCAGTGATCATTGATGAAATATATTGGTGTTCCTTGTTTATGGTTTGAAAACCAGAAACTGGTTAACTTCTGAGATATTTGCAATGACAGATTTAGGATCTTCTGAACCAGAAGGCTGAATGCAGGAACTCTGAGCACAAGGAGGACTATTCCTTCTTTGAATACTAAAACCACAGGAGGACTATTCCTAGTTTTCAAGGAGTATGTTGTATTTGGGACCCAGCTGCATCATGTGATCTTTTGATGTGTAGTTATATAAATAATATATCCTTCTGGATCTTCTAACCTATCTCAGTTTCAAGAATGCTCTTCTTTCAGCGGGACAATTATATTCTTATGGATGGTTTAGGCTATGTTTTTAAATTGATGAAAATATTTGAAGTATAACATGCATTGCTAAGAAAGTTGGTTCAATTGTGTTTTCTCTAAGTTTTAGATCGTCTTATAGGCTTAGTATCTCCTCCCATTGCCCCTGCTTTAGTGAAGGTGTTAAGAAATAAAATAGATAAAGTTGGATTTAATTTAAGTCTAAATATATTTAGATATATCTTCTAACTAAATTATTAAAGCTGTTGAACTTTCAAACTTGTGGGGTTTCATTAAAGATATGGTAAAATACAAGCATTTAGGGGAAACAATTTCCTCCAAAAACATTTTATGAAGAAGGTTAAGTATATTTATAAAAAATGTTCATAATAAAAACATTTTATAAATATGTATGTAATCTGTTTGTCATTTATAGATAGGAAAGGTTTTTATGAGTTAGGCACATAGTTATATGTGATTAAGTTGTTCACGTGGTGTTCCCCATTTATAAAAATATATCTGTAGTTAAAATGTATAATCTTAGGTTATGCTCGCACCTTGTGCATAATTTGCTACTGTATAACTTTTTAATGTTCTGATTTAGGGTCGAGTTCGTGTGCTGGCATTAGTGGTGAAGCTTTTTTCTGTTTCAAGATCGGTAGCATCTACAATTTATAGCTTAAATCTACTTAAATTACTGGAAGCAGAAATAAAAAATGCAGATGATACCCTTGTAACTTTAAGTGTTTTGGAGCTTCTATATGAGGTAACTGTTCCCTCCTCTTATTATCATTTAAAGATGTATAATTATCCTTTAACTTGTGCATATTCACTATATTTAGTTACTTTATCATAATATATCGTTATATCCACAGGACCAGAAAATGTAACACTATCTAATACACTCTTTTGACACAATCTCTCCTATTCGTTAAATCTATGGAAATCATAAAATTTTGTAGGTCCTCCTATTTAATGAACCACTTTCATGATTTTGAAGTTTTCAATAAATTTTAACCAATAAGAGAGTGTGTTACTAGCACCCCTCTCATGGACAAACACTTACGGGTAACATAAAATTGATTGTTTTGCATGGAAACTAATGGGATTAAACCTGACAATCATGCTAATAAATATCACAATAGTGTGCATTATTATCCGGTAAAAGTGATTTTCCTGGTTAGACTATGCAGAAGTGATTCCCTGGATAAACCAAACCAGAATAATCCCATCACACATGTAAACAGATATGAAATTCAGGAACTCAACAGTAGCAACTATATAAGTTGTTTTGCTCTTTTCCAGTTCACATTGCATGAACTTGTTTTCATTCTAACTGTGTGTGTATTTGGATGCAGTTAGCAACGATTGAACATAGTACAGAATTTTTGTCAAAGACTAGCCTCTTTCAATTGCTTTCGTCAATGATTAGGTAATCATTTATGATCTTCTAGAGAATTTTTATTCATCTAATGGATGTTATGAAAGTTATTTCCTGATAAAAGGACATCCCTTTTTGTTGAGGATAGCAACAATTCTGCGGAATCAATTTTAAGATCAAGGGCAATGATGATAAGTGGAAGGATACTTCCGAAGGACATTATACACTCCTTCACAGATGAACCTTGTAAGTGTTGCACTGCTAACCATTTCTCTCTATTATTTGTTGCAAGATATTGGAATTTTTTATACTTATTATCCAAGAGGAAGAAACTACTAAATATAATGCAAATTATGGCAAAGGGTGTTAACTTGCAGGGGGTGTTCCACTTCATTTTCAAAATGTGCATGTGCTTTCAACACAATTTGATGATTGTTAGGGGAGATATTGAAACTATTAACTCATGTATATTTGTTGTGCTATTAAATTGATAAATTCAGGTGTTAAAGCTGTTATTTCATCTATTGATGATAGACTTCAGTCGTTGGATCCTTCAAATAGAGATGAATGTGAAACTGCACTTGAATCATTGGGTCATATAGGATCATGTAAGTATGTCACATTATCACTGCCTGCTTTTTAACACGTTTTGTGTATCAAGTAGGAAAACTGATTTTAGTTGATTAAATTATACTTGTCTCGTGCTCACAGTTATCAATCTCAGATAACAATAGAGTGACCCCCAAAAAGTGCTATTGTAGGATAGTGGGCTGACCGCTTATGAGTTTTATAAATATAAATTAATAATTTATATTACATATAAATGCCCAATCAAAAGATTCATAATTTTAAGCCAAATACAGAAATTAATAACAAGAAGAGTCGAGTAATATAAAATAAGCAAAAAGTATAGCAAGGAAGGGCAACATAGGTTACCAATCTGAACACAACAACAAAGGAAGAAAGAGAAAAAACAAATGAAATAAAACAGAACATTACAGAGTACAGACCATACAACTGTGTGCCAGAGTTCCACGTGCTGTGGATTGGACAGAAACTGCTGTGGGATGCTGGAAATATCACTATAGAAAGTAGGTCTTCATTGCAGCATACACTTGTGCTTGTTCCTATGTAGCCACTGCTCTACAGGAAACTGTACCGCTGGAAAAATGCAGTGACACTGGAAATTCCAGAGATCTGGGTCCTTTACAAAGAAGGGCCCTGGTCTGACCCTGTATGGGGTGTGCAAATGGAGTTGAAAGGGGAAGAATATGGTTTTGGTTCTGGTAAGTTAAAAGAGGAAGGGTTGAAATCTCAAGATTTCTCCCTAAGATAGCTCAAACAATGCCAATAGTGGGCCAATTTTTTTTTACTGTGTGAGAATTGCTTGAGATGGCTTTGATTTGCCATAAAGCAGGATGTGTTTTGCGCTGCTATGTTTGTGACCAGAGAATGTTCTGCAGTAAGTAAACAGGAGGCCAAGGGGGTGCAATATGACCCCATGCTGTGGGGTGCATGTGATGCAATGCCCACTATACTGGTGCTATCATGTGCTAAGTTACAAAGATCTCACCTTGGATCTGACAAATTGTATCAATCTCCGTTGTTTTAAATTTTAAACAAACATACGGATAAGTTTTGAATGGATAAAATTCTATATTGCATTACATTCAATGAAAGGCGTAACAAACCCCTAAACTACTCATACTTCCACAAACCCTACCCTTCCAATCCATCCTCTTCCTGAAACACCAAATGTGAACACTGGAATTTTTTCAAAGCATTAGGTCAAACTTATTGTCAGAAAATGCTTGCAACACCCAGCCTTCTAGGTTCTGGGAAATGCTTCCCTTTACTCTAAATATGCCAATTGACTTCACAATCCATTACACATCTGTACATTTTGAATCAGTGATTTATGATATCATCATAACATATAGAAGTGCATATATGATTCTGTATCATATCCAAACCATTTGATTATCAGTTTATATTTCCTTATTGATAATTATTTTAATGAGAACCTCTTCCTTTTTAATACTACGAATGTTAATTTATGGTTTTTTGTGATCATAGCTACCCAGGGAGCTACATTACTACTCTCAGGTTCATCACCTGCTGCAAGACATGTTATAGATGCTGCTTTTGAACGCCGAGGACCACTAGGGCATGGTAAACAGCTGGTTAGTGAACTTCATTCTTGTTCTCCTTTTCTTTTTGAAAGATTTTAAGGTATCCTAAACTACTGTAATTTGATAATCCCAAGTATGTTGTGATCAATTGCTTGCTTAGGCAGCCTGAAGGACTGTATAGACCTCAAAGTTGAAAATAGCTGAAACTGTATTTAGGGTTCATTGATGCAATTTGCTGCAAGAAATGTTGGTTAGTAATGTTCTGAATCTTCAAAGTGTTTGCTCTCTAGGTTTACAGCATCTATTTAAGGATTCATCAGAATAACCAGTTGATTGTAACATGTTTGTCTGTCTCCATCAATCTCTGATCTGGTGTTCAAAAGAAAATGCATTAGTTGAATAATTTGTAATTGTTCTCGATTATAGAAAAAATAGGAATTGCATTTTACTTGGAAAATGTTATATGCTGATAACTTCTCTTTTAAGTTCTAACTTACATGGTTTATTATGCAATCACAGGCTGCATTACATGCTCTCGGAAACATATCGGGAGAAACCAGATCTAAGAATAACATCATACTCAATGCTGAAGCAGAAGAAAACCTGCGACGCTTAATTTATGAAACAGCCTCCAGAAGTTCAAAGCTGACACCATTGGTTACCTTTCTACATTCTTTTTAGTTTCAAATGTTTTTTATGGTTAATTATTTTTAAGTTATATTTATAATGATTTAGTTTCTTTTTTAACTAAAGGGACAGGGATGTATGTGAAACTTTAGCTAAGCTGTAGGTTCGTCCCAACTACTTGTTAAAAACTAAAAGCAAATCACGCCGATGATCATTTATATAGTACATATGCTGTGTATTTTTTGTATTAATTTTTTACTGAAGAATGCCTATTTTTGCTTCTCTCTTTCCTTTGATGGGTACCATTTTCACTATATGGAAAGTAATTTAAGATAAATATTAGCTACATAGTGAAGATTTCATCTTGATATAGGCACATTACAAAAAATATGTTTACAGAAGCTTACCTAACAAGTGACTGTTGATTAAATAGTAATTTGCCCCTTATTAGTAGAGGCAGCATCTTTATCAATCAGTTATAAATGCACGTACCCTCTACCTTTGTCCTCCCAGAATCAAATTTCATTAAGTCTACAATGTTTGTTGAGTTGTCTTGCATGAGAACTTTTTATTTAAACATTGAACTAGTACCCTCTCACCAAGTTCATGCAATTTGCAGGGTCTGTTTCTCTCTGTACTGCAGCAGGATGCAGAAATACGTCTAGCGGTGAGACATTTATATGAACTTTCTTATTGTTAGTTTATATGCTCTGAATTATTTAATAATTTCCTTGGTACATACTTTAGAAGTCAATCAGTTTAGGTGATTTTGTTGGATGCCAATGCCATTGCCAGAAGCATAACAATCAATAATGATGCACTTAGGACTATAATATCTAGTAATAATTCTCGTTTTAAGAATGTAAATTGAGAAATTTGAGTTTTAGCTGTGTTGAACTGCTTTGAGTGATCCATGTAGCAGGCCTCATCTTGTGGGATAAGGTTTGTTGTATACAATTATACATGAATGATTAAGATTAGAAGTTAATTAATAATCTTAGGTATGATCACTTAAACAAGTTATATATGTTTATATTCTAATACTACCCTTGTCTTATGTTATAAGAAATAAATACCCAATTTATTAAGATCAATAAAAGTAGTTCAATTAGTTTACTTTAATTAATAATTTAATATATTTAAATTTTATTTCAAAAACACACATGGAATTAAGTTTAATCTTGTTTAAGTAGTGGTTATATTTATTGACATTACTCATAATTTAAGAAAAGAAAAACTCAACCAAAAGATGCGACTTATATGGTTAGTAACCCAACAAGAGCATTTCAGTCTCATGGGAAATGAGTGAATGTTTCATGATTTCTTATCATCAGGAAAAAACAAATACTTTCATTTGATTTTTAGATAAAGGAATAGAGGTAGTGTAATCTATTGATTATATTTTACAACAAAATTTCTCATCATATATTTTCTCTCCACATAATTATCCATGAAAAAAATTACTAAAACAATTTTTTTCAATACATTTTCAGGTGTATAGAATGTTATGTGGATTAGTTGCCCGACCTTGGTGCTTGATAGAGATATGCTCAAAAGATGATATTATAAACAAAGTGACTAATCCAACTACTGAAACCACGAAAATAGGTATGTACTATAATTTACATTATTGTTAATTATATTAGTGATATATTATATGTTTTTCCATTACTTTGTTCCAACTGTGGCATTAACATCACTTGAAGTGGATCATTTCAGGTATGGAAGCCAGATATAACTGCTGCAAGGCTATATACCAATCATTGACACTTTCTGATAGAGTTTCTGCTTTTAAAGAAATATATGCCAAGGTTAGATTTAGATACTTCATTCATATGCACCATCCTATAATATGTACTTTCAATTCTGACAAAATTTGACACAATCAATCAAAGTAACAGAATTCATGTTTGTTTGACTGTATTTTTATTAAATATACAATTTAGTAATTCAGTAATCTTGCATGCAGTTGCAGCAAGCTGTTCAAATGGGTCCATATCTTGTTAGGAGCCGTAGTGAATCTCAACCTGCTGTGAAGACTGCTGAAAGATTCTAGTTTATAGACCTGAGTTACTAAGATATCTTTTTTTCTTTTCTTCCCAAATTTCTTTGTTCAACTCTTGCAAATAGTTATTTTTCCAGTTATGTTTTAATATCGTTTTGGCAACATTTTCAAATATTAGATAAATTTGTGTTTTGAGTATGAGTCGGAGGTGAAGGAGTTTTATATTTTACATTAGGAATGTCACATTTTTTATAGAAGAAATGTCATTGTAGATTTTCAAGCACTTTCTAGTACTAATATTATATTTTTCTATATATATTTTTAATTCTTAGACATTAACACAAGCGTAATGATCTTCAGGTTCTTCTATTTCATCGACTCTTACTACATTGGGGTCACATTCTTGATTGGAATTTTCTCTTTCTTTTTCAACTTGTTCTTCCTCGCTTTCTTGTTCCTTTCTTTCGTTATCAAATATTGCGTGAGTAGGATCAGGTTTATGATCGAAGTAGACACCAATTTTCCACTCGGTTTTCAAGATCATAACTTAAAAAAAATTGAATATCATCATCATTTACAATTTCAATTGGGTATAATTCTTCCATAGCTAACCTTGTGATGAAAATACATGTCACCAACCTCATTGTAATTCTTCCCACCCCATGTATTCCACCAACCCAACCTCATTTCTCAAAACCTTCCTCCATGGTGGAACACAAAAGTTAGTTCCAAAATATCCTGCCTAAACACAAACAAAACTCAATCCTAAGCCTTCAACAATCAAATCCAAAATTTAATAAAATAATACAAGATCTCGTTAAACAAAAAACATGAATAAAAGAAAAACGTTTGTTATGCACCTTTAGAGAAATCATGATTAGCCCACTCTTACAAAACCATAAAAGTGGATTTGAAAAATAGGAACAAACTTCAAAGGCAAGAAAAAAAAACCATGACAAAAACCTGAACTATGAATGTGTTGACCGAACACAATTACTCCTCTAACGCTATTATAAATTATAATGACCTTCCTCACCAATTATAAGACCTAAACACCACCAAAATTCTTTCAAGAATTTATTTGTCATATCTTTACTTATAAAAATGAATGTTTATTATTTTAATTTTGTATGTTTTACAATTGAATCATATATAATTACTTACTTCATTTTTTTCTATTAATTCATCTCCTTTATAGTTTTTTTTTCTCTGTTATCATATAACTAATATATAATAATGTCACATCTTGACTCCTATCTTATGTTTTTAAGAAAAAAATGTTTACCTTCGATCTATCATTTTTGAATGAAAATAGAGAAATGAGTAAGGGTAGTATGGGTAGTATGTAAATATCATATAGAACCTTCGACAAGTAACAATCATCGTCATCTCTTCACAACGGATAAAGAGAGAGAATTGCCTCTTCACTCACTCACACACACACACAGATATGGCAGCAGCAGTTTCATGCTCATGGCTAACCCTTCCCTCCCAAATGAGGAACCTTTCCCTCACTTCCTCTTCCTCTTCCCTTTCCATTTCCAATTCCACTTCTCTCAGTTTCTCCAAAACCCTCTCACACCCTCTCTTCTCACAAGGTACCTTTCACCAACCACCCCATTTGATGGGGCTTCTCTTTTCTCCCATATTTTCATCAGAAAACACAAAATATTCGACTTTTGTGGAGTTTTCAATTGTGGGTCTGTGTCGGGTTTGGTTTGGTTTCAGGTAACTGCTTGCCGCTGAGCACAGTGCAGAGACGCGCTTCTGTGGTTTGCGAGGCTGCTCCCAAGAAGAAGGTAGACTCTGCCGTGAAGAGAGCTCGACAAGCGGAGAACCGCCGCATTTACAACAAAGCTCGCAAATCGGAGATAAAAACGCGTACCAAGAAGGTGAAACCTCTCTGAAGTTGTTTTGGTTTGGGTTATGTTTCAATCGCATTGTTTAAATTGGTTAGAGTACTGTGTGGAACTTGCAGCTTTTGTTTTGTCATGGAATTGATCTATATTTGGATGGTGAAGTTAGTTTTAGTTATTTTGTTTAAAAATGTCTAAACTATATAGCATTATAACTTAGTTTAATTTTCAGACATTGTGTGTACAATCAATATTTTATAAATGGTCCTAGATATGACTTTTGAATTGGTTATGAGAAAAGTCATCAACCTTACCGACATTATAATGCATGATTGTATAAAAGATCCTTACACTGTTGGTGCATTCTAATTAAATTCCAACTCTGCTCCGTTCTGCTTTATATTATGCTGTTTTTCTTTTCCATTTCGCTTCATTCAATTACACTCATTCTTAGACATTCAAAAGACAGTTTTAGCTCTTGTTTAGATAAATTTCTCAATAATAGGAAAAGTAAAATGAATTAAGTTTTTTTCATAAGTTGAAATTCACTTGTGCACAAATTAGTTTTTGGAAAGGTTGAATGTGAGAACTTTTACAAATTAGCGTATGCATAAGCTAATTCTATAAATTACTTGAACATACTATAGGTGTTTGTTGAAAAGTTTATTCAAATAAGACTTTAGAATGGAACCATTTTTTTATTATGAAGTGTGTTGGATGACCAATTGTATACCTTGTTTCACCCGAAGAAGGATAGTTAAAAAGAATCATATTTTAGGCCCCAAACCCTTGAGTTTATATAGTCACTCTTAATTAAATTTTATGAAAGTTCTCTAAATTTTTAGTTTGATTATGAGTTGTGCTGTTTTTTTGTTTTTGCTATAGAGTAATTTTAGTTGTACGAATGTGCAACTCACGTGACTGACATTGGGAAATGTGATTATGTTAGGAATAGGGAAGATAGAGAAAGAAGAAAAATATATGTTGATGATATGGAATATGAGACCTATGAGGGAGAAGAAGATGATACGGTGGACTTTGGACTTACATTTACTGTAGGATTTCGTGCGCAGGATTGGTGTAAATAGTTTGTATCTTTTTTTTTATTCTAGGGGCATGGATTTTCATTTCAACCAAATTTTCTATACTTGTTATGAAGGTTGCTAGTATAGACTGAAAAAGAATAAGCATTTCTTTCATCTATAAAATTTTGTTGATTTTCATACTGATTGAATATTTTCCTTTCATAGAAAAAGAATGTGATAAATCTTTACTTCCAGTGTCTAAAATTAAGCGGTTAGATCCCTACGGGTCATTGCAACAGATAGTATTCAATATCCCTTTCATATTAATTTTAAATTGTACCAAACTATGCTTGAGAAAAACACTTTGGTTTCCTGTTGGCGTCCAACTTCAGAGTGGAAGACATGATTGTTCTTATTTGTCCGTTTAGACCAACATGATTAAACCAAGTATGGCATGACTTTCTTTCTACAACCCATTGGTGGTTCCACCTCTTATGGGTGAGACTCAGCATTCTTCTAGTTTCTCAGGAATATCCTAATATAAGATGTTGGAATTGTTAGGAAAAGATTAAAATTTGGTGAGAAAAAGTTATTATGACAGCATGACATGCATGATAAAATCTTTAATAATGCTCCTTTGTTTCTGTTACTATAATAGTGTCGAGTATTGTAATTCAATTACCAGTGCAATACAACTAGTAGAAGCTCAGTCCACTAGCATAAGACTCCAAAAATAATTATGAACCATTATTCGTTAACTGTTGTAACAACTGCAGGTACTTATTTTGAGCTCTTTCAAACACTGAAGATTTATGTTTACTTAACATTGTGACTTGTAGTTATGGTTCCATTAAACTGCAGCAAATGCTTCAGACATTGCAGAGAGTGTAAAATACTCTCAGAATACCACTCCTAATTCTTGTCAGAACTCATGTTTATACTTCTTGCCTTCTGTGGTACCATATCAACTTCGAGCTTTTACATAATATTTGGTCCGCAGGTTTTGGAAGCTCTAGAAGTGCTGAAGAAGAAACAAGATGCGGTATCCGAGGAAATCCTCCCAATTGAGAAGTTGATTGGAGAAGCATACTCAACAATTGACAAAGCTGTGAGAGCTGGAACACTGCACAGGAACACTGCAGCAAATCGCAAGGCTCGGCTTGCCCGAAGAAAGAAGGCGGTGGAGATCCATCATGGCTGGTATACCCCAGTTCCTGAAGCCAGTGCATGAAACAATCCTCATGCTAATTTACATTGGAGTAAAATGAGGTGCCAGTGAAGACTTTCCTGCAGATTTTTTCCACTCTGTTCAAATAGTGTATTTAGTCTTCCTTGGTGTTGGTTCAAATTGGTTTAGTTTCCATACTTCTTGTGCACTATTGTTATGTAGATCCATTGATTTAAACAGCAACTTCGTAATTAGCTTTTGTTGTACTTTTTCCATGCTGTATAATGCAATGCCTCCTTAAAATGGTTGATTCAACTATGGTGAAAATGGACTATTATTATAACAGACAATTTTAATAGATATTTTTTGGTATATACAAAACTTAGAATCGAATCTGAATTTTTATCACATATTTAAAGATAATGGTATTTGCTAAAAATATGGTTTTGTAGCCTAATATCTCATTCATTCAATTTTAAAATACATTAAACAACTCTATTATGGTTTCTTTCTTGCATTGTAGCTTCATCAATAAATTTATAGTTGGAACTTTCTTAAAGGTGTAAACTTTACACCAATCATACTTTGTGGAAGTATGTTTTTCTTTTTTTAACGCACTATTTTTGACTTTTGTTTATAAATTCCGATTATAACTTCCCACGAAAAGATTGTGTGAGTACTACACCTATTCATCATTATTAAGGTTGAAACGTTAGTAATCATAATTAACAAACATATAAGAAATCTCATCAAAAACTACTTTTGTGTCACTTTAGCTTGTTCCCTGTCCTTTCATTTTCCTAATTTTAATTTTGGTCAATCACTCATTGCTAATTACATTTGTTTGTAGAATTATTATTATCCTCAGTGATTTGCTATTTATTTATTGTTTACTTTTCACTCTTTTAATTAATGAAACCAAGTACAATATTTTTTTCTACAAAAGCATACTGCATTTCCTTCAAAAGTTTATATTCCTTATTCTTTGGAAAATGTACGTATTTTTTTTATTAGGAGAAAAATATTGAATAAATTATAGTGTATTTTTATTTTACATTAAATGTTATCTTTTAAAAATTTAATTATGTTAAGAATGTGTTAATGATTACATCATTCATATATATTACTTTCAAAAAAGTAACATATTTCTGTTTTTTTTTTCAATTTTCTCGTTATAAGTTAAGCCTTGAGAATATCAAAAGGGTTAGAAAAAGTAAAATATGAAAAGTTTTAAAATGTAAAATATATGGTAGTGAACTTATCTAGAGACTTTTTTTCATACGGTATAGAAGAAATAAAATATAAGAGATTAGAACTAATACTTAGAAAAATGTAAACTGAAATAACCTTTAAAAATATACTACAATTTATTAAAAAAATTATTTATCAAAAAACTATAAATTATCAAAAAAAATTCACCAATGACTGTTAGAAATATTAAATATCTTTAAAATAATAATAAAAAAGTTAAAAACTTACTAAAAGCTTAAATATAATTTTAAAACTAATAGAGTAATTTGTGAAAATCATAAAAATAAAAATGTTAATTGAAATTTAATATATGCCTAAGCCACGTGAAATGTAATTTTGTTAAATCCCGCAATGTGAATATAATATATGCATGATTGTTTTGTAGTTAAAAGAATTGAAACTAGTTCACCAAGACACGTGTTTCTCTTCAAACCAAACAAACCTTACTCCAACAGTATACTGAAAGCCATTATTTTTTTTATTTTTAATTAGTTGATTAATTGATAAAATAATTTGAAACATGAACCTAAATTGGTATTGAATTCATTTGTGGTATGTCTCACTCGACCGTACCAAAAAAATGACTTACAATAATGTTTATAGCTGCAAGGACGGCGGTACATTCATGCAGGGGCGGCTATGCATGTCTCCCGCTAGGGATCCAATCCACCACGTGTCAACATCTAAACCTCTTTCCACACTCTGATCCTCGTAGCACATAACCAACCCAATACCCTCACATAAATTATCTCCTAAATAATTAATACTTAATATCTTTTTAATCATTTGAATTTCTTTAAAATTAATTAATTTTTAAAAAGTTACCTTTTTTAAGTCTTTTAATTTTTATTTTAAAAATTAGTTTTTCATAAATAAATATCACATTTCAACTTATGATTTGTGAATTTTCTTTTATGTCAAATTAATTTTATTTCATTTATCCAATTGGTTTCATTTCTTAAAAAAAATAGTTTTATTTAGTAAATATTTATAAAAATAAATTTAAAAATATATGATAATTAATAAAAATAGTTTAGTACATATAAGTGATAGTAACATGTCTTTATTTATCAAAAAAATAAAATGGTCATTAAATAATTTGGACACGTTGTTTTGAAGAGTTAAAATCAAATTACAGGATTAAAAATATACCAAGTCTTATAATTAAAAAAATAAAAAAATTATTTGTTCCACGGGGCGATGGGGGTGGAGCGTGCCGACAAATGTGTGGGGAAGCATCCTCGAACTGCCGTCATGTTCCGTTTGTGGCATGACAACAGACACAAACGCAGATGTTTTAACCGCCGTTAAGCGATACGCCGCCTCCGTAGGTTGTGTAGTGTCCAGTGAGGGAGCACGTGATGATGTTTTCCTGTTTCGGTGGCGGGCCCCATTGTGGAATCGCGATTGGGGCGGCGCGGGAACAACTCATGGCATACAGTGCAGTCAAATCTAGAAAAATCTCGTTGACCGTGCCGAATATTACACTACAGGAAATGGAATTGGATAGCCATAAAACAAAAGATAAAACAAAACTTCCTTCGTGCTTCGTGCACGTGCGTGCATATGCACGCGCCTGTGCCCTCTTCACAGTACAGCGGCAGGTTAAAATATTAAAACTACATAACAAAATTTAGAGATAGGTGTAATATTAAAGCATCGTAAATGAATTTTTCTTTTAGAAAACTATGAAAAATATATTATAAGACGATGTTCAGTTGTTAATTGATGGTTGTTAACAACGAAGATACGGCAAAGTTAATTAGAAATAAAAAATTATATTATTATAAATCTTATATATATAATTATTTAAATATGGAAATATTATTTAAAATTAAAAAAATTAGTAATATTTAATCATCTTTAACACAATTTATGTGTGTAAATTTATAGTAAAATAATAATTTTATTTTTAAACAATTTCTTGTAAACATTTTCTAAAATATTAGTCTGTATATAAATTTTTTATGCTAGTGTTTAATTATTTTCAAGTTTGGTATTCAACATATCATTTAAAATAAAATAAAAATAAAAAATACGTTAAAAAAATAAAAATAGAAACCTTTTGTAGAATATTGATAGGTAACAAATAAAATATTTTGAAAGTAATATTATTTCATTAATTAGATATTCGTAAACATGGTTACAAGTAGGTTTGATTAATTTTTTTACGCATGGAGAACACTTTTTTTAAATTTCAAATTAATTTTAAAATTTAAAAATATAAACTATTTTTTTCATTAAAATATAATTAGATATGTCTTTGGTCCGAACAAAATAAAATAAGATTGATTAATTAAATAATACATATAATAGATCTTGTTGGATATATAATTCAAATAAATATAAATTAGATTAGACATGTTTTTTTATTTAAAATCAAATTTAAAAATATTGTATTGATATATACATATATATTGTAATGATTTATTAATTATAGTTTAAAAAAATATAACGTTTCAATTATATGATTTACATTTTAAA
Source organism: Sphenostylis stenocarpa (assembly GCA_963425845.1). Lineage (NCBI taxonomy): Eukaryota > Viridiplantae > Streptophyta > Magnoliopsida > Fabales > Fabaceae > Sphenostylis > Sphenostylis stenocarpa. The sequence continues at coordinate 27,904,885 of OY731408.1, forward strand.
ATAAACATTTTTTTAAAAATTATGGAATGATGTTGCACTAATTCATATAGTATGATGTCCAAATATGTTGTCCGCTTGGAACTTTTATTTTTATTTGTTCACTTTCCCTTTGAACCTGTAAGGGACTGTTTGTTTTTGTAAATTTAAATATTACTTCACAACTCCTAAATACATTTGTTGACAAGAAATAGAGTATAAATAAATGTTAAATAGAGATGAAGTTATTTAAAAGTTATATAATTTAATTGATTTAATAAAAATAATGAATATTAAATAAATAAATAATAAGTAAATAAATAATAATAAATTTAATATACTTGTAAGATTTTTTTTTCTTTTTACTCTATCTACCATCCAAATTTTTAATTTTCAACCTCTTGATCATTCTCTTTTCAGTATTGGTCAACCAAAATTTTGAAAAGATATTTATCGATGTATAATATTTGTATTTTTATATTTTGGTAAAATAATTCTTTAGATGTATCCATTGTCTATTTTTTTAGTTAAATAAACTTATAATAAATTTTTTTAAATATTTATTATAACATATCTAATATTTGAATTTAAAATACTTTAACAGATATAAATATAAAATTTATTATTTTATTGTAGTTTTTTATTATATAAATATGTATTGTTTTCTGGTCTTGAAGAAAATCATCTAGGTTAATCTCTTTAAAGTTTCGTCGCACTAAAATTATAAAGTGTAAAAAATTATTAATTGATCATGTTTTTAAAATAAAATAAGTTGTTTTTGTTATGATCCTTAATAATATGATTTATTTGTTGATTAATTTTTTTAGCATGTTTGGACATGAAAAAGTATCTTTTAGATTTATATGCAAGAAAAATTAGATTTTTAAATAAAAAAAAGTGAATTTTTTTAATAAAAAATAAAATATTAGATTAAAAGATGTGAATGTTTAAAAAAGTGTCTGTTTGAACCATAATTGTGTATATTATTATTGTAGTGGATTTTGTTTAAAAATAATTATGTACAAAAATAAATTTTGCTTATGAAAAAAAAACTAAATTTTTTTGTATAATTCACTCTAAGATTTTAAATTTTATTATAACTTTTGAAATTAATTGAGAAAAATTGTAAAAGAAAGTTATAAGGCTTTAAAATGTCGATGACAATTTTATAATCGTTATTATTATAGCTGTTATTAAAAGTTATGAAATTAATAATGATTTTAACTTGTTCTAAACTATAAATATGATAATATCTTCTATTGCATATATGGTTTTATGATAAATTTTACTCTATCATAACATGTTTAAAATATTTCACTACTTTTTTATTTTTACTTTTTAAATACGATATTAATACAAATCAAAATTTTTCAAACATAATACATTTTTAGTTAAATATTTTTAATTTGACCTCCAACTTTGATTTATTATCCATCTTCGACTTATATGGTAAAACATGAATCGTTTACTTTTTAGAATACTATTTTCTATTCTTGTTTTCCCTCTAGCCAATGTCAAGAACATAAAAAAAAAATTATGATAAAAAGAAAGTAATAATTCAAATCAAAGAGGAAAAAGAGAGTAATAATTCAAATCAAAGAGGAGTGTGATGAAGAGAAAATAGATCAATTGATCATAAAAAGGAGATGAAAAAAAGAAGAAAAATATTAGATTATAAAAAAGAAATAAACAAAATAACAAAAGATACTATAACAATCATAATTAGAACTTTGTTAAAAAAATTTATATATATAAATAAATAACAAGGATTATAAGTAAATTATCATTAAAATGTTAAAAATAATTTAAACAAAAATGTTGTCTTTATTAATAATGATTCATATATAAGTGTGATTCAAATACATGATCTCTTTGTTTTTTTTTGTTTTTTTTTTGTTTTTTTTATTAGTGTGTGTTTTTTTAACGAAAAAATGTTGTTAAATATATTTGTATTAGTATGTACTGTGATTTCTAACATATAATATAAATTTAGTGGTGATACCTGTACTACTAAATATTCGATACAAAATATTCTACTTCTAATAATATCTATAAAAAAAATTACAAGAGAGTAAGATTAAATACGAAATATTCTACTTCTAATAATATCTATAAAAAAAAAACACAAGAGGGTAAGATTAAAGAGAATTTTCCTTTAAATTTTATCATAGAGATTATACTTAATAGAATATTTAAAAAATTTAATTAAAAATTAAAATTGACTCTTTATTTCACCATTAAATTTTTTTAATATAAGAGTTAAGATTACTTATTAATATAAATCTCATATTAAAAACATGGTTAAAATAAAAATAATCTTCTCATACATATTTAAAATTGAAGTGAAAAATGAATATAAAGAAAAATAAATTTATTTATTTATTTATTATTATTATTTAGTCTGAATCCTATTTTAAATTTATTTATTAATATGATAATAAAAATTCGAAAAACTCATAACCGTATAGTGACATGTAATCTATTATGTATAAAAATAACATCTCATAACACTTTTTTTTTAATTAATTGTATATGAGCATGTTGTATTATGTTTATAGTATTTTTTTTCTCCTTCATCACCCTAAACAACAAAGTATTCCATTTTTTTCCGCATGAAAAAAAGGTACTGTAACGATATTGTCCTCTCTAGTCTGCATTTTTCTTCATGCTAATCGAATGAAACAAACTACGTCAATCCTTACTCTCTTTTTTTTCTCACTTTTTATTCTTTTAAAGTCACGAAAACAAATGAGGTAGATCACGAGAAAAAAAAATACATGTTTTACAAGCTTATAAAAAGTTTATCCATAATCAACAACCATCATTATTATTATTATTATTATTATTATTATTATTATTATTATTTTAGATTTGCAATACTCAATGATCCATTTCATGTTTGTTTTTTAAGGAAATGTTATAACTTATACTAATGTGTGATTTTTTTGTCTTAAATAATATTTGAAGAAGAGATAGAAATTTATTATTAAGTTTACTTGAGAGATAAACATCAAATAAATAAATAAATAATTAAATATAAAAAAATAGATTAGTCACTTCTTCATTAAAACTAACTAATTGCCAACCAGAGTTAATCTATTCAAAATTACACAACACAAAAAAAATTTCATGATAAAATTCAACAACTTTGAGGACATTTTGTTATTGCCATTAATAGAACATACGAAGGAGGTGAATTTTATCAAGACAACATATATAAAAAAAAAATTGTACGGATAATTGATATGAATTAGTTATTTGTTTATTGTAAAAGTAGAAAACATTTGTGACACTCTGAGGCCACATGAAAAGAGTAATATGGAATGAAATTAGGAGCAGGAGACTAGTGAGCACAATATTTATGCAAGTGAATCTACGTTGAGTACGCAACAAGCGCCCAAAAGGAGCGTAGCTTTTTTAACGCGCACGCACACACTCTTCTCTCTCTCACCCAACTTTTCGCTATAAAAAACCCCTCCAACACCACAACCATTGTCTCCATCTTTCAAGCCTACAACACTACTCTCTCTCACTTTTTCTCTGTCTCTCAATCTCAAACTCCCCGAAACAACAATAATGGCTCCGAAAGACAACAGATCCAACGTTCTATCGCCCTCCGACCCGACCCGTTTGGACAAAGAGATCCGATACCGCGGGGTCAGGAAGAGACCCTGGGGCCGCTACGCCGCCGAGATCCGCGACCCGGGGAAGAAAACGCGCGTCTGGCTCGGCACCTTCGACACCGCAGAGGAGGCCGCGCGTGCGTACGACGCTGCAGCGCGTGAGTTCCGCGGCGCGAAGGCCAAGACCAATTTCCCCACGCACGCGGAACTCTCCCACGTGGCGCGTAGCCCCAGCCAGAGCAGCACCCTCGAGTCCCCCTCTCCGCCGCCGCCGCCGCCGCTCGACCTCACTCTCAACCCACTCGCCGCCGCCGGCTCGTTGGTGTTCCCTGTCTCCCGCCCCGTGGTTTTCTTTGACGCGTTCGCCCGTGCTGAGGTGCGCGCTTTCGATCTTCCCGTGACCGCGTTTCGCCGCGCCGCCGTCACCGCCCAGAGCGACTCCGACTCGTCTTCTGTCGTTGACTACGAGCGGGTCCCACATCAAAGAGTGGTGTTGGATCTCGACCTTAATGTCCCTCCTCCGCCCGAGGTTGCCTGAACCGGGAAAAGATCCTGTTTTTTCGCCGCATGTTTTTTTTTCACAAATCAGTAGCTGACATGATGGTCGAATTTTTTTTAATGTAAATAGATTATAATTAACCAAACAAAAGGGAAAAAAAAAGGAAAGCAGGTTTAAGTTTTTGTTTCTATTCTGCTTTTTTTCAACAGAAGTAGGGATTTATCCCCTTCCTGTTAAAGCCGTTGCTGTTAACTTTTTTTTATATATATATATAAATTTATATTTTTCTTTCAGTTATATTATTCATTGATGTTTCTGTTTTGTAATAGAACAACGTCAGTGGTAATGGGAAACTGGAATTTGACTACTATGAATAATGATACTAGCTAGACACCTAAATTCTAGAGAGAGAGAAATATATGGATAATAACACTACATGATATCTGTCATATATAATATATGTTTATCCTTTCCTATGAGAGGTGGAATAGTACATATTAGTAATTGGTGTTCAGTATCTTCCCTGCTTGTAACACAAATTAGTGTAATTTTTTATGGAATTCCAACAAACAAGATAGAACATTAATTAGATGCAACGAGAATTAATGGTGGGATATGATGCAGCAGGCAAATGGCCGGCATTGTTGGGCTTTTGTTTATTGATTTATTTTATTTTGAATAATCCATTGTTTTGGTTTTCCTAACGACGGTGGTTTGTGTGACAGTGGGGTCCACTTCTTCTTGGACAGAGTACGGTGTTTGAAATTGAAAAAGCAAAGAAAAAGATGAGAAGAAAAAGGAAGAGTTTTGCAGGTTCATGATGGGAGCGTGGGTCTGGTTTTAAAGGTTCTGATTTTCCAAAATGAAGAAGACGCTTCGTTTCGTCGACCTCGTGATTTGAGGATGCTCTTGTCCCGTTTCGGCGCACATCTCAATGCTTTGTCAATTCTATGGCCACACTTCATATATATAAACATTTAAAGTTAAATTAAGTTTTTTTTTATTAGTTTAACATTGAATTATTAAAATAACCTGTATATAAATTATTTGTAATTTTTTTTATTAGCATGGATCCATAGTAGGATCTACCTATTTTTGTATTCCTCTCTTGTATAATTGTTCCTTGGTATATTAAATTCATAATGAGAAAATGATATGCATGTGATTAAATTAATATATACCTGGTCATAATTTTATTACTAATAATTATGTTAATTATAGTAGTAAATTGGTTAACTAAATGTAATAAGAAAACAGTGGAGTACGCGGTAAGGCACGAAAAGTAGAAAGACACGAAAAAAGAATATTAAATAAATGTTTGCCAAACTCGGGACATTATGCTTTTCAAGAAGCGAGAGAAGCATCTCGTTTTCAGATTTATTGTTTTTTTTTTAATTTAAATATTTATATTCATAATTAAAATTTGAAAGGAAAAGGTGTAGAGTTGAAAATGACGTTGGGGACGGCACCGACGGCGAAAACGGTGTGGAGCTTCTTTCTCTTATTAAAGACACTCACTTCACTTTTTTTTTTTAATCTCCTTTTCATTTTATCTTCTTTTGCCTCAACAAACGTCACCAATCTTATTAAAAATATTTATAATTTCTTTGATAGATGTAGGTTTTTTTTAAGGAATTTAATCTATTTCCCCTTTAAACATGATTTACAGAATGATTAAGTCTCTCATAAAGGGTACTTGTGAAATTTTAAAGTTTATATCATATGTTAAATGATTGGAAAAATATCATATGTTAAAAAAATGTATAATAGTAAGCATAAAATTACTGTAATATTGTTTATATGTTGAGTTCAAATTCAATCAATGACTGAATCTTCATTAATGTAAGAAATTGATGTTAAATAGTACTTCAATATTCATTAATGTTAAATGTTATCAAATAAAAAATAAACAATAATTGTATATTTAAATTTTGATCAATGGTTAATACTGAAGTTTCTTTTTATGTCCACTACTATGATAACATTCAAAATTTCATCTAACAGTTAGGGGAAATTCAACTCCAATTTACATGGTTAATTGAACACATTTAAGTTTCTTTTCATGTATTTGACACATGATAATGTTTAAATTTTAATTCAATAATAAAAAATTTGATAAAAGTCGGCTTGATAGTAAGAAAAATATATAAAAAAAGTAAAAAATTTAAATTAAATATGAAAAATTATAGAAACACTTTTATAATTATTTATTATTTATTATTAATTAATGCTTTAAACCTTATTTAACTTCCTACATGTTTCTTCTTATTTTCTTTTTAAAACTATTTATTATTTTCGATGAAAGGAATCTTGAGAGAAAAGTGGGCCCACATGGAAAAACGGTTTCTGGATGGAAGCTTGTTGGAGGCGTGGCGGCCGCTGACAGGTGGGCCCTCTTCCCCTTTCCTTTTCTAATCCGTGAAACTTCTCCCATCATCACGTGCTCAAATATTAATATATTTTCTAAATTAAAATAATAATAATAATGTCTTAGCTTCATTTTTTTGCATCAAATTTTGATTTACATGTACAAAATTCATCTAAGAAACTTATGTTTTGTTTAAAATAGTTTCCAAAATTAAATTATTTTAATAATCAATAGTTAAAAACTATGATAATAACAACTAATTCTTGTTTGGTAGATTGAATGAAAAATATTTCGTTTGATCGCAACAACAAAATCAAGATAAAAATAACATTTATAAATTTATACGGTTAAATCATAATTAAATTAATGAACTATTTTTGTTTTTTCAATAATTTATATAATTTTTAAAATATTTTCCCAAACAATCCTTAAAAGAAATATTTTAAATGTAATATATAAAAAATATATATCACTTACATGATATAACTTATAATTACGCGAACTATGGTTCGTAATTTGTATAATCCAACTCGAGTTTTCTTGGGTGAAGTGAAATGGGCTTTGAAATTTTTATCCAGTATTAAAATTAATTGTTATATATACCTCTCTTTTTTTTAATAGCACCTTCTCTTTTGTCAGTATTTTGCCAAAAATGTCAACCTAAACTGCTTTCAGAAGATAAATTAAAATGTATCCTTTCTTTTCAAGATGAATTATTTAAAAAATCAATGATTGGATTTGAAAATTATTTAAGTTATTTTGAAAAAAAATTAAAATCGTATTTACAGACGATTTTTTCAAAAAATGAATCGTTTAAAATCGTTTGTAAATACGATTATTTAGTTTAAATATCGTGAATAAATCGTATTTACACATGAAGAAATCATATTTTAGTTTAAGTCAGTTTGTTTTAATTAATGCTCAAATTCTTCCATTTTTATTCACACCTTGAAATTTAATTGCATTCTAATTGATTATGAAACCTTTTCTTTTTAAAAAATATTGTTAATTAGGTTAGAGTTAAGTTATTTGTCTTAAAATATAATAAAATTAAAATACTAATTGTAAAAAGACTAAAATTAAAAGATTGATTAAAGCAAAGTACAACAAGTTTACAATGTTTATTTATAAACAAAATAAAAGCTCAAAGTATCTGTCTGAAATTTTTATTTTTTGTATCGTAAAAAGAATATAAAAACTATTGAAAAAAAATATTATTACAATTGTGCGAATTAACCTCTAACTAGTTTTCTCTTACACAAATTTAATCTGAGAAGCAAAACCAGTGAAAAAATAAAAGAAAAATCTTTGTTGAATTTTTCATCCTACCAGTAACTCAGTACCACGTGACCGTTTTCCTCTCTCCCTTGATAGAATCCTTCACAGGTCTCTTTCTCTCTCTATCTTCGTAGTTCATACTAATCTTCAGTTGTATAATTGTTATTATTTTTTATTACCTTTACCTTGGTAAGCGAATGCTGAAAAATAGTGAGTGGTGACATCAAAGGGTGTCTTTCAAAACCGAAGAAAATGGGGAGAATCTTCACGGTGGAGCTGGAGGGCAGGTCCTATGGCTGCAAGTCCTGCAAAACCCACCTGGCCCTTGCTGATGATCTAATCTCTCGTGTACTTCTTTTTCTCTAACTTTACTCAATGAGAATGGCCTTTTATCTAACATCATTATTTGAGAAGGGGTTTGTGAGGTTATCTGAAACGGTCATAAAGAGCAATTTGTCCTGTTTAAAACAACAGTATGTCATTTCATTTCATTTTTCTTATGTTGGTATGTGAAAATTTGTGCCTTTGTTATATTGGGTCCGTGAGATTCGATAGTTATGGTTATATGAGAGAAGAATAGCCTTGATTGCTAGAACTCAAGCTTCGATACATCGATTATTTATGTTGAGTTGGGTGTGAAGCGTTTACAATTATAGGGTTTGGTTTACCACTCATACAAAGAACAATGTTTGATCCTTGCAATCAGTTTGGTCTGCCAAAGGTTGGAAATTGTGGTCATGCGGTGATTGTTGGGATCCTTCATGTTGTGTGAAATTGTGAAGAAATAAAGTTGACGGGACTACAATTATAAATGTGGAGTTCCCAAAAACCTTAAGATTGCAGGTGAATTGTGATCACAAACTTGTTTTAAGTTAACCTTTTTCATGTTAAAATCATCCCTTAATTTTCCACCCTAATTTTGTGGGGTGTACCAAACTGTCCCTTAACCCCAGAGTCACAGAAGGTTATACTTTTACTGTTTTAAACGTTTCTAATCTGAAGATTGCACACATCATCCCTGAAAAATTTCACCCTAATTTTTATGGGGTGCGTCAAAGTGACCCTTAATCCTAGAGTAACAAATTATTAGACCTTCACTGCTGCTTTGAAATTTTCTAATATGAAGATTGCATCATTCCACGGAATCTAGATGACTGGGTTATTGTTTTCTAAATCCAGTGATAAAATACACCTTGCACTTAATGTCAAAATCTGTATCAAAGGATTCAATTGAGTAAGATTGCTATTAATCCAACAGTCCTCTGTAAGTTCTGGGAGAATGGATCGATCTAGTTCTGCTGGCAAAGTTTGCTCTTAGCAGAACTCAAAATATCACCAGTGGCAGTATCATATTTTCATCTCTTAGGTTATCTTTTACGAAATCCCTTTTGCAGAATCATATTCTCATTAACATTCCTATTGCAGATTCTACCACTATTGAAAAACAAGAACACCGTGGCTAATCTGGTGAGAAAGAATGGCTTATATCCTGCCGTTGTCTCTTTGCAGAATGGGGATTAGTTACAATATAGTAACTTATGGGCTCATCTGTTCTTATAATAAGGATAACTATATTGGCAACAAATCATAACGAGAATACTGGTTTGTTACATGAATTGTTAAATATCTTTCACTTTAGTCCTTTTGCTGTTCAATCTTGTTCATGGCTGAATCGAAGGTTACAATTTGCAGTCAAGGAAATATATAACTTAAAAATATCAAGGACAAATTTTTGAATATGAAAATAATTAGATAAGCATTTGTAGGTTTTATGAAACAATTATTACAAAAGGTTTAAGTTGACTAGTGAAGATATAAGAATCACTTCATATCAAATCTTAGGTGCTCCTCACACAAGATCCCTTTAGGCTGGAATCATGATCTTGGGTCATCCTACTTTGTGGTGAAATTCAACTTTTTATTTGAAGATTGAGGGTGGTAAAGATCGAAATCTGTACTTAAACCACAGAACATCTGATACTATCATGAACCAACTATCTCAATAGTTTTAATCCACTAGATGAAGACACATGAAGGGCTTTATATTACATCTTTTAACAACAGGTTGATATGCGAATAGAGGTGTTTACTTAGTAGCTATCCCCATTATAGGTTGAAATTAATCTCAAAGCCAGTATGTTATGTCAAAATGATACAAAAAAGGGAAAATAGGGTCCTTTGTTACATGACTAGAAAAAGACTTAAGAACTCACTGTTGTCTTTCTGACTGTTGCTGGATGTCAGTGCATTGCTTCTTTTTGGGAAATGTACATTAACACCTACTCTGGTTTCTTGAAAATTCACATGATACCCCTGACCTTTTAATGCCTTGAGATAATCCCCTTATAGTACACAATATAGTTTGTTTTTTGGAGAACTGGGATACATGGTCTGACATGTTTCAAACCATTAACGGGTTACTGTGGATGTTAAAACGTAGGAGTGAGATTTAAAAAAATCATGGGGGTATTAGTGTAATTTGTTCATTCTTGTAATACCTGTTTATTTCTCCACTTACTATGGGCGGGTGTTCTCCTTTTTTTTTTTTCATGACTATCGTATACTAAGAGTAGCTTTTAATTACATATAAGTATATCTATGACATGAAAACTGTGTGAGGGGGAAAATGGCAAAGTTAACTTTTTTGCTTCTAATTGAATGCATTATCTCTGTCTTCTAGGTTTTGCTAGGTATCTACCAGAACGGTACTGTAATTGTTATGCTGGATTAAATTATTTGTCATCTTAATATGTGGTCTCTATTCTTCTCAGGCATTTTATTGCCAGCGGGGAAAAGCATATCTCTTCAATAATGTGTGAGTATTTTTCAGTTCTAATGCATTAGTGACAAATGAGTAATGAATTTCAAGTTATGATTCGGTATACAGTAACATAACAACAGCCTTGTGAGTCATGTTATTTAGTGTTTTCATATTACTAGTTAAAAGTTACACTCAAGCATAATTTGATACTGCCATAAATCTTCTAATTATGATGGTCATAATTTGCTTAAGTTAAACTACTTTACTAAATTACATTTTTTAATTTATTTGGAAATGTTTTTTTGTAGGAGTATAAGACTGAGGCATTTGAACCTGTTGTAGTACCTATAAGGATTACTTGCTACCTATATAAACTGGGAATTGTTGTACTTGCTATTTGTATTCTATTTATTTTTATTTATGTTAATTGATTTAACATAGATATTCAAGTCATGTTTTTTTTTTTAAGAATTTCATGTGAGATTAATGATTGATAACAGAAAAATTTGCATTGCAAAATTCTTAATTAGTTGATAACTTTTCCAGTCCATGTAAAATGGGTTTAAAATAGCTATCGATTCAGATGGGTGGCTCTTATTGATCAATGGAGACCGGGAGTGAAATCATGGTTTGAGTATTGAAATTCTCGTCTTTTGCATTGTTTAGATAAGCATGTGCTTTTGTGCATACCCTGGGTAACTTCAACATCCATGATATATTGACACTAGATTGTAATTTTAAATGATTGTGACATTGAACTCCTGATTCTTTGCATATAGGAGCAAGTTGTTTGTAGTGTTACTGATTTTGTGAATGTATGGAAGCAATGCATGAAGTATCGGGAACATGTGCCTAGAAAGAAAATAAAGCTAATTTGAAATGATTCATGCATTTTATGTATTAACAGTAAATGACTTAGGCATAGGAAACAAAAAAGGTAATCATGAATTAGTAAGTAAGCTCAACTTCATATATATCTGTTTTCTATGAAAAATATTTGACTTGATGCTTGCTAATGCATTTCTGTTTTGCACATTATTGTTAATGAAAAGCAGGCACTAGATTAAGGGCATGCTTTGGTAAAAACCTTAGTTCAGTGCTTATTCAATATAGGGCTTATCACTAGCGAGAGCTTATGTTATAAGCACTTAATTCTGTTAGCTTATCTTTGATTGATTAAACTTGTGACCTCCTACATAAACTCCTTAACCTTTAGAATCACCATAAACTCGTTGAAAATAGCCAAAAAGAAATTGTAGGAAGGTCACAAGCCTTATCATAAGCTTAATCCAACACCTTCCATTTTGAGCTGAAGTTCTTGGATCAGAAAATAAGCTTCGGAGAAGCTCTTTCAAACACATGCTAAGAGCTCATTCCTAACTACGCTAGTTTAGGAATTGTTTGGATCTAGTTTTTCTTAGATAAAATATAACTGCATCTGAAGTTTCCAATTCTTATGGGTATGCTTTTGTCTTCAACCCCATGATCTAGTGTGAACTTCACGATTGGAGCGCTAGAGGAAAGGATGATGCTTTCGGGACTGCATACTGTGGCAGATATCTATTGTTGTTGCTGCGGTCAAATAGTTGGCTGGAAATATGTAATTCTCCTCCTACCTGTTTCTTTTTGGTGTACAAAATATCTAAATGGATGTTTTAGGTGAAGTCTCTTGTGAAGTTTATTTGCATGGGTTACCGGAAAGTTTTTCATGTAAAGTCTATGTTCACTCTTTGTTCCAGCTTTCTGTCACACTTTTGACCCCTTTAAAACTGCACTACTGTCTCAGGAGTCTGCACATGAGAGAAGTCAAAAGTATAAAGAGGGGAAGTTTGTTCTTGAAAGGTATAATATTGTCACAATTTGAGTTATACTTCATTCTCCATACTGGGTTTATACTGATTGTGCATATTGTGCACTTCCATGTAAACAGAGGAAGGATTGTTGATGAAATTGATTTCTCCGCTGAATTCCATATTGAGAGCTGTGTCAGCATGAGTGATGCTGAAGATGCTTAATCATATTAAAATATTATGTACTTATCAGATAATGTGAAAAGAATGGACAGTTTTTTTTATGTGAAAATAATGTAGAACCATGGAAATGTTCAGAATAAAAAATTGTTACGCAATATCTTAGTAATAGTAGGTAAAAGAAGTAGAATTCTCAATGGTATTTAATCTATGTAGGGCGAAAGAGATGAATATGTTGTTTCAGATTCTCCCTTCTATCATAAATAGGGTTCTGACGGAAGGCAAAAATGGTTTAAAAAAATAGCAGAAGAGCTATCAATATCGTTTATTAAATGAAGTTACAGAAAACTTGAAAAAAAAATAAAAATTTTTTGAAACCAAATTTGAGAGTCCAGAAATTGATTAATATCCTAAGACGTCTGTGATTAAAAGAGTAAAACTTTTTCTATTTTGTTAAACCAATAGATATAGTATTAATATTTTAACAACATTTTCAACAACCAAAGGTTTATCACTTATATCATGTTTTTGGTCAATTAGGCTCCTTCTCCTATCTTTATTCGAAATTTCTGCTCCACATTGTTTTGGTTTTAATGTATTTAGTTTTCTTGTTTTCAAGCTTGTGACTTAATTTTCACCTCAATCCTCTCTATATTTATATATACTTAACTCTATATTTATATATACTTAACTTTAAAAGGTGAGAAATTTACATTATTTCTTGCATGAAAGTTCCAAAAGGTTTCAAAATTAGAGTGAAAATTTACATTTTTATGGGTTTAGTTTGGGATTTTTTTACTTTACAGAAAAAAAAGGTGGTACTACTCACTATTTCTTTTTTGACTTCGTTAATTATCTCTCTTCATTTTTATATATTGGATGATCTTTTGTTAAGCTTGCATGAAATTTCCTCAACTTAGGATGGATGTTTTCACATTGACTGACCAAGAAGGATATATTATCGGTGTTATTCAAAATTTATGTTTAAATGTCTAGCTATTACTAATTAACATTTTTTTTTATTTTCTATCTTGAAATACAGAATTTTTAACTTAATTACACATTTTGTTCTGCTTTCACAATTTTGTAAAATTTGTTCACTAATCAGTTGTTTCAATATTCAAAATTTCACACATATTTGTTCTTTTGTTACTTCACTATACTTTGTTATTAATGACCAACATCACACTTTATGTGAAAATAGAAAAACAATTGAGTTTAAAACTTAAATTTTCACGCAATTTATTCCGGTAATAAAACAAAATAATTGAAACTGAGATTATATATATATATATATATATATATGAAAAAAAAATCTCGTTTCACGGTATAATTTTGTATTTTTAAAAACTATATTCAAATATTGAATTTGAAACATATGAATGAATATTCTATTATTATTTTGCATTATATATATATATATATATATATATATATATATATATTTTTTTTTTTTTTTTCTGGCCCTAGTCAATGAATATGCCACTCTTATTCAACTGTTTAATAATTTTAAATTAGCTTCTCCGTTATTAGTTAATTACTATAGAGAAAATAGAAGTAGTCGATGAACATACTTTATTTTGATTTGGTAAATTTGTGTGATACAAGTAATAATTAATCGAAAATGTTGGATTGAGAACCTAAACATTTTCCAAATAACCGCTCTTATTAATTAAATAATAATATATAATATTATATAAATATATTTGAGTTGATGAATGGATATAATTATACTCATAATTACTATAAACATCAATTTTACTTTATGAAAAAATGCAAGTGATACTGATAACTCGATTAAAAATATTTGTTTTTTTATATAAATATATTTTCGAATATATCCTTAGTTTTTTTTTTAAATTACAGAGATGAAAATATTTTATATAAATTTAATATTTATATATTTATCTAAAATTTATTGATTTTAGTCTAAAATTTTCTCGCAATTTTTAAACTTTAGTCTAAAACAAATTTCTAATAAGATCATTAATAAATTTTAATAATTTATTTAATACTCTTCTAATTCAATTTCCCACTCAAAATTATAATGAAATAGGTAAAAATACATATGTAAAGTTGCTACCTAAATGTTTGCAATCCTTGAAGTATGATTTTAGACTAAAGCTTCTCCTTAGTTTACTGAACTCTAGTATTTCTACTGTTAATGTTCCATTAAATTTCTCAAAAAGCAAAGACTACTTGTTTCCTTAATTTAAGGTTAATCAGGCACCTTTCACATAATTTGGTTGTGTTTTTTATAATGGTTAGTTTCTGTATTTCTTTTTATTGTATACAAACATCACCTTCATATTCAATCTTCTCTTTTTTTTTTTTTCATCTATGTATTCTGGCTCTAGGACGTGTATTGTATCCCAAACATTCAAATAATTGCAGGAATAAAAGAAGAAAAAAGAGAAACTCCAGCATCAAAGCCATTTGGTATCTGCCTTGCATCTGCTGTGACTGTCAGAATATTCAACTAATAATTGTTGAATTTTAATTGTAAGTTGTCGTTTTCTTTGGCTTGCATATTTATTCAGTTGATAAACCAATAGTAATTAGTATATTGAAGCTTTCTTCACCAATTAATTATAGTAACTGGTAGAATCTTAAGCTTGATTGGAAACATAGTGATGTTTTACCATTAGTAATTAGCAGACATGAGTTGAATTCTATATTGAGAAGATATAAAAGAGTTAAACTATGTACAAGTGACAAAAACTTAATTATAAAACTAATAGCTTAAAGTTTTGAATGGAAAAAAATATCATACTCATAATTACATTCATAAATATAAATACACTAGATGTTGGTAAAAAATCTGACATACAACTATTCATTATTAATTATCTTTTAAAATATTAATTGTTAATATGTAGGAAGGAACTTCGAAGATGAACACGACAAGCGAAGATAGGTCGAGGGTTAACTCTGCTGCTCAAGAGGGAGACGTAGATCGCCTCTACACAGTGATTCAAGAAAATCCACACGTCTTGGAGGACATAGATTCCATACCGTTTGTAGACACACCACTGCACGTTGCTGCATCTGTTGGGCATCTTCCATTTGCTACTGAGATCATGAGACTAAAACCATCCTTTGCATGGAAACTAAATCCACAAGGGTTCACCGCCATCCACCTTGCTCTGCAAAACGGCCATGAAAGAATGGTCCTCAGATTTGTAGCCATCAACAACGACCTTGCTCGTGCCAAAGGGAGGAAAGGGCGTACTCCTCTTCATTTCGTAAGTAAGAAAGGAGACATCGACCTTTTGATTAGGTTTCTTCAGCTTTGTCCAGATTCCATTGCAGATGTGACAATTAAAAATGAGAGTGCAATGCACATTGCTGCGAGATGTGGACAGTTTGAGGCTCTTCAAGTCTTAGTTGGGTGGCTCATGAGAACTTCCCGAAATGGTTGGAGACAAGAATGTTGAACTGGAAAGATGAAGAAGGAAATACCATTTTGCATGTTTTGAAAATGATTTACAGGTAATATCATGCATGAACTCCTATCACACCTCTCAATTTGAAAGTTGAAGATTGTTACACTATCTGTACTATGGATATGTGAAACTTTTTTACATAAACATTTAAAAAATACCTACCTTGTTTCTACATCATATTAGAATAAAATATTTTGAAATTTAACTTAGTCTCTAATTGCTTTTGTCTTTTTATATCTAGCCTGTAATAGTTATGTAGTTCACTAATTCCTCGAAATTAACCAGATGGTTGAATTGTTGGTAAAGACTACGATGGATTTGAAAGCCAAGAATTTTGAGGGACGATCAGCATTTGATGTAGCAACTAATGAAGAGATGAGAGGTATATTAATAGGGGCAAAAGCAAAGTCGTCGGTCCCTAATGTATCCAACTTTGCAGATAAATTAAAATCGAAGATCCCAGTGATGAAAGAATAAGTGTTACAATTCTTCGCATTGCGAGTGGAATAACAGAGGAGCAACGTAATGCTTATATGATAATTGCTACTCTTGTTATGACTACCACATATGAATCAGTTATGAGTCCCCCTGGTGGAGTTTATCAGGCTAGTGCCGGGGACAAAAATGCAACCACGATTTCTACAAGTGGTACCCAAAGGAAGGGTGCTGGGATATCGGTGTTGTCTGAAGTTTCTTTCTTTATGTTATCAAATATGTTTTCTTTTCTCATATCAAGTGCAACCATCTTTATTACACGTTCTACTGTGTTTGCCAATTTATTTCTTCACCCATATTTATCTCTTCTCTACGCTTCTGATATCTCCTTCCGTAGTTATGCAATCGGTTGCTCTTTTTTTCGTATACCTATTTAGCCTTGTGGCCATATTTCTTATCAAGAGTTTGTTTTTGACATATCGTATATGAGCAAAATTTGTATGATTAAGATTGCTGTAATAGGTGTGCACCTCGCAAAATTGATGCTCCAACTCCTGGTAGTAATTGAATAATAATTTACTCGTTCACCTATTATGGTTATTTTATTTATTCATTGTTTAATCTTAGTCGATTATGCGTTGGCGATCGCACTATATCTTGTGTTTGATTGAATTTCTGTGTTTTAGTTGTGGCTTAGGGTTTATTCCTACCTGTCTCTAATGTAGATCTCAGGTGATTAGGAAGTTGATACACTATAATTAGGAGAAGGAATACACTTTTAATACAAGTGATATTACTGCAAATATTTTCTTGTTCAAGAAAGAATGTGTTGTTATTTAAACAAAAGTGAAGAAGAATGTTAGTATATATATAATTTACTAAAAATAAGAATTAGAGATTTATTATTATTTTTTAATCTAATATTATTTTAAACAATTAGATTACAAAAAACATACATGATGTACACCTTAAAAGACTACATTCAGATTTTTCGTTTGTTTCTTGGGGCTCACAACCTCATCGCTTCTGTACGAGAGTGAAAGAGCATTCAGAATAAGCAGGTTGAATTGTGACCTCATGAAAAATCGAAACATGATAACTCAAGTTGCGTTATTTCCGAAGTCTTGTTATTACTTAGGATCCTTTTAACACTAACATATGTCCCTTGAGTCTTATGAGTAAGATCAACTTCTACATTTTCAGTCATCTAAGCTTTCAAAGACAATCTCTTCTATTCCAAGAGAATGCTTTCGAAGAGTGCTCAAGAACAATTCTGAAGATTCTATGCGTATATTATACATTTTCACCCGTTTTTCTAAATTATCATGAACAAAATAAATTGGCAGAGCCAATTCAGAAATCCAAAAACAAAACTTTACTGTCATAAATTATCGGAAACAAAAAATTCATGTAATGAAGCCATTAATAGGTAAATTCTCAAAATTAAACACATAACAATAATTTTAGAAGTAATATTCATGGATTAAAATACATAAAAGAAAAGAATAAATTACTCTAACACACAAATTTCAGATTGTACATGACACCTTTTTTTTAACTTTCACAGCAACCTCTTAATAAGGTAAAAAATATTTTTTTTTTCAAACAATTAAGGACAGTTATTTAATGAATAAGAAGTCTCAGTAAAATGATTTTCAAACAATTAAAGTAGCGTAGGAAGAGGAAAAATGAAGGGTATCATGTACAATTTAAACAAATTACAGGAGGTATCAATGTAATTTAGCACGCTCGGATACCAAATGACATTTCTTTTAAGGCAGGGAATTATGCTTTGGAGTGCCCCTGCAATTTTTATGCTTGGTAGACGAACTACAACCAACGATGACAATGATCACTAGAAAATTTACTGGGTGGCATTAAACTGCACGAGGGATTGCCTGCCAACTATTAAACCTACTCATTGATCACTTAATGAGTCATCACATATTCAAATATATTCTTTTCCTACCGCTCACGCAGGCCCATTCATCCATTTTGGACACTTCTATGTCTTCTAAGAATGGTGAATATCTTTCTATGATGTACTGGACCTAGATAAAACACAAGGGCAATGACCTCAGGTGCATGATGGAATTGAGAAGCAGTATCCTCTATAGTAACCCCAAGTACCAACAAACACAAGGAAGCATTTTGAATAAGAAAATACAAACGCTTTAATTAAATTACCTGCTCGGATAAGATGCCAGAGAGACCAACAACAGCTCCAGGTTTTGCATAAGATATAATTTCATCAGCAAGATCCATTAAAGGATTTAAGAGGATATTTGCAACAACCACATCAAACTTAGCCCTGTCAGTGGTGACTGTGTGTGCCTCACAAATGTTTTCCCCCTCCATAACTCCAAATGTGGAGTTATCTTTGGAGGATGAAGAGATTTTGCTAGTAATCAAGTGCAGTTGCATTTTGTCTGCTCTGATGTTGTTCAGGGAAGCGTTCCGAGATGCTGATGCAATTGCTTCTGAATCTATATCAACTCCAACAGCAAAGGAAGCTCCCAACTGGTAAACAACAGGATGTCAAAATTGGAATTGAAGAGTCAGCTATAAAATATAAAATGTAAGCAACATCAAGAAGCTGCTACACAAATTTTGGCAGTATTTTCTAAACCAGAGGGAAGAATGGGAAGCATACAAAGCATTTGCTTTTCAAAATACGTAGATAACTGGATGCACATATGTACCAGTAAAAATTGCATTTTTTATTTTCCTTTTATAAAACAAACATTATTTCCAGTTGAAGATGCTTACCCACTTTGTACGTCAATCAGTTTCCACAGTATAAAACAATATTATTCTTGAGGGGATATGGAAAACCATTGACCAACCAAATCAATTCATATATATAGACGCATACTGTCTCTGTATTCATATCTGATCTTGACATACATATCTATGTGAATTTAAAGTTAAATAATTTTCTGTCATGTTCCATGCAACATTTTCTAATCAAATTTACAGCGTAAACATTTTATTATGATTAATATACAAGAAAACAAACCAAAAAGTGCATGATCCTGGCAATATGTTAACACTGGTCTGTATAGTAAAGGTTTTGCAGAGAAGCAGTAGTCAACCACACTATTTATGCCCACGTGAAGGTAGAAGAAAAAACAAATCGGGAGAAAAGTAAAGTTACAATGGACATATGATCGTCTTCTGATCCTGAGCATGTTGCTCCTTAAGAACTCTTTTCATTTTAGTTCAGTTCTTAAGTTATATAGAGTAAAAATCCACTACCTTGAGAGCTGCAATAGCAAGAATTCCAGTTCCCGTGCCATAGTCAAGAATGTGCTCCCCTCCTTTTATACAACCATTTAAGAGTAATAGACAGAGTTTGGTAGTGCTGTGTTCCCCTGTTCCAAAGGCTAGTCCAGGATTTACAATTATATTTATTGCTTGAACATCCTGTATAAAAATTCAGGATTGATTAGCAGATAATCCATTACAGTTTTCAGCTTCACCATCACTCGGAATATTTAATTTAAAGAGGGCAAAAATATAACAAGGAGAAGTTGCAAAACAAACAAATGAATAGAGATGGAAAGCAATATGCAATCATAAAAAGTTAGCAATTCACCATGGATAGAGAAAGTTTAAGAAAGTACCAGTGGAGTACACCACTGGGGCACCACCCATAGCCCTTCAGTAACTTGAACTGGATGAAGTGATTCCTGTAAGCTTGAATTGTCAATGTATTTTCAAAAACAAATCTATCTTTTGATAATTTTCATCATTGTCAATGATTTCCCATGTTACAGCACGTTGTACATAAGAATGTTAAGGATTAAAAACAGTATAGTGCTGGTTGAGAAAAATGAATAATTAGTAATAAGTAGTCAGAGATAGGTCTTTTATATCATCAATACTTTTCCTTCACACGGATCATAACTTTGCACAGAAAACCAGTTTCTGGTTCACACAGGATACTGCTATGAATATTTCCTTGTGCGCTATGGTTAGAATTTTTTTTTTTTTTGAGAAACACTGAAGAAGACAGAAGTTCTTCCACCCTATTTCAGAGTAAAAAACAAAGAAAGACATCCTTTCTCATGAAAAACTACGAAGAAGTCATGTTATCTCATCTTATAGGAGTAGATCTACTAGGTAGGTGGCAGAAGAAATGTGAAATTACGCAATAAATATATACTAAGCTTTAATGGAATCTGCCCGGGCATTACGTTTTAGTAACATGACAAGAAAATCACACAACAATAGAGTTGAATGAAAGAACAAAAGATTGACCTGAGATCTCTTAATCCAGTCGTCCTCCTCATAAATTTTAACTTCATATCTGGGTATCTCCTTCAAACCAATAGAATCAGCTGCACGTGACATGCTCACATTTATATCCTCAACTTCAGGAAATATTGAACTAATGCAAATCTGCAGGAAATATCACATCGATATAAGCAAGTGAGAAACAGCCTAGTGACAAACTGAAAATTATAATTTTTAGAATGATTAGAGATTTAATTATTTTGCACGATTTGGATTTTATATTTATGAATAGTTCTAAGACATGGATCATATAACATTATAGGATATCAATCAAGTAGGGTGGTTTTAAACAAATCATGAATTGAATTTAATAAGTTACAGATCAATTTTCGATGGGGATTATTGCACTAGTGCAGTTATGATTCTTATGGTTTTCTATATTGACCTGTACTTATTTACAAGTTGATCATCTCAGATTATCTATTAGCTTTTGTTTACCACCCTTATATTTTTTCCCTTCACATCTAAATTCTTCTACCTCTTTGTCCCACGTTAACAGGATGGCATAAAACAAAATTTAGCCTTCCTTCTTTAACAGGTAAGTCTTGTGGGCTATAAATACTATGGTCAACGATTATGCTTCAACATATGTTTCCTCTACCACTGGCTGAGGATAAAATTAGTGTTTGACTTGAGTTAACAGTTGAAGCATTTGGTCATTTTGACTTGTCCCTGCAGATTCCTTACCCAGCCTCTATAGGTGTATCACCATCAACACATAAGAACCATACTCCTTTGTCACTGCTAACTAGTAGACTCTCTTTCGCCAATACCTCCAACTTGATCTCCTCATTGCACTTCATAAAATCATATGATCCATTTGTAATCTATCTCCTCATTTAGTTAACTTGAACTGTCGTTGCTTATCTCTTTCCTGTTATGTTTGTCTTTGTTCCTTCTCTTTTCTGTTTGATACTGAAACTAAAGGTGAAGCCTTGGACCAACCTGGTTAGAGACATGTTATGATTGATGAGATGTGTGCTCATCGAAATAATGGAACTTAGGACACCTTGTTTTGGAAAAACATGTTGATTGCAGCTGGATTTTGACAATGAAAATGATGGCAAAGTTGACTGGGTCAGGCCTCCTGGTGTCATACAGGTTACACAGATTTTACCATTGGCCTTTGTACAACCAATATATTTTTTCTCTATGGTGATCTTTAGGAAAAGGTATATATGGAGCAATCTCCTAGATTTTTTGTCCAGGGAAATCTCAATGACATCTCTGTCTTCACTGGAATTCTGAATATGGTCCCAACCAATTCCCAAATCGTGGCTTTTCAGATTTAGCGCTGGGGTTTAGATTTTGGTATGATTAGGAGTAAGATTGACCACTCGGTCTTCTATCACCAATCAGATGCAAGATGCATTATTTGATGGTGTATGCTATTGATTATGACGTTGTCATTAGAAGTAGTGATGATGGTATTACTTAGGTGTTGCACCTTTGTTATCATTTTCACACATAAGACCTCGGAAGACTACAATTCATCTTGGGGATAGATATAACAATTCAAAAGTGGTATTTTGATTTCTTAGAATTATGCGATAAACATTTTAGTGGAAACAGGGCTAATGAATGTTAAACGTTTGCTAAGTCAGGGGGAATCATTTTCTAATCCTTAATGATGTAGAAGATATGATAACTAAATTATCTCACTATCACTCATTCTAAATATCTCCGTTGTCCGTAAGTATGGTAGGTCAGTTTCTTGACTCTTATGTACAAGACACCGGGATGTGGTATTTCACATCCTGAAATATACAACCCGAGCCCCAAAGAAAGGTCGATTCTATGAAGACAAAAGTCATGCTCAAGTTGTGGGATATTCAAATGCTGATAGGGTAAGCTCTCCCACCAAGAAGAGGTCCACCTTTGTTATTGCTTCTTTATTGGTGGTAATCTGATTAGAAGCAGGAAGACGTAGTTGCAAAATCAAAATCATGAGCTTAAGCAGAGTATCGACTGCATTAGAAATTATTATTATATGGTATATATTCCACATTTTATTGCGTGCGGTCATTCTTTCCTACAAATTCAATTAATATTCTAATAGGAAAAGGAAAAACCTTTACCACAATCTGGTGGACTTAAGCACAAGAAGAAAGTCTAGCCTAAATGACTAGTCCATTAGGTAGGAGAATTACCACATCAAGTACTTTATCCAACTTAATGAGACTCCTAATCATGAACATAACCCCCATTTAGTTGGAATTGAAACAAATAAAACAACAAATTTGATAAGATACAAAAGCACACAACAAATATTATAAGGAAAAAAAATTAAAATAAGAAATAAAATGTAAAACAGAAAAATCAGCAAGTTTACCTCATCGGTACTTTGAGAGACATCATCTTGATCCATGCTAACTGAACTTGCACCAAAGCATAAAAGAGCTTCAGCAAGCACGTCCTTGTCAGCACAAAGTGGAAGGGTGGTCAAACATATTGGCAACATAACATTTTATGCAATAATATGTTCAAAATTAACATAAACATGTTATTGAAGTGTAGCAGACACTTCCTTCCACACAGACCACATACTCCAGTTGCTTAAAAATACACTCTAGCTCCCTAGTCCTATCCAAATTACCATTCATATCAGTTTAGTGGAAGGAATACAGTAAAAAAAAAAACTTTTGTTCTCCTAAACCTAAAGATTAACACCTTTGCCAGTTTGGTGGCTGTTTAACTGGTGGCAAACCATCATTAACACCTTATAAATTGGCCAAGTTCTGTGTGAAAATAATCATAACAAAACACGCCCAAATAACACGAATATCAGAAATATTAGTCTAAACCACAAACTAAACTTAAATTTTAAACAAGTGTATCTATTTTCTTTCGGCACCATCAACCTAGGCAGAGTTATTCAATATGACAACAAACACCGATTCAGGACATGGGTGTTATTTAATAAATTTCTCCTTAAACAGTCCAGCATTAAGAAAATAAAAAGGATAATTAAAATAAATTACAACCATAAACTAAAGAGTAAATGGCCCATTAGGTCCTGGTAAATTACAACCTTTATTTATTTTTCAGAAAAAAAAAAAAAAACGCTTCAGAAAACGGAAAAGAACATTAAGCAAGTAAAAAACTTATTTTATTTTTCCTCTGATTTTATTCAAGCACTGACTTAAAAGAGAAAAAGGAACAAGGTAAAACTAAAAGAAGCTTACTGCAGTGTCTTTAGGACAGTGAATCACAACGGAAGTATAAGGAGCGGTTGGAGTCAAGGACGTGTCCGATAGAGTTGGGGACGAAGAAGCTGCGGAAAACATTGCATTCGTAACTGAGGCACGAAGATTGACACGGAAATGGGGACGCCATGGGTACCTTGCAATTTTGTGATGGGTGGAGAGAATGGGAACAACCGATGGGTAGTGTACGAGGTGGCGGGAAAGGGTGGGAGAATGAGCGCCAATTATGCACGTTAACTGTTTGAGGAAATGCCACGCTGCCATTTCCCTGTCCCACTTTAACTTCGCTTCAAGAAGTTCATCAAATCCACGACAACACAATATTTGAAGGTAGAATTTACGCGTTGAAAAGGGTTATGATATATTTACAGTATAATTTTTCCAAACATTCATTTAATCATTTATTTTTAGAGTTTTATATTATTATTTATCTATTTTATTTTATTTTTTTCTCCATCAATCAATTAAAAAATATATATTACAATTATAAAACTACCTGCTCTCCATCAATGAACTAAAAAGATAATATATTACAATTATAAAATTACTAAATGAAAAATAATATTTACAAATATAAAATAAGTAAAAACCATTGATTGTATAAAGTTATAAATAATAACTAAATTAAGTTAAAAAATTATAACGAAAATATATTGTTAATTTATAAAAAAAGTGATAGTTATAAATATTATAAAAATAATTATTTCTTATCATCAAATTGGGAAATATATTTTAGTTTTGATTAACATAATTCAATCTTCTTCCAAATATCATTTATTAACCAATCGTACAATAATGCATTCATATTATTACCATGTGTTTCAAAGTCATAACTTATTATTACCAAGCCTTTTATATATATTATTTTGATTTTTTTTATGTTAAATACAATTCTAACATGAATTCAGGAGACATAAATTGATGTCGAATCAAGATATTATCATCATGAAAATTTATGTTGGTTATCTTTTGATCCTACATAAATTTCGTTATTTTTCTTAATATTCTATTTGTTTTTAATAAATAATAATTCAAAAATATAATAATATAATATAAACTATACAAACTAAATTAATACATAAATTTAACTACTTAAAGGTAAACATTATAAAACTAAACTAATACAAAAACTAAGTTATCTAAATGTTAAACTGCATAATACAATACAATACAAACAATAATTTATTAAATACTAAAAATGTTGAATGAAAAACTTTGTTCATTACTTTTTATTTCGTTTAATATCATGTTCTGACCATATAGATGAATAAATCTTGAAATACTTGAAATATTAATTTGACTCCTATTAACATTCAATACGCATAAAGATAAATGAGCTTAACAAATATTGAAAGCAATTATCTTTATCTAAGAATCAGCTTATACCCGCATAAACTATGACTCTCATCCAATATATGATATAGTAGTCATGCTTATTACACTAAATTGAGAAACAAAACATAATATTATTTTCAAAATTTAAATACAAGAATATAACATTTTTCTCTTTTTCACTACTTTTGTCTATTACATGTGCTTAGGAGTATATTTTGCAAAACTTGTTGGGACAAATCCCCTTTGGGTATTTGCCCTCTCTTCTTCGTTTTTTTTTCCTTTGTTTCATATTTTGTTCATCCAAATCCAACATCGGAGTCAAAACTTATCCCTCTACGAACATTTTTCTATTTTATTTTTATCATCATAAAATCCTAAACCCTATATACCATAATAATATTCTCTTCATATCATACCATATCATTTTTTTCTTACTTACTTATTACTATTATGTAATTAATATACAAATAACAAAAAACATGTGATTTAAACAACTAAACCGAAAACATAAAAATGCGAGTGTATAAACCATAAATTCACTTAAACATATAAATGAATGATCACAAACTACAATAGTTCAATTTCAATAACATTCCAAATATTTATGTAATAACGTGATTGATATCCCAAAAACAATTATGGATTCAATTTCAACATAAAAGAAGAGACATAAAATACTAACATTAAATATAAAAAAAACGCTTTAAAACTCGAATTTAATCGAAAAAAAAAACATTGTCAATCATCATAAATGGGACACAATGTATGTGTTTTCATCACTTATCGTGGTCGAAATGTACCTTAAAAGGAGTCTGTCTAAAACCTTCACGTGCGGAAGAGAAAAAGAAGTCTTTAAGTGATTAAAACGCTACTTTTACATTGAACTTCATAGGGACCAACTTAAAAGTTGTTATTTACGTCTATTAGAGAGTCACTAGATATAAAAATAAGCTTTTATGACTTTTAAGAGGTTCGACATAAAAGTAACGTTTCTTACTTGTAAAAATATCAGTGTATTTTTTTTAAGTTAGTTATTTTTTAGTTTAACGAGAGTTGGGTAACGTAAAAAAATCTATTTTATACTAGTGTATATATGCTTATTTTTTTTTTTTTAATTTAAGTTGATGGCTTTTGTTTTTCTATGAATTTTGTTCTCAGATAATTTCTTGATGAAAAAAATGTGAAACAAGTGAAAGATAACTAAAATATGGCAAATATAAAGATTGTAGTTGTTTTACATAAGAGTTGTGATAAGTCTAAGTCTAAATATTAGTTGTTTCTTATAATTGCATGTCCTTCAACTATTACGTAAATTAAAAAGTCAACGTTTCTCATTTCATTTTCAACTACAAAATGCCGCGTCATCCAGGCACAGGTTGCACATAAATTGTATCATTGAATAATATATTTTATTTTATGTAGTTAACATATATACTGAATAAATGCATTTAAAATAGATAAGTAATACTATATTTAAACTTATAATAAATAAATATTTTGATATACAAAGGTCACCTAACATTTTTTTTCAACTCAAATAGAATAAAAAGTATTTACTAGTTTCTCATCACCTAACAAAACAACCCAATTTTTTTTTCCTTTGTAATAGCAACTTGTTTCCTCACATATTAATAAAAAAGATTCCAACACATAGTCTTCTTTCATAAGTCAAACATACACACAATTCTTTGAGAAAGCCAAGAAACACCCCAAAAAAAACCATGGAGGCTGCAGCTCGAGAGGGACGCATAGCTAGTCTTTACAGAATGATTGAGGTGAATCCACGTGTTTTAGAAGATATAGATTCAATACCATTTGTTGAAACTCCCTTGCATGTTGCTGCACGTTTAGGGCATGTTGAGTTTGGCATCGAGATCATGACATTAAAACCTTCATTTGCTTGGAAACTCAATCCCCAAGGACTCAGACCCATCCACCTTGCTCTACAGCGTGACCACACCACAATGGTCCTTCGTCTCATAGACATGGACAAAGAACTGGTTCGAGCCAAAATGAGAGAAGGTCTCACTCTTCTGCATATGGCAAGTCAATCCGGAGAAATAGACCTTTTAACTAAGTTTCTCAAAGCTTGTCCAGATTCCGTTAAAGATTTGACTGTTCGAAGTGAGACTGCACTGCATTCTGCCGTCAGAAATAACCAAATGGAGGCTCTTAAGTTCTTAATTAGATGGCTTCAGACAAATACTGTTGAGATGGAACCCATCCTGAACCAGAAAGACGAGGAGGGCAACACCATTTTACACATTGCAGCATCCAACAATGACACGGAGGTATCTATCTCTATGAATTTAGTATTGATTTCATGTCAGGGTATTAAAAAGTCACAACGAGATAGATAAAGAGAGTTAAGTGTAATTTATAATTTGGTCATATATGAATCTCCAACAATGCGAAAAATCAATTTTCATATTGTGAACAATCTTGAGATTGTACAGGCAATGAAATTGTTGATGAAGGTTAGGAGGATGGATGTAGATGCCAAGAACTTGCAGGGCCAAAGAGCATTAGACATAACAGACAATGCAGAAATGAAGAAGAAACTGGGGAGGGCTGAAGAAAGTGCTAGGAAGATTAAGACACTACGTTCGTTAATCTTATCAATGAATGAGGGGCTAATTCGAAAAACTGGTATGAGACAGAACATGTCGAAGGAGATGCGCAGCGCGTACTTGGTGGTGGCTACTCTTGTTGCAACCGCCACTTATCATGCAGCACTGAGTCCACCTGGTGGACTTCATCAGATTGATGCAGCTGGGACTAATAACACTCTCATTCACGGTCATGTGGCATCAAATTCATCAAAAATTTATGAAGGGAAATCAGTGATGTCAAACGAGAACTTCGTGGCGTTTTCAACCATGAATATGTGTGCCTTTGTTCTATCCACTCTCACTATTATCGGTCTTTTGCCTAAGAATGTTGCATGGCTTCTACTGTATGCGTCAACATGGCTCCTTATAATCAATTTCTACTTCTCTATGACGGTCACATCTCCCACTGATCTCACCACAAACCTCGTGGCCTGCATTTTCTGTGTCTTTGTTCTATTCTTCGCGGTGGTGCCTATTCCTTTTTTTGTCACAGGTTACATGTTATTTATTTTAGATTAATTGTCTTTTTATTTTAATTGTGCAAATTATGCATTGAAGTAAATGCAAAATGTGTGATTGTGTTTTATGTCACGTTCATGGATGTTTAATATCAATATTTGATTGGTTAAAAAAGTCTATTTCAAACTTGAGATTAAATAAACAGACAAGAATCATATTTGACAAAGTTAATTGCTATAACTAAAACTACACATTTGTAATATCTGATTATTTATTGATGCAACTGAAATTTGTAAGACTATAAGTCCACTTGCTTTCCATATTTTATATTTTGTCATTGTATTTTGCATTTAGTTTTCTTAAAACTGATAGTTATTTATATATGCATTAATACTTGTTTAATGTACAATAGCGCATAGGAAGCTAATATACAACTTTGATTGTGTACAGGCAATGAAATTGTTGATGAAGGTTACCATGGAGGTAGATCCTAAGGGTGAAACAACATTAAGGTTAAGTAATATATTAAGGTTATGTAATATGCTATATATCATCAAAAGTTTGAAGATTGAATGTATAAAATTATTTTGGTTATTTATATTTGTAATTGGTATAATATTTTAAGGGTTATTTACAAGCTTTTATAATATCTTCACTACAAGAAAAAACACATTTAGCCACCGAAATTAGCGATCGATTTAATTTTGGTCGCAATTAGCGACCGATTCGATGACCACTTTAATTCGGTCGCAATTAGCGACCGATTCAGCGAACACTTTAATTCAGTCGCAATTAGCGACCGAAATAGCGACCAAAATTTGGCGTCGCAAAATTTCGGTCGCTAAATCGGTGACTATTTTATACTAAAATAAAAAAATCATTTAGCGACCGATTTAGCGACCGAAATACAAATTGAAATAGTGACCGAATTAAAATCGATCGCTAATGAGAAAATAGCGACCGAATTGAAATTGGTCGCTAATGAATATTATTTTTTTATTATATTTAAATTTATTTTTTTATAAATATACTTTAATTGTTTTAGTATATTTTTTACAATTTATTTTTTAAAAGTAATTTATTTTTTAAAAATAATTTAATTTTTAAAATATACTTTAAAAGTGGCATTCTCGGGTTGTATTTTGCTTGAGCGACACTTGTCTCGCTCGAGCGAAACGCCCTCGCACAAAAGTGACATTCTCGAGTTGTATTTCGCTTGAGCGACACTTGTCTCGCTCGAGTGAAACGCCCCCTGCACAAAAATGACATTCTCGGGTTGTATTTCGCTTGAGCGACACTAGTCTCGCTCGAGCGAAACGCCCCCTGCACAAAATTGGCATTCTCGGGTTGTATTTCGCTTGAACGACACTGGTCTCGCTCGAGCGATATCTGATGAAAAAATGTATCAATAAATAAATAAAATATAGTTAGATAGCAGTTAAGGTTTAACCGCTATTAGAAGTGCTCTTTTAAGAGCGGTTCCAGTGGAACCGCTATCATATACAACCACATTTTTTTATTATGATCGATTACATTTTCAAATGATCGATCATATTTGAAAATATATAATAGCGGTTAAGGTTTAACCGCTATTAGATGTTAACTTTAAGAGCGGTTCCAGTGGAACCGCTATCATATATAACCACATTTTTCATTTTCGTATACATCCCACTCGCACCACTTATCCCCAAATAACCCTAACTCTCGCGCCTCACTCACCCATTCCTCTTAACCTTGCAAATCCCACGGCCAGTATCTCCTCCTCACTCCCGGCGAGCCCTAGCCCCCTCACTGCTCCCCCCAAGTCAGCCCTGACCCTAATCCAACCTCCACCAAAGCTCCTCGTCAACCGGACGCCACCCTGTGAGCCACCACGCCACACCTCTGTTCTTAACCTCCTCCGCAGCCCCTGCCACCGAAACGACCTTCAGAATATATGTAAAACATGTGCTTGAATGTATATTCAACCAAGGTTTGGCTTGTTTGAATGTATATATTGTTATTCTCTTGCATTGTGAATAATATAGGAGAGATATTTGACAGAATTTCTTTATCGTTTGTTGTAGGTGGATTTGTGAAGTAGATAGGTTCTTCGATCCCTCTTACTCGCGAATTTGGTGGTGCTTGACGGACCAATTTGGGAACTTGTTGAGACTGTACGCCCTCGGGTTAACCATTTGTAATTTGTTTTAATTATCTCGTTGGATCTTAGTGAAAAGAAATTTCATAATTATTGGGTTTACTTACACAATTATTTGTTGGTCTGTATCATATGTACTGCATAAGTAGTGGATAAATACCTTGGAAATAATGTATTAGAAAAACGTAAGTATCTGCATCACATGAAGTGAATAATGCAGTTTCACTTATGCTGATTGTTGTAGTTAATTTGCAAGAATAGAAAAAACATAAGTAGTGCATCACATAAAGTGAATAATGCAGTTTCACTTATGTTGATTGTTGTAGTTAATTTGCAAGAATAGAAAAACATAAGTAGTGCATCACATAAAGTGAATAATGCAGTTTCACTTATGCTTGATTGTTGTAGTTAATTTGCAAGAATAGAAAAACATAAGTAAGTGCATCACATAAAGTGAATAATGCAGTTTCACTTATCGTCGTTGTAGTTAATTTGCAAGAATAGAAAAACATAAGTAGTGCATCACATAAAGTGAATAATGCAGTTTCACTTATGCTGATTGTTGTGGTTAGTTTGCAAGAATGGAGATCCCCGTTGGTAGAATGTGGATGTATCAAAGATTGGATGGTAACAAACATCTAACAGATGAATTTAGAGAAGGAGTGTATAATTTCCTACAATATGTTATTGCTCAACCTATGTTTCAAGAACAAGGTGAAATGTTAAGATGTCCTTGTGTTAAATGTAAGTGTAAAGTTTTCAAGTTTGTTGATCAAGTTGCATGGGATCTTTATCAAGAGGGATTAATGCCTAATTATTATTGGTGGACAAACCACGGTGAAGAGTCACCGGAATTTCCTGCAGTGGTTGTTGAGAGATCACATGGAACTTTTCAACAAAGGGAAGAATTATGTCCTTTCCATCAAATGATTATGGATCATGTCAGACCGTCACTTGGATACCAACTTCAAACCGAGAGTGAAATTAGAGAAGAGGACATGGCAGAAAACCCTGATACTCAAAAATTCTTTGACATGCTTGCTAGCTGCGCAAGCACCATTGTGGGAAGGATGTACACATCACTCCGAATTGTCGAGCATCTTTGGAAGCTCTAAGCTTGAAATCCGATTATAATATGGCTGAAGGATGTTTTAATAGAATGGTCCAATTTATGGGAGAGACTATGCTAGAAGATCATCGAATGGCTACGAATTTTAACCAAGCTAAGAAGTCAGTGATAAAATTGGGTTTGGGTTGTCTCAAAATTGATTGTTGTCCAAACGGATGCACGTTGTATTATAATGAAAATTCATCTAAAAATATAACTAATTGTTTGATATGCGGAATGGATCGATACAAGATTATCACTAGGAGGGAGTTGAGAAAAAGATTTCTATTAAAAAAATGTGGTACTTTCCAATTATTCCTAGACTCAAAAGGTTATACTCTTCAATGGCCATTGCACCTCACATGAGATGGCATAGCGAGAATGAAAAGGACCCCAATATTATGTGTCATCCATCGGATGGGGAAGCTTGGAAGCACTTTGACACTCTTCACGCAGAGTTTAGTCAAGACCCAAGAAATGTCGGATTAGGGTTATGTGCTTGATGGGTTTAATCCTTTTGGTCGAGTATGGCAAAAGTTATTCTTGTTGGCCGATTATCCTAACTCCATACAATCTTCCACCTACCATGTGGATGAAGAGAGAATTTATGTTTTTGACAATTTTAATTCCAGGTCCTTCAAATCCAAAGCATAAGATTGATGTATTCTTGCAACCACTTATAGATGATTTGTGCACCTTATGGAATGAAGGGATATTGACTTATGATGTGTCATTGAGGCAAAATTTTATATGAAAGTCTGCTTTGATGTGGACAATTAATGACTTCCCGACTTATGGCATGTTATCGAGTTGGACGATTCGTTGGTAGACTTGCTTGTCCTATATGTATGGAAAGAACAAAGACATTTTCTCTTAGTCATAGCCACAAGATCTCCTATTTTGATTGTCACCGTCAATTTCTTTCACAAGACCATCCATTTAGGAGGAATAAAAAGACATTCAAGAAGAATGTTGTTGAGATTGGTCCCCCTCCTCCACGTTTATCTAGTCTTGATGTCTGGAATAGGGTGGCACACTTACCAGTTTGCTATGAATTACAACAAGTAGACAATATTGCGAGGATATGGTATTACACATAATTGGAAGAAACAAAGTATTTTTTGGAGGTTGCCTTATTGGAAAACCCAACTTTTACGTCATAATATTGATGTTATGCACACAGAAAGAAATGTGTTCATGAATGTGTTTGACACTGTCATGGATATCAAAGGCAAAACTAAGGATACAAACAAGGCTCGATTGGATGTAGCTGAAATATGTAATCGAAAAGAGCTAGAATTGAAAGACATTGGACGTGGAAAACTTATCAAACCAAAGGCAGCATATGCTTTCACCAATCCCAAAGACTCTCTATTTGTAAGTGGGTTAAAGAACTTAAATTGCCAGATGGATATGCTTCCAATTTGGGTAGATGTGTCGACTTGAATCAAGGAAAGTTACATGGTATGAAAAGTCATGATTGTCATGTGTTCATGCAACGATTACTTCCAATTGCGTTTGATTCGTTGCCAAAATTAATTTGGAAAGTACTAGTTGAACTTAGTCTTTTCTTTAGAGAATTGACTTCCACAACACTAAATATTGAACACTTACGAGTTATGGAAGAAAATATACCTGTCTTATTGTGTAAATTGGAACAAATATTCCCACCAAGCTTCTTTGATTCATTGGAACATCTTCCAATTCATCTACCTTATGAGGCAAAGGTTGGTGGTCCAGTTCAATATCGTTGGATGTATCCTTTTGAGAGGTATCTTTACACTAACTACTCACCCTCCATTTCTAAAGTATTTTATATATTCTTTAAAGACTCCATTTTTGTATTCTTTTTTAGATTCTTACACTCCTTAAAAAAGAAAGTGAAGAATAAAGCTAGGGTGGAGGGCTCTATTTGTGAAGCTTACTTGGTGGAAGAAACATCTACATTTGCCTCATTTTATTATCCTGATCATGTTGAAACAAGAAGGACTAGGATTCCTAGAAATGTTCATGTAGGTGAAGGTTCTTCATCCCCTCCTCCTATTTCAATTTTCAACTACCAGGAAGACCAATTGGAAAATCTCAAACATATTTTCTCGCACCAAAGAGACTATGATGCTTTGTCGAATTATATGTTCTTCAAAATTGTGAAGAGGTTCAACCATATTTTAAGTAAGATGTTTTCACTCCTCTCACATCAAAATTACTCATGTTACTTTGTGTGGTTTGAGTAATTTGTTACGTGTTTGCGATATTTATATTGAATATTTAAGACAGCTAAATCCTAGTATTTACGGTGCCCAAATTGACCAAGACATTTCATCCCATTTTCCTAAATGGTTTAAAAAATATGTAAGTTTTTGACTTATATGTCTTACAAATATTTATTCTGACTTACATAGTCTAATGTGTAAAGGACTTTCTTGTCTTTAGGTTCTAAATCCAGAAAATAATATTGAAGATCCATTATTGGTTAATTTGGCATGGGGTCCCAAGAGAAAAGTTGAATCATGGCCTATGTATGTTATCAATGGATACAAATTCCACACTTATTGTTTGGAGTGAAGGCATGAATTCCTGTAACTATGGTGTTTATGTACGAGGAACCAATGGTCAATTAGAGTCGATTTTTATGGATTATTGTCTAATATTATTCAATTAGAGTATACTTGGTTTGTCATTGATGAATTTAGTTCTCTTTCGAGTGTGAATGACTTGACAATACTCTTAATATAGGAACCAAAGTAGATAATAAGTATGAAATCGTGGAAGTAAAGCAATCACGAAGATATAATAAAGCATATGATCCTTTCATATTTGCACTGACAAGCGAGAACAAGTTTATTACACAAGTTATCCAGGAGGGACACCGAGGTTGGTTGGGTGTAATAAAGACAAAATCTCGTAGTAGAATCATTGATAATATAGTCACTCAAGTTGAGCATGAGACTCCATACCAAGATGATGAGCTTGTAGGACTTGAAGTAGTGCTTCGTGTTGATCCTAACTTCATTGATGATTCCCTTGCTGATGTTAATGGTGGGGGAGAAGAAATAAATATACAATTACTAAATGAAAGAAATATAGATGAAGATGAGGATAAATATATTTCAAGTGAGGATGAGGCTGAGAGTGATTTTGATGATACGAGATACTTCGGTAATTCATGCATTAAAATTATTTTTACAATTGTTATATTTGATTATACACCTTTATTTAATATTGCATATATATACATATATATATTGATATGATTATGATTTAATTATTTGCGGTGAATGAGTGGTAAGCTAACCGACACGTTTGGGTGTAGAAAACAAAATCGGGTAATTCATTGTTTCAATTGTTTAATTTTATGCATGTTACATATGTAATAAGATCCGCTTGTAGATGCCACAAAGGGGTAGAAGTGGTGGTCGTAGACCACCTCATCGTGGTGGTCGAGGTGTACTTGTTGATGATAGAGGTTCACCCAGCCCTAACTCTCCTAGTTACGTTCGACCAAGATCCATGGAGTATACTAATCCTATGTTTGTAGAACGCACACCTCCCTCAACTCGAGCAAGAATCTCCTGTAGCTATAGTATGAGAAACAATTCCTACTACCTTCTCTACGAGGCGACATTTGGTCAACCTACACAGTACACTGGTCGAGTCACAGCCGAGGTTGAGTGCGGAAATATGGTTGATCAAAGGTCATGGTTACAAGCGAGACAAAGGAGAGTAAATATGTTTTAATTTAATTATAATTCTTTAATATGAAATTTCTTAATAATATCAATCCCACAATATGTTTCAACACAGGTTTATACCAACGAAATGGTCCTCCTGCTATAATCTCTAGAATCATCAAACAAAAATTTGATGAACCAAGTCCCACTTGGAGAAAGGTTTCACTTAAGCTTCGAGATAGATGGTTTGGAGAGTTCAAGGTAATTTGAATTATAGTTACATTAAACAATGTCATTTCATTCTTATAAATTAAATGTTTGTTGTGTATTTTATTTATGCGAGAAAGAGTATATATGGGATGTGGAACAAGAGCAAGCCATAAGATCTGTTTTTGATAAGAAAGGTTCTCGAATTTTAAAAAACTCAATGAACAAAGTTAGGAATGGTAAGGATACGGGAATCTGGATACCGCCGGTTGTTCGAGCATCTTTGGACTTACATTGGAGTTCTCCAGATTTCCAAAACAAGAGTGTCATTGCCAAGGCTAATCGAGTTGTTGATAAGGGTGCCTCGACTTATCGTGGGGGTTCCATATCTACTGCAGCTCACTTTGAGAAGATGGTAAGTTTATTATATTTTTATATAAGTAATTTAATAAAATATATTACACTTTAGGTAATGAATTTTGTCTCATTTTAATGTGTAGACTACGGAGTTTCAACATGAACCAACCGTTTGGGAGGTTGTTGAGAGGACAAAGAAATTAAAGACTGGACAATGGGTCAATGAAAAAACTCGTTATTTTGCTTGTATGTTTAACATCTAAGTTATAGTTTATTATTCAATATATGTTTTCTTCATAATAATTATATTTCACTTCATTTTTAGGAACAATATATGCAGTAGCAGAAGCAGATCCATCAACATAACTTGCGTGAAGGCTCATCTTCACAAGAGTCTCCTATTGTCTCTATTGATGATAATGAAATATACATTTCGAGTTGTTGGAGGTGAAAATAAAAAAGGAAATGTGTATGGACTTGGTACATTGAGCAAAAAGTTCACTACTACATCGGGTTCTCAATCTTCTATTATTCAAACTCCAGTACTTCATCAAATTGAACAAATGCGTGAGACTATTGAAAAGTTAAATGTTGAATTGGTGGCAAAGCATAATAAGGAGAAGACACTTCAAGAAGAGATGCGAGGAGTTGAGGAACAACCAACACCAACAAGATGAGCGAGATGAAGCTTATTTTACAACATATTCAAATGAATAGTCATCCTACTACAAGTCAACATGACACCGACAATATACCGGAGGACTAATTTTCAATTTTATGATATTAACATTTTGAATCTTAAGTAGTTGTTTAGAAACATTTTATTTCTGTTATGACTTTGAATTGTTCTTATTATGATTTGAATAATTTGACTTTAGTTCTTAAGTTTTCATTTGTGTTCTGTTTGGATGAATTAAGTAGGTACAAATTTTGTAAAATTGGATATACAAAATTTTAAACGAAAATTTTCAGATTTGGTTAGATTAGCGACCAAATTTTTGGTCGCTACAAATTTATTATAATATACAATTTAATTTTAGCGATCGATTTAGCAACCAATTTAAATTATTATTTAAATAATTCAATTAATGTATTAGCGATCGATTATATCCGATCGCTATTATTTTTAACTTTGTCTCCAATTTAGCGATCGATTTACTATATTAATTTACTGTCGCTATTTTTGCGACTAATTTAGCGATCGATTTTAATTATTATTTACATAATTATATTAATATATTAGCGACCGAATATATCGATCGCTATTTTTTAAAACTTTACCACCGATTTAGCGTACCGATTTATTATATTAATTTCGGTCGCTATTTTGGTCTTCAATGAATAACTCGACCAAATTATTTAGCGACCACTTTAGCGATCACCTTATCGAGTCGCTAACAAATTAGCGACTTGCCCTTTTGCGACCAACCATTTCGGTCATTAGCTGAATAGCTGACCGATTTTTTCGGTCGCTAATAGCGTTTTTTCTTGTAGTGCTTTAAGGTAATTCATAATGCAAAAATAAAATAAAATAATTTAGTTATGAAGTTATCTTTATTTTTATTTACCTTCTTCAAGTCTATCTATAATATTTAGAAGATTTACAAATATTAATTGGTTCATCCTTTTTGAGATGATACTATGAGTTTGAATTGAGATGCCCTCTATGTAATTCATTATATATTTTTCTTATATTCCTCATTCATTCTAGAAAATTATTCTACTACATGATCTTTCATGATTCTCGCATAATAACATAAATCATAATAAAGAGATTAACTTTAATTCATGAAAGATATCATATAATAACATAAATCATAATAAGGATAATAAGGAGACTAACATTGATCTATGGGAAATATTCAATAAGAATACGTTCTTCAATATCTTTGTTCTCCAACCTCTTTTCTCCAATCTATCTATTTATCTTTCTATTCTCTTGTCATACTTTTATGATGACTTACTGTGAGAAGAACCTTATGGTTAGAGATAAAATCATAATCCTCTTTATTAACCAACGTCCATGAAGTTGGTTACCATAAGTTTTTATTTTATTTTATTCTAACTTCCCATAATAATCAATAAGTCCTTATATTTTATTAAATTACATTTTGGTCCATCATTATATTTCACATAAGTCACATAATAGAATGAATTAATTAAATTAATTCTAACATTCTCCCACTTGACTCATGTGATGTGATACCATTCCGTGATTTAATACTTAAGTCATAATACACATTAAAATACCTTACATAAATTGATTCTATCATTATTCATAATTAAAGATACATCTATAACAAGAATAATGACGGTTACATGTCATTCAATTGAGATGCTCCCTTCTATGTATTACTATATTATCTCTTTCTCCTTAATATGACTTTATAATGAAAGTCCATAATGAGTTCAAACATAATATCATTTTCAATAATAATTATATAATTTGTTTTCGTCATCAAGTCCTAAAGTAAAAGTCCGTAACCAATTAGCCTAAACTGTGATTTCAAAGCATGCCACAAATTCAACTTCCATGGTGGATGCAGCAAACTGCTTCACACTTTTCCATGAAATAGCTTCTCTAGCTAAAAGATACACATAACCAAATGTAGACTTTCGTGTATCCATATTACACGTAAAATTTGAATATGTATATCCAATCACCTCAAGGTGATCAGCTTTCCTATTTGTAATCATATAATTCTTTGTTCCTTGTAAGTATCTTAAGAATTTCTTTGCAGCTTTCTAATGATCTAGTCTAGGATTACTCTCATATTTACCCAACATACCAATTGTAAAACTAATATATGGCCTTGTATATGTTTGAGCATACATCAAACTCCTAACAATAGATGCATAAGGGATATTTTTTATCTATTTTTGTTCCAAGTCATTCTTAAGACATTGCATGAGACTAAATTTGTCTTCGTTCTGTATTGGAACGAGAGATGTTAAACATTTATCCATTTTTAAACTTTCTAAAACATTATTAATATATGCTTTTTGAGACAAACCAAACCGTCATTGAGATCTATCATGGAATATTTCCATTCCTATAACATGTTATGTCTCACCCATATATTTCATTTCAAAGTTGTTAGAGAGAAACTTTTTAGTCTCACTTAATAGACTAAGATCATTAGTCGCAAGCAAGATATCATCAACATACGGAATGAGAAATATAAACTTGCTCCCATCGATCTTCGATATATATATATATATATATATATATATATATATATATATATATATATATACACTACAAGAAAAAATCATTTTAGCGATCGAAATTAATATATCAAATTGGTCGTTAAATCGATGACAAAGTTAAAAAAATAGCAACTGATTTAAGTTATATATTTTTTAGAAGTTTAACTTATTATTAGGTTTATTGTCATTGTCGGGATTCAAACCCAATACCTTAGAGTTAAGGATCGAAACTCCAACCATCGAGCTACTTAGGATTTTTTAATAATAACTTACAAATAAATTATATTTATATACAAATAAATGTATATCCAGTATAAATATATAAATATAAAATCTATAAATAAAAATATATTTATATATTTTAATATATATTTAAATATTAATATATTTATATTTTTTAATATATTTTTAAATATTAATATATTAATATAATTTAATATATATTTAAATATTAATATATTTATACATTGATATATTTAAATATTGATATATTGATATATTTATATATTTATATTTTTACATATTTATATCTTTATATTTTTACATATATTTATATCTTTCCATATTTATGTATTTATATATAAAGATATAAAGATATTAGTTTTGTATACAAATAATATTATAATATAGTATATTATACTATTAGTATAGTATACAAATTATATATTAGTATAATATAGTATACAAATTATTAGTTTTGTAATTTATACACTATAAAAATAAATTACAAATATTATAACATAATGGTATATTAATATAATATAATATATTTGTATTCTAATTTTTAATTAAACTAAAATTACGCTAA
The DNA here is from genome assembly GCA_963425845.1 of Sphenostylis stenocarpa. Taxonomy (NCBI): domain Eukaryota; kingdom Viridiplantae; phylum Streptophyta; class Magnoliopsida; order Fabales; family Fabaceae; genus Sphenostylis; species Sphenostylis stenocarpa. The sequence continues at coordinate 27,944,653 of OY731408.1, forward strand.
TAATGTATAATAATATATGAGGGGATAATATTGATATATTGATATATATATATATATATATATATATATATATATATTTATATATTTATATTTTGATATATATATATATATATATATATTGACATATTTATATATTTATTTATATCTTTATACATTTATATCTTTATATATTTATATATTTGAAAAAAAAATTTAAATATTAAATTTTAAAAATAATATTATATTTTTAAAAATAAATATTAGAAAAAGATTTAAAAATATATATAAATTATATTTACATGTACAAAATATTAAAGATATATATTTATATCTTTAAATATTTATATCTTTATATCTTTATATTTTATATCTTTATATCTTTACATATATTTATATCTTTATATCTTTATATCTTCACATATATTTATATCTTTATATCTTTATATATTTACATCTTTATATATATATATATATATATATATATATATATATATCTTTATATATTTATAAAATCTATAAATATAATTATATTTATATATTTTAATATATATTTAAATATTGATATATTTACATATTTATATATTTATATATTTATATATTTAAATATTTATATATTTATATATTTAAATATTGATATATTGATATATTGATATATTAATATATTTATATCTTTATATATTTATATTTTTATATATTTATATTTTTATATCTTTGTATCTTTATATATTTATATCTTTATATATTTATAAAATCTATAAATACAAATATATTTATATATTTTAATATATATTTAAATATTGATATATTAATATATTTATATATTTAAATATTATATTATTTTCATTGTATATAAATTACAAAACTAATAATTTTTTAAAAATTTAATGATAATTTTTTTAACTTATATATTACAAAATATTTTTTAATACTTTAATAAATATAACTTTTTTTAGTATTTTTTAAATGTAGATATCTTTAATATTTTGGACATATAAATATAATTTATACATGTTTTTAAACCTTTTTCTAATATTTGTTTTTAAAAATATAATATCATTTTTAAAATTTTATAGATTTTATATTTATATATTTATATTAGTATAGTATACAAATAATATATTAGTATAGTATAGTATACAAATTATTAATTTTGTAATTTATATACAATGAAAATAATATAATGGTATATTAGTATAGTATATTTGTATTCTAATTTTTAATTAAACTAAAATTATACTAATAATGTATAATAATATATGAGGGGATAATAAATTTAATCAAATTACATTTATCTATATATATATATATATATATATATATATATATATATATATACCTTTTTTAAACTCTATCATTTTTACTATATTATCATCCTCATTTCCTCCCATATTCTATTTTATTTTATAATAATTAGTCTTCTTTTATAGAATACTTTATTTTCTATTTTTATTATTTATTTTCTTATAATTTAAAATAATTAATATTATTTTAACATTCATTTTTATGATTTTTACTATAATAAATCAAATTAAATGATTCGATAATATCAATTAATTAAAATCATCGGATAAAAAATTTAGATAACTACATTAAAATTATTAATTTTAAAAATACAAAATATATTTAAAAAAAAACTCAAATTATAGATTGGAAATAAAATAGAATAAACAAATACTCTTTACTTTATATTATATTTAAGTGTGTGCACAAATGTTGACCTTCTTAACTATAAAGAAACAGTAGAAAAATATAAAGATAGTATTTGAAGAAGTGAATTTTGAAGATAAAGACTATTTTTATATAAATTTATTCTAGTATATCAATTAACAATAATAATACATAAAATTTAAAAACTAAACTAAAAAAAGTAAGTTTAAATTTATAAAAAAAAAACATTACTAAAAGTATCATATTATATTAAGATTTTCATTATTTTCGATTATTTATAAATTTAAATGTGTTTCATAAATAAAATTATAAATTTAAATGTATTTCCACTTTTAATCCATCATAAATAAAAATAAATAGTCTCTTATAAATGTTGTTCTATTTTAATCCATCATTAAATTTGTTTTATATACGAATTTGATCACTTATCATGTTATTAAAAATTTGGATGAAATAATTATGTATAATATTTTTTTAGTATATTATGTTTTTAAATTTGTTAATAGAGAAAAAGTTTCAGAATTCAAAATGTTAAATACTTTTAAATATTAAAATTGACTTTATAAAAAATTAGGAAAAACAATAATTAATCCAAAAATATAATAATGATAAAAATATTATAAAAAAGAGTTCAAAAATGTATTATAATATTTTCAGTTTTAGTTTAATTATATTTTTAATTCTCAAAGTAGAAAAATATATTGTAATTGTTTTAATTTAATAAAATATAATTTAAATTTTTAATACTAAAATTAAAATATTAAATAATAATAAATTTAATTCTTTAAATTTAGTATTTAGAAACTAAAATTATAGTTTCTCTGTTTTAAAAAATTAAAATAAATATTTAAAAATAAAAACTAGTATTATCTTAAATTTATTAAAAGTATAATTAAATCTCTATTTTCTTATGCAATTTTAGAAATTTTTTAATGAAAATCTAATATATAATAAAGTTAAAATTTTAAAAAGACACAACCTTAATTTTTATTAACTATTTTTAATATAAATTTAAATATATGTTGAATATAAATTTCAAAAAGGCACAACCTTAACTATGTTGAATATAAATTTAAATATATTTTTTATTTATTTAAATATGGTTTATTTTTAGTTTTTATAACATAGATTAATTTTAAATTTTTAACTTTTCTAGGAGTCTATTTTTAATCTTTGTTATTAATTATGTTAAAAATGAAAAATATTAATTAGTATACTTAAACTAACAAATAATTTAAGTAAAGATAAATATATTTTTATAAATAATTTAATTACATAATATATTTATTATCTAATGTATATTGATATAATTTTTTTTTGGTATATCAATTATATGACAACAACCATGATTAAGTAATTAATAATAATAAAGCAATAAATTTAAAAATTAGATTAAAAATAAAGTATTATAAAATAAAATTGTAATAATTTGATTAAAATTGTAATTTTTTAATTAATTAAGTTAATGAGGAATTAAAATGTGATAATTTGATGTGTTTAATTTTTTTAATATAAATTTTTAAAATATAATTTAATTTCAATTGAAATTTTCAATTGAAAAATAAATTAAATAATATTTGTTATTAAATTTTTCTTAAACAATATATTGAATAGTTAATATCACTCTAGTCTTAATTTATTACAATTTAAATTTTTAATAAATTTGATTTATTTTTAATAATTTTTTTATTTTAGTAATTTAAAATTAAAATTAATCTTCATTTTGTTAATCTTGAGACCAAAGTTTATTTATAAAGTATATTTTAAAAATTAAATTATTTTTAAAAAATAAATTACTTTTAAAAAATATACTAAAACAATTAAAGTATATTTATATAAAAAAAATATAATAAAAAAATAATATTCAGATAGCGACCGATTTCAATTCGGTCAGCTATTTTCTCATTAGCGATCGATTTTAATTCGATTACTATTTTAATTTGTAATTCGATCGCTAAATCAGTCGCTAAATGATTTTTTTATTTTAGTATGGAATAACCATCGATTTAGCGACCGAAATTTTGCGACGCAAACTTTTGGTCGCTATTTCGGTCGCTAAATAAAAAAGTGAAACCAAATCATATTTCGGTGGCTAAATTGGTCGCTAAATTGCGACCGAATTAACTCGGTCGTTAAATCGGTCGCTAATTGCGACCGAATTAAAGCGGTTGCTAAATTGGTTGCTAATTGCGACTGAATTTAAATCGGTCGCTAATTTCGATCGCTAAATGTGTTTTTTCTTGTAGTGTTATGGATTATAAATTCTTACTTCTACTTGACAACCTCAAACATATAGGTGTCTCAAACTAGGTTTCCTACTTTTCCATAAGTCAAAAGGAGTATTTTGAACAACTTACTAGAAACCCTGTTTAATAAATACATGGTAGTCTTCAAAGTATACATCCACAATGATACAAGTAAACATAAATTACTTAACATACTCCTAACCATATCCAACCATACAAGTACGCTTAAACAAAGAAACTAAATTTCTAGTGATTCTAGGTACATAAAAAGTATCCATAAGGTCTAAGTGATATTCAATGTCAAGGAACACTACAAGAAAATCGCTTATTCCCGATGGATTTTTACCGACGAATATAAAGTACTTGTGGAAATTGGTCTTACCGACGAATATATCCGTCGGTAAATTAATAATTAGTTACCGACGGATATATCTGTCAGTAAATCCGTCGTTAAATTAATAATTAATTATCGACAGATATATCTGTCGGTAAATCCGTCGATAAATTAACAATTAATTACCGACGGATATATACTGTCGATAAATCCATCGATAAATTAACAATTACTTACTGACGGATATATCCGTCAATAAAATTATATAATAATTACTTAATATTCTAATAAATTAATTATTCACCAAATTAAAAAATTAAAGATTTTTTCTATTTAATAAATTAATTTAATCATAATTAGATTAATTTATAAAATTAAATAATTTTAAAAAATAAATATATAAATATATAAATATATAAATGTATAAATATATAAATGTATAAATATATAAATGTATAAATATACAAATATACAAATATACAAATATACAAATATACAAATATATAAATATACAAATATACAAATATATATATAAATATATAAATATATAAATATACAAATATACAAATATATAAATGTATAAATATAAAAATATAAAATTATAAAAATATAAATTTATTTATTTGTATATAAATATAACTTATTGTAAACTATAATCAAAAAATTCGGTAGCTTAATGATTGGAGTATCGGCCTCCAACTCTAAGATACTTGGGTTTGAATCCTGTCGATGACAATTCTCCTAATCTAAATTATAATTCAAACTTCTAAAAATATAAAAGAGGGGAAATAAATAATAAAAGGGAAGGAGGGGGTGTCTCTAGCAAAATAGGTTTTATAACAAATAAAAAATTTAATAAAAATATTACTGACGAATTTTGTCCGTCGGTAATACAACTTCCATCGGAACCTTCACTTTATTCCCCATGAAGATGAACTTCTCATTTGGGTTTAAGGTTCGGGTTGAAAGGAATCTCTTTCTTTTTTTTAACCAAGTTTTACGCTTTAAGTAGTCCTTTTGAAAATGTCCAGATTTCCCGCATAAATGATATTTGTCATTTTTCTTCTGAATTTTAGTAGAGGACTTGTTAATCTTTAATGATCGTTTACCTTTTTTATGTTTCTTAACAACTTTCTTTTTCAACTCCTTGATTTTTCAGATAATGAATTGAGTGGCTTCCTAGGTCCTTGAGTCCGGTCTCCTCCTGGACTAACATACTCGTGCAATTCATGCACATTTTATTTGTCTTTCAAGTGTTATAGTTCATTTGGAACGAACCATACTTAGCCAGTAATGAGTTCAAAATGAACTGTACAAGACAATTTCCTTCCAAAGTCATTCCAAGAGATTTGAGTCTTGCTGTAATTATAATTCAGACTTCTAAAAATATAAAAGAGGGGAAATAAATAATAAAAAGGAAGGAGGGGGTGTCTCTAGCAAAATAGGTTTTATAATAAATAAAAAATTTAATAAAAATATTACCGACGGATTTTGTCCGTCGGTAATACAACTTCCATCGGAACCTTCACTTTATTCCCCATGAAGACGAACTTCTCATTTGGGTTTAAGGTTTGGGTTGAACGGAATCCCTTTCTTTTTTTGACCAAGTTTTACGCTGTAAGTAGTCCTTTTGAAATGTCCAGACTTCCCGCATAAATGACATTTGTCATTTTTCTTCTAAATTTTAGTAGAAGACTCCTTAATCTTTAATGATCGTTTACCTTTTTTATATTTCTTAACAACTTTCTTTTTCAACTCCTTGATTTTTCAGATAATGAATTGAGTGGCTTCCTAGGTCCTTGAGTCTGGTCTCCTCCTGGACTAACATACTGTGCAATTCATGCACATTTTATTTGTCTTTCAAGTGTTATAGTTCATTTGGAACGAATCATACTTATCCAGTAATGAGTTCAAAATGAACTGCACAAGGCAATTTTCTTCCACTGTCATTCCAACAGATTTGAGTCTTGTTGCAATATTTGTCATCACGATTACATGTTCATGCATACTATGAGAACTATCAAATTTCATGGTGGTGAACGTACTCATCGATGTCCCAGCGAGAGACTTATTAGCGGTTTGGAAGCGGTCTTCCACAAATTTTATAAACTCTTTCGCGTCCTCAGTTTTAGGAAGAATAGACTTAATATTGTTTGCTATACTCATTCGCATAAATATAAGGCTAAATCTATTTAACCTTTCCCAAGCTCTATAATAAGTTTTCTCTTCATTATTACTAACATTAATGATAGCAACCAATTTTTCAACTTGGAAAGTCAAATCAAGATCCAACACACCTAAGTGAAATTGGACTTGTTCACTCCAGTCAGAAAAATTTAACTCATTAAAGACTGAAATAGACGAAGTGAGCGAATGTAGAGATACATGAACAAATACTTCAATTAACAGATGTCTAACATTAACGCTTTGAGTAAAAAAAATTAAACATAAATACAAATTCAAACATAAATAATCATTCTATGTATACTAATATTCTCCTTTGAAAGATCCACTAATACACAAATGCAATGACGCTAACTATTTTATAACATTAATGATAATTAAAATATACATTCACTAGAATCACCTAATACCTATGAGCATATAAATAAAAATAGTGACTCACACAAACTTATCTACCTTCATGCTTATTAATTATAATAACAACTAATCAACCTTTGGGTGATCCTGAAATATCTTATAATAATAAACTTCAATTAACCCATAAATCAATTATTCATAATTTTATCTTTCATATAATGGGTAATTGAAATAAAATCATTAATAATTTGAAATCAAATAACCTTAAAATTTTGGCCACTTTGGTGACTAATAAAATTTATCATGTTTAATTTCTAATAAATAATATATTTGATTGTTATTAAAGATTCATAACATTTTTTATTAATTTTAATAAATATGTATATTATTCACATAATAAAATATTATATGCCATAAATAAAATTGAAATACATAATTTTAATTTATATTATAGGATTGATTTTCAATCCAAGACCTCTATTTACATTTCACATAAAAGTGAAATTGTCATCAATTCAAAACTTTTATGGGCAACTCAAACACAGCCAAAACAATTCAATTCAATTTGTAAAACAAAATTTTCAATTAAAGTATTTATACACGGACACATCCTGTAACAATGACAACCATTCATTTAATTCTAATTATAAACTATCTATAACATACAACTATTGCAAATTAAAAATACATTGTTTATATAATAAAATATCAATATTAATTCTATTGGTGACGTAAATTAATAACATCACTGCACTTGGATCTAACTTTTTAAACATATGCACTTTTGGGAGAAAATTATAATGATATATAATAGATAAAAATTAAATAAATAAATAGCATCATCACCTTTCCGCAAATACCATTATGCATAAAATCTTTAAAATAACCTAATTCAATTAATATTATGATTCATTAGGATATCAAACTTACATATCACGTGCTTTGTTTTCTAATTCACATCATCCAAAATGCAATTACGACTTATGATTTTCAATACCCGTAACCGGACATGTGCAGCGTTGCAATCAAAACACTCAATTAAATTGAATAACACTATTCCATTAATTTCAATCACAAATTCATTCATGCATCCTCTTGACAATTAAATTGGATTTGAAGACATAACCAATGTAGTGACCACACACAATGGAAAATTGTATAACCAATTCATAAATTTATCATACGCAACAGAAAATTAAAATCCCTAAAACTTATAATTAGGATTCATAAATAAATTTGGGGATAAATTAGATTTCACGCTAATTTGATATAGAAATTCCTAAATTCATAATTAGGGTTTATCTTAATTTAGAAAAAACATAATTTCGAAAAAACTATCACTAGAGGAGAATCATAAATCTAATAACAATGGTTCTGATACCACATATACTTCATTATGTAGTTTTCTTACGTTCCTCATTCATTCCATAAAATTACTCTATAGGATCTTTAGATTCATGATTATCACATAATAACATAAATCATAATAATAGGGATGGTAAAGCGGGTCAGCCCGCCTCGTTTTGGCAACTGAGCGGCCGACCCGTTATAGTCACGACGGGCTATAGACCTTGGCCCGCCCCGCCAAGGAGCGAGTTGGTGGGTCGGGCCCGCCATAATTTAGAAAAAAATAATTTATTTTTTAAAATAATTTTTTTAATAAATTTAATAATAAGATTATTATTTGTTTGTCAATAATTCAATATATATATATTATTTCAATTTAATAATATAAATCAATACATTATTTTAAGAAATTATAATTTAGAACAATAATAAAATTTACATAATAATAAATAATAACAAATATATATATATATATATATATATATATAACGTTAAAACTTATAAAATTTATATTTTTTATATTGAAAATTTTAAATACCTATATCTTTTTTATTTGATAAAACTTCATATTAATATTGGTTAAGTAATTCTTACATCTTTAATTCAAGTCATAAAGATAAAAATAATCGGTGCTTAGGATGAATAAGGAGAACAGGAGAGAGAAAGTTATCTTTCAAGTAGGGAGAATATTTCTTGTGAGAGTGAAACTTTTTTAATTCTCTTTTTTAAAATTTTAACTTTATATATTATCTTTATAATTAATTTTATTACAATAAAAAATTGTTTTTTTATTAATTAGGCGGGCCGCAAGTTGGCCCGTCCCGCGGGTTGGCCCGTCGGAATGGCGGCTTAGTGGGGCGGGCCAAAGCTGGCCAGTGGGTTGAAAACACCAACCCGCCCGCCATATTATGGCAGTCGGCCCGCTGGGCCCAACCCGCTTTGTCATCCCTACATAATAAGGAGACTAACATTGATCCATGAGAGATATCCAATGAAAATGTATTCTTCAATGTCTTTGTTTTTCAACCTCTTTTTCTCAATTTATCTCTTTGTCTTATGGCCAAAGATAGAACCCTAATTTTCTTTATTAACTAACATCCATCAAGTTGGTTACCGTAAATTTTTATTTTATTTTATCTTTATTTTCTATAATAACTAATAGATCTTTATATTTAATTAAATCATATTTGAGTCCATCATTATATTTCATATCATTCACATAATAAAATTAAATTAATTCTGACACTTTTAACTTATTTTTCAGCATGATGTAATAATCTTTGTTTATAAGATCTAAGAAACCCTGTCAACTTTTAAAATAAATCTTTAATTTCTTCTATGACAACTACTATAGTGTCAAATTGTTCCATCAAACTAATAAGAATTTTATCAACTTTCTTATTGTCCATTTGTTCCATCAAACTAATAAGAATTTTATCAACTTTCTTATTGTCCATTGTATCTTCATTTGATTTACTTATCGAGACAATCTATTGAAGTATAATTTAAACGTTCTTTTTCATTCTCAAAATCTCTTTTAAGAGATTGAAGTTTGATTGTCCTTATCTTTGTATCTCCTTATTCTTGTTGAAGAATATTACATGTTTTTTTTTTTTTTACTCTTCTCTGGATCATCCTTATAACTCTAACATTGTGATTTTTCTTTTCTCAATGTTGTGATAATGACTTAATTTTTATACCTTGTTTGTATGAAGTACGAGACATTAAAAAACATGAATAAAGTCTTATTTTTATAGCTCAAAAATCATAATTTTTTTTTCAAATAAAAGAAATATTAACTATTAGATTGTAGTCTTTTTAATTTTTTTTACAAGATCTATAATATTATATTAAATGTTACATCACAAAATTCAAATGAATATTTTAATTTGAATATGAAAGTTTATATTGAAGTAAATCTGTATAATTAGAAGATCATAACTTTTAAATTAAAAAATATATATATAATTAGTAAGATGAAAAAAAATTCAAATATATTTTAACTTAGTGTAATGTCATTTATAGATTACTTATTTGTTAACACAACTAGACTTTTTAAGTTGTGATCAATTTTTGGAATAAATATCAAAATATTCTATTAAGATTAGGTTAATGTGTGTTGTTATCTTCTTCTATGAAAATATCTTTTTAGTCGAAGTCTCGTGTGTCTCAATTGTTTTTAGTCGAAGAAAATGTTTGGAAAAATTCCACATTGTCTACCTCAATTATCTAAGTATGATTTATATATATTTGTTGATCATTTTGCTTAATGTCAATTGATCTTAAATTGTATTCTAATATGGTATTAAAGTCGTCTTAATCTCATCTATAGTAATAAACATTTTATTAAAGGTTTCTTCATCTACCTCCATTAGTTTTAGTCGAGTAGATATGTCAAGAAAATTTCACATCATTTACCTTAATTCTCTAGAGTATGCATGAATCATTGCTGAGAAAATCATAAGTTATAATATTAATTTTAATTAATTCCTACGTAAGATAATGTGCGACTTACTTATTATTAATGTATTACAGGATGATTTAGCTGAACAGACCACCCAAGAATCATTTCCCATGATCGGAAGACATATTGACGATAACCATAGGAAGACCAAAAACACCCAAGACATGTGCATGGTAATGGTGGATTCTAGACCCTTCGTGATTACTTTGGTCCACTATCACAGAGGACCATTGCTGACTTTTATAGTTAGGAGGTCTTGCATAAAATGGAGATGCAATTTGAAAAAAAAGTTAAATCAGATACAAAAGTATTTACAAGAAGAGTTTGATGAGAAACTTAAATCTCTTGTTTGCTCTCAGCAATAGACTTAAGGAACACCTCATACATTTTAAGATGATGTTGTTCGAGTCAATACTAAAAGGAGTTGTACTGTTGTTGTAGATCCCTTAAGTGAATATACTCACACTGATGAACCACATAAGTATGAGTTATATGTTAAAGATGATCCCTCGTGTCTACTGACTATTGGTCAAGTTTTTTAGGGTAGTTTAGCCATCCACGGTGTCCCTCTACACGAAGACTAGACGTGGATAGTAGTTGATAAAGTTCATGATATTGATGCTTTAGTGTCTTTTCCTAATGAAAAGATTCAACTAGTGGGGCAGACAAGCAGTACATTCTTAACTTAGCCAAAATGTTTGATGATGTCACTTTTAACACGAACAAAGTTAATATATATATATATATATATATATATATATAATTGTTATAATTTGTTTATGAGTTTATTCGTCACGATAAGCATAGGAGACAAACTGTTATTGATGAGGACCTCACAAAATCTATGGATGATCCCATATCTATGTTTTTTACCATATTGCCATGATTGAGGAAGATGCTATGTCAGATGCAGTGGCACACCAAAGTATTTGGAATTGACAATTTTTTTGTTCTACTGTATATTTTCTTGCCTAACACATAAGAAATTATTGGGGAAATTGCATGTTAAACACTTTCATCATACAATTATGGGTCATGTAATTCATTTTCTTTTATGTTTCTAACATTATAATAACTATATTTAACTTGTTACCCATTATGTTAGGTACATTGACAAATTGAGTGTGGAGCAAGAAAAATCGAAATATATAAATTTATTGAGCCTCAATCCATCTAAAAATATAGAAATACGAAGGTTGAAATTCAGCAATATATGTAAACATGAACAAGCGACTCACAAAGACATATATATTTGGTTCCTTACATTAAAGAATTAGTATTTTAATTAGTATTTTTTAATCATCTTAATTTTATAACTAATTTTTTATGTCATATAATGCAAGTCTTATTGTCAGTTAATTGTAATTATTCTCAAGGATTACACTTGTGGTGTGATTTTGTTTATTGCACCAAAAATCAAGTCAATTAATAAAAAGTCTGTTACAATGGTACCTCTATCTTTGTTATTTATTATGTTTTTAAAGTATAATATATATATATATATATATATATATATATATATATTTTTGAATAATATCTTACTTTATTTCAATTAGAATCATGTTTGGAACTAATCTTAAGATAAATGAAGTGCAAATTTTTTATTTTTGGTCTTTTACTTATAATTGATTCTTGAATGAAGGTAATTGCTTTCAACATTTGTTAAGTTGATTTACCTTTATATGTATTGCATATTAACAGGAGTCAAATTAATGTTTCAGATATTTCAATATTCATCTCCATTATCAAAACATGATATTATACAAGTTAGAAAGCAATGAACAAAGTTTTTTGTTCAAAATTTCTAGTACATAATTTATAAGTTATTATTTATATTATATTGTATTGTATTATGTATTTTAATATTTAGGTAGCTTAGCTTTTGTATTAGCTTAATTTTGTAATATTTAGTTTTTAAGTAGTTTAGTTTTGTACTAGTCTAGCTTTTATAGGTTATATTATATTTATTATAATATATTCTATTGTATTGTATGGTTATATTTTGAATTATTGTCTATTAAAATTTGGTATCTGGATTGTTTATGATTAAAATATGTTTGCAGGTTTTGGTCATAAGATAAAATAAATCGAATATTAAAAAAATGACAAAATTTATGTTAGATGTGTCAACACCCGACATAATAAGATATTAACACACTAACTTAAATTTCGTTCTATTTTTTTATTTTCGAAACTCATTTACGTTTTTTTTTGTTTTTTGTTTTCATGTAAATTGACATTGATTTTTATGTTCAACATAAATATACGTCTTTTACATTAACGTAAAAAAAAACAAAATAACACAAGTAAAAATCCTAGAATATCACAACTTTTTAAATTCAAAATAATATATATAATTAGTAAGATGAAAAAAATTTCAAATTTATTTTAATTTAGTGTAATGCCATTTATATAATTACTTATTTGTTGGCACAACTAGACTTTCTAACTTGTGAACAAGTTTTGGAACAAATATCAAAATTTTCAATCAAGATCATGTTAAAGATTTTGTGGTGTTATCTCTTTATGTGCCTCAATTGTCTTTAGCAGAAGAGAATGTACAAAAAGTTTTACATTATCTATCTCAATTCTTTAACTATGACTTATGTATCTATTGATCACTTTATTTAATATGAATTATTTTTAGATTGTATTCTAGAGTAGTATTAGAATAGTCTTAAATAAACATTTTAATCAAAGTTTCATAATCTATCTCAATTATTTTTAGGTGAGTAAATATGTAAAATAATTTCACATATAGTCAACCTTAATTCTCCAAATGTGTATTTCAACTTATGTCAATTTATCTTAGGTTCAATTTTGATATATCTTTCTTTCCATCTCAGTGTTGTAACTTACTACACAACTTTTTCTACGTGCCACCATCTTGTTCATTGACCAAAGTTTTACAAGAAACTTCAACATAAAATAAGGAAATAAAAAAAACGTGGAATAGTATGTCAGAAAGTTTACCAGTTCATTTAGTATAGCAACAAATTCTTGTCCACTTCAAGTCAGCCATATGGACATAAATTTTCTTGGGGCACCTGTTAAATTGTAATCCATATTTTATGTTCAATTTTAGAAAATTTATTATTATGTGAATGGTATTTGCGCTACCTATATTTTTAGAATATCATTTTCAATTCTGTATCTTTTAAGATATTCATTCATAGACTTGATCGTTTATTGATTTGGATCGAGTATTTATCAATATACTAAGGGTTCCATTCCACTAGTGAAGAAAGCAAGATAATTATTGAAAAATAAATTATTTTAATATGAATTGAGATTAATAATAATTTATATATATATATATAGATATTATATTTTTAAAAAATTAATTCATTAAAATAAATTTTAAAAATAAAATCATAATAAATTAAAATTATAAAATATATAATATCTTAAATACGATAATAAATGTTAACGATAATAATCTTACTCTTTTGACTTAAAATAACCTGAAAATATATTTTAATTATATTAAATTTATTTTAGTTATATTATAAGTTTATCTAATATAATTGTTTATAAATAATATTTTTGTTATTTTCTGAATTTCTTTGAAGAATTATTTCTCCTTTAAAAAATATTAATAATAATTCAAATGTAAAATAGTATATATCTATGTAATTTAATTTTCATGCGCATAAACAATTTACAATAGAAAGCTATTGTTTAAAACGTGAACACAACGAATTTGTTTTCCACGCATTCTTCTTTTACTATGAAGTATTTAATTGTGTTTTTAAAATGTGGTTTCAATTATATCTGAATTTTTTCTATTTTTTCAAAGCAAATCAACATGTTTATTTTTCTTTGAATCATAGTTATACGATATAATTTCCTTAAAAAAATATTAAATTTATCAATTCAAAATTTTGTTAGTTATTGAATTAAAATGAAAATAACGTTATTAATTAACATGTATTCGTATATCTTTATAAAAATGTGTTAGTTTGTTCCGTTTGATCAGTTTCAAAATGTTTATAAAAGTTTTTTTTTTTAAATAAAACCTAGGTCATGTAACATATGATATGATATGACATTTGGTTTGAAAACAAATTAGTTTGAATAAGTCTAACATCATATACGTATTTCACTAATTATTAATATGATTAACTTGTTTAACTTTTTTCTTATTTTGAAGAAGTCTGAACCCCAAGAGGAGTCAACTTAAGAAGAAGAATAAATATAATGGAATTAAAAAAAATGAGTAAAATAATATTATATAATTCACATATTTATTATTTAAAAGCTGATTATTTTATATAATTAATGGAAAGTAAACTAATTCTCCTTAGAAAACTTAACATACATATTTTATACTAAAAAAGTAGTAATTTATAAAATATAAATATAATGAATGTAGGAATTAGATTATTTATACAAAATTTTGTAGAATTTAAAAGTTTATAAGATATATAAAAACTTGAAATGAAAATGTAAGTTGAAGAGTATTTATAAGTGAGATAACACAGCTAGCTGGTGCACATTTTTGGTTCTCAAGAGTTATGGCTTCAAACTTCAAAGTAACTAGTGATAACAATTTGAAAGAAGCTGCACCAGATGGAGATTTAAACCTTCTGTACACATTAATTGAGGAGGATCCACAAGTTTTGGAACACGAAGATTCAATACCATTTGTTGAGACACCTTTGCATACTGCTGCATTATTTGGTAATGTAGGGTTCGCCACTGAGATAATGAGGCTGAAACCTTCATTTGCTTGGAAGCTAAATCAACAAGGATTCACACCTATCCACCTTGCTATGCAACACAACCATAAGAAAATGGTGCTTCGCTTTGTGAACGTTAACAAAGAATTGGTTCGAGCGAAAGGGAGGGAAGGTTTCACCCCGTTGCATTTTGCTAGTCAGATTGGAGAAATTGATCTTCTGGCTAACTTCCTCATGGCTTGTCCTGATTCCATTGAAGATGTGAGCGTTAGATGTGAAACTGCACTTCATGTTGCAGTAAAATATCAACAGTATGAGGCTCTTCTAGTCTTGGTTGGATGGCTGAAGAGAACATGTCATACGAGCGCCATGGAGATAGAAGAAACAATATTGAACTGGAAGGATGAATCAGGAAACACCATTCTGCATGTTTCAGCCCTCAACAATGACTCAAAGGTACCTTCTGTCCTTCAAACTTAACTTTGATATAGAGTTTAATTTATCATTGTTTTTAAATCCCAACCAAGAAATTTTAAATGTAATCTAACCTTATTCAATGAATAATATTTTTATAATATAATTAATTTTTATTATTATATAATAAATATTATAAATATAAAATATAATAAAATAATGATTATTTAAAATTAATTTGATTAATGTGAGATAAAAGAAAAAAAATGTTTGTGTCGTTCTAATGTTTTTATGAAGTTTAAATGTATAGATCTAAAGTGTCGCTGTATAAATTTAAATAAAGAAAAAAATATTATATTTCATTGTATACCTATCAAAATTAGATATTATTAGTGCAATCCATAACATTTTTTTTATTCATAAAAAATTATAATTAACCTAGATATTAATTTTTATTATAAATTAATGTAATTTTTTGTGGCATGTGATTAATTTTGTAATTTTTGAATCTTATGTAATGATTAATTTATTCTATAATACTGATATATACAATAATGAATATGTTCCTGCTTGAAGTAAAGGTTATTTCTTAGTTATTGTGAATCTGTTGTCATGCTAAATTATGTTTAAGAATTTTTATCTACTTTCTATTCTGATAATTAATCATATAAGAACTTAAAATGAGTGTCACGCTTTTCCTTAAAATAAGTCTTAATCATAAGAATTCATGCCTCTTACTTCTGGAAGTCATAAAAGCCGCCTCCAATGATCTTTATAACAACTAGTTCTTAAACCTGATAACTGTCATTGGAGATTTTTTAACAATATTTTTCATTAATTGTTTGGTGGAACAGGCACTGCGATTGTTGGTGAAGACTAAGATTGATTTGAAGGCCAAGAATTTGGAAAACTCAACAGCACTAGACATGGTCCAGAGACAAAGCAAGTGTTAGTGATGGGCTGGTGCAAAACATGGTTCATCAGTTAAAGATGCTCCAACCCTTGCGGATAAACTAAGGTGGAATGGAATATCACACGTTTAGAGAAAATAATGATATTTATAATTCGCATTAGAAGGGATATAACAGAAGACCAACACCAGGCTTTTCTAATAGTTGCTGCTCTCATTGCAACTGCTACCTATCAATCGGCACTAAGTCCCCCTGGTGGAGTTTATCAGGCTAATGCAGAAAAGAATGTCAATACAGCTGGGAGTTCTGTCATGACTGAATGTGATTTCTTGACCTTATCGATTTCCAATTCACTATCTCTTATGCTTTCAACAGCCACAATCTATATTTTGACGCCAAGTGGGATAGTGGGTAATGTTTTGTTCATACCAATGTTTTGGTTTGCCTACTGTTATCTCTATTCTATGAAGGTGATATCCCCCACTGGTGCTAGCTCAATTGTGAATTTGTTTATGCTGTGTTTATTCGTCTTCTTGCCCTCCGGAGTAAGGTGGGCATTTTCCAAAGCTTACAAGAGACTTAAGCGTCGGGAGAACAGGGAAATCGAAACAAGGGATGGTACTTCAGGAAGAAACCTATGTTAGGATACTTTATCTTTACCAGAAAGAAAATCTAATGAAGCAAAAGATGAAATAAAATGTACTCCTTCAAGAATAGAGATTCTTGTGATAGGGTTATGCGATGAATATCACATGTTAAACCCTTTTGGGTCACTATAATAATCTTTTTATATATATAATCTGCTCTGACAGAGATCCTTAAACTCCCCTGATTCTCCCAATTACTAGAGACATCGCATTGAATTATACATCAATCTTCACTAAATTTTTATTAATTTGATGACTATAATTAAAAGAGGGAAACAAAAATTGAAAACAGCGAGACATAAAAACCATATAATACGTTAAATTAAAATAGCGGAGAATAGTTTGAGCTATGATAAATACAACAAAAACCATCACTACATTTCATTCAATTGATGTTCTTCATATTCTACTACTCTAAGCAGGGACCAATAGGTTTTGTATGCTACATGACAAACCCAACCCAAACTAAAGATCAAGAGGATTCAAAAGAGCAAGTATTTTCTTATCCCACAACAGATTCCAAAATGAAAAAAAAAGGAAGCGAAACAACGAAGGATTGAATTCAGCCTCCAAACCCATAGAGAGTCCTTCCCTGCCTCTTCAGGGCGTAGACCACATCCATAGCCGTGACCGTCTTCCTCCTAGCATGCTCTGTGTAGGTCACAGCGTCACGAATCACATTCTCCAAGAAAATCTTCAGCACTCCTCTCGTCTCCTCATAGATCAATCCACTGATCCTCTTCACGCCACCTCTTCTCGCCAACCGCCGAATCGCCGGCTTCGTAATGCCCTGGATGTTGTCGCGAAGCACTTTCCTGTGCCTCTTCGCACCTCCCTTGCCCAATCCCTTCCCTCCCTTTCCACGACCAGACATTTTCTCAGAAAGATTCGATACAAAATCTACCCAATTTGAAGATTTAGGGTTCTCTTTAGGTTTGAATTCGAGTTGGAATAGATTTTCGGGAGGGAGATATGGGTATTTTATAGAAGGTGCTTTGGAGTTTTGAATTTTAATTTTTGCCGTTGGATTAAGGATTAATCGACGGTTCAGTTTCGCGATCCGTGGAGTGGAAATTGAACGATTATGAAACGTCGATAGATAGGTTTCAACGGGCAGATTTTGTTTTGTAGCGTGTGTGCAGATTGGCACTTGTTTTACTTTTCCTTACATTTGTTCGAGCTTTTGGCGCCGACATTTTTTAACATCTTTCTAAATAATAAATTGCGTTTATTACTTTAAGAATTTCTTAAAATAAATAGGAAATGTAAGAAAATACAAATCAGATATTGCAAAAATAATTTCTTAAATTATATTGATACTTGATATTTAACATTTAAAAGGTAATTAACAACAGGGTAGAAAATCCATGAATAATGACACATTCAAAATAATAAGGAGAGTGTTTGTGACACCATTAAAAAACATACTAACGACTTAAATATGTCATAAAAACTTCTCATTTAAAGCACGTTAAATAGTCATTAATATTTAAAATAAACAATTTGAAAGTTGCATTAAAAAGTCCATATATAAATATTATTCGAAAACATGGACTGCATATAAAAACTTGATCGAGTCATTTTACTTATTTAAACTTTTTCATCTTCATAAGCAAATTTATTTGAATAATCCATTTACTTCATAACATATGCTCGAATTTTGGCTTCAAACGACATGTATTCAACTTAAGACTTGATGAATTGGTCTACAGGTTTGGATCCACGATACAAACATTAAATAAAAGATATTCTTGAAACTAAAAGTATAAAAAAATAAAATAAAATTGTAGGGGGACAAAATCTAATTCAAAAAATATTAAAGAACTAAAACTAAATTTTGTATAAAGATAAAAACGACAGTTTCAAAAAAAAAAACATTAACAGAAAAAAATATATAGAGAAAAATTAGAGACAAAAAAAGATCAAATATTTGTTTGAAGATTTAAAATAAAATCTTAAAAAGTTGAGGGAGTAATCATATTTTATGCTATTTATGGATATAAATTGATTTAATAAAAACAATTCAAAACCGATTCCTTTTTATGACGATAGAACTAGTGACACGATTTTCATCAACACGATCCTTTGTGAAATGAAAAACAGGCTCAAAAGTAAAAATAAAAATGTCATATGTAACAACAGTTCAGAAATAGATGATAACGTGTTGGATTGGATCAGCCTCTCAAAATGAAGACAGAACCATTACTAAATAGGAAACAGTGTATGATGGTACAAATTTTGATGGAACTCGGAAAACACTGCTAATTATACAACAGTGATGTCACTATTACTATGAGAAAAAATTTATGAAGAAACAACAACAAAAAAATATAATAATAACGACATATGTACATTTAATCAGAATAAATGTAGAAACAAAATTTTTCTCCTAACTTCGTTCATGATGGATTTAGATCCCGTGAGGTTTGGCCTTGCCATCTGTGAAACAAAAACCATATTATCCACAAGCACATTTTATGTCATAAATGATGTACAAGTGTTAGTGTTATGTTTATTTTTATATAGCGATGCCAAAAATATTTGGATCTACAAATATAGGCAGATAAAACCTGCAATAAATATTTTACTGGTTTTCTAAACGGATACCAATTACCTACGGGTACATGTTTTTCTTTACCAGCATGCTAAACAGGTAGATCAAATATCATGGTACCCACATTCACAGGTACACAAAATTATATAAATATCATGCTTTTGTAGGGACAGATAGCTACTACTCACATCCACCCACACTCATTGTCATCCTTAGTCTCTCAGTCAAGGAAGCCTAACTCAATTCGTGGAACAAGATGAGTAAATTGTTGTAAACTGCCTACTATATGTTCAATTCTATTGGATAAAACAAAAACTACTTGTCCCAAATGCAAGTACAAGGGGCACCAACAAAACAAATATGACTTAAATATGTTTAGTCCCTAAATATACATGCTATTACAAGTTTTTTACTTTTAGTTCCTATATTTTTATTTTCATCCGTTTTTTTTTTGTTTGTTTTAGTTTTAGTCTCTTTGAAAAATATTTAAGAGACTAAAAGCAAATAATCTTATATATTACAAGGATAAAAAAAATATTACTATTTTAGAGGGATTAAAATAAAATAACAAGGATCAAAACCAAAACAAAAATTTTACACGAACCAAAAGTCAAAAAAGATAGCAGGGACCAAAAACATTAAGCCAAGAAATATTGATTTAACTAAGAGGAGTCTATTGTCACTCTAATGAATCTATTGTTTCTTCTAATTAAATAACTATTGTAAGAAAAATATTTTTTTTATTAATCAAGCTTATAATTTAAATAAATTATAGAACATTTGTGCAAATGGAGGTGACAAGAGACACATGAAAGTTGCAACTGGCATTCCTATTATATATTAATAAATCACTGTAAATGACAGGTTCGACAAACCTTGAGAGAAGAAATCTTGCAAGGGGGCTTAAATTGCTATTTGAATGAAGTTCCTTGTTTGGTTTCTTCTTGTTATCTGCCTCTGCATTTCGGGTTTCTTCAGCTGACTTAGTCTTACTGAGTATTTGGCCAGCCAGTTCTTGCAGGTCCTTCAATGGAGATTCCTTTGAACTGCACAAATTGTTTCTCTAGGGGTTATGAATTAAAACTCACAAGAGAGAGACATTTAATTTTCTTTTAGCGTGTTGCATAATGAATGTTATTAGAATCCAAACCTGGCCAACCGCTGAAGCAATTTTTTGACAAGAGCATCACAGGATTGAGGCTTTGTCCTCTCCATGTTTACAAGAGCATTGATAACAATTTGCACAATTGGCCCTTCTGGATCCTCAGAAATGGCCTATATAAACACAAAATGCGTTCACAAAATTCATAACATTTTTTTAATTTTCCTTCCCTTTCAAAATGCAATACTGTCTATAAGAGTACAAATTGTCAGAATAGTAACCATTATAATCTTTTTCACAAAAGCCAATGGTGTATTATAGAATCTTGCCTCGTTTCAAAGAAATTAATGACTTAGTATTTACAAGGTATGTAACAAAAATTCAGAAAACATTCCTTATAAAAAAATAATTATATCTGAAGCAATTCCAGTTGAGAAGCCATGTATCATTTACAATTTCAATCAGCATAAAGCAAGCAGGTTTATCTGGTATAACAAACTAAATTGAAACAAGAGCAAGCCATAGTACAGTTAAAATAAGATAAAATTCATGCGTATATTCACCTCTTTTAATGAAGGAATAAGCAAAACAGATAAAGGCGCAGAGGATGAGATTATTTTGTCACTTTCTTCATCATCAATAGCATAATTTGATCTTGAAATTCCCTTTTGTGAATCAATGTATTCACGAGATAGTCTGAAAAATATTGCTTGAAAAATCTAAGTCACTTTTTTTTATATAACCAATATTTACAAAATATCAGTACTATGGCAATGAATGTACCTGGAAGAATCAGAGCTGCTTGACATTTGATCTCTCCTGTTTTCCTGTACATCATTGTTGAGTTTTCCCAGCGCAAATTTCTCCCGGGCATTTACTTTCCTCGATCCACCTTGGATAGCAGCCTTTGCCTACAAAGAAAAATAGGCAAGAAAATAATATGACCAAGTAATATAATTACTTCCAAAGTAGCACAAACATGTCAAGCATCCAAGTAGTGAAAATAGAAATCTAAAGAAGAACAGCAAATTAAACAAAATTAGGGCTGAAGAAACCAATAGAAAACATATGGGAAATCTACAAATTGGTACTAATATAATAATTGACCGTTTCCAAAAAATAAAAACCTACATATAGCAAAGGAAAAAAACAGCTTATCTAGGCCACAATTAACATTCAAGTGAAATTCACAGCTTATTTTAAAAAAAAAAAATAGAACCTCAGCAAGATTTGTGGCACTATCCTCAAATGAGGCATTTGAATTTCTGCTATTAAGTCCCAGTCGGGACCTTGGTGTCTGTGGAGAATCAGAATCATCGTGCTGGTTACGCAAAACAACAGTTCCGCTAGTAGAAACATCTTCAAAAGAAGCATAACTGCTGCTAGACTGTGAAAATATAAATGTCAATAAGTGAATGCATTGAAGAGCAATAATAACTAACCAATTTTGAATAAAAAAATCAGTTCGAAATATACCCGGGAACTTTGGTCACGAAACAGTGATGACTGAGGACCTTTTGGAGACCGAACAACAATAGTTCCAGATCCATTCCCAGACAGCTCGTCCTGCTAAATTGGTGAGTTCAATATATCAAAGCATGTTCAAGTATAAAATAAAGTTAAACCTAGTTGATGATTAATGCATTTTTTTACTGTTAGGTGAACAATTTAAATGATTATACTGCTGTAAACAATTTAATTGTTGTTTATGTGTCTGCTATAAGGGCAGCAAGTTGGAGAAAGAATATTATATCAGCTTCAGCTCAAAATATCTGAAAGTGCAGTTGGTAACTCGCAACTAAGCATTTATCACATATATGAATGTTTTAGAAAAAAATCAAAAGGCGCTAACATTCCTTGTGTGGAGATACATCATTTAATTTGAAGAAAAGGGAAGACCAACATGGTGAGAGTCAATTACATCGTCAAGGTGATTATCCGGATGTTCATCATGGTATGGAACTCCAAAATCTTTTCCAAGAGAAGGCTCTAGCGACTCATTAAGTGCAATTTTATTGCCAGATCCCCCTTGATAGCCACTATCTGGACTTTTCCTTTGGTTAAGCTGATGATTTGAAACATCAGTTTTCTTATCTCTAAACTGAGGTGGTCGTGACACACTACGAAAGGTTCCAGTACCCTGTGATCCACCAATGCTGAAGTCCCACCCAGAACTTTTCAAGGTTTTGCCTTGGCCACTGCATATTAGACAATGTCCATTAGAAAATTCACAATGTAAAGCAAAACGCAGTAACTAAACCCTAGTAACCTACCTAGGCTGATTAGTCTCATCACCCCTTAGATCTTTGGCAACCTTAATAGTATCAGATGCCTCCCCCATCCCCCTCGGGGCATTTCTAGGTGTTACCTGATCTTCCTTTATTAGGAACTTCGGACGCTCCCTGCATGAAAACACAAAGCATCATGACAATAACAAGCACGGGCATGAAAACACAAAGCATCATGACAATAACAAGCACGGGAATAATTGGATTTTTCTTATTTTCTTGTCACGCAAAAGGGTTCCTAAAGTAATAATTAATACCTTATTCTCTGCAATAGCTTAGGACTCTTCCTGGCATTTCGAATGAAACGATGTCGAAGAAGCTCCTTAGCACTTGGCCTCTGGAATTAAAGTCATTAAATGAGGGAGAAGTTAGGGAAGAGACTGACAGAAAGAATCGCTTTGTCTATTCCAACAACAAGTTCAGAATACTAAGCAATCAATTAACGAAAAGTCGTATACATATTGCACCAAGTTAACATATAAAATCTCAATATTAATTTAGGAAACAAACTTAACATACATTTACTTATTATGCCCCCCCCCCCCAAATGCCTTAAACAACCATATTAAGCATTATAAAACAAAAATCTGCCTTCTTATACAATCCATGCAGGGAATACCTCATTCAAACTACAGCCTAAAACAGAACAAAATCATAAACAACATAAAAAGAATGAAAAGGAAACAATAGTATGGTTAAGCATACATAGACACTAATCTAACATACAGAGCAAGAAAGGGAAAACAAAATGATATAAAGCATGGACACTTGCCTCAGCAGGAACCTTCTTCAAGCACAATGAAACAAATTCTTTCATATAGCGAGAAAAGTGGTCATCTAGCTGCACAAAATATCATTAAATGTTAACTTCTTTTAACTAGAGAAAAAAAAAATCTCCATCAGGAAAACTTAATGAACTCAAAATACTTGGCAACATGAAATATCAATTAATCTGATATGATAAAACACAGAACTTGCGGTGGATTCTCTCGGGGTATGATGAAAAGTACTCTCATTGGATGAAGATCAGCAAGTGGAGGCTCCCCTTTTGCCATCTCTATTGCAGTTATCCCCAGAGACCAGATATCTGCCTGTATAGACAAGATACAGAGTGATGTTTCTTCGGGGATAAAGACAAAAAGATAAAGGAAAAGAGAATAAAAAGAATTATGGTAGGATGGACTCAGAAAACATAATAAATGATTTGTGTAGTAACTATAAGATAACCTTTTCATTATATCCTTCTGAATTTTGAATAACCTCAGGTGCCATCCAAAATGGTGTTCCTACAAAGGTCTGCAGTTATCAAACAATTAGCATATCCAGTCAAAAAATTTTGCACTGATTAATATTATCATTAATTAAATATGTTTACTTTTCTTCTTGATATAGTTCTTGTTAACTGTGCAGAAACACCAAAATCAGCAACCTGTAACAAAGTCACAAAAAAACATAGAAATTCATATGCAAATGCATGTTAGTCCACATCTCAAATTTTTTTATCGATCATTCCTCAAGTCATTTTGTCTTAAAAAAACTTGGAATTTATAGCCTCTCAGATTAAGACATACCTTTACATCACCATTCTCAGTCAATAAAATGTTTGCAGCTGCAAAATTGATATCAAATTCTTTGAATTATAGAGCTAATTAAAAATAATTGAAGTCCATGATTATAAAATTTCTAATTATGGAAGAGGAAAAGTAGCTTCAAAGCACAGGATAAACAATGGAGAGAGTCACTGTTGATACCTTTGATGTCTCTATGAATTTTTCCTTCACTATGTAGGTAATCAATTGCATGAAGTAAATCGCGTAGAATACAAGCAATTGACATTTCATCGAGTGGGGGACCAGCTTGCAGCTGCAAAAGCACCATATAACCATATTGGAAATTAGCAAGAGAAAATATACAAATAATACAAATGAAAAAAAAATGATGATATTGGAAAAGGAAAATCAGATAATAAAGATTTTGAATAATATTCTGTGAGATTGATGTGGACTGTAATAATGTAATCCCAAATACTATCCCAATGGTCTTAATTTAGTGATTATTAAGTTCAGCACCGACCTTGCAATATCTTGTTTGTTAAGTTTCTATTTGTTAGTTTGTTATCTAATAGTTGTCGCTTAGTGTTTTGTTAGTTGGGTAAAGCACAACAGCTGCATGACATTTTTCTGCTCTTGTATACATATACGCACTGTATCGGAGTTTCACTGTTTTTGAACATTTTCAAATCTAATCAAATAAAAAAAATTTACTCCTTTTCTATTACTCAACATGCCATTAAGAGCACATTAATCCTCCCTTCCTTTCTCATTGCTTTCCCAAAGCCTCCTCCTCCACCAAATATTTCAATACAAGCTCGAGTGACCACCAAATAATCATCCCTTCCTTTCTCATTGCATTTGCATTCTCCACTACCAAGAGAATCTCAACCCTCTATTGGGTTGCATGCTCAAGTGACCTTTTCACACCAAATCACTGAAAAACAAGATAAAAACTATCTATTGTGGCACAACAGATTGAGCTTGTGATCCAGGTGCACCATGTGCATCATTTTTTTGTTCTCCTCAAATTATGTCAAGGTTTCTCACCAAACAATATCACAATCCCAAATAGCATCAATCCTGAGTATCTAGCTTTGAAACAACAAGATCAAATACTTCTTGCATGACTTCAATCTCTTTCCAGATCTGTTTTGTCGGACATGCTTGGGTGTGTTCACTCAGATGAGATCTGGGAAAAATTCACTCCTACTTCCATCATCAAACTTGTATGAAAGCCCATCAACTTTGATCTGAGTTGCGAAATTCAACCCTGGATAATAGCACAATCATGCAATTTCTCCTTCAACTTATATCTCTTATTGATTTGCTTTATTCTGTTGGAGATTCCCTTTCTTTAAAGGAACACATGGATTTGATTCTTGAAGGTCTTCCCCTAAGAACATGCAATTGATTCTAAATGAGTGTTTATAGACAGTTTATAAATGGGTATTTATAAATGTGTTCACTCAGAACAAGTGTAGCATGTCCACATCTGTTGTTGTTTATAAGGAGAAGGGTATGTTAGTTAAGACAGTTAGAATTTTAATTAGTTAATTAGTAGGTGTATCTAGTTAGATAAAAATAGGGGAAGGATAAGAAAGAGGTTGATTTGTTGCCATTGTAAATTGAGCATTGGCTAGAAATGTTTCCTTTCCTATTAATTGTTCATCTCACCCAATTCAAAAAATTCTTTACTTTCTTTCTCATTTCAATTCTTAGTTCCTAACAATTGTGGTCTCCCTCAAGGACATTTTGGGCATACTTTTAATGTTTATATGCAAGGTTCTAAATAGAGTTCACTTCAGGTCGTGAAAGTTACATAAATTCAACATGTTGACTCATAAACACACAAGAGTTTACTTAATACTAAAATAACAATAAATAACATAATAATCCTACATTTCAACCCCATAATAAAGCAAAATAAAAAAATTATAATACTCCAATACATTGCACTCAGAAATCGAAAAAATAAGATCTGTGTATTATTTAGTTTAAGACTTTTCCCATATGGGCTTCTTACTTCCGTATTCAATACTCTAATTACAGTATTCCCATGATTAGCTGCCTACATATCTGTAATGCTTCTGATTATGGAGAACCATACCCGAAAAATCTCGGGTTACTTTATCATAAGACTGATATAACTTAAGGGTATATAGGCATGAACATGTATATCATATATTCTGCTTTTGTTTTATTACTATTATTTAGTTATTATATTATATGTTATGCTTTAAATAATTTATTAATTTATTATTTTTAATATTTTTATTATTCTTCTTCAATTTATTATATTATATAATAAATAACAGTTGTTGATTAACAAGTGAAAAATTCATTGATTTTTTTTTTGTTGGACAATCCCAACCACCAAGAAATGTTAGACCAAAATAGGATATAAGTTAAGGCCCAACAAATTAAAGAAGGAAAACACACCCTGAACCCTAAGCTAAATAGGACCCGATACACTAGCTCCCCAACACATCTACGTTAGCTAGAGTAGTAGTAGATACATTCTCCAACAGAACAAGACATTCTATGAGTTTGTTTTAGGTTCAATGCGAAAAACCCATAGCGGCCATGAAATCTACTTTTGAAGCACGATTTCCCAGGATCTCAAATTGCAGCATGATGAGTAATACTCCATGATGTCACAGGTTCTTCAAGAGCAGGAAGGTATTGTTTTGCTCCACATCTCCATGATCCCAACACGTTCAACATCCATGGAACATATGAGAGGAGAGAGAACTACGAAATTGACACCCAAAATGAAGACCCAATTGACCTAGTAGAACTGCCTCTTAATTCGCAATTTTACACTAGTTTGAGCAGGTTTACCCAAAAACTTGTTAACCCGTGTGATGGATCTAGGAACCTAAACTAGTTAAGAGTTTATGAGTTGACTCACAATTTTTATAACCATTTTTTATATGCCAATATAAGTATGTAACCAAATTTTCTACTCAGCAAATGTGTTTTAGGAATTCAACACATTAAAATATTCAAGGACATGCAAGGGATATTCTATTAATGGAGGAACTTCAAAAAAAGATCAATATCATTCTCAAGCATTGAACATATAGAAGCAAGTCAATAGAAGTAACCTACTAGATCAGCAACAGAGCCTCCAGCCATGTATTCCATTATTATCCAAAGTTTAGTTTGATTAAGAAAGGAACCATAATACTCAGTGATGTATGCAGATCGACATTGTGACAGAACAGAAATTTCCTGAAAAATTAATTGAAATTATTAACAAATAACATCAAAAACATTTGGTTAAAGATGCATATTGTAAAGTAGCAGTAATCTGTAAGATTCAATATATATACCTTCTGAATATCCTCTATTTCATCCTCTCTGCAGACAGTAAAAAAGAAAGAAGTGTTATAAAGTCACACTAACAAAGCAATAAAATGAAGACAAGGATCACAATATTCTACAAAGAGACAAAATCTAAGTTAAATACGTAATAGATATGAGAAGTCCACTTGGTTTGCTACAAATGTGGGCTACTTCCCTACAAATTCTACGAACTTGTTTTTTTTTTCCTTTTTGGTGATATGGCCACAGTTTTTTTTTTTTTTCGTGGGGGGGGGGGGTCCCTTTTGGACAGCTACTTCATCAGCAATTTGAACTGTTGTTCATCACATTGCGGGAGACTAGACAAAGTATGTGAAATGGTCGTAGACAACTTATGTGATTCCAATCCTACAAGCAATTATCCATCACCGACATAAATGAAAAGAAAGAACACATTTTTGGAGTCTTTCATACCAACAATTTGAATAGTTAAATCAAACACAGGACCATGAAGAAAACTCATCTAGTAAATGATCCTATGTTTGTACCAAAATTGAGCGAAATTAAGTGAAGTGGATAAAATAGATACAGCTTTGAAGATTTCTTACTTTTACAGAGAATGCATTAAGAAAGATAAGTAGACACTATTACTTTTCCAGGGCAGTACTTGATGTTTATTTCATAATTCTAATAAACAAACAATCTTAGACAATCTAGTGGAAGATGTTTTAATGTACTTTCAGATGCCTATTGTTATAATCAGTTAAGGTACCAAATAAATACAACCAGTCCCGCAGTTCTTCTAATTTGAACATTCTTGAAAAGAATATACTTACGATTCTTCCAAATCAATCATTTTGATAGCAACTTCTTTATTTAGCTCCTTGTCAAACCTAGGAAAAGAGAAAAAACAACTCTTTATCTACACATGACTTCAGTTTCTGATAATAAAAGTTATCTGAGAGCAATAAGGCAGCAATAAATTTACAAATATTAATTTGTAGGTTCACTACTTTGGCATTCATATAGACTTAGTCACTTCAAATTATATAAATATTAATACAAAAGGAATACGAGAGACAGCATACGAACATTTTATGGCTATGTAAGAGACAAATATAAGTGAAACTAAACTAAAAAGGCCTACATCCTTCAAAATGACATTTACAACGATTTTCCAAATGTACCTTCCAATTAGTCATATAAGTTGAAAATATACGAAATTAGACTTGTCCCTAGAAAAAAAATAACCCAATTAATGTTGCATGAAACATCCCTACCTAATTTTTCTTTCCATATCAGTCTATTTAAATAACTTACCAAACAATGGTGATTAATTTCTATCACTTCATTTGCAATTAAAGTTAACCTAACCAGTATTTCCCTACACTGGTAGCACAAAACATGTTAAAGATGCTTGAATAGTTAGTACCAGTTCCTGATATGTAAACTGCACAGTTTCTCCGTTCTCTGTTTCTTTTCTCTCTCTATACTCTCTGTTTTGTTATTCTTCCCTATCCCCTTCTTTCTTTCTCTGTATTTTTGTTTCTCCCTATCCCACCTAAATCCTTTATCTGTGCCATTCAAAATCCTACCATTTCTTTTTTCTTTAAATATAGAACCCAATCAGCAATGTTACGCTCAATCTGATTTGCAGATCTGCAACTGAAAATAAGAGCCTTCTTTTGAGAAACAAAACTATCTTTAAGTTAACAAATGAGAAAGATATGCTTCAATTTTCAAACCTTGAAATAACAAGCCAATACAATCATATGCAGACATGAAGACAACCTCTACTGCAATGCATTCAGGGCAATGATCAAATCATCTCCAACAATCAAATATTTAGCAGTTGAAAGAGATCTACTGTAGTTTGTGCATCATGCACGCCAAAATGTTGAATGTTATAAAACAGAATGTTAAGGGGTTCAAAAGTTATGCCTCGTTTTCCAAATTATGAAGAATAACACTCAAAGCTTATATGCATTCATAAAATTCAAATATTAATAACAAGTGATACAGCATTCATAGTAAGGTTTGGAAACCTTCTCAACTCTTAATCGATAATAAACCCTTTATCTACCCTAGCATCAAATTACAGATGTCATCACAATACATTCTGTTATCCTTCACCACAAGATGAACAAGTATTAAGCATAAGATTTGCATCTAAAGAAAATAAAAAGTTAAGATTATTCCACCTGCAGAAGATATAAGATAGATAGCCTCACACTAAGAAACAATCCCTTGCACACAACATGAAAAGGCAATTCAATTTCTCGGGGCACATTACAATGAGCTCCAATATCCAAAATCATACACCTACCCTTTATAGACGTCGCCGAATGATCCCTGCCCAATGAGTTCCAATGAACTAAATCTTGCCCCTGCAGCCTCAGCCAGACCTGCTATGTCAGCCATTCTAAGGAGAAACCCTTCAGAACCCTCACACACTGCCCCCTACACAAACATCTGAAACACCAAACATCACACCTCAGACACAAGCCACATTCACACAAGTCATATTCCCATAATCTAAATCAAATCCAAACAAACACCCCAATTATTGGCCCTCAAAAACAACAGCAACAACAATTAATCGACAGTAATAAAAAGACCGATAAAAGAAAATCGAAGCCAACCCCACCACCCCAAGTCAACCAAACTTCAATGGGGAACCAAAGTTCCCAGAATTTGTAAAAGTAAAAAGACATAAACAGCAATAGCAATCCAAAAAGCAACTCAATGCAGCGCAACACTGCACTTGGACTCAAAGCAAAGCAAAAGAGTAAGATGGTGTGAGTGTGTGTGTGTGTGTGTGTGTGAGAGAGAGAGAGAGAGATAGCAGTTGTTAGGTGGAAGTGCGATGGTAAAGTGACCACGCAACAGAATTGAATGCGCGAGGGCACTGAGCGAAAACGAAAGGAAAGTGAAACGACAACAAGAAAGGTCACAGCATCAACGTTTTTGCGACAGTCCCACGAATCGTTGAGGAATTGAAACGGAACTCACCAAGAGCAAGAAGGTGGGGTTCCAGGGGCACAGAGAGATGAATCTTCGGTGAATACCAAGTTGGAGATTTGGATTGAAGTCGGAGTTTGATTGCTTTGTTGTTCCACACAGGAATCGAAGACAAAGCAAGTATGTTGTGTCAGTGCTTGTCTGTTGAATCATGGAGTCTTCTCAATTTCTCCCTTATTTATTTCTATAATTAACTGCTGTAATACTTTTTGCTAATTAATAATTGATATAATCAATTACTTTCAAACAATTTTAATTAATAACTATTTGCATACTTTTTTATGACATCATCCACAATTTTTCGTCTCTAATTAATTTACTTTTATGAAGAAAAAAGCCGTAAAATTAATTATTATTTTTATAAAATTAAAATTCATATATATATATATAATTAATAACTAATTTTCGTCTCTAATTAATTTACTTTTATGAAAAAAAAGCCGTAAAATTAATTATTATTTTTATAAAATTAAAATTCATATATATATATATATATATATAATTAATAACTAATTAAATTTTACCCATTTCATATGCATTTTTAACAAAAATTTGAACAAGTAGTATAAAGTTCTCTAATTAAATTTTTAATGGATACAAGGGATATTTGAGTTTGTATACTTGCGGTCAAATTTACTTAGTATTAATCTATATTTTTTAATTATAAATTTAGTGGTTATTTGTAAAAATATTTTAAATTGAGTTTTCACGGCATGTAGATTTATTTAATAATTATTTATTATTAGCACAAAATTTAATAAAATAAAATTCATATATTTTAAAATTAGAAGATTCAAACGGATTTATTAGCTTTTTATCCTACTATTTATTTATTTACTTTATTTTGATCAATAAAATTTTTAAAGTCTCTCGATTTAAAAATATAGTAATGTAATCCTTTTCATGTGTTAATAAATTCTTTACTTTTAGAAAATTACAACAACATGACCATATTTTTACATAATATTGACAATATTAATTTTATGAACTGTCATTATGTATTAGTTATAAATTATATCGTGCATAAATTAAAATTGATGATATTTTATTGTCAATTGAATAAAAAATAATGTTGTCATTATATTTTTAAATTGAAATATTTGAATGACTTTTTTTATTAGTGGTAGTATCAAATAAAATAAATAATAAAATAAAAAAGTAATTAAATCGGATGAAAATCATTAATTTTTTTCTATCAACACAGTTTAACAGTGTTTTAAGATTTCGCCTTATACTGACAAGAAGAAAAAGGAAAAGTTTGACCAATATTTGTTTCCAGTATGAAGACAAATTAATGTAATTAGGTATCTTAAACACACTAAAATCCCAAAATAAATTGAGTTATTTAAAAAAAAACTGTTTAATATTTGTATTAGTTAATAATATACGCGCATTTTATGGTAATAATTAATAATTTTGTGTCTCCTAAAACTGTTCATGCTTCTCCAAAATTCATATTTATACTGTGCGTAA
Organism: Sphenostylis stenocarpa; assembly: GCA_963425845.1. Classification (NCBI taxonomy): domain Eukaryota; kingdom Viridiplantae; phylum Streptophyta; class Magnoliopsida; order Fabales; family Fabaceae; genus Sphenostylis; species Sphenostylis stenocarpa. Next base: position 27,977,183 of record OY731408.1, read on the forward strand.
AAAAAAAATAAAAGGAAATGTTGCTAGAAGTCCACAAGTAGAAGACATATTTGAATATTTCGTGCATTTTTATTTGTATAATTTTCATTATTCGTAAACATTTACGTTGAGTGTGATAAATTTTGAAAAATAATATTAGTATTTATAAGTGTAATCATTGAATATGACACATAATATAAGTTTTATAATATTATTTATTAAATACATAAATAAGGAGTTAGGGTTTAAGAATTAAAGAATTTAAAAATATTGATCTGACAAATATTCATATAAAGCATATTTATGCTTCCAATCGCAACCCTACAACTTCAAGTTTTGAAGAATAAAAGCATTGAAAGGATTCATAAACTTTCACAATGTCGATAGAACTATGCAAGATGCGTTTACTCGTAGGGTTCCGAATATGTCAACTAGGTTTTAAGATCCATAAAATTTGAATAATATAAATGCATTGAATCTTTCTCTACGTGGGTTGAAACATCAACCCTAAACCTCAAAAATTATTAAAAAAAGACACACCCATTGGTAATGAAGAAGAAGGTTATTGTAACCCCAAAGTATCTCACTGAACCATTTCTTAATATTGAATTTTATAATTATTTTATATATATTTTTGTTAGAGATTAGAATTTTCAAACACATAAACCCCCCAAACCTAATAACACTATAATAATATTGAAAAATAATTGAGAATAATTCATGAATGGTCGTTGTGTACACAACCTAAAGCATTTTCCTATTTCCTTATGTTTATCATATTCTTAATAATTTGATTTGTTTAGAGAACAAAGCATGTATTAATCATCATCATAACTAATTATATTTCTCACCATAAAAAAAAATATTAAACTCAGATGATTAAATATCAAAATCTTTAAAATTTTATGTTTTGTAACAAATATAATTTTATGTTTTGTAACAAATATAATTTAGTGAGAAATTAAAAGAAAAACATCTTAATTATTATATCCTCTTGATTAAATTTTACAAATATGACAATATTAGTAACCACAAGTCCATGGTCAAACTAAATAAAAAATATAAAATGGGTATTTATTTAACATATTCTTCATATGATTAACAAGAAAGGAAAAAACAAATACGTGGGTAATACTTTTTCAATGAGAGAGGCTTTACTTGCTATGTTTTAAATCAAAATGAAGAAAATAAATTTAATTATTTGAAAAACAATTATAATTTCTTCTCAAGTTCATTAATTTCCATCTTGACCATCTTTTTCATTACTTTTAAATAATTTTTTTTTTTTTTTTTACTTTGATCAAGTTGAAAGTTGACAATGAAATTCAGATTAAGAGAAAACTTAAACTGAAAGAGAATGATTAAGAAAGTTAATCTAGAATCAAAATCTTACTATGAATTTGTTCATTCTACATTTCCATCAATTACATTAAGTTCCCACAAATGCATAAAGATGTTATTGACGTCTTTTCCTACCCACTGAAGTTCTGTCGAAGTCACTTACTAATAAGGTAGTCTAATTTTGTGCAGAACAAAATATGCCTAACTTAGGGAAATGTCTCTTCCAAAAATATTTTTCCATGCCTTAACAAACTCAAACTTAGTGAAAAAATTATATAAGATCATGTTTCAAAAAGTTTTACCTAGTGCTTCCAACTCCATCTTAAACTTTCAAAAATTATGTAAAGAAGGGTTGTGAAAACAGCAATATTCATCATACTCAAGCCATATATAAACCAAAATTACTCAAATGCTATTCTAATAAATAAAAATTAGCATGGTGATGGTTTACTAAGCTTGAATCATTTTCATTTATCACTTTTACTAAATTAAGTTAGCTGGTTCTAGATCTTTTAAATCGAACCCAACTAATAATTTTAATGGTTAAAATCGAAACAGGCTATGACAGATTCTGAAACTCAACTTGGCTCGGGTATGATCCTAACAAAAACAAGTCAATTATCATTCTATTAGACATATGTGTGTGACACTTAACAGAATCTGATACCTGGGTCTGTTTCTTACCCATAAATCCTCTGATAAAGTGGTAGCAAAAACGACAAGCCACAAATCAAAGAAAAAAGCAGGTTGAAAAAAACCCAATGGCTAGTTTTTCTGTGTCCCAAAGGCAACTCCAACATATATGCCACAAAACCCATGATTGATAGATTGGTTTCAGATTTGTAAAATTTGTGTGAATAGAAAAACATATTAAAAAAACTCAATCTCTTGTACTAAACTGAGTAGTATGATATATAAATAAGTGATTAGGTTAGAAAAACCCTAGAGTTAAAAGAAAAACATATATGGGACAAAAGTGTGGCGTGAAAACAAGTCTATGATTTAAGAGGCTTTATTCATATGGGTTGCCAAACCTTGGGGACCAACATCACCTTCCACGCTCATGAATCAGATGATGGTTTATATTCCTCTTATCTTATCAGCCATGCAGCTGTATGCACTATATATCATTCTTTAGCAACAAGAATTCTCTAGCACTAGAACACTTTTGTCTATTCATATGAGATGGAATTCTTCACAACTGTCCTACACATTATTGTGTTTGGAGAACAGATGAAAAAGGGCCTTTTGAAGAAAGAAACAGTATATGTGTTGTGCGTGTGGAACTCAAAACTAGTGCTAATGGGCTAGCTAGCGAGGCTTTATGGGAATGGTGCATCAACTGCACTGCATAACAAGTAAACAGGGAAGAATAAAAGGGCAATGCAGTGGGGGACCAAAGGCAAGTCAATGTGAGAATGAGAGTGATGGGCATGATTTTTCTGGTGAAGTATATGTGAGGTGTGAAATTCTGATTATCATGGCCAGAAAGGAAAGTGGAAACCAGAAAACGAAACAAATACAAAATATATTCAGGTGGATGTATTATACGGATGGTTGTACATTTCTGGCCAAGCATCATTTATGCCTCTGAAAATTGATTTGCATCATTCAAATTTTAAGCATGCCCATGTTTTTTACAACCCTCTTTTCACTTTTCACCTTAAACAACATCATCTATCATGTCTCTCTCTCTCTCTCTCTCTCTCTCTCTCTCTCTCTCTCTCTATATATATATATATATATATATATATATATATATATATAGATATATATCATCTGTTTGGTTCGACTAGTTTTTCTCTTTTTTCAAAAACGAATGAAATTAGTTTGTTAAATTTAAAAAACAAATCATAGAAATATATGAGAAGGATTTTAAGATTGTGAGTTTTTAATCTTAAAAGGGTAAAACTATGTTATTGTATACCTTTTTTTTTGTTACTCATAATAGAGTTCTAATATTTAGTCATTTTTTTTAATGAAGACTTAAACGAATGATAAATCTTGAGTATTGAAAACAAAAGAAAAATCTAGTTAAAATTCTTGTCACGTTAACATACCAACCAAAACACGTGCAGTATATTCGTTGTTGTAGAGTTTTTTTTTTTCAGAAGTCAATTAAGTGCTATCAAATCAGAAATAGTCTATTCTCTCCCCATTATTCAAAATCGACTTCCAATATCGAACTCAGATACTCCAACAAACAGAGTTGAAATTTTATAATTCTTCTACTAAAACACTGCCTAAATAATCATGCAAGGAAAAATAAAAATTGAAAAGTGTTTTTGTAACCAAATCCTATTTTCTTTCCTCAAAATAAAGATTTAGGGTTTTGGATACGTGACAAAATAGGAAGAAATTTGCCAAATTGTACGGATTTCTTTTGCGGAAAAGTGGTGAAAACTGTAAACCATTAACACTGCGTGATTTCTGTTAAGTCCTTTTCCTTTGCTAACGAATAGAAAGTAGACATCTAATTTGGTACTTAATTTCGTACAAATCTTTTTAACACATAATATTCTTCATAGAATAATAATAATAATAATAATAAACTTCTAGTAATCACGTGCATGAACTAAAGTTTAGTAGTAAGCAAATTCTTTCATTAGACTTTTTTTTTTAAAACCAAAAGTTTGAATGAATTGGAGTTAAGAACCAAAATAATAAGAATCAAAGTTGCGTCCTTGTGAAATGTCCTTATGAATTGTGAACTCATCAATTTGTTCAACTTTCCTTTGCATAGATTATATTAAGATTCATAATTTACACCCAAGTTATATTTTTGTAGTTTTCATTTTTCAAATCTAAACCGATTTTTCTAAAGATCAAACTCAACGTTCACTAAGTTTTAAGCGAATAAAAGTTGGGTGACATGAAGCCAAATCCTCAATGATTGAACATAGATAAGGTTGAACCGTTTGTTTTTGTCCGCTATATCTAGATACCGTCCATGGTGAAAACTCGCATCAAGTACTGAGTACGATGGCATCTTGTTAAACCACGGTACTAGCGTGCTGGGTCATGTCAGCACCACATGTTGTGGCCATGACAGTACTATTGCAACTTGTTATCATTTATACCACAAAGATTCTACCAGAATATTAATTATGTGCATAATGATAAACAGTTTAACAGCTTAATCCCACAATAAACATCATCAACGACTCACACAGAATGCAACAAAAGCTATGTTAGAGAGGACACAATGAGAAGATCGCCAAGGACAAGGGAACAGTTTGCCACTGCTCGTGTATGTTGTAAAGGTGAATTTTCTTCTTCCATATCAAAAAATTTGATGTCTCTACTCTCTAGGGTCTAGCCTTGCCTAGTGCAGTAGTGAGTACTTCACACTATGGGGATAAGACATATAAAATTCAATGGACCAGTAGCTCTCACCCTATGCACATAAATTAATGCTCAATCTTACTACAATAATGAATAAAGCTAACTACAACAGAGACAGAGACAATAACTACCTAATTCCACTCAAAATCTTTACTTATGCAGTTATGTTACTGCTGTACCTCTCTGCATGTAATTGTCATGGTGACAGTGAAAAATATGAGCTGGTAATTTTCTTCTTTAGATTAGTTGTGAAATTTCTCCATGAAACTTTGCATATCAACGCTGCTTTGCTATAAGAAACTAACTAGCTTCCTCAATTGATGTTAATTATTGAAAAAACTAATGTATATTTTGGATCAATATCAAGGTAACCTATGTAAGTCTAGCTCTAGATAAGATAATAATATAGTTTTGTTTATATGCATTTTAATTATTGAGAGTGTGTGTGTGGGAAGTCACGTTCAGTTACTAGTATTGTTCTAATATCATTTTGTAATAACAAAGGATTGAAAGGAAGGGGTTGGCTAGGCATGTGATATGGGTCCTTCTTCTGCATAGCATCAGAAATCACAACAACAACAACAAAGTAACAAGAACAAACAAAAGCAAAATCCTCTTCTTCCAATTTGTAATTCCTTGAGTACCAATGGTTAAGCGTTTGTGATTGACGCGCCAACAGCACTATCATTTTCAACACAACATTCATTAAAAAATCCATACCCACTTCCAACTTCTCTCACTTCACTGCAAGAATTGAGATTTAACCTTTTCCTCTATTAGCTTATCATTAAAGACAAAACATTTCCAACACCCTCCTCTATGCACTATTCCTCTACCTTTATGCTTACACAAGCACACAATTAACAAAATGGAGCCTGTGGTCCACACCCTTTGCACCTCCTTTTCTGCCTTTCTGCTTCCTATAAACTCCCTCTTTCACTTCATTGCTCCAAAAAGTCCTGCCTCAACAACAAGCTTAACTCCTCCCTCATCATTGTCATCATCACCATTCACCACCCTTTCCCACAATGGAGGCCAGGAGTGTGGAGAGGAAGAGATCACTGGTTGAGAGAGTGAGAAAGAATGTGGAAGAGGAAGTGGAAAATGAAGTGGAAGAGGAGGATGAAAGTGGTGCCAGTCTCACTGAAGAAGAGAAGAAGAGAGGGGTTAGTAACAATAGTGGTGGTGGGAGAAGAGGGTCAAGTGGGGGTGGTGGAGGGGTTTCCCCACCTTCATGTCAAGCTGAGAGGTGTGGTGCTGATTTGACTGATGCAAAGAAGTACCATCGCCGCCACAAGGTGTGTGAGTTTCACTCCAAAGCACCTGTTGTGGTTGTTGCAGGGCTGAGGCAGAGGTTTTGCCAGCAATGTAGCAGGTTTGTTCAATCAACAACACTCACTCATCTTCAGCATTCTCTCTTGAGAGTGAATTTGAATATTGTCGTTAGCATTTTACTATGCATGGTAGGATTGATCTTGCTATCTTATTTTAGTTCATTTACTTTTGAAGCTAGCAGTTGTGCTTTTTTGTTCCAAAGGAATCACTAGCACAACCTATAAATCTTCAATTAAAGAGGAGTCCAAGCTTTTAAAATATGGTTTACAACCATGATTTCAACTACAACATCAAGGTTTCTGAGCTTTCTACAACCAGAATTGTGACTGTATCGATCACATTTCTACCAAAATTTTCACAATGTCAATGATCGGACGAAATTACTATTTACCAAAAAATCCGCCTTGATCAAAGACTATAAAATTTTGGACGCTCCTAAATTTATGACAAAGGAATAAGGAAACATGATCTATGAATGTAACAGAAACACTCTTTCAAGTAATTGAACCTCGTTGTTTGCACCTTCTTGCACTTTTCTTTCCTTATGTTAGTTTTTCTTCATAAAGGGTGTCAAGCGGTTAAAACTTCAAGCTTTCTTCTTATGATGAGTGTATGCAGGTTCCATGACCTGGCAGAGTTTGATGAGTCTAAGAGAAGCTGCCGGAGGCGGTTGGCCGGACACAATGAACGGCGCCGGAAAAGCAACCCTGAAGCTGCCAGTGAGGGCAGCAGCCAAAGCAGCAAAGGGCATCAGCACCCTAAGGAAACAACACACTGCAGGCTTGCTGATGAGAGGGGGAGAATTCAGATGAACCTGCCAGGGAGTTCAGGCTACAAGTCTTTCAACATCAGATGAAGCCAAAATCTTCACAAGCTCTCTCTCTTCTGTCACCCTCTGGTTTCTTACACGCCAAGGCATATATAATAAAGACCACCTTGTTTGTTCATATGAGCAAGAATCAAACTAAAAAAAGACTCCCATCATCCAAAGCTTGTGTCCTATGCAATGTAAGCTAGTATCCTGAGCTCTATGTTTTCTTATTTAGAGAGTGCCTTTTTTGTTTCTGTTTTCCTTGCCATTGTTATCCTATTGAAGCACCATTGAATGGTGTGATCTTATCTTCCATCTGATTAGAATAAAAAGCTCTTGCTTCTTTTGGCTATTCACCTTTGTATTTGGATTACTTCGTATTTTCATTACTCTTTCATGCTATATATGCTAACAAACTACACCATTAGGTGCTAGATTCTGTTTGAAACTCAAACTAGTTACTCAAAAAGATACATTTTATATTCACAAATCTATTTTGGGTTTACTGTAGAGGGTACATTTTATTTCCATTTTCTCATATATTTGAACCTCTGGTTACTATTGAGGAAGTCCTGAAATATGTTAGTGACTGAAAGGGGGACCAAACATGCAAAGTAAATAGATACATGATGATTTGTTGTTTTAAAAGATGTTACGTATTTTAGTTTAGAAATAATGTGTGTTTATACAAATTAAACTTTTGAAGATGTTAATCTGCCAACAAAAGACTTAAGTACGTAGATGAAACTTTCAAAGCTTATACAACATTGGCTGGGATCATTCTGGGACAAAATTGTAATTTCATTTCTCTGCTGTGTCATGATCAAATGTCTTGGCTTATGCAAAGCCATACCTACCCTCTACCCTTCAGGCCAAGGGATGTTCGCAAACAGTCATGCCCCAGTTCATTCAAAAAGGGCTCCAAAGTACAACCAAAATGTATACTGTTGCCCAATTTCCCACCAACGTGGGACAGGCTCTGGGGTGAGTGAAGAATGCAGAAGATTAAAAATTTAAAAACAGAAAAGAGCCTATAATGTCCAAATACAACACACGTGCATCAATTGAACACATATACTATTTAATAATTTCATGTTGGATATAAAATTATTTTCTATTATATTTTTTAAACAATAGTTAATCTCTAACTATGAACTAAATTCTCTTATAAAGTAAATTAAGTTTATAAAATTTCATGTAAATAAAAACTAATTAATACTTTATCTCAACTTTATGTTAATACATAATATGTTATTCAAAATATAAATAAACGTCTATTGAAAAATAATATATTCACTAAATGTTAAAATAAATTCATAGATGTGATTGTAAGATGATATTAATAATTTAATAGTTAAATTGGAGAAGTTTATATTATATAATTTATTAAGCAAAAAGGTTGATTAATCTTGTTTTTTATATTTGTCAGAAATGAATTATTATCTTTCATTCGAATTATCTAAAGTATAAATCTTCACTGTCAAAATATATAAGTTCTATAGTAAAGAGTTGAGATATTCTTATCCACAATTTTAAAAATAATATGTTATCTATAAATTAAAATTAAATGTATAGATAAATTAAAAATAAAAAGTTTATTTTTATAAATTTAATAAATCTTAAATTTAATAATAAGAAGAAAATTTAAAATAAATTTATTAATAAGTTAAATTCAATTTATAATGAAAAAACTAAAGTTAACAATAAAAAGAGCAATTAAAAATTATTTTTCTAAAAAAAATATAAGCTAAATTTTTAGGGAAATAGATTCACATAAAAGCTCTAAATTTTCAGTTTTAATGAAAAAAAAGTTATGGAAAAACAAATTTTAGTTTTAGTTTGTGCTCACCTCTTTAATAGACACAAATGGATTATCTAAAAAACTAAATGGCTAAGGTGAAATTTCCAAAAGGCTCTGTTCAAGATGATAGAAATTACTCAAACTTGATTGCATTCATAGGAATTATTTTGGTCTACACAATCCAAAACTAAAACCATTTTACATTGGTACATCAAACAACACATTCTCACATGGGTGATTTGTATGAAAGCATATATAAATATCGCACACTGAATGACTTGACATGAAATAACACCACAAGGGTATCACCATTGATCTATATACTAAAAAGTTTATGTTACACTTTCAAGTTGGTAGATGAAAATCTACTATGTGAGTTATGTGATCACTGAAATTTCACAACAACGCAAGAGATATCATCTGAGCTTTTCCTGTTACGTGCTTCTTCAGTTAGGATCCTTGCAGCAGACCGAGCATCCTTAACATCTCTGATTGCTTCAACTGCTTCTTGATTTGTCATTACCTTCAATGATTTCAATGAACATGATCAGTGCAGAATATGCATGTATCTTGGTGTTTAGAAAAACAAGACACATTCATTAGGTGTGAGTAACATGATTTCTTTCTTCAACATTTCTTTGTTTATTGAATATTACCTTCCATAAACCATCACTAGCTAAAATAACGAACTCTGCATCATCATCTATCAGTTCCACAATCACATGTGGTTCTGAGCTCAAGTGAATCTTCAGGCTTTTGTCACCGAATGCCCTTGACACTGCCAACTGACCATCAACTCGTGGAACGTCCCCTATTTGAATTAGTAAAGTAGTATCCTTAGCAGTGAATTACTGAAATGAAGCCTATCATGTCATGAGCAACCTTTTTTATGATAGAAGACACCCTTTAACATACACTTGCTGAAACGAAATCAATCCTCTCATGAGGAACTTTTATAATAAGAGAAATTTTATCTTTTGGATACATTCTATTCTTAATGGATGGAATTTATTGAAAAATTTAAAAATTATGAGTTACACGTCTTATTTACTGATTTTCTTTGCTAATTTATTGATTTTCAAGATATTTTACTTAATAAAAAATATATATTTGAAAGAATGGGTTTAGCACTCCTATTTATTTGCTGTTCTAGTATAGAAATTATAAAAAAGAAAAAAGGAAGATCTAAAATGTGGTTATGGACATAACGGAATAAAATAATATAGAAGTTAAATATTTTTACTGCATGCAAATATAAAAATCGTCAGTGTTAGTCTGAAAAAAAAAATTGCCTCCTTTTGATTCCTTATTTATAAAAATATTTAGTAATAAAAATGTGTCATGTGATCCTCACTTAAAAATAAACTGACAAGACATGACATTTTGTAAAGGATAACCACACCTGACACAATGTGCAACACTTAATAAAGATCAAGGTAAAATAATACTACATTTTAAAATGTCATACCTGGGAAGTTTGACACAAAACCACCTCTGTTTTTTATATCCTCACTCTCTATGCTTGGTTCATGATCAACTGATAGTTGTTTGGCCTCGCCATTCTTGCACAAAACAGCCCGGGAATCCCCAATATTGGCCACCACTAACTTCTGACAGTTGATCAATATTGCTGTAACTGCAGTTGAACCCCCTCTGCCCAATTCACCTGATTTGTCTAAAATAGTTGAATCAGTTATACTATACGCTCTCTTGACAGCATCAGCAGGTTCTGTCCAGAAGTTAGGCTACATGAAGAAATGGGGAGGAAAATAAGAGTTAGATATATGTATTACATTGGAAGTTTAATTTTTAACATTAACATTTTTAATTTTGTTAACTAATTAGAAATGACACTTAACAAGACTTTTCAAGTAATTATTATATTGTACATGATAATCTACAACAGGGTGACAGCGTAAGAAGTAAATGTTTATGTTTCCACATCAAACTAAAAGTAAAAAGGGATAAATATGCAAAGCCAAAACAAATGGCTGAGGAAAATATACCAGAATGTAGAGAAGAAAAAGGAAATTGAATACATGAATTCTTCTCATGACAGTAAAGTAAAACAAAATCTGTTTGTAATTTATTTGAACTCCTATTACACAGTAATCAAATTCATTCAACTTGCACATACACTTTTACTTCTCAATTAGACTTAGAAGTCCAGCATATTTGCTTGCAAAATCAAATATAGTTTAGGTTTCACATCTAGCAGCTCAAAGATAAAGTAACCACTTAAGACAAACCCAGTATTACCTCTTTCAAGATGTTATCAAACAAATGAGTTTTCAAGTAATCAGGTACACTGTGACCTGAGTGGCCATCAAATATCGCAAATAAGCCCAATTCATTGTTATCAACTTGCTTAAACTGAGCAACAACATAGTCTTCCATGGCATGGCCTGATCTTCCCTTCACTAAGTGAAAGCCATGAGTTATGTGCTTCTTCATCTTGCTCTTTCCTTTACCCGAATCAGGATCAGATGAGCCCAAAACTTTTTCCTGCAAGCAACATAATCACGTCACAAGACAATCACAACTGAAAAACAAGCTCAGAAAATTGAGTTATTGATAAAATGAAAATCAGGTCCGGGAGAAATATCTAAGTGAAAACTTTTGAACCAGTCTGCTCTACGAAAGACAAATATATGTGTGATTGTTAAGTTCTAATTAAGACATTATTCTGGTGCATTTCAAAAATGTATAGCTCAGGACATCATTTCCCAAAAAAATTTCAAAAAGTAAACTTAAGATTATATACACAGACTTTTATCCTCTCAAATAACTAAGTGTGTACTTGTATCAAATATTCTTTCGCAAACCATGCCTGGAATTGTAAATGGTAACAAATCATTATAATTTATATCGTCATTTTACATTTTCTGACCTTTTCACTTGTCAGACACAGCCTCCATCTACCTAAGCCTTTAATTTTTTATTCATCACCAAACCATATAATAGTTTACCCTTAAATCTATTTGTCTATAAAGCAACACCTAAAGAGAAAAGCAGGGACTGTATTTCTTAACTCATCAGGGACAATCTTTCTTTTAAACACATAGCCTAGCATAAATCTGGATGATTGATATTGCAGCTAGCTGGATTCAACAACTGGCACAGATGATTCTAAAGGCAACCGTCCCATTATAAGGGTTATAACTGACTTTTCTCATTCCTCATGTGTTCCAATGGTCAAAAACACAATGTTGAGCAACTGGGGTATTGAACCCGTGATTCACCCTCCAACAGTGATGGAGGAGCATTTGATTCTGAAGTTGCAGATGACCACATAAAATTTGATATTTCCTAATCACTGTGACAAGTAACCTCCCAACCATCTCCATTAATCAACAAACTTAGCACCTAAAATATGATCATTCACACACTAAAGCACAATAGTTTTTGCAAATTGCTTGAGTAAATACTCTAAAATCTTGGATTTGTTGTGCCGTATAAACCTGCAGTGCCATTATACAAATGAACAGAGGAAGTAAACCTCAATAAAAGTTAATTATGAAAAGTGAGCCACCAAGAGATATTGTAGGCCATGGTGGCTGTGGAATAAATCTTGACAATGATGTTGAAATAAATTGTATGCGTCTAACATAAACTAATAATACTTGTGATCGGCAAAGCATATGATATAATATTGTAGATAAAATTAAGGTTCGTGAATAAAAGAATATCTGCTAGAAAAGGTCAAGTCTTAAATGAATTCATCTTCAGTATCATGAATAATTAGAGCCTATTTAGATATATACTGGAAGAGTTCGTGGGAGCTTCTCTGTTGAGAATATAGAGCTTTTTTCTAATAGAAAAATTCTCAAAAAATCTTCTAACTTTGAATCCGGACAGAATCTTAGTATTTGACTCCTTCGCTAAAGAGTACTTCCATAAGAAAAACTTATGATCACTTATCACACAAGTTACATCATCAATCGACATGACTAATGGATAGTCATTTCCTAGTTAAGATGCCTTTAACCTTAATCTAACCTATTGATAGTTTTTCTCTTTAGGATGGTTTTAACCATAATCTAGGGTATAGATGGTTTTTCTCTTTAAGATGACTTTAACCTTAATAAAACCTATAGATCCTATAGTTCAATTCTCAAATAAAACACCAAATTGTTAAAGACTAGACTTTCAAGAGGGAAAATTCAAAGGTTCAAGTACCACAAGTAACTCATCCTATTCAATGTAGCTCATCCTGTTCAAAGTGGGACTATCCTGCCACTTTCGATCCGAATATAGAATCCAGAAAGGTAAACAGTGAAAACAAGACACTGTTACAGTCAATGAAGAAAGTGTAGGCACACACGCGTGTTACACACCATAGTAAAACTACATTCACAACCACAAAAAGCATGAATCATAATTACGGGGTTTATCAAGCCTGAGCAGCGCAAGCAACCACTGAACTGATTGACAAAGATCAACACCGACAAATGAACAGAAGCCAAATTGTTATTGTTATATTGTGATGGAAACAAAGCCAAAGAAAAGTGAACAAAATTAAAATAAAACAGGCGAGGTAGCAATTTAATTAAATATGGCAACGAAAGAACGAGTTAGGATGATACCAAAGGTTAAAAAACAAAAGGGTACCTTCATCTTATGAAAAATTTCTTTGCCCGTCATGGCGAAGGTTTTATATAGAGATTTAAGATAAGAGTGAGAGAGGCCACGTAGACGGTGGTGTTTTTTAATGAATATTTTGCGTAAGAAGAAGACAGAGAAGAGAAGAGGCGAAGAGGCAGAGAAAGAAGGGGTGGAAGGGAAGAGAAAGAGAAAGAGGAGACTTGAGTTGTGTGAAAGGTGATGATGATGAGGATCATTGTCGCGTTGACACGACTTTTTGATACATGCCAATACCATGCCGCATACGTCGCAATTACGAAGACGCGTTCGCGCTACACGTGGCGCTGTCTCGTTGATCGGTTTTCCTTTTCAAAAAATAAAATTACATAATCCATACGTTTTTATTAGAATTGAGATCTTATTTAAAAGACTTCTACTATAATATTGTTAATATATTAAATATTAGAATTTATTAAAATACTATTAACCCTAAATACTAATATTTACAGAATCTGTTCACAGAATTCTACCTTTAATGTCGACATGGTCACTGGAAATGTAAGTAAAATTTGGCTTCCTCCAACTCTACCGCACTTCCTTTCCTTTTTTTTTCTTTTCTTTTTAAAAGGTGTTAAGGAATGTATTTTAAAAAAATTGTTTTAAACGTTCTTTTAATTTTGTAAATAGAATTTTTTTATCAAAAATATTAATATATTTAGATTATAGAAAATTTATTTTATTATTATATTGAAACAATGAATTAATAAAATATTATTATTAGCCAAGATAATAGTTAAAATTATATTATTATTTATCCATGTAAGATCGTATTTGTTGAATTATTAATAACAATTTTAATGTTTTATCTAAATTGCTAAATCAGTAACTAAAATTTTGGGTAAAATAATATAGGAGGATATGGGTAAAATAATATAGGAGGATATAGGTAAAATTGTTTAGAAAATAAAAATAATATTTATCATAGAATGTATTTGAATTGTTTAAAATTAAAAAAAATATTTAAAATTAAAAAAATTGTTTAAAATTGGAAAAAATTACTTGAAAAGCATTACTTAGAAATAAAATAAATATTTTATTATAAGTTATAGTTTGAGTAGTTTAAAATTAGAATAAAATTGTTTAGGACCCCACGATAATAACAAAGAGTTTACTAAATTTAAATTATTAGTTGAAGTAGAAAAGTTACAACCTTTAGTATATAATAAAATATTTGATTTTATTTTTAAACAATTCTTTGGTTAATTTTTTTTTTAGATTTTCAACTCTAACTAAGCTTTACACAACTAAAAATTTTCTTTTAAAATATCTAACTCTGATTAAGTTTTAAAGTAGTGATATATGAGATATATAATCAAATAACGATATTTATTCTTAAATAATTTTTATTAAAATTGTCTTTTGAAGATGTTCTTATTATTTTTGTTAATTTATTTTAAATAGATAACTTTATATATATATATATATATATATATATATAATTTATTGTTATTATTTATTTTAATTTAATATTCTTAAAAAATATATAAATGTATTATGTATCAATAAAATTATCAATTTAATTTTGTTTTGGAAATTTATTATTACTTGTTTAAATTTAGAAAAAGTAATAACATTATAAATATATTAGAAAAATAAAATTAAATTTATTATCATGAATAAATATGTTAATTTACTAAAATAAATTTATTATAAAAATTAAATTAATTAGATTTTTAATTTAAACTTTTTATTAATATAAATTAATTGTATTTATTAGATATTTTTGTAAAAAATTGTTTAATTAATTAATATTAATAAACATATGAATTTATTAAAAAATATTATCATAGCTAAATTATAATTGTCAGCTCAAAGTTTATTTTATTAATATAATGTAAAATAATAAATTCAGTGTTATACCTTTTCATCTCATCTAAATGTAAAATGTTTTAAACGAGGAGTATCAAAATCAAAATTTCATTGTATATAGTATATATTTTTATATATTTAAACAAAGGTGATAATGTAAAAAATAAAAATTATTTTAGGTATTTTAATGAAATATTTTTCAAAAATAAATTCAGCCAAAACTAAACTATTGCATTCTGTCAGGGTAAAATTCTATATGAGAAAATCATGGAACAGAAATCCAAAAACCCTTAACACAATTTAGATTATGAAAAAGTTAGACCATAAATTTTACCAATTATTTCTAGAGACAAAATACTTCAATTTAGTCCAACAAAATAAGTAAATAAGATAAAACACAATTATTTAATATTAATTTATCTTAATACGAGATTCTATATCTTTTTAATAATTCGTCAAACTTTATGAGACATGTATTTTTTTTAGTGTCATACTTAATACATTGTGCAGATAGGTGTGTGATAAGAAAAATAACTATTTGCATGATCAGTTTTTAATGTTTAACTCAATTCTTACCATTAATTCTGGATTGTGGGTGACTATTGATGGTCAATAAATGAAGTGAAGGTTTATAACCACAACAAATTTGTGACTAAACAGATATAAGAATGTTTTAGCGAGAAAGATTCATGAAAAATAAACACTGAAACTGGATTTGAACGAAAAATTAATTATTTGATCGGTGTTGATTTTGAGAGTAAATATCAATAAGATCTAAAAGTATAATAGAATAAAAAGTTTAATGAGAGTGTACGCCTGGAGTTTACCAGAGTCAGCATCAGAAACAAACAAACCCCAGATCTTCCACAACGAAACATTTCACGAACGCAAAAAAAATGAAAATAATTAAATAAAACTACACATTTTCAACTGTAAAACCTTAATTAGTAGCAGTGTTTGATCGTTTACCTCACTTATCATTCGCATGCGTAACAGATCCTTCTCACTCTTCTTTCTTCTCAGGCGCGTCTTCGTCTTCTACTCTCTGGTGATTGCAGATGGGACCAGAGGTTTTGTGACTTCAGGGTTTTATCATTTAAAGGGAAATATCAATTCAGACCTTGATTTTGGAATTTGATGATGGGTTACGGAGGGTTTTTTTTTTTTTTTATATAAAACTCTGAAAATAATTACTGATGAAATTTAAACAAAACTAATGAACATAACTTTTTAATTGAAATGTTAAATTTTTAATTTTATAAAATTATAAATAATTATTTTAAGTCATTTGTATTATTATGTAAGGGTCATTAAAATAGTATCTTTTTAAATTTGAGTTTCAGAATATTTCAATAAATTAAATTATTTCAACGTCAATTTGTTAAAATAATGTGATAAATATTTAAAAAAATAAAAAATTGAAGATTAATTAAAAAGAAATATACATATCGTGATTTATAACTTATCGTAAAATAAATCACCAATTGATTATTAAAAATAATATAAAATTTAAGAACAAGAGTTATACTCACATATTAAAAAAAATGATTTTTGAAACTCAAATTAAGTTATAGCTCCTTCTATCTTTGGTTGAGAATTTGATGTGAGAATCATGATTTATTTCTTTCCAAAGACCTATTTTTCATCTATTGAATCTGGTGTTTCTCATTGTTTACTCATTTTCTTTATTTGAAATGACCACGAATGTATCTGTCTGTTTCTTTGTGTATTCTAATAATTTTTTTCTTTATTTCGTATATATATATATATATATATATATATATATATATAAATAGATATATAATATGTTAAAAATATATTGAGGTTAATTTTTTTTTCACATTACATTTTTATACTAACAGACAAATCTCGTGGACTTTATTTAACATCATTTTTTCACTCTAAAGATATTAGAAATTGTTAGTAATTTGTATTTTAAATAGTATAACATGTTGTATATTTTAAAATTTCATTAAAAAAATAGATTTAATTTACAAAGTAGTATTTTGAATTATTAAATCCATAATATATCTCCAAAAATGAATTCTGATTTTGGTAGACTAACAATTCATAATTCAATTATGGACCGTGCTCTCATAAAATCTATTTTAGATTCAACGCTTTAGAATTCATTTCTGGATTTCTTTTTTTCAAAAATATATTTCGAATTATTGAAAATCTAAAATATATTTTCAAAAAATTAAATAAAAACTCATTTTCAAAATCAATTTTCTTAAAATTGATTGGATTACTCTCCTACATTTTTTTTTGAAAATACCCTTATTTAAAAAACTTTCCGAAAATTTTCTAAAAAAAAAATAAATGAACTTTTTAAAAGCTATTTACGTTAAGAACAATATTATTATTTTAAATAAATATGAGATAACCGGAAGAAGAAAATATAAGAATACAGGAAGAAACAGCCATTCTCTTCTACATCGACAGAGTGAGACGAAGCTTCAATTAAAACCCAAAATCCATCTTATTCTACCGATTATTTTGTGGATCCACAAGAAATTGGTCATAAAAAGTATTCAACTAAATTCATTAGAGAGAGGGAAATGTAAAAATGGTTCAAGAAAAAGTTATTTAGATTATACCATAGACATTGCTTAGTTGTTACCCTGTTATTTTGCAAATTTTATAAACAATGGTAGAGTGAAAGCAATGTATTAATTTTATGAAGTTGTGATGAAACCTTGAACAGCTTTGTATTGAAATCCATGGACCTGGCACTTTGCTTTGGTGGGTGGTGGAGAAATTTTATAAAAAAATTGAAGACTGAATCTGGGAGAGTCTTGGTCCCAAGGGTATAATGAGATGAAATGGGGCATGTGTAAGGGCATAGAAACTTGAATAGGAGACCAAGAATATTTATATGAGTGACTTTGTCCCCTTGTTTGTTTAGGAGTAATCAAAAGTAGGTCTTTGATCATTAAAATCACACTCCTTCTCCTAATGTTTCATCCCATTTTCTTTTTCTCAAAGACAATTGGACCCTTCTGCTTTGCTTCCTCCTACAAAATAAAGCTAGCTACAATGGTGATCCCACCATTCCTTGGTGTTTTAAAAGAATGAACCTTTCTTTAGTTTCCTTTTCTTTCTGTTTTATCTCTATAGGAAAGGGCATATTTGGGACTCTGTGTCCTTTACAAAAACAAAAAGCTAAATAAATACCCAATTCACCACCCCACTAGTGGGGACCACCAAATAGTTTTTGAAAAATCAATGCCTTTGAGGTTATATCTCTTGTATTATCATTTTCTGGAAACGTGCTTTTTTAATATATATTTTTTTATAATTTTAATTGTTAATTCACATGACATTATTATTTCAATATTTTAAATCATTAATTTTTAAATAACACATTATGAGTTCAATTGAGAAAATCTGTGATGGATGGAAATCGTTAAAAGTATAATTTTGTCAAACTTATAAGCGATGTCAATAGATCCTCTCTCCACGTGTATTGTGGCCAAGAGACAAGATGATTAATCATATTTTTACTTTCCAAATCCACTATCACTTTATCATAATCACTCATTAGCCACCAACATCTTTTTATAAATTAAAAATAAGCAACCAAAGACTATAATTTATCTTGCAAATCCCATCATCCATTGACACATTTCTTTATAGCATCTTTGAACACATTTTTTTCTTTCTTTCAAACCAGGACCTTCAAACTTAAGATAATAAATAAATATTCAGCAAATGTTGAGAAACTTATCTTTTCCTTATCTAGGTACTTTTATTAGTCTTCTTCTTTTCTCTTACACCCTAAAGATTAAGTATGTATTTATCATTGCTCATAATTCCATTGCTAACATCTCTAAAGTTCAACATCATATATACACAATACACTCTTGTTTGTGACACATCTCACGTAGGCTAGTTAGCTAACAACATCATTACACCACCACCATGCAATATTATTCCTCAAACCCTAAATCTTAGTTGGCATCTCAATGGTTCACATTATTTACACCACCCCCAAAGCTTCTCAAATTCAAACCAACAAAGACCTTGATTCACTCCACATGTCCAACATCAAAACCCCACAAACAAGCTTCCAATTTCACCATCATACCCCTACACACACCCTCTCTCTCTAACTTACACATATATAAACCCTAATTTCCTTATGATGACAACCAACTCTTCCATGGAGAACAGCAAGAACAACAACATACACCCTTCCTCCGGGGACTCTTTCTCCTTTCCGAGCACGCCGACGCCGGATTCGGACTTCGAGTTCGGGTCCCTCACGCCGGACTCCCCCTCCGCCGAGCCCTTCGCCGCCTCCCCGGCGGACCACCTCTTCCTCAATGGCCGTCTCCAGCCCCACTTTTTTCCCCTCCCCACCAGTCGCACCAGCAGTACCAGAGACTCCCTTCTCTCCTCACGAAGCAACAGCACGAACAGCAGCTGCAGCAGCGCCAGAACCAGCTCCAGCGACAGCTCCGAGAGAAAATCCTTCCACAACAAGCTCAAGGGTTGTGCAATCAGGTCAAAAACTCCATCACATTATCAAGCATATGGGTGCTCACAAAGGTGGCAGTATATAACTCCCGTGCCAGCTTTGAACCGTGAAGGCTCCTTGAGAAGAAGAAGGGACACGAACCAAGAGAAGGACAATGGGAGCATGAAGAAGACCAAGAAGAAGAAGAAGAAAAACAAGAAGAAGACTAAGAAGGAGACAGGGAATAAAGGGGTGAGGTTGAGGTTTGGGAGGAGGATTCTACGGTGGTTTGTGATGGTTTGTAGAGAATGCCATGCCATGGAACCGTCCAAGAGTCGTAGGAAAGACATACATGTCGTGACATAATTGGTCATAGCTTTATCTATAAACAAATGTGATCAAGAGTTCGATCACGACAAAAAGATTTGTGTTGAAAGATGTTCATCCCTTCACTGTATCTTAGTATTTTAAGATGTTTGAATCTCGATCCAAAGATAGTGTGGTGGTTAGAGAAAAAGAGATGTGACCACCGTGGAAGGAAAATGTGAATAGTTAGGTTCTGCAACTTTTGTTTAGTTTTTCGTTTTCTTTTTTGTTTTTAAGTCATGGGAGTTTGGGAAGACATATATATATATATATATATATATATATATATATATATATATATATATATATATATATATATATATATATATATATGAAATAGTAGGACTTGATCATGTGGTTGCCACTTGAAATTGTTTATTGTAAAAAAATCAACAGACTTTGGTTTTGGGTCTCGAAGAAATTACTGTATTATGAGCAAAAGAGTGGATTGAATTTGACTGACCATTGAAGAAAATAATTTTGCCTTGGATTTCGTGTGGTGTGATAATGATCTTATTATAAATTTCATTATTGGGGGACAAGAATGTCAGTACAAGACCCATCACTGTCACGTGCACTGTGACATGGTATTTGACATCTTTAGAATATGTTTTACTTCAACTTATTTAGACTTTTTTTTCATAAATAATACTGTTTTCAATTTTATTTACACAACTAGCACGGTTTACTGTTCACGTAATAAAATAATATTATTTTACGCAATTGTTCACTGTTCACTGTATTAAAATAATATTATTTCGCGTACTGAACTCTCGCTCAAGCGAAGAAAACCTTCGCTTGAGCGAGGAAACCTGTAACAAAGGGGTAATCTGGGGTAAATTCTCGCTCAAGCGAAGGTTTTCTTACTTGAGCGAAAAGTATGATCGACTATTATCCAATTATAGTCGATCACTTTGACATATATGACTTTAGATAGCGGTTATTTGGCCAACCGCTATCTAAACTACTACATTAGATAGCGGTTATTTGTCCAACCGCTATCTAATATAGTAGTTTAGATAGCGGTTGGCCAAATAATCGCTATCTAAAGTGACTCAAGCGAAAATCACACCGCTTGAGCGAGGACACCTGGAAACAAGGGGGACTCTCGTTATATCTGAAATGGGAGAGCTACAGATAGAAACTGAAGTACATTCCTTTTATTGATGTATGAAAACTGTAATGTTTATATACAGTAGAAATAACAAATAACAGAGTAGAACAGAGAACGTGAACAAAACAGAAAAAAAACTGAAAGAAACCCATGCACGTAATACCCATACACGTAACTACCCATCATGCATTTTGACTTAAATCTCAACATGCCTACTTAAGTCAAAACTGAACAATTCTCAGACACTCTCTGAGTTTACAAAATCTAGCAGCCTTCAAAGGCTTTGTAAAGATATCTGCACTCTGATCTTCTGTACTGCAGTGTTCTATTTCAAGCTTCTTATCATTAACCTGCTCTCTCAAGAAATGAAACCTCATTTCTATATGTTTGCTTTTTCCATGAGCTGATGGGTGTTTAACTAAGTCTATTGCGAGACTTATTATCAACAAACAATGTTGGTGGTTGGACCAATTCGCATTCAGCTCCTTCAACAGCATCCTGAGCCATGCAGCTTGACATGCAGCCTGTGCAGCAGCTATATACTCTGCTTGACAGGAGGAGAGAGCTACCACGGGTCTGGTGTTACACAGGTATCTTAGACTTCCAATGATTCTCGCGAAACTCTGTGTGATCAACATCTTCCTCCTCGGTGCCCCTTTCTAATCTCGGACCCATTTCCGTTGGAGTTTACTCGCGAGCATTGCAATTCTTCATCCCGAACCTGCTAAGAATATCACGTGAGTATTTCATCTGATGCATAATAGTTCCAATGCCTGTATACCTTGTGCTCTTCTCCTTTGACTATGTTACATATATTTCCTCCTCCAAATAGCCATTTGGAAAGACAGATTTTACGTCTAGTTGGTGGAAAGACCAACCCTCCAACCATGTTTATATCAGTTAAAATATTTTACAAACATTTTCTGAGAGTGATTCAATCGATTGATTCGCGTTTTAATCGATTGATTTACTTTAAAACTTTCTTATAAAACTTTTCAAGTTATTTTAATTGATACAAAGAAGTTTTAATCGATTAAAAAACTGCACAGAATTTTTCTAAGTTGTTTTAATCGGTTGAAACGCGTTTTAATCGATTGAAACTCTGTACAAAGTTTTTCCAAGTTATTTTAATCGATTGAAATGCGTTTTAATCGATTGAAATAGGTCTGATCGGTCATAATTCAATTCTGATCGATCATAACCACCTCTGATCGGTCATAACTTCATTCTGATCGATCATCCTGACTTCCAAAGTGGTTTTAATCGATTAAAAGAAGTTTGTATCGATTAAAATACTGTAAAAACACTTCTTTAAACATTCTAAGTAATTTTAATTATTTCTTTTAAAACTATATCAGTTAAAAACATTATTAAGAAAGTTCTTTGTCAAAATGCTTTTGTTTTTGGTTTGTTTAAAACTATTTTTGAGGCATTTTGCAAAATGATGAAAAAACTTTATGCAGCGGAAACTTTCTGTTAAGACACACTAAATCTTCAGCTCAATGTATGTTTAAAAAGTTCAAGCAAACTGATTTTAAAGAGTATTTTCATAACTGCTGCATTAATTAATCTGTTGAAAGTTTGTTTTAATCTGTTAAAATAGCCGTTTCAATCTGTTAAAAGTCATTTCAATCCATTAATACGTTTTTGATTCTTTAACAGATTTGTTTTAGGTGATACTACCACGGTTATATCAATTAAAACACTTTACAAAACTTTTCTAAGTTTTATTCAATCGATTGTTTCGTGTTTTAATCGATTGATATACTGCAAAACTTTCTTATAAAAACTTTCCAAGTTATTTTAGCTGATAAAAAGAAGTTTTAATCGATTAAAACTTTGTACAAACTTTTTCGAAGTTGTATTAATCGGTTGAAACGCGTTTTAATCGATTGAAACTCTGTACAAAATTTTTCCAAGTTATTTTAATCGATTGAAATACGTTATAATCGATTGAAACAGATTTCAATCACTTTGTCGCTCGAGCGAAAGTCCGCGTCGCTCGAGCGAAACAGAACCCGAGAGTCCCCCTTGTTTCCAGGTGTCCTCGCTCAAGCGGTGTGATTTTCGCTTGAGTCACTTTAGATAGCGGTTATTTGGCCAACCACTATCTAAACTACTATATTAGATAGCGGGTGGGCAAATAACCGCTATCTAATGTAGTAGTTTAGATAGCGGTTGACCAAATAACCGTTATCTAAAGTCATATATGTCAAAGTGATCGACTATAATTGGATAATAGTCGATCATACTTTTCGCTCAAGCGAGAAAACCTTCGCTTGAGCGAGAATTTACCCCAGATTACCCCTTTGTTACAGGTTTCCTCGCTCAAGCGAAGGTTTTCTTCGCTTGAGCGAGAGTTCAGTACGCGAAATAATATTATTTTAATACAGTGAACAGTGAACAGATGCGCAAAATAATATTATTTTATTACGTGAACAAGTAACAATGCTAGTTGTGTAAATAAAGTTGCAGAGGTGCTATTTGAGTAAATATTTTTGAAAACAGTATTATTTATGAAAAAAAGTCACTTATTTACTCCAATTATCACTTTTATAAATATTCACAGTTTCATCTTTAGAATAACCTTTCAGTTCCTAAAATTGTTGAACAATATCATAGTAACTTCTGAAATTATAAAATATCAAATAAATTATAAAGTTAAAATTACTGTCATTTCATTTAATTTAATCCATTATTTATATATAATTTTTTAGTTACAATGTCTTTCCAACAACTATTTAATTTTAGTATTACAGTGCAAATTTAAAAGCACTTACATGCCATACTTTTTTCCACGAGCTAAGTTTTACTGCGTTTTTTTTTCTAGTCCAAAAATCTCAGCTAATATCTCCTAACTTTTTAGACTAAATAATCTAAAATATATTCTTTTATACTAATCTTTCTGTAATAAAAAAAAGGTATTAATTGATATTTTTGAGACCGAAAATGAAGTTAGTACTAGTTTTACATTACAGGCCTAACTAATTTGGCCCACGTAGTAAAAACAACCCACAACTATTAAACGCCTTTTGTTTAAATTTTATTTGTCATTTAATTTTGAATATTTTTATAGAGATAATGAAAATAGAAAAAAAATCTCACTATCTTAAATAAAAATCTGGAAACAAAAAATATATATTTAAATAAACTGATATTCAAATCTCTTCTAATTATAAATAGATATTTATTTCTCTTTTTATTTTAATGAACTCACAATCTCTTTATTTTATTTTTTAAAAACTATTATATTGACTAAAACTTCAAAAATGTTGGAAGAGTATTATAGAAGATTAAAGTTATAAAATATAAAAATTAAAGAGTGTTCTATAACATAAAAAAATACTTTTATATAAATAAAAGAAGAAAAAATAAGTATTGGATTATTATAAACATAACAAAAACAAATATTATTTATTAAAACATGAAAAAAGTATATACATAATTAAAATTTATAGAAAAGATAAATATTATCTCATTAAAAAAAGGAATGTGAATATTTAATATAAAAATATGTACAATTTTCCCTTAAAATTGAAAATTTGAAAAAAATTATGAGATAAATTTATCCCCACTTACTAACTTTGAGAATTAAGCTATGGACAACTCAAATTCGTTATGGAATCAAAGTTTATCATATTAAGCCACCTTCGACTTTCCAAAAAATTCAAACTTTTCCGGTGCAATCTTAGCTTTTTCTCTTAAAGAACACATGTACAGCAGAATCCTTGTGTCGTACATTTTGTAGAGTAAATGTGGGGAAGATAGTAAATGCTAAGAAATCAAACAAGGTAAAAAAAAAAAATCAAACATAATTCATTAAATTAAAATCACAATTATGTTTGAGTGAAATTGAAGTGGGTGCCCAATTTTCTTGGTTATACTGATCATTCAAAATCCGACAAAATTACTTGTTACCTTAAAAAAACATTGTCATCATATATTGCTTATGGATATTATATGTACGCAAGAAAGCATGAAAACTTACATGTTTAATCGAACTAAAAGAAAGAAATTGCCATTAATCAAGTCTCTCTGACATAGAAAAACACAAGATACAAAGTGAAAAAGTTTAACACATGAAAATTAAGGAGCACAGAATAACTATGCCTAAATACAACTTTTCATCTTCATTTTCCAAACGCAACTTACCTTATTAATTCACTCCAAAAAGGTCTCCATGACATCCTGGTACATACCTCCTTCTGAATTCCTATACTCCACACCTGCTTGCTGGTGATGGTGATGATCCATTGAAGTAGAAGATGAAGATGAAACCACTCTGGCAGGTAGAGTGAAACACCTCTTGAACTTGTCCACTTTCCTTGCCCCTTCAGTGTGGCCATCCAAGCTCAAGAACTCGTTTGGGTTTGCCACACTAGCATTTTGCAAAGCTGAGGTGGGATTTGGGTTGAGAGAGTGGTGGTGGGGATTGTGATCACCTGGTTTGCTCCCCAAGCTCTCTTGATTGAACAAGAGTTTAGCATCATCAGATCTTCCGGTGAGTGCATTGAAGATGGATAACCCATTTGGCCACTTTATGTCATTCTCATGCTCCCCCATGATGTCTCCCACTCTTGCATGCTCTGATGATGCATGGGGCATGAGGAACATATGCGTCTCATCTTTGGCCTGTGGGAACCCCATTCTGGCTGCATGTTGAAAAGTAGGAGAGGGTAGCAAAGAAGTAGCAGACCCCATTGGTCTCTGACCCCAGTTGAGGAGTGGAGGGGGTGGCCTAATTGGAATGGTGGATGGTTTTGAAGGAAGGGAAGTAGAAGAGGAAGTGCTCCTAGTTGAAGAGAAGAGTTGGGAGAGGTAGAACCCTGATTGGTAGCCTAGAGATTCGAAAGTGTGTCTCATTCTTAGCACAAAATGGAGGTCTTCAGGAATCTGAGAATGAAATGAAAGTACATCAAACACTTGATATTTTGGTTTCTGTAAACTGATTCATTTGCTGAATGAAGGGAAATGTTAGCAACACACTCCTCAACATCTTTTAATTTCATAATTAGCTACAACTTATGGGAGCTGACATGAGAAACAGAGTGAGATCCATATTTATCATGAGTCCCAATAAATTTCTGTTAATGATAAAGATTGTGTTTTAAATAGAGAGTTAATTAGGAGAAATTATTGTATAATCTAGGACCACCTCATATTTATAGTCACGATCAATTTCCATGTAACACCTTGCCAAGGTTTTCAAATTATGAGAAGTCAATAAAACTCATAACCAGAGAGGTGTTGATAACATTTCTCTCCTAATAAATTGCCACACATAAGAATGCTGAAAAGTAATGGCCGTAAATTTTAAATTATAAGAAAAATAAATGTTAAATCGAGTAGATTAAAAAAAAAAATAGTTGTACACAAATTTACTCACAATCTTGCAAGAACCAAGTTGCAGAAGGCCATGCCCAGCTTGAATCACAGCTATTGTCTGACCATGGAACAAACACAAAATAAAAGTAAATGATATGATTGAAAGTAGAGTACATTTAAAAAAGCTTTCCGAGACCAATAAAAGCATGGTGTAAATTCATTCAGTCCACACACCTGAATACCTGACTCAAACTGCTCTATCCATTCAGGGGGAAGCTGCAATAAATAACATCAGAAAGAGGAAGTTGAGACAATCAATCACCAAATAGCTACACATAACCAGAAGAAGAGGCTAAATTTAATGCTGACTTTGTTTCTGTTGAAACTTGGGAGTGAAAAACTATAGTTTAAGGGAAAGGAATATCAAACTAAAATATAAGAGAAGTTTAATTGAATGCGAGAGGGATGAAATGCATACAGCATCAAAGGAGCTCTGCCAGTAGTTGGATATATTAGGCTCACATTCCGTAGGCTCTTTGAAGACCCATTTGTGGCACTTATCAGATGTAACCTTTCCCATCAACCTGTTCCCAAAACCAAACAATACCAAATCAGAGTGAAGTGCAGAGAGGATTTGTCATTGTGTTTGTATTTTGTAACTCCCTCCAACATGGTGTACTGAAATAAACAACACTTGAAAGAGAAAATCAAATAGAAATAGGTATATTGAAATTTAGGAAAATAACAATAACATGAATAAACACCTACCCAGTACCCACCCTTCTCCATAATTATATAACTGAATGGACATTTTGCTGAAAGATTTTCTGATAGGATCCTCTCCTTCAATCTCTTCCAAACAATCCGAAACCCTTCCCCGGCAAAATCCATCTTCCCACATCAACATCCTTCACCAAAAATCACCAAAACATTAAATCACCAAAATCATAAATCAGTAATAACACAATCTTTTGGTAAATGTTTGGGTCCATATAAGATCATCCATAATTACGTTAAAATAATAACTATACTAAGTAAATATTAGCATGTCAGTCTAAAATTGATTTTGAGATGAATTAACTTTAAGTAGGTTATGCCTTGGATAACAAATTTTGCACTTACCTTTAATACCAACATACTTTTAGAATAAAAATAAAAACATCCAAACATAAATCACGTGACTTCAAAATCAATTCTACAAAAGTGTATCTAATCACAGAGGGGACCATGGTCATGTTCAGAATCGACAAGACCCATCACAGATTTTCATCTGTTAACACTTTGATGATGAGTTGACACAGAACTTGTTCAAGGTGAGTATTTCAAAGTTGTGCAATGGCTTTTTCAGTTTGTTTCTCATCTCTAAGGGCAAGGAAAACTACACTTACAAGCTGCCGTTGTCATCCCCAACCTTGCACCCATTGCCACCTCTCACTCTTCTGCAAGAAAAATGGTGAAGACCCAGTCGAGAAAACACATCAAAAAACAGCATTCAAAACAAGTATAGCATATGCAAATATACACAAACACGCAAAGAGAGAGACATACGGTCGAGGACGAATGGTCCAGAAGACAGAGTAAGTCCAATCCGAGTTGAGACACACACTTCTGAGGGCCTCGTGAAGGGCCATCATCCCAACAGCTTCTTTGCTCCTATCTGTTGTTGTTCCTGAGCCCACCATCTCTTTCTTTCTCTCTTTCTCTCACTATAAACTTTTGTTGTTCCCACACCTTCTTTCACTTCACAGTTTGACAACTTTTACCTCTTCCACCTTCTCTATCCACTACTACTGTCTGAAGCTCGCTCCTTTCTACTCTCCTCAAAATTGTTCTCTTTTTCACTCTCGGCTATGCCTCAGTGTGTACTTTTTGTTTGTCCCAAACGAGGTTACTTTGGGAGGGAAAAGAGGGAGAGAGGGGAGTATCTTGCCATGAAAAACTGTGGGGACAGCTTTTATGAGAGAGGAAAAAGGAGCATGCGAGGGGGGGAAGAGGAAGAAAGAAGAGAGTTACTTGCTTGCTTGCTTCCAATTTCACGGTTTTACCCTTTCTTTGTTTGTCCCTGCCACGAAAATTCTTTGTTCCGCGGGTGCAAAGTCTGCAAGAGTTGGTGACTTGGGGTTTTCTTCAGCTTCTGACTTTATTTTTGTACCTTTACCACTTGTCAAGGAGAGGGAATAATTTTTGCATGAGATTTCGATCCTTTATCAAAGTGACCTGCTAAAGTGGAACCAGTTAGTTTACACGATGGAGTTTTTTTTTTTTTTTTTTTACGAAAAATTATTAGAAATAATAAAAATAAAAGGTTTTTAAGAGAAATCATACAGGAATAGGAAAAACAAAACTATCTTATAATTATTGATTTTTTTTATTTACATTTCTTTCTTTTGGTATTTTAAAATTGATCAAAAATATATAACCTTACAAATATTGTTTTGACTGTTTTTAATCATATCAAACCCTACAAAACGGATGGTTTTATAAAACTGACACAAATATTATAATAAAAAATAATAATAATAAAATCTTTATAATAACGTTATAAACTACTTTAAATCTTTATAAACTGAATTATTACAGCTAAGCATGTTGTTAATTTTTAGGTTAATCACTTTTATTTTCAGGTTAAAGTATCATTTATATTATGTGTAATTGTTATTTCATATGTTATCGTTACATAATATTTTTTTATTATTTTACAAAAAACTAATTATGTGTAATGTATGTTTCTAGGTTGTCATGCTTTATTTTCAAGTTGTCATTATTCATTTCTTAATTACTTTTAATACTTTTTAATATATTTCACTTTTGTTTTTCTCCCTCTTTCTTCACCCTACACATTTACTAAACTAACAACTAAGCATTACTATTTATTTCTGCTTTATCCTTGTGCATTTATAGACTAAAGTGTTCTCCATAATTATATTTTATTATTCATTTATAGTTTTTCATTTTTTTATTTCTAATTTGATATTAATCATTTATTGGAGAAAAATTAATAGAAAAAATAATAAGAACAAAATAAAAAGTTTATTTTATGAGAAATAATTTACTACTAGAAAAAACTATTATATATATATATATATATTATATTGAATTTCTTATTTATATTTCTTTGCATTTAAAAAAATATATAAAGTTTTACAAGTACCATTTTAACTTCTTAAACACTTTAAATTGTATGAAATGGATAATTTTATATCATATTTACTTAGATATTTTTCCTAATTTTTTTTTCACTGGAAAATATTTTATTTATATTTTTTGGAAAAAAAAAGATGAATAATGATAGAAAAAAACGTTAATGAAAATAGGTGATAAGTAAAATGAAAAATATAAGTGTTTAATAAAAATACATAAAAAAATAAAAAAATTTATAATTTAATAGAAAAATATAAGTGTAATATTTTCTGACAAATATTTGAAATTTGTTAAAATAATCATAAGAAAGTGTGTGCTTATATAGTTTTAATGCTATTTTAAATTTTTTATTATTAGTGTTTATAAAAATTGTATTTAAATAACAACTAAAAGGAAATTAGTTGGATTATGATGTGATGGAGAATACAAATATTAATTTTATAATAATTGTTTCAAAATTATATTTAAAATAATTTTTACTTAGTTTATAATTTTAAAAAATTAATATAAAAATTAATCTCCAACTGAAATTCTTACTATACAGACAAATAATGATTTATTATGAAAATCAAGATTGCTTATCAAGTACAGTGATATATTTATTATGTTATGCATTATAATTTATATTTTATTCTTACATAGAGGCTAAATAAGTTTTTTTTTTAATATAACGTTTATCAAATAAAATTATATATATATATATATATATTTATTTATTTATTTATTTTGTAAGTTTTTAGTAACAAAAGAAAATATTGCATTTACTTAATTTTATTAATATAAAATATGGATGTATTTTATGCATACATTAAATAATAATAATAATAATAATAAAATATGTCATACAAAAAGACATTATCACCTATTTCTCATTTTAAACTTTTTTTTTTAACATACAATTTAATCTTAATCTCAATCTATTTTATTTTTTAAAGATATTTTATTTTTTTTTTAAATTAAAATTAAAATATTGATTAAAAAATTGTAAGATGTGATTTGATTTAAAATTTACCCATTTATTAAATGAAAAAAAAATAGTAGAAGACAAAAGTTATTTAAATGAAATAGAATAGAATGATTTTTTTAAAATTATTATTTATTTTTATTATTAATAATATATATTTATTTTACTATTAATATCATTTTAATTTATTTATATAATAGATAAATACGCAAAAGAATATAAACAAATTATAATGTAATAAATGATGTTACAGAACCTATTCAAATCTACTCCAACAACAACATATACTCTTGACATGCATATAATAGTTTTACATCGTAAATTAAATTTTCATCAAATACAGAGGATTACCATGACATTGCAGGGAATCTTTACTGGTCAAAAGCGATGCTGTGGATTCTGAGGCTTAGATTTGAACTAATTTTTTAAAGAACATTATTAAGATGTTGCTGTGTCAGGGCTTAAAATTAATTTAGTACAATGACTATTGTTGTTGCTGTCTGAAACTATAAAAGAATGCATCACCAAAGTGACAGATTCATCCATCTTCTTCGTTACCAAACCTATGTTTCCTTCCTAACTAAGACAAATCAATACTCAATTCTACCCTTACTGCTAATCCTACTATAATATTATAATATTAAAAATACATATCACATTTTTCATAATAATCCCATAACATAATATATCATTAAAAATATTAATCTAATATTATAATTCTATTAAACTATTTTATAAGACATATTTTAATCTCATTTATATATTATAATTTTATAATTCATTTAACAAATATGTTATATTTTATTAAATAGTTAAAATTTACAATAATTTTTAATATAGGAGATTATGATTAAAACCTTATTTTATTTCTAGAAAAAGAAAAAATGTTGAAGTGCAACATAGTAATTTTGAATAGAGGAGATTCCTTGGTCAAAACCCAAAACAGACGAAAATATTACTAAAAAAGAGTGAGATGTAACGTGAATAACCGTGCAAAGCAGGTATTATTATATACCATTATACCCTCAATACGTACACAAGTGTACAAATCCAAGTAATTAATTAAGAAAAAGTGATCTAATAAAATAAAACAGAAAAAGGATTAGAGTGCGTGAGATTAAGGTAGCACGTGTGCACGTGTCATGTCAGCGAGTCGGTGCATCGTTTCTCATAAAGAACACTAGGTACGTACCACACGAATTGCGGGACTCTTCGCGAACCCCACCTGCGACACTCGTCCATGATCTCACGCGCCTCTGTCTACAACCAAATCTACGCCATTTATTTTTTGTTAAATTTGGTTAAATATGATATTTTTTAAAATATTTATGAATATAGATGTATTTTATTTTTTATATTTAAATTATTGTTTCTTACCTATCATCATATAATTATAAATATAATAAATTTATTTTCATGTTTTTCATGTTTTTGAAGATAAACGCATAACATATTTATAACATTCAACCGTAGTACATTTGCAGATATTTTACATTAAAATATGTCATTTACATCTTCTAATTATATAATATATTTAAATGTATATATTCATCGGTCTATAATACATTTATATTTAATTTATTAATAACATGAATCCTTTACATATATCCATATTAAAACTAATATTTACATGTCACATATGAACTAGTTCATATATTAATTTCTCATATTTTAAAATATTTCATTTTTTTTTATTTAATTATATTTTTGTTCGTGATTTTTTTTTAATCTTTATGTTGTATTATGTATCATTTTGATGTTTATCTAAGTGTGATTCAATTTTATTTTTCTTTAATTTTGAAAAAATATATATAGTTATGTTATTCGTTCTTTAATTAACATTCTAATTTTTCTTTATAAATGTTTTGAGATTAAAATGGTTAAATTATGATGAATTTTCTTTAAAATTAATAATTTAAAAAGTTAAATTTTATCTAAAACAAACTATTAATATCAATGAATCAAAGTTATCGATGAACTATTCGTTTTTTTTTATTATTATTCGTTGAAGTATAAAGAATCCAAACTTGATTATTTAAATAAAAAATAATATTTAGCGTATATGAATAAGTTGTCTGCATATCACATGAAGAATTGATTTTCTATTTATTTTCTTATTTAATTATTAAAATAATTATTGTTTTAGATATTAAATTATAAAAAATATAAAAAGAAAAATATTTTTTTAATGAATGAAATATTTATATATAAAAGTTTTTCTATTTTATATCAAAATAAAATTAATTATAACTTAATTAAGTAATTTTCAATATTTGAGACTAAATATTCTTATCCTTAAACAAAATATTAATGTCTTAATTAGAAGAAGAATATATATAAATTATTTTTTCCTGGAATAATATGAGATTCATGAAACAAATATAATGTTCTACTATAAATTTAAATATTTTTTTAAGATGAAAATCATTTATTTATTATTATCATTATTATTATTAAATATCTCTTAATTAACCTAAATGTTTGGTTAATTTTATTTAAGAAAATTCCAAAATTCAACAACTTGATTAATTCACATTTTTAAATTAAAAATAAAAAAGTTTGTCCCTCAAATATATAATATAAATTAATTATATTTTTAGTTAATATGAAATTAAATAAATAAATAATTAAATATACTTCTAATTCAATATGTTTTTATTATAGTTGATTATGATTTTTATATTTTATAAGTTAAATAATTAATACTTAAATTCAAAAAAATATTTATAATCATTAATATTTTATTATTGGTTTTGTAACTTTTTTCATGATGATTTTTTTATCCTTGATGTTATTTATTATTATCGTCGATATTATTTTATATGGTGCAAAGAAATTTTTAAATATTATTAAAAAATTTAAAAATAATTTCTATTTATCTTTTAAATTACAAAAATAAAACTGCATGAAACAAATCTGAAAATGCAATTATTTTAAAACTTTCATGCTTAAGTTGGATGTTATGACACGCGCTGATACGCAGGTGGATTAAGTGCAAAAGGAATGCATGGTCTTCATTTTCAGCGTCTCTCTCCTCCGCATTGACCGGTTATAGCCCCACGCACGATCGTATCTTCGTGGGACCCACGTCAGAATCGCTTAAACCCCTCTCCTTAACCTAACGCGTTGCATAAACCCTAAAACCCAGTTAAATGCGGAAAGCAACCTTCTTGATCCAAAGATTCCAGCTTCATTTAACCACAAAAAGGTACTTCTCTGTTAGTAGTCTAATCATGTTCAAATCAATTTTAATGGGATGGAAGTATGTCTTTGAGACAGTTTTGATTTGTTACATGGGGATTTTACCACCTGAGGAGGAATATACGCTTACAAATTAATTAGACAAATTTCTTAATAGCAGGTCAATAATTGTGTTTTCACTTTATCTATCAGTATTTTAAAATGATATTTTTTATATGGAAATTAAACCTTTTTATCTTTTTTTTATTATTAAGACTTTCTAAATACGGTGTGATAATGTTTTTCGGTATTTTTAATTGTATATTAGCATGTCCATGATAATATTTTTTTTATTATCTTCTTTGACGAGAATGTTAAGGGGTAAAAATTTGATATAATTATGTCTTGAATTATTATGAAGTCATTTAACTTATGATAATTCTAATATATTTTTCTTCCAATATAGGATGAATTCGAGAATACATTGATACAAGAGTAAGGAACATAATTCTCAAGCATAATTGGAGTAAAATTGAAAGAAAGAAGAACGCTTAAGCGAATGAATGATGCGAGGCCCGACCCAAATTCTCTTATAAAAAGATAAGTGTGTTTTGAGAAAAGTAAGCAGTCTTGGAGGAGAGGAGACACGATTATTGTTAGGATTTTGTCCAATCTTCATCAATTTTTCACTTCTTCATCAATTAAAGCATTGTAATGACCAACATGAGTGACTAACTTCATTCTCTTAGGATTCGGTGCACTTTCTTTGAACTTTTTTGTATCATGGTGATATTTTGAGATATTAATCTATGCTTTAATGTTATTCTTATCCTTTATGTTTTGGAATGATTTATTCTTGATGTTTGGGGTATGATTGAAAAATATATCTTGAACCCTAGATCACGGTAATAATATTTGTTACGTTAATTTCCAGGAATGGAATGAATGTATCAATTGCTTAACAGTCTAACCCTAATGCTGGAAAATCTCTTAATTGTGTGAGGAATCAACATTTATTAGGTTTTCTTATGAATTTCATGTGTGAGGAATCAACATGGATGATTTGAGTAGGTGGCATCAACGTTGTTAGGTTAATTGATGTTCTTAATTAACATAGTCATTACAAAAGAGGGATAAAGAAGGAAGTCAATCCTAAGTACCTTTAATTGATATTTTCTCAACAATTTACACTTCTTTGTCATTTAATTTCAATTCAACTCTTATTCGCAAAACTCAATCTGTTTAATCTACTTAGTAAGCATAATTAGGAATTTCCATTAAAATTGTTCCTCGTGGGATCGACTTTTATTTAATTGAAATACTATACTGCGATTGATAATTTTGGTACGCTTGCCAATAATTCAACAAGTATTTCTGGCGCCGTTGCCGGGAAACGGTGTTATTTGAGAATTCTTTATTTAGCTTATTAAGTATTTTATTTTTATTTCTATTTTTATTATTATTATTATTATTATTATTATTATTATTATTATTATTATCATTATTATTATCATTATCATTATTATTATTATCATTATTATTATTATTATTATTATTTTCATTATCATTATTATTATTATTATCATTATTATCATTATTATTATTATTATTATCATTATTATTATTATCATTATTATTATCATTAATATCATTATTATTATCATTATTATTATTATTATTTTTAGTTTTTAGTTTGTGTTAATATTTGCTTGAGTTACTCTTTTGATTTATGCGTTTAAGAGGACAGGTATCTTCAGAGCAGTTAGAATTTAATCCAAAAATTGAAAAAACAGCTCGGAGGAACCAGGGTAGAAGAAGAAGGGAAACTCAAGAACAAGTCACAAGAGAATCTGCTAATTCTTCTTCCACACTTGATTTACCAGACCCAATTATAGAAGATATGGCGGAAGAAGGAGCAAATCTAAATCTAAATCCAAATCCAAATCAAAATCCACCTAGAAGAACTCTTAGAAATTGTGCTATGCAGCAAGGTCCAAGACATTTTTCCAGCATTGCCATACCGGATGATCAAACATTGCAGATGAATCCAGCTTTTTTAAGCTTGATTAGTGCTCATCAATTCACTGGATTGGATCATGAAGACCCTTATAATCATTTGTCTACTTTTTATGAGTTGATTGATATCATGAGATTTAGAGCAACAAATCTTGAATCTACATATTTGAGATTATTTCCTTTTTCTTTGGCAGGTAGGGTAAAGGAGTGGCTGAAAGCACATCTTAATCAGAGTTTGACTATTTAGAGTAGTGTAGAAGAAAAGTTTCTGAATAGATTTTTCCCACCATCCCGCTACATCAAAGCAAAATCTGACATCACTTCTTTCAGACAAGGAGCAAATGAACAATTTTGTGAAGCATGGGAGAAATTTAAGTCACGGTTGAGAAGTTGCCCAAATCATGGATTTGATGACGTTTCTCAGTTGAATATTTTCTATACTGGCTTGCGACATGATACAAAGATGCTATTAGAGGCTGCAGGAGGAGGATCCATGTTAGATGTAGAAATTGATCATGCCACCAGAATTATTGATGCACTAGCCTTTACAGACCAACATGCCCAACAGGATAGACATCCAATTCAAAGGAAGGGAGTTCTTGAACTTAACAGCTCAGATGCTATCTTAGCCCAAAATAAACTTATAACACAACAAATTGAAGCATTGAACCAGAAAATAGAGAAATTACCTCAACAAATGCACACAGTACAAACTATTCCTAATCAACAGATGAGTTGTGATTTGTGTGGAGGTGATCATTCAAATGAACAATGCTCTTATCAAGGCAACATTCAACAAGAAGAAGCTAATTATATGGGGGCCCAAGGTAGTAGTCAAGTCAGACAAGGTAATTTTCCTAATCACAATAATTATCAGAATAATTTTGTACAAAGATGGAGAGGGAATCAAAATCAGAATCAGAATTTTGGGTGGAACCAAGGTGTTAGCTTATCTACTAGACAACCTGCATTTCAACAACAATCATATCAGCAACCCCCATATCAACAGCAGCAACAACATTATCCTTCAATTCTTGACAGAATAAGTAAATAGGAGGATACTTTAGAAAAATTCATGCAAGGCACTATGGCTAATCAAAAAAATATTGAGGCTTCATTCAGAAATATAGGGACCCAGATAGGTTAACTGGCTAAGCAATTATCTGAGCAGCAGCAAGGAGGACAATTTTCAGCTAACACACAAACCAACCCCAGAGAGCAATGCAATTCAATAACTACAAGGAGTGGTAAGGTTATAGGAGAAGGGATTGGTGAGAACCTGGCTGTAGAAAAGGAAATCCTACAAGAAAAAGAGGATGAAAATAAGAAAGATGAGTGTGAAGGAGAAAAAGAGAAAAATAAAAGTGAGAGTATAGAAAAAGAAAAAAATACTGAAAAAGAAAAGAAAAATAAAAAGAGTGAGAAAAAGAGGGAGAAAGATGATAGTCAAATACCGCAATTAAAGGATTTACCATATCCTCGTCATCCTTCTAAGAAAGATAAAGAAAGATAGTTTGCAAGATTCATGAATATTTTCAAGCATTTACAGATTAATATTTCATTTATGGAAGCTATGGAGCAAATGCCAACTTATGCAAAATTCATGAAAGAGTTGTTAACTAAGAAAAGGAGATTTACTACAGAAATAGTGGAGCTAGAAGCAGGATACAACGCTATAATTCAGAAATCATTGCCTCAAAAGTCTAAGGATCCTGGTAGTTTCACTATTCCAGTCACAATTGGGACATTACAAGTATACTAGACATTACTCGATTTGGGTGCTAGTATAAATCTAATGCCTTTGTCTATGCTTAAAAGAATAGGAGACTTGGAAGTAAAGCCTACAAGAATGACACTGCAGCTAGCTGACAGATCTCTAAAGATTCCTTATGGAATAGCAGAAGATGTTTTAGTTAGAGTGGATAAATTCATATTTCCTATTGATTTTGTGATTATGGACATGGAGGAAAATGAGGAAGTTCCATTGATCCTGGGAAGGCCATTTATGAAGACTGCCAAAGTAATTATAGATGTTGACATGAGCAAGTTGAAAATTAGAAGTGGAAATGATGAAGTTAATTTTAACCTGTTTGAAGCTGTACAACAACCGGAAGACAAGAAAGATTGTCTCAGAATATATACTTTGGAGGAATTACCCATATCAACTGGAAAACAAGATTACAAGCTTGTTGCATAACCCCAAAGACATCTTAGTCTGACTATGAAGGAAGTTATTCAAAGAGAGGTATTAAAACCTCCTGAAGCAGGTATGATTTATTCAATCTTTGATAGTTATAAGGTTATTCGCAATGAGAAGAATAAATTCATTCCCACAAGGACAATCAAGGGATGGAGAATGCGTATATATCACCTGGATCACTTACCTGCATGAGCCCTAAAGCCAATAGGCGTCAAGCTGAAGACGTTAAACAAGCGCTCATGGGAGGCAACCTAATGTTTTGAATTTGTTTTTTTTTTTCCTTTTTGCAGTTTAAGTTTTTTGTGCATTTTTCTTCCTTAGGTTCTTTCTTTACAAGATTGGTCCAGGTACACAGTGCACTTCTCCTCAAGACTTTGAAGCCTTACTTCAATGACCTGGAGACAGTTCAACTTTTTCGGAGGGGGTGAGAAAGTCTGCAGCTGAGGCTGAGGCACAAGATAAGGAGTAGATGACAACAAGTGAAGAAAATAAGGGAGGAAACTTACTTTATTTTTAATGTTTTTAATTCCTTTGTTTTTAATTTAATGTTTTTAATTGCTTTATTTTAAATTTTGAATTCCCTTGCTATCCCATAATTTGTTTTAGAGACATATATGAGATTATTGCTTATTGTCTAATTCAAATCTAGAACGTGAAAAATAATTTTGATTGTTTCCAATAACAAGTGATTTTGGGATATTGAGTATGATAGTGAAAATGAATTGATGAGGAAAATTAGGAATTAACTGAATTGGAGAAGCTAGCCAAAACCCAGGTGATTAGAGTACCACAAACAGATAAATTGAGTGTCAACACTTTGTAATGATAACTGATATTGGTTGATTCTTTGATATGATTACATGTTGGCAAGACTTGAAAATGATAAAGACATTTTTTTTCTTTGTAGTAGATATAACCTAGAGCCAAATAGCCAACCCTGCATTAATTATAGGACATCCATTTGAACCCCTTCTGAGCCAAAAATAATATTGTTTCTTAAACAAAACCCTTAAGCCTAAACATTATTTATCTACCTTCCTATATTTGAGAAAGGAAATGAGTATGAATGTCACTATTTTTCTTATTGTTGGGTATTGCTATTGTTGTCCTACGGGTATTATTGGAGTGTATTGTTAAAAAAAAAGTGTAAAGAAAAAGGAAAAACAAAGCTTAAAAAAATTAGCAAAGCCAAAAAGAATATATGCAAAAGCATGAAAAAAAATATTTATTTATATAAATAATTCAAGGGGGGAATAATAACTTGTGAGATTATTAGCTCACTGTAATTGTGTTAGGGACAAAAACATGAAGTTTGAAACCTGACTTGAGGAATTGTTAATCAAGAATCGTTCATATGAGTTGAATTTCTCAAATATTTTTGTATATCCCAGAAAAACCAATAATTCTTTCTTAGCCCAACCCCATTACAAGCCTCAAAAGACCTTTTGATTTAAGTCTTGTTTAACAATTGTTGATTGCTTGAAGATGATTATCAATATTGGATTGTCTAAATGAAGTGATTGAATGAAATAAACATATACCTGTGAGAATTAGAGATGAGTATATATAAATCTATTTAAGAGATCATGCTTCTTTGAGGATAGTTGAGGACTAATTATTCTTTGTTGGTTTTTATAACTTGAATGCTTATGTGTTCGATTTTCATTTGGAGTTGAGAGCATCACCTCTGAAAATTTTTATGATTCTGGAAGAGAAAGTGATAATAGGCGATGGTTTTGTTTTGGAAAAACTACTTTGTTTGGGACAAGCAAGATTCTAGGTTGGGGGGAGTTGTTAAGTGGTAAAAAGTTGATATAATTATGCCTTGAATTGTTATGAAACCACTTAACTTATGTTAATTCTAATATATTTTTCTCTTAATATAAGATGAATTCGAGAATACCTTGATACAAGAGTAAGGAACATAATTGTCAGCATAATTGGAGTAAAATTGAAAGAAAGAAGAACGCTTAAGCGAATGAATGATGCGAAACCCGACCCAAATTCTCTTATAAAAAGATAAGTATGTTTTGAGAAAAGCAAGCTGTCTTGGAGGAGAGGAGGCACGACTACTGTTAGGGTTTTGTCCAATCTTCATCAATTTTTCATTTCTTCATCAATTAGAGCATTGTAATGGCCAACATGAGTGGCTAACTTCATTCTCTTAGGATTCGATGCACTTCCTTTGAACTCTTTTGTATCATGGTGATATTTTGAGATATTAATCTATGCTTTGATGTTGTTATTCTTATCCTTTATGTTTTGGAATGATTTATTCTTGATGGTTGGGGTATGATTGGAAAATATATCTTGAACCCTAGATCACGGTAATAATATTTGTTACGTTAATTGCCAGGAATGGAATGAATGTATCAATTGCTTAACACCCTAACCCTAATGCTGGAAAATCTCTTAATTGTGTGAGGAATCAACATTTATTAGGTTTTCTTATGAATTTCATGTGTGAGGAATCAACATGGATGATTTGAGTAGGTGGCATCAACATTGTTAGGTTAATTGACGTTCTTAATTGACATAACCATTACAAAAGAGAGATAAGGAATGAAGTCAATCCTAAGTACCTTTAATTGATATTTTCTCAACAATTTACAGTTCTTTGTCATTTAATTTCAATTCAACTCTTATTTGCAAAACCCAATCTGTTTAATCTACTTAGTAAGCATAATTAAGAATTTCCATTGAAATTATTCCTCGTGAGATCGAATTTTATTTAATTAAAATACTATACTGTGATTGGTAATTTTGGTACGTTTACCAATAATTCAACAGAGAATAACTCTTAAAAGTTATCATTTACGTCAGTATGTAGTATTCTTTTTTTATTACTTGAGATTTTTAGAGTTGGAGAAGATTAAACTATTTTCTTCATTTCTTTAACTGCTCGAGTCTGTTCTGGTCCCTAAGAAAAATGATATTTCTTTAACAACTTGGACAAGAGACTTGTATATATGACAATGTTGGAAATTGATTTTAACATGTAGTTAACTATTCCAAAAAATTGCTGGATTTGCTTGATGGTTAAATTTTCATCGGGGAAATTAAGAATCTTCATTAAGCAATATAAGGTTGAGGTTGATATGAACTTTGGCAGAAATGAATTATTAAAAAAGTTAATTTTTTTTTGCCAAGTGGATATTCTTCTCAGAAAACATGATTCCATGTTGATAGGATATCTCAAAGATCAAATAACTTGTTATGACAGTCCATGTAGGAGAATAATAGAATATCATCGATGTAAATGATTGTTCTATCTAATATGAGCTCAAAGATTTTTGTCATGGTCTTTTGAAATAGTGATGATGTTATCTTAAGCACAAAATGCATTACTTTCCATTGATATTGGGTGTGCAAAAAATGATTTTGTATCTTTCTGAAGGATCAATGCCTAATTGCCAAAATCCGAATTTGAAGTCAAACTTGAAAAAGATATAAGCTTCTTTTATCAGAGTGGGTAGAGATGATCCTTTAGGGATTGAAAACTTATCATCCTTAAGAAAATAATTAAGAGGTTTATAATCAATGACTAACCTCTTTTTTCCTCTGATTCTTTCTGATCTTTTTCCACATAGAAGGCTTGACAGACCAATTGGATTGGGTTGGTTCTATTAGACCTTGTCTTAACAGTTTTTGGCATTCTTGTCAGGTCAATTGTCTGATGGAGACATTCTAGGATGTAAGATGTGTTGCCATCGTGGGATTGATATCTTCATTGAGCTTGAAGGGAAATTAAACGAAGAATTCAGGATTCTTTTACAAGGGATTTGGATGAGAAAAGTCTTCATGACTATTAGTACACAGGGTGGCTAGCTTGACTTTTATTTCTTTTAGTCTGAAGGAGCCTATGAGAGAGAAAAGTCTAGGTACTCCTGTGAAACATTTGAATTCTCTCGAATTTAATCCAGGATATTAAGTTTGTGAGTCATGGAATAAATATTTATTCCTATCAGTATATCTTTGTTCGACAGCTTGCTACCAATCAATTTTAACCAGACTATGCATTCTAGAAAGAATTTAATTCCGACTGGAGATTTTGTGATGAGATCAGTCTTGAAAATATTTTCGCCAGCTGCAACAAAATCAGAGATTTCATTCTTCCAAAATTCTTTAGGAAGTATCTCTAGATCTATCATGAAGTTTTGTGCTCCTGTGTCGAGATATGCTATAACTCTAATGACTTTCTCATACTTAAAAGGAAGAAGTTGAACTTCTAGACAAAATTGAGGAGGAGAGACATTAATGAGATTGATCTCTTGGAAGGAGAAGACAGGAACAATACCTGTCTCTCTGATTCTGTGTCTGAATAGTCAGATTCTATTTCATCAGAGGATATAGTGAGGACAAAGGTTATTTCTTCATCTGCAGAGCTTTGTTTTGAATATATGGACTTTATATCTTCATTATCTTCGAGTTTAAGAGTGGAGATAAGCTTTATGACTCTTTTAATTTTGTGAGACAACTCCTGGATAAATGACCTTTTTTCTTGTAAATAAAACATCTATGATCTTGAGATTTTCCTCGAATAAGAATTTGAAATTATTCATTTTCTTGTGGGTAGGTTGTTTCTCTCGCCTTTTCTTCTTGTATTAGCCTGAATAGGGTTTCTTAAACTTGATTTCAAGATAGCACTTCTGACAGACCTTGTTGAGCTGACTCTTTTATGTCATGATGTCAGAAAAGAATTCATGTTGTTTGCAAAGTTTATTAACGACCTTTAGGGTCATATGATGGATTTGACCCATAGTCAAGGTGGTGAAGTCCTTGTGGATAACCATTACCATCCTGTTCAGCTTTGGTTGGATTTCAGCAAGAAGAGATATTACATATTTTTCAGGCTGGGATCATTGAGTCCATTGAGATGGTAGAGTCTCCTCAAGATCCTTATTGAGCAACATCTCATCTCAAAAAATTCTTGTTTGAGCTTCTTATTAATTATCGAGCCATCTTCTATGAATTCTTCATGTAAGGCTTCTAGTACTGTTAAAGTTTGTCCCAATTCATGAAACTAGTTCTGTCTGACAACTCTTAGGTTATGGTACCATTCCTTCAAGTTTCTAGTCATTATGCAACAAAATTCTTTAATGACTTTGTAGGAATCATAATCTTTGACTAGTTTAGTGTCTAACCAGACTCCAAATTCAATTAGTCTAACTCTCCACTGAGTTGGAGGAATATCGTCAATTGTAAATCAAGGTCCTCCATTCGGCTTTGAAGAGATATTTGACCTAGTAGGACCAGAGCTGACTTCTTCATTAGGAGAGTCGTAGATAGGTTCATGTCTGACTCCTAATCTGGAGGTGTTGGTCATTAGAATTTGGGTTAGATATTCATA
Source organism: Sphenostylis stenocarpa (assembly GCA_963425845.1). Lineage (NCBI taxonomy): Eukaryota > Viridiplantae > Streptophyta > Magnoliopsida > Fabales > Fabaceae > Sphenostylis > Sphenostylis stenocarpa. Next base: position 28,020,366 of record OY731408.1, read on the forward strand.
ACTAGGAACTTCTATTTCTGACTCTTCAGAGGAATACTCTTCAATAAATGCAAGAATATCTTCAGGAGTTTGATAAGGTTCTATAGTCATCTAAGAGTAAGGATCTAGAGAATATTGAAAAACAGGATCAAATAGGTCTTGATGGGTTTTTTCTTTTGGTGAAGGTTGATCTTCATAAAAGGATTCTTGAGAAGGTGAGACGACCTTCTTGCCTTTGTTTGGGTTTGGTGTTGCTGGTCTGGGCCATGGTCTATAAGCAGTAGTTGTAGGTAAAGACCAGAAAATTTGTGTTGATGGACAGAAGAATGGAGACGAATTTTGGAAAGAGGAGTATATTGGAGTTGAAGTAAACAGAGATGAGGTTATGATCTTTCTCTGTTATTTGATGTTTGACCTTGACTTCAATGTAATTATCCATTTCATGGATTTGAGCCTTAAGTCGTCTAATCTCCTTTTCTTTCGCATGAGATAATTTTCCGAAGATAGTGTTTTTCCAATCTTCTTCTAACCTTGGGAGTTTTGAGGAAAATTGTTTATACTACTTTCTTAGTTAAGTTGAGATGCTGAAGCTTATCATCAGTTTCCTCAAGGTGTGTTAAGATCTTATCTATCTTCTGATCAATCCGATGCAAGATAAAGTTATGGTTTCTGACATTTTCTGTTTGCCAATTTAGTACTTATTCATCTTGGCTTAATGGTTTTGTCTTCCAATCTGGTCCGACTTCTTGACAGACAACATGTGGTTTGATTGTTATCTTGGATATCGGAGGAGGAAATTCTTCTTTATAAGCTGTTAGGTTGATCATCATGCATGAAATGGAAGGATTAACAGGAGGTGTCATGGCAAAGGTTCTGCTCCTCTTGTTTTTGAAAAGGGATGCCTACCTCTTCAAGGATCTTAGCATATCTTCTGTATTTCCACAGAGGGTTTGGTTTCTCTTGGCGATGGAGGTCAATCCAAGGGTCTTTTCCAAGTTCAAACCTTCTATTAGAAGAGAAAGGAGGTCTGCAATATCTTCCTCCAAAGTCATCATCTTCTTCTTAGTCGTCGTCATCTTCATCACTAGTATCTCTAGTATGGTCATAACAGTCACAGTCACAGTCACACATGTCTGGATCTGCATCCCACGTGAAATGTCAATTTATCTTATCTGTAAAAATCAGCTTCCCGTCAGGATATACACTGGCGATGAGAATCTTTCCTTCTTTGGTGACAGGTGATATAATCATGGACAGGAATATGAAGGTGTTTGAACTGGGAACATCCTCAGGGTTCAAGATGGTTTTAATGGTGTCATCTACAGATCTTCTGAAAGTGGCTTCAGTAAATTGGATTGATTTTTGATTGGTATAGAGCTTCTCTTAGTTGGTGACCCATTGCATAGGAATAAACTTTTACAGTTTTTGTTGTGAGATTTTTCTGGGGATCTGGACTATAGAAGGTGTTTCATCTTGGTTATTAGCCAAGACAAATAATGTTCCATCTTTATAGGAGGGTAGTGCAAGATTTATGGCATGATCTTGTGGTATATACATTATCTGGTGATGAAGGGTGACTGACAGTGCATCAACTCTTGTGATTTGGATAAAGATAGTTAGGATTACATTTTCAGCATGGAGAGTAGTCAATATAGTGTCAATTACAACATGTTCATAGTGGAGATAGTTGGAGTCCAGGAGAGAGACTTTGGCTAAGACAGGTAATTCATGTCTTCCATGGAGAGAACTAATCTTATAACTTCATAATGGAGGTGAGTGTATCCTTCATTCTGCTAGTACCTAATGAGATATTTGAGAATGTCAATATTGACGTATTGTTCTTTCGTGGTAGAAGTTAAAACACACTGATCCATCTTGGAGGAGTTGACGTATTCTTTGACCTGGGGTCTTTTTGTGAAGATGAGCCTAAAGATAAACCTAAGGGTAGATATTTGCTTTTAAAGATATTATAGGGACTTAATAACGGATCTGTATGTTTCGAGATTTGAGCATCCTCTGGGACATAAGAGTATTTTATAAGATTTTTTATTATTGATGAAAGAGTTTTAAAGATATTTTTTGAAAGAAAAAGAGTAGAATTTAACGGGATCAGACTTTGGTGGTTGTGTTTCGTTATTCATTTCTAAAAATTTCTTCTTTTACTCGCCTTTTGTATATATTTTCTACTATCACACCCACTTCTCATAGTTAATTTAAAAATGATACATAATAAATTATATTATTTTTATAAAAAAGTTATCACATAACTAATATTGTTTATTGTGTATTTATTATGTAATGAAATTCACTTGATTTTGTTAACTTAATCAAATTTAAAAATTTTGAACTTATTATTTTATCTAATTTTATTTAGATTTAGTAAATAAAATCTAACTCATATTTAAAAAATATAATCGGGTTAGATTGATTTGTAATTGAGATGCAACATGCTAATCTGATTAAAAGAAAAATATTAATAGTTTTTTTTATTAAAAACATATTAAGCATTAAATTATGTAAAAATTGTTGGAATTAATATAATTATACAATTTCAATGATCCGTTTAATTTAATTTATCAAGTCATGACTAAATTTTAATCTTTATATCATATTTTTATTAATATTTTTTATAATACGAAATGTGTTATTGTTTAATACTTTTTATTATCTAAGTTCCCAAATTATTAATTTATTATGTAAACTTTTCCCAATTTTTTAAAGACCATTTTTTATTTATAATATTAATTTGTGACGTTTATATTATAAAATGAGTTTAATTTTCATGATTTCAAAATAGGATTTTAAAAATAGTTATAAAAAAAATCTCGTTTTTATGTGGAAAGAAAGAAAACCCAACTAAAAACTACGGGTGACAACTTGGGCTTAATAATAAATGATTTATGTTACTGGGCCTGATCTAACCCCAATTGAATTTATGTTAAATTATGAAGAGAGCATCGCTAAGACTATACTTATTCTTAACTAAACTGACAAGTAAGAAAGAGTTGACCATCATTATAACGGATTTTGTTTTAACTTTTCATTTATGACATTTCTATTACTCTATGTTTGATGATTTATTACGTTGATTTAATAAGTTTGATAGTTTTTTAGTTATCTTTCATCTTCAAAATTAATAATTTTTAATGCAAGTTATTTGTTTTTTCTAAATCAATTATTATTTTATGAAATTTTAATTAATCTTCCTGACTTTTTATTTAATTAATTATTTATCATATTAGGAATTAAAAAAACATAAATTTAATAACTATTTCTAGATCAAGAAACAATTTTTGAAAAAAATATATATAATTTTTTTCTTCAACTTTATTTATCAAACAAACATATTTATTTTTTTATAATATAATCTTCTCCAACTTTGTCTTCAAGAAATTTGTCCAAAACTCAGGGAGAACATTATATTTATCAATTTTTTTTGTCATGTTCTTTATAATTTCATTCTCATCTTTTACTCTTTTTTTTTTCTTTAGAAGACATTGAATTTTTTAAAACTTGTATAAAAATACATATTGAATGCAAGGTCACCTAATGAAAATTAAAGTTGTTATATTATAAAATAATAATAATAAAATATTAATCTTTTATATTTTTTTTTCATTTTTCTTAGAAAAAAAAACTTAAAACATATTGGTATTTAATCTGACTCATTATCACATTTTGTTTAGTGTATGCTTAAAACATATTGAGGAAAACACTAAGTGTTTGTTTTCATCTGTTTACTTTTAACGCAGAAATGAGTAATTATGTTTGGTTATGTGGTATTAAGTTAATTTGTATAAAAATTATATAGTAATGAGGTCCACGTGAATAAAGTTACCGTGTCTTTGAAGAAAAAGCTGAAAAATAAACATAATTGATTATATATCCTTATATAATTAATTATGCTAATCCATATAACAGATTATATTATACAACATAATTGATTGTGTATACTCATATAATTAATTATGAGTATGATCTTTATATGAATATTTTAAAATTTTTACATAAATATCTTTCTCTTTTACATATATTTTCTTTTTTACATTTATTATCAAACTACAAATATTTATATTGAGTTGATATTACGTTTGTTTTGATAATTTTCTATAAAAAATAAATTAAAATTTTCAGTTAAAATTAATTTATCCTTACAAAAATTATAAAAACGATCTTATATAAAATTTCATTTCTTATACAAATTAAACCTATTATATACAATTTAATAAATATAAATAAAATTTACATAAATATTTAATCAATTTTATTGTTTCAAGAAAATATTTTTTTATCAATAGCATGATTTAATAAAAACTATTAAAAAAATATATTTAATAATTCATATCTTCTTTTAACCATGATTCATTAATAATACTTTTTAATTAAATTATATTTTTAATTTATTATAAAAAAACAAATAAAAAATATAACACAGTTTTTTCTTAATCATTATCTAATAAGAATATGTTAATTAATATAATTCTTTAAAATAATTTAATTTATATATATATATATATTTATTTATTTATAAACTATTGAAAACATATAGTTTATATAATTTAAAATAAATACTAAATTTGAAATTAAAATTTTTAATTAGAATATTTTATTTTAAAAATAAATAAAATATTAAGTATATAAAAGTAATTTATAAAAAATAAATTTTATTTCTTTATTTATTTTAAAAGATAATAATAGAAGAATAATTAGTTTATTTATTATCTTCACGCTTTTTATAATTTATATATAAATTAAATTTTATTAAATAATTATTTTATATTAAATTATATCTATCTCAATTTTAATTTACATTTTTTTTATGATTATAATTTTTAATTATCAGTATGCTTTTTATTCAAGTTTTTTTGAACGACAATACATCAAATATGAATATTATACTTTGTTTCAATATTATATTTTATGTAAGAAGAATTTTTCCAGATAAAAAAAACTAATAAATTATTATTAAGACAATAAAACAAAAAATTTTAAACATTCTCATAAAATATTTAAAATTATTTTTATATTTTATATAAAATAGTTCTATTATATCTCAAAATTTTATATATAATATAAATTAATTACTTTATGATAAATTACATTCTAATTTATATTTATTTTATCTTTTATTAATATAGGAGTATTTTAGTCATTATATACTTTATATTATTATTTTAATTTTTTTTATTTAATCACATCAATTTATCATTTATTATCTTTTCATTCATTTCTCTTTATTTTTTACTTTTTTTCTTTTTCTTCTCAATCTAAACAACTTCACTTTTCACCCTCTTTCTCTTTTTTTTACTCTCTCGTATCCATTCTTCGATAAGAGTCTCAAAATGACAAATGACACATGGTTCTCTACTTTGTAAGTAAAAAGTGATATTAAAAATCCTAAAAGAATATTAAAGTAATTTACTCTTAAAATTAAATTACTTCCAAAATAGGTTAAAATATAAAAAAGTAAATTTATTTATTCAAACAATATATTTAAACCTATAAAAAATTTAAGTAGTATAAAATATTAGCATTTTAATTTTTAAAAGTTCTGATTGAATCATAACTCAAAATACTTGGGTTGTTCAACTTTATTTTCCAATTGTTAAGATTGAGAAAAAAATTATTCTACTTTTTGCTTTTATTTTCAATTTTATATTTGAATTCCATTATAATTGCAAAGTTTGTGATGAAATTTATAAGCAAAGTTTGTAATGGTTGATGGGGATACGACAATTGTCCCGGATGACAACAACAAATACAGAAAATGAAAACGACTTTATATTTTTTTCAAATTTTAGTTTTTCTTTTAAAACATGTTTAAAGAAAATATAGTTGTTTTAAAAGAAAATATAGTCTAAACCAAACCTATTCCAATAACTCATTCCTGAACACTCATTTTTCCTTAAAAAATTAACATTAACAGAAAAACCTAGACATGACTAATAAAATGATTAAAATTTATAAAAAAAATTTTGAAATATTTTTATAACAAAGATTTTCAAGTGTTTGTCACTCCACATTACAATTCCTTTTTAATTTTTTCCATGTGTTTCCTAATCTGAATTACATCTATTTATATTACTTTTAACAAATACAATTTTTTATAATGGTTATATCTCCATTATCCCTTGATTCGCATTCCTGTATTTATACCCTTTGGATGGGTTGTAACTCATATATATATTGATGATAGGTGGTTTATTCTTTTCAAAAACTAATATTGAAGAAAGAAAAAGCAAATCACTCATGATGCAAGCAAGACAGCAGCATTCCTTAAAATCAAATATATCCAAGTATCTAAAGGGTAAGTAACAATAATCATAATCAAGTTTGTCCAAAAAAAACAAGTATTAAACACAAATTTTCCCATTATAAACTATATCAGCATTCTCTCGCAGGAAATTTCAGTCACATTGCAAATAAAAGAATAAACTACGCATGAAACTGAGAGACAAACTTAGATATATATTGATACATTATACTCAAGCAGAACTCAATGTTTATAAGAGTTATGTTAAGCATAAAGGAGCAAAATGGTTTAGCAATTTACATGGACAAGGTTTTTTTCATTAATGCCACTTCATATCTGTTGACAAGGTTGATAAAAGCTATTGCTGGATAAGACATGATGGTCAAAAGTATTCTTTCTATAGATTAAACCATCACTACAGTAATAAAGAGGACTAAAAGCCATATAAGTGCTGCCATATAAAAAATGAGAATATACCACCACCATACTACAAACATGCTTTACAGGTATAAACCGTCTCAACGATAGACAAACCCAACCAGATATATGGCATGAATGCAGGGATTTAAGATGATGACTGTTCAGAACCATCAAATCCTACACCATCAAGCCATGAAACAACTAATTCAATATGGGGTCTCTTCCTTGGATCTTCATCTATACATTTACAAGCAATAGTTAGTACCTCTAAGAGCTGTTTCTCATTATCCTTGTGCCAAATGACTGAATCAAAAATTTCTTGGTCCCTATTCTCAGATTTCATCTGAAACAACCATGACACTAGATTCCTGTTGCATTGCCCGACGATGACTTCTACAGGCCTTCGACCAGTAAGAAGCTCAATAAGAACAACACCAAAGCTATAAATATCACCCTTGAATGTTGCTTTCAGTGCTTGACTATATTCAGGAGGAATATATCCTAATGTTCCCACTAAATCTGTTGAAACATGGGTATCATAAGGTTGAAGTAACCTTGAAAGACCAAAGTCAGCCAAATAAGCTTCGAATTTATCATCCAAAAGTATGTTGCTAGACTTAATATCTCGGTGCACAATATGTGGTTCACACTCGTTGTGCAAATAAGCTAGTCCATAAGCTGCACCTTGGGCAATCTTGAGTCTTACATTCCATTTAAGAGCTGAATTTCCATCCTCACTCTCATGCAGCCAACAGTCAAGGCTTCCATTCTCCAAGTAGGAGTAAATTAACAATCTGTCATTGACATGCTGACAATAACCTTTGAGTGAAACAAGGTTCTTATGTTGAGCTCTTGAGAGTGCCTCAACTTCTGCTTGGAATTCTCGTTCCACCTGACCACAGTATCCCGATAGTTTCTTGACAGCTACCTTTGTGCCATTGGGAAGATTCGCCTTGTAGACAAGACCAAACCCACCGCAACCAATTATATTTTCTTGGCTAAAATTGTTAGTGGATTTTATCAAATCTTCAACTGTGAGACCTTTGCAATCTGAATTTTGAAAAAACACCAATTTTGAAGTAACAAGCGCTTCAGGTATCCTGTTTGGCCAGCTAAGCTCCTCATCAAAGTTGTCAACTGGTTTATCCTCACCCCTCTTTGACATTCTTAGCAGAATAACTGCAAGAAGTAGTGCAAGGCCTACTCCTAAACCAATTGTGATGCCAAGGACACTGCTTTTACCAAATTTCCCCCCGGAATGAGAAGACATGTTGGCTTTTTTTTCGTTGTTACAATGATGATATGTCTCCCCACAAAGCCCCAGGTTTCCCTCAAAACTTGAATTAGGGAAACTTGAAAATTGCCCCCCAGATGGAATTGTTCCCCATAAGTGATTATATGCCACACTGAACTTAGACAAGAATGTGAGGCTGTTAAATGATGAAGGAATAGTTCCAAAGAGATTATTATTAGATAAATCTAATGTTTCCAAATTCTTCATCTCAGAAATAGAGCTCGGAATGGTGCCAGTGAGGTTGTTCCTGCTTAAATCCAAGATATGAAGTTCTTTCAAACGACCAATTTCAGGCAATATTGTTCCATTTAATCTGTTATTGCTCAAGTATATTGATGGAGGGAAACTCGAAGCATGGTTATATTGCAGTCCATTATCACTCTTGTTTCTCTTGACATAGAGAGGAATAGCAGCAGATGCAAAGAGACTTGATAATTGATAATTTAAGGATATGAGGCACTTAAGCTCTGTCAAACTTCTTGGAAATTCTCCCATAAGAGAATTATTTGACAAATCCAAGTAGAACAAATGGTCCATCCAACCAATCCAAGAAGGGATACTACCTTCCAAATGGTTCCATGACAAATCAAGAACTTCCAATTTCGAGCAATTCAATAGCCAAGCAGGGATACGACCTTTGAGACCACAATTTCCAAGTGCTAAAACCACAAGGCTCTTGAAGCTTACTGTTAAATTTTCTGGAATTTCCTCACCATGGAAATTCTTTGTAAGGATAAGAGTGCTGATATTTTTGCACTGCTGCAGGACATAAAGCGCCCCGAATAAGTTCTCAAAGCTATTGTTTGACAGAGACAGAGTCAAAAGTGAAGAGAGGTTTGCATAACTCCCAGGGATTTGGCCAGTAAATTCATTTTTTGCAAGGCTTAACATTGTCAATTCATGGCAATTGGACAAAGAATTTGGAAGGGACCCATTAAAATGATTGCTACCAAGGTCCAACGTGGAAAGATTAGACAACCCAGTGAAATTAAGGCTAACAGAACCTGTGAAAGAATTATTTCGAAGATCAAGCACTTGAAGTTTTGAGCATAAGGACAAGGTGGAAGGCAATGATCCAGAAAATGAATTGGAGTGTCCTACTAGTTGTTCAAGGTCCAAAAGATTCCCAAAAATATTAGGGAGATCCCCCGAGAACCGATTTCCAGAAATGATTAGAGATTTTAGGTTTGAGAGGTTACTTAGCTCCATGCTCAACTGACCAGACAGATTGTTCACAGAGACTGACAGCTGCTCCAAGGCTGACATTGAATACAAGGAATCAGGAAGATAGCCAGTAAATAAATTGGAATCTAAATGTAACTCTTGGAGAGATGTGCTACAGTCTCCCAACCATTCAAGACCACCAGAAAAATGATTTTTTGATATATCAAGAATGTGAATACCCTTGGAGGAGCTGCAAATTTGAGAATTGAACTGGCCAGTGAATGAATTATTGCTTATGCTGAGAGCAAGGAGATGTTCTAAGCCCCCAATTTCAAAGAGGTCTCCGACAAATAAATTGCTAGAAATATTCAGTATCTGAATGGATTGCAAACCAGAGAGTGGCCCACCAACTGCTCCAGACAACATATTATGGCTCAAGTCAAGAACTTCTAACTGCTTCAAATTAGAGAACTCGGAAGGCAATCCACCTTGGAGACCATTGAACGAAATATTAAGCACTTTCAGCTCATCAAGATAAGCTAAAGAACTTGAAATCGTGCCGTTAAGACCCATTCCAGGCAGAATCAACTTGGACACTCTACTAGCAGCTTCTCCATCAACCACATCATTACAAACAACTCCAACCCATTTGCAGCAAACAACATCATCTGACCATGCTGTGATGATAGACCCTATTGAAAGGTTGCCTGCAAATTCCTTCAGGGCCAACAAATCATGCTTGTCACAGGATCTGGCTAGGGTCTCAAGTCCCGCAGAAAAGCAAATAAAGCATGTCAAGAAACTCCATTGCACAAAAGCCATAGGGCAACATCTTTGCAACACCATTTCAGAAAACAAAATAGAAGATAGACGTGTGCAACTTCAAATCATCACTAGAAGTTCAGTGCTTTCCACAACTCAGAAGACCCCAACCTCCAAAATTATCAACACTCGGTAAATGGACAAACTGCAACTGCATACATAAAGAAGACAAATAACAAAGTGAAAACTATTGATATCACCAACACACCAAAACCAAATACAGGAAAAACAAGAAGAAGTGGGAAAGACTACTAAATCTGAATGCAAATGCAAATTAGTAAACAATCCACTTCAGGGGAGAGGATGGTCAAATAAAGAAAAGGGACCATTTTACAACAGCGTGAGGATGAAGCAATCAATAGTAACCAGTTGAAAATAAAAAGTACACAAAAGGAACTAAAAAGAACATTGAATTCACGTAGAAGCAGTGAGATGACTAACAGAAAGTAAAGATCCCATCACCATTAACATTACCGGTAGCTGAACTCTATCCTTAACAATGACCATTCAAATGAAACATCGGCCTACTATGGCCACCCACAAAGTCCTCTTTCGTAAAAGTGAAATATCGGGTCAGTTAGATGGCAGAAAAGTTTGAAAATAAGCACAAAAAGCGTTGAAGAAGCATAAAAGAAAAGGAATGGGAAAGTCATAGTGCATTTTACCTAACCTTTTCAGACCAGTGGCCAATTGGGTTTGTTTCAAACCAGGAGTATATGATTTTCAGAACCGAAAAAGGAGATGGTGGAGTTGAGAGGAAAACAAAAGATAGAGATACTTCACATCAAGGAACAGTATAAAGGAGACAAATTTAGCACGGGTGCTACATCTCACCATCACCCTTGTTACTCAATAAACAAAAAGGGCATTAAATATAACAATGATCATATTCATTGTCATCTTTCACACTCTTCACTTCTTTCATTCCTTTTTCATAGCATATTATTCAGGTTTGGATGTGTTGAAATCTGTTTGAGTTGGATCCAAGTGGCTAAACTCGATCTTGTTTTTATTCTAATTTTATATGACATTGTTAAGGGATACTATTTTTGATTGATTCTATTGTGATTTTACACAAATTGAAAAAAAAGAAAAAAATCAAGATACTAATACTTATTAAGAATCAATTTTACTAAAAATAATCTTATTTTCTTTCTTAACTTCAGTAAATATATTATTATGTATTTTTCATGACAATAATATATAATAAAAATATGAATGAAGGGAGCACTTTGTAATCACATTTTAGTAGTGAAAAACATTTTTTATAAATATATTTTCTTAACTTTATCAAAGATTATTTACTTTTATAACTATATTTTTATTCACATTCATTTTATTTACAAAATTTCGATTCGGTAGTTTAAAATATCAAATAATTTTTTTTATTGTTAATATCAATATTTATTTGGCCAAATTTCTTTCTGACAACTTCTACAAGAAAATAAAAATAAAAATAGTTTTTCATTAATTAAAATTAACTTATACATTAATAACCGGGATTAATTCTTTTTGGTTTATTGATTTCTTTTCTTTTTACAGCTTGATAATAATATTGTTTTTAATCTGGTTGAAACTAGTGATATATATCTGTATAACATTCATAATAAATTTATCTAATCTGTAATTTTTTTACAACAAAGCATGTCCAACCTAGAAGTAGAATTGCAAAATTCTGTATGCATAAATTTTGACAAATTAGTATATCTTCCAAATCTAATTTTGTTCCTTAATTTCTAAATATTGATTAGTTATATAATCTGCACTCTCATAAGACTTCAGATAGATTGAATTAAACATAGATAGTGATTTTATGATTTTACTGACAATGCCAATATTTTAGAGTCTTCATTATCACATTACAACTATAATTAAGACCACTTAATTGCGTTCATCTATAATTTTTCAAAATATTAAGAATCATGACAGAATATTTAACCCGTTCCAACACACATGAAGCACCAAATGCCCTCAACTGAGTAAGAACAAAGTAGATACTTTATGCTTCTATGTTCCTTTTCTGTACTTCATGGAACTGTAAATATGCCACACATGCATTGCCAGATGCTTAAAGAGTTGTTTTTTCAATCCAAGTACAGATATACTGATATTACAGACACGCAAATCTAATCCACAACACTGAACCGAGGATGAAGAGTAGGTTGCATAGCCTTACTCCACAAGTAGTGATATTATTTCCTGATAATGAATAGAAACAGAAAATAAAAGTATAGAGAATAGAAGAAGAGATATGTATGAAAAGATTACTATTTTATTCACAATAGTATGAGTCATTTTTACAGGCAACTACACAACCAGAGTTATTGATAACCCAATAAAGTAGGACGATTATTAAGTAATAAAAACATAATAAAACGTTACACAATAGAAAATATAATATTTCTAATGTCTGAAAACGGAATTATGATGGATTTTATAGTTTATGCAAAACGATGTGTGCCCCATGTTTTGGCTGCAAAGTAAGGACAACAGTTGGAGCATGTGTATAAGCAGGAGAAAGTTCAAAGGAGAAATGCTGCAGAAGCAATGACAACGCTATCTTAGCTTCCATTAAGGCAAAGTTTTGGCCAATGCATGTTCTAGGACCCCATCCAAATGGGTAAAACGAAACTTGACCTTTTGTTGCATTAGCAATTCCTTCAGAGAACCTTCCAGGTTTGAACTCCTTTGCATCATCACCCCAGGTATCCCTATCCTGGTGAAGCACACATATTGGCAACGCAACCTTTACTCCTGCAGGTAGTGATAGGTTTCCAAGTTTCATGTCCTTCTGAAGAGTGCGATTGAAGTAAACATTAGGAGGGTATAGCCTCAGAACCTCGTTCAGAATCATGGTCATCTATATATGGAAGAAACATTTTGGCACATGTTAGCATGAAATGTAATCTAAACAAATAATAATAACATGAAAGCATGTCATACATACAGTTTTGAGCTGACTTAGCCCATCAAAATTTGGATTTTGTTTTCCAAAAACATGAAGAACTTCCTCCCTTGCTCGTACTTGCCATTCAGGGTACCTACCCAACAAGATCATAGTCCAAACCAGCAAAGTTGAAGTGGTCTCTTGCCCGGCCAAGTAGAATAGCTTGCATTCCCCAATTACATCTTCATTGGTCATTCCAGCACTCCTACTGTTTCCACCCCCCTGGATTTCCATTTGATTTGATTCCAAAAGAATGCCTAATAAATCTTCATTGCAGGTTTCGCCATTCTTCATGGCTTGCACTCGTTTTTTTATGATAGCCTCAACTGAATCATGGATTTCTCTATCAATTGCTCTCATCTTCTTGTTGGTAGCGGTTGGTAAATGCCTATTAACATATATGTTAATTATGAAGGAATGGTATGGACTTGCTCACAAGTGTTATAACTGAACCTAACTAAGCTGACATAGGTCAACATTCTATAAAAAAAAACGTAACCTTGGTCTTGTATAGTCAGTTGGTATGCGTCATCCCTTGGATTTCAAGGACTTTTTCGAAAACCAGATATTAAATATCTTTAGGATGAGAAATACAGTAAATCAACATCTGTAGGTGATCAGTAATTATTTGTCGTCACTATGAGAAATTGTTATTTATATTTTGTATGTTGTGGGGAATACTAGAGAAGAAACTACACGAGATACCCAACAAAGAGATGAGTGAAATCATACAAATGAAGTTGCTGTTACACTTAATCTTAAAAGCATTCCATTAGCAGTTTTTTCTAGTCTACTTATCTATTTTTAGCCAATGTGAGATGTTATATTCACACTTACGCTCCAACCCATTTCATATCTTAAGCAATTAGACACCTAGCATACGTCCAAACTTGAGATCCAGAAGCTTTCAATCTAGCTTTAATTAGTTTATCTTCACACCAAGATGTAAACATAGAAAACACCTTTGTACATTTTGTTACATTAGAGAATAATTTCCTTTGCATTATAATCGATAATTAGTTGCTTACTCTACGAACTTTATGGTGATTGTGGCTCTGGTAAAAGTAGAAAATGCTTAATTAATTGTCTTAAACCATATTAGTCACAGCATGTTCTTACCGCAATATTGGTATGTCCTTGTACTTTGCTGTCATTAAAAGATACCCCTGCGTTTTCAGAAGGCGAAATATTTTTTCTCCTTCTGCATAGCTGCTTCCAAATGCCGTTCTAGAAATTACATCACAAGACAATTTCTGAAGGAAAGGCCAAACGTCAATCTCACAGTTTCCGTCTGCTGACAACATTCCCTTCCAAGTGCTTATCATTTCATGGCAGCTTTGAGAAAATGCTGGCATCATATTCTGTAAATTAAGTATCGAGTGTAAAGAGAAAGAAGAAACAGAATTTGATTAGAAACCACAAGATTAAATTAAGAATCTGATATTTATATGGTTAACTAAGCAGGAATAATTGGTATAACTTTCACTACATAAATGAATAAACTTTTCATACATGTCAGTATGTGATTGAATAACAATATAGGAATATTTTGCACTATTTTCATGCACTACACTATTTATTCATAAATTTAAATAATAACCTTACTTTCAACTTTTCTAAGTGGAATGCTGGGTTCATAATCCTTCGATGTTTAGCCCATTTCTCTCCCTCGTAACTTACAACACCATTCATCAAGAGCTTAGCATTGGCACTTAACGCTGGCTTGTGGAAGTCATGAATGTTGTTAAAGACTTCTTTGATTTGATTTGGGTCCGAAATGATGACCTTTGCTGTTCTTCCTTCCCATAAAAAGGATTTCTTGCCTGCACATCCTTCACATATCAGCAACTTCTTCAAAAAGATTTAACAACTTAAAAAGTAGTTAAGCTTAATTTGGATAAAGGTTTAGAAAGCATTTTGCAGAGTTCTATGAAAAAAATGATGAAGAAAATGTTGTTGCTAGAGTCTTTCTAGTTTTAATCCAAATGTTAACTTGCCAATGCCAATTCAATCATACCAGAGAAGGAATGAACTTTCATACACGCAGCAGTAGGTAACCATCAATAATTTCTTTTCAACGATACCGTACGAAATAAAATTAATATAAATGAAAAACTACAAATTAATCCTCACTTTTTTATACCACATGAACTTACACTACAAACTACTACATAAATAACTAATATTTTAATGATTACTCAAAAATAGTATTATCTTCTTTATCGAATATAAACAAAAAGAATCAAAGAAATCTCAATTATAATCATTATAGAAACGAAGAGTAACGGAGAGAACTTGGCAAAGAAATTGATGTTTTATTCCTTATATATAGTAAAACTATCAAGTTAAAAAAAAAAAATCATAAAAAATAAATTAAACATGAAAACTCGTTACCAAATTCAAACTCTAAGAAAAATTAAAAAATGAAAACGATTAAGAATTCTATATATAATATAATAATATAATATTATATTATGAATTGAATTATCAACCGATATTTCAATTAATTTGTTAAAATGATCGTTTCTTGATTTAGTCCTAAGTAAAAAAATATTAATGTTCTGGTTTGTCTTATATTTAAAATGGATCTGATCTTATTCAGACCAACTAAAATTAAAAAATAATATATTAATATATCTATACTAAAATAATTAATTAAAAATATTTAAATAAAAAAAATAAAAAATATTTTAAAATTTAAATGATATTAATAAAAATAATTTTATTTAAAATATAATAATTTAATATATAAATTATAAAAAAATAAATACATATCAAAATACATATGAAATTTACTTTTAAAATAAATAAAAATTTTATTATATTAATTTATAATATATATATATATATATTAAAATAATATTATTTTTATATTTATTTAATAATTATTATATTTTATATTTATTTAAATAATAATAATTGTTTTATAATACTAATTAAATCCATAATTTATGAATTAATGTAACTTTAATTAAGATGATAAAATGGATCAATCCACCACGTTTTGATCCATTCCACCTTGATTTGTAAAAAATGGGATGAGACGAACTAACTCATTATAGTTATGACATCTCTCCAGTAAAAAAAAACAAATTGGTGGACTGATCGATTATAATTTTAAAAAAATATTTTATTTTTTAAACTAAAAAAATTCAATAAATTTAATAATAATATTATTATTTATTTATTAATTATTCAATTTAATAATATAAATTAATATATTATTTTAAAAAATTATAATTTAAAATAATAATAATATTTATATAATAATAAATAATAAATATATATATATATAATATATTGATTCAGTAATTCTTAAACCTTTAAATTAAATCATAAAAATAAAAATAATCAATACTTAAAATCAAATCATAAAAATAAAAATAATCAATAATTAAGATAAAAAAAAATAATACTTACACTTATAATTCAAATCATACAAATAAAAATAATTCGTATTTAAGATAAATAAAAAAAAAATAAAAATCACACAATCAATTGTGATATAACCGTTAAAAATGGTCTATGATGTCAGCAATGGTGAAGTTGATACACTGGTTATTTATTAGGAACGAGGGAAGATAGAAAAAAAAAAAAAGCGTTTACCATATTTGCTGATAGTAATATATATCCAGGTCGACACAGGAGGCGCGACATCATCGGAGACAGCAAAAGGTTGAGAATCTTGCTTGTTATGTGGAGCCTGGTTTTGGTTGGATGTGGGATGTGAAAGGGAGTATGGGTCACCATGAAGACCTTGTGCTCTGAGAAGCTTTTCCAACCTCTTAGGTCTAACCCACATAGTGTACACCATCTTCAGCACCCACAATGGAATCACAGCAACGATCACGCTCACCACACAGAGTATCGCAGTTGAGGAAGAAATTGACGTCACTTCCATTTTTTTCATAACACTGTCACCCAAGGAGTAGAAGCCACTTTCTCTTATCAGGGAGATCTAGTTTTTATACAAAATGTTCTTTTCAACTTTCCAATCTCAAAACATCAAATACAGTACTTCTTTTAAATAAAAAATTAAGGTAAATGATCAATAATTCTTCGATGACTTTAATTTAAAAGAGATCAATTAATCATTGAGGTATAATTTATCATAAAAAATATAACTTGATCATTTCTATTTTCAGAATAATTTATTTTTTATGATTTTTGTTTTTAGTGCATTGGTTAAATTTGACTTTCTAGACAGATCTCGTGTTATTTTTTTAATCATTGTGATTAATTGGTGACGTGACATTAAATTTAACAATATTTTATATGCCACCGACTATTTTTTTTTTTAAATTGCTTAATAAAAGTATTTATAAAAAATTAAAATAATTTCTATTGACAAAAATTACTATTCCTCATATCTGAATTTATTATTTTAGTTTTAGTATGAAATATTTTTAATTAAAAAAAACTTGTTAGACAAATTTGTTGTCTTTATCAAATTTTGAAAGAAAAAAGAGAATAAAAACTTAGAATTTATTTAAAGATCATATGATAAATTTGTTACCAGTGACAATTTTTTCACAAACAAATTAAATATCAATAATTAATTGTTAGTAAATAAGATGAAAATCATGTATAGGAAAAAATATCTTCGCATATTTATTATTAAACTTTTTAAATATTTTAAAGATTTTATGATAATGATATTGCTATCTCTTTTAAAAGATAATGTTGTTTACCTGATAAAGTTACGATCAAATAAAATAATTCTTCATCATTACTTTAGTATTTAAGATGATTTCACTTATTTTGTTTTTTTAAGTAAGTAATGGGGTATTCTTCTTAAATTAAATTCATTTTTTATTTCTATGTTATTTGAGTCCCATTATTTCAAAGCTTTATTGGATGAATAAATGTTTTGTCTCACTCATCTTTTATCCAAAAAGCTTCACTTAAGCTTGAATCTCCTCGGATTCCTCCTCATTGACTCTATATGATTGTCTATTTAATAAAAAAAAAAAAACTGATTTTTTGTGTATTAAAATTATGTTATGTTAATTTTTAATAATTTGGTGTTATAAAAACTGAGAGAGACACGGACAAACTTTATTCCTGAGATGTGTATAATTACTGTCCTTAAAGACTTATCTGCTATATATTGCGCAAGTCCCCCAGATACAACATGAACTTCTCGAAATATCCGAGGATCTCAGAAACTAGCAAGAAACTTTCAAAAGAGTAAATTAATCCAGAATAATAGAAAAAAGATCAGAAAAGAAAAGATGAGAGAAGTGTATTTTGAAGAGTGTGAAGTGATCTCTATTTATAAGAGAAAATATGTAGCAGTTATGGGAAGACTTGGTAGTGAGTCTGTAACTTTTTCTGAAACAGTCTTCTGTAACGTGAGAACACATTCTCTGAAACGGTCTTCTGCAACACTTTCTGAAACAGTCTTCTGCAACGTGTGTGAGAACACGTTTTCTGTTTAATGAGATAAAAGAATAAAAGAAGAAAATCCTGGGTCTCATATAAGATGTAATGCATCAGAGTTGGTATAACAAGCTATATGAACCAGTCTTAGACTAAAAAACTTAACACACAGTGTAGTTGATGTAACAAGCTATATGAACCAAAACACTTAATGTATGTTAGCGGTTTTAATAATCACAATACACCCTCACAATTCTTGTTGTTATCGTTTTGTTGCGCTTACTAGGCCATGCGCGTGTCTGGTATTCATGAGTGCTCTAGAAATCTTGCAAAGATCTCATACAAGTAACCCCACTCGACACTCATATAGGTGACTTCGTCAAACGTATGCTGCAAATCATACATCACCCTTAAGGGATATGAAATCGTTAAAAACTTTGTTTAGACTAAAATTCGTACATCACATGAAATTTTAATTACAAAGTTTAACCTCTCAATGATGCAATATCTAGCACTTTCACATATACACCATAGGAATTGATATAATTGATTTTAATCAATTTTAGTGCTAGCAGAACTAACAAGTGACTTGTTTTTACCCATATGAACCTTATTCATGGGATCTTCAATCACAAAGGTTGAGTTACCATCACATGTTTGTTTGCAAGTTGCTTAAGTCTCATTCTCCTCGATGTTTCTAAAATCATATTTCTCGCCAAGGGTTTTGTCAGAGAATCTGCTAGATTCTGTTCTGACTTCACATAGTCAATAGAAAATTGTTCCATTCTTTAGCAGTTGCTTCACTAAATTATGTCTCAACTATATATGTTTGTTTTTTCCATTGTAGTTCTTATTTGTTGCTATAGCTATTGCCGATTGACAATCACAGTGTATTGATACAGACGGGATCGGTTTCATTCCTAATGGAATGTTTACTAAGAAGTTTTTCAACCACTCAGCTTCACTACCATCCATTTCAAGAGCAACAAATTCAGATTCTATTGTTGATCTTGCAATAATTGTTTGTCTGGTTGATTTCCATATAATCACACCACCCCTGAGTGTAAATACACAACCACTAGTGGATTTTGTCTCATCTGAATCAGAGATCCAGTTAGTATCACTGTACCCTTCTAGTACAACGAGAAATCCACTATATTCAATGACATAATCCATTGAACCTCTTAAGTATCTCATAAGTCTTGTAAGTGTATTTCAATGTTCTTGATTAGGACATTGAGTGTACTTACTCAGTCTACCTATTGCATAAACAATGTCAGGTCTAAAAAAAAGCTCATTAAATGCAGTAAGCTCCTAATTACCTGGACATATTGAGATTGAGAGATTGAGTCTCCTCTATTTTTTTAACTTAGAGTTAGCATCATAAGGGGTATTCACTGGTTTGACGTTATAACACCCAAACTTCCTAAGAAGTTTCTCAATATATTGTTCTTGGGATAGAAAAATACTATCGCCCTTCCTTATGATTTTAACTCCGAAAATCACATTGGCTTCACCAATATCTTTCATTTCAAATTTAGATCCCAGAAACAACTTAATTTTGGAGACAATGTCAATGCATGTACCAAATATTAGCATATCATTTACATATAAATATATAATGACACATTCACCACTCTCAAATTTAGAGTACACATATTTATCAACATCATTAGTTGAAAAGTCATTATAAAGTATAACACTATCAAGTTTTTCATGCCATTATTTTGGTGCTTATTTTAATCCATATAAGGATTTTAAAAGTTTGTACACTTTGTTCTCTTGACCTAGAACAATACACCCTTCAGGTTGAGTCATATAAATTTTCTCCTCTAATTCACCATTCAAAAAGGCTGTCTTAACATCCATTTGGTGTATAACTAGTTTATGGATAACTGCTAGAGCTAACAAAACTCGAATAGAGGAAATCCTAGTCACATGGGAAAATGTGTCAAAATAATCAATCTTGGATTTTTGAGTAAAACCCTTTGGTACTAATCTTGCCTTATATTTATCTATGGATCCATTAGGATGATACTTTTTCTTAAAGATCCACTTACAACCAATAGGTTTTGTTCCTTTAGGTAAATATATCAAAGTCCAAGTATTATTTTTCTTAATTGAATCAATTTCAGTCTTAATGGCCTTATCCCATTGTATTGCATCAGGAGTCCTAGTAGTCTCTAAAAAACTTATTGGATCATTTTCAACTAGATAAGTGTAGAAATCATCTCCAAAGGAGGTTTCTTTCCTCTGTCTTTTACTTCTCCTCAAATCTTCATATATTTTATCACTATTAATCTCTATAGATTGTTTAGGTGTCTCACTAACCTTTAGAGGAAAAATATGTTCAAAGAACTTAACATTTTTTGTCTCCACTATAGTATTATGCTCAATTATATCACTTTTGAGGACAAGAAACTTATAGGCAACACTATGTTCTGCATAGCCTAAGAACATACAATAAGAAGTTTTAGAACCTATTTTCCTTTTCTTATGATTGATTAACATTACCTTAGCTAGGGACCCCCACACTCTTAAATATTTAAGAATAGGTTTATAACCTCTCCATAACTCGTAGGGAGTATTACTTGTTTTCTTATGTGATATCCTATTTTGTAAAAAACACGCTATAAGTAGAGCTTCACCCCCAAAGGTTATTAGGTGCATTTGAGCTAATAAGCATGACATTCATAATTTCTTTTAGAGTTCTGTTTTTTCTCTTAACTACTCCACTAGACTCGGGTAAATAAGGTGGGGTTAATTCGTGAACAATACCTTCTTTAAGACAATAATATTTAAATGTTATATATTCACCATCTCTATCTGACCTAATCCTTTTAATTTTCCTATTTAATTGATTTTTTTACTTCCACTTTGTGAGTTAAGAACATGTCAAACGCTTCATCTTTGTGTTTGATTAAATATACTTTGTTATATCTAGAGTAGTCATTTATAAATGTCACAAAATAATTTTTACCACCTCTTGACACTAGTGCAGAATAGGGCTTTTACGTCACCCAATTGTCGTCGCATGCATGTATATTCGACGTAAATAAAACGCGGTGGCAATTTTGTAAATATGGGACAAAAATTTTACGTCACACATCCCAGTATGCGACGTAAAAAGCCTCTTTTACGTCGCACCTGGGATGCGCGACGTCGCGTGCGATGCGCGACGTAAAAAGTCTATTTTATTTCCCTCCAGACCCACTTCCTTGTCTCGCGCAACCAGGGTTTTTGAGAACGACGACGAGAACGACGACAACAGCTACCTCTGCGCACCATTTTCGAGCAGTTTTACAGTGAAAAACATTTACATTATCGTGTCATTTGACGAACTTGATCTTTCTGCCCGATTGGAATCAAGTTTGAAATCAGTTTTCGTCTACACTCGAGGTTAGTGTTTTATGTCCCGTGATTGTTTTTGGGGA
The DNA here is from genome assembly GCA_963425845.1 of Sphenostylis stenocarpa. Classification (NCBI taxonomy): domain Eukaryota; kingdom Viridiplantae; phylum Streptophyta; class Magnoliopsida; order Fabales; family Fabaceae; genus Sphenostylis; species Sphenostylis stenocarpa. The sequence goes on from OY731408.1 coordinate 28,042,061, forward strand.
TCTCAATCACGTTATAGTATGAATGTCTCCACTGCATTGTTATTGGAATGTAATTATTTGTTTATTTGTTTGAGTGCATTCGGTTTACACACTCCATTGTTGTTGGAACGTGATTTGTTGTTTGTATATTAATTTTTTTTACATATAATTTGTAAATCTTTAGGAGTGACGAAACTTTATAACATAATATGAATCGAAGTTGGATGAATGCACGTCGTATTAGTGAAGAATACAAAAAAGGAGTTGAGGAATTTTTGAAATATGCTAGTGAGAATGGAAAAGCTATGAAAGGGACATATTATTGTCCATGTGTTCGTTGTTTGAATCAAATTCGTCATAAACTTGAGGATATACGTGATCACTTGTTTGTTTATGGTATTATTAAGAGTTATACAATATGGACATGGCATGGAGAAATATTAGACATCCCAACCGTGTCAACTACGTGACAATTTTGATGAAGGGATGGATGATAATCTAGAGGATATGATACGTGATATTGGTGAAGAAAATTTTATGAAAGCACATCTATATGATTCTTTGAAATCTGATTTTGCGCAACAATTGTACATAGGATGTAGTTTTACAAGATTATCAGCAACTTTAAAATTGTTTACTTTAAAAGCAAGAAATGGATGGACTGATAAAAGTTTCACCGAATTATTGGAGTTGTTGAAGGAGATGCTTCCCGAAGATAATACATTACCTATTCGTAACTATGAGGCAAAGAAGATATTATGTCCAATGGGTTTAGAGTACAAGAAAATACATGCATGTCCTAATGATTGTATATTATACGTAAAGGATTTTGCTAAATTAAAGATGTGTCCGACATGTGGTTTGTCGAGGTTCAAAAACAAAGTTGAGGAAAGTAGTGGTGAGGAAGAAGTAGATGGTCCCCCTGCTAAGGTGTTATGGTATTTGCCAATTATACCTAGGTTTAAAAGATTATTTGCCATAAAAGAAGATGCAAGAAACTTGACATGGCATGCAAATGGTAGAAAATGTGACAATCTTCTTCGACATCCAAATGATTCTCCACAATGGAAAAGGATTGATGAAACCTTTCCAGAATTTGGTGCAGAGCCAAGAAACTTGAGAATTGGATTAGCTACAGATGGGATGAATCCTTATGGAAATTTAAGTAGTAAACATAGTTCATGACCAGTTATGTTGATCATTTACAATTTGCCTCCTTGGTTATGCATGAAGAGAAAATATATGATGTTATCTATGATGATTTCAGGACCTCGACAACCAGGAAATGACATAGATGTATATCTTAGTCCTTTAATTGATGATTTGAAAATGTTGTGGGAAACAGGAGTGGATGTATTTGATTCATATCACGAAGTGAATTTCAGGTTGCGTGCAATGTTATTTTGTACTATAAATGATTTTCCAAAGCATATGGTAATTTGAGCGGTTATAGTGTGAAAGGTCATTTAGCGTGTCCTATATGTCAAGAAGACACAAGTTATATCCAATTGAAACATGGACAAAAAACTGCGTACAATAGGCATAGAAAGTTTCTAGTTGCTAATCATCCATATCGTAAAATGAAAAAAGCATTTAATGGATGTCGGGAGAATGCAGTTGCATCAGTATCACGCAATGGTGAACAAGTATATGAACAAGTGAAAAATATTAATATTGTGTTTGGAAAGACCCAAAAGAAATCCACTGAGAAAAACATTTGGAAGAAACAATCTATATTCTTCAATCTTCCTTATTGGTGTAAGTTGGAAGTTAGACACTCGTATAGATGTGATGCATGTTGAAAAAAATGTTTGTGATAGTATAATTGGGACATTGCTTAACATAAAAGGAAAGACAAAAGATGGAATAAAAGCAAGACAAGATTTGGCAGACATGGGTATACGTTCTGAATTACATCCACAATCAGTTGGAAAACGCACTTACTTACCTCCAGCTTGTCATACTCTATCAAAGAAAGAAAAGAGAAGCTTTTGTGAGTGTTTACGTGAGGTCAAAGTGCCACAAGGATACTCCTCAAATGTTAAGAGTCTTGTGTCTATGCAAGAGTTGAAATTAGTTGGTTTAAAGTCTCATGATTGTCATGTGTTGATGCAACAACTTTTACCAGTGGCTATTCGAAACATCTTACCAACTTCTGTTAGAATTGCTATTACTCGGTTATGTTTGTTTTTCAACGCCATTTGTAAAAAGGTAATTGATCCAAAAAAGTTAGATGAATTAGAAACTGAAGCAATTGTGATAGTGTGCCAGTTAGAAATGTATTTTCCCCCTTCATTTTTTGATATCATGGTGCATTTGATAGTCCATTTGGTAAGGGAAATTCGGTTATGTGGTCCAATTTTTCTTAGATGGATGTATCCTGTTGAGAGATACATGAAGATCTTAAAAGGATATGTGAAGAATCAGTATAGGCCAGAAGCTTCTATTGTGGAAAGGTACATTGCGAGAAGAAGCCATTGAGTTTTGTCAAGGATACATGTCAAAATCGGAACCAATAGGTATTCCTAAGATGAGACATGATGGAAGATGTGAAGGTAAGGGTACTCGAAATTTGAAGATTAAAAATGTTAGTCGGAAAAAGTTGACCAAGCACATTTATACATATTGAACAACACCGATGAAGTAATCCCTTACATATCACAACACATAACCGAAATAAAGGCAACACATCCACGAATGAATGAAAAATGGGTATTGAATGAACATAACAAAAGTTTCCTTTCTTGGTTTAAAAAAAGGGTATATGTTGAGATTAATGCTTCGTAAACACTTCGAGACTTGCTCGTGGGCCTAATAGTGATGTCATTACATTTGGTGGGTATGACATTAATAACTATTGTTTCTACTCAAAAATAGAAGATGATAAAGGTAGAGTACAAAATAGTGGGGTCACAATTCAAGCTGAATCTATGCATTTTTCTAGTTCTAAAGACAAAAATCCTATCACAGACTTCTATGAGTTATTTTGGGGTCATACAAGAGATATGGGAAATTGATTATGTTACTTTTAGGGTGCCTATCTTCAAGTGTAAATGGGTTGAAGGGAATACGGGTGTGCGAACAGATGACCTAGGATTTACTTTGGTTGATTTGAGTAAAGTTGGGTATAAGGATGAACCTTTTATTTTGGCATATCAAGCGAGACAAATATTTTATGTCAAGGATCCATGTAATGAGAGATGGTCAATTGTCCTAGAAGGAAGAAACATGCACGGAATTCATGAAGATGAGTCTCTAGATATACATGAAACACCTTCATTTTCAAGTAGACCATTTGATGACATAGTTGACAATGAAGTTGATGACATACATGCAATTCGAAGTGATCATGATGAAGGGATATGGGAAAACATACCAACATAATAGGTGTTTATCTTAACATTTTCTAGTTCTTTTTATTCAAACTTATAAAGTATGTTGACTTAATATTGTTTTGTTTTTCAGGATATGTCTGATTCCACAACTGGTATCTGGTAGTGGTAGTGGTAGTGGTAGGAGCGGAAGTGGTGATAAAGGTAGATATGTCACTCTGTTAAAGGGGTTGACAAGAAGGAGGGTAGCTAGAGAGAAAACTCAAGTTGAAGTTGATCCACGTTCGGTAAGGCATCCGGCCCAAATGTCGCTAAGTTTAAGAGCTATTTGGGACTACTAGCTCGACACCATGTTCCGATTACTACTCCATCTTGGGATGATGTTGAGGAAACCGAGAAGAACCTCATGTGGCAGGATGTTCAGGTATTTCTATATTTGTTGAATACTTTATATATCATTATTAATTGAATTTAACATTTATTGGTCATTTCACAACAAAATTTTGATGTTCCTAACACCGAGGTGATGAGGAAGAAGATTTTATCCTCCATTGCCATTAGATGGAGGGACTTTAAGACTTTCTTGACACGGGAGTATGTATTTGGAAAGTTTCGAGATGAATCTCCCCGTGTAAAGTATCAAATTAGTGAGGAGGATTGGTTACAGCTTTGTGCCAGCCGAATGGACCCCTCTTGGCAGGATAAAAGACAAGCCGCCCAACAACGTCGGAGGTTGAATGATGCACCCCATGTATTGTCACGAGGAGGGTATGCATTATTGGAGCAACGTCTCATGAAATCCAGAGAAGAGTCGGCAGGAGTTGATTCTACCGACCTTGCATCTCCACCCCTCGCTATCGGATGTGGAAGGCAGCCTGACAAAATCCGATGGACAAATGACTTCGAGTCCGCACGAATCATTGCTCGTAAAATCGTAAGTTATAATGTCAATTTGAATTGATTCTAATTTGAAAGTTAGTGTATGACTTAATTATTGTTAATGTGTTGTAGGATGATTTAGTTGAGCAGACTCAGCCAAGGATCATTTATTCCTCATGGTCGACAAGATATATTGGCGACGACCATAGGAAAACCAGATTACTCAGGACGTGTGCGTGGTGCCGGTGGAACCTGGGGCCTTCGTGATTACTTTGGTCCAACATCACGAAGGACCACTGCCGACTCTTGCAGCCAGGAGGCCTTGCATAAAATGGAAATGCAGTTTGAAGAAAAGTTAAATCAAATAAGGCAGTCCTTGCAGCGAAGAGTTTGATGAGAAAATTGAATCTCTCGCCCGCTCTCGAAGAACAGACTCAAGGAACACCTCAAACAATTGAACATGATATTGTTCGAGTCAGCACTAAAGGGAGTTGTGCTGCTACTACTGTTGATCCTTCAGGAGAATATACTCGGATCGATGCATCACACCGAGTGTGAGTTATATGTTGAAGATGACCCCCGCGTCTAGTGGTCGTTGGTCGAGTTTTGAGGGTGGCTTAACCATCCATGGTGTCCCTCTACAGCCTGGACTGGACACGAGTAGTAGTTGATGAAGTTCATGATGCTAATGCTCCAAGTGCCTTTTCCTAATGAAGAGATTCAATTAGTGGGGCAGGCAAGCGGGACATTCTTGGCTTGGCCAAGACGTTTGGTTATGCCACTATCGAGCACAGACCAAGGTATATATATATATATATATATATATATATACATATTGTCTATTTACTCTTTTCTAGTATTATAATTATATAAATGTTTAATTAATTGTTATCATTTGTTTAGGAGGACTTGCGTCGTGCAAAGCATAAAAAACAACCTATTATTGATGAGGATCTCGACGTAATGTGATGATGATCCCATCTCTATGTTGTTAGCCGTATTACCACTGGCTGAGGAAGAGACCGTGTCGATACAATGGGATGTTAGAGTGTTTGGAATTGACAATTCCAGTGTTCCATTGTACATTTCCTTGCCCGATGCTTTAGAAATTGTCGGGGAAATTGCATGTTAAACATTTCCATCATACAATTGTGGGCAATGTAAGTCATTTTCATTTATGTTTCTAAGATTATAATAATTATATTCAACTTATAATTAATTGTTTTAGGTACCTTGACAATTTGAGTGTGGAACAAGAAAAATCCGAAGTGTACGGATTTATTGAGCCTCAATCCATCCAAAAATCTGGAAATACAAAGGTTGGAATCCAACAATATATGCAAACATGGATGAGTGACTCAAGAAGACATATATATTTGGCTCCATACATTGAAGGGTTAGTATTTTAATTTGTATTTTAATTTATATTTTTGTAACTAATTTTTATGTCATACAATGTAGGTCCCATTGGCAGTTAATTGTAATCATGCCCCGTGATTACACTGTGGTGTGATTTTGTTCATTACATCGGAAACCGAGTCAAGAAATGAAAAGCTTATTACAAGGGTAAGTTTATCTTTTATTCATTAATTATGTTTTTAAATTGTGAATACATATTAAATAATATATGACTTTTTTTCACTTAGAATCGTGATCCGGAACTAATGTTCTAAGTAGAAAACCTAGAACAAAGACTTTGCAGCTCATTTATCCTAAGGTTAGAAACTTATTTATATAAGTGAATACCATAATTATTGTTTGTATTTCAATTTTGAAAATAATATTATGTTTTTTTCATCATTTCAGGTGTAATAAGCAAACTGACTCGTTTGAATGTGGTTATTATGTAATGTATTGGATGAGAGCCATAGTTTGTGCGGGTTTAATTGATTCTTGGACTGGAGGTAATTACTTTTAACATTAGTTAAGTTTATTTAACTTTATTCATGTTGCATGCTTACAAGAGTCAAATTCATGTTTCAGGTATTTCAAGATCCATCTCCATTACGAGAATCGAGATTACGTAAATTAGAGAACAATGGGCAAAATTTTTTGTTCAACAATTCTAGTACATTATTTTTTAAGTTCTTGTTCATATTATATTGTGTGTATTATGTAGTTTAGTTTAGTTTGTATAGGTAGCTTAGTTTGTATAGGTAGCTTAGTTTGTAATAGATTTTTTAGTTTGTATGTTTGTATTATATTGTTTTATTATGTAGTTTGAATTATATAATATTATATTTTTAATTTACTAGCTAAAGAAAACTGAACCTCCGGATCTGTCTGAATTACTATTTGCGGGTTTTAGTTGTAAAACGGAATAAATAAACCGAATTTAAAAAAAAACAAGTAAATTTACGTCGCATATTGGTATATGCGACGTAAATTTACGTCGCATATGGTATACGCGACGTAAATTTACGTCGCATATACCAATATGCGACGTAAATTTACGTCGCGTATACCATACACGACGTAAATTTTCTGTTTTTTTTTTTAAATTGAAAAGGTTTTTATTGTAAATCTACGTCGGATCTTGATAACTGACGTAAATCTACGTCGGGCAAAAGGGTCCGACGTAAATTTACGTCTCCCGCTTTAACGTCGGACTTAAATACGACGTAAAAAGCCCTGAATATCTGACGTAAAAGCCCCTTTTTGCACTAGTGTGACGTGGTTTATTTTAGATAAGCTAAATCAGTATGAATTAATCCTAAAAATTCAGTTTGACGTTCTACAGACTGATAACTTTTCTTGGTTATTTTAGATTCTACACATATATCACATTTCTTATTTTGTTTATCATGAATATTAACTAATCTCAATCGTTGCAATTTCATAACATACGAAGAATTCACATGTCCTAGTCTAGCATGCCACAGATCATATGAATAAATAATATAAGCAGAAGAACAAGATTCATTAACAACCTCAGATATGTTAAGTACAAAAAGACTTTGATTACAATATCCCTTCCCTACAAACACATTATTTTTTGTCATAACAATCTTATCAGATTCGAATAACACTTTAACCCCAACTTTTCCCAATAGTGCTACAGAGATTAGCTTAGCTCTGATTAATGACACATGTAGCACATCATTCAAGGTCAGAGTCTTTCCATATGTGAGTTTTAGAAGATCTTTTCCTTTTCCTAAGATAGGAGTTGTCCTGGAATCACCGAGATAAACATGTTCTTCTCCATCCCACACACTAGTGTAGGAGGTAAAAGCACTTCTGTTTGCACATATGTGCGTGATAGAACCAGAGTCTACCACCCATTTGCTCACATTTGTGACAATGTTTATTTGAGAAACGACCGCAATAATTGTATCTTCTACCCCGGCTAAATTTGCCTTAGGAGGTGTTTCTGCTGGAAATTTGATCGATTTCGATTAAAGGTTCTGATCAAATTTCGACCACGTAGATTCTTTCCACTAAGGCTAGCGACACTTTTCAATCGAAACGTGTATGAGAATCGAAAATCTCACAATATTGAAAAATACTAACAACAACTAGTGTGCAGATTGCCAATCGAAAATACTATTTTTTTGGTATATTTTTTTTTTAAGAAGCGCGAAGTAAAAGAAGCAGTAAAGGGTATCGAAATGAAAAGCAACGCAGAATATCTAAATTGTAGAGAAATGTAAATGACAATCGAATTGAAAGTGCAGAAACTTAAAGTTGATAAACATAAATTGCATGAAAGTAAATTGTATGAACATAAGTTACCAGGGAAAGTAAAGAAAGCGGTAAAAACAGTCAATGAGAATGGAAATCCAGATCGCTAGAAATTTCATGATTCGTCATTTTCCGGTAGACTTTTCACTTGTGTTTCTGTTGTCTCTGCCAATTTCCCCTTCTTCTTCAAGCTTCGTTCTATTTATAGGCATCCTTCAATGTAACCTCCCAAGAGCGGTTAATAAAAATTGTCACAATGTTCCATGTGCACGTCCTTCGATTTTTTACCTTAACTTACGGTTTAGAAAACTGCTTCCACGTTCTATGTGCAACTTAACCGCTCCTCGATTTCTAACCTTAGCCACGATGTGAAAAGCCACTTCTCATGTTCCATATGCGTGATAACCATTTCCCTCGATCTCGATTCTAGTTATCAAATACGATTTCATTTAACCTTGACTTTACATTATACTTTACCATTACTTTCATCGGTTTTCCTCTCTTTTTGATTCTCGATTCCCATTCTCGATTTATGAGTTCATACTATCTCGTGGTCACTGGGTATCTTCCAATCATCCTTCCGATTTATCAACTTTTTAACCAATCATATGATCTTTGATTTTCTCTTCTGTTTTCGATCCTTGTATCGATTTCTCACTAACAAAATGCCCAATTGGAAGAATATAAATATTTGTATCAATTTTATATTCTTTCAAAATAATTCCCGCCCTCAAACGTTCTTGAGGCTCAAAATGATTTTTTAGGGTTTAGGGTTTCTGGGGTTTTCTAGGGTTTCTAGGGTTTCTCTGTTTTATGTCACATATCAAATCACTTCATTTCTGCTGTCACACCGCGTACACCACATATTAATTACCCTCTTCACCTTCGTCGTTCCAAATACCCTAGTCGGCCTCTTTAAATACTTTTATTAGATTTTTACCCTTGTTTTTTACCACGAACCTAACTCACTTCTTCTTCGTTGAACCTTCTCTTCATCTTCAACCTTTCCTCAAACTGTAATGGCGACCTCCAAATCCTCCGACTTCTCCACCCCACCGCTTTCCTCAGTAACTTCGACTCTGATAAAGATAAATGGAAAGAAGTTTGCTCCGGTTCATTTGATGGAAGAAGCTTCGCAGAAGAATGCCAAGACTCAGGTACTTATCCCTTACGTCGCTGATAGTATAGATTATGCGTTTGGTGGTCCCATCCGCTACTGTGGTGGATCGTTTTCTTCTTCCCTCAGCCTTTCTTCAGAAAGTAAAGCTCTTATTCATCAGTCCGAGGTTCGAATTGATTTCCTGAATACTGTCTCAAAAGTATATCGAACGGACCCTCCCCACAAAAAACCTTTGTACGTTAGATGGTTCGATCGAGTAAAAACCAAGTTTGGGAATCATTGGAGAGATGTAGGGATCTTCGATTTTCTACATCTGTCTCGATGTGATCTGTCATTTTTAGATATGACCATGTTTCTATCCGCGATCCATTTGTGGAACAAAGACTTACATGCATTGGAACTTCCCTGCGGTCCCCTTTCTCCCACCCTTTTTGAAGTTGCTGCAATTACTGGATTAAAACCCACAGGGGAGAAATATTTTAAGGGTGCTTTCCCCTCAGATGATTCTCTAAGGTCAAAAATTGATTGAGAATCGAAAGCTTATGGACATTTCATCGAAAAGCATTTTGTCGATGATCAATCGGTAGTTGTTTCTGATGAGGAGCATGTGACCTTTCTGGTATATTGGCTCTGTACCCATGTCTTTTGCCCCTGATCCATCCGAATCTTGTCTCACTTCTATAATCTTGCCTATCTCCTCCATACTGGCCAACCCAAAATTTGTTTGACAAAGCTTTTATTGGCCCATGTTTATACTGCTTTTGATGAGGCCGTTGATATTTTGAATACCCCAAGGGCCTTAGGGAATTTTTCGGGTCCCATCTGGTTTATTCAATTGTGGCTTACTTCGATTTTTGAGAGTACCCTTCCCCCAACGTCCAAAATTTCTCCAAGTTTAAATTTAGAAGGCGCTCGATTATCATCCCGACATCCTCACCAAAAATCCTCTGATGAGGCTAGTTATCGAAATTACCTAAAATTTTTGTTGACTCGATTTCATTTTGAGTCAAACTTGGCCCCTTTTACCGTCTATCATGGAAAGGTTAGTAATAAGCTTTGAGGGCCAGCCTGGTTTAAATCAAAATTCTCTGCTCTTACTCCAGGGTTGCAATCGAAATTGGTAGAAGTGTGGAGCAATTACTTGACCCAAGATGTTCTTGTATCGGGTTTTCAATCGAAGGATCTTCAACTCGTCATCTATTATCCCCAGCTTTTTTTGCGCCAGTTTGGTTTAAGTCAAGCTTTACCCTTTTTCACTCTCGATACTTCCCCAAGGTCCAAATTAATTGAATCAAATGTTGGACGGGAACTTGCCAAACTGTTACCGCAAAGCCCGATGCATTTCTATCCTTATACTTTTGAGTCGAATTATTTGTCTACTCTTGGTTTTCAAGCATTCATTCTAATTTTGATATAGTCCAATCGAAATTGACTACGCGTCCTTCTCTCGTGTTGTAGGATAAATCGAAGGCAAAGAAAGGTACATACTCTCATTATCTTCAAATATCTCGATTTGAAAACTTTTATCGAGAATGCTACAACCCCCTGAAATTAGAAGAGACCTTTTATAATGTTGTTATCTCCCTAGTTAATAAAACATACACCAACAGATCAAACCACAAAATAATCAATCCTCGAGGAAAAAATTCATTTGAAATATATTGTCCCAACCATCTTCCCACTTTCCCTACAACCCCCTTTGGAATCGTCAAACCTTTAACTCATCCCAAATAGGTTCGAGAGTTGAGATCCCTGAAAGAAACCCTTTCACCCAAACCCAAGAAGAAGGAAATTTCGATATCGAAAATGTCCTACTTCCCTTACCTAAATCTTCCTCAAAATTTTCTTCCTCCCTGGCTTGTCCATATCGACCGAGTCAAGATTTTGACTCTATCACCTTTTGGTGAGAATTTACTGCCTCTTTTTAGAGTATTTTTAATCTTCTTCAAATTGCAATCTAACTGTTTTTCTTTTTCGACAGTTTCGAAGCCTCACAAAGTTACTACCTCTGAGAAAGATTGGGAGTCTTCGGATGAATCAGATCCATCTGCCCCCACTCAAAAGCGAAAACATTCTGCCACAATTTCCTCATCTTCGAGAAAATCGAAGGTTTCTTTTCGATTCCCTATTATCCTTGTTTATTCGACTCCTTTTTTTTTTCTCTATAGCTGATTCATTTCTCATTCAGAAATAAAAATAAAATAAAAAATTCCTCGAGCCACTCGACCACCTATCATAAATCCGTTATCGACGGATTCTAACATGGTTAGCAAAGTGGGCCAAATGACCCAGACCACTCATTTGAGTCACGTAAGAAATTTCTTTTTTCGTATAAATTGTGTATGTAGAATTTGACAAGTCCTATAACATGATTCCAAACTTCGATGTTTTCAGGACCATTCATCAGCTACGGTATCGACAAATGTCGAGTCTCTGGTCCAATCAACAGTACCCATTTTTTAGGTACAGTTTTTTCTAAAATTTTATTTTTTTCTCGACTCGTTTCATATATTTCCCTTCTCTAACCTATGTTTCGATCCACAGCAACCCGAGACTATACAAAATCCTTCTCCCGCACCAACGCACCTCGTCCCCCCTTCCCCTGGTAATAATTTCTTTCTTTGCCCAATCTTACTTTATTTCTATTAAGATTTTTCGATTCATTTCCTCGAATGCATTTTCTTTCCAGATAATGTTGTAAATATCTCCATAGTCCAAATTCAAGATTCTCCTCCACCATTTTTTGCGGAGCAACTAGCTTCTCCGCCTTTTGAACTTTCACCTATCGAGTTGCTTTCGGCGACATTGCCTGAAATAAGCGATCCTACCCCAAAGGATTTGCCAGAATATCGAACTGCAATTGAAGAAGACCCTTTCTCGATTCTCGATATTCTACTATCTGAGGATGTCACTCCTTCGAGCCATTCATCCAAACCGCCCTCGTCATCGACTGAAGAAGCGCACCAACTGATACAACGATTCAGGTCTTTCTTCTACTCTTCGCCTCTGGAAGCGTTGGTGGAATCGCGCGAGAAAAAACAATCTTTTCAAGAAAGTCTTACTTTTATCAAAGTGTTCCCTGATGATGCTCTTCCAAAGAATTTCGATACTGAATTCGCGGCGGCCACTGATTTATTCAACAAAGCTTATGCTGTAAGGAAGAAGAAGCAATCTATAGCGGCCGAGTTAGCTGGAATTTCTTCGTTCCAGACTGAAAAATCGAATCTGCTGAAAACTCAAAAGCTCAATCTAGAAGAGGCGTTGACGGCACAATCTTCGGTCAGAAGTGAGATCGAAGAATTGGAGAAGAGACTTCAGCAGCTTAGGTCACAAGATGAGTTCCTCACAGCAGAAGTAAATTCGATTAAATCCTCTGCGAAGGAAGTGACACTTTCCTTGGGGAAAAGCATGGAGCGAAAACGAAAAATGATCGTTGAAGAAAATTCATTTTCCTCTTCTTGGATACAATTGTTAACAGACTTCGATCAACTTAAATCTCAGTATTTAACTTTGTAGAACTTATTATTTGAATTAATGTTGAATACTTATTTCCTTTATTCGAGGTTTATAGTCTTTCAAATATTTACCATTTATCGACAAAACTTTCTCTTTATTATACCATTCGACGATTGAATAAGCGTTACTCGATAATACTTTAACAACTTCAAATGGTCCTTCCCAATTTGGCGACCATTTACCATAACTTTTTCATTTCTTATCCATCGGCAAAATCGTTTTCCAAACTAAGTCACCTTCACTAAATGTTTTTTGTCGAACTCTCTTATTATAGACTCGAGAAATTTGATTCTTTTGTAGAATAATACTATTCAACGCTTGCAATCTTATTTCATCGAGTTCATTTAATTCATCGTACATCAAGCTCCAATAATCACAGCTGGGTAAATAATTTTGTTTTTGTATTCGAGTTGACTCAATATTTATTTCGATGGGTAAGACGGCATCATGCCCATAGACTAACTTATATGGAGTATTTTGCAAAGAATCTTTCGATGAATTTCGATAGGCCCATAGAATTTGTAATAACGTTTCGTGCAGGTTTTTGGTTTATTACCGACATGTTTCTTGATTAAACCAATAATTACTTTATTAATCGCTTCGACCTGCCCATTAGCCTGAGCATAATATGGGGTTGATGCTAATAACTGAATATTTCTTGATTCGTCATATATAATAATCTTTTTACCAGTAAAAACCGTTCCTCTATCAGTGGTAATAGACTGTGGGATCCCGAATCGATACACGATGTATTCTTCAATAAAATTAATTGCATCTTGTTGATCAACATCTTTTAACGGAATTGCTTCTACCCATTTTGAAAAATAATCGACAGCGACGATTATATATCTATGTCCCTTCGATGACTGTGGAAAGATCTGTCCGATTAAATCTATGGCACAACCTCTGAAAGGCCATGGTTTGATAATCGAGTGTAGTTCGCTAGCAGAAACTTGTTGTATAGGACTAAATTTCTGACATTCTTCACAGGACTTAGCATACTCGATACAATCTTTTAAAATCGAAGGCCAGTAATATCCTTGTTGAGTTAACATCCATCTCATCTTCTGGCATATCATATGGGCACCACATATTCCGTTATGTACTTCAGCCATTGCTAGATAAGCATCGTCATTCCCTAAACATCTAAGTAACACTCCATCGACACCTCTTTTATATAATTCATCATTCAACAAAACATATTTTACTGCTCGATATTTAATTTTCTTATCGGTTCTCCGATTTGGATTTTGCAAATAGATTATAATTGATTTTCTCCAGTCTTGACCATCTAAGTCACTAATCTGTAAAATTTCACTTTCTTGAGGTAATTTTCCTTTTACTTGAATCATTTTTTGTAAATTTTCCAGAGATATCTTATACTTAGATGCGATTTGTGTCAACTCATTGGCTTCCCAATTGAACTCTCGGGGAACATATTTGAATGTTATGTCATCGAACATTCTGCTTAAAGTCATTACTCTTTCTAGATATCTGACCAAATTGGTGTTGATACATTTATACTTTTTTCGTACTTGTTTGATCACTAATTATGAATCACCTCTTATAATTACATGTCGAGCTTTTAACTTAATCAAAGTTTCGAGACCTGTAATCAAAGCTTCGTACTTGGCTTCATTGTTCGAACAAGAGTGGGCTTAATTTCAAATAATAACTTAGTCGGGATATTACTCGGAGAAATGATAAGAATTCCTACTCTTGATTTGTCCGGTGTACTCGATCCATCGAAATACATTATCCATTTACTTATTTCAATAAATAAATTATCAATTGAGCCAACTGTATGGTCTACCATGAAATCGGCGATAATTTGGCCTTTTACTGATTTAAAAGATTCGAATGATAATGAGAATTCTGTCAAAGCTAGCACCCATTTTCCTATTCGATTATGCATAATAGGTTTCGACAAAAGAAATTTTAAAATATTATTTCTGGAATAAACCACCACATCGTGAGGCTTCATTACATACTTGAGTTTCGTACAAGAGAAATACAAGCACAATCCTAACTTTTCGATATCATTGTATCGAGTTTCAACATCATTCAAGATTCTACTTAGATAATAAACAACACATTCCACACCATTCTTATCCTCCTGTGCTAGTAGACTGGCTATAGTTCGCTCTGATGCTGATACATATAGCTTTAATGACTTGTTCCTCATTACTGGTGTCAAAATCGGAGGATTTGTCAACATCAATTTAATATGCTCAAAGGCCTCCTGATGTTCCTCCTTCCATTTGAAATCTGCTTCCTTTTTCAACTTTAACAAAGACGAAAAAACATAAGTCTTTCCAGCCAAGTTAGAAATAAATCGTCTTAAATAATTTATTTTTCCCAAAAATGATTGCAACTGTTTTTTAGTCTTTGGAGCAGAAGTATCTAACATAGCTTTTGCTTTATTCTTATCGATCTCGATCCATTTTCCGTGTACTATGAATCCTAAAAATTCGCCAGCAGACACACCAAAAACACATTTCAAGGGATTCATTTTTAATCTATATTTCCTCATTCTTTCAAAATATTTTCTCAAATTACCTAAATGTTTATGCTTTTCTTTCGATACAACAACAATATCATCTATGTAAACTTGCATAAAATCATTGATCAAATCATGAAAAATTAAATTCATTGCTCTTTGATATGTTGCCCCAACATTTTTCAATCCAAATGACATCACTATCCATTCATAAGTACCTAATGCCCCTGGGCATCGAAAAGCTGTTTTAGCTATATCATTCTGGGAGACAAAAATTTGATTATATCCTGAATAACCATCTAAAAGACTTAACATTTCATTACTAGCTACTACATCTATTAACATATCAGCTATTGGCATAGGATATTCATCTTTAGGAGTTGCTAGATTTAGATCTCGATAATCAATGCATAATCTCATTTTACCATTCTTTTTAATAACTGGAACAATATTAGAAATCCAATCGACATACCTGACAGTTCTTTTTACCCATCACCTCAGGTGCAAATCTCCTCGGGGCTTGTTTTACTGGCTTTCTGCCTTCTATGATAGGTAATCTATGTTCGACTAGACTTCGATCCAAACCAGACATTTCTTCATAATCCCAAGCGAAACAGTCTTTATACTCTTCTAATAATGAAATCATATCTTTCTCATTTCTTTCTCGATATACCTACTAACATAAGTAGGTTTCTGGTCCTCTATACTTCCTAAGTTGATCTCTTCTAATGGATCTTGGACTTCGACTTTTTTGTAATTCGATGTGATGGATCTTTCAAAACCTAAAGGAGAATTATCATAAATGCAATCAAGTATGACTTGATCACTATTATTTGCTACTACTGTCGAGTGAATCGACTTATTTATTTCTATCTTAGTACTACTACTTTCTTGGCCCTCCTTCTTTTCATCTTCATATCTTCTTAATCGAGCCAAGAATTCCTCATAATCTTTATTCATTTTCACCGGCCACTTCGAGGTTGGCCCCCTCTTTGATCATGACAAACCCTCTTTTCTCATTCATTTCCAAAAAACGCTCCTCGTGCAATTTTGAATTAAAGTCTTCGATAGTCTCGAAGGTGAATGGTTGAGTGAGCGCCAAATTCTGCAATGACCGACTAGCCTGAGATACAAATGTCACAAACTCATACTGGTCCCCTGGAATTATTTCGAGATGTCCATCTCGATTCCACATAAACAACTTCTGATGAGCCGTAGAAGGTACGACTCCAACTCCATGAATCCACTCCCTGTCAAGCAACGCATTAAAATTGGCATGTGATTGGACAACTATAAACACAGTGGGCCTCGAATAAGTACCCACTTTCACATCTAAGGCAATCATGCCTTCTGAGCTCGATGATTTCCCACTGAAATCAGAAATCATGATATTATGCTTGACTAAGTCTTTCAATTCGATACCAAACCTCTTCAGCATAGTGATTGACAATATGTTCACCGCTGCACCTCTATCAACCAGGACCTTATTCACCTTCTCTCCTTGAATTTTGATGTTCAGTAATAAGGATTTCAGATGAAACCTCATCTCCTCGGATGGGGGATCGATAAAAACAACATCTCTATGGGGTACTTCGCATGATGATTGTGTTACCCATGTCACTTTCGGTCTCATGTCTTCGGAATAGAAATCGTCCTCTCGATCGACGTTATTTTGCCCTTGATACTCCTCATACTCGCTAACATATTCCGCGGGCAATATAGATATTACTCCAATTTGATGTTCGTTCCAACTACCTTCATTTTTGTCATCGTTAAAATCTCTTACATATTGACCCCCAATTGGTATATTACTTTCTTCAAAGTTCCTATAATTATTGATCCTTCCCTAGTAAGGGATCCTTCCTCCTCTCCTCCAAGGCCTTCCTCGAAATCTCCTTTGGAATGTAGGGAATCCACTATTTGATCCTTCATCATATGAAAGTCTATCGAAAACATCATTATTTTAAAGTCTGCCCCTTCCTTCCCGGGGAGAATACATTTCTTTCCTAACCCATTGTTTCTGGTTTCTACTAGCTCCAGAACCAACAGATTTTTGCTGACTCTCCCCAACCGTGACTTGAACTGTTTGATCTACTTTATCATTGCAACTTTTATGTTGATCATCTATTTTCTTGATCTGTCCTGCCCTGAAGGCTTTAGCAGCTGATCTGTCGAACACCACACTGCATCGTGGACATAATGTCACACCTTCGTCTTTCTCTTTCTTTCTGTTTAAAAATTTGACGAGGGAATCTTCTGATCGATGATAGATCTCTCTCTCAAATTCTTTCTCGAGCTCGCTTAGGTCGAACTCTATGTCTTCTTCTGACATGTCCATTCTGACGTGTCTGGGATCAATGTCTTCAATAACATCGACCATATCTATAAAGGTCAAATTTATCAATCGGACATCTTCAGTCATGCCTGTTTGGGATTCGACATACCCTACTTGAACTTCAAATGGACTCGTATCCACTTTCATTGACATCTGCTCAAACTTCAATCTTCCTTGGTCGATCGCATCTTGGATCGTGTTCCTGAAATGTATACAATTATTAGTCCAGTGTCCATAGATATTATGAAATTTGCAATATTTTTGCCCATTTCTTTGTTCTGCAGAAAGTAATTTATGATCATCACTCAACTTAATCTGTTTATCTTTCAATAAAATATCAAAGATTTTATCTGCCTTTGTTACATCAAAAGTATATGTGCGATTTGCCATTTTGTCTTTTACTTCATTTTTCTGTAGCAATTTACAAATATATGGAGCTTCTACTTTGAGCTCTGCTATATTTACTTTCTCATCGACAAATTCTTTAATATCTACTTCTATCCTGGGATTTTCTTCATATATGTCATTTATATATGCTACCCTTTCTTTCTTCATAGGTTTCTCAAATTTCTTGTACCTTTGTTTCTCATATTCGATTTGTTCCACTCTTGTCACTTTATCAGCTAGCTGAGCCATGTCATTCAATGGTAAATTAACTAACTTTTTCCTAATCGAGAATTCTAAGCGTGCAGATGTCATTCTGACTAATTCAAATTCGGGAATTTGAGTAAAACATCTCAACTTCATTTGTCTGAATCTATTCAAATAATCATCTACGCTTTCATGATTATATCTCTTTATATTCATTAAGTCGATAAGACTTACTTGTGTCTCCCCCCTGAAGAATTGCTCATGAAAATTTCTTTCCAGCTGCAACCAATTATATATCGAATTAGGTGGCAACGAAGTAAACCACGTGAAAGCATTCTTCGTTAGCGAACTAGGAAAGTATTTCATTTTTAATTCCTCACTTATCGCTAGGTCCCCACATTCGATTTGATATCGCGCCACATGTTCGATAGTGGATTCACCAATTTCTCCAGCAAATTTGGTGAATTTGGCTATTTTGTATCCCCGAGGTAACTCTGTCTCGAGAATCGTATTTGGAAAAGGAGAAACAAAGTACGGTTGACTAGGTGGTCTTAATTCTACTCCTTGAGGATTCATCCTTTGTCCCAGCATGTGATTGTACTGCATGTTATTTTGATTATACATATTTTGAAATCCCTCATTCAAATTTCCATAAGTATCATTCCTCACATGCTGATGTTCATTTCCCACATGCTGATGATGATCATTGTTTCAATTTCTCCTTAATAGATAAAGGGGATTGATATTAACGTTTTGGTTAATATTCTGATTGACATTATTTTCGACCCTCATTTGTCGGGGTATTGCCAATGCATCCCCGACATGTGCCATTTGGTCTGCTAATATCTCAAAACTAGTGATAGTGTTTTGAACTAATGGGTTTAGTACTGTAGTCAACTGTTGTGATAACATGTTAACCATCTCGAAATTGCTTTCATCCATTTGTTGTCGAAGTACTCCTAATGAATTATTGGAAATTCTGGTACTAGCGTTTTTGATAGTCTCAAAATTTGATCGATGATAATCTCTATCGAATGTATATCTCCCGTGATCCATGTTTGCTCTGTGATCTAGGTTTGGAGGCGTCTGTTGTGTTCCTAAATTATGCGCATTCCCTGAATTATGGGGTGTTACTAAATTTTGAGACACCCCCAAGTTTGGGGATACTCCACAATTTTGAGGCATACCTAAGGTTTGAAATGTTCCTAAGTTTTGGGACATTCCTAAATTAAATCTCGTACTTCGTTGTATTGAAGAAGTACCAGCCCCATTCATATTATTAAACGAAAACCTAGGCGGCCTTACGCTCATATACGACCCTGCATATGTTGTTACGGGGTTTCCCGTAGTTTGCATATTGTTTGACATCACAGTACTAGCCCCTAACTGAGTGTTTGCTAATGTGCCTGGGCTTTGTTCAGTACTTACAGGCATCGACGTACTCACAATTGTCGATATTACATGCATATTCCCATTGTGAACTTGCCCCCCAGTGTTTGGTGGATGTGAACTATTTAGAATGTCATTGTTACTCTGATTATTTGGTGGATTTTGACTCATTCTTATTACTCGTCCACTCCTCAATCTCATACACTTTCGAACTAACCAATTTTTGTGTTCTTCGACATAACTACCCCCCTACCTGGCGCGCCAATTTGTTTCTGGTGGAAATTTGATCGATTTCGATTAAAGGTTCTGATCAAATTTCGACCACATAGATTCTTTCCACTTAGGCTAGCGACACTTTTCAATCGAAACGTGTATGAGAATCGAAAATCCCACAATATTGAAAAATGCTAACAACAACTAGTGTGCAGATTGCCAATCGAAAATACTATTTTTTGGTATATTTTTTTTTTAAGAAGCGCGAAGTAAAGGAAGCAGTAAAGGGTATCAAAATGAAAAACAGCACAAAATATCTAAATTGCAGAGAAATGTAAATGACAATCGAATTGAAAGTGCAGAAACTTAAAGTTGATAAACATAAATTGCATGAAAGTAAATTGTATGAACATAAGTTACCAAGGAAAGTAAAGAAAGCGGTAAAAACAGTCAATGATAATGGAAATCCAGATCGCCAGAAATTTAATGATTCGTCATTTTCCGGTAGACTTTTCACTTGTGTTTCTGTTGTCTCTGCCAATTTCCCCTTCTTCTTCAAGGTTCGTTCTATTTATAGGCATCCTTCAATGTAACCTCCCAAGAGCAGTTAATAAAAACTGTCACCACGTTCCATGTGCACGTCCTTCGATTTTTTACCTTAGCTTACGGTTTAGAAAACTGCTTCCACGTTCTATGTGCAACTTAACCGCTCCTCGATTTCTAACCTTAGCCACGATGTGAAAAGCCACTTCTCATGTTCCATATGCGTGATAACCATTTCCCTCGATCTCGATTCTAGTTATCAAATACGATTTCATTTAACCTTGACTTTACACTATACTTTACCATTACTTTCATCGGTTTTCCTCTCTTTTTTTATTCTCGATTCCCATTCTCGATTTATGCGTTCATACTATCTCATGGTCACCGGGTATCTTCCAACCATCCTTCCGATTTATCAACTTTTTAACCAATCATATGATCTTCGATTTTCTCTTCTGTTTTCGATCCTTGTGTCGATTTCTCACTAACAGGAGGATTGTCGTTTCTCATTCTACGTCTGCACTGAGGTGCATGATGACTTGACTTTCCACAGACAAAACAATTTCCCTTCTTCTTGAAGGTGGGGTTAGATCCATTGGGACAATAATTTTTAAAATTAATTTTCTTCTTATAATCAGGTTTTTTCTCGTACCTTTTTGGAGTTGGTTTGTCTTCTATCTTATTTGCCTTAGCTGATAATGTCTTAGCCCTTGCAACAACACACTCCTTCTAGTTGGTATCTTCGATAATGATGTGCATGATCAGATCTGCTAGCGACATTTTATGTCTATGCTTTAGTTGTTGTTTGTAGTTTGTCCAGGATTCTGGAAGCTTTTCGATTAGAACTTCTGAAACGAACTCATCAGGTAGGACTATATTTTAGGATTTAATATCTTCAAGTAGTTTGTGGTACTCGTTGATCTGGATCTTGATATCCTTGTCTTCTAGCATCTTCCAGCGGTAGTAGTTTCCAATAACAAACCTTTGTCTCACGACATCTTCGGCAATGTATTTGGAATCAATGAATCCCAAATATTTTTGGCTTCCTTATAGGAACAATACACATCGAACAAATCATTAAACAATGCACTAAGCAAGGTGTGTTGACATACCTTGCTCGAATGAACCCAATCTTCATATTGTTTAGTAGGAGCACTAGAGTCAGGTTTGGTAGTTGTAAAAGCATAAGTCACTCTATACATGTCTAAGAGAGTAGAAATACGTTCTTGCCAAGAAGTTTTGTCCAATGAAAACTTCAATTTTCGAAACGTCTGGGAACGGTTTCGCAAAGACAGTTTGAGTTTTAGAAATGTTGTTTGTCTTTTCTGGTGTGAAATTGTTGTTAGTATTCATACTATCAGTCATAAGTCCTTAAGATTGTTGTAAAAGCTAATAGAGATAAACAAACTTTATTCCTAAGACATGTTTAATCACTGTCCTTAAGGACTTATCCGTGATATATTGCGTAAGTCCTCCAATATAGCAAGAAACTCTCAAAAGAGTAAATTATAACCCAGAATAACAGGAAGAAAATGAGAGAAGAAAAAAATAAGAGAAGTGTATTTTGAAGAGTGGAAAATAATTTTTATTTATAAAAAAAATCTATAAGAATTATGAGAAGTCTTGTAGTGGATCCTTAAGGTTCTCTTTAACATTAGCTGTGTTATGCATTTATTGAAACAATATTCTGCCACACGTGATCTTCTGTGTCTTCCAACACGCCTTAATTTACAACATTTGGTAGTAGTATAATTTTATAAAAATTTTATCTTTTTATTCTAGAAATTCTTAGAAGCCAGATGTAGAATCACTATACGGAACTTAGACGGAAACAAAGAAAAAGCAAAAAGAATATGTCGGAGGTGAAGATGATCGGGGTGGTTGGCGGTGGCCAAATGGGATCGGGAATAGCCCAAGTTGCTGCCATGCACGGCGTCGATGTTTTCCTTCACGACCTCGATCCCCAAGCCCTTTCCAAAGCCTCCTCTTCCATCTCCTCCTCCATCCACCGTCTCGTTTCCAAAGCCACTCTCTCTCAGGTCACTCCAAAATCAAACCCTCCCCAATCTCAATTCCCTACTCTCTTTTCCGGGAACCCTAATTATACTTGATTTTAGCCTCATTGAGAAATTAATTTTAAATTATCAAAAAAACTTGTTTCATTTGTCAAACAGTGAGAAAGAACTTGCGTGACTCGAGAATGAATGTCTTTCTGTGTGTGACAGGCGGCGGGCGCTGATGCGTTGAAACGACTGCATTTTACCACGGATTTGGAGGACTTCCACATGGCCGATTTTATCATCGAAGCGATTGTGGAATCCGAAGATGTGAAGAAGAGTTTGTTCGTTAAATTGGACAAGATTGCGAAGAGTTCTGCGATTTTGGCGTCGAACACGAGCTCCATTTCCGTCACGCGTATAGCATCTTCTACCACCCGGTCAAGTCAGGTACTTCTTACAGGTTAATTTTTTAGGTGTTGAATAAACTTTTTTTAGAATCATTTATAAACAAAATAAAATATAGAACAAAATCATTAGAAAAATTAACCAAATACACCTTTATTGAATGGAGATTTTTCTATTAGTCGTGTTGAATCTCCACTTAATATAAAATCAGCTCAAAATTAACATATACAAGTAACTGTTAGTTTCACTGTGAATAGTGTGTAACAATGTCTAAATGTGTTTTATAGTTTGACACCGGTCCACTGTTTTGCAACGAGCAAGTAATCATAATGTGAAAGTTCTATAGATCGTGTGTTGTAATGTAAAATCTTACTTGGTTTCGCGTTGGATTAAATGAAATAAGGATAGAGAAATTTTACTCAGGTGATAGGAATGCATTTTATGAACCCTCCGCCTGTGATGAAATTGATTGAGATTGTACGAGGAGCAGACACTTCTGACGAGACATTTGCAGTTACGAAAGCATTGTCTGAGAGGTTCTTATCTTACGATTTTCTTTAATATTATTTTTGAGTTTTTAACGATTGTTTGAATATTTTCAAGCAATATTTGTGTTCTCAATTTCTCCTACTTGTGTTATGCATTCATACATATGTCTCCTCGGCCTACAGTAAGGATTACGATACGAGTAGTACTGATTTTCCATATTGAATATGTACTTTTCTAACCTAAATAGGCATATATAATATGTAATTTTAAAATATTTGGTTAAAGAAAAATAGAAAAGGAGAGTAAAATAGATTAATAGAAACATGTAATAAATAAAATAAGAAATTTCATATTTTTTAAAGTATTTCAACCTTATTTCTTCTCCACCAAACATGCCGAGTTTTTTCATGCATCCTTCTCTACCGAATTTCTCACCAACTGAATAAGATTATAGAGAAATTTAAGGGAAAAAAATAATGGACACCCCTTATGTTACATAACACAGACCTGATTGGAGATGAAAGAAAATGAATATATGAAAATAGGTGAGACATGTAGTAAAAGAAAATGAAGAGAAATAAAGAAAAAAAATGAAAATATGTTAGAAATAGAGTAAGATTATTCATGAGACACATCTATTTCAAGACACAATATTGATTTGATGTTAAAAATGGAAGGAGATGAAGAATTCCCCAACATGCTAGCCATTAACATTTCAAAAACAAAGAAAATCAAGACACATCTATCTTTTAGTCTCCCTTCCTTATCTATTTCTCATCAAACATACAAATTGAAAAATCCTCTCAATTTCTCTCTTTCCAACCAAACATTGAGAGATGGAGAAAAAAGAATAGAAAATATAAGTATGATAAGTGATCTGATGTAGTAGGAAAGGAAAAATAATTAACACAATGTTTGATATAAAGCAGAGTATAAATATCATTACTCAGAAATTTAATATCTGAATCCGTTTATACTTTTGCTGTGTGTTCTGGATGTGGACTATTTGTTCAGTTTTGTATTCTGACTTGTCTCAGCAGCAGGACAGAATTCATAGTCATATTATTGTTCTTTTAATTATCTGATTGTTCAATATGCAGGCTGGGCAAGATAGTTATAACCTCGAAGGATTATTCAGGTTTCATAGTGAATCGAATCCTTATGCCTATGATAAATGAAGCATTTTTTGCGCTCTACGCTGGGGTTGCAACCAAAGAGGATATTGACACAGGAATGAAGCTGGGTACTAACCATCCAATGGGTCCTTTAGAACTTGCAGATTTCATTGGGTTGGATGTGTGCTTATCAATAATGAGAGTTCTTCATGCTGGTCTTGGAGACAATAAATATGCACCCTGCCCTCTCCTTGTGCAGTATGTTGATGCTGGAAGACTTGGAAGAAAACGAGGTATTGGCGTGTATGAGTATAGTAAAGAGCCAAGGTCTACAAAATCATCTTCTCGTCTCTAAATTGAATTTTTTCTGGAACAATTGAGTTTTAAAACCCCATTTTTCTTTCTGTCTGACCATGGGGATGGTGCACACTGCTGAAGTTGAATACATGAATGTGTTTACGCTCTCTTTTATACATAGGCACAGGAAAATTGTGGGGAATAATTGTAAAATACAGAGGCAAATCTTCTTCATAGTCTCATTGTATTGTTAGTATGTACGCCGTATCTCCCATTTAAAGTTAATAATATTTCTAAATACATGTTAAAAGCAATTTTATCTGCATTTACTGGTATTTCTAAACCAATTCATACTTTTATCAACAAGTCAAAATGATTGGTCACTCTGAGCTTCAATGAAGAAGGAATTAGTGATTGTTTAATGTGTAATTTGATGTGTCACTGTGATAGGAGGCTGCTACGAGGACAGGTTATACAGATTATATTTTTTTCTTCTTCGAAAAATAAGAAGCTAAAAAGGAAATAATATCAATTGAAAAATGTTTCTTGGTACCATTTTACTATGTAAGCATGGCTTAAACAACACCCCGTGCGAGCAGATACTTGCAGAAGACAATCTAGGTGGTTGCTTCTTATTGAACAAATGAAGAATTGGCGAATAAGTAGTTGTAAGACATTGGTCTTATCACTATCATCGTGGTAGAAGCCATCAACAATTTGATTACGTCTTTGAGGCATTTAAATTATCTCAAAGCTAAAGTCGAGTTGTGTAGTTGCATTTTTGTTGCTTTATGTTGAAATCTCAGTTCATATATTATTTAGAATAAGTTAAAGAAAATTTATATATTTTTTTATTTTTTAAATTTATCAACGTGTGAATAAAACTATGATAAATTAGATTTTTAAAATAAAGAATATCTTCCACATGTAAATTTTTCATAACAAAGAAAATACAATATAGTAAACATGATTAGGCGTGTTTTTTTTTTTTTTTTACTTTTTCATTTTTAAGAATGCAAAAATGATTCTATCCTTTTTCATAGAAATAGACAGATGTTGCTCGCATACAAAAGCAAACCCATAGTTTATTGCTATAGCAACGATGTGACCATCACAAGATAAAATTATCCCACTTCAATGGAGGAATCATCAACTTATTGGAGTTATGCAACAGAGGCATGTGAAGGGGAGTTATGCAATTCTTATAGGTTATCAAGCTAGGACAAAAGAAAAGTATAAAATTGTGTAATATGTGTTATGTGTCGTCTTATAGTGTAGAAACAACTTAAATTTTAAACATACCTAAATTATATATGTTCATATAGGTGTTTGCATCTTCTAAGCAAAAGGAAAACACACCTAACTAATAAGCGAAAGCGAGTCTAGATATTTTCCTCTTGCCATCACTTGATTCTGTTGTGATAAATGAGTAAAAAGAAGAAACAAAATGAAGAGATAAATTACAAAATTAAGATTTTTATTCATTTAAGAAACCATTTCTGCGCTGTGAAGCCAACTCCGACCTCCAATTATCGTGATTGCGTATCATTTATTGTCGTCCTTCATGTCGTAAATGCTTAATGTACTGGGGTTTGCAGTTATATGGATTACTTGGGTAACGGGGTGTTGTCGTTGACTTCAATTTTTATTTCATTTTTTTATTTCTCATTCATGATCGTTATCGTTGATTTTTAAGGTGAAGTTATTTTTCATTTAGAGATGTATTTAAATATATGAGGTATTATATATTTTGAATTTTTAATTCGTCATAGTTTTTTCTTTAAAAAATATTTTAATAAATTAAGAAATAAGTAATTATATAAGATATTTGACGTTAATTTCTAAATGTTTAATAGGTAAAAAAAGTGAATATAAATTATTTTTTCAATTGATAATTATAGCATTCAATTACAATGATTGCTAATATTTTATATAGAAATGAGAGTTTTTTTGACTTTATGATTATTATTATAATAATATTATGAGAGTTAATTTTTATATTTGAAATATTGTCTATTTAAGAACTCTGATGTATTATAATTTTGTTTTTAAAAAAGATATAGATGAATTAAAAGTGAAATGTGTACCTGTAATTACTCTTGACCTTACCTTCTAATTAGCTTTGTGTCATGGAATAACAATTAGAGTAAATACACTACGAGAGATACCGAGTAAGCCTATTATGGAGAATTTGCATAAAAAGTTAGCAACTTGGAGGAAAAATAAAAGAACTAGAACTTTTTTAATTGGTGGTCGTGTTTGTCTAATAAACTTAACCTTGTTTATTTTTTTTATGTTATCTATGTCATTTGTAAAATGGGAGATGATGGGAATTCAAAACATTTTTATATCTTTTTTAATAATTATGTTATATTTTGTATCTTTATTATCATGAAATTATGAAAATCATTTTTTAATTTTTACTATAATTTATTGTCGTTATGAATATTATTCTATTTAGTTAAAAAAAATTAAATTAATATTATTAAACATTTTTTTAACTTACTTTAGAAAATCATTTTTAAAACTAGAATCCAAAATTATTTTTAAAAATTAAAAGATAAAACTAAATATAAAAATTAAAAGATAAAACTAAATATAAAAAGTTCATAAACTTTCCAATCATCCAACTCTCTCACTAGTATAAATGGATATGGCAATTCAAAATATTTCTTCATGCGGTATAAATATTCATATACAAAAGAAGTCAAATATTTAATTGGTCTCGTTTAGGTATTTTCGGTAGCAAAGAAAAAAACATACGAAAGAATAAAGAAAAGAAAGACAACAAAAAAACTTTTTATTTATTTATTTATAAAAAAATATAAAAATAAAGAAAAGTATTTATTTTTTAAAATAATATAATATAAAATTAAATTAAAATTAAATATTTATTTAATTGTATAATTATTAATTATTTTGTATTAATAAAATGGCTTTTTAAAATAATATATTCAAATTAAATTATTATTTAATTTTTATAATAACTTTTTTATTAATATAATATTTTATTAAAAAAAATATATATTTATTTATTTATTTAACTCATTAATTGAAATGTTTTTAAGATAAAATTATAATAATGAAATTTTTTAAAATAAACAATATATATAAATTAACCTTAACGATATTAATTTAATAAATATGAGATTAAAATACTTTTAATTTTTACATAAAATAAAATAATATATATATATATATATATATAAATTATAAATATAAAAATAAATAATTATTTATTCAACTGAGTATGACTTTTTAATTTAATTTTTTTTTCATTTATATACAAGGAGAAAATTAACATGTAGATTATTTTCACGATATTTTCTCTTCGTTAGCTTTCTTATTACTAAAGAATGAATCTTTTTCTTTTTTTATTTATTTTTCTACATTGTTTTCCACTACATATTTTCCTTGCAAACAAACAGAGATTTAAGAACTATAATGGGATGGGCATACACGTGTACTGTCTACCTATCCCGTAAAAAAATAAAAATAAAAATTATGCTGTAACCGTCTAAAAAATATCTACGTGTTTTGTATATTCGTTGGGACACTTACGGATATTTTTTTATTTTTATTTTACAAGCTATTATTTAAAATTTATTCTTTAAGATATATTTTAATAATTTTTATTAATAAATACAATTTAAATAAAATAAAATTATAAAATATTAACATAAATAATTTTTATAAAATATTAATTACTATAAGTTATAGTATAAAAATAAATTTTTACAATATTAACTTTTTTAGAAAATAACTTTAATTTTATAAATTTAAATTAAAAAGTACAAATTTATAAATTTTGAGTCTAAATAATTTTTCCATTAATAATTTTATTTTAAAAATTATTAATAATTTTTTTTAATACAAAACTAAATATTATGATACTTATACTAGTCCGTTAATGAATAATTTTTTTACAGTTGAAATTGTAATTGAAAGAATAAAGTTTTAAAAAATGTCATAAGGGTTTTATTAATGAAATTGATATTAATAAATACTTTAAAAAATTCAAGCTCCGGTATTCTTTATGTCTTACCATTGATTTTATTAAATGTAAGATTGTCTTATGTGATGGAGGTTGGATAGGTATAAGCGGAGAATTTTATTAATTTCAATAGTGAAAGTTATTATTGTAATGATGACGTTGAGAAATGTAAAAAACCATCATTAGAATAACATTTATTTGTTTTAGACTATCTATCTTTTATCAAGAAAATTAGTAAGTATTGTATTATTATATTAATAAATGTATTAATGTATTTTTAAAGATATTTTATTATTTTAATTTCTTATTTAAAATTAATTTATTATTGTCTTTTAAAATAAATATAATTAAAAAACAAGAATATAAGATAAAAAACATTATTATAATATTAAATTTGTCATAAATCTTCACCTAATTCCCTGTGTAGAAAAAAAAGAAAAAAGAAAATTTTTTATATGAATTAACCCTTTCTTCATTTATTTGCCTTTAACGTGGGTTGTATCCAACTTAATATATTTATGGAGCATTGATAACTACAGACCACAAGCACAGAGATTACAGTGCAACACTTCTCCGTACTTCTTTTTCCATGGAATTGCAGAACCCCACCCACCTGCTTCTTGTTTCAAGCCCAGGTCTGGGTCATGTCATCCCAGTCATTGAGCTCGCTAAGCGCTTCGTCCTTCACCACAACTTCAAGGTCACTGTCCTCGCCGTCACTTCCCAAACCTCACGCGTCGAAACGCAGATCCTCAACTCAGTCCTCACACCCTCCCTCTGCCACCTCATCGATATTCCTTCACCAGACCTCACTGGCCTCCTTGCCCAAAACGACCGCATGGTCACGCGCCTCTGCGTCATGATGCGCGAATCCACACCTGCCATCAAATCCATCATGTACGAAATTACGCCTCGCCCCTCGGCGCTCATCGTGGATTTTTTCAGCACCGAGGCCATACCCGCAGCCAGAGAACTCGACATTCCAAGCTACGTCTTCGTGCCCTCACACGCTTGGTTTCTCGCGCTGCTTCTGTATTCCCCATTGCTGCATGAGAAAATAGTAGGAGAATACGTGGACCAGAAGGAACCGCTGAAAATCCCGGGCTGCAGCGCGGTGCGACCGGAGGACTTGGTAGACCAGATGCTGGACCGGAGCCACAGAGAGTATACAGAGTATCTTGGAATAGCGAAGAGAATTCCGCAAAGCGACGGCGTTTTGGTTAACACGTGGGAGGAGCTTCAAGGTGAAGATCTTGAAGCGCTGAGGGAGGGAGGTTTGTTAAGTGAAGCCCTCAATATGAAGCTTCCTGTGTATGGTGTGGGACCTATCGTGAGACAACCCGAGTCAGAAACCAGTTCTTTAACCGACTCACTCACGACGTGGCTCGACGAACAACCGAGCAAGTCGGTGGTTTACGTTTCGTTTGGCAGCGGAGGAACGATGTCGTTTGAGCAGATGACGGAGCTGGCTTGGGGATTGGAGCTGAGTGAACGGAGATTTATTTGGGTGTTGCGCGCACCTTCCGAAGGAGCTGCGGACGCGGCGTTTTTCACCACTGGGAGTAATGAGGTTGATGCGGTGGCGAATTATTTGCCGGAAGGGTTTGCTTCGAGGACCAGCAAAGTGGGCCTTTTGGTCCCGGAGTGGGCCCAACAAGTAAATATACTTGGTCATGGTTCTATTGGAGGATTTCTTACACACTGCGGGTGGGGTTCAACGTTGGAGAGCGTGACGAACGGTATTCCGTTGATCGCATGGCCGTTGTACGCGGAGCAGAGGATGAACGCGACGTTGTTGGCGGAGGAGCTGGGCCTGGCGGTGCGGCCGGCGGTGCTGCCGACGAAGAAGGTGGTGCGTAGAGAGGAGATATCAGAAATGGTGAGGAAGGTTATTGAGGGCGAGGATAGTGTGAAGAGCAATCGCATCCGGAAAAGAGTGAGAGAGGTGCAAGAAGGTGCGATGAAAGCCATGTCCATGGATGGTTCGTCCTATTCCGCTCTATCTCACGTGGCAAAAGCCATTGAAGGTTATAGATAGAGAAATCATCACATATGCCATATTTAATATAGTCTTTCAACTTCATCAAGGTTATAATAATTTCCCTTAGGAGTATAATTCTTCCCTTGCGATTAGGATCATGGAGTATGTAATGGATTAATAATAAATTGGATATGTTCATGCCTTCTCAGTTACGACATAGAGGAAATGTGGAAGAATTGATAGTTTTCTTGTCATTGGATACTTTCGTGCATGTTACAGTATTCGTCACAATTTGTCTTTTTTCTCAAGAAAAAACAAGAGTAATTATCTTTTGTGTAGCTTTATTTATTTATCTGGTTTAAAGTATTTAGTAAGTAGCGGTATATCCCTTATAATTTAATTGCTTATTATTACAAATTTATAATTTTAATCTATCTATTTTCGGTTGAGTAAAATAATTAGGTTTTTTAATTTTAAAATTAAGTAACTATAAATAAAGCGCTGGTTGGAAAATTTTTATATTGAATAATTTGTGTAGACAAATAATAGA
Source organism: Sphenostylis stenocarpa (assembly GCA_963425845.1). Classification (NCBI taxonomy): domain Eukaryota; kingdom Viridiplantae; phylum Streptophyta; class Magnoliopsida; order Fabales; family Fabaceae; genus Sphenostylis; species Sphenostylis stenocarpa. The sequence continues at coordinate 28,072,970 of OY731408.1, forward strand.
TACTTTACTTTCCACTGAAATTTTAAGTTTTAGCTATTGAATTTTAGGTTTTTTGAAAGAATAAAAATGAATTTCCGTAAAAGAACTTATAATAGCTAAATAAATTAATTATGTGATTGGAAAAGAGATTACATTAAAAATCATGAGCGTGATGAACAATTAATAAATTTTTACAACATGACGTGAACGAAATATGGCTAGGGTTGAGTGGTTGACAACATGAATGCAATTTTGAAAATTTTATCCAAACTTATTTTTTTATCATTTTTTTTACCGTGATTTATGGAATAGTTTTTTCGTTTGAGAATCACAAACAGATTTTGAGCCATGTGTGAATAGTTTGTGCTTTGACTAATTAAAACTTTGTGGATTAGGAAGTGGAAGTGGGTTTCTAAAGTTTCTTCAACACTTACCCTTTTTTTTTTAATTTTTTTTATTGATAAGAATTATGTACAGAGACTTATATGTTTAAGCATACATGATGAATTTTGTTTAGTTTTTTTTTGTAAATAATGGTAAACATTAAAAAAAATATTTAAAAAGTAATTATAGGTAACTTTTATCTTTATTTAATATTATATATATATATATATATATATATATATATATATTAATCTTCTACACTTACAGAAGAACGAGTAAATTTTTTTTTATGTATTACGAACAAAATGAATTTCATATTATTTTTTTAAAATTGTATATTAAGGATAGAAATAGAAAAGACTTTTATTATTACAATGAGAAATATATTGAACGTGGTAATTAACTGTATTATATTAGACATAGGACGGAGACATTATTCGTTGCTAGATATAACAATTATCTTAATTTAAATATTTTTATTATCTTAATTAGTAATTTTAATTTTTAGCATTAAAATATTTGTAGTCAACTATGAAAAAGTGAAATTAGCTAAAAGGAGACTTGGTCCACATGGTCTGAGAGATTTTGTTTGGCACAACCTTTGACCTTCCGAAATCCCTCAATATCTGCCAGTTTACAAAGAGAAGCCCCATTTTCTCTAGAAAAGAAGAAGGCACAGTGAACCTCTTGAAGGACCTCGAAAGGGATCAAGAGCGAGTTTAGGCACCACTTCCTACATCTTCTTTACCTTTTACTAACTTTTAACCTACAAAATCTTAGATATGGAGGAGTTTTCCTCTTCTTTCGAGATCAACTTCTGTGTTCTACCCATTCCTATTATTTTAGATTTCTTTGAAACCTTCATAAACAGTTGAAGGTAACAAGATCAAAACTGAAATCAATAAAGTTTTGAAAAAATAAAACACTTGGCACAGATATTTTTAATGGAAAAACTTTATAAACCTCAATAAATATAAATATGTTTTTTTTTTAATTGGATTTAGAAGTCAATTTGGATTTAAAAATTAATTATGTGTAGGTTGAAAAACGAGTTAACCTTGATTAACTAAACAAATCATTAATGGTTTTAAATTGTTTATCTTACTTTATAAATAATTGATAATTTTTTTATCTGTTTAATCATAATATTTATTTTTCAAAGAAAATTTACTATTTAATTTTAGAGATACTCTGGTCCCTAATGCAGTAAAAATATATATGAACCTTGACTGGATTTTGAAAAATCTAATCCGTAACCACTTCTCTCCCATATAACAAAAACTTAAGCATTTTGTTCTTTATTTTTCATCTATCTTTTATTCTTTATTTTTCATCTATCTTTCTATCATTATTTTTCTTTTAATTTTTCTTCTATAAGGAAAAGTGAATGACTAAACACATCTAAAAGAGAATGAATTAAGTTTGTAAAATCTTTTTAGATAATCATATTGAAAAAGAATTAGAAATGAGTTAAGGTGTCAAAAAATACAAAGATAAAGAAAAAAGAGAGGAGAACACAATAATTTTATACTTGGTTCAATTTTTTTAATATACATGAAATTATTCAAACAACCTTAACTTGAATTTCCACTCAAATTTTGCAGTATAGCCAAATAATTTCACTTTTAAATTTGATATTTTACTCGAATCAAAATGTTGCCTTAATGCCCACTAAAACTTTCCTTTTCAATGTTTTTATCCTTTATCAAGATGTACATAATCAATTAAAATTTTATTCCTTTTAAAAGATTAAAATATGTTACATTTAATTCAGATAATTGATTAGCAAAAAATCTAATCGATTATTTGCATACAAGTGATAGATCGAAAGTAAGTAATATAATCGATCATCAGCGTGTGATGTCAAAGCATGAGATGTATTCACATAATCAATTAAGTGACAATATAATCGATTATTAGCAAAACATAAATTTAAGTCATATAATCGATTAAGTATTAATCTAATCGATTAATACAAATTTAATTAATTAGTCTTAACATAATCAATTAGTTGTTTTAACTTTTTACCTTTTTTTATTTTAAACAAGGATCAAATCATTTGGTCTTAACAATAACTACTTATACAACTACCTACATAGTTATCTATTAGAACATCATAAAAAATGATTCTTCAATCATGTTCATTCTTCATTAACAATCTCCTTTTTTTTTATGATGGCCAACCAACACAACAAGGACTATTCACAACACACTACAAAAAAACTGTATTATCTACGGCAAAAATCCGTAGATAATGGTAAAAATTCGTAGGTAATATCATTTTACCTACGGATTTCCTACGAGAAAAAATTCGTAGGTAATATGGTCGTAGGTAATTTACCTACGGAATTATTGTCCGTAGGTAATGTTGTATGTGGGTAATTACTTATGGATTGTGTCCATAGGTAATTACCTACGGATTGTAATCTGTAGGTAATTACCCATGGATTAAAATCCGTAGGTAATTACCCATGGATTAAAATCCGTAAGTAATTACCCACAGATTAAAATCCGTAGATAATTATCCACAGACACAATTCGTAGGTAAATCATTAGATAAATTTAAAATTTTTTACCCCACCCTTCATTGATTTAACTAAATTTTACCTGTTACATGCATATTACACACAAAGTATTTAAATATCAAATTTAACAATAATATTCCATAATATTGATATGCACCAAGTGCATATTCAGATATCAAACACAATTGCTAATATTAGCATGCATCAAATAGTCATTCACATATCTCAGAACATATAAATCCAAAGAAGTACTATAATAAATATTATGACAATATTGTTTGAGTGTCTTAATAATTTGAGTAATGTCCTTGTTCATTTTCAGGGTGCTCTGCGAAAGTTGATTATTATTGATGTTGTGACTATTGTTGTTGTTGTTGCTCTTGTTGCTCCTGTGATTGTTGTTGCTTTTGTTGTTGTTGTGATCCTTGTTGGGAAGGTTGTTGTGTTGACTATACATGAGTATGATGCCTGAAGATTTTGATGATGATTCTAAATCAAAGGACTTGAAGTCTTGAAGACTTATAAGCATTTGTAGTTATTTGTAATAACTCTGTTTTATATTTTTTAGTCTGTAAAATTAGAGTAAGATAGCCAACACATAGTCCATCATCTGAAAATTCATTTTTATCAAAACCACTCTATAATAATTGATTATCACTCAGGATAATCGATTATCATGCTTTGAAACCTGTTTTCTGAAAACTTTGCTAGAATAATCGATTATCTGGGTTGATAATCGATTATCCCAGTTTGAAAGTTCTGGAATAATCGATTATCAAGCCAGATAATCGATTATCCTGGTCCTGTTTTACTCCTCTGCGAAAATGGTTCTGTAATAATCGATTATCACTTCAGATAATCTATTATCTATGTCTGTTATGAGTTTTGAATTTCGAATTTGGACCAATTTACGAAAACCTTATTCCCAATTCTTCTGTTTTCGAAATCTTCTATTCCTCAAACCCCAATCTCTTTACTTAAGGTTCTCTAAGGCTCTCTGCAAAATAAAAAACCTTTTTCATACAAAAGTTAAAAGCTGTGATTGCTAGAGAACTTTCTGTAAGGAAGAAAAATGGGTTTTTGAAACCTAGTGTGGGTTAGAAGCGATAAGAATCACAGAGTGAGACTCTTGGTGGATTGTGTGTTTTGCTATCTCTAGGAAAAGTTGTTGTTCATCCCTTGTGGATTCAAAGGAGGTGCTCATCTCTTGTGTGACTCAAGAGAGGTGTTTTCTAATCTTTATCTTTGTATTTGTAATCTGTTTGAACTGTGATTATAGTGATAGTGTTAATCCTCTTTTAGAGTGATTAGCAACTGGACATAGGGTCTTTTGATCTGAACCAGTATAAAACACTTGTGTAATCTTCTTATCCTTTCTCTCTTTACTTTACAAGTATTTTAATCGGTGAAATTTGGAAAAAATTTGAAAATCCTAATTTTTATAAGAAACCAATTCACCCCCCTCTTGGTTTTGTCCGTGACCACAAACATTCCATTGCGCGCAAGTTCTAACAAGTGGTATCAGAGCTTGCTTTGATAGTCATTCAAATTTCGAAAATGGTCGAACAAAACCAAACCTTTGCTAAGGGTACTTCTATCAACAGACCCCCACTTTTTACGGGAAAAAAATTATCCTTTTTGGAAAGTTAGAATACAAATATTTTTGGAGTCTATTGATAGGGGTGTATGGGATGCCATTGTAAATGGTCCTTTTATTCCCAAAGTTACTATAAACGATATAGAAGAACCTAAACCATTTTCTAGATGGACTGCAGAAGAAAATAGAAAAGCTCAATATGATGTTAGGGCTACGAATATAATTTCATCTGCTTTAACTCTTGATGAATTTTATAGAATTTCAGTCTGCAAGAGTGCTCAAGAAATGTGGGAAATGTTGAGAGTAACCCATGAAGGTACCGATGATGTTAAAAGAGCAAGGAAAAATTCCTTTATTCAAGAATATGAGATGTTCCGAATGCAACAAGGAGAAATAATCTTTGACGTTCAAAAGCATTTTACTCATATTGTTAATCATCTCACTGGACTAGGTAAGAATTTTGATACTATTGAATTAAATGTGAAAATTCTTAAATCTTTGGACAGGAAATGACAACCAAAGGTGACTGCCATCACGGAGTCACAAATCTTGCTACTATGACTATGGCGGCTCTCTTTAGAAAGTTGAGAGAGTATGAACTAGAACTTGGAAGACTAAATGATGAAGAAGGCCAAAATGTCAAAAGAAACATTGCCTTCAAAATCGAGATTTCAAAAAGCAAGAACAAGAAGGAGGAAGAAGACTCTGAAAATGAAGAAGATGAAAACTTGAGTCTTATGATAAAAAAAATTTATAAAGTTCATGAAAGCTAAAGGGAAACAACCTTTCAAAGGTAAGGGAAAGGTAAAAGAAAGTTCTTCTTTAAGTTTTAAATGTTATGGTTGTGGTGAAACAGGGCATGTGAAATCCGATTGTCCCAACAAGAAGAGTGATGATCATAGAGGAAATGAATTCTTTAAAAAGAAAGACTATATAGCTTGGGATGATAGTGACTCAAGTTCGGAGTCAAGCGACTCGGAGGTTGAAGCAAATATTTGCTTGATGGCAAATGATAATATTTCTTCCGACTATGAGGTAAGTGATTCCAACTGTTCTGAAAGTGATCCTAGCAAAGATCTCATTGATTTGATGAAGTCAAAGATAAAGTCAAGGGTCAACTCTGCAGCAGTCAAACAAGTCACTCAGAACAAAGGAGCTGAAGACTTAGTGTGTCTTAACAGAAAGCTTAGGTAAAACCACTTTACCTTTTCCACTTGCATAAAGCTTCTTCACTCATCTTGCAAAATGCCTCAAAAACAGTTTTAAACAAATCAAAAACAAAAGCATTTTGGCAAAGAATTTTCTTAAACAAGTTATTAAGCTGATACAGGTTTGAAAGAATCAATTTAAAACACTTAGAATGTTTTAAAAAGTGTTTTTACAATATTTTAATCGATACAAACTTCTTTTAATCGATTAAAACTCTTTATGACCGATTAGAATTCGAATATAATAGGTCAGAATGCAATATAATCGATCAGATCTTAAATATGCGCGATCAGAATTATTTTAATCGATTAAAACACGTTTCAATCGATTAAAATCACTTTGGATGTCAGTATGATCGATCAGAATGAGATTATGACCGATCAGAGTTGGTTATGATCGATCAGAATTGAATTATGACCGATCAGACTTATTTCAATCGATTAAAACGCATTTCAATCGATTAAAATAACTTAGAAAATCTTTTCAATCGATTAAAGCGAACTTTCAATCGATTAAAATGACTTGAAAATATATGTGCAGATTTTCAATCGATTGAAAGCGACTTTATATCAGCTAAAATAACTTGGAAAGTTTTATAAGAAGGTTTTTAAACAAATCAATCGATTAATACAGCGATTCAATCGATTGTTTTATACTTAGAAAATGTTTGTAAAGCGTTTTAAGCGATATAAACATGGTTGTATCAACTAAAACATTTTACGTTAAAGATCAAGAATGCATTAATGGGTTGAAAGGACTTTTAACAGATTATAACGGCTATTTCAACTGATTAAAACAAACTTTCAACAGATTAATTAATGCGGCAGATTTGAAAATACTCTTTTATAAAGCAGATTTGCTTGAAACTTTGAGATAGAGATCACATATCGGTTTTGACACAATTCAAGCAATCAATACAAACAACTATTAGCATTTTTCAAGAAAGATACACAACTTGTTTTTGTGAACTTCTTTTGAAATCTTTCTTGAGGCACTTTGCATTTCTTTGAAGAAGAAACTGATCGTGGATTGGTGTAATCCGGTTTGAGCTTTCTTTGTTTCTTCTTTTAAATTTCTATTCATTCATTTGTCTTGTTTTGTACCTGGAATTTGGGTACAAGTTTTACTACTGTGTAGAGGTTGTAGAAAGTTGCCAGGAAGCTGGAATTTGGTTCTTGGTGGAAAGGTTAAAGCAAGAGCTGGAATTTGGTTCTTGTGTGTGGTGCACTGGAATTTGGGCCTTGGTTTCTCTCATGTTGGAATTTGGTTGCGAGAGGTTTCCAAGAGCTGGAATTTGGTTCTTGGTGGAGAGTTAGAATAGGTGTAAGAGGGTGAGTCTGTAAAACATCTATTCTAGTGGAACCAGTTGGAATTTGGTGGAGTGCGGACGTAGCCACGGTATTGGGTGAACCGAGTATAAAATTACCGGTGAAATCTTTCCTAACCTTTCTCTCTTTAATTTCTACTGCTTGCACTTAAACTGTTTGATTGCTTTGTGATTTGTGAATTGATAAGTAATCTTAATTTTCGAATTAGATAATCGTGTATTGCGAAAAACTTTCAAAAATCAATTCACCCCCCTCTTGATTTAAAACTACTTTTCTAACAATTGGCATCGGAGCGAGGTGCTTGAAAGTTAATCAAGTTACTTCGATCCATGGAATTTTACGAGGAGCGTGCATTGATAGACCTCCACTGTTGAGTGGAGCAGATTACCTATATTGGAAAATAAGGATGAAAATCTTCATTGAATCCGTTAGTATAAATGCTTGGAATGTTATTGAACAGGAAAGCGATATTGCTAACGAGAATCCAAGATGATTGTATTGCCAAGAATATCATCTTATCCGCCCTTAACGAGAGATGATCTTTTCGGGATTGCACACTGCCAAGCTGCTGCACAAATGTGGAAGATCCTTGAAAAGACCTATGAAGAAGCACCGAAATATGCTTGATGGTCAACTCGGAATCATCAAATACCGGTGTAAGTTCTGAATCTATAAACTATAGCTCATTACAAGATGCTTTCTTTGAAATACATGAAGTAGCAAAGAAATTAGAAGCTGAAAACAGAAAATTGAAAAGCATGAATAGGTTACTAGAAAACAAGATCATTATTCTTGAAAAGAAAATAATTGATGAAGAAAAGTTAGAATTAGAAAATAATACTGATTGCATGTGTAATGTTGAAGATTGCAAAAGCGTCACGAGTTACGAAACAAGTATCATACCTAGTAAAAACTTCATCTAAATTAGCACAAGGAAAGAATAATCTTGATAAGATACTTGATTCCCAAAAGTTAGTTATTGAACGTGGTGGTATAGGTTATACACCGACCATTGGAAAGAAAACCAGAGCATTCAAAAATTATTTTGCATATAGTAAAGCAGTTTCATCTCCATTTATCAAATGTTTTTACTTGCATGAAGAAAGGGCATTCGTTAAATATTGCGAGAATCAAAAAGTATGCCATTCCTAAAGGAAGAATGAAATGGGTTCCAAAGATTAATTCTTTTCAAATAACATGATCAGGACCCAATAATTATAAAGGGTACCGAGAAAAATACTTAATTGTTTTGCAGGAACAAGTGCGGGAATCCCTTGAAGATCAGAAGCTGCGAAACCAGGTTACGTGTATTTAAATTAATTGTTTTAATTGATATAAATCAATATTAATCGATTAAAATAACTTACTGATATCTGTCAGATCGATTTTAATCGATTGAAATATCGAAATAATCGATTGAACTGATCTCGAGGATGTTGGTTTAGTCGTTTTAATCGATTAGAATAAATTTATATCAACTAAAAACACTTAGGTATCAAAATTAATCGATTCATTTACGTTTTAATCGATTTAAATTACGGTGTCATGTTATTGATTTCATTACGTATTAAACTAATCGATCCTTTTATAAAACAAATCGATTAATTCACTGTAGATGTTTTCAACTCTAATGACAAGAATCAAATTAATAGATAATGAGTTGATTAATCAATTGATTAGGATCTGTAAACAAGACTTATAACATCTAATTGAAGTTTGACAGGGAAATTCAAAACAAAAACTCGAGTGTCTATTATACTGCAATAAATCTTTAAAGATTTCTTTGACCAAATCAACATTATTCCCAAGAACAAATTAAGCTGATTCACCCATCGTCACTGTAAATTGTGTCGCACATGCTTGAACAGATCTTTAATTAGAAACTAAGACTAGTGGAATAAATGTGGGAAAGTTATTGCCGATTGAAATACTGCAAACTTTACATGTAGGAAAGTTATCCATAGATGAAAATGTTATTTTAACATAGTCATGATTCAAGTTGTAGATGTCCTTACATGGAATGCTTTGCATGGTAATACACGAAAATCAAAGAAATTATCAAAGAATAGACTGTAACTTTTCTTATAGACACTAGTTACAAACGAGGTCAAACTATTAGGACTGAAAACATAGTTTATCAAAGATTTTTTCGAGTGATAGTTGATTACGGTAATAAATTGTTGATGACTAGGAAGTTCAATGAACAAATGTTTACATTAGATTTCTTGATATTACCTAGCAATATTTACGAAATAATCTTGAGCATGCATTGGTTCAAAACTCTTGGTGAAATTCATTGAAGCTGTGCAACCACGATAATTTGCTTTAATCATCAATGTCACGAGGTGACACTGCAAGGAACCAATGCTGGGACAGAAATTCAAAAATTGAATAACGTGAGTACGAGGGATAAATTTTATATTGTTTTAGAATTACTGGATTGATTGTCATCACCTGTCCTCATTACTAATCATTGCCCACTCTACCAGAATAAGTTTTTTGTTAATCACTTGTGCATATGATACCACTTGGAAACAACAAAGTTAAAAATGACTCATTCCTCAAAAGATAATGATGGCTGGTTCCACTATAAGTGAGAATAACACCCATCATACTACATTAATAAAAATACGAGTTATTTGCTTGGATAATGATAAGCTGCGGGGTTCAAAATGGGTTGGCTATTTTGAAAGGAAATTCCTATCTCGAGTACATCATTAATCTGTGATTCATGCAATTTATGGTATCATGCATTACTGTGTGGGATTTGACACTGAAAGTAAGTCGATCAGTACATGATTATGCCTCAAATGTGTAATAGTTGATGTTCCTATAGAAACATTTAATTCCATTGAGTGTCAACCATGGTACTGTAATGCGATCAATAGTAACGATGAAGCTGCTAAAAGATTTCTTTTCGGGAAAAGTTTACGTATGCATTTGCGATACGAGGAGTGACAGCGAGTTGTTGACTCAAATAGTTGATAGAGCAAAATTGGTTCCAGCAAAAAGGAAAGCCTATTATCTTTTGATATTGGTGGGGATCAAATGAATGATCACCAAGTTTGGTGGATAAGCGGTTCAATCGGGGAAATTGGGATGACTAGTTCCCCTCATCATCTTTATCTTACGCTTATTTCTATCTTTATATTTTTTGCATGGACTGTAATATTAGCTGGTGTTATACCAGGGACTCTTGATCTAGCTTTGGTTAAATATGATTTAGGATCTAAATCTAGATTGAAGCTGGCTTAGATAGAAGTAGATGATAGATCCACTGAATCTCTTTTAAAAGCTGGGCATTGATCGATTAAAACCTTTTAAAAGCTGTCTTATAACGATAAAATTAGCCAAACTTAAAATTAAATCTGATAGTGGTAGATTATCGGTGAAAAATAGTTGATATTGATCTAGACAATCAGTTCACTACATATCCAATAGATTAGATACGAGATATTCACATCGGATATATCATGATTTTCAAAATCTGGTTGTTTTAGTTAATAAAAACACTTTTTAATCGGTTAAATAAACTTAAACGACAAATTTCAACATGTTTTAATCGATTCAAAATCGAAATAATCGATTATTTTTACTAAAGTTTCATGTTTTCAAAATCTTAAATGTTTTAATCGATTAAACTTTTCTTTCAATCGATTAAAATAATTTACCAAGATCATTTTAACCGATTATGCTCTGTTTTTAATCGATTTTTATTACGAGAAGAAAGATTAAAGGCTTTAGTTAATGGTCGTTCTACGTAAACATGCTACTAAAGCGTGATTCCCTTATCTTTACACGTGTTAATTGTATTCATTACAAACGTGTTAATGGAGATAAGTTTGAATCAACTTTAATTGATTCTTTTCATGAGTGAAATATTGATTCACTTTGTATTTTCAAAAACTTGAGCATATTTTTCGAAACCTTACATTTTATTCTTTTCTCTTCTATTCCCTATTTTTGATGAAGTCAAAAGGGGAGAAATAGTTGCATCACTTTAAGATAAATTTAAGTGCAACATTTTAGGGGGAGAAATAAGTTTTAGGGGAGAAACAAAACTTTATTACATTCTTATATTTCTCACCTAAGCTGCATTATCAAGTGACTTATTTTGCGAGAGATTGTTTTTTCAAAATGGTGTTTGTCTTCATCAAATAGGGGAGACTGAAAGTGATCCTAGCAAAGATCTCATTGATTTGATGAAGTCAAAGATAAAGTCAAGGGTCAACTCTGCAGCAGATCAAACAAGTCACTCGGAACAAAGGAGTCGAAGACTTAGTGTGTCTTAACGAAAGCTTAGGTAAAACCACTTTACCTTTTCCACTTGCATAAAGCTTCTTCACTCATCTTGCAAAATGCCTCAAAAACAGTTTTAAACAAATCAAAAACAAAAGCATTTTGGCAAAGAATTTTCTTAAACAAGTTATTAAGCTGATACAGGTTTGAAAGAATCAATTTAAAACACTTAGAATGTTTTAAAAAGTGTTTTTACAATATTTTAATCGATACAAACTTCTTTTAATCGATTAAAACTCTTTATGACCGATTAGAATTCGAATATAATAGGTCAGAATGCAATATAATCGATCAGATCTTAAATATGCGCGATCAGAATTATTTTAATCGATTAAAACACGTTTCAATCGATTAAAATCACTTTGGATGTCAGTATGATCGATCAGAATGAGATTATGACCGATCAGAGTTGGTTATGATCGATCAAATTGAATTATGACCGATCAGACTTATTTCAATCGATTAAAACGCATTTCAATCGATTAGAATAACTTAGAAAATCTTTTCAATCGATTAAAGCGAACTTTCAATCGATTAAAATGACTTGAAAATATATGTGCAGATTTTCAATCGATTGAAACGACTTTATATCGGCTAAAATAACTTGGAAAGTTTTATAAGAAGGTTTTTAAACAAATCAATCGATTAATACGCGATTCAATCGATTGTTTTATACTTAGAAAATGTTTGTAAAGCGTTTTAAGCTGATATAAACATGGTTGTATCAACTAAAACATTTTACGTTAAAGATCAAGAATGCATTAATGGGTTGAAAGGACTTTTAGCAGATTATAACGGCTATTTCAACAGATTAAAACAAACTTTCAACAGATTAATTAATGCAGCAGATTTGAAAATACTCTTTTATAAAGCAGATTTGCTTGAAACTTTGAGATAGAGATCACATATCGGTTTTGACACAATTCAAGCAATCAATACAAGCAACTATTAGCATTTTTCAAGAAAGATACACAAGCTGTTTTTGTGAACTTCTTTTGAAATCTTTCTTGAGGCACTTTGCATTTCTTTGAAGAAGAAACTGCTGTGGATTGGTGTAATCCGGTTTGAGCTTTCTTTGTTTCTTCTTTTAAATTTCTATTCATTCATTTGTCTTGTTTTGTACCTGGAATTTGGGTACAAGTTTTACTGCAATTGTGTAGAGGTTGTAGAAGTTTCCAGGAAGCTGGAATTTGGTTCTTGGTGGGAAGGTTGTAAGCAAGAGCTGGAATTTGGTTCTTGTGTGTGGTGCCTGGAATTTGGGCACTTGGTTTCTCTGCTAGTTGGAATTTGGTTGCGAGAGGTTTCCAAGAGCTGGAATTTGGTTCTTGGTGGAGAGTTAGAATAGGTGTAAGAGGGTGAGTCTGTAAAACATCTATTCTAGTGGAACCCAGCTGGAATTTGGCTAGAGTGCTGGACGTAGCCCTGGTATTGGGTGAACCGAGTATAAAATTACCGGTGAAATCTTTCCTAACCTTTCTCTCTTTAATTTCTGCTGCTTGCACTTAAAGCTGTTTGATTGCTTTGTGATTTGTGAATTGATAAGTAATCTTAATTTTCGAATTAGATAATCTGTGTATTGCGAAAAACTTTCAAAAATCAATTCACCCCCCCCTCTTGATTTAAAACTACTTTTCTAACATGTTCTTCAAGTGATGATGAAAATGACTATGATGCTTTACAAAATACATATCAAGAACTATTTACTGCTTTTAAATATTTGAAAACTGAATATAAATCTTTGAAAAAGAATTTGAATAAATCGGAAGAATATGAATATGATATTGACATTCTTAGATACTTACTTGATAAAGCTAAGAAAGAATTAAGTAACTATAGTAAGGATGAAGTTATTATGCAATCTCAAGTAAATTGTCATGTTCCATGGAAAAAGCCTAAAAATAGAACTCGAAGGGTATGGGTTGAAAAAGGATCTAAATCTTCTCAAAATAAAGTTGTATCTTTTTCAAGAATTAAATCTAATGCATGCTTCTATTGTATGAAACATGGACATACATCTAATAGGTGTAAAATTAAGCATTTTGGTGATTCAAAGGGAAAATATGTTTGGGTTCCTAGATAAATGATTTGCTTGTCTCTAACCCCAAGGAACCAAAAGTTATGGGGACCTAAGATTATTATGTTCTTGTAGGAAACTTCCAAATCCAAGAAGTCTATGTGGTATCTTGACAGTGGGTGTTCAAGACATATGACTGGAGATAAAAAGAAATTTATGAGTTTCAAAGCAAAGGAACAAGGATATGTAACCTATGGGGACAACAATAAAGGAAGAATCCTTGGAACTGGAAATATTGGTGGTGCAAATACTTTAGAGATAAAGGATGTACTCCTTGTTGATGGGCTAAAGCACAATCTTCTAAGTATAAGTCAACTTTGTGATAAAGGATTTAAAGTAATTTTTGAAAGTAAGTTTTGCACCATTCATTTAAAGGATTATGAAAAATATAGCATTAAAAGGTATTAGGCATAACAATATTTATTTGATTGACTTGGATTGTGTATCTAATGCTAATATAACATGCTTAGTTGCTAAGGAAAAAAAATCCATGGTTATGGCATAAGAGAGCAACTCATATAAATATGCATCAGTTAAACAAACTAATATCAAATGACTTAGTTGTTTGTTTACCTAAGTTAAAATTTGAAAAAGATAGATTGTGTGATGCATGTCAAAAAGGTAAACAAGTAAAATCATTTTTAAATCTAAGAATGTTATTTCCACATCAAAACCTTTAGAACTTTTACACTTAGATTTATTTGGTCCATCTAGGATAAAAAATTTTGGTGGAAATTATTATGCTTTTGTAATTGTTGATGATTTTTCTAGATTTACTTGGACATTTTTCCTAACATTGAAAAGTGAGGCTTTTAAAGTCTTTAGTAAGTTTGCCAAACAAATTCAAAATGAGAAAGACTTAAGAATTAAAGTGTTAAGGAGTGACCATGGTGGGGAATTCTAAAATGAATCTTTTGAAAATTATTATGAAGAAAATGGAATTTTGCATAATTTTTCTGCACCTAGAACTCCCCAACAAAATGGTGTAGTAGAAAGGAAAAATAGGTCACTAGAGGAACTTGCTAGAACCATGTTAAATGAATCAAATGTTCCTAAATACTTTTGGGCTGATGTTGTAAGTACTGCATGTTATATATTGAATAGAATGCTTATTAAGCCCATCATAAAATCAACTCCTTATGAATTATTAAATGGAAGGAAGCCTAATGTTTCACATTTAAAAATATTTGGTTGTAAATGCTTTGTTTTAAATAATGGAAAAGATAACTTAGGAAAAATTGACTCAAAAGCCGATGAGGCCATCTTCTTAGATTATTCACTTTCTAACAAAGTATATAGAGTATTCAATAGAAGAACCTTGAATATTAAAGAATCTATACATGTTACTTTTGATGAAATTGTAGACCTTGAGGGAAATCCTCTTGAGTCAAATAAAGAATATGCAGGTGATAATGAATACAGAAGAGAAGCTCTAGAAGAAATGTACTTGAATGACAATGAGTCGTCTCAATCAACTGAATTGGCAAAAGAGTGGAAACCACTAAGAGGATTTTCAATGGACAATATAATTGGTGATATTTCAAAAGGGGTAAGCACTAGAAATATGACAAATTTCAGTATGTTTGTAGCTTTTGTTTCAGTATGTCTGTAGCTTTTGTTTCACATAGTGAACCCAAAAGTGTTGAGGAAGCACTCAAAGATGACCAATGGTGCATTGCAATGCAAGAAGAACTCAATCAATTTGAAAGAAATCAAGTATGGGAATTAATTCCAAGAAAAGAATCCCATCAAGTTATTGAAACGAAATGGGTATTTAGAAACAAACTTGATGAAGATGGAAATATAACAAAGAACAAAGCCAGACTTGTTGCCAAAGGATACTGTCAAGAGGAAGGTATTGATTATGATGAAACATATGCTCATGTTGCCAGGTTAGAGGCTATACGCCTACTTCTTACTTATGCTTTGATGAGTGGATAAAATATCATTACATTCATGCATTAATTTAGGTTAAGTTCATATGTTGTTGCATTATGGGAACGATTTCATCATGCATTATCGTTGTTTTGGATCATACATGTTGGTTTGTGCATTGTTCTTGTAAATAGGTGTTTAGAGGTTTAAATTCATAGCTTGGAGGGAGTTGGTGTCAAGATAGAAAGATTTCAGATCAGCAAGTTCCACAAGTACCTTGTGAAATGTTCCACAACCTGTGGATTTGATACTAGAATGCAAAGATCAAGATCAGAAAGCTCCACAAGTTGATTGTAGATTTTTCCACAGCCTGTGAATTAGACTCCAAAAGATTGCACGAAGTCAGAGAGCTCCACAGGTGAGTTGTGGATGTTTCCACAACCTGTGGATTTGTGGTTCAAAAGGCATAGTTGAAGTCAGAGAGTTCCACAGGTGGGTTGTGGATTTTTCCACAACCTGTGGAAATTCAAGACAATTATGAGAAGTGGTAACTACTTCAACAAGTGGAGAAAAAAACGTGGGACGTCCTGTAAAGAAGGTGGAACGAAACTGAAAAGGGAGGACTGGAGAACCATTTCTGGAATTTTTACGTGCTAGTTATTATCTTTTAAGCAATTTTTACATTATGCAGAACTAATTTTCTTTTTGTTAGAGGATTGATGTAGTACTCTGAATTATATTTTCTTGTTCTTGACAATTGATGTTTAGTTAATGTTCTTTATCTCAGTGTTCTATTTATAATTTTCAAGTTCATTCCACGAGCAGTTTCACAATTGGGAGATTGGAGGTTGTTCGCGATCCTAAATATAACAGGTTAGGGTTTGTCATAATTGGGAAATTAGGCATTGTCGCCGTCGTCAGAAGAGACGGTCGGAGCGACACGATGGTTTTGATATGACTCGCATTTTTTGAAAGAAATGGTTCAACGCCTTTAGGCTGTCCGATAACCGGGTTGGACCTAAAGGCGAGGTTTTCGAATAGGTTCGAGGAGTCGCCATCAGTGTTTTAACCTTAAACACTGAAAAAGGTAAAAAAAAAGAAGACAGTGGTTTTAGAAAAAACTAACTTTGGCCATTACAACCAGAGTCGGGTAAGGGAGTTAGTTACGTGTGGGGAAGGTGTTAGCACCCCCACAACGTCCCTTTTGGGTTCCCTATGATGGACTAACTTAGAAAATAAATACTTAAAGAAATTATGCTTTTACCCTATTATTCTATCTACTTGCAGAATTTAAATATCTACATGACTCTATTATTTAATGCACACAAAGAAAGCGATAAAGAAAACAATAAAAGAGACAGAGAATAGAGAAGGAACCTCCGAAATGAGCTTTATATTAACTCTTCGAAAATGTGAGGACGCTTTTTGGCAGTCCCCGCACTCTACAAACACGCTCCTCCCGCAAAATAAAGAAAAGTCACTCTACCGAGGGCCGGACGTCTCAAAAAGAGACTTCCTTAACCGATTTCAACTTTAACGGAAATCGGAAAACTCACTCGAACCCCGAAATAATGCTCGAAGTCACTCTAAAGTGCCAAAAGGCTTCCTAGAGAGTGGTAGGAGTGAAAAGGTGTGAAAATTCGGAGAATGGGAGCTCTTATTTATAGGGAACCGGGCCTGGAAAAGGTGGACGACCGTCTGGACTTAGCGGACGGCCGTCCATGGCAAAAAGTAGCCATGGACAGCCATCCATGTAGTGTGGACGGTCGTCCATGGCAACTTTTGGCCATGGACAACCGTCCAAGCTAAGTGGACGGCTATCCATGGCCTTAAAGTTGCCATGGACGGCCATCTGCTTGTCCTGGACGACCATCTGCCTGTTTTGGACGGCCATCCGCTTGTCCTGGACGACCATCTGCTGTCTCTGGTAGATTTCCATATTTTTAATGCCTCTAAAAACCCTTTCCTATCCTAAATGGAACCTAGAACAAGCTACTAGGGACTTGATAAAGTCTTAACCATCTTCGAAACGGGCGATCTTCAGCTTTATTAGAGAGCCAGGCAAGATTTGGGGTCTACAGCTGCCCCCCCTTTACCCGACCAATTGACTATGGGTTAACGTAACATGAGGTCAATTGGCGGGTGAAGGAGTTAACCCTCTTGCCCGGTTGTCTTCTAGATGCTCCTCTTGCTGTGGAGGCTGACCCTTCGGACGATATGCTGTGAGACTTCAGGATGCTCCTTCGGTGCGGTAGCTGACCCTTCGGCTATGGTGACGACTTACTAATTTCGATCATGCGCCGATTTTGCCTGTGTGCTGGTCTTCGTCTTCAGGTCTTTCCCTTACCCGAAGTGGTGGTGGCGGCTTACTACTTCCGATGTGCAGGTCTTCATCTTCAGGTCTTTCCCTTTTTCCGAAGCGGTGGTGGCAGCTTACTGCTTCCGATCATGCGCCAGTTTTGCCTGTGTGCAGGTCTTCATCTTCAGGTCTTTCCCTTTCCCGAAGTGGTAGTGGCGGCTTACTGCTTCCGATCATGTGCCAGTTTTGCCTGCGTGCAGGTCTTCGTCTTCAGGTCTTTCCCTTTCCCGAAGCGGTGGTGGTGGCTTACTGCTTCCGATCATGCACCAGTTTTGCCTGTGTGCAGGTCTTCGTCTTCAGGTCTTTCCCTTTCCCGAAGTGGTGGTGGCGGCTTACTGCTTCCGATCATGCGCCGGTTTCATGGGGGTAATTTTTGTTTGAAGATTTTTGCTTGAATTTTTGTTATAGTCATCCGGTACACCGGGGATTCTTAAGGAATGCCTCTTAGGTAGGCAGGAATCCACTGAGGATTTGTTGATTGTCGCTGTCGTCAAAAAGAGGCGGTCAGAGCGACGCGATGGTTTCGATCCTCTTGATTTTCGCGTTTTGGTGGTTACAACGCCTTTAGGTTGTCCGATAACCGGGCTGAACCTAAGGGCGAGGTTTTCGAAAAGGCGCTCTTGGATTGTCCGATAACCGGGCTAATCCAAAAGCTGGTTTTGAAGGGTTCTATGGAGTCGCCACCGATGTTTTTACCGGAAACATCGGAAAAGGAGTTAAAAGGTGTTGGTTTTCGAAAAACCAACTTTGGTCGTTAGAACCAGAGTTGGGTAAGGGAGTTAGTTACGTATAAAGGAAGTGTTAGTTCCTTTATGACGCCCCTTTCGGATTCCCTATGACAGGCCAGCTATTTAAAAATATTTAAACCGATGAAAATTATGCTTTTACCCTTTTATTCTACGGAATTTAAAATTACGACTACATGGCCCTAGTATCTATTGCATAATTCAAAATTAAAGCGATAAAAGTAGAGAGGGAGAATATAAACCTCTGAAGCACGCTTTTATATTAATTCTTTTAAAAAAAGGGTGCTTTGTGGCAGCCCCTCACTCTACACAGCGTTGGGAACTTCTCGAAACGCCGAAAAACACTCACAAAAACACTCAGAAGCTCCGGAAATGCGTCGGAGGGATTCTAGAGAGAGAAACTTAAGTGATTTCTAGAGAGAAGGAGGAGAAACTCTGTGGAAATGAGGGAATGACGCCCCCTATTTATAGTTTTTCGCGCCTGACAAGTCGAGACCGCCGTCTCGACAATCGGGACCGCCGTCTCATCTTACCAAGGTGGCGAGACCGCCGTCTCGCCAAACGAGACAGCGATCTCGCCACTTGCATGAGGCGAGACGGCGGTCTCACCCCAAAAAGGCGAGAAACCTTATTTTCATGCCGAAAATCCCTCCTATCCTAGTATGGGGCCTAATAGTCTCTCCTAGTGGCTTGTTAGGCTTCGTCCATCTTCGTATAGGAGGTCTTCTACTCTTTATTTGGAGGTCGGGCAAGATTTGGGGTCTACAGCTGCCCCCCCCCTTTACCTGACTAGTCGGCTGTTGGCCTGTTTGTGCCAGACAGATTGACAGGAAGGTAAAGGAGTTGACCCTCTTGCCCGGCTACCTTTTGGATGTCCCGTCTTGTGGCGATTGATCTTCTGGGGAAAACTTGGTGTTCGTGCACTTCTGGGATACTCCTTCTGACGGTAGCCGATCCCTTCGGTTGACACGTGGTAAAACCTCAAGATACTCTTTCTAACGGTATTCGGTTGATGGGTATAAACCCCCCATCGGGCTGGTAGTTGCAGTCCGTTGTGTGGGACTGGATGGGTATAAACCCCCCCATCAGGCTGGTAGCTGCAGTCCGTTGTGCGGGACTGGATGGGTATGAACCCCCCATCAGGCTGGTACAGTCCACTGTGTAGGACTGGTGGTGGTGGCGGCTTACTGCTCGGGTGGCTCATGCGCCGGCTCCTTGGGGAGTGATTTCTGTTGTTGGTGAATGTGCTTGGACCCGAGTGGTCATCCGGATCGTACCGGGGATCTTGTCGGTGTTTCATCCAGCTTTATTGGTTGTTGGGGATTCTTTGTTTTTGATCTTTTGTGGGGATCATCCGACTCTTACTGGCTGGTCGGATGAGTCTTGTTTGTTGTTCGACTTTTACTTGGTAGTCGAAGTTTTGTTGGTTGGATACATGATTGACAAAGTCTTACCGGGGTACCTCTATGCAAGCATGAATGTCTTTTTGGTTATGAAGTGAGTTTGTTTGTTTTGATTCTGACAAAGTCCTATTTGTGCGACTACTTGTGTGTGGATGCGGTTGATGCAATTTATTTTAGTTGAGGGCATCTAGAAAGTGACCGGTACTTTCTTCTTTTTTGTTCTCTCGTGACTATTTTTTGCACTTTTTTGTTTTAACCCTATCTTTTGCCTAGACCGCCCTTTGTGGGTTTTCGATCTAGCGGGTCTTGATTTTTGCCTAAGATATTTTGGTAGGCTTTTTCTTTTTATGAAAGCCTTATCTTTAGCCTAGATCGCCCTTTGCGAGTTTTCGATCTAGTAGGCTACCCATGTAATTTTTGCTTGGGACGGCCCTGGTTGGTGTTGTTCGTCTTGTTTTTATGCTTTCTTGAATTGCTTGTTTTATGCATGCTCATATTTCGTTAATACAGAGGCATTCACACAAGTAGGTAAAGAGAAGCGAAGACAATTTTATTGATATAAACAAGTGGTCTGTTTGTACAGGAGGATATACAAAAGAATTTGTAAGCACGGCTGGCCAAGGTTGGCTAAAATGTATGAGGGTGCCACAATCATGTCTGTGATCTCTGTTTCCCAGTTTTTCCTGGTCCCTTCAGTTGAGATGCTCGAGCTCGAGGTGAAGATCATGCGTAGTTGGCCGGCTTTTGTGAAGGTATTACCTTAGTCGCCTTTGCGGTTTTCTGCTAAGGTAATCATTGCTCTCTTTTTTTTATTGTTGTTTTTGTTTTTGTTTTTGTTTTTTGTTTTTTTGTTTTTTTGTTTTTTTTTTTTTTGTTTTTTTTTTGAACCTCTAATTTTTGCCTAGGACGTATCCTAGCGAGGAATGTGGACCCTATTTTTTTGCCCAGGACGCTCTTTGCGAGTTTTCATCCTGACGGGTCATGAGCAATGTCTTTAGGCGTAGTATCTTTTTACCGCATCTGAGTTGACAGGATATCGGAGCTCTTCTCCATCCATGTTGGTGAGGATAAGGGCTCCTCCTGAGAAGGCTCGCTTGACCACAAAGAGTCCTTCGTAGTTTGCTGTCCACTTCCCGATTTTGTCTTTCTGGGCTGGAAGCAATTTCTTTATCACCAGATCCCCTTCTTGGAAAGTGCGAGGATTGACCTTCTTGTCGTAGGCTTTCTTAATATTCTTTTGGTAAGCTTGCCCCTGACATATGGCGTCTAGCCGTTTTTCTTCGATTAGGTTTAGCTGATCGTACCAGCTTCAGACCCATTCGGCTTCTGTTAATTTTGCTTCCATGACAACTCGCAGAGAGGCTATTTCGACCTCTACTGGTAGTACGACCTCCATTCCGTATACGAGGGAAAACGGGGTAGC
Organism: Sphenostylis stenocarpa; assembly: GCA_963425845.1. Taxonomy (NCBI): domain Eukaryota; kingdom Viridiplantae; phylum Streptophyta; class Magnoliopsida; order Fabales; family Fabaceae; genus Sphenostylis; species Sphenostylis stenocarpa. The sequence continues at coordinate 28,094,171 of OY731408.1, forward strand.
CCCTGTGGAGGTTCGTACTGACGTTCGGTATTCGTGTAAGGCGAAGGGAAGCATTTCGTGCCAATCTTTGTAGGTTACTACCATCTTCTGGATGATTTTCTTGATATTCTTATTGGCTGCCTCTACTGCACCATTCATCTTTGGTCGGTATGGGGAGGAATTGTGGTGTTGAATTTTGAAGTCCTGAAATAACTCCTCCATCATTTTGTTATTGAGATTGGTCCCATTATCAGTAATGAGTCTATGAGGGATGTCGTACCGACATATAATGTTTTTCTTGATGAAGGTGGTCACCACTTTCCGAGTCACATGCGCATACGATGCTACCTCAACCCATTTGGTGAAATAGTCAATGGCCACCAAGATAAAACGGTGACCATTGGAGGCTTTAGGCTCAACGGGTCCAATGACGTCCATGCCCCACATAGAGAATGGCCATGGTGTAGCCAGGGTACTGAGTGGTGCGGGTGGTACGCGGATATTATCAGCGTAAATTTGGCATTTGTGGCACTTTTTGGCATACTGGTGACAATCAGTTTCCATTGTGGACCAAAAGTATCCTGTCCTTAAAATCTTTTTGGCCATGACATGCCCAGGTGCGTGGGTCCCAAAAGCTCCTTTGTGGATTTCTTTTATCAAGGTTCGAGCCTCTTCTTGGTCCACACACCTTAAGAGAGTGGAATCGGGGCTCTTTTTGTAGAGGGTTCCTTCAATCAATGTGAATCCTGCGGTCCTTTTACGAATGGTTCGTTTATCATTGTCACTGATTCCTTCGGGATATTCGCCCCTCATGAGATATTGCTTGATATCCTGATACCAGGGGTTTTGGTCGCACTCGCTATTTACTGTCATGCAAAAAGCTTGTTTGTCATGCAACTTAACTTGGATGATTGGCATCTCATGTTCTTGATCCAGGGCAAACATGGATGATAGAGTGGCGAGGGCATCAGCACATTGGTTGTCTTCCCGGGGGATATACTGGAAGGTGACACTTTCCATTCTTGAAACTAAGTCTTGGATATACTCTAGATATGGGATTAGTTTTGAGTTGCGGGTTTCCCATTCACCTTTGAGTTGATAGATAACAAGGAATGAATCACCAAAGACTTTGAGCTTAGTAACCCCATGATCTAAAGCCGCTTGGATCCCTTGCGCACATGCTTCATATTCGACCATGTTGTTGGTACAGTCGAAATTAAGCCTGGCCGTTACAGGGATGTGTTTCTTTTCGGGGGATATCAAAATAGCTCTTATCCCGTGTCCAAGCATGTTTGAGGCCCCATCGAAGAACATGGTCCATGCCTCTTCTTTGGTCTCTTTGTGTTCGATGTGCATGATATGTTCATCGGGAAAGTCATCTTGTAAGGACTGGTATTCATCCGTTGATCCATGGGCTAGATAATCCGCTAGGGGACTTCCTTTAATAGCTTTCTGGGTGACATGAATGATATCAAATTCTGAGAGGAGAACCTGCCACCTAGCTATTCTTCCAGTTAGAATGGGCTTTTCGAAGAGGTACTTGATTGGGTCCATTTTGGAGACCAACCATGTTGTATGCCGAGCCATATATTGTCGGAGACGCTGAGTGACCCACTGAAAGAAGTTAAATTGATATGTCGCAGTTTCAACACTTTCAAATGAGTTCCCCTAAAACAGTAATAATGCAGTACAATGGGAACCAAAATATCAATCCGTGGAAGTAATAAGAGTATATGATTGAGTTATGAATGATTCAATGGGGAACTAAACTAAAAATGAAATTTACAATCTTAGACTAAATTAAAATGAGGTAAAATCCTAATATGCAGTGAATGAAAATTCTGCAGAATGCAAAAATGGCTAAAAATATGGAAAATCACAAATCGACCCAAAATCACAAATCGACCGTGATGAACGTAACCACGGTCGATATCGTAAATCGACCGACGTGAACGGTAATACGATCGGAATCACGGTCAGAATTTTGTGCTCTCGGTCAACATACAAAAACTAATGAGTTGTCTCGGTCAAAAATGGAAATTAGTGAACAAAATATATGATTGACCTATAAGAATGTATACAGAAATGAAAACAAATGCATATGAATGAAGTTAAACGAAATTCATAAATCGACCACAATGAATAGTAACCACGGTCGAAACCACGATCAGAAATGTGAACTCTCGGTCGGAATGAAATGTAAAAACAATTTCTCAGTCAAGAATCAAATGCAAGGTGTAAAATATATGAATGACCTAGTGAAATGTAATTATTTTTGAGTTTTGAGTTTTTAAAATGGAAAATGACCAGTAGTAAACGATGCTGGTGGTCAGAAAAGTGGTCGAGAAAATCAACAAAATAAAAGGTCTCGGTCAAAATGAATATATGAAGAAATGCCTCGGTCAAGAATCAAATTAAGTGTATAAAATGTATGGTTGACCGATGTAAATGCAAATATTTTTGTATTTTGAGTTTTACAAATGTGAGATGACCGTGTGAGAGTGTTTTGGTGCGTGTGGTTGAAAACCTGACCGAGTGACGAGTGGTCACTTCGGTCAAAATGTTCAAAACAGTGGTAAATGTGTGATGTGAATGATGGAATGAGTGAAGTAATGTATATTTATGAGTTTTTCAGTATTCAAGGGGAATTTGTAGTGCAGAAAATTAAAATGAGAACCTAGCTACACTTAAACTATTCTAATCTTATGCTAATCTATGACAGAACCTAAAACAATGCAGTAAAATCTATCTAAACCTAAAACTAAGCTTCTACAGAGATTAAAGCAAGTAAACAAAGCAATAAAACCTAGCTACCGTGACTGTAAAGCAATTAAAACATCAAAACAGTAAAGTAAAAGCAGTAAAATGCAGAAAATTAAAGAAAGCAAGAACAAGAACTGTGGAGCAGATTCGGTGTAAGCAAAATTGCAAAACTACTGCGTTTTTGACATTTTGAAAACCTAATTAATCAATCAAGCATTCACCATACAGTTCAACAAAGTGATTGCAAGCTTCAATCCTCAACCGAGAGACATCCACAAGCTAAAACAAGTCAAGAACACAAGTCTTAAACAAGTTGTCACATGCAATTCAGTTCCAACAGATTTTGTTTGGTAAAAACCTAATCTAATTCATGAATGCAGTAAAGAAAAACAATTAAAGATGATAGAAGAAGGAAATCCAGATCCAATTCGTGAAGAACAATGAAGAAGAATGAACACATACATGGAAGATTGAGATGCAAGCAAGGAGAAAGAGCCATGGTGCAGTGGAGAGAACAACTCAGAGAATTCTGATCGATTTGATTGAATCTGAACTTGAAAACTTCGACTATATGTTATTACATTAAGTTAATTTACTATATACTTCAACTAATGTACAATTACAACTTACAAGGCCCATAACCGGACCTAATCCAATAAGATGTTGAAGAGTCACACTGCCTTCGTTTCAGTGCAGTACCGCGCGATTCGAAGCTTGCAGTTTTCTCAATTATTCTTCAAATTGAACGATTATGGTCTCATTAGAAAGCTTGTTAAGTTATCTTTCAAACGCCACCGTTTTGACTAATTTTGGCGGTCTATCGATTTTATGATAATTATTTTACTGAGGCATGCCCGGTGGACCGACTCTGTGCGCGTAACCTCCCTTAACTAATTTATATAAAATTCAATTTAGCTCCGAATTGATTGTTTCTTGATCCGCTGGAAAGATGAATTTGTCTAGCTTTCAATGCTTCAAGAATCATGATTTTAGGATCTCTGTAGAAAAAATAATAAATAAAACAGTAAACTAATATCAGTACCCATATACAATAAAATACAGCTAATTTATTGTTTTTATGCAGAATTTTATATTACGGCTTCTAAAGGTCTAGTAATACAAATTATAGTTAATTAAGCTTTATTAACATATTATAAACAATAATATAATATTATAAGCTACTTATGATGTGCTGAAAATCAGTCACATCACCCACACCAATGCGCAACAGGTTTTTTCGAATGGTGTATAACGGGTTTCATAGTTTGAGAATTTCTTACTGAGATAGTAAATGACTCGTTCCTTTTTCCCGGTTTCGTCATGTTGGCCGAGCACACATCCCATGGACTCTTCAAGTATTGACAAATATAGGATGAGAGGTCTCCCTTCAACGGGTGGCACCAATACTGGCGGATTGGTTAGACAAGTTTTGATCTTATCGAATGCTTGTTGGCATTCTTCATCCCACACCGTTGGTTGATTTTTGCGCAACAGTTTAAAGATGGGTATGCATTTATCCGTTAACTGTGCAATGAAATGGGCAATGTAATTAATTCGGCCTAGAAAACCTCTGACCTCCTTTTCTGTGCTTGGTGGAGGCATTTCTAGAATTGTCTTGGTTTTGTCAGGATCCACTTCAATTCCTCTTTGGCTGACAATGAACCCCAATAGTTTTCCTGAACGTACTCCGAAAGTACATTTCGCCGGGTTTAGTTTAGGTTGATACTTCCGAAGTCGATCAAAAAGCTTTCTGAGATATTGAATGTGGTCCATTTCATTTATGGACTTGGCAATCATGTCGTCCACATATACTTCTATTTCCTTGTGGATCATGGCATGGAATAGCGTGACCATAGCCCTTTGATAAGTTGCCCCTGCATTTTTTAGTCCAAATGGCATTACTCGGTAGCAAAAGGTGCCCCATGGCGTAATGAAGGAGGTTTTTTCTCTGTCCTCGATGGCTAGCTTAATCTGGTTATACCCCGCATACCCGTCCATGAAGGAGTAAAGTGTATTGGTAGCAGTATGGTCTACTAGCGTGTCTATATGTGGTAGGGGAAAGTCGTCTTTTGGACTTGCTCGATTGAGGTCCCTATAATCCACACACACCCTGACCTTCCCGGTCTTTTTGATGACGGGTACTATGTTGGCCAACCATTCTGGGTATTTAGAAACTACCAGGAAATTGGCGTCCAGTTGTCTTTGTACTTCCTCCTTGATCATTAGGGACCAATCCGGTTTGATTCTCCTAAGTTTTTGTTTCACAGGTCGGAACCCCTCTTTCAATGACAACCTATGTTCCACTATACTCGTATCGAGCCCAGGCATGTCATGATAAGACCAAGCGAATACATCTATATATTCCTTTAGGAGCTGTATCAATCCCCTCTTTATGCTGCTTTCTATTTGGGTACCGATGTTCACCTTTTTCTCATCATCCCCCTCTCCCAAATTAACAGTTTCTATCTCTTCCTGATGTGGTTGTATGATGCGTGTTTCCTTTTCCAGCATTCTTTGCATGTCCGGAGAAATGGTCTCCTGCTCACTGTCGGACTCGACCCATTCGCCTTCGGTTTCCGGGGTCCACAGAGATTCATCAATCACAGACATGATGTGTTTTAGGTTCTGTTTTAGTCATAGATTTTATTATTCAATTTATAAATAGAAGAGGGAAAAGAATGAATATGACAAAATGCCTCGTGTATTAAAGAAAATGAAAATGTATGTACAAGCCCTTTTAATCAAAATTCCTGCGGCCACGGGGGGGATCGCAGGAGATATAGAGAAAAGCTTAAAAAAACAGACGTCCTATGGCTGATCCTCCCAGTCCTCCCTCTCTGCTACTCTGACTTCGATAGAGGTTTGGCATCGACATCGGAAGCAGAGGCATCGAAAGTTATCCACCCGGCGTCGATTAATTCTTGAACCCGATACTTAAGGGTCAAGCAATTTTCTGTAGAGTGGCCGGGTGAACCCGAGTGATAAGCGCATTTCTCGTTTGGCTTATACCATTCGGGGTAGGGAGGTTCCAACTGCTTCTTGGGAGGAACGCAGGTTAGGAGCTTAGCCTCCAACAACTGAGGTAGCAGCATTCCGTAGGAAGTGGAGATTGGAGTGAACTTCCTCTCTTTCTTGCGGGGCTGCCTGGCCGTTTGCGGGGCAGAAGAAGGAGTGACAAAGTTGATTGTATGTGCAGATTCGTCCTTCTTTTTGCCAGCAGGCTTTCTGAATGAGACTCCAGCTTGGGAGGATTGTGCTATCTTCCCGCTCCTTAGTCCCTGCTCTACTCTTTCCCCCATAGTGACTATGTCTGAGAAAAGGTTGGAGGTACTGGCTATTGCCTTATCGTAGTATGCTTTAGTCAGTGAATCGATGAACATAGCCACTATCTCCTTAACCGTCAAAGGAGGCTCTATTTGGGCAGCCATTTTCCTCCATCTTTGGGCGTATGCTTTGAAAGGTTTGTCGCTCATTTTGCTCAAAGTCCTGAGATCTGACCTATCAGGGGTCAGATCAATGTTGTATCGGTAGCGGCGAAGAAAAGCATCAGCCAATTGTTTCTAGCTCTGGACCTGCCCTCTCTCTAGCTGCATATACCAATTGAGAGTTGTGTCCGCCAGACTCTCCTGGAAGCAGTGGATCAGGAGTTTCTCATTCTCAGCATGGGCGGCCATCTTACGACAATACATCGTAAGATGGTTCTTTGGGCAGGTCATCCCGGCGTACTTGGGGAAATCCGTGATCTTGAATTTGGGAGGGAAGTGAATATTCTTTACTAGGCACATGTCCGCCACCTCCTTGGCGTCAAAGTTGTGCCCTTCCACCGCCTTGAGCCTTTCCTCCAGGGCGAAGAGTTGTTGTTTGGATACCTATGGGGTAAGGATGCGTGCAGTCTTAGCATCCTTCCCGTCATAGAAGTATTCCTCCTCCTCTTCCTCATGGTGAGGGATGTGTTCAGCTTGGTCTTCGCCTTTACTCTGACCCTGGCGTATGACCTCCATCAGTTGGGCCACTTGCTTGCGGAGGATATTGACCTCCGCAGTGAGCTTTCGGTTTTGCTCTTCTAAATTTTCCATTGCTTTGGCTTTTTGCGCTCGAGTGCGGACGTGGAGAGGACCAACCACTTTCTAGAATGCCCAGAAGAACTTTATTAATGCATGTTGAGTGTTTGAACTAAAATGAATATGCTGTATGTATGAGAGAATCTTATTTAAATGATGTTGAATGCATTCTCACTTTTTATTTTCTCTCTTGGTTTTTCTTTGCTCATGATATGATGTAATATGAATGTTTGACTTTGTCAAAAGTTGATTTATTTTTTAGTATATGTATTTTATGTTTATTTTTATAGCCTTTTATCTCTTCTGTCGGAACTGCGTGACTACTTAGCTTACAAAGAACCTGAAACCAGGCTAGCTAAAAGGCAGACTGTCCGAGATAAAATGCGGCTTTATGTGAAAGAATAGTTAGCGTCCCTTATCTCTTCTGTCGGAACTGCGTGACTACTTAGCTTGCAAAGAACCTGAAACCAGACTAGCTAAAAGGCAGACTGTCCGAGATAAGGGTGTTTATTTGCGAAAGTTTTTTTTTTGTGATTTTTGTTTTGTTGTTTGTTTATGCTATGCAACAAACAAATGCATCAAACATATGTACACACAATTCGATCATCCACGAACAGGCGAGAATTCGTTTTTATCACGAGGTAGGGTTTTCCTGCAGAAAAGTGCATTGGCGAGGGTAGGTTCTAACTGTTCTCACCAGGCTAAGGCCCCCAAGGTGCCCCCATTATAGGGTCCCCACTCTCCAGCCTTCCGACCATGCTTAGCACTAAGGCCATAGTCAGTCTTGTTGCCAAAAGAGGAAGGTTATCACCTTGAGTGGTGGTTTCCGATCACACCGGTGGGCACAAGGCCATCACTACAGCGAACCGTACCTGCCACCCACTCCCTATGGATTTCTCACTTGCCCCTGGGTATAGAGGGAATTGTTGTGTGCAAGGGTTTGTGTACAGTTTGTATTTCAAACAATTGCGTAAGTATAAACAAACAACAGTTATTTAAAGCCAAATCGTAAAAACATTATTTTCTTCGTTTATTTATTTTTTAAGCCGGCCCATCACTAAATGGGATCAACTCTCGAGGCTTGCCCAGTGGAGTCGCCATCTGTCGCCGCCGTAAAAAAGAGGCGGTCGGAGCGACGCGATGGTTTCGACCCTCTTGATTTTCGCGTTTTGGTGGTTACAACGCCTTTAGGTTGTCCGATAACCGGGCTGAACCTAGGGGCGAGGTTTTCGAAAAGGCGCTCTTGGATTGTCCGATAACCGGGCTAATCCAAAAGCTGGTTTTGAAGGGTTCTATGGAGTCGCCAACGATGTTTTTACCGGAAACATCGGAAAAGGAGTTAAAAGGCGTTGGTTTTCGAAAAACCAACTTTGGTTGTTAGAACCAGAGTTGGGTAAGGGAGTTAGTTACATATAAAGGAAGTGTTAGTTCCTTTATGACGCCCCTTTCGGGTTCCCTATGACAGGCCAGCTATTTAAAAATATTTAAACCGATGAAAATTACGCTTTTACCATTTTATTCTACGGAATTTAAAATTACAACTACATGGCCCTAGTATCTATTGCATAATTCAAAATTAAAGCGATAAAAGTAGAGAGGGAGAATATAAACCTTTGAAGCACGCTTTTATATTAATTCTTTTAAAAAAAGGGTGCTTTGTGGCAGCCCCTCACTCTACACAGCGTCGGGAACTTCTCGAAACGCCGAAAAACACTCACAGAAACACTCAGAAGCTCCGAAAATGCGTCGGAGGGATTCTAGAGAGAGAAACTTAAGTGATTTCTAGAGAGAAGGAGGAGAAACTCTGTGGAAATGAGGGAATGACGCCCCCTATTTATAGTTTTTCGCGCTTGACAGGTCAAGACTGTTGTCTCGTCTGACAGGGTCGAGACCGCCGTCTGACAGGGTCTCGTCTGACAGAGATTTGATTGACTCCTTAGGGATCAGATTTTGATAGTCCTTTGGGGGAATGAGGTCTTGGCTCCTTAATTGATATGGGTATGAGTTGGCTTCGTCAAACTCTTATTCTGCTGGGAAAATGGAATTTCTTATTTTTTGTCTTTTTCTTCAATCGTCTGACTTGTTGGTGGTTTCCGGGGATTTTGATGATTGCCTTTTGGTGTAGGTAGGAATCCGTTGGGGATTTATTGGCCTTCCATTGTCATGGCCTTTTCTTCTTGGGCATCCGTTGAAGATGAAGGGTTTTCTTTTCTCTTCTTCTTTTTGTTTAACCCTTGATGGTATGGAGATTGAGCTCTTTTGATTGTTGATGATGATGGGCTCTTGAAGCCTTTATTCTCCATTGAGGAGTGTAGAGGAGACCTTGGGTGAGTATGCTTGATGACTTAAGTGGGGGTGATGCTGAGCTGTGTGGACTTATTTTTGTTTGCCTCTGGGGGTAGGCAATGATTTGCTTGAGGATGACTAAGCCTTTCCATCGGCTTTCCGTTGTTGATTAAGCCCTTCCTTTATTGGGTAGAAGGATAGTGATTGGAGCCTTGACTTCTGGAAGCTCTTATTTCCTCTGAGTTATTTGATGATGACAACTCACTCTTCTTTCTTGAGGGAGAGAGAGCAAAGTTTGGAGACTTCTTATTTGTGCCTTCTTTTTCCAGGTAGAAGGATGGTAGCTAGAGCTCTAGTTTTTGGAAGCTTTTATTTTGCTATGGATTTGCTGGCTTATTGGTGGCAACTTGCTCTGCTTTCTTGAGGGAGAGCATTATTTGGAGGCTGGGTCCTGACGATCCTGTTTTTCAATCACAAACATGGAGCTAGTCTCCTTATATGCATGAATTTTGTTTTTGTTATTTATTTGCAAAAAATTTATTTTCGATTTTGACAGAGTCGTTTTGTGCGACTATTTGTGGGTGGATGTCCTAAATAAAATCTATCCTTTTATGAGATGCATCTTAGAAAAGTGACTGGTATTCTCTTGTTGTACTTTCATGATTATGCTGATGGACTCCCTTTTTATTCATTTTTTAGTTAAGCCCTAACTTTTGCCTAGACCGCCCTTTTGGTGTTTTCGATCTAGCGGGCTGCCTTAATTTTTGCCTAGGATTCTCCTAGTAGGCATTATTCTTTTTTATCTTTATTTTTCTTTTTCTTTTTCAATGCTTCCTTATTTATGATGCATGAAAAGACCTTGACAAAATGACTTTACACATATTTATGATTTATCAATGTAGAGGCAATTTTATAAACTGGTCAAGAGAAGTGAAACGAATGAGAATTTTATTGATATATATGAGCAAAGGTTTATTATTTTCACAGAAGGATTACAAATGGAATTTAGAAGAACAGCTGGCCCAGGGTGGCTACACTGTATGGGCTTCAACAATCATGTCTTATGATATTTGCTCCCCTGGTTCTCCTAATTGCCTTAGTTGAGATGCTCGGGCCCGGGGTGAAGACTATACAAGGTTGCTTGCTTCTGGAAGGGTGTTACCTTAGTCGCCTTGCGGTTTTCGGCTAAGGTAAATTTCTCCTTAGGGGATTTTTCTTTCTTCTCTCTTTTTTTTTTTTTGGAAAAGCCCCTAAATTCTGCCTAGGACACGAGGCGAGTGGATCCTAACTTTTTCCCTGGATGCCCTTTGTGTGTTTTCATCCTGGCGGGTCATGAGCAATGCCCTTCAAGCATAATACTTCTTCACCGTATTGGAATTGAACGGGTGTTGAAGTTCTTCTTCATCCATGTTGGTGAGGATAAAAGCTCCTCTTGAGAATGCTCGCTTGACCACAAAGGGTCCCTCATAATTTGTTGCCCATTTTCCAATTTTATCTTTTTGGGCCGGAAACAATTTGTTTCCCATTAAATTCCCCCTCATGGTAAATATGGGGGTTGACCTTGTTTTGTCATAAGACCTTTGATCTTCTTGGTGGGCTTGTCTTCAACATATGGCGTCTAACCGTTTCTTCTCCGATTAGGTTTGAGTGGTTGCATCGGCTTTGGATCCACTAAGCTTTTGTCAGTTTTGGTTCCGTTGTAACTCGTCAAGGAAGGTATCTCGACCTCTTTTGGGAGTACGACCTCCATGCCATGTACAAGGGAAAATGGAGTGGCTCCTGTGGAGGACCGTACGAAACTTTGATAATCACGAAGGGCAAAAGGCGATATTTCATGCCAATCTTTACAGGTTTTGACAATTTTCTGGATGATTTTCTTGATGTTCTAATTGGTTGCCTCTATTGCACCCTTCATCTTAGGTTGGTAGGGAGATGACTCATGATGTTGGATTTTGATGTCTTGGCATGTCATGGTAAGACCATGCACATGCGTCCATATACTCCCTTAATTTTTGTGTTAACCCATCTTTGACGTTATTAGTGATTTGGGTATCAATACTTATTCCTTTTTCTCTTGCCTCCAAATCAATGGCCTTGATTTCTTCTTGGTAGGGCTATATTTATTGAGCTTTCTTTATCAGTAGCCTTTGCATGTCCGGGGAGATGGTCCCCTTCTCATCGTCTGACCCGATCCATTCGCCTTCGGCTTTCGGATCCCCAGAGAGTCATCCATCACAGACATGATTGTTTTAAGGGTTTTGTTTGTGCTTAGATTTACTTTGAAATAATAATGAGAGAGAAAAGAATGAAAAAGAATATGAATGTTTATGCAAATGCCTCATTGTATTGATGAAAACAAAATATTTACAAAGCCCTTTTAATCAAGGATCTTGCGGCCACGGGCGAGGACCGCGAGAGATATACAGGAAGCTTAAAAAAACATGAAAAGCTCTATTCAGTTGGCTTTCTTTATCCCTCCTCATTCTTCTGGTGGCGATAGAGGCTTGATATCCATGTTAGGGGTGACAGAGTCGACAGTGAGCCATGCAACATCCAACAAATCTTGGACCTTATATTTCAAGGCCTGACAATCTTCCACAGAATGCCCAGGAGCGCCTGAGTGGTAAGCGCATTTTTCGTTAGGCTTATACCACTCAGGGTAGGGTGGATCAATCTTCCTCGGAGGGACGCGTGCTAGGAGCTGGGTCTCTAACAGCTTCGGCAGCAAACTCCCATAGGAGGTTGGAATGGGGGTGACCTCCTTTCTTTGCTTTCGTGGCTACCTAGCTTGTTGCACAGAGGTAGGAGGAGGAGTAAGGTTGATGGCATTCATGCTTCTCTTCTCCTTCTTGCTAAGAAACTTCTTGAATGATGCATTGGGAGCAAGAAGTCGAGTGATCCTTCCGCTCTTCAGTCCTTGCTCCATCCTTTCGCCTACGTGGTCGATGTGGATGCCTTTATGGTGGACATGTTGATGGCACATTAGTTCCATTAACCGCATCATCTGCTCCTTCATGGAATTAAGCTCAGCGGTGAGCTTGCAGTCCTGTTCTTCTATGTGCTCCATTAACCGAGCCATTTGCTCCTTTATGGCGTTAAGCTCAAAGGTGAGCTCACGATTTTGCTCTTCTAGCTGCTCCATCGTCTCGGCTTTCTGCGTGCAAGTGAGAACAGGAAGAATACCAACCACTTTCTAGAATGCATATGAATTAGGGTTTTTATTAAAAATGAATGATTGGTGTGGGATAGATATGCCTTAAGACAATGACTTTGGTATCATCCTTAAAGCTTACGCTTTGCGGAGTGCCATACCCACTTCGGTAGAATGGTTCTTTCCCCATAAAGTTCACCATGTACCTTAACACACTTGTCTCTTCCTTATGGAAGATTACAAGCACACTTGGGCCTCTTTCGCCTTTGTCTTAGGGATATCTAATGCCCCCTAGAATGAATGGATTTATGCATGCAACAGTACAAAAGGGCGGCAGATGTTCAAAGTGGCATAACTTTTGACTGGGATGTCCGATTTGGACGCACAATATATCAAAACGAAAAGAAAAGGGTGAAGAACAAGATTACAAATACCTGAAAGGGATTTGACCCAACAATTTTCCCAAATAACGCTTCTAAGACCCATTTTTTAAGGATTTATTAAGATGATGCGTATGCGTACTTTCCTTATGCATTTATTTTCTCTCTTGGTTTTTCCACTTATGACATGATGCGATATGAATGATACGAATTTGTCAAAATTCTTTTTATAAATGTTTTGATTTTGTTATTATTATTTTTTTAATTTTAAAATTTTTTTTAGCCTTTTATCTCTTCTATCGGACTGCGTGGCTACTTAGCTTACAAAGAACCTGAAACCAGGCTAGCTAAAAGGTAGACTATCCGAGATAAAAATGATTATTGCGAAAGAAAGGTTTTATCATCCCTTAATTCTTCTGTCGGACTGCGTGACTACTTAGCTTACAAAGAACCTGAAACCAGGCTAGCTAAAAGGCAGATCGTCCGAGATAAGGGTGTTTATTGTGAAAATATTTTTGAGATTTTGTTTTATATATATATATATATATATTTTTTTTTTTCGTTGTATGATTATGCTATGCAATAAACAAATGCAACAAACGAATGCACAAACAATTCACTCATCCGCGAACGAGTGACGTTTAATTACGAGGTAGGGGTTTCCTGCAGAAAAGTACATTGGCAAAGGTAGGTTCTAACTGTTCTCACCAAGGCCAGGCCCCCAAGGTGCCCCCATTATAGGGACCCTTCAATCTCCCAGTCTTCGAACCGTGCACGGATGTCCGTGTCGACATTCTTAGACCAAGAAAAGGAAGATTATCACCTTGAGTGGTGGTTTCCGAAAACGACCTGCTGGCACTATGGCCATTACCATGGTCGGCCGTACCTGCCACCCACTCCCTATGTGTATTCTCTCTTGCCCCCGGGTATAGAGGGACTGTAGTGTGCAAGGATTTGTGTACAGTTTATTTCAGACAATTACAGAAAATAAGCATACAACAATTATTAAAGTCAAACAGTAAAGCATGTTATAAAAGCAAGAAAGGGTAAAAGCGTAATTTCTAGTTTTTATTTCTTAAACTAGTCCATCACTAAATGGGATCAACTCTCTAGCTTCCCCAGTAGAGTCGCCATCTGTCGCCGCCGTCAGAAGGGGCGGTCGGAGGGACGCGATGGTTTTGATATGACTCGCATTTTTTGAAAAAAATGGTTCAACGCCTTTAGGCTGTCCGATAATCGGGTTGGACCTAAAGGTGAGGTTTTCGAATAGGTTCGAGGAGTCGCCATCAGTTTTTTAACCTTAAACACTGAAAAAGGTAAAAAAAAGAAGAAGAAGGCAGCGGTTTAAGAAAAAACCAACTTTGGCCATTACAACCAGAGTCGGGTAAGGGAGTTAGTTACGTGTGGGGAAGGTGTTAGCACCCCCACAACGCCCCTTTTGGGTTCCTTATGATGGACTAACTTAGAAAATAAATACTTAAAGAAATTATGCTTTTACCCTATTATTCTATCTACTTGCAGAATTTAAATATCTACATGGATCTATTATTTCATGCACACAAAGAAAGCGATAAAGAAAGCAATAAAAGAGACAGAGAATAGAGACAGAGAATAGAGAAGGAACCTCCGAAGAGAGCTTTATATTAACTCTTCAAAAATGTGAGGACGCTTTTTGGCAGTCCCAGCACTCTACAAGCACGCTCATCCCGCAAAATAAAGAAAAGTCACTCTACCGAGGGCCGGACGTCTCAAAAAGAGACTTCCTTAACCGATTTCAACTTTAATGGAAATCGGAAAGCTCACTCGAACCCCGAAATAATGCTCGAAGTCACTCTAAAGTGCCAAAAGGCTTCTTAGAGAGTGGTAGGAGTGAAAAGGTGTGAAAATTCAGAGAATGGGAGCTCCTATTTATAGGGAACCGGACCTGGAAAAAGTGGACGGCCGTCTGGACTTAGCGGACGGCCGTCCATCGCAAAAAGTGGCCATGGACGGCCATCCATGTAGTGTGGACAGCCGTCCATGGCAACTTTTGGCCATGGACGGTCGTCCAAGCTAAGTGGACGGCCGTCCATGGCCTTAAAGTTGCCATGGACGGCCATCTGCTTGTCCTGGACGACCATCTGCCTGTTCTAGACATCCATCCGCTTGTCCTGGATGGCCATCTGCGGTCTCCGGTGGATTTCCTAATTTTTAATGCCTCTAAAATCCCTTCCTATCCTAAATGGAACCTAGAACAAGCTACTAGGGACTTGATAAAGTCTTAACCATCTTTGAAACGGGCGATCTTCGGCTTTATTAGAGAGCCGGGCAAGATTTGGGGTCTACAAGCATATATCTAATTAGTTTGCAATAGAGAAGATTATTGTTTTTTCATGATTCTATTGAATGGCGTAACTGACCTAAGGGATTGGGGGTTCGGATTCAATGAATAGTTTTACTTACTAAGGGATTAGGGGTAAAACAACTCTAGGTAAATTCAAGTGGATAATTATATTTCTTACATCAATTGAAAGGATTGGAATTATATAGGAAATGGTATGAAATCAATTACTAACAGATCTTATTTTGACTAAAGTTCTTATTATAATTTTGTGTTTGTTTGCTTTCCAAATTTTCAATTGCTCAAACTTATATAAATTATGAATCTAGTATTCAACAAATTCAATCTCGGAGGACGATATTTTATTACTACGTTAACGATTGGTTCACTTGCCAAACGTTCATCATGCTTCATTGATGAAATTTAAACTATATCAAATGGATGTTAAAAGTGCATTTTTAAATGGGTTTATCAAAGAGGAAGTATATGTGGAACAACCCTCTGAATTTGAAGATTTTAAATATCCTGATCATATTTTTAAATTCAAGAAAGCTCTTTATGGTTTGAAACAAGCTCCTAGGTCATGGTATGAAAGGTTAAGTAATTTCCAAATTTCAAATGATTTTTCTAGAGGATAAATTGATTCCACTTTGTTTATTAAGAAAGTAAAAGAACATATTTTGTTAGTTCAAGTATATGTTGATGATATTATCTTTGGATCAACTGATAATTCCTTGTGTGAAGGATTTGCTAAGATAATGTAGGGTGAATTTGAAATATCAATGATGGGAGAATTAACCTTCTTTCTTGGACTTCAAATTAAGCAACTCAAAGATGAAACTTTTGTGTCACAAACCAAATACTGTAAAGTAATAAGAAGAAGATTTTGGAGAATATGGGTAACCAAAGAATTTCTGTGAACAATGGGGGCTAGGGTTTCGAAAGAGAAGCTCAAGTGAGGATGAGAGAGTGTGTAGATGAAGTTGGTAAAGTGTAGTATGCAGATGATTTATTGAAATAATTTTATAAGTATGATAATTGATTATATAAGTGGATAATCAATTAACAATGCAAGCACTAGAGTCTGAAGAAGGTCACTTTAATGGATTATATAAGCTGATAATTGATTACCAACACACCTTATAAATTTCTAAAAGTCCCAGTTTCATCGATTATTTTCATTATTAATTGATTATTGTACATCCCTGAAGGTGATCTAATCGATTAAGTTAAAAATTAATCGATTATCTCTATTAGATTTTATGCAAACCAGATTTTATGCAGACCAGATGTTAATCAGAGCAATTTATATGCAATATACCTAATTCATTTCTAGTAGTATAAAATCTTTCCCCAGGTAATGGTTTAGTAAACATATATGTTAATTATTGATTTATGTTAATATATTCAATTTTATAATCCCCTTTGATTACATAGTCTCTAATGAAGTGATGTCTAATTTCTATATGTTTTGTTCAAGAATGCATAATTGGATTCTTAGTAGTACTAGTGTTATCACATTTCAAAGGAATATGTATTAAATGTATACCATAGTCTTTTAACTGATTCTTAATCCAAAATGATTGAGTACAACAACTACCTGTAACTCTGTATTTAACTTCAGTAGTAGACAAAACAACACATGCTTATTTCTTAGAATGTTATGATACTAAAGAACATCAGCAAATTATAGGTTCCACTAGTAATTTTCCTATCTATTTTGCATCTCCCAAAATCTGAATCACTATAACCTGTTTAAACTAGTTTGGCTCCTGTAGGATACCATAGACCAAGATTTATGGTGTCTTTTAAGTATTTCAAAATCATTTTTACAACAATTAAGTGAGATTCCCTAAGAGCATATTGAAATAGTGCACAAACACACACTATGTATGATGTCAGGGTAACTAGAGGTTAAGTATAAGAGTGATCAAATCATACCTCTATACATAGTTTGATTAACCATCTTACCATTTTCATCATTGTCTAGATAGTAATTTATATTCATTGGGGTTGTGGATTTTTTGCAGTTATCCATTGAGTATTTCTTCAACAATTCAGCACGGTACTTGGATTGATGCATAAAGATTCCATTCTTAACTTGTTTGACTTGCAAACCCAGAAAGAATGTAAGCTCTTCCATCATTGACATCTCAAATTCATGCTACATGTTAATTGAAAATTCTTTGCACAAAAAAGAATTAGTTGAAAGTGATGAAGATCTTATTAAATCATTTAAACGAAGATCTTGTTGATTTGATGAAGTCAAAATGAAGTTAAAGGCTACTATATTGCAGTCAAAGGTCACTTAGATAAAAGGGTAGAGTGGTTAGTGAGTTTGCATCTTTATTTAGGTATAATCATTCTTATCTCTCTGCTGCATGAGGTTTCTTCATTTAAAAGATTTTGCAAATGCCTCTAAAACGTGTTTAAACTGTTAAAAACAAAGAATTTTGTTAAAGGGTTTTTAAGTAACTGTTTTAACTGATATTATATGAGCCTTATCAGTTAAAATGTTCTTAACACTTTTGTAACAGGTTTTTAACTGATATGTTTTCGAAATAATCGATTGTTTTCATTAGAAGAGTTCTTGGAAACCTTCTGTCAGTATTTTAACTGATGTAGAATTGATATAATCGATTAAAATGACTTAAGTTATTTTGAAAAGTGTTCTGGCAGAATTTTAATTGATACAAACTCAAAATAATCGATTAAAATAGCTTGAAGTATTTTGAAAGATGTTCTATCAGTATTTTAATCGATACAAATGCGAAATAATCGATTAAAACAACTAAGAGATTTTTCCAGAATGTTTTAATCGATTAAAACAAGTATGTTATCAGTTAAAATAACTTAGAAAGTTTTATGAAATCTTTTGGCAGAATTCTAATCGATTAAAATGTGTTTCAATCGATTAAAATAACTAAGATGATTTTTTCCAAAGTATTTTAATCGATTAAAACAGATTGTTATCGGTTAAAATCACTTAGAAAGTTTATATGAAAACTTTTTGCAGTATTTTAATCAATTAAAAGGCGAAACAATAGATTAAAACAATTTGAAGAATTTTTTACAAAATTTTTTAATTGATATAAATGTTGTCGTATCAGCTTAAAACAAATATGAAAAATGATCAAGAACATTTTAACATATTAAAAGAAGTTTTAACAGATTAATTTAAGACTTTTAACATATTAAAAGATTATTTTAACAGATTAATTAAACCAGCAGTTTGAAAAATCTTCTATACAAATAGAATTGCTTGAACATTTTAAATCATATCTTTTAGCAATCAATCAAGCAATCATAAGTGCTACTTTCAAGAAAGATTCGCGCACATTTAGTGAAGTTTTTCGTAGCTCTTTCTTGAGGAAAATTTTGTATTCTTTTTGTGAAGAAACTCATTCTGCAGAGCTGCATAAACCTGGTTTGGGTGTTTTAGTTTCTTCTCTTTGTTTCTTTACTTTTCTTTTCTATATTGTGTGTGACTGGAAGGGTGGGCACTGGTTTCTGTTGTTGGAATTTGGTTGCAGGGTTGGTCAAGAACTGGAAGTTGGTTCTTGGTGAAGGTTTAGGTGCAAGGACTGGAATTTTGGTTCTTGTGGTAGATTGGGTGTATGATTGGAATTGTAATCTGTAAAACATTCAATCTAGTGGAACCCAGCTGGAATTTGGCTGAAAACTGGACGTAGCCCTGGGATTGGGTGAACCAGTATAAATCTTGGTTGTACCTTTCTAAACATTTCTCTCTTTAATTCTGTCACTGCCTTTACTTTGATTGTTTGCTTTGTTTGATTCAAGAATTGACTAGAAATCTTAATCTTTGAAATAGATAATCTATAATTTGTGAAAATCTTTCAAAGATCAATTCACCCCCTCTTGATCTCAGCCTACTTTTCTAACAATTGGTATTAGAGCAAGGGTCTTGAAAAATACTCAAGACTTTCGGTCCAAAAATTTCATGGCTGAAAACAAATTACCTTTTTTCTGAGGGAGCTTTTATTAATAGACCTCCACTGTTTTGTTGTACAGATTATCCATTTTGAAAGATTAGGATGAAGATCTTTATTGAATCTATTGATAGAAATATTTGGGATGTAATTGTTAATGGTCCATTAATTACAGAAAAAGAATGGTCTAGTTTAAGTGATGAAGAAAAGAAAAAAGTTCAAAGTGATTGTACTGCTAAAAACATAATTACTTTTGCACTAAACATGGATGAGTTTTTCAGGGTCTCTCAGTGCAAATCTGTCAAGGAAATGTGGGAAGTTCTTAAGGTTACTCATGAGGGAACAACTGATGTAAAGAGAGCCATAAAGCATACTCTCATAAGAGAATATGAGTTGTTTAAAATGCAAACTGGAGAAAGTATTGCACATGTGCAGAAGCGCTTCACTCATATCATCAATCATCTAATGGGCTTTGGTAAAACTTTTGATAAAGAGGAATTAAATATTAAAGTTTTGAAATGTCTTGACAGGTCATGGCAGCCTAAGGTCACAACAATCTCAGAATCAAAAGACTTATCTGTCATGACAACAGCCTCCTTATTTGGCAAACTTAGAGAACATGAAATGGAAATTAACATATTCAATGAGCAAGAAGTCTCTGAGAAAAAAGGTAGAAGCATAACACTCAAAGTTGAAGAAAGAAATCAAGAATCTGAGGAAGAAAGTGAAAATCTTGGACTGTTTGTCAAAAAGTTCAACAATTTTCTCAAGAGAAAGATTCAAGATAAAGAAAAACACAAGAAGTATGAAAAGAAATTTGATTCTTTTAACTATAAATGCTATGGTTGTGGTAAGCAGGGTCATGTTAGAATGGAGTGCCCAGAAAGGAATAAATACAATGATAAGAAAGAAGAAAAGGTCAAAAGAAGAGCATATGTAGCATGGGATGACAATGATACCTCATCAACAGAAAATTCCGATAATGAAGAAGCTAACTTGTGTCTAATGGCTAATCAAAATTATCAAACGAGCAGTGTAAGTTCTAACTCTTCTTCTAATTTGGTGAATTACAATTCATTACAAGAGGCATTTAATGAAATGCATGAAGAAACCAAGAAACTTCAAAAAGAAAATGATAGGCTAAAAGGCATGAATAATTGGTTAGTAAATAGAGTTGATTCTCTTGAAAAGAAAATTCTTGAAGATGAAACTGATCTTGATTTCTTAAAATTAATCCATGATAATTCTGATTGTGTATGTAATAAACCATGTAATAATTGTCCAGAATTACAAAAGAAGATTGATTTTTTATCACAAACTGTTTCAAAGTTTACACAAGGTCAAACTAATCTTGATGTTCTTCTTGGGTCATAAAAACTTATTTTTGACAAATCTGGCATTGGATTTACATCTAGCAAGAAATTCAGAAAAACAAATGTAAATATGAAATCATACTCATCATCTGCTATTAAATGTTTTTACTGTATGAAAAAAGGTCATTCTGTGAAATTTTGTAGAATCAAGAAATTTGTTGTACCAAGAGGTAGAATGAAGTGGATTCCTAAGAATTCATTTCAAATAACCTGCTTGGACCCAATGATTATAAAAAGAGTACCAGATATATGTTAAATCTGTTTTGTAGGAACAAAATCTGGAAGTTTTGTGGTACCCTATCAGCAAAATTCGATTTTGGATTTATGGGTTGTGTATTTTAATTGATAAAAAACTATTTTAATCGATTAATTTCACTTACAGAGAAGATCAGAAAAGTTGTCCGTACAATTTTAATCGATTAAAACATGAATTAATCGATTAAAATTCTGTCAGGTTTTTAGTTTAGTTTTTTTAATCGATTAAAAAGAATTCATATCAAATAAAATCATTAAAAGTAAATTTTAATCGATTCTTCTTCGTTTTAATCGATTAAAATTCTACTGTCATATCATTAATCTTTCAGTACAAGAAATAATCGATTATTTTATGTTTTTAATCGATTATTTCACTGTTGCATTTTCAAACCTAATATTAAAGATCAAATTAATAGGTTAATTTGTTGATTAATCGATTAATTTGTTCCTGAAAATTATTTTAACTACAGCCAATTGAAAATTGCTCAGCTGATCAAAGTCAAAATTCCAAGTTTTTGTGTTAATCAAAATCTGCATAATGCATTTACTATATCCTTTGACCAAGTCAAACACTTATCCAAGAACACTTTAGCTTATGTACCCACTGTCCAGAAACCTGTGTTTCTGCCTTCAGTCAAAGGAAGAATATGCAAATGACCTATCAACACTTCCAGCAGACCAACACACAGTTCACAAATCTGGGAAATCAGATCGCTGATATCTATACCAAACTGGAAGATATGCAGCTCAATCAAGGAAATTGGGATGATTGAGTCTTGTCAACAAGGGTCCCTTTCTATCATAATCCTTTTTCTTTCCTTATGTCTTGTTTCTTTAACTGCTATTTTTATTTTGGACTGTAATATTAACTGGTTTTAAACCAGAAACAATCTTTTCACTTTTCCTAATATGATGTTGTTTTTCTTTTATTTGAGTTAAGAGAGATTAGATAGAATCAAAATCACATATATGATAATTTTAGCTGATATAAAATCGATTTAATTGATTAATTCAATTAAAAGAAACATTTATATAGGAAATTTGTACCATTATAATCAATTAATTCGTATATTAATCGATTAAAAGTTGTAAATTGTGAATTTGTATCAACTAAAATTAGTTTATATCAGTTAAATCACCTAGATAAGATGTTATTCTATTTTTGTTAAATCTTAGTCAATCTAGTGGACATTATTTTAAAACATCTTCCTAATAATTGGTTTTACAAAATTTGAAATGAATTAGAAATCCTAGATACCTTAAACTTCATTTAATTTCCAAATATGGTGGTTTTAATTGATAAAAACAAGTTTTAATCGATTAAAAGAACTTATACATAATTTTTCATATGATTTCAATCGATTAAATGTCGATTTAATCGATTAAATGCACTTAAGTTTTTAGATTTCAACTTTCATTACTGTTTTAATCGATTAAAACATTGTTTGTATCAATTAAAATCAGTTACAAGAACATTTTAATCGATTAAACCCTGTTTTTAATCGATTATTACTCCGGAAAGAAAAATTAAAAGCTTTAGTTAATGGTTGTTCTTGTAACATGCTACTAAGGCATGGTTCCCTTATCTTTACACGTGTCTATTGTATTCATTATAAACGTGTTAATGAAGATAAGTTTGAATCAACTTTAATTGGTCTTTAAATGAGTAATACATCTCCATAATATCTTTTTTTTTTACTGGTTTCAAAATAAATTTTGTTACATACCATGCATAGTATTTGTTTTGTTCCTCTCTTCCCTATTTTTGATGAAGTCAAAAGGGGGAGAAGTAATTGCTTTGCTTTTGATAATGATTTTTTACCCACTATTTTAGGGGGAGTAGTAATATAGGGGGAGAAATGGGAAAATTGATTAATTTTTGAATACTCACTAATCTATATATTCAAGTGACTTCTTCTGCAGAGATATTATTCAAAGAGGTGTTTTGTCTTCATCAAATAGGGGGAGACTGAAAGTGATAAAGATCTTATTGAATCATTTAAATGAAGATCTTGTTGATATGATGAAGTCAAAATGAAGACAAAGGCTACTATATTACAGTCAAAGGTCACTTAGATAAAAGGATAGAGTGATTAGTGAGTTTGCATCTTTATTTAGGTATAATCATTCTTATCTCTCTACTGCACGAGGTTTCTTCATTTAAAAGATTTTGCAAATGCCTCTAAAACGTGTTTAAATTGTTAGAAGAGTTTTTGGAAACCTTCTGCCAGTATTTTAACTAATGAAGAATTGATCTAATCGATTAAAATGACTTAAGTTGTTTTGAAAAGTGTTCTGGCAGAATTTTAATCGATACAAACTCGAAATAATCAATTAAAATAGCTTGAAGTATTTTGAAAGATGTTTTGTCAGTATTTTAATCGATACAAATGTGAAATAATCGATTAAAACAACTAAGAGATTTTTCCAGAATGTTTTAATCAATTAAAACAAGTATGTTATCAGTTAAAATAACTTAGAAAGTTTTATGAAATCTTTTGGCAGAATTCTAATCGATTAAAATGCGTTTCAATCGATTAAAAAAACTAAGATGATTTTTTCCAAAGTATTTTAATCGATTAAAACAGATTGTTATCAGTTAAAATGACTTAGAAAGTTTATATGAAAACTTTTTGCAGTATTTTAATCGATTAAAAGGCGAAACAATCGATTAAAACAATTTGAAGAATTTTTTACAAAATGTTTTAATTGATATAAACGTTGTCGTATCAGTTAAAACAAGTCTGGAAAATGATCAAGAACATTTTAACAGATTAAAAGAAGTTTTAACAGATTAATTCAAGACTTTTAACAGATTAAAAGATTATTTTAACAGATTGATTAAACCAACAATTTGAAAAATCTTCTATATAAATAGAATTGCTTGAACATTTTAAATCATATCTTTTATCAATCAATCAAGCAATCATAAGTGCTACTTTCAAGAAAGATTCGTGCACATTTAGTGAAGTTTTACGTAGCTCTTTCTTGAGGAATATTTTGCATTCTTTTTGTGAAGAAACTCATTCTGCAGAGCTGCATAAACCTGGTTTGGGTGTTCTAGTTTCTTCTCTTTGTTTCTTTACTTTTCTTTTCTATATTGTGTGTGCCTGGAAGGGTGGACACTGATTTATGTGGCTGGAATTTGGCTGCAGGGTTGGTCAGGAACTGGAAGTTGGTTCTTGGTGAAGGTTTAGGTGCAAGGACTGGAATTTTGGTTCTTGTGGTAGATTGAGTGTATGATTGGAATTGTAATATGTAAAACATTCAATCTAGTTGAACCCATCTGGAATTTGGCTGGAAACTAGACGTAGCCCTGGGATTGGGTGAACCATTATACATCTTGGTTGTATCTTTCTAAACCTTTCTCTCTTTAATTCTGTCACTGCCTCTACTTTGATTGTTTGCTTTGTTTGATTCAAGAATTGATTAGAAATCTTAATCTTTGAAATAGATAATCTATAATTTGTGAAAATCTTTCAAAGATCAATTCATCCCCCTCTTGATCTCAGCCTACTTTTCTAACATTAGTAGATCCAAATATAACGTCATCCACATATATTTGTATAAACAACAAATCCTTACCAACTTTCTTAATGAATAAGGTTGAATCTACCTTACCTCTATTGAAGTTACTTTTAAGAAGAAATTGACTTAACCTTTCATACCAAGCTCTGGGTGCTTGTTTCAATCCATAAAGTGCTTTTTCAATTTGAATATGTTATCTAGAAATTCAAAATCTGTGAAACAAAGAGGTTTTCAATATATATTTCTTTTTTTTATAAAGTCATTAAGAAAAGCACCCTTAACATCCGTTTGATATAGTTTGAAGTTCAATGTAGATGTTATAGCTAACAAAATTCGGATTGCTTCCAATCTAGCTACTAGTGCATAAGTTTCATCATAATCAATACCTTCCCCTTTACTATAACCTTTGGCTACCAATCTAGTTTTGTTTCTCAAAACACACCTAGTATCATCCAACTTATTCCTGAACACCCATTTAGTTTCAATAACTTGTTGAGATGAACTTTTAGGAATAATTTCTCAAACATCATTCTTCTTAAACTGATTTAATTCATTCTGGATAGCCAGAAACCAATGTTCATCTTAAAGTGTTTCTTCCAGATATTTTGGTTCTTCTTGAGATACAAAAGCTACATTCATGCAAAACCGAGTAGGTTGTCTTCTGGTTGACACTCCAGTTGATATATCACTAATCACATTCTCTAATAATTTTTCTATTTGTTGTTGCTCGTCTTTTTCTTCAATGATTTGTGGTTCTTCTGTTGCTTCTACTGTAATTTCAAGAGTTGCACTTTTTCTAGGCTCATACAATATATCTTTAACAATTTCATCAAATACAACAAGCATTGATTCTTCAATAGTCAAAATTATTTTATTATATACTCTATAGCCTTTACTAGCGGTAGAATATCCTAAAAATATTGTTTCATCAGCCTTAGAATCAAATTTTTCAAGATTACTTTCGCCATTATTCAAAATAAAACATTTACATTCAAACACTTTAAAATAAGATATGTTTGACTTGTTACCTCTCAAAAGTTCATAAGGTGTTAGTTTCAAAATTGTTCTAATTAAAATTCTATTTAAAACATAACAAACAGTGTTTATTACATCTCATTTGCCCAAAAATATTTTGGTAGAGTTATTTCATTTAGCATTATTCTGGCTAATTCTTCTAGAGACCTTTTTTTTCCACTAAACCATTTTGTTGTGGTATTCCAGGTGCAAAAATATTATAAGAAATGCCAAAATCTTCACAAAATCTTTCAAACTTTTCATTTTGAAACTCACCACATGATCACTTCTTAAAATTTTGATTTTCTAATCAGTTTTGTTTTGAATAACAGTAGCAGCTTTTCTGAAAACTTTGAAAGCATCACTTTTAGAATGTATGAACAAAGTCTAAGTAAATATAGAGAAGTCATCAACTAAAACTAATTCATAGTAGTTTCCACCAATGCTTCTAGTCCTTTAAGGTTCAAACAAGTCCATATGAATTAGATTTAATGGTTTACATGTTGAAACATATAATTTGTATTTAAAAGCGGTTTTAACTTGCTTACTCTTTTGACATGCATGACATATTCTATATTTTTCAAAATTTTTGGCAAGCTAACTACAAGTTCTTCTGAAATCAATTTGTTTAGATGAGACATATGTATATGAGCAAGTATTTTGTGCCACAACTAAGGTTCATCTTCTTTGGTTATTAAACAAATATCAATCTTAAAAGTATTGCACTCAAAATTAATCATATAAATGTTTTGTATTCTTTTTCACATGAAGACAATATTTGATGCAGAGTCACATATTATGCAGTGATTTATTTAAAAAATTACTTTCAAGCCTTTATCACATAATTGACTATTGTTTAGTACATTATGTTTTAATTCTTCTACCAGTAATACATATTCAATTACTAAGGAAGATTTATTACTAATCTTACTAGTCCCAAGAATTTTTCCTTTATTGTTGTCATCATAGGTAACATATCCAATTTCTTTTAGAGTGATGTTCTTAATTTTCTTAGTCACCTGTCATATGTCTAGAACATCCACTATTCAAATACCACATTGAGTTTTTGATGCCCAAATTTTTCTTCAAATTTGGGTCCGCTCATGTCAGTTACATGCAGTTTTTTTTTAAGTAACCACTTATATTTTCCTCTTGGAACACCATAATTTTTGAAATAACAATTTTTTGATGTATCAGAATAGTAAAAGTATTTTATAGATGATGATTTACTTATATTTAGAAAACTTCTAGACTTATCTAATCAATTAGCATTATATCCAATTCCTTCTTTATTTAAAGTGCATATTTGGGAATTCAATATAGCATCTAAGTTTGTTTTTCCTAATGTAAATTTTGAAAGTATTTTAATAAGATACTTTACTTTTTCTAAATGTTTCTTACAGTTATCACTTTCATGCATAAAGTCCTTACTATTCTTTTCTAAAGTTTCCAACTCTGTTTCCAAATTTTATTTTCATTATGAAGTTGTTTCAATCTATTTTCCAACCATCTATTTCCATCCTTAAATCTTTTATTAGAATGTGTTATTTTTTTACTTCGTCATGCATTTCATTAAAAACATCTAACGATTGATAATAGTTATTTTATCATTAGATACAAAGGTACTTACATTGAATTTGTTTGATGTTTCTATATTTTCTATCGAACAAAGATTTGCTTCTTCATTTGTATTTCCACTTGACTCGCTGGAAGTACTTGAAGCATTGTCTTTCCAAGAAATATATGCCTTCTTCTTTTTGTAATTCTTGGTTTCCTTTCTATCTTCTAGTTTTTTCTTCATCTTGAACACAACACAATCTGGCTTGATGTGTCCAGATTTCTCGCATTCATAACATGTAGGAATATTCCCCTGTTCCTATTTCTTAAATGGTTTCACAGTAGATTTGTTAACAAATTTGATTTTGTATTTCAAAAATTTAGAAAATATTTTTACCAGCATAATCAAGTTTTCACTATCAAAATCTTTGTTTTCATTTCCCTGCATAAAATCATTCTTCTTTGTAGCAGTCTTTAATACAACAATGTGTCTTCTTTCACTTTCTTCTTCTTCTTTGTGTCTTCCAAGTTCTAACTCATGTTTCCTTAGCTTCCCATACAGTGTAGACATATTCATTATTGTAAGATCTCTTGATTATGAGATAACATTCACTTTAGGTTGCTAATTTCTAATTAAAATCTTTAGAATCTTGATATTCAATTTCTCTTTATCAAAGATCTTTCCAAGAGCCATTAAATGATTTACAATATGAGTAAACCTTTTCTGAACATTATATATGCTTTCTCTAGTCTTCATTCTAAACATTTCATACTCTTGAATAAGATTATTCTTTCCTGCTCTCTTGACCTCTTCAGTTCCTTGATGAGTGACTTCAAGAACACTCCATATTTCTTTAGTTGTTTCACAAACAGAAATTCTATAGAATTCATCAAGTGTTAGTGCAAGAGAAATAATATTCCTTGCTCTAACATCATAGTGAACTCTTTTATTTTCATCACGAGTCCATTCAATAAAATCTTTGATCATTGTCACACCATCTTTAGTCTTGGTTGGTTGAAAAGGACCATTAAAAACAATATCTCAAACACCTTTATCAACAAAATTACGAAAAATCTTCATTCTTATTTTCTAGAACGGATAATTTTCATCAGAAAATAAAGGAGGTATGTTTATAGATGCCCCATCAGCAAAAGTTTGAGAAATGTTAGTCATTCTTTTTTTGTCAAAATCAAATAACTTTTAATAACCCAGCTCTGAGACAAATTGTAAAAAAAAACTTGAATGACTAAACACACTCAAGAGGAGGGTGAATTTGGTTTGTAAAATCTTTTTGAAATCTAATCAATTATTTAAATCTTTTTCTGATAATCAAACTGAAAAAGAATTAAAAATGTGTTAAGGTTTCAAGAATACCAAGATAAAGAAAAGAAAGAGAAGAATACAAGAATTTTATACTGGTTCAATTCCTTACACACTTTAATCAAGATCTAAGAAAAATCACAATACTTGAAAATGCTAACCACACAATTTTCAAGTTGTCTTGATATTATTCACTTCACAAACATCAATATACAACAAAGATTCACAAAATGAAAAGACATGAACGAATTCACCTGAAACTTTGAAATATAAAATCCTATAACCAAATGATTTCACCGTCGAACTTTATTTTCTCAAAATGTTTTACTGAATCAAAATGTTGTCTTGATTCCCACTAAAATTTTCTTTTTCAATTCTTTTATCGTTTCTCAAGATATGTATAATCAATGAAAATTTTCTTCTTTTTAAAGAAATGAAATCTATTATTCAGATAATCAATTAGTAAAATCTAATCGATTATTTGTATGCAGTGATAGACTGAAAGTAAACAATATAATTGGTTAGGTACTAATATAATTGATTATCAATGCTTGATGTCAAAGCATGAGATGTAGTGGCAATATAATCAATTATTAGCGTACAATATGAAATATTGATCTAATTTATTAATACAAATTTAATTAATTCAATTTTAATATAATTGATGAGTTGTTTTGACTTTTTACCTTTTTTATTTTAACCAAGGATTAAATCATTTGATTTTAACAATAATTATTCACACAACTACCGGCTATCTATTAGGACATCTAATATTATCAAACTTCTCCTTTAAAAATTTAGAATTAAGTTGTTCAAAAATTATTTTTAATATAATAGATTTCAAAAATATTTCCAGAGAAAGGTAAAAAAATAAAAATTTCCCACATTTAAAATGAAAGTTTACTTAGAAACGTACACATTACCTTTAATATGATAGCAAGCTAAAAATTTAGATAAAAATAACACAATTTTTCTGAGAAATTTATACACATATTCTTAAGAATATTTGTACCAACTAAAAAAAATTTAGTCATTCTTAAATAAAAATCATTTCTCTTACTTTTGATAATTTTGAAGAACAATGAATTCAAAATATATAAAAAAAATCATTTATCAAATAGTTTCTTAATTTTTATTCCATCTTAATTTTTCATTCAATCCTTTGAAATTATATCATAAAATTATTATTTTTCTACAAATTTTTTTATTATTTATTTTTACGTGTCTTTGTTTCCAAAAGATAG
Organism: Sphenostylis stenocarpa; assembly: GCA_963425845.1. Classification (NCBI taxonomy): domain Eukaryota; kingdom Viridiplantae; phylum Streptophyta; class Magnoliopsida; order Fabales; family Fabaceae; genus Sphenostylis; species Sphenostylis stenocarpa. The sequence goes on from OY731408.1 coordinate 28,123,353, forward strand.
AAAAAAATGATAAAAATGTATATTTCAACGTAAAAAAATTATAAAATGAAAATAAGATTTTATCTTCTCACCTATAAACAAATAAAATAAAATATTATAATTTTTAAACATATTATGTTAAAAAAATTAATTTATTTTTATTATATAAAAAATATTTTAAAATAATAATTATTTTCACTCTTTTCACTTTGATCACCTGATTTCCTTTCTTTCTCATCTTTTTCATTTTGTATCCACCCTCCTCTTCAAAAACAATATTCAAAATTGGTCTTAAAGATTTGAGAACTAGATAAAAAAGGATTGAATTCTAAACTAAATGATACTTATTTTGGCCTAATCTGTTTAGACTATGGATTACATAGAGTTAGGTCACACTACTATTGGCCACTATTTCTTGACCCACTATTGGCCAAACCACCTGAGCACTAGGCCTAATGTGAGTAGGATCACTTAACCATGCCTCATAATTGGAAAAACGAGCACCATGAAAATGCATGCCACTCAGCCAAAGAAAGATGATAGAGAGTTGGCCGAAATGGGCACTAAAAACTTTTCGGGAAATCTCCTCTAAATTATTAGTATGGCTATCAAAATCATGAGCGTCAGCATGTAGGTTCCAGATCCAAGTAGTAGTATCAGGTCCCTTAGCTATTGTTCTTGAGAAATGACCAGGTTTTGCCCATTCCTCAAAAGAAGTTTTTATAGGATCCCTATCTACCAAAATTTTAACTTCTGGTTCTGGTGAACGAATAATCATTGAGTCCTCCTCTTTCCGGACAACACATACAAAGAGACCTGCCAACATAAAACAGAATTAGTGAACTTTTTAGAGATGTTTCTATTGAGTTTTGTTCTCTTCTATCTCTCATGTATTTTATATCTTAGTTAATTTCATTTCTTTAGTTTTTCACTAGAACAATTATGATATCGAAGTCAATTCGGGGCAAGTGTTCGTGCAGCCTAATCAAATGTATTCAGATTTTACTCAGAAGTTCCTAGATGGAATTCATTTTATTTCTTTTTTTTTAATGAAGGTCTCTTTTATTTTATTAATACGTCGTCATTGAAAGTTAAATGTTGAACATGTTCTACGTCGTCGGTTCTCGGATGAATCGACGTGGAAAAGTCTTTTTATTGACCCATTCAACGTGATTCGAACCCAGTACCTTAAAGTTAGAAGTCGATACTCTAACCACTAAACTACTAAAATTTTCTAATAATAACTTATAAATAAATTATATTTATATACAAATAAATATATATATATATATATATATATATATATATGTGTAAATATATAAATATAAAATATATAAATACAAATATATTTATATTTTTTGATATATTTATATAGTTATATATTTATATATTTATATGTTGGATATGAGGGTGCACTCGAGGGTGAAAGTGAGATTGACTCTCGCTTGAACGAAAATATGTTAAGGCTCATGAAAATTCACTCGCTCAAGCGAAAATTGGTACTTTTCGCTTGAGCGAATGTGTCATTTGAAAGAATGACGCATTTTCCAAATTTATTTTATATTATCATATAAATAAATTATGATTATATTCTGTCATTAAATTACAAACCTATATAAAAAGATTCGCTCACAAATTTGACATCAAATTTTGAAAACCCACTCGACACACTTTCGCATCCAACATATAAATATATAATTATATAAATATATCAAAATATATAAATATATTTGTATTTATATATTTTATATTTATATATTTACACAAATATATATTTATTTGTATATAAATAAAATTTATTTGTAAGTTATTATTAGAAAATTTAATAGTTTAATGGTTGAAGTATCGACCTTTAACTATAAGGTACTAGGTTCGAATCGAAAAATCAGACTTTCAACGTCGGTTGTAGAACCATTGTTGAAGACCTTCTATAATTGACGTGTTTTTAAGTCATACAAATTTAATTTGGTAATGATTCAAACTTCTAAAAAATATAATAAATAATAAAAATATAATATAAAAAGAGGGAGAACCTCTAGATAAATTGAGAGGTTATAAATAAATAAAAATTATCAATCTGAAAAATCAAACTTTCAACGTTAACGTCAATTAGAATTGCTGTTGAAGACCTTTTATAATTGACGGATTTTTAAGTCATAATTTATATAAACTAATGTGTAGACTTATAAATTACCATTTTTTAAAATAATAATTACTTTTAAATATAAATAAAAATAATAATATATATATATATATATATATATAAATTAATTTGATAATAAATTGACCTATTTAAAATAAATATCAAAACAATTTTTAAATTACTATTTATTTAAATATCTAAAAATTAAAATTAATTATTATTTTATAATAATAAATTATTAAAATAAATGATAATAGTGAAAAATAATTTTTTTATTTTAAAATGGAATGAATCTATCCTATAATTTATATATTAAATTATTATATTTTAAATAAAAATAATTTTATTAATATAATGTAAAATTTAAAATATATTATTTTTATTTAAATATTTTTATATAAATTTGTTAATAATTTTTTTAATCAAACTAAGATTAACCAATTAATTTATAATTTAATATCATTATCAAATTAAACTAAAAATTATAATTTATTTTAAAATAAAATTATTAAAACTTTTTATTTCTTCTATTGGATGAGGTCCCCGACCCATTTTAAAAGTTGTAAACAAAAGCCATGCGATGCACTCCTTTATTGTTGTCCGTCAGGGTCTACTATACACACAGGATTCTACTGTCTGCTATGTGATTACTGTTTCCTATATATTTTGATTCCATTTTTGCGGACCTCATACCCCGTACTCGTCACACAATCTAACATATAAGTGAGCTGATGAGTTAACGGATCGGTTTGTGAATAAATTTTTTTATATATAATTTTTAAATATATTTTTAATTATATAAATAATTTTTATTTATTAATTAATATTTTTATTATATAAATTAAAAAAGTTATTATATTTATATGTTAAAATAATTTATTATAATTAATAAATTAATTTTAATTAATTTATTTTATAATTTAAATTATAATATATTTAAATATATTAATAATATAATATTTATAATTATAATTATTTTAATTCTAATTTAATATATAAACATTATTTTAGAAAAACGAGACAGAATGAAACCAGAGACCAGTGTGACCCATCTATCCCAAGTCCCACCACGTTTTGGGTGTCTCTTCCTATCGGGGCTATCCTCGTGTCTATTCTGCATCAACACTGTCAAACAAGGACTGGTTACCTTTTATTTGGGAGGTGTATTGTTGTTCACACGTTTTTATACACTCACAATGTAGGACATATCCACATTCATAGGATTCCTACCCAAACACAAGGGCAATCATAGGTTCCAAATATTATATGTTTTTGGAATTCTAATATCTCATTATTTTAGATTTCTGTTTTTGGTGGAATTTTGATTAATTTCGATTCTTAAGAGGTTTTGATTCTAACCAAAACTCAATTACGTAGATTCTTTATACTTAGGCTAGCAACTGAATTTCAATCGAAATGCATATGAGAATCGAAAATACCACTATATATAAATACTAAGATTGATAATCGAAAGCACTATTTTTGGTATTTTGTATTTGAAGTATTCGAAATAAGAAAAACAGTAAAGTGACAAATCAAAAAGCAGTAGCGAATGTAAAACTGCGAAGGAATGAAAAATGCGGAAACCTCAAATTTGCATTAAGTGTAAACGACAAAGCATCGAAATTGCAGAGAAATAAATAACAGGAAATCGAAATTACAGAAATGTAAATAATAGGAAATCGAGATTACAGAAATGTAAATAGCAGGAAATCAAAATTACATTAATATAAATGACAATGAACTTAAACGCAGAAACTTAACTTTCATTAAAGAGAAATGACAAGGAATCAAAATACAGAAACTTAAAGTTGCTAAACATAAACTGCATCAAAGTAAATTACCAGGGAAAATAAAGAAAACGGTAAAGAAAATCAATGAACATGGAAATCCAGATCGGCAGAAACTTCATGATGTTCGTCGTTCTCCGGTAGACTTCTCACTAGTGTTCCTGCTCTCTCTGCCAATTTTTCCACCCCCCCTCCTTCATCCTCCCCTCTATTTATAGGGCATCCTTTCAGCAAGTAACCTCTTAGGAGCAGTTAACGAAAACTGCTACCACGTCTTACGTGCACGTTGCAGTTTCTTCTTCGGTATTAAAACCGCACCCACGTTCCCATGATCTTCGACCTCGCCACGGTTTAGAAATTGTTTCCTATGTGCGTGTTTAACTGTTCCTCTCTTTATGACCTAGCCGGATTTCGATATCCACGCAGATTAGCCTTCCTCTTGATTTTGATTTCTTGATCTCGAGAACTTTGGATTGCTCTTGGTTTTCCTTAACATTACAAAATTTTAATTTCTCGAAAACATTCTTCCTTCGATTTCTCGATTTTAATTCTCGATCATATTGTCACATGGTCGACGAACGTATTTTCCAACCATCTTTCGATTTATCAGTCTTTAACTCAACCAAAATTGTTTTCGATTTTTTGCTCCCATTTGTTTCTCGATCCGTTTATCTATTTGTCAGTAACAGTTGGAAAGAGTAATTTATATATCTTTTGTTCTTAATTTGATAAAAGGCAATAAATTTATCTAACGCTAAATTATGTTTCTTTAATTGTTTTTTAAATCAAAATTTGTCACATTAATTTTTTATTTGTTTGAATAACTTTAAGTAAACGATGATTGAAGATTTTTATAAATTATATTTCTATCTCATTAAAACATCTTTCCAAGACAGAGTTATGATAGAGTTGAATAATAATTCTAATATAAAATTCATCTAGTAAAATTTGAACTGGGAACATTGACAAAGACTGTGTTTGGACCGGACTGGAAATTAGACGGTGAACAAGGACAGAGAATAATTAAATAATAATATTTTTAGTATAAAGATAAAATTACTCTTATAAAATATAATAAATAATTTAAATAGAAATTAAAGGTATAATTATTAAAAAATTACATTTATTTTAAAAATGGGATAGGATCAAATTTAATTTGAATGATTATTATATTAATTTTAAAATTATTTTTATTTTTTAGAATTTATTAATTTTGATAAATATAATATTTTAAATTCATAATCTAATTTAAAAAAAAGATTTTTTTATACTTAAAAAAATGTAGTATTTATTTATGAATTTTTACTCTAATAAAATTAATGAAAAAAATTAAATATGAGTTTAATATTTTCTATATCTAAATGTAATATTAATATTTTTTATTAAAATCAATTTTAAAATAAAAAATAAAAAATTATTTTCACGAAGTTTTAATTTCTATACATCTAAAATTATAACTAAATCTTATCATATATATATATATATATATATATATATATATATATCCATTTTTATATATAAATTATTTTTTATTTTCTACAATATATAATATTGAATGTAAGCAAGTATAATATTTAATATTTATATTTTTTAATATTAAATACAACTAATTAAAATATTATTTTATTTATTTTAAATTATTTACTATTATAATAATTAAAACATAAAAATAATATTTTATAAAAAAATTGAAAATAATCGATTATTTATTATTAATTTTCTTAGTTTTGTTCGCACAAAGAATTTCAACAGTAAATTTGTTTTTTTTTTTATTATCTCAATTTTCTAACTTTTCTTGCAAATAAATCCTCTCCCATTTTCTGCGCCTTTTTAGATCCAAACACACTGTAAAAGTGTTTACGAGGAAATAATCTTTCCCTCTTTCTTGTGAAAATGATGAGGTCTATCTTTCTCTTATAAATACTTCTACTTTCATTACCATGTTCAATAACGCAACCCACGCACAGAGCTTAAGCTGTTTGTTCTCAGAATTGGTTCATGGAGATGCAAAACCCTACGCACCTGCTTCTTGTTTCGAGTCCAGGTCTGGGCCATCTCATCCCAGTCATTGAACTCGGAAAGCGCTTTGCCCTTCACCACAACTTCAAAGTCACAATCCTCGCCGTCACTTCCCAAACCTCACGCGTCGAAACGCAGATCCTCAACTCAGTCCTCACCTCCTCCCTCTGCCACATCATAGATATTCCGTCACCAGACCTCACAGCCCTCGTTGCCGAAAACGACGCCGTCTTCACTCGCCTCTGCGTCACTATGCGCGAAGCCAAACCGGCCATCCGATCCATTCTTTCCGAAATAACCCCTCGCCCTTCCGCACTCATCGTTGATGTTTTCAGCACTGAGGCCATACAAATAGCAAGAGAACTCAAAATTATGAACTACGTCTTCGTGGCTTCGCACGCTTGGATGCTCGCGTTGGTCCTCTATTCCCCGGTACTGGACGAAGTAGTGGAAGGTCAATACGTGGACCAAAAAGAACCGCTTAAAATCCCGGGCTGCAACCCGGTTCGACCGGAGGACGTGTTCGACCCCATGCTGGACCGGAACGACAGACAGTACAAAGAGTATCTTGCAATAGCAAACGGGATCCTGCAAAGCGACGGCGTTTTGGTTAACACGTGGGAGGAGCTTCAACGTAAAGACCTTGAAGCGCTTAACGAGGGAGGTTTGCTGAGCAAAGAACTGGACATGAAGATTCCAGTACATGGAGTGGGACCTATTGTGAGACAACCCGAGTTAGACACCAGTTCTTTAACCCACTCACTCATGACGTGGCTCGACAAACAATCGAGTGAGTCGGTGGTTTACGTATCGTTTGGCAGCGGAGGAACGTTATCGTTTGAGCAAATGAGGGAGCTAGCATGGGGGTTGGAACTGAGTGAACAGAGATTTATTTGGGTGGTGCGCGCGCCTATAGAAGGAATTACGGATGCAGCGTTTTTCACCACTGGGAATAGTCAGTTTGATGAGATGGTAAAGTATTTGCCTGAAGGGTTTGTGTCGAGGATCCACAAAGTGGGCCTGTTAGTCCCGGATTGGGCCCAACAAGTAACTATACTAGGGCATCGTTCTATCGGAGGATTTCTGTCACACTGCGGGTGGGGTTCGACGTTGGAGAGCGTCACGAACGGTGTTCCATTGCTTGCATGGCCGTTATATGCAGAGCAAAGGATGAATGCGACGTTGGTGGCGGAGGAGTTGGGCGTGGCGGTTCGGCCCCGGGTGTTGCCGACGAAGAAGGTGGTGCGTAGAGAGGAGATAGCAGAAATGGTGAGGAGGGTTATTACTGAGAATGGCATAAGAGAGAGAGTGAAAGAGGTGCAACACGGTGCAATGAAATCTTTGTGTGTGGGTGGTTCCTCCTACGCCGCACTTTCTGGTGTGGCAAAGGCAATTGAATGTTCCTGCCAAAATGTGAAATGCAACAAGAATTGAATCTTCTTACGAGGGGAAGAAAAAATCATATATTGGCTGAGTTGTTTATATAATTTTCACTTTGTGATAGAAAGTTTGTGGTAGGAAAAGTTATATAAAAATGATGGTTGACTTTGCTATGCCTTCTCATTCGAGTTAATTAATGTGTATTTTAATAAAGTAAAATGATGAGTTTTATTATTTAAAAGTTCATAAATTTTTTAATTTAGTTATAAAGTTTAAATAAATTGTTATTTTTTTTATCTTGTATAACTATTTTTATTTTAATTATATTTTATATATTATCATTAAATATAATTCTACTTTTATAGTATGACAATATATATTTCATTTATGCATTAAATCGTATTTTAATGATAATATATAAAATATTATTTAAAATAAAAGATAAATATGAAATTTTTTTTCAAGAATTATTTATTAACATTTAGATATTAATTAAAAACATTTATTTAAAAGACCAAAATTTTATACAACCTTTTTTAATTTTAAATAACATTGTAGTGATCTTTATTAATGTTTTGAATGAGTTTGTGTTTTTAATATAATAAATAATTATATGCTTTATTTTCTAAATATGTTGGTTTACAATTATAATTGTATATATAACTATCATTAATTTAAAATATAGTCGTCATATAACTTCTTTACACTTTCTTTAACAAATAAGGATTTGTTAAAATATAATATTTTGGAATATACATTTTGTAAGTTTAGGGAGCAAGTTACTGATCACCAATTGCATAGGGATATATATATATATATATATATATATATATATATATATATATATATATATATATATATATATATATCAGGTGAACTTTTTTTTATATTATTACTCTTATTTCTAAAAAAAATGTGATAAACAAGAAATTAATTGTGATTATATAAATTTAGCTAAAGCCGTAGAAATAATTATCAAAATAATATAATTATTAGAGTCATAGTTTTTTCCTCCATTTTTGACGCACATAGTTTTTTCGTTAACCACATAGATTTGGATGTGAATATTAATACAAACTTGAGTTGAGAAGATCAATTTCAGAATAACAATTAAAAAAAGTTTATTTATGTAAAAATTAATAATGAATGATTATAGTGAAACGTTAGTTTAGTTCAAATTAATTTTCTGCTTTCGTTTGAAGAACAGAACAGAATAATAAACTTCGATTACATCATTTTCAGTATCACTTTTTATTATTATTTTGTTATTTCTTGATACTTTATATATACCTTTTTTTATACCCGTAGTCACATGGACAACTTTAACATATGGAAAAATTAATAGCAATGATAGGAAATGGGTTGTAAGACAATATACCAATCTCAAATAACAATAATTTGAATAGTTATGATTGTTATTATGTGAAAATGAAGTCAATATTTGAATTTTAAGAAATCTTGGATATTATTATGATCGAAACCGACGAGTTATCGAAGAAATCCACCAAAGCAAAACATACTATCACTAGTGCAAAAATGACATTTTACGTCACCCAATTGTCGTCGCATGTCAAAATATTCGACGTAAATAAAACGCGGTGGCAATTTTGTAAATAAGAGGTGAAACTTTTACGTCGCATATTGTAGGTGGTGACGTTAAAAACCTCTTTTACGTCGCACCTGGTACAACGCGACGTAAAAGAGAGCTTTTTAAGTCGCGTGGGGTGAGCGCGACATAAAAAGTGATACTTTTTACGTCACGTGGGGGGTGTGCGACGTAAAAAGTATCATTTTTTACGTCACATGGGGGGTGCGCGACGTAAAAAGTGATACTTTTTACGTCACGTGGGGGGTGCGCGACGTAAAAAATATCACTTTTTACGTCACATGGGGGTGCGCGACGTAAAAAGCACTTTTTACGTCGCGCACCCCCCATGTGACGTAAAAAGTATAACTTTTTACGTCGCGCACCCCCCACGCGACGTAAAAGAGGCTTTTTACGTCATGTGCTAGGGTGTGCGACGTAAAAAGTTCTTTTTATTCTCTTTCATACCCACTCCCGCATCTCGCGCCGCAAGGGTTTTTTAGAACGACAATGAGAACGACGACGACAACTATCTTTCCACACCATTTTCGATCATTTTGGCAGTGAAAAACATCAACATTGTGTCTCATTTTACGAATTTGACATTTCTCCCCGATTGGATTCGAGTTTGAAATCGTTTTCGTGTTTACTCGAGGTTAGTGTTTTATGTCTCCTGATACATGTTCAAATTTAATCCGTAATTGTTTTTGGGGATCTCAATCACGTCATTGTATGAATGTCTCCACTTGATTGTTATTGAAATGTCATTATTTTGTTTGAGTGCATTTTCGGTTTACACACTCCATATACGTGCTTTGTTGTTTGTATATTAATTTATTTTTAAATATAAATTTTGAATCTCTAGGAGTGACGAAACTTTATAACATAATATGGATCGAAGTTGGATGAATGCACGTCGTATCAGTGAAGAGTACGAAAAGGGAGTTGATGAATTTTTGAAATTTGCTAGTAAAAATGGAAAATGTATGGAATAATATATGACTTTTTTTCATTTAGAATCGTGTCTATAACTAATGTTCTAAATGAAAAACCCAGAACAAAGACTCTGCAGTTCATTTATCCTAAGGTTAGAAACTTATTATAATAAGTGAATACCATAATTATTGTTTGTATTTAAATTTTGAAAATAACATTATATTTTATTCATCATTTCAGGTGTAATAAGCAAACAGACTCATTTGAATGTGGTTACTATGTTATGTATTCGATGAGAGCCATAGTTTGTGCGGGTATAAGCTGATTCTTGGACGGAGGTAATTGCTTTCGAGCATTAGTTAAGTTTATTTAACTTTATGTGTGTTGCATTTTTACAAGAGTCAAATTAATGTTTCAGGTATTTTAAGATCCATCTCCATTGCCAGAATATGATATCACACAAATTAGAGAATAATGGGCAAGGTTTTTCGTTCAACAGTTCTAGTACTTAATTTTTTAGGTTATTGTTTATATTATATTGTGTGTATTATGTAGTTTAGGTAGCTTAGTTTGTACTAACTTTTAGTTTGTACTAACTTTTAGTTTGTACTAACTTTTAGTTTGTAATAGATTTTAGTTTGTAGGTTATTATTTATATTATATTGTTTTATTATGTAGTTTGAATTATATATAATATTATATTTTTTAATTACATAGCTAAAGAAACCTGAACCTCTGGATTGTTTGGTTATAATATATATTTGCAGGTTTTGGTTGTAAGACAAAATAAACCCAATTTTTTAAAAAAAGGAGCAAATTTACGTCGCATATTGGTATACGCGACGTAAATTTATGTCGCATATTGGTATATGTGACGTAAATTTACGTCGCGTATACTAATATGCGACGTAAATTTAGGTTGCATATACCAATATGCGACGTAAATTTACGTCGCGTATAACAATACGTGACGTAAATTTGCTCCAAATTTTTTAATTTTTGATACTTTTTATGTCTGTTTAGTGTAAATGCAACGTAAATTAACGTCGGGTCTCGATAACTGACGTGAATTTACATCAGGCTAAGGGTCCGACATAAATTTACGTCTCCCGTTTTAACGTCAGTCTTAAATGCGACGTAAAAAATCCAAAATACCTGACGTAAAAACCCTTTTTTGCACTAGTGTATGTTTCAATATGAAAGAAACATAAAACCTTGTTTTACATTCATCAGTGTATTAATGAAAGTATTTGAAGAGATTTTGTTAGAAAACTAATAATTATGATCCTGATTTTAATTGTAACGATCAAACATAAACATTATCTAATACTCATAAACATGTTGTAAACTAAATGCGAAAGCATACCTAAATTAGTCATAATGATGATGTCCCTTTTAGAGCACTATTGATCTTATGGTCTTCCACCTAAAGAGCACATTTATTTTCCATCTGGATTTTCTCTCTTGATGGGGATAAAAAGAAAGGAACGGGAACTTAGACTTACATTCTGTGTGTGCTCCCAAAAGGGGACTATGACCCTTTAAATAACCAGAATTGGGTCAATTACTTAAGTTTTAGTATTTCTAATTTGACTCCTCATCAAATAGAAATTACTCTATTGTCTCTATACAATTTTATTTTCATGATATATGCCTTTAGCCAAAATTTTAATTTAGTCAGATCACTTTATTATTTGGCTTAATAAATAATGACCCTAACACATTTAAATTATGTATCATATATATACATGACCTAAAATTTGCCAACAATCTCCCATTGGTCACAAATATATATGTCCTTACAACCTTACAAATGTGTTAGACTTTATGAGCTCAAAATTGTCATTATATTCCTTTAGCATACTCCAAAAGTGCCGTCCATTGATTATATCATAATATAGAACCAAACAAGCGTTTCATTGCATCATCGCAACTAAAACCAACAATGATTATTAATCCTAACATAACCAAAAGACATGGATTCATCATGAAATGTGTAGCATGAAAAATTATGTAAAGGTGATCTGTACACGTCTATTTTCAACTGGTCCAAACTTTAACTTATCGAGATCGATATAATAACCTTAATGTACAAAGTGTAATGAATGATTAAAAAACCGCATATCTATTGATAACCAAATATGTTCAAAAAATCAATGTATATATTCATGAAATTAAACATAGAACATAAAATATATGAAAATGACTAACTCCCACTAAACCACAAATTCCTCAAACTGTAAAACACCCATGTGAGCAACATGCTCATGAAAGACCTTGGGCGGAAGTCCTTTAGTTAGATGATCTGCTATCATGGAGGTTGTCCCCAATTGTTCTATGAAAATCTATCTTATCTGTACTATTTCCTTAACAACTAGGAACTTAATGTCGATATGTTTTGACTTAATCGAGCTCCTGATTTGTTATCACGATATAACTTAAGTGGTCTTTCAATGTTTTTCACAATTTATAGTCCTGTGACAAAATTTCTCAGTCATATTCCATGATTTGATGCCTCATAGCATGTTACAAATTCTACTGTTATAGTGAATGAAACTGTAAAGGTTTGCTTGACACTACCCCAAGAAACCGCACCACCTGTCAACATGAAAATGTAACCTGAAGTGGATTTCAAACTATCTTGACATCCTGCAAAGTCTGAGTCAGAAAACCTAGCTATCTCCAATCGGTTTGACCTCCTGTATGTGAGCATATAATCTTTTGTTCTCTTTAAATATCTCATGACCCTTTTTGTTGCTTTCCAATGGTCCATTCCTGAATTGCTTAAATATCTTCCTAGAACCCCGATAATGTATGCTATGTCTGGACGCATACATACTTGGGCATACATCAAACTCCCTACCGCTAATGCATAGGGAATCTTCTGCATTTCCTCAACTTCCAAATTTCACTTTGGGCACTGATTGAGACTGAACTTGTCTCCCTTAGCAACTGGAGTATCCTCGGATTTATATTCATGCATGCCAAACCTTTTAAGAATTTTTTCGATATAGCTCCTTTGTGATAATCCTAAAATACCCCAAGATTGATCTCAGTGTATCTGAATTCCTAATACAAAAGAGGCATCACCAAGATCTTTCATTTCGAAATTATTTAATAAAAATTTATTGGTTTCATGCAATATGTCTATATCATTAGTGGCAAGTAGAATGTCATCAACATACAAGATCGGGAAAATATACTTGCTCCCCTTAAACTTGTGATACACACAAACATCAACAATATACATCTCGAAACCAAATGAGAGAATTACTTGATGAAATTTGTAATACCATTGACGAGATGCTTGTTTTAGTCCATAAATGGATTTTGTCAGTTTGCAAACCATATTCTTTGGATCTCCCTGCACAAAATTTTCTGATTGTACCATAGAAATTGTCTCATCAATGTTGTCATTAAGAAACGTTGTCTTGACATCCATTTGATGAAGTTCCAAATCATAATGTTCTACAAGAGTCATGATTATCCTACAAGAGTCATGATTGTCCTACAAGAGTCATGATTGTCCTAAAAGAGTCTTTCGATGAAACTGGAAAGAAAGTCTCTTTAAAGTCAATCCCTTCCTTTTAGGTATAGCCTTTAGCTACCAGACGAGCCTTATATATTTCCATATTACCTTTAAAATCTCGTTTGGTCTTCAATATCCACTTGCAACCAATGGGTTTCATACCTTCTGATAATGGGACAAGTTCCCAAACCTTGTTGTCTTGCATGGACTTATACTCCTCCTTCATTGCTTCAATCCATTTTTCAGAGCTAGAACCTTGCATAGTTTGATGGAAGTTAACTAGGTCATCTTTCATCATATCATTGTTTTCCTCATGTTCTTGAAGAAATACCATGTACTCATCCGAAATAGTACTTCTTCTTTCTCTAGTGGATCTCCGCAAAGTTATTGGCTCATGATGCACGGGTTCTTGAGGATATTGACTTTGTTCTTAATGAACAACCAAATCATCTTGAGTAAGGGGTTCACCAACAATGTCATGTGGAGGTTCCGAACTTAATTTATCAAAAGTAACTATTTGAATCGGTTTTGAAATATTTACTGATTCTTCCTCCAAGCCAAAGTTCCTAATTTTATTCTTCCCCCCAAACTCAATATCCTTTAAGAACGTAGCAATTCCCGTCTCAAAAATTTTCTTTAATGTGGGATCATAAAATTTATATCCCCTGGATCTTTCAGCATAACCAATAAAATAATTACTTACTGTTCGGGAGTACAATTTCTTTTCATTTGGCTTATAAGGCCTTATCTCAGCTGAACAACCCCACACATAGAAATGCTTCAGACTAGGCTTTCACCCAGTCCAAAGCTCATAAGGTGTTTTGGTAGTTGATTTAGTTGGTATTCTGTTTAAAATATAAGCTATCGTCTTTAGTGCCTCTCCCCAGAGTGACTCCGGTAAGGTGGAATGACAAATCATACTCCTGACCATATCTTTAAGAGTTTAGTTTCGTCTTTCAGCTACATCATTCATACTAGGTGATCTCGGCATGGTATACTGTGGACAATTCCACACTCCTCTAGGTACCTGGCAAAAGGTCCTGGACATTGTTCACCTGACTCGTCAAATCTGTCATAGTATTCACCACCACATTCAAACTTGACAGACTTAATTCTTGTATTTAGTTGATTTTCAACTTCAGCTTTAAATGTTTTGAACATGTCTATAGATTGTGATTTTTCATGTATAAGGATTAAATATGCATATTGTGAGTAATCGTTTATAAATGATATAAAGTATTGTTGACCATTCCACGAAGGTGTAAGAAATAGCCCACAAATGTCCGTATGTATAAACTCTAAGACGTCTATAGCTCTGTATGCACATAATCTCTTCACTCTGGTCTGTTTTCCCTTAATGCATTCAACACAAACATCAAAATTTATGAAGTCAATGGACTCTAAGATTCCATTTAACACAAGTCATTCAACTCTATTTTTAGAGATGTGACCTAAGCGCCTGTGCCATAATGCTCCTGAAACAGTATCGTCAATTTTACATTTAGTACCCCGTGATTCTGTATTAAGGGTTTCATTATAAGTGGTCACAGTATCAAGTAAATACAGATTATCATAAGCCAAAAGTGAACCAATTCCAACAATATCTGAATTAAAAGACAAACTAAACTTATTGTTTCCAAATAAACACAAATAACATAATTTGTCTAAATAATAAACTGAAACCAAATTCCGTCTAAATGACGGCACAACAAAATTGTTTTTCCAATCTAAATAAAAACTAGTACTAAATAACAATTTAAAATGCCTTATAGCTTCCACCTCTACCAATTTGTCATCTCCAACATATATCTATCTTTCAGAATCAATTCGCTTCCGGTAGTTTAGGCAACCCTTCATAGAAACACTGATGTTAGTAGTTGCACCTGAATCTAACCACCAAGTGTTACTAGGTACTGACGCTAAATTGACTTTAGAACAGACCAAAGTAGGAAACATACTTTTGAGGATCAGAACAGAATTTAAATTGGCAGATACAAAAGCAATTGTAGCTAAATTAAGAACAAAAGAAATAAACTAATTATGCTCATATTATAAAAAATAAATAATTATAAATATATATTCAAATAATGGTTTAAGCCATCTCAAGACACCCAATGCACCATCAATATCAAGTATTTGGACAGTAATATTAACTGCTAGGGGTATCTTGTTGTAATGGTCAAACATTGACAATAAAGCACGTCCAACAATAAATCAGTCTTAGGATTGATTTATCATTGACAAAGCAAATCCTTATAATTATTACATGTTTATCATTACTAGTGTGTATGCAATTCGGCCAAATATTAATCTTCCTTTAGACCGACTAATACTCGCATGAATATATACAAACACTAACATTCAATCTTTTTTACGAACTACCCAATTTAAGAGAGGTTACTTTGGTGACTTCTTGACTTAATTTGTTCACAAAAAAATATTAAACTACCAAAAAATTGAATATATTCATTATATAACAAAACCAAATTTTTAATATTTATTTATTTAGAGTTAATAACGCAAACTAATTCAAAAGACAATCACCTGATTAGAATCCCACTAAGGATGAACACCTCCGTAGAATCACACTAGGGATGAAACAAAGATAGTTTTGACCATCTTTAACACACTGCTCAAGAAACATTGCAACCACCTAAACCCTAAAAGGGGACTAAACAGTAATCACTCAAACCCTAAACAGGGAATTTAACATCAACTTCTCTTAAACCCCCAGAGGATAAAAGCAATAAAATAAGAACAGTTGCACCTGTGGGAACTCTCCCAATTCCAAACTCATCCATATCCACCATGAAAAGAAAGCGAAAACAAAACCCAGAAAAAAATAAATAAAAACAAAAGATTCAAACCTAAAACAAGAAAGATTGAAACTTGAAACACTATTTCTTTCTCAGTAAAACTTGAAACTTAAATCGAAACAAAAGGGAAAAAAACGAAGAAGAAGAAGAATCCATAGCTTCCTCTGCTACGATGATGAATTTTTATCTCTTTATGATGAAATTGATTGGGTTTTAAGAAGCTCTAAATTAGCCAATTTGGGGATCGCATAGCGCAGTGGATTAGCACGTTCGGATAAAAATTGGGGTCTCCTTCACGATTTTATTAGCGAGCAAAATCAGATTGGGGATGTTACCCCCAAATTTAAATTTTAGGATTCACGAAAATTTGGATTTTATATATTTTAAATATTTCCAAAGAATAACATGAATCAAGTATGGGCGGCTCTGATACCAATTGTTAGAAAACTGATAATTATGATCCTGATTTTGATTCTAACGATCAAACATAAACATTATCCCATACTCATAAACATGTTGTAGACTGAATGCGAAAGCATACATGAAGTAGCCATAATGATGATGTCCCTTTTAGAGCATTATTGATCTTATGCACTTTCACCTGAAGAGCACTTTTATTTTCCCTCTAGATTTTCTCTCTTGATGGGGATAGAAAGAAAGGAATGGGAACTGAGACTTACGTTCTGTGTGTGCTCCCAGAAGGGGACCATGACCCTTTAAATAACCAGAATTATGTTAATTACTTAAGTATTAGTATTTCTAATTTGGTCCTTCATCAAATTAGAAATTCCTCTATGGTCTCTACACAATTTTATTTTCATGACATATGTCTTTAGCCAAAATTTTAATTTAGTCAGATCACTTTATTATTTGGCTTAATAAATAATGGTCTTAACACATTTAAATTATGTATCATATATATATGACCCAAAATTTGCCAACAGATTTCATTGGTGAATACAGTGGAAGAAGTCTGGGATATCCTGGTGCAGAGTTACACAAGGTAGAAAAATTGAAGACGATGCGGCTTCAAACCTTACGTCGTAAGTATGAGTTGATGCAGATGGATGTAGACCCCTAATCTTATCTGGCCTCATAATAAAGACCGGAAGACCTTCTATTCGAAGATGGATGAAGCCTAAGAAGCCACTAGGAGAGACTATTAGGCCCCATACTAGGATAGGAGGGATTTTTGGCTCAAAAATAAGGATTCTCGCCATTTTAGGCCGAGACCGCCGTCTCGCCTTGCGCAAATGGCGAGATGGCCGTCTCGCCATTCCTGTAGGGCGAGACAGCCGTCTCGACCTTGTCAGACGAGACGACCCGTCTCGACCTGACAGGTGCGAATCCCTAGAAATAGGAGTGTCATTTCCCTCATTTCCCACAGTTCTTCCATTCTCTCTCTAGACATTTCTTCAAATTCTCTTTCTAAAACCCCTCCGAAACATTTACGGAGTTTCTAAGAGCTTTCTAGAGTGTTTTATAGCGTTTTTGAGTGATTCCGGCGCTGTAAAGAGGGAAGGGCTGCCAAAAAGCACCCTAATTTCCAAAGAATTAATAGAAAGCTTGCCTCGGAGGTTTCTATACTCTATCTCTCTACTTTACCGCTTTAATTTTAATTATGCAATAGAAACTAGGGTCATGTAGTCATAATTTTAAAATTCCGCAAAATAAAGGGTAAAAGCGTATTTTAACTGGTTTATTTATTCAAAGTAGCTAGCCCATCATAGGGAACCCGAAATGGGCGTCGTAAGGGAACTAACACTTCCCTTACACGTAACTAACTCCCTTACCCAACTCTAGTTCTAATAACCAAAGTTGGTTTTTCGAAAACCAACACCTTTTAACTCCTTTTTCGATGTTTCCGGTAAAAACGTCGGTGGCGACTCCAAAAGAACCATTCAAAAACTAGTTCTTGGTTTAGTCCGGTTATCGGACAATCCAAGAACGCCCTTTCGAAAACCTCGCCCCTAGGTTCAGCCCGGTTATCGGACAACCTAAAGGCGTTGTAACCACACCAATAAAAATGCGAAAATTGGAAAGTCAGAACCATCGCGTTGCTTCGACCGCCTCATTTTGACAGCGGTGACAGATGGCGACGCCACTGGGGAAGCTAGAGAGTTGATCCCATTTAGTGAAGGACTAGTTTGATAAATAAAAGACTTAAAAGATTACGTTTTTACCCTACCTTGTATTATAACATGTTTTAATGCTTGGCTTTAATAACTGTTGTTTGTTTATATTTACGCAATTGTTTGAAGTATAAATTGTACACAAACCCTTGCACACAACAGTTCCCTCTATACCCGGGGGCAAGTGAGAAATCCATAGGGAGTGGGTGGCAGGTACGGTTCGCTGTAGTGATGACCTTGTGCCCACCAGTGTGATCGGAAACCACCACTCAAGGTGATAACCTTCCTCTTTTGGCACAAAGACTGACTATGGCCTTAGTGCTAAGCATGGTCGGAAGGCTGGAGAGTGGGGACCCTATAATGGGGGCACCTTGGGGGCCTAAGCCTTGGTGAAAACAGTTAGAACCTACTCTTGCCAATGCACTTTTCTGCAGGAAAACCCTACCTCGTGATTAAAACGACTTCTCGCCTGTTCGCGGATGAATGAATTGTATGTGCATTTGTTTGTTGCATTTGATTGCATAACATAACCAAACAATAGATAAAAACAAAATTTTACAATAAACACCCTTATCTCGGACAGTCTGTCTTTTAACTAGCCTGGTTTCAGGTTCTTTGTAAGCTAAGTAGTCACGCAGTCCGACAGAAGAGATAAGGGACGCTAATATTATTCTTTTGCCGATAAACACCCTTATCTCGGACAGTCTGCCTTTTAGCTAGCCTGGTTTCAGGTTCTTTGTAAGCTAAGTAGTCACGCAGTCCGACAGAAGAGATAAAAGGTTATGAATAAACCAAATAAAATAATAATAATAATGAATAAAAGAATTTTGACAAAGTCGTATCATTCATATCGCATCATGTCATAAGTGGAAAAACCAAGAGAAAAAAATAAATGCATAAAGAAAGTATGCATACGCATCATTTTAATAAATCCCTAAAAAATGGGTCTTAGAAGCGTTTTTGGGAAAACTACTGGGCCAAATCCCCTTCGGGTATTTGCAACTTGATTCTTCACCTTTTTCTCTTCGTTTTGATATGTTGTGCGTCCAAATCGGACATCTCAGTCAAAAGTTATACCACTTTGAACATCTATCGCCCTTTTGCACTGGTGCATGCATAAATACATTCATTCTAGGGAGCACTAGATATCCTTAAGACAACGGCGAAAAAGGCCCCGAGCACATTTGTGACCTTCGCGACAAGGAAGGGACACGTGTACTAAGGTGTGATGGTGACTCCCATTATACTTGTCAAATATGTGATGGGGGAGGAACCATTACATCAAGGTGGGTATGATACCCCACAAAGCGTAAGTTTTGGGGAGGGTACCTAAGTTATTGTCTTAAGGAATATCCATCTCAAAAATCATTCATTTTAAACAATAAAAATCTTTTTGCATTCTAGAAAGCGGCTGGTATTCTTCATGCCCTCATCCGCATACCAAAAAAAACACAAAATCCAAATACTATCATACATCATGTTAGAAAATAAAACATGATAATGTTTAGGAAAAAACAAACACTTGCATACATGCATCCACCAAACTTCATCCTCATAACATCATCTAGTAATAGACAATCGAAGAAGTGGACATTCCTCAATACCATGAAAGGAGGATTAGGGCATTCGCATGCCATGCACGGGAAGTAAAAAAAAAATAGAAATTCTAACCTGCCTATGGGTTCATTTAGGCTTCTCCACTTTAAAAAAAATGTACTTCATTGCATTGAGGAATGTACACTGTCTGGATGAAATAAATAAAATTGTTTGTTTTCATCATCTCTTCAACCGTCTATTGCATTCATAAGCTGCATTCATAAGTTGCATTCATTCATTCATTCTCACTTTAATAATAATAAGATAATAAAAAGAAAGGATTAGTCGATGTGCTTTCCACGAATCGAAGTAGGATGAAGAGAAAACCTTTTGTCGTCAAGTTATCTCCAACGGTTGATCCGCCTAAGAAGGATAATAAGCCTCAACCGTTGGTCATCTGAGTAAATAAGGAAAAGGGACAAGGATGCCGTTACATTTTGTTCACACCTCGAATCGAATAAGGTGGTACCATGAAGATACCAAAAACATCGCCCATTAACAAGGATATCTCCAGCATAGCCGGCATTGGGGGGCAGAATTAGAAGTAGAAGAATCTACTCCCCCGAGGAGCTACAAGACAATGCTCCCAAGAATAAAGCAAAAATAATAAGATCGAAGAGAAACATAATCCAAAGAGGAAATTGAATAAACTTTGGATTCATGACGCTGAGGCAATTCTTTCAACGCTCCTCCAAAAAGACAAACTCACGGTAGGTGACAAGCTAGTCATGGTTCGAGCTAAAAACGACATTCGGATCAGTAAGTCGTCTGCCCTACCTTGAATGGATGTGGCTGAAGAGGACCTTTGAAATATCTTTTGCCAATATGAAAAAACTTCTCCAACAATATGAAGGTGACCCACATGATGAGAAAATATGGATATCGCCCAAACCAAGGGCTCATTAGAAACTCTCAAGGAATAAGGGAGCCACCAGATTTTAAAGACAATCCTTTGAAGCTTACCCTACAAAGGATCAATCTGCACGGAGAAAAGGGAAGTCTTCCCTCCGCACCTTGAATCAGATTTTCCCATATAGAGGGGTTCAAGCGTCAAAAGCGACTTTAGTCATTAGGTGTTCTCCTTCTGATTCTTAGGGTTTGTAAATCCAATGACTATTAAAGATTACTCCTCGGGACTAGCCTGACCCCTGAGCATTGTAGGGCACACATTTCCCTATTAATTACAAAGAATGTCATTCTTACTATCTGCTTATCTTCTTGCTATTAATGTCTAAACCTTGCTAATAACCATGTTTAAGCAAACGTTTTCAAAAGTGCGTCGAAGTAATCAAAATGCGCCATTGACCAAAATAAAAGTCAAATCCATCACCAATGATTGACTATAACCACAAAATAAAGTTTTACCTCGTCATAAGTAAAGTCGTGTTTCGCCAATGTTGTGCAAAAAGAAAACAAAAATCAAAGGAAGCCCATAGAAGCTAAAAGCCAAAAAAAAAAAGGGCAAGGTACCCGGTAGGAAACCCATTAAGGGGGCTACGCAAAAGTTAGGGTAAACCCGAACAACCATAAAGGGTAGCCTAGGCAAAATTTAGGGTTACAAAATAAAGTCCGCTAGGTTTCCCAAAGCAAAAAAAATGAAAGCTAGACAAAAGTTAGGACATAGCACAACATCCTAGGCTGAAAACCCAAAGGGTAGACTAGGGAAGTCAGTCAGTCATAGCAAGCGCCATACAATAAGACACCATTCCGTAAACGAAACGTTTGCCTAAACTAGCCTAAACACTCTAACCAACCTTGACTAGCCGTGCTTACAAAAACCATTTTTGTCAAAATAAAACAATTCTAAAACACAAGCCTTTGAATTAAATATCATCTTCTTTCTCTTCTCTTGACCCTTACCACTACGGCATTCTAGTAAGTAGTAGGGAAATGTGGAGATAGTAATTAATAGGAGGATTGACATCCCCAAGGAAAGGGAGGGGCACACTGACATGGCAAGTCACTCTACAATTAACATAATCATTCTTCGGTCATGAAAAAATCGAGACGACAAAATTAGTACAGCCTATCATGTCGCAAAGCACATAACGTTAGAAGCTCATCAGAAGTAAAAGCACATTGGTTAATCCTTTTGAAAAATTAATTGAAATAATATTCTAGGATGCATATCACAAACATTGCGTACATGCATAGGGTCCTTTCTCTCAAAAAGAAAAGAGAAAAGAGAAAAGAGAAATGAGAAAAATAAAAATAAAAAATAATGCCTGCTAGGAGATTCTTACGCAAAAGTTAGGGTAGCCCGCTAGATCGAAAACCCGCAAAGCCCGCTAAGATATCCTAGGAAAAAATTAAGGCAGCCCGCTAGACCAAAAACCCCAAAAAGGGCGGTCTAGGCAAAAGATAGGGCTAAACCAAAAAATGAATAAAAGAGAGGGGCCCTTCATCATAAGCATAAAAAGTCCAGCAGGAGAATGTCAGTCACTTTTCCAGATGCATCAATAAAAAAGAATAGATTGCATTTAGGGCATCCACACACAAGTAGTCGCACAAAACGACTTTGTCAATGTAAAAAATGAAAGAAATAAAAATTACTTCAGACAAATAACAAAAAACGAAAAGCATTCATGCATATAAGGAGACTAGCTCCATGTTTGTGATTGAAAACAGGATCACTGAGACTGAGTCTCCAAATAATGCCCTCAAGAAAACGGAGCAAGTCGTCAGTCAAGTGACTCAGCAGAATAAGAGCTTCTGAAAATCAAGAGCTCTAACTACCATCCTTCTACCCAGAAAAGAAGGCACAAGAAAGTAATAAGTCTCCAAACATTGCTCTCCCTCAAGAAAGAAGAGCGAGTTGTCATAAGAAGCTTCCAGAAGCCAAAGCTCCAATAATCACCCAGTAAAAGAGGGCACAATCATCAGACATCATAAAAGAAAAGTCGACGGAAAGGCTTAGTCATCCCCAAGAGGATCCCTTCCTACTCCGAAGGCAAAACAAAAACACTCCTCACGGCTCAACATTACCACTACATGAGTCATCGAGCACACTCACCCAAAGTCTCCTCCACACTCCCCAATGGAGAATAAAGGCTTCAAGAGCCCATCATCATCAACAATCAAAAGAGTCCAATCTCCATACCAACAAGGGCTCAACAAAAAAGGGAAAAAAGAAGAAAACTCTTGCATCCCCAGAGGATGTCCAAAAGAAAAGGCAACAACAGAGAAGGCCGAATAAAAATCCTCAAGTGGATCTCCTAAAAAGTCTACAAAAAAGAATCATAAATTCCCATTCTCTAGTGGAATAAGAGCTTCACAAGTTTAGCTCGCATCAACATCAATCAAGGAGTGTAGACCCCAAATCTTGCCCGGCCTCCAAATAAAGACCAGAAGACCTCCTTTTCGAAGATGGATGAAGCCTAAAAAGCCACTAGGAGAGACTATTAGGCCCCCATACTAGGATAGGAAGGATTTTCCATACAAAAATAAGTTTTCTCACCTCTTTGGGACGAGACCGCCGTCTCGAAATCGAGACCGCCGTCTCGCCTCAGGCAAGTGGCGAGACCACCGTCTCGTTTGATGAGACGGCGGTCTCGCCACCTGTGAATGGCGAGATGGAGGTCTCGCTTCCCCAGACGGCAGTCTCGCCACCTGCGAATGGCGAGACGACGGTCTCGTTGGGCGAGACGGCGGTCTCGACCCTGTCAGGCGAGAACGGCGGTCTCGCCACTGTCAGGCGCGAAAACCTATAAATAGGGGCTCTCCCCCCCTCATTTCCACACACCACAAGCTTCTAGCTCTCCCTTCTCTCTAAAACTTCTCTCTAGAATCCCTCCGATGCATTTCTAGAGTTTCTGAGTGCCTTTAAGAGCGTTTTTTCGGTGTCTAGAAGAGTTTCAGACGTCTTGTAGAGTGAAGGGCAGCCAAAAAGCACCCTCTTTTAAAAGAGAAATAACAAAGAAAGCTTGCTTCGGAGGTTCAAATTCACTCTCTCTACTTTTTACTGCTTTAATTTAAATTATGCAATAGATTAGGGCCATGTAGTCATCATTTTAAATTCCGCACAATAAAAAGGGCAAAAGAGTATTTTTCGCTTTATTTATTAACATAAAAAGTTGGCCTATCATAGGGAACCCGAAAGGGGCGTAGTAAAGGAACTAATACTTCCTTTACCACGTAACTAACTCCCTTACCCAACTCTGGTTCTAATGACCAAAGCTGGTTTTTTTGAAAACCAACGCCTTTCAAAAACCTTTTCCGATGTTTCCGGTAAAAACATCGGTGGCGACTCCATAGAACCCAAAATAAATAAGTCCTTGCGTTAGCCCGGTTATCGGACAACCCAAGGACACCTTTCGAAAACCTCGCCCCTAGGTAAGCCCGGTTACCGGACAACCTAAAGGCGTTGTAACCACACATAAAAAACGCGAAAAACAAAAGGGTCGAAAAAACCATCGCGTCGCTCTGACCGACCTTCTCTCTTTTGAGACGGCGGCGACAAGGAGCCAAAACTTCATCCCTAGAAAAGAAAAATCAGATCCCCAGGGAGTCAACTAATTCCCTGGTGGATCACCAAAGAAAGAAAACTTCATCCCTAATGGACCCCCCAAAAAAGAAGGGAAAAAGCCAGCGTAATAAAAAGAGACTAAAAAGTAAAAAGGCTTACGCATTATCCCCATAAAAAAGCCAGATTTCAAAATCGCGATAAAAAAGAGATAAATCACGAAAAAAGGCGAAATCAATCCTAACTTTTAGGCAATCAATAAAATCCCTAAGTGGGTCACCGCAGAAAAGGGAAAATCAACGAAAAAGAAGGAATCGGAAATCCCAATGAAACAAGAGTATCGGCAAAGCCATCTCATACCAACAACATCCAATAAGGAGTCAAAACTCCATTCCCTCAAAGGGGAAATCAAAATTAGATCCCCGGGAAGGCAACTAATTCCCCGGTGGATCACCAAAAAGAGAAAGATCATCCCCAGTGAGCCTACTGCAAAGGCAAAACTTCAGATTCATCCTCAGAATGTCATTTGCCTATGCATAGGCAAGACTTGGCAAGCAAGAGCCAGCATCCCCATAAGGGAGTATCAGCCTAGTCAGACGCAAAACAAATGCAGCCAAAAGTCTTCACTTCCGATGAAGCATCTGCCTACTCAGAGGCATTACTAGAAACTCAATGGAGTATCTGCCTGCTCAGAGGCACCATCAAAATCAACAAATTTTTCAATGGATATCTGCCTACTCAAGAGGCATCACCAAGATCAACAAATCTCCAGAGGATTTCTGCCTACCTAAGAGGTACTCATCAAAAATCCCCGACAACCAGCAAAGTCGGATGACCACTACCAAAGGATAAAAAAAAAATCCCCAGTAACTAGCAAGCTGGACGAACACCAACAAAATCTCCGGCACAGACCGGACGACCACTCTCAAAAGACAAAAAGACAAGAGAAACACATCTCAACACTCTAGCGCATGAGCCACCTAAGCAGTAAGCCGCCACCACCACCAGTCCTACGCAGTGGACTGTACCAGCCTGATAGGGGGTTTATACCTATCAACCTGCGCACGCAAAGTGCGCCTGATCTGCGCTCAAGCCGGATCAGTAAGTCGCAACTACCAGCCTGATGGAGGGTTCATACTCATCCAGTCCAACACACAGCGGATTGCATACTACCAGCCTGATTGGAGGTTCATACTTATCCAGTCCAACACACAGCGGACTGCAAACTACCAGCCTGATGGGGGGTTCATACTCATCCAGTCCAACACACAGCGGACTGCAACTACCAACCTGATGGGGGGTTTATACCCATCAACCGAAGGATCGGCTACCGTCAGAAAGAGTATCCTGAGGTTCAACCACGTGTCAACCAAAGGGATCGGCTACCGTCAGAAGGAGTATCCTGGAGGTGCACAACACAAATTTTCCCAGAAGATCAGCCGCCGCAAGACGGAACATCCGAAGGGTAACCGGGCAAGAGGGTCAACTCCTTTACCTTCCAGTCGTTCTTGGCACAACAGGCCAACAACCGACTGGTCAGTAAAGGGGGGGCAGCTGTAGACCCCTAATCTTGCCCGACCTCATAATAAAGACCAGAATACCTTATATTCGAAGATGGATGAAGCCTAAGAAGCCACTAGGAGAGACTATTAGGCCCCATACTAGGATAGGAGGGATTTTTGGCTCAAAAATAAGGATTCTCGCCTTTTTAGGTCGAGACCGCCGTCTCGCCTTGCGCAAATGGCGAGACCGTCGTCTCGTTTGGTGAGACCGCCGTCTCGCCATTCCTGCAAGGCGAGACGACCGTCTCGACCTGACAGACGCGAATCCCTATAAATAGGAGCGTCATTCCCCTCATTTCCCACAGTTCTTCCATTCTCTCTCTAGACATTTCTTCAAATTCTCTTTCTAGAACCCCTCTGAAGCATTTCCGGAGTTTCTGAGAGCTTTCTAGAGAGTTTTATAGCGTTTTTGAGTGATTTTGGCGCTGTAAAGAGGGAAGGGCTGCCAAAAAGCACCCTAATTTCCAAAGAATTAATAGAAAGCTTGCCTCGGAGGTTTCTATACTCTCTCTCTCTACTTTACCGCTTTAATTTTAATTATGCAAAAGAAACTAGGGTCATGTAGTCATAATTTTAAAATTCCGCAAAATAAAGGGTAAAAGCATATTTTCACTGGTTTATTTATTCAAAGTAGCTAGCCCATCATAGGGAACCCGAAAGGGGCGTCGTAAGGGAACTAACACTTCCCTTACACGTAACTAACTCCCTTACCCAACTCTGGTTCTAATGACCAAAGTTGGTTTTTCGAAAACCAACGCCTTTTAACTCCTTTTCCGATGTTTCCGGTAAAAACGTCGGTGGCGACTCCAAAAGAACCCTTCAAAAATCTAGTTCTTGGTTTAGCCCGGTTATCGGACAATCCAAGAACGCCCTTTCGAAAACCTCGCCCCTAGGTTCAGCCCGGTTATCGGACAACCTAAAGGCGTTGTAACCACACCAATAAAAACCCGAAAATTGGAAAGTTGGAACCATCGCGTCGCTCCGACCGCCTCGTTTTGACGGCGACGACAATGGAAACTCAAGAAACCATTCAAGAATACATTACAAGATTGATATCTCTCACAAACTTGATAAAATTGTGTGATGGAATTTTAAAATAACGAATGGTGGTCCATAAGGTGTTAAAGACTCTCGAAGTAGGATTCGATATAATTTTTGTCATGATCGAAGAATCCAAGAATTTGAATTTACTAAAATTGGAAGAATTACAGGGGATCATTGTAGGCTCATGAACAATGTTTGTGTGAGAAAGCATATGATAAATCTAGTTTAGAAAAACCCTTATTGGCTATGCAAAATCAGAAGAATGATGGTAATCGAGACAAATTCAACAAGAAAGGTCGAGGGAAAGTAGAAATAATGGAGGTTGACTGATAACACATGTTTTGTACACACATCTAAAGCTTTATTGTATAGTAAATGCACTTTTCATATGTTTTATTTCACTTATAAACTCATTTTTATTTTGTATTAATAAATTGGTTTTAATCTACATTTTTGCTCTAATTTTGTATTTTTAACTAATTTGAACCTTGCTTACTGTTTTCGCCATAAATTTTTTTACTGATATTATTTTTTACTAATTCAACTTTCACTGGATTCTACATTTTAAGGAATATGCAATGGATATATTATTTGCTATGTTTCAAATTCTTTGCTATTTTCTACAATTTTTAGAAGTTGAGCCAAATTTGCTGAAATTTTGTAAAGGACTTCATGCGAAATTGATTTTCATTTGTATTAGCTTATCTTTTGTAATTAAGCTTATGAACTTAAATAGAATCCATATTTAGGTCATGCTTATTTCATATTTGAGAGCTTTATATAGATTAAAAGTTCTCTAAATTCATATAAAGAAATCATTTGTTTAGTTTTTCGGTCTCCACATCTTCTCTTTTTCTCTTCTTCCACTACAACAAAAACATCAAATAGTGACCGAATTTTTGGTCACTAACTAAAACAATGAACGAAATAGTAACCAACTCAAATCAGTCACTCTTTCCTTGGTTGCTGATTTCAACGATCGATTCAGTGACCGATTCAGTGACTGATTCAATGACCGAATCAGTGAACGAATTAGTAACCGATTTAGTGACCAAATTAGTGACCGATTCAGTGACCAAATCAGTAACCAATTTTATGACCGATTGAATCAGTCACTATATTGGTTACTAATTTTATTTATTTAGTTTTTATTTTTAAAATAACGATAAACCTGATTAACGAATGCGAAATACATTATATATTATATTAAATATATCAAAATTACACTACCTGAGTGTTTCTGGTGGAAATTTGATCGATTTTCGATTTCTCAGAGACTTTGGTTCTAACCAAATTTCAACCACATAGATTCTTTTTACTTAGGCTAGCAAACGGTTTTCAATCAAAATATGTATGAGAATCGAAAATCTCATAGTATCAAAAAACGCTAACAACGCAACCTAGTGTGCAGATCGACAATCGAAAGTACTATTTTTGGTATTTTGTATTAAGAAACTCGAAGTAAAGAAAACAGTAAAAAGTATCGAATCGAAAAAGCAGTGCAGAATATTAAATTGAAGAGAAATGTAAAATGCGAAAACCTCAAATTGCATTAAATGTAAATGGCAAGGAATTGAAATTGCATAAATGTAAACAGCAGGAAATCGAAATTGCAGAAACGGTAAATGGCAAGTAATTTAAGTACAGAATCTTACATTGCATTGAAGGTAAATGATAAGAAATTGAAAGTACAGAAACTTAAATTGATGAATGTAAATTGCATGAACGTAAATTACCAGGGAAAGTAAAGAAAGCGATTAAGACAATCAACGATAATGGAAACCCAGAGCATTAGAAACTTCATGATGCGTCGTTCTCCTGTAGACTTTTCACTAGCATTTCTGTTCTCTCTGCCAATTCTCTCTTTCCTTCAATCTTCGCTCTATTTATAGAGCATCATTCAGGTAAGCTCCTAAGAGCAGTTAACAAAAATTGCTACCACGTTCCATGTGCACGTCCCTCGAAGTTTTACCTTAGTTCTACGATTTAGAAAACTGCTTCCACGTTCAATACGCGTTTTAACCATTCCTCAATTTATAACTTAGCCATAATTTCGATAGCCATGTAGGTTAAACTTTCCCTCGATCTCAATTTCAAATCTCGAGAACTTTGAATTGCTTTTGATTTCCCTTAACCTTAACATTACACTTGATTCTAATTTCTCGATTTTTCTTCAGCAATAGACATCAAGTCTTCTTCCTTCGATTCTTGATTCCAATTCTCGATTTATGTGTTCATATTGTTACGTGATCATCGAATGTCTTCCAACCATCTTTTCGATTTATCAATTTTTAAAACTAATCCTATGATCCTCGATCTTCTTTCCTCTGCTTTTCGATCCCTATATCGATTTTTTCACTAACAAAATGCCCCTTGGAAGAATATAAATATTTGTACCAATTTTATATTATTACAAAAAACAAATCCAGCCCTTAAATACTCCTAAAGCCCAAAAATAACTGTTTAGGGTTTAAGGTTTTTTAGGGTTTTTAGGGTTTCGCTGCTTTATGTCAAATATCAAATCACATCACCTTCCACTATCACAACGCGAACGCCACGTATTAATTACCCTCTTCTCATATTCGTCATTTCAAATACCCTAGTTGGCCTCTTTAAATACTCCAATCAATTTTGCACTTGTTTTTTACTAAAAACCTAACCCATCTTCTTTCTTCGTCACACATTTTCTCCGTCTTCACTCTTTCCACAACTGTAATGGCGACTTCCAAATCTTCCGAATTCCCCACCCCGCCACTTTTGTCGGTAACTTTGACTCTAATAGAGATAAATGGCAAAAAGTTTGCTCCAGTTCCCTTGTTGGAAGAAGCTTCACAGAAAATTGCCAAGACACAGGTACTTATCCCTTACGCAATTGATAACGTAGATTATGCATTTGGTGGTCCTATCCGCTATTGTGGTGGATCGTTTTCCTCTTCTATCTGTCTTCCTTCAGAGAGTAAAACCCCTATTCGTAAATCCGAGGTACGGATTGATTTTTCAAATGTTGTTTCGAAAGTATATCGAACGGGCCCTCCCCATAAAAAGCCCTTATACATCAGATGGTTTGAT
This sequence comes from Sphenostylis stenocarpa, assembly GCA_963425845.1. Classification (NCBI taxonomy): domain Eukaryota; kingdom Viridiplantae; phylum Streptophyta; class Magnoliopsida; order Fabales; family Fabaceae; genus Sphenostylis; species Sphenostylis stenocarpa. The sequence goes on from OY731408.1 coordinate 28,153,395, forward strand.
AGAGTAAAGACTAAGTTTGGGAATCACTGGAGAGATGTAGGGATTTTCAATTTTCTACACCTATCTCGATGCGATCTATCATTTCTAGATATGTCTATGTTTTTATCCGCGGTCAATTTATGGAATAAAGATTTACACGCGATGGAGCTTCCCTGTGGTCCCCTTTCCCCCACTCTTTTTGAGGTCGCTGCAATTACCGGATTAAATCCCATAGGGGAAAAATATTTTAAGAGTGCTTTCCTTTCAGACGAATCTCTCAAAACAAAAATCGATTAGGATTCGAAGGCCTATGGACACTTCATCAAAAAACATTTTAGTGATGACCAATCGGTAACCGTTTCTGATGAAGAACATGTTGCTTTTCTGGTATATTGGCTTTGCACCCATGTATTTTGCCCTCGATCCATCAAAATCTCATCCCATTTTTATAATCTTGCCTACCTCCTCCACAGTAGTCGATCCCGAGTTTGTTTGGCGAAACTTTTACTGGCTCATGTTTATACCACTTTCGATGAGGCTGTCGATATTCTGAATACACAAAGACCCTCAGGAAATTTCTCAGGTCCTATATGGTTCATTCAATTATGGCTCACTTTGATTTTTGAAAGTATCATTCCCCCACCATCCAAAGTTTCCCCAAGTTTAAATTTAGAAGGTGCTCGATTATCGTCTCGACATTCTCATCAAAAATCCTCCAATGAGGCTAGTTATCAAACCTATCTGAAATTTTTGTTAACTCGATTTCATTTTGATTCATGTCTGGCCCCTTTTACCGCATACCATGGAAAAGTAAGTGATAGACTTCGAGGGCCAACCTGGTTTAAATCAAAATTCCCAGCTCTTACTCCAGGGTTACAATCGGAACTAGTAGATGTATGGAGTAACTATTTGACCCAAGACGTTCTTGTATCGGGCTTCAATCGAAGGATATCCAACTTGTCATCTATTACCCTCAACTTTTTTCACGGCAGTTCGGTTTAAGTCAAGCTTTACCTTTTTTCAATCTCGATAGTTCCCTAAAGTCCAAGTTAAATGAATCGAATGTAGGGCAGGAACTTGCCAAACTATTACCACAAAGCCCGCTGCATTTCTACCCTTATGCTTTTGAATCGAATTACTTGTCTACTCTTGGTTTTTCTCAATGGTGGAACGATTGGTTTTCACGCATTCATTCTGACTTTGATATCGTCCAATTGAAATTGACTGCACATCCTTCTCTCATGTTGCAGGATAAATCGAAGGCCAAGAAAGGTACATACTCTCATTATCTTCAAATATCTCGATTTGAAAACTTTTATCGAGAATGCTACAACCCTCTTAAATTAGAAGAAACATTTTACAATGTTGTTATATCCCTAGCTAATAAAATAGACACCAACAGATCGAACCACAAAATAATCAATCCTCGAGGAAAAACCCTGTTTGAAATGTATTGTCCCAACCATCTTCCCACTTTCCCTACAACCCCTTTTGGAATCGCCAAACCTTTAACTCATCCTAAATGAGTTCGAGAGTTGAGATCCTTGAAAGAAACTATTCCACCAAAACCCAAGAACAAGGAAATCTCGATATCGAAATTGTCCTACTTCTCTTACCTAAACCTTCCTCAACATCTTCTTCCTCCCTGGCTTGTCCATATCGATCGAGTCAAGATTTTAACTCCATCACCTTTTGGTGAGATTTTATTGCCTCTTTTAGAAATATTTTTAATTTTCTTAAAATTGTAATCTAACTGTTTTTCTTTCTCGACAGTTTCGAAGCCTCATAAAGTCACCATCTCTGAGAAAGACTGGGAGTCTTCTGATGAATCGGACTCGTCTGCTCCAAAAAAAAAAAAAAAAACACTCAGCTACAATTTCCTCATCTTCAAGAAAATCGAAGGTTTCTTTTCGATTCCCTATTATCTTGTTTATTTGATTTCCTTTTCTATAGCTGATTCACTTCTCATTGTTTTCAGAAACAAAAATCCAAAAAGAGTCCTCGAACCGCTCAACCTATCATAAATCTGTTATCGACGGACTCTAACACGGTCAGCAAAGCAGGTCAAACAACACAGACAACACAGACTCATTCAAGTCATGTAAGTTCCCCTCTTTTCATATATATATTGTATATCTAAAATTCGAGAAGGTTTATAACATGATTCCAAATTTTGATATTTCAGGACCATCCATCAGCTATGGTGTCGACGAATGTCGAATCTTTGGTTCAGTCAACAATACCAATTTTAGAGGTAAAGTTTAAAAATCCTGTTTTTCTCGACTCATTTTACATGTTTCCCTTCTCTAACCTATATTTTGAACCGCAACATCCCGAGGATGTACAAAACCCTTCCCCCGCACCAACGCACATCGACCCACCTTCTCCTTTTGGTAAAAATTTCTTCCTTACTGCCTATTTTTACCTTATCTCTATTAGGATTTTAAATTCATTTTCTCGAACAAACTCATTTCCCTTTCAGATAATATTGTAAATATCCCCATAGTCCAAATCCAAGATTCTCCTTCACCATCCGCTGCAGAACAACCAAATTCTCCTCCTTTCGAGGTTCCATCTGTCGAACTGATTTCATCGACATTGCCTGAAATAAGTGATCCTACCCCAGAAGATTTATCAGAATATCGAACTACCATTGAAGAAGATCCATTCTCAATTCTCGATTTTCTGTTATCTGAAGACATCACTCCTTCAAACCATTCATCTAAACCACCCTCGACGTCGACTGAAGAAGCAAACAAATTGATACAACAATTTAGGTCTTTCTTCTATTCTTCACCTCTCGAGGTCTTGGTGGAATCGTGCGAGAAAAAATAACTTTTCCAAGAAATTCTTACTGCTATAGAGGCATTCCCTGATGACACACTTCCAAAGAGTTTCGACGCTGAAGTCGCAGCGGCCACCGATTTATTTAAAAAAGCTTACTCTGCAAGGAAGAAAAAACAATCTATAGCGACCGAGTTGGCTACAATTTCTACCTTCCAAACTGAGAAATCGAACTTGTTGAAAACTCAAAAGCTTAATCTTGAAGAGGCGTTGAAAGCACAGTCTTTGGTTAGAGGTGAAATCGAAGAATTAGAGAAAAGACTTCAACAACTCAAAGCACAAGATGATTTCCTCACAACAGAAGTGAATTCGATCAAATATTCTGCAAAAGAAGTAGCACTTTCTCTGGGACAAAGCATGGAGCGCAAACGGAAAGTGATTGTCGAAGAAAAATCGAACCTCTCTTCTTGGATTCAATTGTTAATAGACTTTGATCAACTCAAATCTCAATATCAACTTTTGTAGAATATCATATTTGAATTAATTCTGAATGCTTATTTCCCTTATTCGAGGTTTATATTCTTTCAAGTAATTTTCGTTTATTGACAAGACTTTCTCTTTATTATGCCAATCAACAATCGAATAAGCATTACTCGATAACACTTTAACAACTTCAAAAGGCCCTTCCCAATTCGGCGACCATTTATCATAACTTTTACATTTCTTATCCATCGACAAAATCGTTTTCCAAACTAAGTTACCTTCGCTAAATATTTTCTGTCGAACTCTCTTATTATAAACTCGAGCAATTTGATTCTTTTGTAGAATAATATTATTCAACACTTGCAATCTTATTTCATCGAGTTCATTTAATTCATCATACATCAAGTTCCAATAATCACAGCTGGGTAAATCATTTTATTTTTGTATTCGAGTTGACTCATTTCGATGGGTAAAACTGCATCATGCTCATATACTAACTTATATGGAGTATTCTGCAAGGAATCTTTCGGCGAATTTCGATAGGCCCACAGAATTTGTATTAACGTTTCATGCCAGGTTTTTGGTTTACTATCGACATGTTTCTTTATTAAACCAATAATTACTTTATTAATTGTTTCGACCTGCCCATTAGCCTGAGCATAATATGGAGTTGATGCTAATAACTGAATATTTCTCGATTCAGCATATTTAACCATCTTCTTACCAGTAAAAATTGTCCCTCTATCAGTGGTAATAGACTGTGGTATCCCGAATCGATAAACAATGTATTCTTCAATAAAATCAATTACATCTTGTTGATCGACATCTTTTAACGGAATTGCTTCTACCCATTTTTAAAAATAATCGACAGCTACGATTATACATCTATGTCCTTTCGATGACTGTGGAAAAATTTGTCCAATTAAATCGATGGCCCAACCTCTGAAAGGTCATGGTTTGATAATCGAATGTAGTTCGCTAGCGGGAACTTGTTGTATAGGACTAAACTTTTGACATTCTTCACAGGACTTAGCATACTCGATACAATCTTTTAAAATCGAAGGTCAGTAATAACCTTGTCGAGTTAACATCCATCTCATCTTCTGGCCTATCATATGGGCACCACATATTCCATAATGTACTTCTGCCATTGCTAAATAAGCATCGTCATTCCCTAAACATCTAAGCAATACTCCATCGATACCTCTCATATACAATTCATCATTCAACAAAACATATTTTACTACTCGATATTTAATTTTCTTATCGATTCTCCCGTTTGGATTTTGCAAATAGTCTATAATCGATTTTCTCCAATCTTGATCATCTAAGTCATTAATTTGTAAAATTTCATTTTCTTGGGGTAATTTCTCTTTAATTTGAATCATTTTTTGTAAATTTTCCAGAGATATCTTATACTTAGATTCTATTTGCGCTAAATCATTGGCTTCTCGATTGAACTCTCAGGGAACATATTTGAATATTATGTCATCGAACATTCTGCTCAACGTAATTACTTTTTCTAGATATCTGAACAAATTCATGTTGATACATTTATACTCTTTTCGTACTTGTTTGATCACTAATTGTGAATCACCTCTTACAATTACATGTTGAGCTTTTAACTTAATCAAAGTCTCGAGACCTGTAATCAAAGTTTCATACTCAGCTTCATTATTCGAACAAGTGGGCTTAATTTCAAATAATAACTTAGTCGGGATATTATTCGGTGAAATGATAAGAATTCCTACTCCTGATTTGTCCGATGTACTCGATCCATCGAAATACATTATCCATTTACTTATTTCAATAAATAAATTATCAATTGAGTCAATTGTATGGTCTGCCATAAAATCAGCGATAATTTGACCTTTTACCAATTTCAAAGACTCGAATGATAATGAAAATTCTATCAAAGCTAACACCCACTTTCCTATTCGATTATGCATAATAGGTTTCGTCAAAAGAAATTTCAAAATATTATTTCTGGAGTAAATCATCACATCATGAGGTTTCATTACATATTTGAGTTTCGTACAAGAGAAATACAAACACAACCCTAACTTTTCGATATCATTGTATCGAGATTCAGTATCATTTAAGATTCTACTTAGATAATAAACAACACATTTCACATCATTCTTATCCTCCTGTGCTAGTAGACTGGCTATAGTTCGATCTGATGTTGATACATATAACTTTAATGGCTTGTTCCTCATTACTAGTATCAAAATCGGAGGATTCGTCAACAACAATTTGATCTACTCAAAGGCTTCCTAATGTTCCTCCTTCCATTTGAAATCTGCTTCCTTTTTCAACTTTAACAAAGATGAAAAAACATAAGTCTTACCAGCCAAGTTAGAAATAAATCGTCTTAAATAATTTATCTTTCCCAAAAATGATTTTAACTGCTTTTTATTCTTTGTAGCAGAAGTATCTAATATAGTTTTTGCTTTATTCTTATCAATCTCGATCCCTTTTTCATGTACTATGAATCCTAAAAATTCACCAGCAGACACACCAAAGGCACATTTCAAGGGATTCATTTTTAATCCGTATTTCCTCATTCTTTCAAAAGATTTTCTCAAATTATCTAAATGTTTATGTGTTTCCTTCGATGCTACAACAATATCATCTATGTAAACCTGCATAAAATCATTGATCAAATCATGAAAAATTAAATTCATTGCTCTTTGATATGTTGCCCCGGCGTTTTTCAATCCAAATGGCACCACTATCCATTCATAAGTACCTAATGCCCCCGGGCATCGAAAAGCTGTTTTAGCTATATCATTCTGGTAAACAAAAATTTGATTATATCCTGAATAACCATCTAAAAGACTTAACATTTCATTACCAGCTACTGCATCTATTAGCATATCGGCTATTGGCATAGGATATTCGTCTTTAGGAGTTACTAAATTTAAATCTCGATAATCAATGCATACTCTCATTTTACCCTTCTTTTTAATAACTGGAACAATATTAGAAATCCAATCGACATACCTGGCAGTCCTGATGAACTTTGCTCTAAGAAGTCTCTCGATCTCTTCTTTAATCTTACCCATCACCTCAGGTGCAAATCTCCTCGGAGCTTGTTTTACTGGCTTCCTGCCTTCTATGATAGGTAATCTATGCTCGACTAAACTTCGATCCAACCCAGGCATTTCTTCATAATCCCAAGAAAAGCAGTCTTTATACTCTTCTAGTAATGAAATCATATCTTTTTTCATTTCTTTCTCGAGATACCTGCTAACATAAGTAGGTTTTCTGTCCTCTATACTTCCCAAGTTGATCTCTTCTAACAGATCTTGGGCCTCGACTTTTTTGTGATTCGATGTGATGGATCTTTCAAAACCTAAAGGAGAATTATCATAAATGCAATCGAGTATAACTTTGCTACTACTGTCGAGTTAATCGATTTATTTATTGTTATCCTAGTACTACTACTCTCTTAGCCCTCTTTCTTTTCATCTTCATACCTTCTTAATCGAGCCAAGAATTCCTCATAATCTTTATTCATCTTCACCGGCCACTTCGAGGCTGGCCCCCTCTTTAATCATGACAAACCCTCTTTTCTCATTCATTTCCAGGAAACGCTCCTCGTGCATTTTTGAATTAAAGTCTCCGACAGTCTCGAAGGTGAATGGTTGAGTGAGCGCCAAATTTTGTAGTGACCGACCAGCCTGAGACACAAATGTCACGAACTCATGCTGGTCTCCTTGAATTATTTCGAGATGTCCATCTCGATTCCACATAAACAGCTTCTGATGAGCCGTGGAAGGTACAACTCCAACTCCATGAATCCACTCCCTGCCAAGAACCGCATTAAAGTTGGCATGTGATTAGACAACTACAAAAACAGTGAGCCTCGAATAAGTACCCACTTTCACGTCTAAGGCAATCATGCCTTCTGAGCTCAACGATTTCCCACTGAAATTAGAAATCATGATATTATGCCTGACTAAGTCTTTCAATTCGATACCAAACCTCTTCAGCATAGTAATTGGCAATATGTTCACCGATGCACCACCATCCACAAGGACCTTATTCACCTTCTGTCCTTGAATTTCGATGTTCAGCAATAAGGGCTTCAAATGAAACCTCATTTCCTCGGATGGAGGATCGATAAAAGTAGCATCTCTATGGGGCAATTCGCATGACGCTTTTGTCACCCATGTCACTTTCGGTCTCATTTCTTCGGAATAGAAATCATCATCTCGATTGACGTCACTTTGCTCTTGAAACTCTTCGTACTCACTAACATACTCTGCGGGTAGTATCGATATTACTCCGATCTAATGTTCATCCCAACTATCTTCATTCTTGCCATCGACAAAGTCTCTTACATACTGACCCCTAATTGGTATATTACTTTCTTCAAAGTTCTTATAATTATTGATCCTTCCCCAGTAAGGGATCCTTCTTCCTCTCCTCCAAGGCCTTCCTCGAAATCTCCTTTGGAATGTAGGGATTCTAGTATTTGATCCTTCATCATATGAAAGTCTATCGAAAACATCATTATTTTGAAGTTTACCTCTTCCTCCTCGAGGAGAATACATTTCTTTCCTAACCCATCGCTTTTGATTTCTACTAGAACCAGAACCAACAGATTGTTGCTGATTCCGCCCCACCGTTGTCTGGGTTGTTTGATCCTCTTTAACATTGCAACTTTTATATTGTTCCTCTATTTTCTTGATCTGTCTTGCCCTGAAGGTTTTAGCAGCTGATCTGTCAAACACCGTGCTGCATCGTGGACATAATGTCACGCCTTCGTCCTTCTCTTTCTTTCTGGTTAAAAATTCAACGAGGAAATCTTCTACTCGAGGATAGATCTCTCTCTCGAATTCTTTCTCGAACTCGCTTAGGTCAAACTTTATGTCTTCTTCTGACATGTCCATTTTGACATGTCTAGGATCAATGTCTTCAGTAACATCAACCATACCTATAAAGGTTGAATTTATCAATCGGACATCTTTAGTAATGTCCGCCTGGGATTCGACATACCCTACTTGAACTTCAAATGGACTCATATCCACTTTCATTGACATCTCCTCGAACTTCATTCTTCCTTGGTCGATCGCATCTTGGATCGTGTTCCTGAAAAGTATACAATTATTAGTCCAGTGCCCATAAATATTATGAAATTTGCAATATTTTCGACCATTTCTTTGATCTGGAGAAGGTAATTTATGATCATCGCTCAACTTAATCTGTTTATCTTTCAATAAAATATCTAACATTTTATCTGCTTTTGTTACATCGAAAATATATGTGCGATTTTCCATTTTGTCTTTTACTTCATTTTTCTGTAGCAATTTACAAATATATGGAGCTCCTACTTTGAGCTCTGCTATATTTACTTTCTCATCGACAGACTCTTCAATTTCTACTTCTGTCCTGGGATTCTCCTCATATACGTCATTTATATACGTTACACTATCTTTCTTCATAGGTTTTTCAAATTTCTTGTACCTTTTTTTCTCATATTCGATTTGTTCCACTCTTCTCACTTTATCGGCTAGCTGAGCCATGTCATTCAATGGTAAATTAACCAACTTCTTCCTAATCAAGAATTCTAAACCTGCAGAAGTCATTCTGACTAATTCAAATTCAGGAATTTGAGTAAAACATCTCCACTTCATTTGTCTAAATCTATTCAAATAATCATCTACACTTTCATGATTATATCTCTTTATATTCATTAAGTCGATAAGACTTACTTGAGTCTCCCCCCTAAAGAATTGCTCATGAAAATTTCTTTCCAGTTGCAACCAATTATATATCGAATTAGGTGGCAACGAAGTAAACCAAGTGAAAGCATTCTTTGTTAATGAACTAGGGAAGTATATCTTTTTTAATTCCTCACTCATCGCTATATTTGCACATTCGATTTGATATCACGTCACATGCTCGATAGTGGATTCACCAATTTCTCCAGCAAATTTGGTGAATTTGGGTATTTTGTATCCTCGAGGTAATTCTGTCTCGAGAATCGTATTTGGAAAAGGAGAAACAAAGTACGGTTGGTTGGGTGGTCTTAATTCCACTCCTTGGGGATTCATCCTTTGTCCCAGCATATGATTGTACTGCATGTTATTCTGATTGTACATATTTTGAAATCCCCCATTTAAATTTCCGCAAGCATCATTCCTCACATGCTGATATTCATTCCCCACATGCTGATATTGATCAACATTTCGATTTCTCCTTAATAAATAAAGGGGATTGATATTAACGTTTTGGTTATTATTCTGATTGGCATTATTTTCGACCCTCGTTTGTCGAGGTATTGTCAATGCATCCCCGATACGTGTCATTTGATCTGCTAATATCTCAAAACTATTGGTAGTGTTTTGAACTAATGGGTTTAATACTGTAGTCAACTGTTGTGACAACATATTAACCATCTCGAAATTGCTTTTATCCATTTGTTGCCGAATCACTCCTAATGAGTTGCTGGAAATTCCAGTACTAGCATTTTCGATAGCCTCGAAATTGGATCGATGATAATCTCTATCGAATGCATATCTCCCGTGATCCAGATTTGCTCTGTGATCTAGGTTTGATGTTGGAGACGTCTGTTGTGTTCCTAAACTTTGTGCATTCCCTGGATTCTGAGGTGTTACTAAATTTTGGGACACACCTAAATTCAAGGATACTCCAAAATTTTGAGGCATACCTAAGGTTTGAAACATTCCTAAGTTTTGGGGCATTCCTAGGTTAAATCTCGTACTTCGTTGTATTGAAGAAGTACCAGCCTCATTCATATTATTAAACGAAAAATTAGGCGGCCTTACACTCATATGCGGACCTGCATATGTTGTTACGGGGTTTCCCGTGGTTTGCATATTATTTGACATTACAGTACTAGACCCTAACTGAGTATTTGCTAATGTCCCAGGGCTTTGTTCAGTATTCACAGGCATCGACGCACTCACAGTTGTCGATATTACAGGCATATTTTCATTGTGAACTTGCCCCCCAATGTTTGGTGGATTTGGAGTATTTGGAATCTAATTGTTATTCTGACTATTCGGTGGATTTTGACTCATTCTTACTACTCGTCCACTCCTTAATCTCATACACTTTCGAACTAGCCAATTTTTTGTGTTTTTGACACAACGTGTACCCTACTTGGCGCGCCAATTTGTTTCTGGTGGAAATTTGATCGATTTCGATTTCTCGGAGACTTTGGTTCTACCCAAATTTCAACCATGTAGATTCTTTTTACTTAGGTTAGCAAACGGTTTTCAATCAAAATATGTATGAAAATCGAAAATCTCATAGTATCAAAAAACGCTAACAACGCAACCTAGTGTGCAGATTGACAATCGAAAGTACTTTTTTTGGTATTTTGTATTAAGAAACTTGAAGTAAAGAAAACAGTAAAAAGTATCAAATCGAAAAAGAAGTGCAGAATATTAAATTGCAGAGAAATGTAAAATGCGGAAACCTCAAATTGCATTAAATGTAAATGGCAAGGAATTGAAATTGCAGAAATGTAAATAACAGGAAATCGAAATTGCAGAAACGATAAATGGCAAGTAATTTAAGTACATAATCTTACATTGCATTGAAGGTAAATGACAAGAAATTGAAAGTACAGAAACTTAAATTGATGAATGTAAATTGCATGAACGTAAATTACCAGGGAAAGTAAAGAAAGCGATAAAGACAATCAACGATAATGGAAACCCAGAGCATTAGAAACTTCATGATGCGTCGTTCTCCTGTAGACTTTTCACTAGCATTTTTGTTCTCTCTGCCAATTCCCCCTTTCCTTCAATCTTCGCTCTATTTATAGAGCATCCTTCAGGTAACCTCTTAAGAGCAGTTAACAAAAACTGCTACTATGTTCCATGTGCACGTCCCTCGAAGTTTTACCTTAGTTCTACGGTTTAGAAAACTGCTTCCACGTTCCATACACGTTTTAACCGTTCCTCAATTTATAACTTAGCCATAATTTCGATAGCCATGTAGGTTAACCTTTCCCTCGATCTCGATTTCAAATCTCGAGAACTTTGAATTGCTTTTGATTTCCCTTAACCTTAACATTACACTTAATTCTAATTTCTCGATTTTTCTTCAGCGATAGACATCAAGTCTTCTTCCTTCGATTCTCGATTCCAATTCTCGATTTATGTGTTCATACTGTTACGTGATCATCGAATGTCTTCCAACCATCTTTTCGATTTATCAATTTTTTTAACTAATCATATGATCCTCGATTTTCTTTCCTCCGCTTTTCGATCCCTATATCGATTTTTTCATTAACACTGAGATAACCATCAAAATAATACCACAATTTTTGTTCTACATAAATTCATTATTGATAGATTAAATATTTTCTTACATATTAAAAATTCAATCTAAAAATAAGTAGAATAAACTAAAAAGTAAGTTAATTCTGGAGATGTCAGAAACTAACAAAACAAATACAATATATAATTCTAGAGATGTCAGAAACTAACAAAACAAATATAATATATAAAATAGAAGTATCAGTTCAGAATTTAGGAAGTTGAACATCTATCTTCTCCATCAAGAGGGGTAGCATTTTATCATTTTTCTGAATTTGTCTCTCATTGGTTAACATTCTTCCACGGAGATCATCCCTTTTAGTCTCAACTTCACGTAACTTGTGTTTTAATTGTTCAATCTCCTCTCTCATAAGTCTGGACAGGTGATAAAGTAGAGCCCTAACAAAGATTGTTAATCAAGTTCTTTAGAATTGTTAATAGTAAAATTGTTTACTTTTAATTCTAATTAATAATAAAATTGTTAATAAATAAATATTGACAATTTTAATCTACACATAATACATTATATAATTATCAATGCATAATAAATCTTGAAATAGTTATATTGTTACATTTTAAAATTGATGAATTTTATTGAAAAAGGATCAAATTAAATAAAAATAAATTAATAATATCTCCAAAAAGTAATTAAATCTTACAAAAATGGTCTCTTATAACTTATACACAACCTTCTTCTAGTCACAAGTGTATTATTAAGTATTGATAAGAAAAAACATTATTAAAAATATGGTATTGTGTTATTATAGCTAAGAATAAAAATATTAAAAAAAAGTGAATTTAATTAATTATTTTTTAAATGAACTTTTGATAAGGAGTGCAACTAGGCATTGAATAAAAGTTAGATACATATCCTATGATACAACACAATAATAAAAATATAAGTAAAAATTATTTAACATGATAAAAAGTATAAAATAATTTAACAACTATAATGAAACAATTAGATGCTGAATATTATAAGTAATGAAATAATTTAACTATAAATAATTTATATATAATTATAATTATACGTACGGTTTTGTTTAACACACCAAATCAGATAATATTTAAAATATATGATATAAATTAGGGGTGGAGGTCGAGGGTGGCTCTCGAGGTGGTCACGCGATGGCTTTGGGGTATGAAAAACAGAAGGTGCTTGGCCAAATGTGAAGTTAGGGGATGCTGAGATGTAGCTACTTGAATCAGGGAGAGGGGTTTGGCTCGGGATGGAGAAGAAATGGGTGAGGGCGCAGAGGACAGTGGTGGGGTGCGCGGGTTGAGCTAGGAAGTGAGGTGAGGCAAAATGCAGGGAAAAAGAGAGGGTTCTTCTCGTAGGTGAGTGGCTGGGAATGATAAATAGAGGTGAGGAGTAGGGTTGAAGGAGATGGTGAGAGCTGAGGATGGAGGCTGCGGCGGAGAGAAAATGAGGGCTAGGGTTGCTAGGCTGAAAAATGGGAGTGGGGTTGTATGTGCGGACTCCAAATGCAAGAAGAAACCAAACTAGTGAGGACTCCAAATTCTATAATTTTATATTATTATTATTATTATAAATTTAATTATCTAATAACTAAAATTTTATTTGAAACCATTATTTTTTTTATCTTTTTAACTCTTTTTTTTCATATTTTAAGAATAAATATTGTTATTCATTATTATTATTTTATTTTTATCTATCGAACAAAATTGAGTGCTAAAGGTGAAGAGAATGGGTTAATTAGAAACGGGATGGGTGTTAACTAAAGCCCAAAAAGTAAAAAATAAAAATATAATTAAATAAAAGAAAAATGTATACTTTTAAATTTTTATTTTCAAATATTAGTTCTTTCATGAAATTAATTTTAATTAAAATAATTAAAGTAATATATATATATAAATTTATTTATTTATTTATTTTTAATTTATTAATATTATCAAATTTTAGCTTCATAATTAAAAAAATTACCAATAATTTAAATTTTATTAATTCTATAATTTTATATAAATATTACTATAAATTTAATTCTCCCGATAATATTAACACATTTATTAAATTAAAATTCTTTACTTTAATTAATTATTTTAAAATTTTTTAACAATAACGATAAAAACTTAAAATTAATTTCTAACTAAATCTTCACATGTTAATACTATATTATATTATTATGTTTAATTAAATTTTAAAATAAGTTCACTTAATATTTACACTTTTATATAGAAATGACTAATATAAACTTAAAATATTTATCCAATTATTCAAGATATTAATATAAATTTTAAATATCAATTCAAGTAATTAAAATAATTTTAATTTTTTTATAAATACATTGAAATACATTTTTATTAACATACAGTAATATATATATATATATATATATATATATATATATAAAAGAGACTAAATTAATAATTAATTTAATGATTGATTCAATAATCAAATCGATGACCGAAGATTATATATGTAAAAGAGACTAAATTAATAATTAATTTAATGATTGATTCAAATATTGAATCGATGACCGAATCGATGACTGATTCGGTGACTAATTTAATAATCAATTTTAATTTTTTTATTCACATACTAAATTAAAAAATAAAATCAAATAATTATATTACTAAATTATTTAATAAGTTCGTAAACTATTTTTTTACATTTTTATAATGTTATTAAAAAATTTATCAATTATTTTAAATTATTAAGTAGATTTATATTTAATATATTATTAAAATATTTTAAAAAAATATTTATATAAATGAAAAATAGTCATCAATTTATAGATTTTTTGTTTAGTTACTAAAATTTTAGGTCACTAAACCAGCTTACTAAATATAAAAAGAGAAATCGATTCATCGATTCGATTACTATCGATGAATCGAATTTTTCGATCACTATTAACCATTTTTCTAGTAGTGACTCGAATCGAGACTCGATTCGATGACTAAATCAGATGACCGATTTTCGTGACTCAAATTTTAATCACTAAATCAGTCACTAAATATAAAAAGGGAAATCAGTCACTAATTCGAGTTACCATCGATGATCGAATTTTTCGATCACTATTAACCATTTTTCTAGTAGTGTTATATATTTCATTTTTTACTATTCCTATTCTTCTCCTTTTCTAGCCTGAATTGGTTCAGAGTTTTTCTTCAATGGAAAACTAAATCTTGAGGATTAATTCATGAAATCATGATCAAACAACCTAAATTGAGTTTTGCGTCGATCGCTTCTTGCTCCAAGTTTATTCTTCTATTTTTTAATCTCCGTTTTGCATCTTGAGATTTCAATTTGTAAAGCTATTTTTAGAATTCAAATTAGGAATCGATTGAATCCTGATTTTATAATTAGATATGGATTATATTGAATGATATTGACATATAATTTGTATAATCAGTTTAATTGATTAAAATAAATTAGTTAATTGCTCAAACTTGGATTAAGATCTTTATAGAACTATGATAAGAGGATTGTTTGATTGAAAATTCATGGATTGATCTATTTTCTTCTTTTGATTTAAGTTTCTACCTTTTTGTTTTCAAATTTTTTTATAGTTCTTGTTTTACATTTTCAAACCCCCAAATTTTAACTTTTACGGAATAAATATTAAGTAGTGAATACATTTTAATGTGTCATTAAGAATAATGACTTAGGTATGCACTATATAATACAAAATCATTTGAGCAAACTTCGTATCTTTGATTTCATGGACGATAGTGAATATCATCGAGGTTTAGAAAATTTAGAAAGAAGGGGACAATATGAGAATTTCTCACAATCGAGAGGGGACAGGGGCAGAAATTCATAATGGAGAGATGGTCGATATGTTTATGGTGGTGATAAAAGTAATGTATAGGGCTATAATTGCAACAAATATGATCATTATGTAACTGACTGTTTGAGTAAAGGTTCGAAAGAAGAAGTGAATGTGGCGCAAAAAAAAGAGAGTTTGAGGATGAAGCTATGGTTATGGTGACCACAACAAAATCAGAGAAAACATATGGAGAATCTTGGTATTTGGATACAAAATTTTCAAATCATATGTCATTTCAGAAGAGTTGGTTTATCGAGTTGGATTAAAAAGATTAAAACTAAGGTGATGTTTTATAGATAATTCTACAATAAATTGTGAAGGAACAAGAAAAATGTTGATTAGAATAAGAGACGAGAAATTTGCATTAGTTAAGTGTTTTATATTCCAGCCATGAAGCACAACCTATTGAGTGTCAGCCAAATTCTGTAAAAATATCATTTAATCGATTTGATATTAAAGGAGCAAATATTGAGAAATCTCCATAAAAATAGAACACTAATTGAGAATTCTCTAAACAACAACTGAAAGCAGAGGGGGATATTGATGACAATGTGAAACATGTTTCTACATTCCCAAGAGATGATTTTGATGATGATTCAAGTCAACAATATTCAAGACTCAAGCAACTCCAAGATATGATTAGTCAACAACATTCAAGATTCAAGCAAGCCTAAGATGATTCCTGAAGACTAAATAGAGTCTTAGAATACTGGATATGGAGGTACAAGTTGATGAAGTGGTATTATGCATAATCCTACAAAGTATAAGTGTGATAAAATTTCGTAACATGACATTTTTCATTGTCATAATCAATTATGATGCATTAGAAATGGAAAAACGATTTTCTCTTTGTCATACTCAATTATATTGGTAGCATAATCGATTATGGCAGTTCAAATTTGAAAAATATATCCATTTTGAAGAATAAATATTTTTGAAAACATCCTGATTTTTCTCTACGAAAATATTAATGACCAACAACTATTTTTTGATGTTATTTTCCTCTTTAAATGATTTTTGATGAAAAATAAAAAATACACAATTACAGAATTCGAAAAATATAATTTTACATTCATTCAGTTTTAAGAAAAGAATTATGAGCAAGACAACAAAGATATTTTACACCTTCTGAGAAAACCCTATTCTCTACTGTCTTCTGCACTTTCATTATTAATCACACTTGTTCTTGGAAGTTGGCATTCTATAGGCTTCTACAATTTGTTGTCTCCATTACCCAGGTGTGATTGTTCTTATTTTATTGCCTTAATCCTTTGTGGGTTTAGGTGATTGTTGTTATTCTATTGTCTTAATCCTTTTTTCTAGGGCTTAGGAAGTTGATGTTAAATTCTTTGTTTAAGGTTTAAGTGGTTGTTGTTATTCTGTTATATTTCTTTTAGTTTCCTGTGTCGAAATTGTTCATCCCTTTTATTTGTTCAGGGAGGTTTTCATCTTTAGTGAGATTCTAAGGAGGTGTTTTCATCCCTTTGATTTTTTCGGGGAGGTGTTCATCCCTAGTGTGATTCTAGGGAGGTGTTCATCCTTTATGTGTTGGTTGCAAAGGAGGTGTTTTTCATCCTTTGATTTGTTCAGAGGAGGTGTTCATCCCTAGTGGGATTCTAGGGAGGTGTTCATCCTTAGTGGGTTTCTTAGCAGGTGATTGTCTTTTTAATTAGTTTACTTTTTACTCATTCATTTGCTAAATTGATTGTAATTTGGAATTTTAAAGATAGTGAATTGGGAGTCACTCTTGTGATTAAAGTTAACTAGGAACTGGATGTAGGATTGGCTATACCCGAACCAATATAAATTACTGATTGTTCTACTCATGCCTTTATCTCTTTAACAACACCACATGCTACATCTCCACGCTTGAATCTTTCCCTTTATCTATTTGATTATATCGCTTCCACTTTATTTATATTTTATCTGATAATTAAAATTGAATTAATAAATTATTGGACATCTTAAAATAAATTTTTAATTTGGCATTTGTTTTAATTTATGCATCTATTCACCCCCCCTCTAGATATCATTTGTCTAACAACAACAAATTCTTTAGAGTTAATATTTCACTATCGAATCATATGTGTTTTCCAGTTATAGTTTTCGATGTCGACTGATTATGACATTTGAGATATGGTCACCTAGATTTTGATAGCTTGAGTCAACTAGCAGGGAAGGAGATGATGGCAGGATTATCTCAAATTCAAAAGAGTGAAGTTATTTGCGAAAGATACATGATTGAAAAATAAGCAAGAAATTCCTTCAAGGTGAACATCGAAGTCAATATTAAAGGAGTGTATGAAATAATTTACACAGATGTGTGTGGACCTTTTAATGTACCCTCACTTGGTGGAAAGAGGTATGTTGTTATATTTATCGATGAACTACCTTTTGATTATTTTATCGAGTTCAAGAACTTTGTCAAGAAAGAAAGTTACAAAGTTATTAAAATTTTGAGATCAGACAAAAGTGATTAGTATGATAATGGTGAATTTGTATCATTCTGTAAGAAAAAGGCGTTATATATAAAAGTGTAACCTCATATACACCACAACATAATGGTGTTGCTACAAGGAGAAATCAAATTACTCTTAACATGGTCAGAAGTATGTTCAAGGGGAAAAATATGCCAAATTTCTTTTGGGGTGAAGCAGTTGCTACTGCAACTCCTATTCTGAATTGATGTCTAACAAAAAGAATTAAGGAGAAGACACTAGAAGATGTTTGGTAAGAGAAAAATCCTTGTAAAGACTTTGACGGTATTTGGTTCGATTTCTTGGAGACATGTTCCCAATGAAAGAAGAAAGCTCGATGACAAAAGTGAGAAACTAATTTTTGTTGGATATCATCTAACATGAGCTTATAAATGTATGATCATATCACAAAGAAGATTATCATCAGTAAAGAAGCTATAGTTGATGAGAAAGCCAAATGAGATTGGAATTCGATGGAAAGTAATAAGAATATCAGTTTCGATATTTCATGAGATGATGAAGAAATTTACATAAGAAGAAACCGATCAATTAAAGAAATTGAACATCAAGAATAATAAGATCATCAATAGTTACACAATTAGGACAAATTATTAGAGAAAATAAGAATAAAAAAGATATAGTTTGTTTAACTTTATATGATGATATCAAACCAAAACTAGTGTGCTTTGAAGATGCAATTGGAGATCCTAAGTGGATAAAAGCAATGAAAGAAGAAATATTTACAATCGAGAAGAATTATACGTGGAAATTAAATGATCTAACAAAGAATCATAGACCCATAGTTGTGAAATGGGTATATAAAAAAAAGTTAAAACCAAATGGAACATATGCATTGTATAAAGTTAGACTTGTGGCAAAAGTTTTTTTTTTTTTGAAGAGAGAAGGCTTGGATTACAAGGAAGTTTATGCATCAGTGGATAAAATGGAAATAGTAATAATTGTTGCAACTCTTGCAAGTTATAGACGATGGAATATGCATCAAATGGATGTTAGATATGCTTTATTAAATGGTGAAATGGAAGAGGAAGTGTATGTTATACAAGCATAAAGACTCATGATTACTGAAGAAGAACATTACGTACTTATGTTAAAGAAGGCTTTGTATGATCTAAAACATGCTCTGAGAGTTTGAAACATCAAAATCGATGGGTTTTTTTTACAAGAAGGTTTCTCACAGTGTAATGTGGAGTATTGATGAGCACATTTTATCAATAATTCTATTAAAGTATTTTACATATATTTAATATATTTATTTAATTAATTATCAATATTTAATATAGTTTTTGTAAAAAGAAAATAAAAATATTTAAATCTAATGTATGGCTTAAATAGTACATCTTAACTAAATATTTGTTTATTTTTGCAGAAAGAATAAATTAAAGAAATTATAAAAGTAAAATTGAAGTACTCTTGAGAAAAAAAAATCGAAGACATAGTTGATAGTCCATCACATTCAAAATAGAAAAAGATTATTTCATAAAAAATTATTATCAATATTTAATCAAAATACGATCATACAACCATCGAACTAAATTCGTTGATTCTTTTATAACTTATTTACCTGTAAATTCCACCCAGCAAATTCGGAATCACTAAGTAAATTTATTACACGCTATTATTTGAGTTTGATTATGTAATTATGGACCTTAATCGTTATATTAGATTTGTTATATAAATAGGTGTGAGAAGGTCGAAAAATATAAGTTAAGTTTTCAAGTTTAAGTGCAATTCCATTCAAGTTTGCGTAGTTTTATATTCTCTCTAATTTTTCTCTTTTTGTGATAAGTCTATTCATAAAGCTCTTGTACGAATAATGCTTTGAAGATTATTAATTCAAGTAGCTTTGGATCAAATTTGTTTTGATTCTTTTATTTCTTCCTTTTCATTTTCTTTTCATCTTCTTCTATCTTCGCACCATTTCTTTTACTCTATTTTCCTGATTATATTCATTTTTGTTGTTGAATCACTTATTAAAACTTATTTTCTATGGTTTGGATTTGGTTCTTAATGATTCTAAATCATTACAATCCATTACAATCAATATAATTATAGTTATTTGATTGAATGTCTCATTTACAGCGTAATTTCGTTTTTAAATTTGAGTGATTACTTGATTTAGGAATTGAATTGTGTTTACAAATTTCAATAGGATTGTAATTGTTTTGAACTGTTATGAATTTTATTTTGTTATTGCAAAGCAAGTTCTAAAAATCAATGATGATCATAGAATCAAGTTTATAATTGAAGAATCAATAGTTTTTTCTGCCAATTTTCTTCTTAGTTTTTAATCGATAGTAATTTCATTCCCATTTCGAATTTGTTCTCATTTTGACTTCTTTTATAGTCTTTCATAGTATAGTTTTACGCATTTCTTTACTACTTTCTTAACTGCTTGCATAGTTTAGAGTAATCGTTTTCATTTACATACTGTCATTTACTGTTTTCAGTTGCATAGTTTACTGCTTTTTATTAGTCTATTAGTTTACTATTTTTCATTTACTTTTCCCAAAAAGAAAAATCCTAGAATCCCCCATTTCTAGATTTGAATTTAGAATATAAAGGTTTAAGCAAAACTTATCAATCCTTTTCGAGAAGACGACCTAGGTTAACCCTAACACTACATTAATTTCATTGCAAAAATCTTTGATGATATCTAGGCAACAAGATTCGTTCATCAAAATGGTGTCGTTGTCGAGGAGTAATTGGTGATTGTTTTGTTTTAAGTCTTGATTTTCTTTTGTCAAAAGTGAGCGTACAAATTTGATTTTGTGTTTGAGTCTCTACTTATGTGTTTCGATTGTTTGTTTGAGTCCAAAACTTGAAAAATCTTAAAAAAGAAAAAAAAATACTCAGCCTTTTGTGTTATGCTGAGCAGATCGTGTGTTTTTTGTTTGATTGTTTTAGTATTGTGTTTAAATTTATGTTTTGTTTGATTACATTTACCTAGCGAGGACTTGTTCACTTAGTGCATTGTTTGTTTTTAATTTCAGTCTATCATTGAAACGATTTCACTTAGGGATTTGTGAAATGCTTAGTAAATTTTTTCAATTCAATGTTTTGCTCTACAAATTGCTAGTCACTTACTGGATTTACTTCAATAGCTTGTATTTTTTTATAATTAGTGTTTCTTCTTTTCTCTTATAATTTCTGAATCTAAATATTTGATTCTCATAGTGTCAAAATATTTGCATATGACCCAAAAATAAAAGGAATTTTAAAAAAATTGATAAAGTAATAAAAAAAATAAACAACAAAATTTCTCTTCATCCATTACAAAATATGGTTCAAGAAAATTTGGATAAAAGGAACACTAAGAGAATTGGCTCCACATTTAATATCATAATATACACATATAATTTGATGATAATAAAAATGGTGTCTTTTTTGTTATCAAAACAGGTTTAATATAATTTAATTTTGATTAATAAATATTTTTTAATAGATAATGATGTATATTTAATGAAAATATTAACTAATTAACACTACTAATATGACATAAATGTAATCCTCTAATTATCCTGGTGCATATTTGGAAAAAGCTATTTTAACAACCCTTTGTAACAAGCAGAATGGGCGTAGAGAATGCAGTGGAATTAATGGGACATGTGGACCAGGATTAGTAAAAGAAGGACACCAGAAAAAGCACGAGGTCACATAGAGAGAGTGTGCTTTTAAGGGATTTTGATCTTGGATAGAAAGAAGTTTTTGGTATGACCCTTCTCTCTACTCTCTGATTTCGCCCTGCAAAATATTCCATAATTCTCTCTCATTCTAAATTTTGTTACTTGACTCCACCTTTTCATTACTTCAGGTGGAACCTTCGTGCGTCAATCGAAATTTTCAATAATCATTGATTCTATTGTGTTTCATTTTATTTTTTTTAGAAATCAAAATACAGACTATTGTTATTTTGGTAATTGTCGAATCAATACCATATCCTGTTCCACTATTTTTATTCACTATTGCATTAAGAGTTTAATTAAATAGTTTTATTGGTGTTTTCATTGACGTCAATGGCTAGAACACTGGAATGAAAGATATGCAAGCCCAGCTCACTTCAATATTGAGTTGGATTGAGAAACAACCTAATTGTGATAAAGCTAATCGTGAATTGATCATCCAATTCCAAACAATAAACAATGATTGAATGGACCAAATGCAGAAATTATTGGATTTATTGAATCAAAGCCAGACTCAATGCATTGATGATGTGAACTCAAATGGCTTACCGTTGGTTGTGACACTATGACTCTACGCGACCATTAAGCGATATTTCCTTGAGTTTCCTTCACTTTGATGGTACAACCCCTGTTAGAATGGATCTTTAAAACGAATAATTTTTTCAATTATCATTATACTTATGATCACTACAAGAAAAAATCATTTTAGCGACCAAAAAATCAGTCACTAATGTCAAAAAATCGATCACTAATCAGTTAGCGACCGAAATTAGCGACTGAAAGGCGTCGTCGCAAAAAGCCAAGTCGTTAATGTGTTAGCGACTGATTTTCATTTCGGTCGCAAAATAGCGACCGAAATTAATATATCAAATTGGTCGCTAAATCGGTGACAAAGTTAAAAAAATAGTGATCGATTTATATCGGTCGCTAAATTGGTGACAAAGTTAAAAAAAATAGCGACCGATTTATATCGGTCGCTAAATCAATAACAAAGTTAAAAAAATAGCGACCGATTTAAATCGGTCGCTAAATCAATAACAAAGTTAATTATTTTTATTTATTTACATTTTTAATTATATTTATTTCCCCTAACTCTTAATTATATTATATTTTTTAGAGGTTTAACTTATTACTAGATTTATTGTCATTGTTAGAGTTGGAGGTTGAAACTCCAACCACTAAGCTACTAGGATTTTTTAATAATAACTTACAAATAAATTATATTTATATACAAATAAATGTATATCCGTATAAATATATAAATATAAAATCTATAAATAAAAATATATTTATATATTTAAATATATATTTAAATATATATTTAAATATTGATATTTATATATTGATATATTTATATATTTATATCTTTATATTTTTACATATATTTATATCTTTCCATATTTATATATAAAGATATAAAGATATTAGTTTGGTATACAAATAATATTATAATATAGTATATTATACTATTAGTATAGTATACAAATTATAAATTAGTATAGTATAGTATACAAATTATATATTAGTATAGTATAGTATACAAATTATATATTAGTATAGTATAGTATACAAATTATTAATTTTGTAATTTATATACAATGAAAATAATATAATGGTATATTAGTATAGTATAATATATTTATATTCTAATTTTTAATTAAATTAAAATTATGCTAATAATGTATAATAATATATGAGGGGATAATAAATTTAATCCAATTACTTTTATAAATATATAAATATAAAATCTATAAAATATTAAAAATGATATTATATTTTTAAAAACAAATATTAGAAAAATGTTTAAAAACATATATAAATTATATTTATATGTCCAAAATATTAAATATATCCACATTTAAAAAAATACTAAAAAATATTAAAAATTATACTTTAAATTGATAAAAATATTTTAAAAAAGTTATATTTATTAAAGTATTAAAAAATATTTTGTAATATATAAGTTAAAAAAATTATCATTAAATTTTTTAAAAATTATTAGTTTTGTAATTTATACATAATAAAATAAATTACAAA
The DNA here is from genome assembly GCA_963425845.1 of Sphenostylis stenocarpa. Classification (NCBI taxonomy): domain Eukaryota; kingdom Viridiplantae; phylum Streptophyta; class Magnoliopsida; order Fabales; family Fabaceae; genus Sphenostylis; species Sphenostylis stenocarpa. The sequence continues at coordinate 28,176,950 of OY731408.1, forward strand.
TATTATAACATAATGGTATATTAATATAATATAATATATTTGTATTTTAATTTTTAATTAAACTAAAATTACGCTAATAATTTATAATAATATATGAGGAGATATATATATATATATATATATATATATATATTAATATATTTATATTTTGATATATTTATATATTGACATATTTATATATTTATATATTTATTTATATCTTTATACATTTATATCTTTATATATTTATATATTTAGAAAAAAATAAAAATTTAAATATTACATTTTAAAAATAATATTATATTTTTAAAAATAAATATTAGAAAAAGATTTAAAAATATATATAAATTATATTTACATGTACAAAATATTAAAGATATATATTTATATCTTTACATATTTATATATTTATATCTTTATATTTTATATCTTTACATATATTTATATCTTTATATCGTTACATATATTTATATCTTTATATCTTTATATATTTATATCTTTATATATATATATATATATATATATATATATATATATATATATATATATATATAAATCTATAAATACAAATATATTTATATATTTTAATATATATTTATATATTTTAATATATATTTATATATTTTAATATATATTTATATATTTTAATATATATTTATATATTTTAATATATATTTAAATATTGATATATTGATATATTGATATATTTATATATTTACATATTTATATATTTACATATTTATATATTTACATATTTATATATTTACATATTTATATATTTATATATTTACATATTTATATATTTATATATTTACATTTTTACATATTTATATATTTATATATTTACATATTTATATATTTATATATTAATATATTAATATATTAAAATATTTATATATTTATTTATATGTTTATATATTTATATCTTTATATATTTATATATTTAAGAAAAAATTAAAAATTAAAATATTAAATTTTAAAATAATATTTTATTTTAACAAAATAATATTAGAAAAAGGTTTTAAAATATATATAAATTATATTTACATCTACAAAATATTAAAGATATATATTTATATCTTACATACTTATATATTTATATATTTATATCTTCATATTTTTACATATTTATATCTTTATATATTTATATTTTTACATATATTTATATCTTTCCATATTTATATATTTATATATAAAGATATAAAGATATTAGTTTGGTATACAAATAATATTATAATATAGTATATTATACTATTAGTATAGTATATAAATTATATATTAGTATAATATAGTATACAAATTATATATTAGTATAGTAAAGTATACAAATTATTAATTTTGTAATTTATATACAATGAAAATATTATAATGGTATGTTAGTATAGTATATTTGTATTCTAATTTTTAATTAAATTAAAATTATGCTAATAATGTATAATAATATATGAGGGGATAATAAATTTAATCCAATTACTTTTATAAATATATAAATATAAAATCTATAAAATATTAAAAATGATATTATATTTTTAAAAATAAATATTAGAAAAAGGTTTAAAAACATATATAAATTATAATTATATGTCCAAAATATTAAATATATCCACATTTAAAAAATACTAAAAAATATTAAAAATTATACTTTAAAATGATAAAAATATTTTAAAAAAGTTATATTTATTAAAGTATTAAAAAATATTTTGTAATATATAAGTTAAAAAAATTATCATTAAATTTTTTAAAAATTATTAGTTTTGTAATTTATACACAATAAAAATAAATTACAAATATTATAACATAATAGTATATTAATATAATATAATATATTTGTATTCTAATTTTTAATTAAACTAAAATTACGCTAATAATATATAATAATATATGAGGGGATAATATTGATATATTTATATATATATATATATATTTATACATTTATATATTTATATATTAATATATTAATATATTAATATATTTATATTTTGATATATTTATATATTGATATATTTGTATATTTATATATTGATATATTGATATATTTATATATTTATTTATATCCTTATACATTTATATCTTTATATATTTATATATTTGAAAAAAAAATATTAAATTTTAAAAATAATATTATATTTTTAAAAATAAATATTAGAAAAAAATTTAAAAATATATTTAAATTATATTTACATGTACAAAATATTAAAGATATATATTTATATCTTTACATATTTTAATATTTATATATTTATATATTTATATATTTATATATTTATATATTTATATATTTATATATTTATATATTTATATATTTATATTTTATACTTTATATCTTTACATATATTTATATCTTTATATCTTTACATATATTTATATATTTATATCTTTATATATATATATATATATATATATATATATATTTATATTTTTATATATTTATAAAATTTATAAATACAAATATATTTATATATTTTAATATATATATTGATATATTTATATATTTTACATATTTATATATTTATATATTTATATATTTACATATTTAAATATTTATATATTTATATATTTACATATTTAAATATTTATATATTTATATATTTATATATTTATATATTTATATATTTATATATTTCTATATTTATATATTTATATATTTATATATTTATATATTTATATATTTCTATATTTATATATTTATATATTTATATATTTATATATTTATATATTTATATATTTATATATTTATATATTTATATATTTATATATTTATATATTTATATATTTATATATTTATATATTTATATATTTATATATTTATATATTTATATATTTATATATTTATATATTTATATATTTATATATTTATATATTTATATATTTATATATTTATATATTTACATATTTATATATTTATATATTTACATATTTATATATTTACATATTTATATATTTACATATTTATATATTTATATATTTATTTATATCTTTATATATTTATATTTTTATATCTTTATATCTTTATATCTTTATATATTTATATATTTAAGAAAAAATTAAAAATTTAAATATTAAATTTTAAAATAATATTTTATTTTTAAAAAGAAATATTAGAAAAAAGTTTACAAATATATATAAATTATATTTACATGTAGAAAATATTAAAGATATATATTTATATCTTTACATATTTATATATTTATATATTTATATATTTATATATTTATATATTTATATATTTATATCTTTATATTTTTACATATATTTATATATTTATATATTTATATCTTTATATTTTTACATATATTTATATCTTTCCATATTTATATATTTATATATAAAGATATTAGTTTTGTATACAAAAATATTATAATATAATATATTATACTATTAGTATAGTATACAAATTATTAATTTTGTAAGTTATATACAATGAAAATAATATAATGGTATATTAGTATAGTATAGTATATTTGTATTATAATTTTTAATAAAATTAAAATTACTAATATATGAGGGGATAATAAATTTAATCCAATTACTTTTATAAATATATAAATATAAAATCTATAGAATATTAAAAATGATATTATATTTTTAAAAACAAATATTAGAAAAAGGTTTAAAAACATGTATAAATTATAATTATATGTCCAAAATATTAAAGATATCCTCATTAAAAAAAAACTAAAAAATATTAAAAGTTATACTTTAAATGAATGAAAATATTTAAAAAATGTTATATTTATTAAAGTATTAAAAAATATTTTGTAATATATAAGTTAAAAAAATTATCATTAAAATTTTTAAAAATTATTAGTTTTGTAATTTATATACAATGAAAATAATATAATGGTATATTAGTATAGTATAGTATATTTGTATTCTAATTTTTAATTAAACTAAAATTACGCTAATAATGTATAATAATATATGAGGGGATAATAAATTTAATCCAATTACATTTATATATATATATATATATATATATATATATATATATCATTTTTTAACTTTTTTTTCTTTTTAAACTTCTCACATTCTACATTGTTTTTAAATTCTATCATTTTTACTATATTATCATCCTCATTTCCTCCCATATTCTATTTTATCTTTATAATAATTAGTCTTCTTTTATAGAATACTTTATTTTCTATTTTTAATATTTATTTTCTTATAATTTAAAAAAATTAATATTATTTTAACATTTATTTTTATGATTTTTACTATAATAAATCAAATTAAATGATTCGATAATATCAATTAATTAAAATCATCACATAAAAAATTTAGATAACTACATTAAAATTATTAATTTTAAAAATACAAAATATATTTAAAAAAAACTCAAATTATAGATTGGAAATAAAATAGAATAAACAAATACTCTTTACTTTATATTATATTTAAGTGTGTGCATAAATGTTGACCTTCTTAACTATAAAGAAAGAGTAGAAAAATATAAATATAGTATTTGAAGAAGTGAATTTTGAAGATAAAGACTATTTTTATATAAATTTATTATAGTATATCAATTAATAAAAATAATACATAAAATTTAAAAACTAAACTAAAAAAAGTAAGTTTAAATTTATAAAAAAATACATTACTAAAAGTATCATATTATATTAAGATTTTCATTATTTTCGTTAATTATAAATTTAAATGTGTTTCAAAAATAAAATTATAAATTTAAATGTATTTCCACTTTTGATCCATCATAAATAGAAATAAATAGTCTCTTATAAATGTTGTTCTATTTTAATCTATCATTAAATTTGTTTTATATTCAAATTTGATGACTTATCATATTATTAAAAATTTGGATGAAATAATTATGTATAATACATTTTTAGTATATTATGTTTTTAAATTTGTTAATAGAGAAAAAGTTTCAGAATTCAAAATGTTAAATACTTTTAAATATTAAAATTGACTTTATAAAAAATTAGGAAAAAAATAATTAATCCAAAAATATAATAATGATAAAAATATTATAAAAAAAGAGTTCAAAAATGTATTATAATATTTTCAGTTTTAGTTTAATTATATTTTTAATTCTCAAAGTAGAAAAAAATATTGTAATTATTTTAATTTAATAAAATATAATTTAGATTTTCAATACTAAAATTAAAATATTAAATAATAATAAAGAATTAAAATTTATTAAAATATTAAATAATTTAGATTTTTAATACTAAATTTAAAGAATTAAATTTATTATTTAGAAACTAAAATTATAGTTTCTCTCTTTTAAAAAATTAAAATAAATATTTAAAAATAAAAATAAAAACTAGTATCATCTTAAATTTATTAAAAGTATAATTAAATATCTATTTTCTTATGCAATTTTAGAATTTTTTTAATGAAAATCCAATATATCAAAAAGTTAAAATTTTAAAAAGACACAACCTTAATTTATATTAACTATTTTTAATATAAATTTAAATATATGTTGAATATAAATTTTAAAAAGGCACAACCTTAATTATGTTGAATATAAATTTAAATATATTTTTCATTTATTTAAATATGGTTTATTTTTAGTATTTATAAAATAGATTAATTTTAAATTTTTAATCTTTTTTATTAATTATGTTAAAAATGAAAAATATTAATTAGTATACTTAAACTAAAAAATATTTTAACTAAAGATAAATATATTTTTATAAATAGTTTAATTAAATAATATATTTATTATCTAATGTATATTGATATAAATTTTTTTTAGTATATCAATTATATGACAACAATCATGATTAAGTAATTAATAATAATAAAGCAATAAATTTAAAAATTAGATTAAAAATAAAGTATTATAAAATAAAATTGTAATTTTTTTAATTAATTAAGTTAATGAGGAATTAAAATGTGATAATTTGATGTGTTTAATTTTTTGAATATAAATTTTTAAAATATAATTTAATTTCAATTGAAATTTTCAATTGAAAAATAAATTAAAGAATATTTGTTATTAAACTTTTCTTAAACAATGTATTGAATAGTTAATATTACTCTAGTCTTAATTTATTATAATTTAAATTTTTAATAAATTTGATTTATTTTTAATAATATTTTATTTTAGTAATTTAAAATTAAAGTTAATCTTATATTGAGACCAAAGTTTATTTTTAAAGTATATTTTAAAAATTAAATTATTTTTAAAAAATAAATTACTTTTAAAAAATAAATTGTAACAAATATACTAAAACAATTAAAGTATATTTATAAAAAAATAAATTTAAATATAATAAAAAAATAATATTCATTAGCTACCGATTTCAATTCGGTCGCTATTTTCTTATTAGCGACCAATTTTAATTCAAGTCACTATTTCAATTTGTAATTCGATCGCTAAATCGATCGTTAAATGATTTTTTTATTTTAGTATGAAATAGTTACTGATTTAGCGATCGAAATTTTGCGACGTAAACTATTGGTCGCTATTTTGGTCGCTATTTCGATCACTAAATAAAAAAGTGAAACCAAATCATATTTTGGTGGCTAAATCGGTCGTTAAATTGTGACCGAATTAACTCAGTCATTAATTGTGATCGAATTAAAGTGGTCACTAAATTAATTACTAATTACGACCGAATTAAATCTGTCATTAATTGAGACCAAAATTAAATGGATTACTGATGGATAATTGAGATAGAAAAATTCGTTAGCAAATTTCGTTAATGTGTTTTGTTTCGTAGTGGATTACGAAAGAATAGATATAGTTTAATGTATTTTGAGAAAGATGTAATTAGATTTCAAATGTTACAATGCATATAAATCGTCATCCCACGTGGTTAGATTTGATGAGAGCCTTAGAAAATTATTTTGGATCATCTCCCTTGAACTCTCCTGTGGCAGAACTCTTTTACAAACCGATCTCACATATTATATTGTTATTTTGGCAATTGTGAAATATCATATACTATTCCACTACTTTATTCACTATTGCACTCAGAATTTAATTAAATTGTTTCACCCTTCCTTCCAAACAAGCGCTTTTAATAATATAATAATAAATTAAAATTATTTTTATTTTTATAAGTGTTTTTATACATATTATATTAATAAATTGGGTTACATGAGAATTGTTTGTCGTTGTCGGTGCCCTACATAATTTTAGTTCATCCTCCAATTGTTCTTGCAAGTTGAGTCAGTGAAACATAAGACGAACCACCCTCCGACGAGGCCTTCATTCCACTTCGTTGCACCTCTTTCATTCTCTCTCCTACGCGATTCTCAATAATAACCTCCCTCACCATTTCTGCTATCTCCTCTCTACGCACCACCTTCTTTGTCGGCAACACCCGGGGCCGAACCGCCACGCCCAACTCCTCCGCCACCAACGTCGCATTCATCCTTTGCTCTGCATATAACGGCCATGCAAGCAATGGAACACCGTTCGTGACGCTCTCCAACGTCGAACCCCACCCGCAGTGTGACAGAAATCCTCCGATAGAACGATGCCCTAGTATAGTTACTTGTTGGGCCCAATCCGGGACTAACAGGCCCACTTTATGGATCCTCGACACAAACCCTTCAGGCAAATACTTTACCATCTCATCAAACTGACTATTACCCACGTGGTGAAAAACGCTGCATCCGTAATTCCTTCTACTAGGCGCGCGCACCACCCAAATAAATCTCTGTTCACTCAGTTCCAACCCCCATGCTAGCTCCCTCATTTGCTCAAACGATAACGTTCCTCCGCTGCCAAACGATACGTAAACCACCGACTCACTCGATTGTTTGTCGAGCCACGTCATGAGTGAGTGGGTTAAAGAACTGGTGTCTAACTCGGGTTGTCTCACAATAGGTCCCACTCCATGTACTGGAATCTTCATGTCCAGTTCTTTGCTCAGCAAACCTCCCTCGTTAAGCGCTTCAAGGTCTTTACGTTGAAGCTCCTCCCACGTGTTAACCAAAACGCCGTCGCTTTGCAGGATCCCGTTTGCTATTGCAAGATACTCTTTGTACTGTCTGTCGTTCCGGTCCAGCATGGGGTCGAACACGTCCTCCGGTCGAACCGGGTTGCAGCCCGGGATTTTAAGCGGTTCTTTTTGGTCCACGTATTGACCTTCCACTACTTCGTCCAGTACCGGGGAATAGAGGACCAACGCGAGCATCCAAGCGTGCGAAGCCACGAAGACGTAGTTCATAATTTTGAGTTCTCTTGCTATTTGTATGGCCTCAGTGCTGAAAACATCAACGATGAGTGCGGAAGGGCGAGGGGTTATTTCGGAAAGAATGGATCGGATGGCCGGTTTGGCTTCGCGCATAGTGACGCAGAGGCGAGTGAAGACGGCGTCGTTTTCGGCAACGAGGGCTGTGAGGTCTGGTGACGGAATATCTATGATGTGGCAGAGGGAGGAGGTGAGGACTGAGTTGAGGATCTGCGTTTCGACGCGTGAGGTTTGGGAAGTGACGGCGAGGATTGTGACTTTGAAGTTGTGGTGAAGGGCAAAGCGCTTTCCGAGTTCAATGACTGGGATGAGATGGCCCAGACCTGGACTCGAAACAAGAAGCAGGTGCGTAGGGTTTTGCATCTCCATGAACCGCGGGTTTTATTTACTTAATTAGAAAACTACAAGTCTTATTACAAAGGAGAAAGATGATGAATAAATAGGGATGTCAAAAAGAAATATCTGTGCAGTTGGTTTCGTCTCCTAAGCCCCGTTTAGTCACTCTCCTCTGATCCGCGAATTTAGGACCGACCATTCTTTTAAAAAAAATATTTATATATTAAAATTAATAAAAAAAATATAATTAAAAATATTATATTTTATTAAATATTTGGTTAAATATATTATAATATTTTAATTTAAATTATAAAAAATAATTAAATTTAATTAAAATATAATTAATTATTTTAATAAAAACCTTAATTAATAAATAAAAACTTAAAAACTATTATAAGATATATTTTAAAAATAATACATATAAAAAATTATTTAATAAATTGGCCGTCGTCTTTCGAAAAAGGGATTAAAATTTATAATCCGTCCCGATACATGAATTAGTCCATCCTCCTCACTTTTTCCGAACGGAACAAGAGAAAACGGAAGGACCGTTTTGGCACCATTAATGATGAAGCAAGCCAAAGGAGAAAGAGGTCACGTGGATTACTTTCCAACAACTTTTGTAGGACGTAGTATTATTTTGGATTCTCTATTGATTGTTGTGTTCTCAAACAACCACTATGTTTCTTCTTCTATGGACGCAGTCAAATGGGGACTTTGAAGTTGTGGTGGAGGAGGAACGCTGTGTGAGGGTCAGTGAGAAGGATAAGATGATACAGAGACCTGGAATTTAAAACCTACCACATATTTGTTGGGACTGGACAACTGATACATAGAATCACAAATCAGTGATAGTAAGTGCCGTTGATGTTTACCAAAGATTGTGCATGTACATAAATCAGATTTTTTTATTATATATTTATTTTAATCAGTTTTTTTATTTGATTTTTGGCTTTTATATTATAATTCCACGTTTCTATAGATATTGAGAGGTCTTCCTGAATAACTTTGTGATGACAACTGTCACTTTTGTTTTCACGCTACTTCTGTCTTAAAATGACTTAAATAAAATGCGTAGATAATATTTTTTTCCTTTCAGTATTTTTAGAAGCGGATAAAATTAAAGAAAAATATTTTATTAAAAATTATTAATATTAAATAATAATTTACTGTTTTTATTTTTTTATTAGACTCTTCACTTTCCGGTCCTGAGCATAACATACTCTGATTTGTTATTGGGTGAACACCATCTTATAACTAATTTTAGTTATTTTCTTTGGGTTGGTTTTATGGGATTAATTATTATCTTATTTGCATTAATTATGAATTATCGAGGAATGATGATATTTTTACAATTAATAAATCATACAACCCTTTAAATAATTTATTTTTATTAATATAACAATCTATAAAATTATTTAATAAAATAAAAATAAAATAAAATTATTATTATAATATTAAATGAGAGTTTTTTAAAAGACTGATATAAATTTGGATTATTAAATTATCATTTTTTATTAACAAGCGTGATTTCTCCTAGAATAAAATGTGATTGTGTTTCGGTGGAATTTTGATCGATTTCGATCCTAAGGGTGTTTTGGTCCTAATCGAAATTCTACCATGTAAGTTCTTTTTTACTCAGGCTAGCAATTTGATTTTCAATCGAAAATGTGTATGAGAGTCGAAAACTATAAGTATCGAGAAATACTATTTTTGGTATTTTATGTCTAAAATGCTCGACTCAAACAAAGCGATAAAGTATCGAATCGAGAAAAGAGAATATTAAATTGCAAGAAAGTGCGAAAATCCCAAATTTGCAAGAAATTAAGTTTGCAAGATAAATAAAGGACAAGAAATCGAAATGTGCGGGAAATGTAAATTGCTAAAACCCATTAAGATTGTACAAAAAGTAAATAACAGGAAATCGAAATGTGCGGGAAATGTAAATTGCTAAAACCCATTAAGATTGCATAAACAAGTAAATAACAGAAATCGAAATGACATTGAATGTAATATACAAGAATATGAAATTGCTTGAATTGAAATGGCTCGAAAGTAAATTACCAAGGAAAATACGAAAGCGATAAATGTACTCGGTGAGCAAGGAAATCCAGATTGCCGAAGCTTCATGGTGTTCGTCGTTTCTCCGGTAGACTTTTCACTACCGATTCTCGTTCTCTGCCAATTTCGCTCCTCGTTCCTTCCTTCTTTGCTCTATTTATAGGGCATCTTTCAAGCCTTCCAAGAGCAGTTAACACGACTGTTACCACGTTCTACGTGCGTATGGCAGTTTTTCTTCTATTGTTTCCCCACGTTCTCATGATCTTCGGCTCTTCCATAACTTAGAAACTGCTTTCCATGCGTGCGTTTTGACTACTTTCCTTCAAGGTTTAGCCGGAGTTTCGATATCTATGTAAACGAGCCTTCCCTTCGCTTTTGATCTAATCGAGAACTTTGTGTACTTGCCATCGATTCCTTTTAACCTTAACTTCATATACTTCAAATTTCTTGGTTGGTTCCATGTTAAACTTTCGATTATTACTCCTACCTTTCCGACTCTACCTTTCGATTGTACTTGCTACGTTCTTTATAATTGATCATCGAAAAGATCTTCATACATTTCGTTCCTCGAATTTCTTTCGTTCGTTTATTGATCATATTTCTGGATTTCATACTAACAGATTGATTAAATTATTTTGTACACTATATATCCCCAATCTCGAAAGTTAACGTTGAGGTTTTGTTTTAATGTCATCAAGTAATCGGTCTTTATTAACTTCAACAATCAATTCGATCTTTGCGATCTTGGATAGAGTTCGGTCTTCGCACTACTTAACTTTGGCTACTTCATTCGGCTTTCATTCGAGTAATTTAAGCGTCACACGTTACGTCATGGATTGTGAGACGTGATAACGTGTCACATCTTTTCATATCACTCACGTGACATGCACGTGCTTTCTCCTGCGCCTCTTTGCCTTCTCATTTCCTTATTTGTCTCTTTCATGTTTTACCTTATTGCGTTACTTGTTGGCTCTAGCACTCCCCTTCCTTCTTAATCTATCTTCGTGCTCCTAGGTGTGTTGTGCCTTTGTTAAAATTTATTTTATTAATTTATTTTATTATATGATTTATGTGTGTAACATAACAACCCACAAATTTTACTTACAATCTTTATTAAAAGAAAGAAGATAATAACTTTTTCACCTATAAGAGGTATAATAGTTCAGTTTACAATCATCCAGAGTAGTTGATACTACGGTTTTCCACGTCGGTTCTAGAAGGCCTTCAATGATGGTTTGACAACCGATGTTGAAAGTCTAATTCTTCATAACCTTAGAGTTGGAGGTCGATACTCTAACAACTAAACTACTAGAATTTTTTAATAATAATTTATAAATAAATTATATTTATATACAAAAATATATATATATTCGTGTAAATATATAAATACAAATATATTTATATATTTTGATATATTTATATAATTATATATTTAAATATTTATACGTTCGATGTGAGGACACGCTCGAAGGTGAAAGTATGTGTCAAGTGGGTTTTCAAAATTTGATGTCAAATTTGTGAGCGGGTCTCTTTATAAGGGTTTGTAATTTAATGACGGAATATCATATTTATAATTCATTTATATAATGATATAAAATAAATTTGGGAAACGCGTCATTCGCTCAAGCGAAAAATACCAATTTTTGCTCAAATGAGGCTTGAGCGAGTGAATTTTCGTGAACTTTAACGTATTTTCACTCAAGCGAGAGTCAATCTCACTTTCACCCTCGAGTGCACCCTCACATCCAACATATAAATATATAACTATATAAATATATCAAAATATATAAATATATTTGTATTTATATATTTATATATTTACACGCATATATATATTTATTTGTATATAAATATAATTTATTTGTAAATTATTATTAAAAAATTATAGTAGTTTAGTGGTTGGAGTATCAACTTTCAACTCTAACATACTAGGTTTGAATTCCGATAAACTAAGTGAATTTTTGGCTGAAAAAAAAATAAAAACACTTTGCGAGAAAATATATACAAATAAATATATATATTTACACGAGATATATATTTATTTGTATATAAATATAATTTATTTGTAAATTATTATTAGAAAATTATAGTAGTTTAGTGGTTGAAGTATTAGCTTTCAAATATAAAATGTTGGGTTCGAATCTTGCCGGTGACAATTCTCTAACTTAAGTGAAGTTTTGGGTGAAAACACTTTCCACGTCGGTTGACTAAAAACCGACGTAAAATATGTTCAATATTCAACTTTCAACGTCGATTTTTAACCAACTGACGTTAAAAGTGTATTCATCGTCGGTTCAACTTTAACCGATCTTTACTCCATTTCTCAAATTACTGGATCTTATTATTACTTGCAGAAGATTTGGAATCTGCTCACGTGTATAATACAATCATAATAGGATCTCAAAAGATCAAGCACACAACAAAAGTAAGGGTAACCTACCATTTGATTAAACATGTAGAATAGTGTAACATTGCAAACGACACTTATTCATTCACACAAACATCTTAAAGCTAGACTTACTGGAGAGTCTAGCATTTTACAATCACGACATACAACAACACTGACGCTTTCCGGAAAACTATATGAAATTCAAACTAGTAAGGCAGACACCTGACGAGGAATATTTGGGGTCCCAGACCCTTAAAATTTCATGGTCTCAGGCCTATAATATCATTTTTCAACCTCTCATCAGAGCAACACACGCATAGGATTGATACTATGTTGTGTCTCCATCGACTTTCCACCACAGATGTCTTCGTCTATATGACTAGGAACATTTTGGAAGTCTGGATGCCCTATTACGCCTATCCATAATTTCATACACATTATTCTACACAGTCTATCATTCAATAACTATCATAGTTTTCCTTTGGGTCTTACAACTTATATTCTCACATTATCAGGTCTTAGTGCCCTTCACATTTCATTATTAACTCATATTCAACATAGAATAGTCAAAGGATGCAACAAAACATCAATAAACCAACTGTGGGTGACCTGTTGTCAGTGTAATCAATTACAACTGGTCTGTTAATCGATTACCAAAGAGAAATTAGATTTCTAATTCCCTCATTAATAATCGATTACCACATCATTATAATCGATTACGCCCTGCAGAGTCAGATTATGCAAATGCAGTATTTCAGCAGAACACAGTCAGTATAACTCAAGGTTTCTAGAATCAAACCATTATCATGCAGTTCACAATGTCCATCCCAACATTTAAAATTCTCAACTCCTATGCATTCACAATTCACTTAAAACGGTATATCCTTTCTCCTTCAAACCAACACAGACTAACCATACAATTTAGAAATTCAATGATACAAATACATCTATTTCAGCTAAACTATTTCAAAATAGTTTACACTGCAAGGTTTCCACAAGTGCTCACAATATCATATCACATACAACACACACACACACACACACACACACACACACATATATATATATATATATATATATATATATATATATATATATATATCATAGCATACTCATTATTCACTTTATCTAACTTTTCATCAATTCAATACAACCAGTAAGGAAAATCTGATCCTTTTTTTTTTCTAAAATCTTCAATCACAGTTCAATCAAGATGACCACATGGATTTCAAACTCATTCAGCTATTATACTCATTCAACCATATACTCCACTAAATCAGTTTTAAGCATCATCCGACTAGCTTATCAAAACAACACCAACTCTTAATTTATATCTAAAACAACTAAAGTTCATGGTTCATTTCCAATTCTAAAATCCCCACTCACCATCGATGCAAGGATTAACAAAACCTAAAGTTTCAGCACAAGTAAAAAAATCAAAGAAGCCTCTTTTACCTGTGGGTGATGCTACACGTCAACCTAACTCCAACAAAGTCTTAAAAACGTCTAAACACTTAAGAGGTACCGTTCTCCCCCAATTTGAAAAACCTAAAAACGAAATTGAAGCAGGAAACGAAATTAACCCCGAGAACATGAAATTGGGGAGTGACAGAGTAAGAGAAAAGCTTCAATTCCAAAATTAATTTCTTAAATTCTCAAAACCCCAAATTTTAACTCGCAAAACCCCTAAAATTCAAACTTACCGATACGAAATTCTAATCGGTAGGTCTTCTGTTGTTCTCCGCCGTGAGTACAATGGTGGCCTTGGATTCTTGATCAGGGAAGAAGAAAGTCCTGATCTGCAGGAGAGAAGGTGGAGGTGAGCTATGGAGAGGGAGGAGAGATTTTTTTTTTTATATAAGGAGGAGAAGGGAAATTGGTTTTCTCTCTCTTCCTCTTTTTAATTTTCTTCTTTTAAAAAAATCATATTATAATGTGAAATGTAATTATGGGTCTAAATGTGATTTAATAAAATATAAGGACATATTAGTTATTATGTGAAGTCAGAATAAAATAAAAATAAAAATAAAATAAAAACTTACAATAATCAACTTGATGGACGTTGGTTAATAAAAAAGATTAGGGTTATGTCTCTAGATATAAGATTTTTTTCACGATAAACCATCAGAAAAGCGTGAGAAGAGAAAGAAAGGCAAAGAGATAGATTGGGAAAAGGAGGTTCGAGAACAAAGAAATTAAAGAACATACTCTCATGGATCAAAGTTAGTGTTCTTATTACGATTCATGTATTCATGCATGTTATACTGTGAAAATCAATAATTTAAAGATCTTGTAGTTTTCTAGAATGAATTAATAATGTAAGAAAATTACAAATTAACTTACATGTGGTATCAGAGCATGATTATTAGATTTATGATTTTCTTTTATGATAGTTTTTCCCAAATTAAGATAAGCCTTAATTATGAATTTCAGAATTTCTCTATCAGATTAGCATAAATCTTAATTTATACCCAAATTTGTTTTTCCCAAAATTGAATAAAGGAATAAACTCTAATTATGTTTTCAAGCTCAAATTGAAACCAATTTTATAGCCCCTATGCGTGAATGACCCCGTAATTGATTTTAATTGAAAAGGCAAATGACATGATTGGATTACGGTAAATCATGTATAAAATTGGTTTCACTACATGTTATAGTTATGATGGAGTGTATGTTATAATTATGATGGTAGAAAGGTAAACGATAAAATTGATGTTTTTATGTTTTTACTAAATGTTGTCATCATGCATCATGCACCGTGCATAGCACACTTGTCAAACCCATTTTCCTTTTTATTACATATGATTATTATATGTCGTCAGAGATTTTTTTTAGTGAATAATTAGCAATTACATTATTTTGTTCACGTATTATACGAGTAGTAAATGTTTGGTGACTGCTGATAATGCACTGTCACGAGATGTGCTCAATTTTACTTTATGTGGTATGTATAAATGAATGGTTGTCACTGTTATGGGATGTACCCATGTATAAATGTCTTAATTGCAAATTGAATTGAATTATTTCCGCTATAAGTTGCGCATAAAAATTTTGAATTGACAATTTCAATAAAATTAAGATCTTAGGATTGAAAATCAATCATATAATCGAAATTATGGGTTTCAATTTTATTTATCACTCATAATATTTTATTATGTGAATAATGTACATTTTTTTAAAATTAATAAAAAATGTTATGAATGATTAATAGTAATTAAAGATGTTATTTATTTGAAATTAAGCATGATAAATTTTGTTAGTCGCCAAAGCGACCAAAATTTAAAGGTTATTTTGATTTCAAATTATTAATGATTTTATTTCAATTACCCATATTACGAACGCTAAAATTATGAATAATGGATTTATGCGTTAATTGAAGTTCATTACTATAAGGTATTCCATGATCACCCAAAGGTTGATTAATTGTCATTATAATTAATGAGCATAAAGGTGGATAATTTTGTGTATCTCACTAATTTTATTTATATACCCAAAGGTGTTAGGTGATTCTAGTTGATGCATATTTTAATTATCATTAATGTTATAAAATGATTAGCGTAATTATGTTTGTGTATTAGTGGATCTCCCAAAGGAGAACATTAGTATGCATAGAATGATTATTTATATTTGAATCTGTATTTATGTTTAATTTTTATGACTCAAAGCGTTAATGTTAGGCATGTGTTAATTGCAGTATCTGTTCCTGTAGCTCTACATTCAATTTCTTCATCTATTCCAGTCTTTAATGGATTAAATTTTCCTGACTAGAGCGAACAAGTCCAATTACACTTAGATGTGTTGGATCTTGATTTGGTTTTCCAAGTTGAAAAATCGATTGTTATCATTGATGCTAGTAGCAATGAAAAGAAAACTCATTATAAAGTTTGAGAAAGATCAAATAGATTTAGCCTTATGTTTATGCGAATGAGTATAGCAAACAATATTAAGTATGTTCTTCCTAAAACTGAGGACGCGAAGGATTTTATGAAATTTGTGGAAGAGCGTTATCAAACTGCTGACAAATCTCTCGCTGGGACATTGATGAGTACGTTGACCACCATGAAGTTTGATGGTTCTCGTAATATGCATGAACACGTAATCGAAATAACAAATATCGCAGTAAGACTCACGTCTCTTGGAATGATAGTGGAAGAAAAAAAAAATTTGCAGTTCATTTTTAACTCGTTACCGTCTGAGTATGGTTCGTTCCAAATGAACTATAATACCATGAAATATAAATGAAATGTGCAAGAATTGCACAGTATGTTAGTCCAAGAGGAGACCAGACTCAAGAACTTAGGAAGTCACTTTATTCATTACGTGAAAAATCAAGGAACTAAAAAGAAAGTTATTAAAAAACATGGAAAGGGTAAAGGATCATTAAAGATTAGCGAGTTCTCTACTAACATTTAGAAGAAAAATGACAAATATCATTTATGCGGGAAGTCTGGACATTTCCAGAAGGACTGCTTAAAGCGTAAAACTTGGTTCAAAAAGAAATGTGAGCATAGTGTTTACGTATGTTTTGAATCAAACTTAACTGAAGTTCCCCATAATACTTGGTAGATTAATTTTGGATGTACGACTCATGTTTCTAATGTGATGCAGGGATTCCCTTAAATTCGAACCATAAACCCAAATGAGAAGTTCGTCTTCATGGGGAATAAAGTCAAGGTTCCAGTGGAAGATGTCGGGACTTATCGTTTAATCCTTGATACTGGATATCACTTAAACCTTATGGATACTTTTTATGTACATAGTATCACTAGAAATTTTGTTTCTTTGTCTAACCTTGATGTTGTTGGATACTATTTTAAGTTTGGGAATGGTTGTTTCATTTTATTTAAACGTACTTGTATGATTGAAAATGGTACACTTTATGATGGTTTATATAAATTGAATTTGGATAATTTATATGTCGAAACTCTCATGACATTGCATCATAATGTTGACACTAAACGTAGTTTGGTGGATGAACGATCTGTTTACTTGTAGCATAAGCGTTTGGGACATATTTCCAAAGAAAGAATGCAAGGATTAGTAAAGAATGAAATCTTTTTGGATTTAGATTTTGCTAATCTGAATATATGTGTGGATTGTATTAAAGGCAAACAAACAAAACACACAAAGAAAGGAGCCACAATAAGCACTCAACTTCTTGAAATCATACACATTGATATATGTGGTCCATTTAACGTAAATTGTTTTAATAAAGAGAAGTATTTCATCATCTTCATTGACGATTTCTCATGTAATGGACATGTCTATTTACTACATGAGAAATCTCAAGCAGTAAATGCCTTAGAAGGTTATATAAATTAAGTGGAGAGACAATTAGACAGAAAGGTGAAAATTGTCAGGTCAAATAAAGGTGGTGAGTATTATGGAAGATATGATGAAAGTGGACAACACCCTGGTCCGTTTGCTATGTTCCTTGAGAAGCGTGGTATTTGTGCTTAATACACAATGTCAGGCACACCACAACAAAATGGTGTGTCTGAAAGGCGTAATCGAACCTTAATGGATATGGTTAGGAGCATGTTAAGTAATTCATGTTTACCTGTATCATTGTGGATGTATGCTTTGAAGACTGTCATGTATTTGTTGAACAAAGTTCCTAGTAAAGCGGTTAAAAGACTCCTTTTGAGTTATGGACAAGTAGGAAACCCAGAGATTAAAGAACAGACTCTGATGGATCAAGATTAGTCTTCTTATTATGATTCATGTATTCATGTATATTATATTGTGAAAATCAATAATCTAAAGATCATGTAGTTTTCTAGAATGAGTTAATAATGTAGAAAAACTACAAATTAACTTACACCATTTCCATCATGTGTGATTGCTTGCATATTTTTGTTGTTGTGCCTAGTAGGAACATTAATGAGTTGAGTGATGTTGTATTGTACCCATGGACTAAGTCCGAGATTCTGCATAAAACTGTTGGGTATATTTCCACAACATTTTTGAAAAGTCTCCAAAACAAACCATCCTTGAGCTGCTCTGATAATGAAAAGGATGTAATTTTAGAACCATGTGATCCCATTGAACCTATGCATATAGATCAGGAAGGAGATCCTGATTCATTTTTCTTTTTGTATGATACTGTGTTTATAAAACTAGGTTTACGCCTTCCCTTCAGCTTTTTCAAAAAAGAGGTATCAATCGTACTAAATGTTGTTCCAACCCAACTTCATCCGAATAGTTGGGCATTTATTCGAGTGTTTGGTATTCTTTCCGCTCATTTTGGCATTGTCCAATCGTCAAATATGATTTATTTTTTTTAATGTCGTCCCACGATGAGGACCTCTTGGGTTTTTTTGTCAACAGGGTACCTAGCCGAGAGCTTCTTTCTATCTTTCAGTATTCTTATAAACATTTCAAAGGTCGGTTTGTGAAAATTCGAGCTCATTGGTTGAACTCGACTATAGTAGAGGGTTTTCACCTTTATAGGACGTTCAAACCTCGTCTCCAAGCTGCCAAGCAGTTAGGTGAGCTAGAAAAAGATGAAGTCGAACACTGCGTGATGTTTGAATGACTGTTATAGAACAACACTCCCATATAGGGTTGCATGTTTTGTCGAAATCTAATCTTATAAGGTTGAGGCCATTGTAGAACAGTGTGCCTTTATAGGATCATGTGTTTTGTCGAAATCCAACCTTATAAGATCGCGATCATTATAGAACAGTGTGTCCATATAAGGTCGTGTGTTTTGTAGAAATTCGACCTTATACGGTCACAACTATTATAGAATAACACACTCAATAGATTCACATGTTTTGTTGAAATTTGATCTTATAACTTTATTTTTTATATATCATTTTATTCATTTAGCTTGGGGAAAAACCTGAAGGGGAAAGAAAAAAACTCTAACCTTATTAATACATAAACTTATTGAAAAGAAAAGATCAAGCACAAACCAACAAGCAAAAAGAAAGGAACGAATTAGCTGTAATAAAAACGCAAACTAGTGGCATTCCAAGTTCCAGGAATTGGTCCTCCACTAAGAGTCATCAATTTGTACATGTCTTTCCTGACTACCTTTGCGACTTGACACGTCCACTGGGGCAAGAGTTTGTTATGGATTTGATTCAGCTGCGCACGTCTCACATCTGAGTACTAGGTCTGATACTCTGAATTCTCAGGGGTGAACCTTTGTAGCTTACGCTAGGAGTGTTCGGCCCTTGGCCGCCTTGTTCCTCATGTGGGCATTGGCGCATGTCTCCTCAATACAATCCAAACTTGCTCTGATTGCATGTTCGGAATCGATTTTTATGAACCCTACCACTCATTCGGTAGGCTTAGTAACTTCGACAGGAAGCATCAAATTTATCTTGTAAACCAAGTTGAACGATGTTTCACGTATGGCACTTTGAATAGTTGTGTGGTATGACCAAAGAATATGGGGTAGCTCAACTACTCAAAGTTTCTTTTGTTCTCTTAACCTCCTTTTCAGCCCCTTCAGGATAACCTTGTTTGCCGCCTTGACCTAACCATTCGTCCGGGGATGCTCTATCGAAGCGAAGACATGTCTAATATGATAACATTCACATAGCTCCCGAAGTTGGGCATTGGCAAAGTGGGTGCCATCATCCGTGATGATAGTATGGGGTACTCCAAAGAGGCATATAATAGCCTTCCATACAAAGTTACACACCTTACCAATGGATATTGTTGCCAAAGGTTCGACCTCGATTCATTTTGTAAAGTAATCAATTGCAACGAGCAAGAATTTGGCTTGTTGTGAAGAGATCGGAAAAGGGTCGAGCACGTTCATCCCCCACTTATAGAATGGCCATGAAGACACAATCATGTGAAGGGGTTTCGAAGGTGTGGTGTGGATGTCATTATGCAATTGACATTGACGACATCGTCGGGTGTATTAAGCACAATCCTGCCTTATAGATGGCCATTAATATCCTACCCTTACAACCTTTGCTACCAGAGCCCGACCCCCAATATGCCTTCCACTAGGGCCCTCATGTAGCTCTACTACAATCTCAGATGCTTGCGACTCGAGAATGCATCGAAGCAACGAGGTTGAGAACTCACGGCGAAATAATTTATCACCAACCATAGTAAATCTGATGACCATCTCTCGGAATAGTACATTTTAGTCTCTGTTCATGGGCTCTGTGCCATGGGTAAAATACGCCACATAAAGGTGCATCCATGAGTTTTGGGTTTCTACATTGAGGATCAAAGCTATCCCTGTAGAAATACTTGGGGTTGCAAGTGTCTCTTGAATGACCGATCGACTATTGTTGGGTTTCTTTATACTAGCCAACTTGGATAAGAAATCGGCCCTGGAATTTTGTTCCCTCGGTACATGGATGATATTAAACTTGTCAAAAAATCGTATCAAGCCTCTTACCTCTTTAGATATTGAGCCAAGCATAGATCCCGAGCTTGGTATCCTCCTATCCATTGGCGAGTTGAGAGTCTCTCTTAATTATAAGGTTGTTCACTCCCATTTCAATAGCCAATTTAATGTCAGTTAATAATGCCTCATATTTTGTCTGGTTGTTGTTAGCTTCAAAAGCAAACTGGAGTGACTGTTGAACCATCATTCCATTCGATGCTTCCAATATGATCCCGACCCAACTTCCGATTAGATTAGACGCTCCATCGACCGAAAATACCCATGGTTTCCCACTATTACTCTCAGAGGGACTCGTTAATTCAGCATCGAAATAAGCCAAACATTGAGCCTTAATTGGGCCTTGAGACTTATAGCTTATGTCATATTCTGATAGTTCCACTGCTCACTTCACCATTCGACCAACGAGATCTGAATTTCGCGATACCTGTTTTATTGGTATATCAGTCTTGGCTATCACCAAAAAGAACTATGGAAATAGTGCCTAAAACGTCGTGTTGTAACCACCACGACTAGTGTTGCTTGCTCTATCTTCTAATATTGGCTTTCTGGTCCCTAGATTACCTGACAAAATATATTGGTCGTTGTGTCCCCTCAACTTCTTGGGTGAGTTCCGAACTTATAGTTCGGTTTGTACCGTGATGTAAAGTTGCAATGGACTCCCCCTTTCGGCTTTAACAAGATAGGTGGTGTTTCTGGCGAAAATTTGATCGATTTCGATTTCTCAAAAATTTAGATTCTAACCAAATTCAACCACGTAGATTCTTTTACTTAGGCTAGCAAACAGTTTTCAATCGAAACATGTATGAGAATCAAGAATACCACATTATCGAGCCGAATGAAAGATAAAACATACATGTATATTAGAAACATGGGAAGCGTAATAAAGCATGCACATTGAAATCGAAAGTACTATTTTTGGTGTTTTTTATTAAGAAACGCGAAGTAAAGAAAGCAGTAAAAGCATCGAATCGAAAAGCATTGCAGAATATTAAATTGCAGAGAAATGTAAAATGCGGAAACCTCAACTTTGCATTAAGTGTAAATGGCAAGGAATCGAAATTGCAGAAATGTAAATGACGAGGATCTTAAACGCATAACTTTAACTTGCATAAAAATAAATGGCAAGGAATTGGAAGGACAAAAACTTAGAGTTGATAAATGTAAATTGCATGAAAGTAAATTACCGGGAAAGTAAAGAAAACGATAAAGATAATCAATGAACACGGAAATCCAGAGCATTAGAAACTTCATGATGCGTCGTTTTCCTGTAGACTGTTCACTTGCGCTTTTGTTGCTTCTGCCCATTTCCCTTCTTCCTTCAATCTTCGCTCTATTTATAGAGCACCCTTCAGGTAACCTCCTAAGAGCAGTTAACAAAACTGCCACCACGATCCAACGTGCACGTCCCTTAGTTCTACGGTTTAGAAAACTGCTTCCACGTTCCATACGCGGGCGTTTAACCGTTCCTCAATTTATAACTTAGCCATAATTTTGATAGGCATGTAGGTTAACATTTCCCTTGATCTCGATTTCAAATCTTCGAGAACTTTAAATTGCTCCTCTTAACCTTAACATTACACTTGATTCTAATTTCTCGATTTTCTTCAACAATAGACATCAAATATTCTTTCTTCGATTCTTGATTCTAATTCTCGATTTATATGTATTTCTATCTTGTGGTTACCGAGTGTCTAATTGTCTTTTTCGTTTTATCAATTTTTTATCCAACCATATGATCTTTGATTTTCTCTCTCTTGTTCTTTCGATCCTCGTATCGATTTTTTCTTTACTAACAGGTGGGTTGGACAAGAATTCCTTTAATTCCTTGAATGCTTGCTCGCACTCATTCATCCATTTAAACTGTTTGTTTTGGCGCAAACACTAGAAGTATGGGAAACCTCGGTCACCGACTTTAGACAAGAATCGAGATAATGACGTCATTCTACCCATAATTGTTGCACCTCTTTAGGATTAAAGGGGATCTTCATACTAATAATAGCATGACACTTCTCGGGATTGGCTTCGATGCCCTGTGAGTTAGCATGAAATCTAGGAACTTTCCCGATTAACGTCAAACACGCATTTCTTCGGGTTAAGCTTCAAGTTATACCAGTGGAGCATTTTAAAGAGTTTTGCTAAATCATTGGGGTGCTCGGGCACTGATATCAACTTTACCACAATATCATCGACATATGCCTTGACTCGGGAACCGAGAAGAGGTAGGAGAATGATATCCATTAGTCTTTGATATGTTGTCTCCACACTAGTGAAACCTAAAGACATAACCTTATAACAGAAATTTCTCGTTTCGGTCATGAATATTGTCTCACCTTCATCTCGAGGATGCATAAATATTTGGTTGTACCTGAGTAAGTGTCTAAAACTTAACAACTGGTAGCCTAATGCTCCATCTACCAAATTGTCTATGTTAGACAGTAGATAAGAATCCTTTGGACACACTTTATTAAGTTCCGTGAAATTCGTACACATTTGCCGAGTTTTTCTTAACCATGTGTTTCTGGTGAAAATTTGATCGATTTCGATTTATCGAGACTTAAGTTCTAATCAAATCTTGACCATGTAGATTCTTTTCATTTAGGCTAGCAACTAGTTTTTAATCGAAAAATGCATGAGAATCGAGAATTATATAATCTCAAGAAATGCAAACGACATGACTTAGAGTGCAGAAAGTACTATTTTTGATATTTTTTATTAAGAAACGCGAAGTAAAGAAAGCAGTAAAAACATTGAATCGAAAGCAGAATATTAAATTGCAGAGAAATGTAGAATGCAGAAACCTCAAATTTGCTTTAAATGTAAATGGCAAGGAATCGAACTTGCGGAAATGTAAATAACAGGGAATCGAAATTGTAGAAATGTAAATGACGAGTATCTTAAACGCATAACCTTAACTTGCATAAAAATAAATGACAATGAATTGAAAGGACAAACTTAAAGTTGATAAACGTAATGTTGCAATGAAAGTAAAATTACCAGGGAAAGTAAAGAAAGCGATAAAGATAATCAATGAAAAGAAAATTCAGATCATTAGAAACTTCATGATGCGTCGTTCTCCTGCAGACTGTTCACTTGCGCTTCTGTTGTCTCTGCCAATTTCCCCATCTTCCTCCAACTTCGTTTTATTTAAAGAGCGCCCTTCAAATAACATCCTAAGAACAGTTAACAAAACTTCCACCACGATCCATCATGCACGTCCCTTAGTTTTACGGTTTAGAAAACTGCATTCCATGTTCCCATGCATGAGATAATTGCTTCCTTGATCTTCGATCTCTGCCTCAGTTCAGAAACCGCTTCCCATGTTCTATGTGCGTGTTAACCGTTCCCTCGATCTCGATTTCAGACATCGAGTACTTTGAATTGCTTTTGATTCCCTTTAATCTTAACTTTGCACTATTTTAATTTCTCGATTCTCTTCAACAATAGACATCGAAATTTGTTTCTTCGATTCTCGATTTTGATTCTCGATGTGTTTTCATCTTGTGGTTATCAGGTGTCTTTTACCTGTCTCTTATCAATTTTTTAACCAACTATATGATTTTCGATTTTATCTCTCTTGTTCTTTCGATCCTGGTATCTATTTTTCTTTTACTAACAAATGCCCCCCTGGAAGAAGATCAATTTTTTATATTCTTCCAAATATGACTCCCACCCTTAATCGTTCTTGAAAACTCGAGATAACTCCTTGGAATTTTTAGGGTTTCCAGGGTTTTAGGGTTTCTGGGGTTTTAGGGTTTCTCCATTTATGTTACCTGTCACATCACCTCTGCTGCCACACTTTTACCCTTTTTCCCATTCACCGTTTCACATACCCTACCCGGCTTCTTTAAATACTTTTATCACTTTTTACCCTTGTTTTTTACCATGAACCTCACTTCTCCTTCGTTTGCACGACTTCATCTTCAACCTTTCGCCTTCCTCTTCTCTACCGGCTGAAATGGCAACCTCAAAATCCTCTGATTTCTCTGCCCCACCACTCTCTTCGGTGACCTCCAACCTAATAAAGATTAATGGGAGGAAGTTTGCTCTGGTTCCCTTGATGGAAGAAGCCTCCCAGAGAATTGCCGAGACCCAGGTACTTATCCCTTATGTTGCTGATAATGTAAGTTATACGTTTGGTGGTCCTATCCGCTACTGTGGCGGATCATTTTCTTCTTCCCTCAACCTTTCTTCAGAGAGTAAGGCTCCTATCCATCAGTCCGAGGTTCGAATTGACTTTCTGAATATTGTCTCTAAAGTATATCGAACAGGCCCTCCCCACAAAAAACCCTTGTTCATTAGGTGGTTTGATCGAGTTAAAACCAAGTTTGGGAACCATTGGAGAGATGTGGGATCTTCGATTTCCTACATCTGTCTCGATGTGATTTATCTTTTTTAGATATGGCTATGTTTTTATCAGCTGTCCATCTGTGGAATAAGGACTTGCATGCACTGGAACTTCCTTGTGGTCCCCTTTCACCCACCCTTTTTGAAATCGCTACAATTACTGGATTAAATCCCACAGGGGAGAAATACTATAACGGTGCTTTCCCTTCGAATAATTCTTTAAGGTCCAAAATCGATTGGGAATCGAAGGCCTATGGACATTTTCTCGAGAAACATTTTATCGACGATCCAACAGTAGTTGTTTCTGATGAGGAGCATGTGGCCTTCTTGGTATACTGGCTTTGCACCCACGTTTTTTGCCCTCAATCCATCCAGATTTCGACCCACCTTTATAACCTTGCCTACCTCCTTCACACTGGCCAACCACGGATTTGTCTAGCAAAATTATTATTGGTCCATGTTTACACTTCTTTTGATGAAGCTATCGATATTTTGAATACCCCCAGGGCCTCGGGGAATTTTTCAGGTCCCATTTGGTTCATTCACTTATGGCTTACCTCAAATTTTGAAAGTATTCTCTCTCCAACCTCCGACATTCCCCCAAGTTTAAATTTGGAAGGTGCTCGATTGTCCTCTCGACATCCTCACCACAAACCCGACGAGGCCATTTATCGCAATTACCTAAGATTTTTATTAACTCGATTTCATTTTGATTCAATCTTGGCCCCCTTCACCGTGTATCAAGGGAAAGTAAGTGACAGGCTTTGAGGGCCAGTATGGTTTAAGTCAAAATTCCCTGCTCTTACTCCCGGGTTACAATCAGAACTGGTCGATGTGTGGAGTAATTACCTAACCCAAGATGTTCTGGTATCGGGTTTTCAATCAAAGGATCTTCAACTTGTTACTTATTATCCCCAGTTCTTCTCGCGGCAGTTTGGTTTTAGTCAAGCTTTACCTTTTTTCCCCCTCGATACCTCCTCAAGGTCCAAATTAAGTGAATCAACTGTTGGACGGGAGCTCGCCAAATGTTGTCAAAAAACCCGATGCATTTTTACCCTTACGCTTTTGAATCGAATTATTTATCTACTCTTGGTTTTTCTCAGTGGTGGACCGATTGGTTTTCAAATATTCAGTGGTGGACATTTTTATGATGTTGTTATTTCCTTAGTCAATAAAACAGACACTAACCGATCGAACCACAAAATAATCAATCCTCGAGGCAAAACCCTATTTGAAATGTATTGTCCCAACCATCTTCCCACTTTCCCTTCAGCTCCTTTTGGACTTGCCAAACCTTTAACTCATCCTAAATGGGTTCGAGAGTTAAGATCCTTGAAAGAGACCCTTTCTCCAAAACCCAAGAATAAAGAAATCTCGGTATCGAAACTGTTCTATTTCCCTTACTTGAACATTCCTCAAAATCTTCTTCCTCCCTGGCTCGTCCATATCAATCGAGTCAAGATTTTAACTTCATCACCCTTTGGTGAGATTTTACTGCCTCTTTTAGGAGTATTTTTAATTTTCTTCACATTGCAAGCTATCTGTTTTTCCTTTTTTGACAGTTTCGAAACCTCATAAGACTGTTGCCTTCGAGAAAGATTGGGAGTCTTCGGACGAGTCGGATCCATCGGCCCCCACTCAGAAGCGCAAGCATTCTGCCACCATTTCTTCATCTTCAAAAAAATCGAAGGTTTATTTCCGATTCTTCATTGTCTTATTTATTCAATTTTCTTTGTCCATAGCTAATTAACTTCTAATTTCAGAAACAAAAATCGAAGAAGAGTCCTCGATCTGTTCAGCCACCTGTTATAAATCCGTTATCGACGGACTCTAACACGGTCAGCAAAGCGGGCCAAACAACACCCACCACTCGTTCAAGTCACGTAAGACCCCTTTTTTACGCAAATTTTATATACCTAGATTTCGACAAGGCCCATAACATGATTCCAAATCTCGATATTTTCAGGATCATCCATCGGCGACTATATCGACGAATGTCGATTCTTTACTTCAATCATCAACGCCTATTCTTGAGGTACAGCTCTTAAATTTTGTATGTATTTTTATTCAACTTTTTCACACGTGTCTTTTTCTAATTTTTTGTTTCGATTAACAGCAACCCGAGGGTGTACAACATTCCTCTCCCACACCAACACCCCTCGATCCACCTTCCCCTGGTACTAATTTCTTCCTTAACTGCTCAATTCTACTTCATTCTTTATTACGATTTTTCGATTCACTCTCCTGAATCTTTTCCTTTCCAGTAAATATCCCCATCATCCAAGTTCAAGATTCCCCTCCCCCAACTGTTTCAGAGCAACCGGTTTCCCCTCCTTTTGCGATGCCGTCCATCGATTTGCTCTCAGCATCATTGTCCGAGATAAGCAGCCCTGCTCCAGAAGATATGCCAGAATATCGAACTGCGATCGAAGAAGATCATTTCTCAATTCTCGATATTCTGCTGTCTGAAGAGGCCACTCCCTCGAGCCATTCATCACAACCGCCCACAACATCGACCGAGGGAGCACACCAGTTGATACAACGCTTTAGGTCCTTCTTCTACTCTTCGCCTCTAGAAGTTCTGGTGGAATCGCGCGACAAGAAACGATTTTTCCAAGAGATTCTCACTTCCATCGAAGTGTTCCCTGAAGATGCTCTCCCAAAGAGTTTCGATGCGAAAGTCGCAGCGGCCACCGACTTGTTCAACAGAGCTTATGCTGCAAGGAAGAAAAAACAATCGATAGCGACTAAATTGACTGACATTTCTTCCTTCCAGATTGAAAAATCGAATTTACTAAAAACTCAGAAGCTTAATCTAAAGGATGCGTTGACTGCACGAGCTTCGGTCAATAGTGAGATCGAAGAGTTGGAGAAGAGACTCCATCAACTTAGGTCGCAGGAGGAGTTCCTCACATCAAAGATAATTTCGATCAAATCCTCCGCGAAAGAAGTAGTGTTTTCCCTGGGACAAAGCATGGAGCGAAAGCGAAAAGTGATGGCTGAAGAAAATTCGATTTCCTTTTCTTGGGGGCAATTATTAACAGACTTTGATCAACTTAGATCTCAGTATTCGAATTTGTAAAACGTATTTGAGTTAAATGTTAAATATATTTATTTCACTTATTTGAGGTTTATAGTCTTTCAAGTATTTACCATTTATCGACAACATTTTTTCTTTATTATACCAATCGACGATCGAATAAGCATTACTCGACAACACTTTAACAATTTCGAAAGGTCCCTCCCAATTTGGCGACCATTTACCATAACTTTTACATTTCTTATCCATCGAAAAAATCGTTTTCCAAACTAAGTCACCTTCATTAAATATTTTTTGTCGAACTCTCTTATTATAGACTCGAGCGATTTGATTCTTTTGTAAACTAATACTATTCAACGCTTGCAACCTTATTTCATCGAGTTCGTTTAATTCATCGTACATCAGGTTCCAATAATCACAACTGGGTAAATCATTTTGTTTTTGTATCCGAATTGACTCGATATTTATTTCGATGGGTAAGACAACATCGTGCCCATAAACTAACTTATATGGAGTATTTTGTAAAGAATCTTTCGGTGAATTTCAATAGGCCCACAGAATTTGTAATAACGTTTCGTGCCAAGTTTTTGGTCTATTGCCAACATGTTTCTTGATTAGACCAATAATCACTTTATTGATTGCTTCGACCTGCCCATTAGCCTGAGCATAGTATGGGGTTGATGCTAATAACTGAATATTTCTTGATTTGGCATATCTACCCATCTTTTTTCCAGTAAAAATTGTCCCTCTATCAGTGGTAATAGACTGTGGGATCCTGAATCGATAAACGATATATTCTTTGATAAAATCAATTACATCTTATTGATCGATGTCTTTTAATGGAACTGCTTCTACCCATTTTGAAAAATAATCGACAGCTACGATTATATATCTATGTCCCTTTGATGACTCTGGAAAAATCTGTCCGATTAAATCAATGACCCAACCTCTGAAAGGCCATGGTTTCATAATCGAGTGTAGTTCGCTAGCCAGAACTTGTTGTATAGGACCAAAATTTTGGCATTCTTCGCAGGACTTAGCATACTCAATGCAATCTTTTAAAATCGAAGGTCAGTAATATCCTTGCCGAGTTAATGTCCATCTCATCTTTTGTCCTGTCATATGAGCACCACATATCCCATTATGTACTTCAGCCATTGCTAAGTAGGCATCGTCATTCCCTAAACATCTAAGTAATACTCCATCAATACCTCTTTTATATAATTCATCATTCATCACAACGTATTTTACTGCTCGATATTTAATTTTCTTATCGATTCTCTCATTTCGATTTTGCAAATAGTCTATAATCGATTTTCTCCAGTCTTGATCATCTAAGTCGTCGATCTGTAAAATTTCGCTTTCTTGGGTTAATTTTTCTTTTACTTGAATCATTTGTTGTAAATTTTTTAGAGATATCTTATACTTAGATGCGATTTGTGCCAACTCATTGGCTTCTCGATTAGACTCTCGAGGGACATATTCAAATGTTATGTCATCGAACATTCTACTTAAAATCATTGCTCTTTCTAGATATCTGATCAAATTGATATTGATACACTTATATTCTTTTCGTACTTGTTTGATCACTAGTTGTGAATCACCTCTTACAATTACATGTCGAGCTTTTAATTTAATCAAAGTCTCGAGACCTGTAATCAAAGCTTCGTACTCAGCTTCATTATTCGAACAAGTGGGCTTAATTTCAAATAATAACTTAGTTGGGACATTACTTGGTGAAATGATAAGAATTCCCACCCCTGATTTATCCGATGTACTTGATCCATCGAAATACATTATCCATTTACTGACTTCGATAAATAAATTATCAAATGTGTCAACTGTATGGTCTGCCATGAAATCGACAATAACTTTACCTTTTAATGATTTCAAAGATTCGAAAGACAGTGAAAATTCTGTCAAAGCTAACACCCATTTTTCTATTCGATTATGCATAATAGGTTTCGACAGCAGAAATTTCAAAATATTATTTCTAGAATAAACCATCACATCATGAGGCTTCATTACATATTTGAGTTTCGTATAGGAGAAATACAAGCACAATCCTAACTTTTTGATATCATTGTATCGAGTTTCAGCATCATTTAAAATTTTACTTAGATAATAAACAGCGCATTCTACACCATTTCTATCCTCCTATGCTAATAGACTGGCTATAGTTCGATCTGGTGCTGATACATATAGTTTTAATGGCTTGTTCCTCATTACTGGTATCAAAACCGGAGGATTTGTCAACATCAACTTGATCTGCTCAAAGGCTTCTTGATGTTCTTCCTTCTATCTGAAATCTGCTTCCTTTTTCAATTTTAACAAAGACGAAAAAACATAAGTCTTACCAGCCAAGTTAGAAATAAATCGTCTTAAATAATTTTTTTTTTCCAAAAATGATTGTAACTGTTTTTTAGTCTTTGGAGCAGAAGTATCTAATATAGCTTTTGCTTTATTCTTATCAATCTCGATCCCTTTTTTCATGCACTATGAATCCTAAAAATTCACCAGCAGACACACCAAAAACACATTTTAAGGGATTCATTTTTAGTCCATATTTTCTCATTCTTTCAAAGGATTTTCTCAAATTACCCAAATGTTTATGCTTTTCTTTCGATACAACAACAATATCATCTATGTAAACTTGCATAAAATCATTGATCAAATCATGAAAAATTAGATTCATTGCTCTTTGATACGTTGCCCCGACATTTTTCAATCCAAAGGGCATTACTATCCATTCATAAGTTCCTAGTGCCCCTGGGCATTGAAAAGCTGTTTTGGCTATATCATTCTGGAAAACAAAAATTTGATTATATCCTGAGTAACCATCTAAAATACTTAACATTTCATTGCCAGCCACTGCATCTATTAGCATGTCGGCTATTGGCATAGGATATTCATCTTTAGGAGTTGCTAAATTTAGGTCTCGATAATCGATGCATACTCTCATTTTACCATTCTTTTTAATAACTGGAACAATATTAGAAATCCATTCGACATACCTGGCAGTCCTAATGAACTTTGCTTTCAGAAGTCTCTCGATCTCTTCTTTAATCTTGCCCATCACCTCAGGTGCAAATCTCCTCGGAGCTTGTTTTACTGGCTTCCTGCCTTCGATGATAGGTAATCTATGTTCGACTAGACTTCGATCCAAACCGGGCATTTCTTCATAATCCCAAGCGAAGCAGTCTTTATATTCTTCCAATAATTATATCATATCTTTTTTCATCTCTTTTTCGAGATACCTACTAACATAAGTAGATTTTCGGTCCTCTATACTTCCTAAGTTGACCTCTTCTAATGGATCTTAGGCTTCAACTTTTTTGTGATTCGATGTGATGGATCTTTCAAAACCTAAAGGATAATTATCATAAATGCAATCAAGTATGACTTGATCACTATTATTTGCTACTACTGTCGAGTCAGTCGACTTATTTATCTCTATCTTAGTACTACTACTTTCTTGGCCCTCCTTTTCATCTTCATATCTTCTCAATCGAGCCAAGAATTTCTCATAATTTTCATTCATTTTCACCGGCCACTTCGAGGTTGGCCCCCTCTTTAATCATGACAAACCCCTTTTTCTCATTCATTTCCAAGAAACGCTCTCCATACAATTTTGAATTAAAGTCTTCGACAGTCTCGAAGGTGAATGGTTGAGTGAGCGCCAAATTCTGCAATGACCGACCAGCCTGAGATACAAATGTTACAAACTCGTGTTGGTCCCCTGGGATTATCTCGAGATGTCCATCTCGATTCCACATAAACAACTTCTGATGAGCCGTAGAAGACACAACTCCAACTCCATGAATCCACTCCCTACCAAGCAACGCATTAAAGTTGGCATGTGATTGAACTACTACAAATACAGTGGGCCTTGAATAAGTCCCCACTTTCACATCTAAAGCAATCATGCCTTCTGAGCTCGAGGATTTCCCACTGAAGTCAGAAATCATGATATTATGTCTGACCAAGTCTTTTAATTTGATACCAAACCTCTTCAGCATAGTGATTGACAATATGTTCACCGCTGCACCACCGTCAACAAGGACTTTATTCACCTTCTATCCTTGAATTTCGATGTTCAATAATAAAGGTTTCAGATGAAACCTCATTTCTTCTGATGGGGGATCGATAAAAGCAGTATCTCTGTGAGGTACTTTGCATGATGCTTGTGTTACCCATGTGACTTTCGGTCTCATGTCTTCGGAATAGAAATTGTCCTCCTGATCGACGTGTCCTTGATGCTCCTCATACTCGCTAACATATTCCGCGGGTAATATCAATATTACCCCAACTTGCTGTCCATCCCAACTACCTCCATTTTTGTCATTGACAAAGTCTCTTACATATTGACCTCCAGTTGGTGCATTGCTTTCTTCAAATTTTCTATAATAATTAATTCTTCCCCAGTAAGGGATCCTTCATCCCCTCCTCTGAGGCCTTCCTCGAAATCTCCTTTGAAATGTAGGAAATCCAGTATTGGATCCCTCATCATATGAGAGTCTATCAAAAACATCATTGTTATGAAGTATGCCTCTTCCTCCTCGAGGAGAATATATTTCTTTCCTAACCCATTGTTTCTGATTTCTACTAGCGCCAAAACCAACAGATTTCTGCTAACTTTCCTCCACCGTGGCTTGGATGGTTTGATCTACTTTATCATTGCAGCTTTTATCTTGATTCTCTATTTTCTTGATCTGTCCTGCTCTAAAGGCCTTAGCAGTTGATATGTCGAACACCGCGCTGTATCATGGGCATAATGTCACTCCTTCGTCCTTTTCTTTCTTTCTATTCAAAAACTCGACGAGGGAATCTTCTGATCGAGGATAGATTTCTCTTTCGAATTCTTTCTCGAACTCGCTTAGGTCGAACTCTATGTCTTCTTCCGACATATCCATTCTGAAATGTCTAGGATCAATGTCTTCAGTAACATCGACCATACCTATAAAGGTCGAATTCATCAATCGGACATCTTCAGTCATGCCCGTTTGGGACTCGACATACCCTACTTGGACTTCGAATGGACTCGTATCCACTTTCATTGACATCTCCTCAAACTTCAGTCTTCCTTGGTCGATCGCATCTTGGATCGTGTTCCTGAAATGTATACAATTATTAGTCCAATGTCCATAGATATTATGAAATTTGCAATATTTTCGACAATTTCTTTGTTCTGCAGAAGGTAATTTATGATCATCACTCAGCTTAATCTGTTTATCTTTCAATAAAATATTGAAGATTTTATCTGCCTTTGTTACATCAAAAGTATATGTGCAATTTGTCATTTTGTCTTTCACTTCATTTTTCTGTAGCAGTTTACAAATATATGGGGCTCCTACTTTGAGCTCTGCTATATTTACTTTCTCATTGACAGATTCTTTAATATCTCCTTCTATCCTAGGATTTTCCTCATATATATCATTTATATATGCTACCTTATCTTTCTTCATGGGTTTCTCAAATTTTTTGTACCTCTGTTTCTCGTATTCAATTTGTTCCACTCTTCTCACTTTATCGGCTAACTGAGCCATATCATTCAATGGTAAATTAACCAATTTTTTCCTAATCAAAAATTCTAAGTCTGCAGAGGCCATTCTGACTAACTCAAATTCAGGGATTTGCGTAAAACATCTCGACTTCATTTGTCTAAATCTATTCAAATAATCATCTATGCTTTCATGATTATATCTCTTTATATTCATTAAATTGATAAGACTTACTTGAGTTTCTCCCCTAAAAAATTGCTCATGAAAATTTCTTTCCAGCTGCATCCAATTGTGTATTGAATTCGGTGGCAGCGATGTAAACCAAGTGAAAACATTCTTTGTTAATGAACTAGGAAAATATTTCATTTTTAATTCTTCGCTCATCGCTAGGTCCCCACATTCGATTTGGTATCGCGCCACATGCTCGATGGTGGATTCGTCAATTTCTCCAGCAAACTTGGTAAATTTAGGTATTTTGTATCCTCGAGGTAATTTTGTCTCGAGAATCATATTTGGAAAAGGAGAAACAAAGTATGGTTGATGAGGTGGTCTTAATTCCACTCCCTGAGGATTCATTCTTTGTCCCACCAGGTGATTGTACTGCATGTTATTTTGATTATACATATTTTGACATCCCTCATTTAAATTTCCATAAGTATCATTCCTAACCTGCTGATATTGATCATTGTTTCGATTCCTCCTTAATAAATAAAGGGGATTGATATTAGCGTTTTGGTTAATATTCTGATTGGCATTATTTTCGACCCTTGTTTGTCGGGGTATCGCCAATGCATCTCCGATACGTGACATTTGGTCTGCTAATATCTCAAAACTAGTGGTGGTGTTTTGAACTAATGGATTCAGTACTGTAGTCAACTGTTGTGATAACATGTTGACCATTTCGAAATTGCTTTCGTCCATTTGTTGTCGAAGTACTCCTAATGAGTTACTGGAAATTCCAGTACTAGCGTTTTCGATAGTCTCAAAATTGGATCGATGATAATCTCTATCGAGTAGGTATCTCCCATGATCCGGGTTTGCTCTGTGATCTAGGTTTGATACCGAAGGCGTTTGTTGCGTTCCTAAATTCTGCACATTCCCTGAATTCTGGGGTGTTACTAAATTTTGAGATACTCCTAAATTTGGGGATACTCCAAAATTTTGAGGCATGCCTAAGGTTTGAAATGTGCCTAAGTTTTGGGGCATTCCTAGGTTAAATCTCGTACTTCGTTGTATTGAAGAAGTATCAGCCCCATTCATATTATTAATGAAAAAGTCGGGTGGTCTTACACTCATATGCGGTCATGCATATGTTGTTACGGGATTCCCCGTAGTTTGTATATTGTTTGACATTACAGTGTTAGACCCTAACTGAGTGTTTAGCGATGTGTCTGAGCTTTGTTCAGCACTCACAGGTATTGACGTACTCACATTTGTCGATATTACGGGCATATTCCCATTGTGAACTTGCCCCCCAGTGTTTGGCAAATGTGAACTATTTGGAATCTCATTGTTATTCTGATTATGTGGTGTATTTTAACTCATTCTCAATATTCGCCCACTTCTTAATCTCATACACTTTCTAACTAACCAATTGTTTGTGTTTTTTGACACAACTCCCTACCTAGTGCGCCAATTTGTTTCTGGTGAAAATTTGATCGATTTCGATTTATCGAGACTTAAGTTCTAATCAAATCTTGACCATGTAGATTCTTTTCATTTAGGCTAGCAACTAGTTTTCAATCGAAAAATGCATGAGAATCGAGAATCATATAATCTCAAGAAATGCAAACGGCATGACTTAGAGTGCAGAAAGTACTGTTTTTTATGTCTTTTCTTAAGAAACGCGAAGTAAAGAAAGCAGTAAAAACGTCGAATCGAAAGCAGAATATTAAATTGCAGAGAAATGTAGAATGTGGAAACCTCAAATTTGCATTAAATGTAAATGGCAAGGAATCGAACTTGCGGAAATGTAAATAACAGGGAATCGAAATTGTAGAAATGTAAATGGCGAGTATCTTAAACGCATTACCTTAACTTGCATAAAAATAAATGACAAGGAATTGAAAGGACAAACTTAAAGTTGATAAACATAATGTTGCAATGAAAGTAAAATTACCAGGGAAAGTAAAGAAAGCGATAAAGATAATCAATGAAAATGGAAATTCAGAGCATTAGAAACTTCATGATGCGTCGTTCTCCTGCAGACTGTTCACTTACGCTTCTATTGTCTCTGCCAATTTCCCCAGCTTCGTTCTATTTATAGAGCGCCCTTCAAATAACCTCCTAAGAACAGTTAACAAAACTGCCACCACGATCCATCATGCACGTCCCTTAGTTTTATGGTTTAGAAAACTGCATTCATGTTCCATGCATGAGATAAATGCTTCCTTGATCTTCGATCTCTGCCTCAGTTTAGAAACCGCTTCCCATGTTCTATGTGCGTGTTAACCGTTCCCTCGATCTCGATTTCAGACATCGAGTACTTTGAATTGTTTTTTATTCCCTTTAATTTTAACTTTGCACTATTCTAATTTCTCGATTCTCTTCAACAATAGACATCGAAATTTGTTTCTTCGATTCTTGATTTTGATTCTCGATGTGTTTTTATATTGTGGTTACCAGTTGTCTTTTACCTGTCTCTTATCAATTTTTTAATCAACTATATGATTTTCGATTTTCTCTCTCTTGTTCTTTCGATCCTCATATCGATTTTTTTTTTAATAACACCATCACTACATTGAATAACCACCTCAGGTACTGTATCTCTCGTATATGGCTCACTTTGAGCAATTTTTTAGTCTCTTCTTTGATCGTCTGCCGCTTCTCGAATCCAAATTTCTTCTTCATTGCGTTAACGGCTTTGCGTTCGGATCAATGACTAACTTATAGCATAAGAAGTTGGGATTTATTCCAGGGATGTCTCGAGCCTACCACGCGAATGCATGCACATTTGCGCGTAGCATGCTTGCTAACAAGCCCCTCCTCCAGCTCGGGAGACAAGCCACTAGGTTGGGAATTTGCTGACCTAGTGCGTGCAACCATTGTGTGGAATTGGGAAACAAAAGAAAAAATTGTATTTCGTTCCCCACAGACGACGCGAATATTGTGATAAAAAAATTTCTTCTCTTTTCTTGATCCAGACCTAATTTTATTTACTTTATTTGGACTATTTGGGATGATTTTTCAGGGTCAATCATTAACGGATTGACGTTAATTATGATTCAATAAGCGTGATTCATGAATATAAATCCGGAATGAGATATCAACAACGGGATTAAATTATTTTGTGCACTACATTATCAAATAATTTATGCTTAATTCAACAACTCACCTTGGTGGATTTGTGATGATGTTTTTGGGCTTCTTGATACTATTTATGTGGGCCTTATAGACGGGTTATGAGTTTGTTTAATTGTTAGACTTTGTAATCTCCGCAATTTGTACAAGCCACAACACATTCTAAGACAGGCCTTAAATATTTAATTTAAATACTAGGAATATATTTAATTAGATAAATATTTTCTATTTATGATAAATTACGATCATTCTTATTTTTATTTGTAAATTTTATATTTTTTATAATTTATTCAATATGTAAACGATTCTTCTTCCTTTAATTATGTTTTTTTTTTCATCAGACAAAGAAACAAAAATCAATCACATTTTTTCTTCAATCTTTTTTTCTTAATTATTCACTAAATTAAACAATTACTTTAGTTATCTCTTTTTGAAAAATCCATGTCAAATTTATGTCTTTCTCATTTTAAAATTTTATAAACAAATATTTACATTTAAAAATTAATATATACATTAAATTTTAATAAATTAAAATAAAAAACATAATAAAAATTTCAACATATTATCAATTTTTTACTGTTATCGAAAAGAGAAAAATAAAAATACCACAGTTTAAAAAATGTAATTATTATAATTTATATATTTAAAAAATAATAAGATATATAAGAAAAAATATACATTAATTAAAAATATCAATATATAAACGTTAAATTACTTATGTTTTCAATTAGTAATTAATAATAAAAATTTAATTTATAAATGTTATCTTTTTAATTTTTAATTTTAAAATATATAACCTTTTTTGAAAATAAAAATCTATGAAATTAGAGATGGAAAAAGAAACAAATATTTCGTCTTTATATTTTTTTAAGTTTTTTTATTCTTATATTTTTAAGTTAAAACAATTTAATTATCTAACTTTTAAAATATATAGTTTAAATTAATTTTATACATAAATTTAACCTTTAATAATAAAATTTACTTACAAATGTATTAAAAAACTCAAATTTATATTTTTAAATTTAATGACTGATTAATAAATTTCAAAAAAAATTAATAAAATAATATATTTAATTTCTAAACAAAATTAGATACAGAAGTGACACGCAGATGCATTGTGTACTCCAAAAGTTCGGAGGTGTCGCACGAAATGCTTTCTTGTTGACATTTTTTTTTTATCTTCTCGCGCCGCGTTTTATTTGTTCTGGTTTTTTAATGCCCCCAGACAGCATTTTCAAACATGCGTGACTGTGTTGTTCTCCTTAGTTCATTTTTATTTTCTATTTTAAAATTTAACCTCTTTTATTTTCTTTTTATAATATATTCACTCTAAAGACAATTGATTATCCTTCGTGAGATATTTTTAGATACCAATTTAGATTATTAAAAAAACAAGTTTACGTTAGAATCAATCTAAACACATGAACAATAATAATAATATATGATGCATGCAAAATTTAAAAGAAGTTTTCAATAATTATTTAATAACTTTTTTACAAACGTTTTAAATTTAAATTTGTGTTTTTTTTTCTACAAATTCATTTTTACTTTATCAAATAAACTGATAGTTTGAATTAAATTTGTTAAGGTCATTACTAAGTAA
Organism: Sphenostylis stenocarpa; assembly: GCA_963425845.1. Taxonomy (NCBI): domain Eukaryota; kingdom Viridiplantae; phylum Streptophyta; class Magnoliopsida; order Fabales; family Fabaceae; genus Sphenostylis; species Sphenostylis stenocarpa. Next base: position 28,216,057 of record OY731408.1, read on the forward strand.
TTTTCGTTTAATTTTATTTTTATAATCAGTTTTCAGTGCGATCATAACACTAATTTTAAATTTTGTATACTACTCATTGATTAACAGCTAACTTTTCAAATCCAGCTAATGTCTTTAATTAGTTTTGCTAAACTAATAAGTGAAATATTTATTATAAAGGATAAGAATCATTGATTCCTTTATTGTAGAATCTTTAACTGATTTCTATATTATCTTAACAATAAAAATTTAAAATTTATCATATTATATATATATATATATATATATATATATATATATATAAAGGAACGTAAATAAAATTATAAAATAATCAAATAATTAAACGCAGGTGTAACATTTTTATTTTATTTTTTGTTTCTTTCTACTAACCTCAAAATCCCCACAAGACCATGTCCACCATTGAAGAAAAAAATCTTTTTCATTAACTCCATATTTGATACCCTTGATTGGGCCATGTGTATTACATTCAAAGTTTGAACACAATCAACAAAAATAAAATCTTTACACGCTACACTCCCACAATGCACACACCTTATTATTCATCTACTTGTAATAAAAACTAGTAGTAAACTCCCTTTTTATTCTTCCCTTTATATTTCAATCCCCATCACCATTCTCTTCTGGCTTCGGTTTCTACAACCTCTCTACCCCTAATTTGCTCTCAAATTTTCTAGTCTCACACCGTCACACACTCTCCCTCTCCTCTCTCTCTCTTTCTCATCTACTCCATATAAACACACCAACACACACCCTCTTCCACATCTCACTTTTCATTTCCCTCATGGACCTTCATAAACCTCTGTGCCTCTTCTTGTTTCTCCTCACTCTTCTCTCAAGCTCCCAAGCCCGCAAATTCAACGTTGGTGGAAGCCAAGGGTGGGTTCCAAACCCTTCCGAGGGTTACAACAATTGGGCTGGAAGAAACCGATTCCAAATCAATGACACAATAGGTAACTAATACCAATACTTATTAAAGCCACCATTAGCACCCACATACCCACAAAGGTTTGTAGTTTCCATCATGCATAAAGATTAAATTTTTATTGATTTTAATTCATGGGTATCTTTCTTTTTCCTTTTTTGTTTTGGGGGGTTTTGTTTTGCATACTAGTTTTCAAGTACCAGAAGGGTTCGGACTCGGTGTTGGAAGTGAAGAAGGAAGATTATGACAAGTGCAACATGACCAACCCAATCAAGAAGTTTGAAGACGGTGACACTGAGTTCAAGTTTGATCGATCAGGACCATTCTACTTCATAAGTGGAACAGATGGAAATTGTGAAAAGGGTCAGAAATTAATTGTTGTCGTTTTGTCCCCAAGAACACCACCTCAACCGCTACCACCGTCTTCACCGCCAAACCTTTCACCGCTACCACCGTCACCAAAACTTTCACCGTCTTCACCATCGGTACCACCGAAACCTTCCCTTTCACCTTCATTATCACCATTACCATCACCATCGCTACCACCAATATCTTCACCTTCACCGTCAACAAAGCCTAACCCACCAACCGTGTCACCATCCATCCCACCGTTTCCGGTGGTTCAACCTCCTTTAAGCTCTCCAACTCCAGCAAACGCTCCGACATCGGTGACACTACCTCCGATAGCGTCCCCAGCTTACTCTCCTCCGGCACCATCGCCGCCACAGTCAGCGCCGTCGTCATCGCCGCCGCAGTCAGCGCCGTCGTCATCGCCGCCGCAGTCAGCGCCGTCTAATTCAACGGCACCGTCATCGAATAATGGTGGATTTTCTGCGGCTCCTTCGAACGCTTTGGTGTATTCCGTTACAATTCTCGTTGGTACTGCGTTGTTCCGTCACTGAACATCCATTTTAATTGATGACAAACTTTACTAGGGACATGTTTTGTGTTTGAATGTTTTTGTTAGGACACATGTGGTAATAATTTTTGGGTTTTATTGTTGCTGTTTTTTCTTTGATTTGGATATTAATTATTAGCATGATTTAGTTCTGTGATCGTGAGGATTTCTTTGGAATTTCATCTTTTGATATTATTTATCGTAGAATGGTTTCCTAACTCTTGTTTTTCGAATCATCTCGTAGTTGTTGTTTCACACTTTTAAATATTGGAATAAGCATTTAATTCCATGCTTGAAATATTCATTCAATCTAATTAATTTCTACAAGGTAACGAATAAAAAAGTTTATTGTTTCAAATTTATGAAATTTAAAAAGCATTAAATTTCTTTTTCTGAAAATAAATACTTATTTTTGTCGTTAATAAAATATCAACAAAACTAATTAATTTTGTTAATTTTAAAAACATATTGCAATAAATCAATTTTGTCGTTATTATTAGTTACTTTTAAAATTCCCCTCTTGTAAATTATTAATAAAAAAAGAAACATTTTCGTAATAAAAATTCATTTTAATAAAAAGCTGTTACATTAATTTGTTTAAAAAATTGTGTTTATAGCAAATGGGAGAGAATAGTTTATATTTTTTTGTATAGAATCAATTTAAACATTTACTTCAATTCTTGTTTAGTTTGATTCAAAATAATTAATTTATTGTCTATTTTTCGAATATTGATTTATTCAATTAACTTCATTAACATTTTAGTTTTATCAGCTGTTTTCATTTTTATTTATTTAAAAAAATAATAAAATAAAATGATAAAGGTTTGAATTCAAATAATCGCTATTTTTTATTCTAACTTATTTTTTTATATTCTTATGTCTTTTGGAATGAAAACAAATTTACAACTTTTGAAATGTTAAAGGGAGAAATTTGTCTAAAATCGACGCTCTTAATAATTTTAGGCAACGTAAATTAGAAAAATTGTTTATTAATTTACCTCATACTATAATATTTTATTTCATTAATTATTTGAATTTGATTGAATAAAAAAAAGTGATTCAGAATAAATAATAAAAACTAAACGATGATATTAAAAATTTGGAAAAGAACGATAATTTTACTTGTTTCAGAAATAAATTTGAAGAGTTCATTATTCGAGTCGTCGTAATAAATAGTTTTGGAAGAGTCAACCAAAACAACTGCATACGCTGAAGGGTTATCTGATCAATGCATTTGGATTGGAAACATTGGGTGTTTGCAATTATGAGCACTTTCTTCAAAAACTACTCTTTTCAACTTCCAACAAAAGTAGTAAAATATTTTAATAGTTTCTGTTTAGTAATTCAAAAATATTCAAAAATTTAAAAGCTTTTTGTATTTCTAAACACTTTGTTGTTCTTTAAAATTATATGATAAATTTGTGTTTGCTTCTGTGGTCATGGCTCTGGTGGTGTCAACATCTTATCAGTTGTAGAAAAGGAAAACAATTCACGATTCTTGAAGATGAATAGCTACCATTTCTTATGGCCACCATCCCCATAAAGTACAAATTATGGAAAGAAACTGTGCTTATGGTACTTTACCATCAAGAAAATACAGAATTTTGGGAAAAGAAAGTGACAGTTTAAAGTTTGTTATGTAGGTGGTGAGAGAGAGGAGGGTTAAAAATATAACGACACATAATTTGAAATGCATAAAAAATAACATAAATATGAATAAATGAAAGAAAGAAATTGAGTCAAATCAATGTCCCAAGTCATTTCTGACTCAGCCCCCACTTTAATGTGATGACACACTTATTCATCCACACACAAACTTAATTTTTTAAGTTTTATGGATGAAAAATGATACTTTCACCATTCAAATTTATACAACTCCCGTAAATAATTTTATTTTAATATTATAATAATAATTTTATTTTATTTTTTATTTTTATTAAATCAGTCTATAAATTATTATATTAATAAAATTGAGTTATTTAAAGAATTGTATGATTTATGGTTGTCAAAATATCACTACTCTTAAAAAATTGTCCTTTCCTCCTCCGAAATAGGATTTATATGGGATTTGTTTGAATAAGATTTGATTAAATTAACTAAAAAAATTAGATTGATTTATAACTATTTATTTATTTATTTTAGTCAATTTAATTTATTATTCATTTAATTAATTGGCTTAATTGATCATAAATTTTTAGTTTTTAATAAAATATGTACTTTCAATATATAAAATAAGATTTTCAAAATATAACATACTAAATAATATTAAAATAATTTAATATTTAATTAATAAAATATTGAATAAATTAAATAATAATTATATTCATATTATTATTTTAATCATTTTAATTATATTAAGTAAGATTAAATCTATTGAATCTACAAAATTTGTTAAATTGAGTTGAGTTTGACCAAATCATAAAAATAATTCAATATTTTTTATTTGAATCTAGTAAATATTCATATCCTAACTTTATATAATTCGTAAGAATATATTAAGTCCAATAAAATAATGATTTAATATATTATATCAGATTAGGATATTAAATTATATTAGATTAAATTAAGTTTTACCAAAAATAAAATTAAAAAGCAACTAACTCTTCTAATATTGTTTGGATTTTTAAGAATCATAATTTGGTTCTTCGGTGTCTTTGTAGATGGTTAAAGTCAAATATCTTCTTCAAACCATAAAGATTCGTGTTACTCGAGGACAAAAAAGACGTTGATTTCTTTATTAATTAATGGATTCAAAAAATATTTTTTTTAATTGATATTATGAATTTGTTTAGATATTAGTCTTGAATTCTTGACAATTATATTTTTTTTCATGAGTATATATTTTCGTAATTATTGTATTTTTACTGGGTTGATTTGTCTTGCCATTTTCTTGTCTCCCTTTTTTTGGAATAATTTTATCATGAATGATGAAGTTGATATATAATTCAACCAAACCCAAATATTAATATTAATAGTAATGATGTAAATATTACTTAATATATCTAATTATTTTATTAATTAATTATATGATTTGAAATTATAATTTTAAACAAATTAAAACTAAATAACCTAGTTGATATAATCTAATTTAACGGATAAAATGTGAATTGAGTTGAATTAAATATAAAAAGTATAAAAATTGACTCAGTCAAATGTTTTATTTCTCGTTAGTATTAAATGATAAATTTATCAAAATCGAACGGATGCACGTCTATTTCTTTATGCAGTATAGTAACTTAATAATATATTGATACTTAAAACATGAAAGTCACAATTACCTTAAAAATAATTTTTATTTAATAATCTATGAAACTTTTTTTTTACGTTATTCAATGTTTATCATAGTCTTCCAACTAATAAGAAAGTGGCATTTTGCAGTTGACGTGTAGGTCAGCTTAGAATAAGACTCGTTGGTTTTTCCGCGTATGCTCACGACATCTTTTGTTTTTAACTATGATACGACATCGTATGGCAAATTTAGGATATTTATTTATGGTCGGAAATTTTAAGTAAACATAACGTGTAACGTGGATGCTTTTTTAATATAGTTTATTTTATATTTAAATTTATATTTTTAAAATTTATATAAATCATTCAGTTAAAAAATAAAAAACTGTTAATATACATTTTAAATATATATTATTCTTCTTAGGAATCTTGTAAAATATATAATGATAAATTTTCCTCACAAAATGTTGTTTATTTCTAAATATTACTGTAATTGACACGTATAATTTAAAGATAAATGAAAAAAAAATCAATCAATATCTCATAAAACAAATTTAGCGTATACACGTCTATAAGTGACAAGTCATTTCACGCCTCTCTAGGGTTCCAATAATAAAACTAGGTCAATATAGAGTTAGGTATAGTTGAATAATTTTAAAATTTTTATTTTTTTATAATAGGGTGAATGACGATTTACAAAATTATCAAAAAAAGTGTTCACTTTTATAAATATTAATATCTTACATAAATAATTAACTAATATTATTATCATTAAGAAAGACGTAACATTTTATGTAAGCAATTTGATAATATATCAGCATAGATAAGAATCGCTTGATTTTAAATTTGATCAAATAGCGAAACGGATTTATAAATCACGATCAAATCATAGCCAAGTTATTTTTCTAAGTCATAAGTTTGGTGTGCTACACGTAATTTTTTAAAAATCATCATAAATAAAAACTTATTGATTCTAAGTCATAAATATACACTTCTCTTTCAACACTACTAAATGATAATTTTCTTTTTGGAGTCAAGTAAATTATAAAAACATTTTTTATCAATAAAAACTTATTTTAAAAAAATAAATTTTTAAAATCTACAAAAATTAAATCAAACACACTAATAATAGTAGAATGCTTAGGTCTCACAACTTCCTAACAAGGTGAGTGTAGACAATGGGCTTAAGAACATTCTTTCTGGGCTTGAGAACATTCTTTTTGGGCTTGAGAACGTTCAAATATCCCTTGTATTGAAGTTCGTAACGACAACAAAGATCTTCCCAAATCTCTGTCTTGAATAATCTTGGAATAAATCGAGTTAGGGTTGGACATGAATTCATCTTTTAAAAATATAATTTATATTTAATTTAAACTCAATAAAATATATTGAATTTTAAATTTATTTTGGTTTAATTACATTAAATTGACTGTACTTGTCAAAATTAGTCTAAATTTAATTTAAATTAAATTTATATTTATTTCATCATTTAATTTGAGTAAAATTACCATTAATTTTATATTACTATATATTTTAAATTTAAATTTAGTTTTATTTTAATTAGTTTAATTGTTATATTTTTATTAAATAATTGAAATATTTTTAAAGATAAAATTTTTAATCATGGAAGAGAGATCAAACACAACGATTCAACAAGAGGATGCAGGTACTCCATGAGTTTTTTTTTTCCTTTTTATATTACTGTTTCTTGCTGCTTAATTATTTTTCGTAATAACAAAATTTGTCATTTTTTGTCTTTGGGTAAAATGAGTAACTATGCATGCTCTGTGTCTATCAATTTTGAATACAAATTTATTATTTTCTTTAGTAAAAAAATAAATAATAATTTATGGGATGAACAAAATTCATTATTAATGACTAAAGTTCATTAAACAATGTTTAATATTAGAGGAGTGTAAAAATAGGTTTAAATTACTCGTAGGTCTACGAGAAATAGGTTAGGTTAGGTAAACAAATTTGGATTCTTTTTTTCTTACTTCCTATAATTAAATTAAACCTTATTTTACCCTTATAATTGTCTTCATCTTTATTTTTGGAATTCATTTCGGATTGGTATTTTTGAAAACACATTTCGAAATATCCATTACAGAATACGTTTATAGAAAAGGCAACTTGGAAATACATTCCAGATTGGGTGTTCTAGAATATGTTTCTAGAAAAGTCAATCCGAAAATGCATTTCAAATTAGGTGTTCTAAATTGTGTTTCTGGAAAAGCTACTATGAAAATGAATTCGCGAACACCCAATCCGGAGTGTATTTCTAAATTGACTTTTCTAGAACACCTAGTGACGAATCTTAATCATTGATTCTCGAGGGTAAATAATATATTATTAGAAAATAATAAATAAATATAAAAGGGTGAAAGAAGATGAAAGAGTGAGAGGATAAATTGTAAATATATAAGTAAATATATAAAATGATCATTAAGTTTGGGAAGACAAAACCATAAATTATATGAGAGTTATAAAACTAAGAATAGACTAAGAGACTAAAATTGTAAATATACAAATAAATATATTAAAGTTTAAGAAGACCAAAATCATAAATTACATAAGAGTCACCAAAATTTTGGAGGCCACGGTCCCCCCTCAGTTCCCAAGAAATGAATTTTCAGAAAAGTCAATCCAAAATGCGTTTCTAGAAAAACCAATCCGGAAATGCATTCCGAATTAGGTATTCCAAAATTTAAAATTTTCGTGATACTATTTTAGATTGAACAATTTAGGGTTTATGTAATTTAAGTGCAGAAATATGTAATTCATACATAATATTAATATTAATGATTACTTTAAAAAAGGTCTTTAATGGAGGTGATAGTACAAAAAAATCAAATAGTTAAGGGATGAAGATGCATAAGTTGTACACAAATAGAAAGAAGTTAAAGTAAAAAACAAAATTATGGGAAGAGTATTTTAGGTATTTGACGTGGGGTATGGAGGTGAAATGAAAAGTTATGCGAGTGTAGGAAGATGGAGCCAAAAATTTGAGATCTAAATTAAATTGAGCTTATTTTGACATGTCCTGTTTTGGTTAAACTAGTATGTATACTTATTGATAAACTCATTTTATAGAATAATAATAATGTTTAAATAAAAATAAAAGTAATATTATTTTATTAAAAAATATATATGTATTATTAATTAATTTGAGAGGAATTCATTTATTTTAAAAATAAATATCAAAATAAATTTTTAGTAATCATTTATTTTAATATATAATTATTAAGATTAATTATTATTTTTAATTAGTAAGTTATTAAAAAAAATAAGTTTTTAATTTTTATTTTAAGATTAAAGTGACGTATTCTCTTATATTTATATATATAAATAATTGTATCTTAAACAAAAATAAAATTTATTAATAAATTTAAAATTTCAAAATATATTTTTGTTTTTAATTTTTATTTAAATATTTTTTAATTAATTGATTTTATATAAATATATTAATAATTTTTTTAAATTTAATCAGGCCAAAATTAGTATATTAACCCGTTTGACTAATATAGAGTTTGACTAAATTACTTTATGTTGTTTTAAAATATAGGTAAAACTGAGTTATAAATTTTTTTATTTGATATGTAGAATTAGATACATCTTTTATGGACTGAGTAAAAATATCTTTATAAAAATAACAATTTTGTACGAAAATCTGTTATACATATTTTTACTATTTGATGCCTTACTATTTATAATTAAAATATTTTTGATCGATCGGGTTAAAAGAGAACTTAATCGATAAAAGAGTTTAATTAATAAATTTTATTGAATATTTTGTAATTATAATAGGTAAATTGAGTCTAGTGGTATCAAACATTGATAAGAAAGAAATTTTGTTCAGGCATAGAAAAAATCGCCAGAGAGGAATAAGCATAAAATTTCAACAATAACAGAAAATTTGCAAACAGAAGTTTAAAATTTAGAATAATTCTTATAACGAATATTTCATTGTTATTGCTCAGTGAATTTTTATAGTATCACTGCAAATCGCAAAACAGCTTTGAATTAAATAGATTAATTTTTGCTATTATTTAGTTTAATATTAATTGTTAAATTAATAATATAATTCGAATAAATAGATATATTAATTATAATCCACAATAAAAAATTAAATAATTTTTTTATTAAATATAATTAATAAGAAAATACATACCGATATATTGAATAATATGTGCTATACATTGCATTTCATAACACAAATAGTTTCTTTAAATATAAATATAAAAATAAAAATCCAAATCTGACACCAGAGCATGTGGGCAAATTTATGAAATTACACATTCTTGAAAGTGTCACATCGCCTACCTCATATCATTTGGTATGGTTTAAATACATGCTAAGCTACTCCACATATTGCCAATTGGTTTTATGTTGGAACCTTAACATGGTATCAGAGCCAAAGCCTAACATCTTTCCGGTTATTGTCATGGGCCAAAAGTTGCCCTTTAGTTGGGTCAAAAGTACCTTTGCCTGGTCCGAGCAGGCTTCGTTGGAGGGTGTGTTGAAAGTCCCACATCGCCTACCTCATATCATTTAGTATGGTTTAAATACATGTTAGGCTACTCCACATATTGCCAATTGGTTTTATGTTGGAACCTTAACACACATCAACAAATAATTAGATACAAGAGTTTGCATCCATAATGTTTCAAATAAAAGTAGAATAACAGAACATGGTCCCATTTCATAGTTTTGGATACAACAATGGACGACTAAAGTGCAATAAACTCACATACAAGGATTAATTAAAATATAAAAACCATTAGCATCATGTGGACGAAGAATCCAACCATATTTGGAACCATTACATTATAGAACTCTCCAAAAATGTCTTGTATATAACATAATGGGATGTTATTATTTTTTTCTTAAATAGTATAATAAGATCCTTAAACCGTACTTAAATTTCATTGTGCTTTTTCATATGGTATTGGTAGCTTGGTCCTTTCCTACACGACCTAATTAGCTTCCATATTTGTCAAAAAAGTGATCACAAACCCCGGAACTAATAAAGATGTACCTAATAGAATAAAAATGGTAGAAAAAATAAAAATTGAAAATTTTTCTTACTCATTTTTTGTTCATTGCACTGGCATGGTTGTGTCCAACCTACATGCACCTAAATGACAAAACAAAGTCTATAAAGTGGATGGAAAGAAAAAAGGTGGTCATCACTTATTCTCTAATCTTGTTATTTGCATATGGGTTGTTTACTACCTTGGTTACTTTCTCTAAGAATGATGATTGTGTCAAACCCTCACTTTCTCTTTTTCCATCTTTAGACTTCTCTATTGTAAGTTTGTCAATCCTACTTTATTTCTATGCTTCCCACTTCAATCTTGAAAAAAAAATCTAAACCAACAAAATGAAAAATAGTAAATTGGTTAAAAAAAAAACAGAAAAAGTTCTCCCTTTCCTTGTTATCCTATTACTAGATCCTCTACACAAATTTTTTTTATATCTAATAAGATTTTACCTTAAGAATATTAGAATAATTATTTAAGATTTTTTTTTGGACAATTTTTTGAATAAGTTATTGATAGAAAAAAAATAGATTAAAGTGTTTTTAGATAAATTTGTTCAAACAAATTTTAGTTTTATTATAACATCACCTTTGAAATAGTCTTTTACTGTTTCTTAGCACATGTGTATTTCATTTTTATTGATTTTGTACCGACTAGTATTCCTGTTGATTTGAAAAATCTTTATTTGTCACAAATCACAACTACTGATAAAAAACTCAAACTTTAACTGAGTCATGTTTATCTCCTTTTCTTTGCTGCATTATTTTATTTCATCTTCCTCCCCTTGTTGCAGTTTTGATGGGATTGAAGCAATTCATAACCTTATTATCACACATTTGAGTCCTTGTTTGATTGATCCGTACACCTACCATGCGAATTTTCTTTTACACTACGACTTTTGGCTTTACGTTACTCTGATCCCTAGTATTAGTCATCCAGAGTACAAGAGGCAGAACCAGAACACCCATTGAAGCAAATTTCTTACAAAGAAGATTGCTGCATGGTTTCATCAGTTATAAGGACAATTAATCAAGAACAATTTTAGTGATCAGTACCTACATACATAGGTACTGTGATGTAACAATTATTACAGACAGGGTACTGTCATTGTCCATAATTTTATCTCTTCACTTAAAAACAAAAGAAAGAAGGCAAGAAAAAGAAAAGAAAAAAGGTCTCTACTTTACTACTTTGATCTGAAAGGGATCATGAGAACTCATACAGAGACATGAAATTCCATCCAATAAGAGTGAGACAAAGAAAACCAAAACCCAAAACACATCACTATGTGTGGTTTGAGTTTCTTAGATAGAAACTATTAATTCGGACTAAATGTTACATAATTATGAAAAAGAGGGACCCTTCAACCTTCATTGAGTTGACCCACCCACCTTCCTTTTGGGTACATCTATCTTTGATGAGAGATATAGGATACAGTTAAGTCCTCAGTACATTCACTGTTATGCAGCAAAAATATCTCCCAAACAATGATCCTCATTTCCTTACCCTCCCTTTGCCTTCTTCTGAGTCTCTTCATAACTTCTCTTTAGTGGTTGGTGTGGAATTGAATTGATACACATGATCACAAATTGGGACACCCTCTCTGGCTTATGATTATTCCCTTTGGATACGTGGTTTAGTAAAAAAAAATTGGGAACACGAGGAGACAAATTCAAAAATAAATAAAAAAGGAAAAAAAAGTCATGTAATTGAGAGGAGAAAGATACAGTAGCAGTAGAACTAGTCTAAGGTGGAAGGAAGACCAAGAGGACATCAACTTCATTTCAAAGAAGGAAACGAAGTTTACAATTTGAGCAAGCTGTGTACCTTCTAATTGAAAATCAAACGTTAAATCATAGCTTGAAGAAGATGATGATACACAGCAATCTGGGTTTTAGTTTGGTTTGATTTTTCTCAAGAAGGCGACTGAGAAACTCTAGGTGAACTCAGAGGGAACAAAGGTAAAAGTTGAGGCTCAAATTCTCTTGGAGTTGACATGGGAGAGGGATGCAAGTAGAACCCTTTTTCAGCTATGGCTTTCTCTTCCTCGGAGGAGGAGCTTCCCAATGAAGGTGAAGAAGATTTGTCAAAAGGGTCATCATTCAATGGAGTGACAGGGCTGAGAGTGAGGGAGGGGAAGTCAAGCAAGCTTGGGGAGAGGATCTCTGGCTTGTGGGGTGAGGAGAACCCTGAGCTGTGTGCAAAATTGGGGACCAAGGTGTTGATCATGAGGGTGTTCTTAAGGTTGTTGTTCCTCCTTTCATAGAGCTTGAACCCTTGCTGCTTCTTTGGTGTTGTTTTCATCGGAGGGATGTTGAAGTTCTTGAATGATGGAAGTGGAACTGGTGGATCTTGCTGTGGCTTTGTGGTATCTGATGAGCCAGTGAGCATTTGAACTACCTGTTTGAAAGTGGAAGTGTCAGCTTGGACGAAGGTGGTGGGGTAAGGCGTGGAGTCAGATCTGGGGAAGGTTTTTGGTGTGGTGGGGATTGGGATGCCAATGCTATTATTGCTGCAGTTCATGCAGTTGTTGCTGATATTGCTCCTTGGAGAGTTCATGGAAGGTGGGGTGTCTGTGTCCTGGAACCTCAAGCTGATTTCCATTGATTGGAGGGTGAAGTGGTGAAGGGTACTTTGTTCCGTGTACCAGAACCAGAGAAGAGAGAAAGAAGGGTTGGTGTTGACACAGACTTTGGATGGAAATTGAAGGAGAGAGATTGATATATAGAAGAGTGAAAAACAAGGCTTGTTGAAAGGAGGAAAGAGAGTATTGGCTTTGATTACTTTGCTTGTGTTTTGTTTTAGTTCAAACTTTCTTTTTTCTTTATACTATTTCTTTTTCTTCTTTTCATTTTCTAGTGCTGATGAGATATTCTTTGTCTAAAGAAAATTGTAAGTAATTAACTGTGGTCTTTTGGCGGGGCTTGGAAGTGTGGTCGAAGAGAGAGAACGGCCCAGAGGCTTTGGGATCTATAAATAATAGTAGATTAAAAATGGCAAAGTGGTGAAGGATTATTATAATATGGGAGTTTAATTAAATACGCGAGTGAGTTTGACTTGAGAGACTCGATGGTAGCATAGATGAAGATGAAGATGATGACGATGGGATTGGAAAATAATGATAGCTACACGTTGATCACAACAATACCATGTCGTAGATTGTGCGGTGTTTAGGGCACTTTCAAACAGAGAGTGTCTTGCACGACCCAATCGCATTCAGCTATCACCTAATCCAACTCTCCCATGCACAATACGGCTACCTAACATGGCCCTGTAATATATAAAGTACAAAATAGTATTTTTTTTTATAAATAATTTTTTTTTCTGTTTTTATAAGATAATTTTCTAACTATATTTTACATTAATTACTTTTCGTAAAACACTATTGAGGATTTGACAAAATTTAAGTTAATATAATAATGAACATTGAAAATTAAATGATATTCTTGGATTTTATATTGGGTAATTTATGTATACATTGTCTTCTTATTTTTTTTAGGATAATATTATTATAATTATCAAAATATTTTTTTTAAATAAAATCATCATAAACAAAAATTATAAAATAGAGGATATTTCATATTATTATAAAAAACATAAAAATATTTTTTTTCTTACATGAAATATTTGAAATTCATCAGAATCCACGTTAATAAAAATTTATACATTTTTTTCTTTAATCTATCAAAATATTTTTTTAAAGTAAAACGGTAACAAATTAGAATTTTAAAATAAATAATATTTTAAATATAAATATTTAACCTATAAAAATAATAAAGTATTTTAAAATAACTATTCATAAATTTAATATTATTAATTAAATTAGAAATTTTTTTTAAATAGTATGAATTATTTGAAAGTGTATTACATATATAAGAAATAAAAGAAATATGAAGAGTAATCTTGAAGTTACACTATGTTATCTAAGAGTCCAACTCTGGACTTAATTGAAACAATTTTAATTGACACGGTTGATAGTTACATGTAAAAATCTAATAATTAAAAATGATTATGGTCCCAAAAATGTTAAAAGAAATTTACAAAGGGTCATGTTGGTATTATTCTTTACATATTATGGACATTGTTGAGTGTATTTATGTTTATAGAAACTCGTGTCGTTGGTATTCTCTGGAAGAAAATGACGACAAAAAATTAATTATTTGTTTTCTATTTCAAAATATCATTATCACACTAATACTATACAGGCTGGGAAGTGCAAGAAGTCAAATATTCATCAAAGATAAAATAAAAATAGTAGTAAAATTATTAACATTAAAAAAATGCTCATATTTTTTAATTTATTAATTATCTTGATATTTTTAAATTAAATTAAATCTTGTAACTTTTCAAAGAAATATCAATGGTTCATAAATCATATGAAAGGAATTGATTACTTGATTTGTTTGAAATGAATGAAACAGAGAATAGCATGAAGCTTTGTTGAAAATGTAATTACTTTTCTAATTTAAAGCGTAACATATAAAATGAGAAGTGTTATGACACGAATTTGCTTTCTATCTTCTTAAAAACAACTGGATCCACCCAAATGCCGAAACCATTCATATGTGGACACGAGAAGAGAGGTGGAGACTAAAGAAATAAGAGAGTCAATGCCTTCAAAGTTGTGTTTAAAGGGTAATCATAATTTGGTGTGTGGATTACAATTTCATTAAATACATGCACTGCATTCTCACCAATTTCTCATCAATTATTTTATGCTAAGTCAAGGGGATATGATTTTCTTCTTTTTCTTCTCAAGAAACTGTAGATAGAAAGGGTTGACACAACACAATCAAATTTTGAAGTTAATTCAGGTTTCCTTTCAAAAGTATAACAAAAAATGTTTAGAACAGCAGAAATCTTAAAACTAGAAAATAAGTGAGATAGTTTAATTTGGCAGTGGAAAATAGATTTCAAAGGAAGAACAGAAAAATAAAATAAAATTTGAAAGATACCATGGCCACCACCTTCAAGTGGGAAATGAGTAAGCACTGAAGAATGACTATAATCATATATCTTTGAGCAACTCTAAAATTAAGTCAAGTCATAATCTACTTTCTGAAAATGACATTTTTTTTTTCTTTTTGTCTCTTCTTCGTCTCTAGTTGGTGACAGATCACGGTTAAGAATTCACACATTCTATTTTCAAAATCTCCATCATTTAACAAATTTTAGTGAATGCTTTCATAGGAATGTAAAGATAGGGAAGAGTGAGTGAGATTGGCCATAAACTGAATTACTGAGTTGTGGATGAAAATGAGTTTTTTCAGAAATTAGTAAAACATTCACTTAAAAAAATATATTTGATGCTCAAATTCAATTTTTAAACCAAAGATTGTAATATCAGTGGATAAATGATCAAATAAAATGTATTCTTAGGAACGACAACGGAACAGGACGTACACGATACTGTTTACTCGTTACTTGTTTTGGTTGAAAAAAATTGTTTGGTATTTATTCTATTTTATTAATTATTGTGGACTTTTTTTTTATACCGTAGATATTTTTAAAATTTTTATTTTAAATATTATTATTATTTAAAAATTATTCTTTGAAATATATAATTTAATAGTTTTTTATTTTAAATGAAATTAAAACATAAAATAATAATATAAATAAAATTAATCTTTATAAAATATAAATTCTAAGAAATAATAATATAAGGCATAAATAATTTTTTATAGTATTATTTTTTTAAAAATAATTTTAATTTTAAAATTTAAATAAAATATAAATCTGAAAATTTTAAGTTAAATAAATCTTTAATAATTAATAATTTTATTTTAAAAAATAATAAATAAATTTTTAATTGATAACGGTATCTACCAATTGGATACTTAAAATATTCATTATAAATTTTACCCACAGAAATTCGTTGGTAAGATTTTTTTTCATCCCTATCTATTACACGAGAATCTCCTTATATAAGCTTTATATTAAATAAACATTTATATAAAATATTATATAAATATTGATCTAGAAGAGTAAATAATGGGATTATCCCATTTGGGTCAAAATCAATATTCTTATATGCATAAAGTCAAATTCGGGTTTACTCGTGTCAAAAAGAGAAAGAGCTTGCAAAAGGGTAAATAGACTAATTGCTTTTAACGTTTCTCCATTGAAATATCTTACACGTGTAACTCATATTTATAATAATTTATTTGATTTCTTAAAATTCCCTTATATTTTCGCTTTAAGTTAATATGTAACTTTTGATTTAGTGTTGTGTTTAACTGATTTTTAAGTGACCTTCACCACATCTCAACTCATTAATCAATCCCTTAAATTAATTAAGACATATAAATTTGCATTAAATAATCAAACTAAGGGAACTCACATACAAAATTTTAGTTGTAAGTTTCAAAGAATCAATATATTTAGTATTTAAATATTCAACCATATTATACTTCATATTATTTTTTTATTATTAGAATAATTAAGCCACAGCGTGAAAAAACTTTTAAAAGTATATATATATATATATATATATATATATATATATATATATATATATATATATATATATATATAATATACCACTATTTCGCTGTACTTAAAAGTTAAAGGGTTAATTGTAGTTTTTATATTTTTTTTTCTTAACTTACGGAAACGTACTTTAAGAATAAAAATAAGATGAGCAAAATTTTAAAAATAAATCATATATTAAATATAAAAAATTAATCATAAATAATATTATTATAGTAAATATGAGATGAAAACATTTTTATCCCTAAACAAAATATTGACATTTATTGTAAGATTGAGAGTAGAGTTTTACTTTATTCATACTTCTTTATTTTTTTATTAAAATTTTATGTTTAAGTGTGCTTATGAGTCATATATCAATTAACAGGCAAGACAAAAAATAAGTTTTATATATATATATATATATATATATATATATATATAATTTTCTCTTAATTTTAAGGATAAAATTGTAATAAAATAGAACTCCAAAATAGATAAGACAAGATATTAGATAAAAGAATTGATATATAATAAAGATGAATAAGAAATATTTTATTCTTAATTAGAATATAAAATGTTATTAAATTAGTTTATAAAAGTTATTTTAATTATAATTTTTTATTTTTTTATTTAAAACATCTAAAATAATGTAGCTTCACTTGAGGATTAATTAAGGTTTTTTATTTTTTTTTAACTTTTATAATTTGTACATGTTTTTTTGGAAGTAAAAATATTTAAAATATGATATCCTAAAATTGTAGGACACTAGACAAAACATGAGTATAGTTAAATTAATTTATAAAAATTATTTTAATTATAATTTTTCATTTTTTGTTAAAGATTTATGACATATAGCTTCACTTGAGGACCAATTTAAGATTTTTTTTTAACTTATTTATAATTAGTTCATGTTTTTGGAAGTAAAAACATTCAAAATATGATGTCCTAAAATTGCAGACACAAACACTGATTAAATAAATTTCAATATATTCCATAACCTTGTAGACATTGAACAAATTAAAATATTTAATGATGCCATAACTTTGTCAAACCAAGCCTATTATTCATGATGGTAGAGTCATGTGTAAACTTTCACAGATTTCAAAGGTGTATGCATTAATTATGTGTCTAATTTTAATTATCTGTTCCCTAAATACAGGCACAAAACAACAACAACAACAACTCTTTCATTAAACCAAATTTAATAATTTAAACAACAATGGATGTGTACCTTAAATTAGGTGACAATAGATTCCCATAAAAAATACAAAGAATTAGGTTTGATAGTGTGAGTTTTGCACTTCCCTTATTTTAAATTATGTAGTAATTTAAATTATGTAGTAAAAAAATACACTTTGTAATCTTAAGTAATAAAATTACATAAAACATATTATATAATATATTATAGTATATAATAAGTATAATCATTACAATAAAATACATATATAGGACATAAGAAATTAAAATCATTATTTTACGAATAATTGAATTAGGTTTGAATTATATTTTTTTATAAAACTTCTAACATCTAAATTATTAATTTAAAGCAGAAATTGTTAAGAGAAATATTTGTTGTTAAAGCGCAAATTATATAATAATAGTATGATTTTTTAAAATAATTATTGTAATGTTTTATTTGTTAATGAGAATGTAAAATTGTTTTACACCATTAGAGTGTGACCTATTTTGTTTTATATATAGTACAAAGTTGAATTTGTGTATTTTCTTTTGAAAGACCAAGTCTCTTTGACTTGCTCATTGGTTGGTAAGAGTTATTATCATACTTTTTATTTTTATTTTTATTGTTTTGTGTGTGGACTAACATAGTTTGTTCTCCACATATGTTGCAATCACAAAATCTAGTTCAAAAGGAACTTCTCAGATGACACCATAGTACTCAAGAAAATAGTTTTAATTTTATTTTTTACTCATCACATTTTTTTTTTATCAATGTATAATTTTATTTAAATGTTTGTATTTTTTTTTTTTCATCTTCCTAGTTGTTAAAAAATTAAGGTTTTTATGCTAAGTTCTCATCTAGTAATTAGTGTAAAATTAACCAGAGTATGACATGATAAGAATTTTATATAAATTAAACACACGTCATTTTAGGGTTAGCTCGATCCAACCGTAGACTAAAAAGAGCTTCTTCCACAAAACTCGTCAGAAATCCTAAAAATCAATTTTTTTATATTGTTTGGATTACATCTTAGAGGCCCAAATTAAATAAAGATATTTTTGCCCCAACCCTTTATAGTCCACTACTAAATGTCCAAACTTTACAGTTTCTATGTCCGTGCATACCCCAAATTGAGAGTGCAATCACATTTTTATTCAGAATATATTAAAAATTTTCAGATTATACATTTGGATATTTTAGTATTGATAAGATTGTAATGTAGTATGTGCTCATTTTAAAATTTTGCAACCCCAATCATGATCATGCAAAAAGCAATTGTGTTAATTGTTTTTTGGGAAAGAGCTAAATTTTAACATTTGATCATGATAAGCATTGCCTAACTGTCTTCATAGTAAGAAGCCTTTGTTATTAATATTGATCGCGATTGGATTGTAATAATAATATCATCTTGCTGAACAAGTCTCTGTTAACATGTAGGGCCACTTGAACCTAACTTTAATATTTGCCAATTCAGAGGCTAATGAATAGTGTCAAGTGCATGGTTGCTTTATAGTTGTCCTTGTAATTTAGTGTTGTCTTGGCTTCTTTTGTCTTTCAAGCAATGAGTGATGTTATCTTCATGAAATACAAGAAAACATTCAAAATTCATTTGGTCATTCATTTCTAGAAGCGTAAGCTTGCACTTTTTTCATTGATATTATTATTATACCTTATCCAAATAGTCTCCAGTTCAACCCACAAGGGGCAAATAGCCTTGATATAGCCTTACAAATCAAGGCCAACTTCTAAATGTCGGTGAATAATATTCTGCCATAATCACTTTTTTTCAAAAGTTGAAGTTTATAATAATTCATTTTACTTAAACTTTTTCTCTTATAAATTCATGCAAACAGAGCTCAAGTGAAACAGTTACATAAATGCTTCCGCAAGCACACAAAGAGAGGCTTTTCCCAAGTAGCATTCATTCATTAAATGGGCGTAATACCAAAGTGGGAGTTCAATAAAATACAGGTAGAGAGGGAGACTTTCTCTAAACTACATTGGTATCCTGTCATTATTTATCCAATTGGTTGAGAAATGTTGGCACACTAATTCACAAGCATAATAAATAGCCGAAAGCACAAGCAAAGAGGCTTCTCTGGTCAAAGTGCCCGAGCAACATTTTTAAACTCATTCAAGCAAGATTGGAGTATCTTCTGCCGCTTCGTGAGGGACTCTCGTTCACCCTGTAACACATCTATGGCACCAGGTGCTACAAACATATCCATGAATTTCTCATCGTTCACAGCAAATAAATCCAACCCAAGAGCCACGAATAACCGTTCTCGGCTGTCCAAAGTAAGCAGAACAAATTAGGTATTTACTATTCCTTACAAAATAAAGGAGGTGTTTGCACAAATGTACGTGAACTTAAATATCACTACTGTTTGTTATTTCAGGTTATGGTCTGAATGGTGACAAGTTTAAGGAAAGAAACAATTCATGGTTTAAACTGCGTAGTCCCTGTAGTTGTTCCTGTTTCAAGTTTAAGTAACTAAAAGTTGTAGTCCTTTCATAGGTTATTATTAGTGAGAAATGGCATTCTGCCCGTAAATAAAAAAAGGTGGCTTAAATTTGGACAGAGGTATTGTATTAATTGGAATATTTACTGAAGTGAGAAAATGCTATCTGAAAAGAAAACTAGTTTAAGTGCCGCATTTGGGTAATTAAACGCACAAACTGATTTCAATCAAGGCAGAAGCTTACCAAGGGGTTAGGAATCCAGAATTTAATGTTGATGTCACGCCTCTCTCGACCAGAACTTCACGAATACGCGCAAAATGCTGGGCAGCTGCTATACAGATATCTGAGTAAGCTGAACCTGATCTCTCCCCATTTCCAAATAAAACACCACCATTTTGCGGTCTAACATAGTCAGAATTTTTGCTATTCCCTCCCATTCTGGACGCTCTCTTTCTTGGTCCCCCGTCATTGAAAATTCCAAGCTCCTTTTTAACCACCCCATATGCTACATCACCTGGTTGATCAGGAGATGGGGTCTCAGGGATTGTTATATGACTTTCTCTCAAGGCATCTCTAGTTTCTGCTGCTTTACCTGGTGTGGTTTCTTGTGCATTGCTTTCTGGAGGTATATTTTCCTGATCCCTCCTTGGATCGTGGGAAGCTAAACTAGTATCACTCAACTCTAGGAAAAACGAAGAGGCTGAAGCCTGGTTGAATTTGTTATAAGAGGGTGCATGGTCATTGACGTAGCAGACCTGTGAATATGGACTAGTAGCTGAATCAACGTGATGCCTCACAAGCTGCTTGCAATGCTTAGCAAGATCTCCTACGAACCGATTGTAAGCACATCTTAAAGCAGCATGGAAACCTACATAACCATCCATGTTCCCCCCTTTAATCGCACCTTCAAGGGACGTAAGCACCAGTCAGAGTCAGATTTCCAATCAGTTACAGGGCAGCATATATATAAAATCTAGGCGAGAAAATTTAACAAGATCATTACTCAAAGTAGACAAAAGATAATAAAAAACATTCCATGAAATTGACATAAAATGAAGATGAATTTCTATACCTTAGGAACATAGTAATTACAGTAACGAATCGGAACAATTTTTTTATTGTTGTATTCAGTTCTCGAAGGACGACAAAATATTCAACTGCCTAAACAAATCAAATTAGTGTTGCAACTTCCAATGGTATTTTTGAGAGATCTTTAAGCTGAAGAAATCAGACCCTCGCAGGGGAATGTGATAGAAACCGGTCTCTTAATAGAAAGAATATCGGATTTCTCCCACAATACAGTGGTCTAACTTGCACAACTATAATGCACTTCTCTATTACCCTACGGTCTAAATTCCCTCACAATTGACAAGATGTCATCCCTCTTTTTATTTATACACAGCTGGTCTACTATATAAAAACCCACCTTCAACTGAATCCAATCAATTGCAGTTCCATTAACATAACCCCCCGTGTATTTCTTAGACTAACATAACTAACCATCGAAGAATGATACGATGTCATGATTTAGAACAGGAAAAAAACAACTATAAAAGAAAATTGTAATATTCAAGTAATGAAGACAAAGAACCTAATAACTAAGGAGTTTCACTTACGTTCTAAATCTTGACTACGGTTTCTTTCTAGAGCCAAATCAAATAAACATCCCAAGACAAAAGCAAGTCGGTCACAAGCAGTTTCAAGAAGAGGAGCAAGCCATGATTTCGCAGCCGCCCGAGCAATCTCTGCAGCAGCCTCTGTTATTCCTCTTGCCCCACCTCGGCCGGCATGGGCAAGCAATATATTTGCAACCTGTTTTCAAAATTGCTGAAGAATTTGAAGTTGAAACTTAAATGAAAAGATAAAATGTTTCTCACACATTTATGAAAAGTAAATCACCTTCTCCCTAGACACTGAGGGGCATTCTATGGAATATGCTGCACAGCGAAATTCATGCATCACCCTCTCAAATGCAGCTCCTCCATAAAGACGAAGAGTAGCATTGGGGGGATTTACATCGGCAATGACACCAGGCCAAACCCCAATACCACTTTGTGACCTCTCTTCTACTGTTGTTTTTCCCCACTGCTCAGGCGAAGGATCTGCAGCACCATCAATCAATGCACCCTGGACAAGTGCAAAAGAAATGGTTATTAACTTGAAGTAAATGTCTATAATCTTTGACAACATTTGCTAAAAGGATGCCTAATATTGCATCTTATTGCGTAGATAGAAGCTACATGCCAAAAGTTTACTTTAAACCAGTGTCCAAAGTGAGATGTGTAATGCAATATACACGATTATTCATACGTTATCAATCAGAAGAAAACAAACAACAATGCGAAGATACTTGTTAAAAAAACTAATCATCAATGAAGAAAAATTTACAATAGATATGAGTGCTATCACAAAAATAAAAGGTTTCAGACTAACTGTCAATATAGTTCATCAATCATCGGTTCATGCCTACCTAAATATATTTGACATAGATTACCCACCACATGGTTGCTGATAGAAGCCGCATGTAGCATTGCAAATTTCCTGAGATGGGAAACATCTGAAGTGGCCTGTATTTTCGAATCCATTCTAGCAAGTTCAGAAGTCACATCATTGCAGCGCTGCTCTAGCAAAGCCAGGGTTGCTGGGGTAGCTTCTTTGTATTTCTTCTGAAGCTCAGACTCCAAATAATCTCTTAGACAGCTAAAGCCAATATAGGATTTAAATTTTTGTTCATCGAAACCTCCATTGACGCCCTCACGTAGATGACGAAGAACCTCTGAGTCCACCTGAGAAATCTGCCTCCGGAACTCATCATTTGAAACATTACCCCTATCCTTCGGAAGGGCCACAAAAAAGGGGTGAGTGCTATCTCCAAGGTAACCACTCGCACTCAAATAGCGATCCACTTCCCAACGGTCACTAAATTCCTGTAAGCATAGCTGATCATCAAAACCAGTGTCTAAAAATATAATGTACTATGTGCCATTATAAACTTCAAACTACGGTGTCGTTGTAGATGCAACATCTTAGCGGTTACCACTACTACCAACACATCAAGTGGCCAAGACTGCTGACTGCATTGGCCACAATGCAACCACTACTGCAATCACACTTTAAATCCGTGCTCATGCAGCTTAATGGCAATATCAAGAACCTCAAGACATACGCATACAAACATTGGTGATTACATACTAACGGTTTTATTTTCCTTTCCTGTCATAACGTAAGGAGTAGTGTGATTCGGTAAGTCTCACACCAACCAAATAACTAGGGGTGTGCAAACCATGCTCACACTGATGGCTCATCACGTTAAAAATAAGTTAGTTAAACTTGATTCACCTTTTGGAGAAAAAAATTTTTACAATCTAATTCATCTCACCATTGATAGGTTGACTCACTTAAATACGTATCTTGTTTTTATTTTTTTAATCAGTAAAATAGGTGAGTTAGATAGATTAACTTATTAAAATAAATAATTAGTAGATTGATTCACTAAAATATTTTTCTTTATAGATTTACATTTACACTTAAGTAGGACAAATTATAATGCTAAAGATCGAAATAAATGGGTACCTACCACCAACCCTTGTTAAATCTACATATTAAGTATGACGGACTTGTGTTCATCATAATTGAATATTTTCAATTGTTTTCAACCCAGCCCGACTCGAATGATGGAACCATGGTGTGTCAAGTTGGCTCACGAATTGTGAGCAAGTTGACACCTCTATAAATAACGCCACTTAACCCTTATCCCATAAGTGAAATCGACTACATGGATATCAAGTTATATACTAGATTCTCAGGAATATCATTCAATATAAATTTCTCTTAACAATTTCTGCCAACCAATGAAATAGATTGTCTAACCTTTACTCCTCAATAAAAAGGCACCCTCCATACCTTTAGACGGTTATCAAATTTGGAGACAACAATCACTGTCCGTCTATATGTTGGGTCAATTTCACGAATGACATCCAACCACAACGAGGAGCACCACTCAACACTACTTTGCTGAAGGAACAAGAGTATACGATGAGGAGGACTGGCCAAGGACTTTACCATTGAAAGGATTTCATCGGGTGTGTTCTCTGGCTCACCCTTCTTTGCCTGCAGTATCAGGTGAGTTTTTATTAATACAATCCAGAAAGCATAAATGCCAAACCTTCACTTCTCACTGGTTAAGAATTCCAAGAACTCACCTTAAGAACAAACCCAGGTGTGTCAATAATAGTAAGGTTAGGACAATGTGCATACTCAGCTCTCATTACAATTGGCTTAGGAGAAACTGCTGCCTTGGTTTTCTTCAAAAGTGCCTCCGTTCGGGACTTTATAATGTCAGCAATTGCAGATGCCAAAACTACGGGACTTCCATACTCTTCTGAATCCTCCTCCTGTGTTTCAATGCTCGAGCATAAAACATGTGGCAAACCCAAAAAATAATACAAATTGTAAATTTATATCCTATGTTGTCAAAACTGGACCACATCCAAATGCTCTAACAGTGAATCAAACACCTAATCAATTTCAGTTAAATCTCACTACCAAATTAAGTTATGCCTTGTCAAACAGTTAAAGCCTAAAACTAATCAAACCGACTAGCTTAGCATACAAACAATACAAAATAGAAGAATTCATATAAAACTTTTCTTCTTAGTTGTACTTCCAATGAAATTAAAATTTTATCACTTTCTAATCTCCAAGCCTGATTTCCTTTTAAAATACACTACACATAGAAGAAAACTCTTCATATACTTTTAGGCAGTGTTTGGCTCAAAAATAGACTGAAATACAACATACTGTGATGTTCTATTCTCACTTGTTGACTGAAGTATCTGATTATTGTTAAAGTTAGGAATCATATTGAGCTCCCTTAGGTTATGTTTGGATTGATAGAATGGAATAGAATAAGATTAGAATGTATTATTAAAATATAATGAAACAAAAACCTCCATAACATTGTCTGGATATATTACCATTGAATGACACAAAATTTCCATTCCATATTATTCCTCAATATGATAGAAAAGCAAAACAAAAGTAAAACATGAAATATTTTTCACTATTTTTCATTAAGATTCTTCACTAATTATGTTTTTAGTTCTTGAAATTTGAGGGGAGTCCAACTTTAGGCTCCGAAATAAAAAAAAAAATCATCAAATTTGAAAAAATGTTTATATTAGCACAGTACTTTTCAAATTTGAGGAACTATTTAAAAATAAAAATAAAAAAGGAGATTAAGACGTTCATCCCAAATTTTATAAACTAAAAACATGGGTCTTTCCATTGTACAAAAAACCTACATGGATACACAATTTCATTTGACTATCATATCCCTCTTAAAAACTATGCCATCTAATAATATACTCAAAGGAGCTTCAAACTACTTTCTTTTTACAAACCAAACCACCTTAACCAGTTTTTCATCATCTTTTCCTCCACCGGTACAACACCTTAAACAATGGCACATAACAGCATTATATTTCATCTCTTCATTTCACCCTTTTCCAGTCAAACAAAGTGCTGGAATTTTCAATTTCAGGCACAAAAGTTTCTTTTCCACGACTTCAGTGACCAAATCCACCAATAGTAAAACTTTCAAGAACTGAGTGCAAGTTTGTTTTAAACTTACATAGCATTCTCAGAAATTCCAACAGAAATGTGTGCGTTTCAAATGATGAATTGAGAAGAAAAGATATGTTGCTTATAGAGTAAAAGTACTTTTCAACTCTCCCAACTTTAAACCAAACATGTATTAATATATTGATGTACTACTCCCAATGTCATACTCCCTTCTAACTCATGCACCAAACACACTGACCCAATCATGAAAGCAACATTCAAAACTCTAAAATCCAACCGAACTAAACCATGTATCTGCCAAACTTGGTTTCCTGAAAGAAGAACACACTGCAAAATTCAATTCCATTATAAGAGAGTGGGAAAATTGAAGACCTGGAAGCGGCATCGCGGCTCGAGAGCGGAGGCGTCGTGAACCATCTGGAGTATGAGGGGTCTGCGAGTCCCCATCTCAACCTCGCGCACGTTGAACCGGAACCCGAGGAGCGCCTCCAGGAGCGAGCTCTTCCCGTCCGACTGTCCCCCGACCGCCACGATCTCCGGGATCGGCAGCGTCTCACCAAACGCCACCGCAGCGCCCTGCAGCCGGTTATAGGCCTCGAACCGGGACTTCAACTCAGCCTGGCTCCGCCGGCTGCTTGCCTTCGACGAAGGTGTTTTTGAGGGAGTCGCCGTGAATGAGGAGGGAGTGTCCGCGCCGGAGCCGACGACGGTGGAGGACGACATAGTAGCGACGGTGACGGTGGTCTGGTGTTGATGTAGTGGGGTGGAGAGAGCAAGGAGAGACTTTTTGAATTTGAATTTGAATTTTGTGATGGGGTTAATGCGGATTTGTTTTAACGGGCCTTGGGTTACATAGACCCTTGAATTTCCATAACAACAAACCCTTAATTAATTTTTTTTTTAAAAGTAAGCAAGCAACGTTGTCTTTTTGGTTTCTATATTATGTTATATATTTTTAATCTCAATATGCTACTTTGTTTTATAATTAATAATGTATTTTTTTATTTATAAATATATCATTAAGAGGATATGAGTTATTCTGAATTCTCTTATTTACTTAATGCATATTATATTTTATAAGATGAGCATAAGTAATATTAATTACATTATAGAATAAATTTTTCATTTAAAACTTAATTTCAAATTCCCACAAAAGTGCCATAGTTTCATTTTATTCCAACTTTTTAAAAACTTATACAAATATTGGTAAATGTTTATTTTTAATATGATGTTTTATTAATAAAAAAAATAACAAATATTTTCTCAAAAATAACTCATTTTTTCATATAAAATTTATATGTTACTGGCCTATTACTCACAACTTGGAATTCCCTTTGCACTTAAAAAAAGTAAATGATTTATACATTACAAGTATATAAAAAAAGACATTTTAAAAAACCGATACTAAAGTGATTATATTTTAAAGAAGAAACATAATTAACCTTTTTCTATTCCATGGTATTTCTACAGTGCCACTTCTTTTATATTCTTAAAGTTTATCTTTTTATCATAAAAGAAGGGATGTGGGGATACACAGTGAGAGTTTAAATATAAATATAAGGGGCAGAAAAACCCAATAAGGAAAAAACTGTTTTGAAACCTCTTTGACAAAAGGGAGAAAGAGAGATATGACAGAAAAAGAAATAAATCAAAACATGTTATAATTCTTTATCTCTTTTGTAGGTCAACGTGTCTACTTAACTTACAAAGAACTTGAAATCAGGCTAGTTTAAATGATGAATGTCCGAGATAAAATCGGTTATAACAAGAAAATATTCAGAATAAGATTATGAGATGACTGAATCTGGCAGAGCCGGTTAGACATCTCCTCATAAGCTTATGCATGAACGAAAAATAAAGACAGGAAAGTAAAGATAGAAAGATAAACACACAAGTCTATGATAAGATTACGAGATGACTGAATCTAGCAAAACCGGTTAGACATCTCCTCATAAGCTTATATGAACATAAAATAAAGCTATACAAAAAAAAATTTTAAGCCTTTAAATGATTATCACATCTTTTAATAAATACCGCTTAAGGCATCCAAGGACGTTCATATAAGCTTATGAGGAAATGTCTAACCAGCTCTGCCAGATTTAGTCATCTCATAATCTTATCATAGACTTGTGTGTTTATCTTTCTGTCTTTACTTTTCTGTCTTTATTTTTCGTTCATGCATAAGCTTATAAGAAGATGTCTAACTGGCTCTGCTAGATTCAGTCATCTCATAATCTTATTTTGAACATTTTCTTGCCGACTTTATCTCGCACAATCATCATTTAAGCTAGCCTGATTTCAGGTTCTTTGTAAGCTAAGTAGCCACGTTGAACTATAGAAGAGATAAAGAGTTATAACATATTTTGGTTTATTTCTTTTTCCGTCATGTCCCTCTTTCCCCCATTTTTCAAAGAGGTTTCAGAGCAGTTTTCCCCATACTGGGTTTTTCTGCCTCTGTCTCCCCTTCTTGGTATCAGAGCGAGAAATCCTCGGTTACCTGAATATTTTTGCAATTGAACTGGTTTTTATTCGCTAAGATACCCAGACCGGTAGTAGGGCGGGTTAAGGCCGGGGAGTGCCACGAGACCCTAAGTCCCGCGAAACTACCTTTGTGGGTTGAAGAATACTTTGCATATTGCGACGGTCTTTGCAAAAATATTTTCTTGTATATCATTTTTATTTATCTTCTTTTGTTTATCTCGTTTGTTTTCCTTTTACCACTTAAAAAAAAATATAAAAAGTAACAAAAATTAATAAAAACAACAAAAAGATTTTCTTTTAAGTCTTATGATTATCTATATTCTTTTATAAATATTTCTTTACGAGTGTATTGCGTGGATCCCCTTATGATATGAATCACAAGGGGTAATTTAGGATCTTTAGGGTTAAAATCTTGTAAAAAATTTAGGAATTAGAAAGAAGGTGGAAGGAAAGAATTACTCTTCCCAAGGGAGGCAATACACAAAGGATGTGAAAGTCCTTTGATATAGCTAAGGGTTCTTGAATCACTCAAGAATTTAAGAGAATCACTCTCACTAAGATAAATGAGATAAACTCTAATATTTCTGAATAAAATTTCACTTATTATTTCTTGATAAAAAATGGTTCAGCTGATATAGAAGCGTTGTCATCAGAATTACAAAGACTCAATATAAGAAAATAAATACTAATAATAACCCATTAATCTAGGAATTGAAAACTATTTAATAGAAACAAATAAAGGCTAATAATGATCCATTAACCTAGGAATTGAAACTACTTAGTGACTGATTGTATCTGAAACTGTGGTAACCAAAAGTCAATCAGCTATGCACCCCTTGGTCTCCCAAAGGATGATGACTAACTTTTCAATTGAGCCCTTATTACAACTTAAAACAAAATCAAACTAAAGCCCATTAATTGATTAATTCAAAACATAATTTGGTCAACCAACAATATTTGTTGAAGAACTTCCTTTATTTCCCTTGCTCTAGCCCTTATCATAGGTCATGTTCACATCACCTTATTCTTCTCTTCCACTGATCTGCTGCTTTATTCTCTGATTTACTGCCTTTTTTTTTACAATTTTTTTTATTTTAAAAATTTTAATGGAAGGTACTACACAACCTTTTTTAGGCAAAGACTATAAAACAGCTCTGATAGCTGTTGAACAAATCACAAAATCCCCTCCAGTGGGATATAAAAAGCCTACTTCAGAAGTAGACAACACACACAATCCTGATTGGACAAACACAACACGATAATAACACTTCTAGAAGAAGTGTTTAGAAAATTAAAATTTTTAATAGATTTAAACAAAAATACAAACAAGGCAAATGAGATAGATGATCTCATTAACCAGGTTTCTAAATTGTCTTTAGGAACTAACACATACACTAAAACAATTTCTAAAAATACACAGAAATTTGTTAAAATGTCTACAAATGGTCTTAAAAATCAGACCAACAAAGAAGAAGTTTCCTCTTCTACAAACAAAATTGTGAGTTAAATATGTTTGCACGACCTATTAACTCCACACAAACATAATTAGAAACGGTTGATATGAATAATACAATAGATTCTAATCAAACGCAAAGATTTCCTGGAGTCCCTAGAAGATTAAGGGAACATCAAACTAGGAGTCAAAACCTAATACAACATCCAGGAATTTTAGATAGATTCCTAAATAGACAAAGATCTACTAATGTCAGACGTTTTGAAAACTTAGTAGATATATAACAAAATACTGAGATATGATCAAATACAAGGATAAATTTCTTGAATCCTAGGCAGTTATACAATATCGGTTGGTTAGGCTCAGAAAGGACTAGCCTTTACCGATATAGGAGAATAGAAGATTTTCATCTTCTAGATAACACTTATGAGATAATTCCTCTGATATCTCAACAAACTGGTAGGCAACTACTAAGCCAACAAGGAAGATATGTCCATATGAGATTGATTACCATTGAAGTTAGATCCTTGGCTAGGCATATGATCGGAGCCAGAGCTTTGATAGTTCTACATGACTCCAGATTTCAAAACAATGATTCACAAAATGTGATAGGTATTTTAGAGGTAGATTTAAATCAATCTTTTTCATTGATATACCTTGCACCAAACTTTACACTTACACTTCCAGATTTTGTTAACCACATAAGTCTAGAAGTACAATTAGTAGGATTTAGATCCAATTGGGTGGGCGAAAATCTACACCTAGACATCACCTTCATTGAAATAATTAGTAATCATATTTCTTCCATGTATAGGATAGATACAAGACCATTAAAGGAAGCTATCAGCTCTCATGGTACACAATTTTTGACATCTCAAGCCTTCACAAGGAGAAATGAAGGACATTTATGGAAAACCCACTTATTAAGGGAAGAAGATAATCCCGTTACTGTCCCTTCATCTGCTATTTTGCATAACAGATCTAGAGGACTTAGTCTAAGCTTCACAGACTATAGAAATATTTCACGACTAGACTTAGAACAAGATAGGCCAGTGGAAAACAGGCATAACACTTCTGCTATTCCTGATAATGAAAATATTTCTATGATGAATATCATAGAATATGAGGAAGATGAAGATGATGACATGACTGATGAGGAATGAAATCATCATCAGACTATTATAGCCATGTTCAGACAAATAACTTCAAATTCTTTGTCCCAGACAAATAAAAATGTCCAAATTAATGATGAAGATAATGTCATTAATGAGATGGGATGTTATAAATGCATTCTTAGATGAATTTTATCAAAATGAAGAAGATGATACATTGGATAATTTATTTAAAGTCTTAGAACCTTTATCTTTATTAAGGTTAGTAGACATAAATGAAGAAAAAGATACATTGGATAATGTATCTTTAGTTTCAGAACCCTTGATTGGGTTCGTTAACACAAGTAGTGATACATTGGATAATGTATCCGAAATCTCAGAACCTTTATCTACATTAGGGTTAGTCAACACAAATGTTGAATCAAAATATTTCCAACCTCATAGTTATCAGTTGGAACCAAATGGTATACACAGTTACTCTATTGGTTTCCCACCTAGAGTATCACCACAAAATGTTGTCTTTAGCGACAACCAATACACAACATTAGGCAAAAGGCTTCCGATAGAGCCAAACTTCCAGATGCCTAATCTTCTTCTAAACATAGGAGGAATAGATCCTCAACTATTGCCAACATATATTGAGTAATGGACTGCAGCTGTAATCCGTGATTATGACATACATCATGAGAAAGATGTTCACTCTTCTCAAGAAATGATTGCTAAAGCTGAAACTTATTTAGGTGATATAACTAGAGCTTGCTGGGAATCTTTTAAGAAAAATTACTCAGCTGACTTAAATATGTTTGTGATCGAACCAGGTCCTAACATATATAATTTTTGTTCTCTTTTACAAAAATTGTTTACTTCTCAGTCTGCTAATGATGCGAATACACTCAGACAACAGATTTATCTGTGTCATTTAGAAAGACTTTCCATAACATACTTTGGAAAGATAAAATAATTTTTACAAGATTATCTCATGTACGCATCTATAGCTGGATGTTTCCATGATTTAAGCATTGGAGAAAAGATGTTTCTCAAACTACCAGGAAAACTAGGCCAAAAGATCCGATAATCCTGGAAAAATGATGAGGTTACTTCCATGTTGAACAATATCTCTATACGTATACAATACATCATGAAAGTGATGGAAGATACGTGTACACATATTGCTATACAAAAGCAATTGAAAAATTTCGATGTTGGAATTTGCAAACAAATTTATACTCCTCAGCAGTATAATCAAAACAAGCCTTACAGAAGGTATGTACCTAGAAGTAAACCTAGGTATAATAAAAACTATAATTAGAATTCTTATTCTGAAAAACAAAAACCCACAACTTCTAGAAAGACTTATACAATTAGGTCTTCAAATTCTAGAAAACCAACTCTAAATCCTGATAGACATGTTAGGAAATTTAGAGACAAAAAAACATACAAGCAGACTTTGAAATGTTTCGTTTGTAATCAACCAAGACATTTCTCTAGAGATTGTCCTAATATTGTAAATCTTTACACAAAAGAGGCAGAACTGATAAAATCTTGCCACATGAACCTTCTTCCAATTGATGAAGATGTTTTTACTGATTCTGAAATACTATTAGTGATTAGTATTACAGAATACACTGATGAAATCAATCCAGAAAAAAGCCATAAAGATTATGGCCTGATAAATGATTTCACAGACAATGAATTCATACACCTCTATCCACAAGAAAATGATTTTCAATTGGATAATAAATTCAATGAACTAGGAAATATATTTGATGATTTTGGATATTGTCTAATGAATACAATAGTTTCTTCTTATGATAAGAAAACTAACAAAAGGGTATTGTAGAATTCCTTCAGTTATACAGGTACAAATATGACAAACCCAATCAACAAAGGCAATTTACCAACCTCAACAACTTAAGAGTTTGATACTCTAAAGTTTGGAATACAACATCTTTCGGTTTTACCAGAAGGTCATCCTCAACAATTCAAATGTTTGAGAAACTGTCCCGTTTCAAGGGAACAAAAGGTACTACTTAATGCTCTTCATCGAGCTTGTAGTCCAACAACAAAGATTAATGCTATCAATGCATTAAATTACTACTTTGCCAAAATGTTGCCCGTTTTTGTTAAAAAACCCAAGAATGAGGCCTACTGCCTTTTTACTGGTGATAAATGTGGCGTCTACCTATCATATCCCTCTCTTTTGAAGGTGAAAGGTAATGACAAACACAATAAATTTCAAGGATTTGGTAACCTTGAAGAAGCTGTATAAGCAATGGTTAGCTATATTGGAGGTGATAACAACATGCTAGACCATCCTGAAGATGGTAATTTCATTTTTGAAAAACCAACAAAATAAGAGAATTTTTTAATTTATGATTCCATTAAACTCAGACAACAATTGGCTTTTGCCAAGAAAATGGAACAAAAATTGAAAACATCTTTTTCTTTACAGAAAAATGATTTTCGAAAACATATTTCCTGTTTGGAAATAGAAAATAAAAAATAAAAAACCAAAATCTTAGAACTTCATGAAAAGATGGACTATGATTTCGAAACCATGGATTATGGAAACTTCACAAAATATATGGCCTATGTTGGGTCATTCAAAAGAAATTTCTTGGACCAGCTACCTAGCCCAATCTAAGAAAAAATCTACCAACATGCTTCAGATGCCTTGTTAGTAGAACTTGGAACACTCCAGAACTGGATATTCCAATTACCAGTAGATTCTGCACTCCGACAACACTTGAGGATAGTCCAATACCAGGATAATTTGGCTCCCTCATCTTCCGATCAGTACAACATTGGAATAAATCCTTAGATGGTAGAATGTGATCCTGCTTGGATTAACAGAAGATTAACTGAAGATTTATTCTTTTTAGGATTCATGAAAATGATGATTATTTTCAGTAACTCAATGATAGAACCATTTTTAGGTACTAAGATAAATTACTAGATAAATGTGTTCTTTCGAAACATATACAGTGAAGAATATTTCATTGAAATATTCTCTACACACCCCTATAACATAAAAGGGGAATACTATCCAGCTAAACATCACTTGTTTCTGGATTCTGAGTTATTCACTGACATTTTCTTTAGTGATGAACTCCAAAATATTTGAATTCGAAGGAGAAAATTTTATAAAGGAGCTATTAGCTGAAACCACCATTATCAGTCTTTGGGTAAGACTTGACAAAACTTCTTATATACGGCGGAACTGTACAAACCCCGCCTCACCACAACCAATGAGTCTTTCAAATAAAGACGAATTCACCCTTGAAGATTTCGAGGATCTCCTAATGACGTAATCCTTTACATCATTAGTCAAAATAATTTTGCTATTGATGATTTCGAGGAGCTTCTAATGACGTAAGCCCTTACGTCATACAACAATATCAAAAGATGACAAAGGTTAACGATAGATAATGATATCTTGCTACCTTGTCATGGTTCCTCTACCGTTACACGTTGTTAGACCCTTTAAGCCTTGCGTGTTAATGATGGAAAAACTGAACCAATCTTTTGATAAATAAAAAAAAAATTACTATTCAAATTTTTGTCTTTTAGTGACGGAAGAATATCTTCCGTAAACTCCTGTCCCTTTTAGATAACTTCTCTTTTAAAGTTTTTTTTTCAAGACCCATAAGTCATAAAATGGGTCTCACATGTAAATTTTACTATTCAATATTTTATAATTTTATTTTTCTATATAAGGACCTATAAGCCCATTATGCTTGGCAAGGAGTCCTTCCATCCCTCTCCTCTCTCACTCCTCCCTCACTTCTCCTCCTTCTCTCTACTTCTCCTTCCTCCTCTCTTATGTAAGTCTTACATACAATCAATAAGAGAAGCATATTCAGCATCTCCCCTCTCCTTCTCCTTCCCTCTCCCGAGTAAGTTTTTTTTACTCTCCCTTTTATGAAGTAGTTTTCTTATAAGGGCGTCATCAGATGCCTTAAGCGGTATTTATTAAAAGATGCAATAATCATTTAAAGGCTTAAAATTTTTTTTGTATAGCTTTATTTTATGTTCATATAAGCTTATGAGGAGATGTCTAACCGGCTCTGCTAGATTCAGTCATCTCATAATCTTATCATGGACTTGTGTGTTTATCTTTTTGTCTTTACATTCCTGTCTTTATTTTTCGTTCATGCATAAGCTTATGAGGAGATGTCTAACCGGCTCTGCCAGATTCAGTCATCTCATAATCTTATTCTGAACATTTTCTTGCTATAACCGACTTTATCTCGGACAATATTCATATAAGCTAACTTGGTTTTAGGTTCTTTGTAAGCATAGTAGTCACGTTGACCTATAGAAGAGATAAAAAGTTATAACATGTTTTGGTTTATTTCTTTTTCCGTCATGTCCATATTTCCCCCCTTTTATCAAAGAGGTTTAAGAGCAGTTTTCCCCATACTGAGTTTTTCTTCCCCTATCTCCCCTTCTTGGTATCAGAGCGAGAAATCCTCGGTTACCTGAATATTTTTGCAATTGAACTGGTTTGTATTCGCTAGGATACTTAGCTAGTAGTAGGGCAGGTTAAAGCCAAGGAGTGTCACGAGATCCTAAGTCCCGTGAAGCTACCTTTGTGGGTTGAGGAATACTTTGCATATTGCGGCAGTCTTTGCAAAAATATTTTCTTGTATATCATTTTTATTTATCTTCTTTTGTTTATCTGTTTTTTTTTTCTTTTATCACTTAAAAAATATATATAAAAACAACAAAAATTAATAAAAACAACAAAAATATTTTCTTTTAAGCCTTATGATTATCTATATTCTTTTATAAATATTGCTTTACAGATGTATTCTGTGGATCTCCTTATTCTCTTCCACTGATCTGCTGCTTTATTCTCTGATTTATTGCCTTTTTATTTTTTACAATTTTTTTATTTTAAAAAATTTTAATGGAAGGTACTACACATCCTTTTTTAGGCAAAGACTATAAAACAACTCTGATAGTTTTTGAACAAATCACAAAATCCCCTCTAATGGGATATAAAAAGCCTACTAAGTAGATAACACACACAGTCCTGATTGAACAAAACAACACGATAATAATACTTCTGGAAGAAGTGTCTAGAAAATTAAATGATCTATAAGCCCATTATGCTTGGCAAGGAGTCCTTCCATCCCTCTCCTCTCTCACTCCTCCCTCACTTCTCCTCCTTCTCTCTACTTCTCCTTCCCCCTTTCTTATATAAATCTTACATACAATCAATAAGAGAAGCATATTCAACATCTCCCCTCTCCTTCTCCTTCCCCTCTCTCGAGTAAGTTTTCTTTAGTCTCCCTTTTATGGAGTAGTTTTCTTATAAGGGCGTCCTCGGATACCTTAAGCGGTATTTATTAAAAGATGCGATAATCATTTAAAGACTTAAATTTTTTTTGTATATCTTCATTTTATGTTCATATAAGCTTATAAGGGGATGTCTAACTGGCTCTGCCAGATTCAGTCATCTCATAATCTTATCATGGATTTGTGTGTTTATCTTTCTCTCTTTACTTTCCTGTCTTTATTTTTCATTCATGCATAAGCTTATGATGAGATGTCTAA
The DNA here is from genome assembly GCA_963425845.1 of Sphenostylis stenocarpa. Lineage (NCBI taxonomy): Eukaryota > Viridiplantae > Streptophyta > Magnoliopsida > Fabales > Fabaceae > Sphenostylis > Sphenostylis stenocarpa. The sequence goes on from OY731408.1 coordinate 28,252,452, forward strand.
TCGGCTCTGCCAGATTCAATTATCTCATAATCTTATTCTGAACATGTTTTTGCTATAACCGATTTTATCTCGGACAATTTTCATTTAAGCTAGTCTGATTTCAGGTTCTTTGTAAGTTAAGTAGTCACGTTGACCTATAGAAGAGATAAAGAGTTAACCTTTTTCTATTGGTATTCCTACAGTACCACTTCTTTTATATTCCTAAAGTTTATCTTTTTATCATAAAAGAAGGGATGTGGGGATATAGAGTGAGAGTTAAAATATAAATATAAGGTCTCAATCATTTATGCAAAAGTATAGTAACATCAAGTGTTATCTAATAATGGGTTAGAAAAGGTGAAGTATGGGTACATGAGCGTGTATGTTTATTAATACTCTATTGTTGGGACCCCTTTTTTAACCTTTTCTTTTTCAATGTCCAAAAGTAAAAGCTTTTTAACCTTCGCGGGACCCTGTTCGGACTCACTCTGCATAATTTATCCAAAAATTGATTTGGCCATGCTAAATCTTTGACTCACTCATTCTTTTCCATGACTAACATGAATCAGTTTCATTCTATAAGGATGAGCTCAACAACTTTACACCTCAAAAATCATATTTATATTCATTATGGTAACCTAAGAGTCAGTAAAGTATCAAGATAGTAAATATCTGCTATCTTTCTTCAGTCACACATATATATATATATATATATATATATATATATATATATATATATATATATATATATATATATATATTTTAACATTAGTAAAAAAATAATATATATATTGTAGGTTTCATTTGAAGCCTTTTATTGCTACTCTCAATAATTGGTCACACCTTCTCAATTGCCCCAATTGGAATTCAGTAGGCAATTTTCAGGAAAGTGGTGACAGAGAATAGCTGGGTTTTACATCCACAAATTGACTCAATATTCCAAGTCCAGCCAATGTAGAAATACAGGACAAAAGCAAAATTTTATATCATAAAATGCTGGTTTAAATGCAGACAACTACATAATTTTGAACAAAACCCCTCTTCAAATTAAGTATTGGGCATTATTGTTATATCATAATCAACCTAGCTAGCAAACTGATTAGCAGCATTTGAGGAAGCACCAAGTTGATGATGATCTCGTGGGTGAGGTAGCAATGATGGAGTGTGCAATGGAGAGTCTGAAACGATAGCACCATGCTGGTGTGGGTCTGATATAATATTAATAGGCGGTTCTGGGTTGATGAACTTGGTAGTGGGGATGATGGAACATCTACAAAGTGGACAAGTGGAGTTTGATTGCAGCCAGTGATGTATGCAATCCAAGTGGAACACGTGCTTGCAATAAGGAATCTGCACCACCTCTTCCTTCACCTCAAACTCCCCCAGACAAACACAACACCTGTTTCAAAATAACCCTCGTAGCATCTCTTGCATAAAAACCATGTCACACCTATGTTCAGTTAATTAGGCCAATGAACAATTTTGTTGTTAAAAGTTGGTGTAATTGGAAATCATCATTCACAGCAATTATTGTATTAAATGATGAAATAAGATGTTGAGGCATAGAAAAGGAGGGGTCCAGCACATGAAATCCTAGACTGTTTCCAAAGTGCTGTCAGTACTTTCTCTACTGAAAATTCCCTGACAGAAAATATGAGCAGTACCTATCCTTCAGATTTTGGTTGCTACCATCTACTTGGGTTGCACGTGCTGAATTTTGTTTGTTTTGTTTCAGATTAACTTGAAAGCAGATCCATAATCCACGTTGAAGTCGAAATTATTTTAAATAGTTTCCATTTTTTTCACTAAATTCGAGACTTCAACCTCCAAATAAAAAATCACTGTAGTAATTGTAGCTAGGTGTGGAAACATTAGAATACACACCTCATTCATATATATGCCGAGTTGTTTTTCTGTGTGACGGAAAAAAAAGGAAGAAAGAAAATCTGTTTTTCAAATATTCTACTTATCTCTCTCTTTTACTTTCTTCCTATGTCCCACTTTTTCATGAAAATTAGTGGATGCCATTAAATATTCTAAATAATCAGATAAATTGGACATTTTTTCAGCTTTGGAAGAACCAAATTCTTTTGAGAATATTTTTAACCATCGCTTAATGATAGACAAGCTGAGAGGTGGAATTTCAATATGAGACAACAACATACATTCCCTTGCATAATGGATAAAGATCAAAGCATATTAATCACATGGCCAAGAGAGGATAAAAACAAAATTGAAAAAGAAACCAATACCAACAACAGTACATCGGAAAATTCAAGCAAAAACAAAACAAAACTTACAGTGAATCTCTTGCTAGCAAATCCTCATCACATAAAATCCTTGGAAGCTTATCTAGGAATTGGAGGGTCAGATCCAAACGACAAGGCTATGGATTTGGCAATAGAGTGCAATATTAGATAATTTAATTGATCAATATCATATATAAAAGATTATGCAGTGCAAGAAGCAAGCAAACTCATCTAATTAAAAGTATTATTTAGTTTCCATATATATATTGATGGTATTATCTAGAGAGTGTTTGTTACTTACTGATGAATGATAGGGAGTGGTGGTTGGTGGATTGGCAATGGTCCTTGGAAGCAAGTGAGGAGAGGATGAAGAGAGAGAGGAAGCCCTTCTCTTGAGGTAAAACAAGTAAAACAAGAGAAACAGAATGATGGAGAAGAGTATAGGAATTGAGAATATAAAGGCTTGGTAAAGCTTAAGCTGTAGCTCCTGTGGATACAGATGTGGGGGAGGACTAGTTGCAGCAGGAGCAGTTTGTGGAAGACTCATGATTCTCTGCTGCTACCTGTATCCCTAACATTCATAAACCTCTTGCCACTGCAAAAAATATGATCCAGTTTCAGTTAACTACAAATGTGCAAAATGAAAACCTCTACAGTTGTTGTGCTGAGCAAGAATATATATATTTCAGTTGATCACCATACTGTAGACTGCACTACTTACCAAGTAATATTGGTGGGGTGGTGCTGATTTGCTATTCCGAGAGAATTTCCTTCCTTTGGTGAGTTTCTTTATTTGACAAGGAAAAAAATGTCCTTGGAACTGGTGAAAAGAGGCTGAAAGGTATATATTATGTGTTGAAATGATTAGCTTGGTTGTTGTTTACATTGGTGATAAATTGAAGGGGTCATGAATTATCTTTAACACAAAATATCGTGTGCAGTCTGTGTGGAAACTTTGTGAACTAACCACAAAGACACTATTACAAATAAATAGTACTATTGGTCTTTGACTAAATCATTTTGTATGATGGGTTTAAATGTTCAGTTACAGAGTTATATCGTATGTGTGAAAACTGGTTGGAGTAATAACTGTGATAATGTTCAGTGATATTAGTTTTTAATCTAGAAAATTAATAAATACTTATGATAGGACCAACATAATTAATCCTTTTTCTTATATTTGATTATAATGATATTGATAGTGGACGAGGTACATGTTCTATCTTTATTTATTAGAATGATGGGACAAGGGCATGACCCTCCACTAAGGTTTAGGCTCACGCCAAGGATCTTACACCCAGTTGTCTTCAATGTATCCGCATGGGTCCAAAGATCTGATTGCATTCTTTCTGCGTCATTACTAGTGCTAACTTTTTCACCAAAATAGTGTAAGTGCTTCTTCTAGGTTAGTACTACTAAATTGTCCACACCAGTTCAATTACTTCACATGACTTCATCCATCCAAAGCTTCGATTCAAGAAATAGAAAATCTTTCAGTTAAACTTGATTGTACTAGCTTAGCTTCTAGTAGGCACATGGAAGGTGAGGACTTATTCATTTGGTGCCATGGTTTTGCACTTTCAGTTGAAAGTGTTGTTGTACACCATCTCATTAAAATATATGTGTATTTATTTCCTTTATTTTTTTAATCCATTATCTTATCTTTTATATTTTTTTATTCTTTTATGTATTGACAATTTTAATCATATTATTAGTCTCAACATTCTACTTAAATATTATATCATTTACTTACCTTAACATTGACTTAGAGAGTTGAAAGTATCTTTTACAAGTTAGGCATATCTATTCTTCATTTACAGCATTTCCACAATGAACTTTCATTTCCTATTAGTAATAATACCTATTAATCTTCCTATAGACAATTAGAAACTAACTAAAAACATTTAACATCTCCTTAAATAAGAGTTTTCATTTCCTCTCCACTTCATATCATTCATACAAATTAAATGTGGATATAAATATCATGGTTCGATTTGTTTTTTCATCCCTTAATTTTTGTATAACGGAGTTGAATAAGAGCATAAGTTTCACTTTTAGTTTTAAATTTAATATATTAATTATTTTTTAATTCGAGGATTAAAAAGTAATTCTAAATTAAGGTACTAAAAAAGTTTATTCTATATTTAAGAGACTAATATTAAATTTAAATTTGAGAGAAAAATATTTTTAAATTTGAAAAACTAAAATAAAAATGAAAACAAAAACTGATTTATATTTGAAAGATAATACATTTTTAGAAAAAAAAAATTAATGAAAAGTTTTACGCTATTGTTTTAGTTGCACATTGTTCACGTAGCTGTTATTAAGCATGTAGTTAGTACGTAGAAATAAATAAAAAAATTTAAAATCTAAAAAAAGAAATTTAATTTAAAGGACTAAAATGAGAAAGTGATGTACACTAAAGGGATGAAAATATGCATGGAAGCCTACGATGAGAGAGGCATAAACATAATTTTCAAGAGTAGGAGGCATGGAGTGTAATAATTCCAAAAACCTTATTTCCCTTCCACTTTCACCCCTAAAAGGCAAAAGCAGCACCACCACGCAGTGCAGAACAAAGCAGAAGCTGAGTGGTGGCGGAAGATGACGGAGGTGGCGAGATCAGTGGTGAACGACGTTTTGGGAGAAAGAGTCGTCGACGTCGACCAGCCAATTGTCGATTACATCGTCAACGTTCTCGCCGACGATGACTTCGACTTCGGCCTCGACGGCGAAGGCGCCTTCGAAGCCCTCGGCGAGCTTCTTGTCGCCGCCGGCTGCGTCGACGATTTCTCCGAGTGCCGCTCCGTCAGTCCCAGTCCCTTTCCCTTTCCACAAACCAAAACTCGTTAACACTAACCTAACCATTCTCTTTCTCTTTCTTTGTTTTGTTTCAATCTGAATGCAGGTATGCAGCACCCTGTGCGACAAGTTCGGGAAGCACGGTTTGGTGAAGGCGAAGCCCGCTGTGCGGAGCCTGGCGGCGCCGTTTCGAATGAACGAAGGGTTGGACGACGTCCAAGCTCCCAAGAAGAAGCCCGAGCCCATCGACGGCCCTCTGCTATCGGAACGCGACCGTCTAAAGCTCGAGAGAAGGAAGCGCAAGGAGGAACGCCAGCGAGAGGTGTTTCTCCAATTGCTCTGCTTATTGTTATTATTATTATTATTATCATCATCAAGTATTTAAATTACAGCCAGGGTTTCATCATGATCTTCGATGTCATGAGAAATTGTGGACAAATGCTGCCAATGCAACCAGAATTGCGGCTGTGGAGACTCCAAAAACCATAATTTTGTTCAAATCAAACCTTGTTGTTATTATTATTATTAGAGTTAATTTCTATGCACTGTTAGATTAAGAATTTTTGACATTAACATGTCGATGGTCCGACTGGTACTGCGCTCGATCCCTTAAGCAATGTCTCGGGATAGAGTCTTGTAGCTGGAAAAACAAGGTTGGAAGGGAGACCTCACTAAAGTGGTCAATCGAGTTTTCTGATTGATAGTCATCGGCAAAGCTGGTGGATACTCTGTACCAATAACATGGTTACCAGAAAAAAAAAAGATTAAGCAATTTTAAAATGTCAACTGTTCAGAACATATCAATTATATGCTATATGTCCGACTTTTAAGATAATTATTTTAAAAGCCAACAAACATGTTATATATGGTGTCATACATGGTGAGTTGTTGTAATTGGATGAGTGTAAAATTACTTTATTATTATTACTATTAGAGGTTATGGTTCAGTTCATTTGACTATAGAAGGATATGAGCAGGCACAATACCAAATGCACTTGGCGGAGATGGAGGCGGCACGAGCAGGGATGCCAGTGGTGTGTGTCAGGCATGAGAACAGTGGGGGACCAAACGTGAAGGACATTCACATGGAGAATTTCAATATCTCTGTTGGTGGGCGGGATCTAATTGTGGATGGTTGTGTCACGCTTTCGTTTGGAAGGCATTATGGTTTGGTAGGAAGGAACGGGACGGGGAAAACAACTTTTCTTAGACACATGGCTATGCATGCCATTGATGGTGTTCCAAGGAATTGTCAAATATTGCATGTGGAGCAAGAGGTGACAGGTGATGATACGACAGCTTTGCAATGTGTCCTCAACTCTGACATTGAGAGGGCTCAGCTTATTGAAGAAGAAGCTCTGTTAGTTGCCAAACAGGTGGAGAATTGAGTGTGTTTTGTTGCAGTTTGTATTTTCTCTTGAAACTGGGACAACTGAGGATGTTGTGTTTGTTTGGCAGAGGGAATTTGAGGACAAAGTCGAAAAGGGTGATTCAAATGGAGTGATTGGCAGGGATAGCCTTTCTCAAAGGCTTGAAGAAATATATAAGAGGCTTGAACACATCGATGCTGATTCTGCAGAGGCACGGGCAGCATCTATACTAGCGGTGAGTTCATTGTTGATTTGTATCGGAATTTATTAAGAGTCACTTGTTGGAAGATCTTATTCTCTTATTAGCCGCTTGGATGTTGTTGAATTTTGAATTGTAGCCTAGTAGCTTATTCTTATGCTAATGTGTCTTTCAGTTTGCCTTATTTATTGGGTAATCAGTTTTCTAAAAGGAGAGTATTTAATGGTATGAAATACAAAATCAATATGGTTAAAGATGAAGGTCTGAAACATGCTGGTAGAGGAATTTCTCTCTCTTACTTTAACATCAACTACTCCCCTATGATTGGTTACTTTTACTTCCATCAAATTTTATAGTAAATATTTATGAAATAGAAACACACTTTCCAAAATCATTGTCTTACTGATCTAGGGCATTTTCAGGGTTTGAGTTTCACTCCTGAGATGCAGAAGAAGGCTACAAAAACATTTTCAGGAGGATGGCGGATGCGGATAGCTCTTGCTCGTGCACTGTTTATAGAGCCTGATATATTGCTTCTTGATGAGCCTACGGTGACTCATTATTCCACGTATCTTCCATGATTCATAGTCATAGATGCCTTGGTTTATAGAATTTATGAATTTTGTTTTTATTGCAGAATCATCTAGATCTTCATGCTGTCTTATGGCTCGAGTCATACTTGGTTAAATGGCCAAAAACATTTATTGTTGTTTCACATGCTAGAGAATTTTTAAACACGGTAACATATCAGTTTATCTTGATTTGATTATATGTTTTGTTGGTTAAGTGCTTTCTCTAAGTGTGTTACCAGCATATTTTTTAACTTGTTAACTGTATTCCCAGGTGGTTACTGATATAGTTCACTTACAAAACCAAAAGCTGACTACTTATAAAGGGAATTATGATACTTTTGAGAAGACTCGAGAAGAACAAATTAAAAACCAGCAAAAAGCATTGGAGGCAAACGAGCGGGCAAGATCTCATATGCAGGTATTATTTTCAAATGTTGAAGTTATTCTTCTTTGTATTTTATCTGTTTGCTGCTGCTTGGTTATACTAGTCTGCTGGGTTGTTGATTTCAATCCTTAATTTATGAATTTATACAACAAGAACTACACCTTATGCTTCTAAATGGGGGTAAACTTGTTATCTACATTCTATCATAATTATTAGTCCAGTATTCAGACTTATTCATGTTAGAAGTTAGATCATGGGCTAATTCAGGTTAACTTGTGGATGAATTAGTCGAGTATTCATGCTTAGTGGTTACTACATCGATTGCATGATGTGTGGATGTATGCTTTTGCGACATGGTTTCTAATATTAGCTTGGTGGTGTATGCACAGATATGGTGTGCGCGTGTGTGTATGCATAGAAAAACAGCACACTATCATATGTATATAATAGCCTAACATCATTTTCCATTTGATTCCTTCAAAAGATTGCTGTTTGCAATTTGCAGAACTTGTGCCTCTGTATCATTTTACCCAAGATTCTATGTGACATCTGATATTTGATGTTTTGCTTTGCTACCAGACCTTCATTGACAAGTTCCGTTATAATGCAAAGAGGGCATCACTTGTTCAATCTAGAATCAAGGTACTTGTTTTTGTCAGATTACCTTTTTATAGATCAAATGCACAAAAAGTCGTGTGTGTTATTTCTCCCTGGCTTAGTTTTATTATTTTCAAAATCATTAAATCTGATATTTCTACATCATAAACCCTTTTTTCCCTTAAAAAAATTTCAGGCTCTGGAGAGAATGGGCCATGTGGATGAAATTGTTAATGATCCTGAGTAAGAACTGCTTTCTTTAATTGATCATCATACCAAAACGTGTTTCTATGTTTCACTTTGTTTTAGTTTTTAACTATATATATATATATATTTATTAATTTTTTTTTCCTGGTGGGATATAGCTACAAATTTGAGTTCCCCACTCCAGATGATAGACCTGGTCCACCGATAATAAGTTTCAGGTATCCCTTCTTGTACTCTCTCCGGTGGACTATATTAATTTATACGAATCAATGAATACCATAATATAGTGTGTCACAGACAGCATTTAGGCCTCTGACCTAAATTGAAATTTTTTTATCATGTGTAGTGATGCATCATTTGGTTATCCTGGGGGCCCCACTCTTTTTAAGAATTTGAACTTTGGGATTGATCTCGACAGCCGCATTGCAAGTAAGAATAGTGCTTATTCTAGTTCCAGGAATTATTTTTCTCTCATAACTTTTGAGTCCTTGAAGTGTTATAGATATTTTGGCTCAATCTGTATCAGCATCATATAGTATGCACTTTTATGATTTCTCTGCAAAATTGTTCATGTCTTGAAGATTATATCCTCAATGTTTGCAGTGGTTGGACCAAATGGTATTGGCAAATCAACTATACTTAAGTTAATTGCTGGGGAACTTCAGCCCAGTTCAGGGACTGTCTTCCGTTCTGCTAAGGTAACTATAGTACATTGATAATATTGCCCTACAACTTCATAAATAAAAGTTACTTCTGTTTGTCTGATCTCCATAATATGCTTTAAATGCTTATACTTTAGTTTCTGCTTCTTACTGACTTGGCAATCATTGTTTTACATGTATTGGCTATTTTTTATCCATGATAGTGCTAACAAGTGAAGTTTCAGTAGTTTCTGTTTTAAATCAGTTGTAAAATTTAAAACCATTTCAAGTATGTTTGAATATGGTAATGCATTTCACAAGTTACTACATGACGCTCAGGAACTAGAAATTATCAGAGTGGCAGCTTATCTATACTCAGTGATATCTTTTCAATCTTAAATATTATTTTGGATAATTAATTACACATCTTCGCTGTCTACAGGTTCGTATAGCAGTGTTCAGTCAGCACCATGTAGATGGACTGGACTTATCTTCAAATCCTCTTCTGTATATGATGCGCTGCTATCCTGTGAGTTCCTTGTATTAAGTGATAATTAACTATACTATGAATTTTTATGGGAGGTAATCTTAAATTAAATGCTTGGTTATAGGAGTTCCCATCCTTCTAATCACCTACAAAATTGAGTGCTTGACAATCGATGCTCCCATCCTTCTAATTAGGGGTGACAAATTAATCTATTTATCCATAATCCATCCAATGTATTCACATGTAAATTCATCCATTACAAAAATATAAAGGATTGGATCCAATCTATCCATAGATGGCTTTGTTTAATTTGCACACTATTGGTATCTGGAACCACAAACCCTTGAGGTTATGTAACTTCTTCCTCAAGAGTAAAGGAAGGAATTGTATACATGAGACTGTTGAAGAGGCCAATAGTGAGGATAAGACGAACTGTTACTGTTTTGATCTTGGTGAACAGGTTTTATTATAGCTGTAACCTAGTTGCTGGTGAAACTCTTAAAGCAACCAGCCGGACTTTGTACATGTTGGCACTGCCAGCAGTGTTGATGTGGAAGATCCACTTCCAGCCTATGGCAGTCCTGATGGATGGTAAGGGGACTAGGGACTTAGTTCCATTGTGAAGCAGGGCATCATATTCTGCTTTCAAAGCCTCATACCAGGTAGGATGAGAGAGAGCCTGTTTAGTAGTTTTGGGTTCAATAGGAGTGAGAAGGAGAGTGGCCTAAAAATAACACGTGGAGCTTGATCTATTTTTTGTTTGGGAAAACTGTACTTCAATAGGGAAGAATGCAAGGATGCTCAGGTCTATATTGGGTGCTAGGTCTGCAACATGGCGATTTTCTCAAAACTTGTTTAGTACCTGTACGTGCAATTAGATTATTAAATTTTTCCTATTTTGAAAATTTCTGCAGGGAGTTCCAGAACAGAAGCTTCGAGCTCACTTAGGTTCTTTTGGTGTAACTGGAAATCTCGCGCTGCAGCCAATGTATACTTTGTCAGGTACTTCTGTCATAGGTCATGTAGGCATCATTATTCATAACAATTCATTAACGATCTTTTGGAGCAATAATATAAATTGGGACACTCGTGGTGTTGAGAGTTGCAATGGCTATATATATATAATAAATGTACCTTTCTGTTGTGAATTATTATTTGTTGACTTTTTGAATCTTTTATTAGGTGGTCAGAAAAGCAGGGTTGCCTTTGCAAAGATAACTTTTAAGAAGCCGCACATAATATTGCTTGATGAGCCTTCCAATCATCTGGTATGCTGCTGTGTCCCTTAGCCATTGTCTATTGCTTGTTGATGAGCTAGTGGACCAATTGGAACTTGTTGACCGTGTTTTTTGTTGCAGGAAAAGTACATGTGTCTAATGAAGTCTTTGATTTTATTTTTCATCATGGTGGTGCTTAATTTCTCTTTAAAAATGATATGCAAACAACTTGAGTGAGGAGAAAATAGCTGTAGAACCTATATTTTTGGGGGGGATCATCTCAATTAAGCTTGTAACTTAACCTTGTCATTTTAAGGAGATAGACTCGTTGCCCCGTGGGAAACATTTTACATTTTCTGTATTGAATCTTACAGTGTACCTGCTGTCTTCATGTCCTAAAATGACATCGTCATGTAAAAGCTATAGTAAAAAGGTTGGACCAACAGGCATATTACTGTGCATTTTTATATATTAACTTCTTTTCTGGGGCCAGTTAAACTACTGACTATTTGTCTCGACTAGATGTTTGCAAAACAAATTGGATATAAATTGGAAATTTCAATTTTCAAGTGATTTTCTTGGAATATAGCATTATGGTTCAATGGACACACGACCATAAGAAAAAACTATAATGTCTTGTTCTATTATCAAGTGCAACACTTAACTACCATGAAATCATCTCTTGCTGTAACAAATTGAACCTTGCAAAGAAGTTACAGTGCAGCTTGTACTGTGACTTAAGATTCAGTGAACATGAATCCAAAATTGACTGAGAACGTAATATGTTGTGTAGGATTTGGATGCTGTTGAGGCGCTCATCCAAGGTCTTGTGCTGTTCCAAGGTGGCATTCTCATGGTATGTTAAGTTCTCTCACTGACACCGCATTCTTTTAATATCAGTATTAGTATTTGATTTGAGTGCTTATAAACAATCTTATCGTACGTTTGTGTTTTGGTAGGTGAGTCACGATGAACACCTTATCTCTGGAAGCGTGGAGGAACTATGGGTTGTATCCGAAGGAAGAGTGACACCATTCCATGGCACGTTCCAAGATTATAAGAAGATACTCCAATCATCCTAGGAAAGGAAAGTAGTCATGGTTAAACATATTTTGTGGAAACAACAGAGACCACTTCTTTGTAATTGGAAGACACCTGGATGACATTTTTCTGCTGTTAGTCTCAGCTGTCATACATGGGAGGGAATGTACAATTTTGCAAATTTATAGTTTTTGTTATGTCTAAATATTTTATTTTGTATTTTTATTATAAAAAAAACATCTATGTGATTGTACTACACAAAGCGAGGTTCATTTTATTTCCATCCAAATATGAGTGGATTCGAAAGTAATGTCTCACACCTTTTTACATTCTCTTCCTTTTTGTCAGTTTCCGAACAAAGTATTAAAGCCTTGGACTAAAAGATTGATGCTTTCTTATGTGCCAAAAATTTGGATAGTGAATAGTTTAGAGTCTGACCAACTCTACAAAAGAATTGATTATATTCCAACTTATCCTTGAAATCAACGTTTACAACTATTCCAATTTGTTTTGGTTCCCTTATTTACTAAATGTTAAACTTGATTATTTAACTTTCAAAGTTTAATTAAAAGTAGTGGCTACAGACTTTCCCTTTATTAAATTTGATTACAAAAGTGTGGCTCGTAATTACCACAAACTATTTTTGCAAAATATTAAGTACTAATGACGATGAAAAAAAAATAATTAACTCAAAATTTAAGATAAACCACCGAATTAAACATTTTATTTGATATGCTAATAAAACATTTTAAAACAAAATAAAATACGAAAAAGGGTATTTTAACCATTTTTTAGTTAGAAATTATAAGTTTTAATTATCAAGGAGTAAAAATTTCCCTAGTAAAAAGGTATTTATTTATCCCCAATGAAGTATTAATATTATTTTATGACTTAATTTTTATTTATTAATCGTTTAAAATATTGTTAGTGAATAAAATTACTTATTTTCAGAATTGAAACCGAAGGTTTTTCTTGTCACATCCTTGAGTCTGCTCTACATGTGGTAGTTTATGTCCTTTAATATGCTCGAAACTTTCCAATTTAATATGTTCATGAACAAAACCATAAAGTAATCACCAATTTGGAATTTGATATTCACCTACGCCAATGTCTCCTTACAAATCAGAAAACGCATTCATATTTCATAAGTAAACCTTTATCTGGATATAATTGAAACTTAAAAAGTTCATAAATTCAAATCAATGTTGCAAAACTGCTACCAATTGAAACGTGTTCTTTAATGCTCATTATGTTTCGCACCAGAAGTGGAATTAATTTAGCATATTTCAACTTACATCACACACTATTTAAACAAAGTCCATATTGAACATTCACATCAAACAAGTAAACTTATATAATATAGAAAATTTCTCATATGATGGCAAGACTCAGCAATTGTCTTATATTAGTGGCTTTTTCCATGATCATCAGTATCACAATGGCAGAAATCACTGCTCCTGATAAAGAAGAGTCTTTGCTTGAATGTGCAAGGCATATTGGATCCTACTGTGGAAATGAAGTGCTTGACTCACTACCAAGTCATGCAAAGACAACGGTTTCAGCAGATTGTTGTTATAAGATTATACAAACGGGTTATTCTTGCCACACCAGACTCACCCTATTTGTTCTTCAAAGCGATTCAGAGTATAAACATGCAAATCTAACTCGTGTTCTGGCCAAAAACGACAAGATTTTTCACAAGTGCGATTATGCTACTCAACCAGAAAGTCAGAGGTATTTGTCAAAGTGTGTGGAAAAAATTGGCATCCATTGTGGGAAAGAAGTGTTTGACAAACTAGTCTACAACAAGAATAACATCACCGGATGCTGTTGTGACAAGCTTGTGGACATGGGTCTACGTTGCCATATTAACATGGTGAAGGCTTTGATTCGCACTCCTGCCTTGAGGGATATTGATGCAGTTCAATTTTTGAAGAAGAGCAAGAAAATATTTCATCAGTGTCAGCCTCGTGAGGAATAAGAAGTATTTCAACGAGATTAATAATAGCCCATGGTAGCAAAATTCATCAGAGAAAAAAACAGAGGAATTTTTTACCTTTTGGCATATTTTCATTTGCTTCTTTTCCAAATGCCAACTCTTGTCATGTGTTGATCATTTGTGCTAAGAACTGCTCAATTTTAAAAGGGGTGTTGATTTTCTTCTCATCAATGACTTATGGAATCATGAGAATCATATACGAGCACATACATTTTAATATATTCTTTATACCTACATTGGTGAAAAAAGTTAGTAACAAAAAGTCAAAGTTTATTTATTTTGCGCCAAGAACAAAGTTAATGCAAAGTATATTTGTAAAAAATATTTTAATAAAATAATTTCTAACATTTTTTTTGTAAGTTAGAAAATATTTCAGTATATTAGATCAGTTATACTCAAAATTAATGTAAATATAATATATACTAAGTATGTTATATTAAAAGTGGATATTTCATGTAATTACATGCTAATTGTTTTCATATATGAGACATAAACCTTTTTTTTTTCCTTTTTGATGTGTGTTTCTCATGGTTCCTTTATAATTGTGGTGCATTCGCTACAGAGACAGCTTCGGCATTGTCTCCAAAGTTTTTCAAACTTCTCATCATCATTTCTGAGTCACGGGACAAAACTTTTAGTGACGGAATTTTTCATCACAATCATATGTCACTAACACATCATTTGAAGCCTTTTCTGGTAGGCTTTTTGAGACGGTGAATTTGCGTCACACAATCCGTTACAAAATACTTTCAACGGAAATTTATAACAAATTTAATGCATTCGTCTTAAATTACAATGTGTACATTTCCTTCACAAACATGCATCACAAAGATGAACTTATTATGGGGTTATCAATTGTGATATAACTTTACAATCAGTGAGGTTATTAAAGGTGAAGGGAGAAGAAACAAAAGATGATTCTTCAAAATATCTTAAATGAACTTTCTCATTTCCTATGTTTTACCAAAAAGACTTGTTTATTTAAAAGGATTTATTTGTCACATAATTAAAGAAAATTCTTCAATGGGAAGCAAAATTAAGGACGAAGTCTACTCGTTTTTAACATTTTTTAAATGAGTTATACAATTGTTAGAAACATAATTCAAGGGGAAAAAGAAAATGTATGTCTTCTAATCACTTCAAAGGGGAGAGAATTTTTAGTTGAATGGTATTTCAAATTTGATTAAAGTGAAGTGGTGGTTTTGGATTAGTTTAAGTTTATTGACTCTAGTCATTTTCATGATAGTGGTGTTTAAATATTTTATCATGAATCCATATGCATCTAAATCAACATTTCTTGGAAACTATAAGTAAATAATTTCATGCATATAGTGAGTAACTACGTCATAATCACATGACACAAAGAGAAATGAAGTTTGTAATGAAGCAATGAAGATGTAAAATGAATTTATTAAGCTCGTGAAAAGTTTTCTTATTTAACATGGAGACAATGCTCAAAGATTTTCTTGTTCTTCTTCAGGAGTTGAAGGGCATTGACATTCCTCATCTCTGGGATGCGAATCAAAGCCTTGGCCATAGCAGCATGACATTGTTCACCCGTTTTCACGAGTTTTTCACAACAATGTTTGGAGATGGTCTTGTCAAGGATTAGCTTGTTATATACCTCTTCTCCACAATCAGACCCTAAACTTTCTGTGCAGTTAGCCAGAAACTCAGGGTTTCCTGGTGCAGTAAGAACATCACACTTGTGGTAAATTTTATCACTTTTTGCAAAAAATTCAGTCCAATTAAGCTCTGCATTGTTCTCAAGAATAAACAAGGTGAGCTTGGTGTGACAAGGATAACCCGTTTGCAAAAGCTTATAACAACAACTTGTTGAAATTACAGTCTCATTTCCACTCTTCAATCTACCCATGACTTCATCTCCACAGTGTGCTCCAATGTGTTTTCCACATTCAGACAATGGCTCTTCCACAATGTCTGACATTTTAGCTGTTATGCTGGGCAAAACTAAAGCTAACACAATAAGATAATTGTTAAACCTTGCCATGAGACTTGAAAAAAAAGTATCAAATTGGAGATTTTTACTTTTTCTGATGCAATTGCCCAAAGTTGGTGTTAGTTTAAATAGTGTGAGCTTAATCAACTTCTCTTATTGCGTAACGTTAACTTTAATTCTAATGTGAAAAGTAACATAACAATAAATATTATGTTCAACTTGAGACAGTTATTTTGGTATGAACTTAAGTTTTAGCTATATACAGTCTAAACTGTTTTGATTCTCATGTTTCAATACAAGTTTTATGAAAAGGTTAATTATAAATACTTTTTTAATTACCATATTTTAAAAAAGTCCATTTTAATCATTATATATATCATTTTAATTTTTTTATGATATTTTTTAGTATCTCTTTTAATCTTTACAAATTACAACAATAACTAAAATAGATTAAAAAACCGAACGAATGATGAAATATTCAAATTTTAATCGAATATTATAATCTCAAAGAAAATAATTTAAGTTATAAGCAAATGTTTGGACTGTATTATTAAAAATTAAAAGTTTGTTTTATCAATTTTTTACAATAAGTATATTTTAGACAATAAAATAATTTTTTAGACATCAAAACAAATTAAATTATCTTAAAATCATTGTTACCTAAGATATTCAACTGCAGAACTCGTTTAATTATAATATTACAATAAAATAAAGTAATATGTTTTTTACAATAAATTTTGTAACAGTTTTTCAATAAATGTAATGAAACACGTCATTTAAAAACTTACGGCAAATAAATATTTATAAATTTATCATTTTCTTAAATATAAATTTCTAATCTCATAAAACATCTGTTTTCTTTTCTTCTCTTCGTTTTCATTCTTTTGTAACGTATTGGTTGTGAAAACTTTTAAGTTATAAATATCATTTTTTTATTACTTTATATATATATATATATATATATATATATATATATATATATATATATATATATATATATATATATATATATATATATATATATATATATACCTGGATCTATGCTTTCTTTTTTATTTAAAACTATAGATGATTGAAAAAGAAAGCATTCTTTTAAATCAAAATTTAATTTCTTATATTTTCTTTTGTTTTTGCAAATTATATAAATACCATTGTTTAAAAATAATTAAAATGTAAGCCTAACTCAAAAGATATTATATAATTAATTAATATCAAATTTTGTGGAGACGACATATAAAAGATATTACATTTATTTAATAAATATAGTTAAATAAGAACAAGATACTAAAAAATAAATCTCATTTACAAAAACATTGATGCCGAAATATATATATTATTGTTATATACATACAATTAAAATTGTTTTTCAAAAGGGAGAACCCACCCTGAAATGGTATCGTATATCACAAATTATTTGCATATAAATGGATTTATTTTATTTATGTAATTACTTATAGCATTTATTTAAAGTACTTAAGTATATTATGATTAATTTTTTTTTGAAAAATTTTATAACAAGAACAAACAAACACAATAAAATGTTTTTTACATTAAATATTTATAAAAATAATTTAATGATGGGTAAAATCTGTATTTTTATACAATGAAAATAATAAATGCTTGTATTTAGTACAATTAATTTTTTTTTAATTTTCTTTTAATATAATTATTTGTGCAACTATTTTATGATTAAAAAAATAATTATCTCATGTATAAACTATACATAAAATTATTATAAATATAAGATATTTTTAGATTCCTACGAATTAATGTATTTTCTTATCTCTATCAGTTGAAACCAAAATTTTCATTTTCTAGTTCGTGTAAATCTTTAATGAACTCGAAAGCTTGGTACAATATTAATTAATTTATTAAGATTTTAATCTTAAAGGAAGTTAATTTATTAAGATTATATCCTTAAGTAATAGGTATAGTGATGTATGATTTTAAATGAAGAAAATGTTAATTACTTAAAAGATTATGACTAATAATAAATAAGTATAAAATAGTCAAGTTAAAAAAAAAATTGATGAATTTTGAGCAATGTATTAAAGAATTATTTTCACAAACATTATTACATAGTATTTAATTCTGCATTCATGAACATAGTTATTTACATGACATAAAACTAAGTTTTTCTATAATGATATGATGATTAAAATCTTAATAAATAAATTAATAATATATGAAAATCAAACAGTCTTATGAAAAATATATTTTACTCTTTAATAATTATATTTTTTATGTTAAGATGGATTTTTTATAGTACTAATTATAAATATAAATTTTAAAATAATTATTATAAAAACAAAAATTAGACATATGCTTTTATTTTCGAGTTCCATTTTCACAATATGAAATTATATTTAATAAAATATTTTATTGTACAAGTTACTTATATATTAAATAGTTCCGAGATAAAAAAATTCTATACAAGATAATTTAGACTATAATGTAATTTTCATCCCATTAATGAATATTTTATAAAAAAATATGTGATTTTTTGTTGTAAAAGTCATTTTCAAATATCTTATTTTGCCTCATTTAGATGTATTCATTCATAATATACACCTCGCATGGTCGTGATTAAGTATTTTTCGATCACAAATTACAATGTATTCATTTCTTTCACAAACAATCATCACAAAACTAAACTTCTTATGCAGTGATACAATGAATTAATATTATATCTTAATATTACAAAATAACATTTGACTAGAGGCTAAATATACAAATTAGTAATTTTAGTTTATTAGTATATTTTGATTCATTTTATTTAGTTTATTAATCTCATAAGTTAAGAATATCAAGAATATCAGGTTAAGTTAATTCATTTTTAAAAGATATTTATGTATTAAAATAAAAAATTATTATAATTAAAAATAAATATATTTTTTATGTTATTAAAATATTTAAATGAATATAAATTAATTAAATTTAAATTATTAATTATAGTATTTTTCTTAATTTATTTAATAAAAAATATTAATTAATGAGTAAAGACTTAACAAATATTTATATAAATAAGATGTATTTTAAAAAAGTTATATATAAAAAAATATTAACGATTTTACGCACATGATCTATAGTTTATTTAATTATAATGAGTCCGTCATCTTACTTCATCTTTGACGAGCCAGGAAACAGACGGATAGTATAGACAAACCCATTTTGTTACCCGTATAAAAAAAATAAAATAATAAAAAATATTTCATTATATATCTGTTATGGATTAAGGGATATGGGATTTTAGATCTTCTCCCTTCCCTTTATAATCAAATTTCTCTTTAAAATTTTTCTTTTGGCACATATATCAGTCCCAATAATATCTTATTTCCCGTACTATTGGGCCTATTAGGTATCAATCAAGTTCATCTTCCCCCAAATACTTAGTTCGCATTTCGAGCATAAGTCGCATTCCGAGCATAGTGCGCATTCCGAGCATAGCGCGCATTCCGAGCATAGCGCGATCATAGGTCGCATTCCGAGCATAGGTGCGCGCATAACACGCATTCCGAGCATAGGTGCGTGCATAACACGCATTCCGAGCATAGGTCGCATTCCGAGCATAGGTCGCATTCCGAGCATAGTGCGCATTTCGCACATAGCTCGCATTCCGAGGATAGGTCGCATTCCGACCATAGTGCACATTTTGTACATAGCTCGCATTCCGAGGATAGGTGACATTCCGACCCTAGTACGCATTCTGTATATAGCTCGCATTCTGAGCATAGTTCATATTAGAACAAATAAAAAACAATATTTTTAAATAACTAAAGAGATTTTAAATAACAAAAGAGAAAAACATTGTCTAAAGATAACATTTTATTGATATTGTTGCCCCATTAAAAACCTTGAAAGAAAAAACATCTGACTATAAGATTAACAAACTTCCAAGGAAAAGAGTACAACTCAGTCTGTCGCCATGCGCTGGGCTTCTTCAGTTTGTCGCCGCAACTCCTCCATTTGATCAAGGATTAGTTGTATCGCTGTGTTGTTTGGGTCAACCCCATTAGGGTCTTGATTGTTGCGATTGTTGGTACGAGTCACCATGATTGTTTTGAATGTGGAGTAGGAAAAATTTTACCTGCCCCACGGTGGGCGCCAATGTTCTGGATCAAGGGATCTAGGGTTTTAGGTCTTCTCCCTTCCATTTATAATCAAATTTCTCTTTAGGGTTTTTCTCTTTGCGCATCGGTCCCAATAATATCTTATTTCCCGTACTATCTACGCATCAAACCCATTAGGTATCAATTAAGTTCATCTCCTCCAAATGAGTTTATCTTGACCCACTTTACTCATGTAGACCGCACTGACTATGACATACCAATATCTAAGTTACATATATATATATATATATATATATATATATATATTAGTAATTAGCTAAGAGGCAGGGGGCGGGTTTTGCCTCTCCGGTCCCCGCCCCGACTTTTTAACCATCCCCGTCCCCGCCTCCGATCCCACGGGGTTAGGAATTAAGTCCCCATCCCAGTCCCAGCTGGGTTTCGGGTTCCAGCCCGCCTAGTCCCCAATTTATATTATTTTTAAAAAGATAATTATATTTATAATAAATTAATTTTACTATGTATTTTTATATATAAATAAATATTTATAATTTATAGTTATTATTAATTAAATATACATTTTAATTTATTATATTTATATTAAAATATATATGTAAAAGAAATATTTAATTATTTTTTATTTATATATATATATATATAATATTTATAACATTATTATTATTATTATTATAACACTCGTATTCAAATATTTGAATATTTATAACATTATTATTATAATACTCGTATTCAAATATTTAATTATACATATAAGTTAATTCATTTTTAAGTTGTCAATATATAGTTTATAAGAAAATATTTAATAAGTTAATTCTTATTTAATTAGTTTGAAGTAATAAAAGTTTAAATTATTAATTTCTTTTAATCCTTTAAAATGCAATTATTTTATTAAGATAAAATTTGATATATGATAAATAAGCATAATAAGATAAAAAAATATGGCATAATAAATATAAATTATAAATAAACTAATATTAGTTACTACTAAGATTGATGTAAAATATTTAGAAAAAGATAAAGAAAAAAGATTAACTTTGTGTTCATCAAATTGGTTGAAAAGATTGAAAAAAAAACAAATTGATGGGAGAGACTAAGAAAATGTGAAAAAGCTGAAAGATAAGGGAGAGAATAATATAATAAATTAATTGATATAAAAGATTGAGAAAGATAAAAAAAATTAAAAAGTGGGTAGAAGAAAAATAAAAATTGGTGAAATATAAAAAAATAACCTTATATGTAATAGAAAAAGAAAATGAAATACTTTTAAAATATTAATATTTTAAAATTTAAATTTAAATATAAAGTCGGGGCGGGGATGGGGGCGGGGTCGGGGTGGGGATTGCATTACCCATCCCGCCCCGCCCGACTTTTAAAGCGGGAAAACCGAACCGGACCCCGCCCCCGGTCAACTCGGGGTTTCCCCGTCAAACTCGGGGCGGGGACGGGTCGGTCCCCACGGGTACGGGTTTAATTGCCATCCTTAAGTCTAAGGGAGGAGAATCAATAAATGATTATGGAGGGTTTATTGAATCGACAATTTCAATAACTCATCGTTTTATCATTTTACCCGTATAAACATATCCTCTATTCTCATGTTTGTTTGTATTATATGCATTGTCATTCGTTTTATAGTTTAAAAATTTTAACAAATTTGTTAAATTTTATCATACATCGTGATATCAATGGCATATCAAGGTAACAAAGTTTCAAAATATCGTAGATGAATTATCTCAATTTTTTTAATGTTTACTAAAAATACTTTTTGTTTACTATAAGGATTTCTTTGTCACATAATTAATGAGAGGTTCTTCAAGAGCATAGGTTATGTTCATTGAGAAGAAAAACTAGGGATGAAGTATACCTGTTTTTAACATATTTTGATGAAGGTATTATACAAGTTTTAGAAACTTAATTTATTACCCTACTATGTTAAATTTGACCTTATAAGAAAAAAAAAATGCCTTTCTGTAATCACTTAAAAAACGAGACATTTTTTTTATTTGAATGGTGTTTTGGTTTTGATTAAGAGTGAAGAGATGGTTTTGGATTAGTTAAGGTTAGTAGTGAATTCAGTCATTTCCATCACAATTGTATTTTAATATTTTATCCTAAATTTTTATGTATCTAAATCAACACTCCTTGGAAATTATAAGTAAATAATTTAGTGCATACAGTGAGCTACTACACCATTATCATATGATAAAGATCGATGAAGTTTATATTTCAAGAAGAAGCAATCAAGATGTAAAAAAAAATAAAAATTCAACTTTCCTTTATTTTTCTATTTCATTAATGAATTTATTAATCTTGTGGGAAGTATTCTTATTTAACATGGAGACAATGCTCAAAGATTTTCCTGTTCTTCTTCAGAAGTTGAATGGCATTGACATTCCTCATCTCTGGGATGCGAATCAAAGCCTTGGCCATAGCAGCATGACATTGTTCACCCGTTTTCACGAGTTTTTCACAACAATGCTTAGAGATGGTCTTGTCAAGGATTAGCTTGTTATATACCTCTTCTCCACAATCAGGCCCTAAACTTTCTGTGCAGTTAGCCAGAAACTCAGAGTTTCCTGGTGCAGTAAGAGCATCACACTTGTGGTAAATTTTATCACTTTTTGCAAAAAATTCAGTCCAATTTGCATTCTTAAGCTCTGCATTGTTCTCAAGAATAAACAAGGTGAGCTTGGTGTGACAAGGATAACCCGTTTGCAAAAGCTTATAACAACAACTTGTTGAAATTACAGTCTCATTTCCACTCTTCAATCTACCAATGACTTCATCTCCACAGTGTGCTCCGATATGTTTTCCACATTCAGACAATGGCTCTTCCACAGTGTCTGACATTTTAGCTGTTATGGTGGGCAAAACCAAAGCTAACAAAATAAGATAATTGTTAAACCTTGCCATGAAACTTGAAAAACAGTATCAAATTAGAGATTTTTACTTTTTCTGATGCAATTGTTCAAACTTGGTGTTTGTTTAAATAGTGTGAGCTTAATCAACTTCTCTTATTGCATGCACGTAACTGATATTACATTAATTTACTGCTAACGTGAAAAGAAACAAAACAACATAAATACGATGTTATATCTTGTGTCAGTTCATTTGATATAAACTTAAGTTTCAACTTTATACAATCTAAACTGTTTTTACTCTCGGTTTACAATATAAGTTTGTGAAAATGGTAATTATTATATGAACATATTCTTTAAAAAAAAGTTCTCATGACTCTAAAAATGTGTTTAGTAATTTGAATTATGTTTAGTTATTTATTTTGTTCCTATAAATACAAACACTTTTCATTTAGATATATCATTTTAATTTTTGTAGTATCCTTCTCTACAACAATAATTAAAATAGATTAAAAATAAATCGAACGAATTATTAAATTTTCGAATTTTAATTGATGCTACAATCCTAAAGAAAATAATTCAGGTGATAAACAAATTTTGGAATATCACTATTTTTTTATTTTATCCTTAAAAAATTATAACTATTTCAAAACCTCTTAATTTTGGGTACAAGTTTACAAATAAATGATTTTTTAGATTATCAAAAAACAAAATAAATTGTCTTAAAAATCATTATTGAGCTAAGATATTCAACTCCATAACCTGTTTAATATTAATAATAATAATAATAATACAATAGAATAAAGTAACGTTTTTTACAATAAATTCCTTTTATCAGTTTTTTCAATTAATGTAATGATACACATTATTTTATTAGATGACCTTTAAAAACTTACGGCTAATAATTTTTTCATAAAACATCTGTTTGTTTTTCTTCTCTTTATGGTTTCCATTATTTTATAACTTCTATTTTATAAATATCATCTTTTTTTTTTTTTTAATGTTCATATATCATACCTAGGGCTTATACTTTCTTTGTTATTTAAAACTAATGATGATATATTTGTAAAAAAATCTATTAACGACATTTTGGGAAAATTGTAATAATAATCTTTCAATCACAATGTTTGACGTGGGAAATAGTTGTAAAAGTGCTTTTCAAATATCTCATTTAAACGCGTTAAAGTTAATAAGATAACATTTTTGTTAGAAAGCAAACAAGTGAAAAAAATAGTTAAGAAGATGATAGACAAGCAACTGATCAAACAACTAAAGTTATAATATTTTCATCAATTAATAGTTAGTAAATAAATAAATAAATATACAAACAGGTGGCACTATCTCGTTCCCAATCATGCTTCCCCGCAACACAATCTTCTGCTTCCACATTTAACTCTCATCCATTGTTTCCCTCACATTCCAATTCTCTCTTACTCACGTAACCCTTTTCTTCTATTTTCACTTTCTGTCCCTTTCAAGCTACATTTTTTTATTCTCTTGATTCCTTTTATCCATTGCGTTCTTCATTAACACTTTTCTTTTGCTGTAAAGGTGCTTTTTTTTTTTCTTATCCATTGGTTAGTTGCTGCCCTTGTTGTGATATGTGATAAGGAGAATTTCAGTTTTTCTTGTGGATTTTGGGCTCAAATTGGATTTTTTTCAAATGGGTATTTGCTTTTGTGTCTTGATGTTTGCATGTGTTGGATTTTCATCTGGGGTAGTGTTTGTCAATATGCTCTGAATTTGAGGATTGAATCTGCATTACTTTTAGTTCAATTTGGTTTAATGGGATGGGAAACTGGGAATAGATCATGGATAATCGTGAAATAACCTAAGTTGAGTTTTTTTTTTTTTCATTTTCTTAAGGGAAAACAAACATTTTGTTGGGATTGTTCTATGGAAATTAAGGTTGGTACAGGGTTATCTCACTTGCAGGTTCTTCACTAAAATTGTTATAAATGGCGTTTCTTTGATCAAGAGATTATTTTTTACTCCAAAATGAGGAACTTTCTCTTTCATGTTGTTGGCAAAGATCTATGAATTCATAAATTTGATTTGTGGCTTACCATGATGAAATGTTGTTATTTAATTTGTAATGTATGAGGATATATGGAACTTCAGAATAATTTTCAATCATATGCATAGAAATGATAATTTCTTAAGCAATATTGTGTGTGATTTAATTTTGAAGGAACCTTCTGTTTTTCTGTGTAAATGGATATATTTGTGATCCTCAGTTATTACTTCAAATTGGAATATCTTCATAAATTTCTAGGTTAAAAGCAAATATTTGAATGTGTCTGCTAATATTAAATAGCATTTGTGGCAAGCTATAGGGGTAAATTAACAATAGGCAGTTTTATTTAGTTTTAACTGTCATCTGGATCTCTGATCTGACTGGTCTAGATCTGGTAGGTCTAACATGATTACTTCTTTCTTAACACTTTTGAAATTTTTAATAGGCTGTATATTCTGGAAGAAACACCATGGAATCTAAATACTTCGACTCCAATGGGGAACTCTCCCTAAAGCAAAAATCAAAATCCATTTCAGCAGAGCCAACAGTCTCTACTAGTGAAAATGATTGCTTTGATTGCAATATTTGCTTGGAATCAGCACATGACCCTGTGGTTACACTCTGTGGTCACCTTTACTGCTGGCCATGCATATACAAGTGGCTTGATGTCCAAAACTCCTCTGTTGAACCAGACCAGCAGCAGACATGCCCGGTTTGTAAATCTGAGATCTCTCACACATCAGTAGTCCCCCTCTATGGCCGTGGAGCATCCAATTCAGAATCAAAAGCCAAGAAACTCCAGATGAGTCTAGGAATACCTCACAGGCCACCTCCTTACAGCTTGAATGCCATGTTAACTTCTGCTCGTACACCGGCACATTCAGGCCAGCAACTGCGTCCAAGTCATTTCCAGTCACAGTCAAGACCATTTCCTTATCAGCAGTACTTCCCTGACCTCTATGGAAGTTATGGCACCACTGGATGGCCTTATCTTGGAGGTGCTGGAGGTGCTGCTATGACTAGTTTCTTCAATCCTATGATTGGTATGTTTGGGGAGATGGTCTTGACAAGAATTTTTGGGGTATCAGATGCAAACTTGTTTTCTTACCCTCATAATGGAAATGGCACTCCTAGAATGAGAAGGCAAGAAATGCGGATTGACAAGTCTTTGAACAGACTTTCCATCTTTCTCCTATGTTGTATAGTTTTGTGTCTTCTCTTATTTTGAAGACATTTTATTGCACAGACATTTGACTACAGGTTATTTCATCATGTGGATAGTAGATCTTAGTATATATGGTGATTATGATGTCAGTCTTGTTATTTTTTGATTAAGTATGGCATGCATGTAACTAGATGGAAGTTTTTGTTCCTGCTCTTGGAGACCTACAAGCCAGATGGAGCAGTTTGTAAGATGCATGGGTGAAGAAGGATTCTAATAGTTATTATGTTGTCTTCCCTCCCTCATTTGTGTTGACTCAATTTGTATTGGAACTTGTGTATTCTTATAACTAATGTGTTTTTCATTTTGATGTGTTCAATCAAAGAATTGAAGTATCCAAAAAAAACACTTGGAGGTATGTGAAGCTGTTATTGCCATAGAATATAGATCAATTTATCTGCATTTTGGTTTAATATCATGACTCAAACTACATAAACTATTCTCTTCATTGTGATCAAACTAAACTATTTTTCTTCATTGCAATAAAACTACTATGACTTAATTTGTTTAGATGGAATTTATTATTAAGTTTGCTAATAGGAGGTACGAGACTTATGAGAATTTCGAACAGAAACACGAAATATCAGAAACAGAGCGTGTAAGAGAGTAGTAAAAATAGAGAAAGACACTTTTCTATTGCGATTCTTGATGGAAACAAACAAGGATCAAACAGTAACACTTTGAACAATTATACGGAAAAGTAAACACTCGAGCTAACACTTACTCCCAGTTGTGTTTAGTTATATATACACGGTTGTTTTTGCTACTATCTGTATTTTTTTCATTACTGTTTTTCTGTATTTTAAATCTGTTGTACTACTTTTTTTGTATTTTCTGCTTTTTACTGTTTTAAATCTGTTTTCATTATTCGTAGTTAAAAACATAGGCAGAGGGAGACTCAAATCAGTGGGGTCAATACATTTTTTTTAAAGGAAAAAAAACCTTGAAATTTTTTTATATATATATAATTTTAGAAATAAAATATAATAAATTTATTTCTTATATTAAGTCCATCGGTATACTTTTTGAATTTATCTAACATTTTTCTTGATAATTTTATTGCAAAGCTTAACTATAAATCATGATACACCAAAATCTTAGAAATTAAAAAAAATTATGAAATTGTTTTTAAAATTGGTTATAAATAATTGTGAAAATATTACAATAAATTTTTAATGAATTAAAGTACTTTGGAAATTGTTTTGAAAATTGGTTATAAATAATTGTGAAAATATGACAATAAATTTTGAATAATTTTGATGAATATTAATGTTTTTCATTTGCTATGATATAACTTGAAATAAAAAATATGAGCATATATAAAAAAAAAAACAAATAATGAGTGAAAGAAAAGAGAGTAATAAAAAAGTTGTGAGGGTAGGAAAGAAGTAAAACGGTGTCAACTCAATCTAAAGTAATAAAAGAGGGGTTAGATTAAATTATGTTTAATAAATAAAACACAAAAACCTACCTCATCTCATCTCTAAATTTTTTGATTGGGTGGGGGATTGGTTCACCGATCCTTACCAAACCAAACAGTAGTACACCCAAAAACATAAGTTGATTTTAATGTAAACCTTTATACGGTAAATTCTAATTATGATTAAAGAATACCAACTAAAACACCTAATGAACTACATTTGAGTTTTGTTCATCCATATATCCATGAGACCTGACAAATTTGGTATGAATATCTAATTAGTTTTCTTTATACACATATACCCCACCCGTCACTCGTGCCCATTTAACGTTGAAAACACACAGCAGCAGACATGTAAGATCAATTTGAAACGAGCCATGATTCAATGGCAAATTCACTTGGTAACTAGAATAATCTAAAAAACAGAAGTCAAGGTTGCATCCGATAATTGTACAGGAGGGTAAATGAGTATTTGAGTAAACAAATTATGGAAGCTTGAGACATGAGGCTTGGAAGTGAAGGAGCTTATAGGAAAAACAGCTTTACTTTTATCATTGGCCTTCTGTGATTACCACAACCTCAAACGAATTTTTCTATGCTTGTGGTCAATGTTGACTTGGGCACAGCTCCAATGACTGTATCTTTCTTCTCACCATTCTTGAAGATCATAACAGTGGGGATGCTTCGAATTCCATACCGAGTTGCAGTTGAAGGGCTCTCATCAGTGTTGAGTTTGTAGCATTTGAGCTTCCCAGCATATTGCTTTGCAAGCTCATCAATTATAGGGTGAATCATTCGGCAGGGGCCACACCATGGAGCCCAAAATTCAACCAGAACAGCAGAATCAGATTCAAGGACAAGGGATTGCCAATTTGCATCAGTAATAGGAGCCACTGTAATTTACAATAGCACAACCAATTAGTATTTCTCTCAACCAACCAAAACTTTCAATTGCTATTTTTCACAAATATGCAAAAATCTCTCCGGAAGTGAGCAGAAAGAGGTAATTTGCACCCACAAGAATTTGATTGCATTGCAGTGATGTTGTGCTGAAATGGAGATCATGCAAACCAGATAAAAAAAAAACACACAAACAGGCCAATAGAAATCACAGATAGAAACAAAACGATCCAGGCTTATGCTTGTTGATTAAGCTGCCATGTGATCCATGTTTGGGAATTGACAAGTTTTAGGTTGGTTAACAAGGGTCTAATACAACACTCTTCCTTGACCTGGGCTTGAAACTAGCTATGAAACCATATACAGAGTTTAATCTATCCTTATGATGATTAAGACAAAATTATACCTAGATAAAAGACAAGACCTCCTTATTAGGTATATTCAATCAATGCAAAGGGAATTCCCAGAAGCCCAAATTTAGATAATCAAAACTTGGGTGAAAAGTTGGTATAAAAGTTCAGCATCGATTAATTTTAATTCGAAAATAATACCTACCACATTTAGGATACTGCACCTAAGTTTTGTTATACATGAAAAACTATGGATCCTAGCATGTTACTTCACCCAACAACGACAAAGAAAAAATTTAAAATCTAAAATTATCTTTCATATGCATTCATTTATAAAAGTTTCTGAATTGTTTAAAAGATTAATTTTAAATTACAATTAAACAAACTTATCTTATAAATAAAATACCGATTTTAACTTATGAAAAAATAATTGTTATTTTCGGCATCACAAATCCGACAATTAAGCAACAAAATCCCACATTTTTTATTTTATTAATTTTATTACAGCGAAAACATGAGCCACTCTCTGGAAATAGAACAATTCATTTCATTCTCACTCTTAAAAAATAACATGCACCAGTTCGTTGTTAAAAACCATATATTTAATTTTTAAAATTGCGATTTCAAAAGTAAAAAGAAATATTGAAGCAAACGAAAAAAAAAAAAAAAAGCTAACCATCGAGGGCGGTATCCTGAGCCTCGCACACAAGGCGCGCGGCGCGTGGGGCGATTCTGGGAGCGGAGGCTGCGACGAAGCGTGCGGCGGGTCGAAGTCTGAGGCCGACGCAGAGCGGAAGCTTGACGGAGGCGCGGCGGGCGGCGACGGGGGAGAAAGCGGAAGAAGGGAGGCGAACGACGGCGATGGAGTCGAAGAGTGTGGCCATGGTGGAATTGAAGCAGAGATCTGAGTTGAGTGCGGGACTGGAAAGAATAAGAAAGAGAGAAAAGGAGTGGAGTGTTGTGTTGTGTGGATGAGGTGGTGGGAATGTTATTTGATGGTTTCCCAATGGCTTCATGCCATGTCAACAATGCTATATACTTTTACAACCCTCACTTGATTTGAAACTTGTGGTTCGGAATAAATTAGGTTTTATTTTGCTTCTTCATTTGGTTGTGGTTCGGAGTAAATTAGGTTTTAGTATACTTCTTCAATTGGTTTTGCCTTGTGCCCTTATTTATTAACTTTTTTTTTTCCTTTTTGTCTTTGCCCAAGTTTTGATAATTACAATGCTGCAATCTAATCCAATATCCAAAGAAAAAACATAGCTATTTTATTTATATTTTATTTACATTGCTATTTTTTCTTCTTCAAAAAATATTGTTTATAGTTTGGTTCAAAAAATATTTTTTCTAAATTAACATCCCAAGACTTTTTCTTTTCCTTTTCACTTTGATTGCGTCTTAAAAGTTGCATGAGCATGTTAATCGGATCCTTGGTTCTCTGCCTAGCTCCTGCTTTTATTAGTGATCTTTACTAACGTAAATTTATATTACGTCTCTATATAAACATTTTTTAGTTTGTCTTTATTATATTCCCTTTTTCATATTTTTGCTACATTTTTTTTTCATCTTTTTATTATATACATTTTTTGTTTCATGATAAGGTTTTTTAACTTAACATCCCACAACAAATATAAGATTAAATTACTTAAAGATATACATACATTTAGTTATTTATATTTCCTGTATAAATATTAAAGTACTATCACATTATATTTTATTATATTAGGTATTTTATATATATTTTTAAACAAAATAATCAAAATAGAAAATTTCTTTTATTTTTTTAACAACTAAGACTAATTATCTGAAACATTATATGTTAATTTGTATTAACAGTTTATTACACTTCAGGACAACACACCACACAAATACAATAAACTAATGATAATTTTTTTTATTCATATAATTATTATAAAATATTCATAATGTTTACATGATAGCACCACAATTATACAATAAATTAAGTATTTAATCTAAAAAACTCGAATATGTTAAATTTAAATACGGAGATCAACATTTGTCACACTGTATTTCCTAAGTGGGTATCTTCAACATAGATACATAATTAGAATATGTTATCTTGTAACAAAATAAATCCCTATTACTTACCAAATACATTTTTTTTCACATCACAAGTTAAGTTATAAAGACCTCATTCAACTGTCACCATTATATGAGTTCGATACCAATAGAATTAGAGTATCTTCTTTAAAATCTTAAATTCAATATATTACCTATATCTCAATATAGTATTTCCTCTTCGAAAATCATTATGTTAACTTTATCAATACATCACAAATAAAACATACATATAAGGGTATCATATAATATTTCTCACACTATAATAATATATTTTCTATGCATATAATAATACCCAACATAAATTATTTCAAGTTCATAACATATATTTAACATCCTAAATCATATACATATCATTCACGACAAAAATAAATCTTTGAGATTTGATCTTTATTTATTCTTTTGGTCATAACTTTTTTCTACATATATCCTTTTTAGTTAATTTTTGTTTCATTCGATTCTTTATTTTGAAGGCTTCAATTTGCATATATAGAAGGTTAAATTTGGAGTTAAAAACTATTTTTTATTATTTTTTAAATTTTAAAATATATTTTAAATTTTTATTTAAACATTTTTTAATTAATTATTTTATATAGATATGTTAATAATTTTTTTTAATCATGCCAAAATTGACCTGTTAGCCCATAAACTTAATATAAGGTCAAACAATAAAAAAGTTGTAGCCCATTTAAAAATATAGGTTAGGCTGAGAGGGTTAAGCCAGGTTGGGTTAAGGTGTCCATTTTGACAATTCTATTTTCTAGACATCAAATATTATCCTTTAAGATTTTATTATTCAATTTCCTTTTAAAACATGACATACTTAGTCCAAATATAATAATCATAATTTAATATACAACACTAATAATTGAATTCCTTCAAATTAAACGATGTGATCAAGTCACCTTCACAATCTAAATTTTATAACTTGGAGTATTATGAAAATTGAAGAATAACTAACTTTTCTTACCTTTTAATTCCAATGTCCTCAAACTTAAAAGCTTCAAATCCCTAGTTTCATAAGAAGCCATATTCTGCTCACAGAAAACCTCAATTAATAAATCAAGCCTATCACAATATTCATAAGTCAAGCTTCATATTTATCCCCACAAAGATCACATGCAAGAATCATAAATCTACATACAAACCATTGTCCAAATTTGTAGAAATATTTTAAAATTAGTCAAAGAAAAACTTACTCTATTTAAGATTTTGATCAAATGAAAATGTTTCCCTCATCTACTAGTAACACAATGATGTGCTTGAATTAAAAAAAAATAAGAATTTTCTATTTAAACTATTTTTTATCTTACCTATAAAAAATTCAAATTTTGTTTTATTCAAACACCGTATTTCTTTTAATTACAAAAGTCTCCATCCTTATTTAAACATGATACTTAAAAATACTATATGTTAAACATTTATTTAACTTAAATAATAAGTAAATTCTAAAAAGAAATTGAATAAAATTTAAAAGATGTTATACTTTACTGATAGAATAGATGATATATATGAAATTTGTCTTATATTTAACAAGGATGTGAAGAATAGTTTATCAAAAATGAAAAAATATGTGTAATAGCAAGATGAGAAAAACACTTATTTATATTATTTCACTCAAACGAAATTATATCTAATTTTCTTTGAAATTAAATACTTGAAAGGTTTTTACAAATAAGTATTGTTTAAACATTGTTTATAACTTATAAAAATACATTATATCTCTAAGATAAAGAAGATATATAAATATTTGTCTAACTTAATAGTTTTATTAATGAAAATGTTTACAAATGTTGAATCCCTTACTACAACGTCCTATAGATTATATAAAGAAAAAAATACAAAACCTACTATTATAATTTCATAAAATACAAAAATAAAGAAATACGTTTGTGAATAAACTAGTTTTTGATATCATACTTTGTCACTCTTGTAATATTTGCATACTTTTGTCCATTTTTTTCTCTTATTTTTGTACTCATCGTGTAATCAATGACATGTAATAATTTTAGATATTCTAACAATTCTTATGAAGTAGAGGATTTATTAAACCCTTGAAATTACACTTCTTTTATAACATTAACACTCAAAATAATTATATGCAACAAAAATAATAAATGACTTTTGGTACTTGTTAAGTGACAAAAGTTGATATAATTATGCTTTGAATTGTTATTTAATCACTTAAATGATGATGATTCTAATATATTTTTTTCCCAATGTAGGATGATTTTACAAAGTACCTGGGTACAAAAGCAAGGATCATAATTCTCAAGTTAATTGAAGAAAAATTGGAAAAAAAGAGAAAATTTTCAGCCTAAGATTCGCTTGAGCGTCTAACGAGATAGACGCTCGCTTGAGCAAAAATACGTTAAATCTCTCTGAAAGTCAGTCGTTTGAGCAAAATAGATGCTCGCTTGAGAAAAATATGTTAAACCTCTCTGGAAATCAGTCGCTCAAGCGAGCAAATTCTCGCTTGAGCGAAAATCATTAATACTCGCTTAAGCGAATGATGCGAAAGTTTTCTATAAATAAATATGATGTGTTTTGAGAAAAGGGGGAGTTTTTAGGGTTTTAAGAAGAAATGTGCGACAACTGATCGAGTTTTCGTCCAATCTTCAATTCATCTTGAATTCTTCTTCATTGGATCATTGTAATGACCATAATGAGTGGTTAACTTCATTCTCTTAGGATTGAGTGCACTTCCTTTGAACTCTTTTGTATCTTGGTGATATTTTGCAATATTAATCTATGTTCTTGATGTTGTTATTCTTATCCTTTGTGCCTTTGAACGTTTACTCTTGATGTTTGGGATATGATTGGAAAATATATCTTGAACCTTAGATCATGGTAAGAACATTTGTTACGTTAATTGCTAGGAATGGAAAGAATGTATCAATTGCTTAACACCCTAAACCTAATGCTGAGAAATCTATTAAATGTATGAGGAATCGATGTTTATTAGGTTTTCTTATGAATTTCATGTGCGAGGAATCAATGTGAATGATTTAAGTAGGTGACATCAACATTGATAGGTTAATTGATGTTCTTAATTGACTTAACCATTATACAAAAGAGGGAAAATGAATAAAATCAATCCTAATTTCTTTTATTTGATATTTTCTAAAAACATTTTACAGTTTTTCGTCATTTATTTTCAACCCAAATCTTTATGAAAAACCCAATTTACTTTAATCTACTTAGTAAACATATGATTTGGAATTTTCAATGAAACCGTTCCTCGTAGGATTGACTTTTATTTTTATTTAATCGAAATACTATACTATGATTGATAATTTTGGTACGTTTGCCAAATATTTAACAAGTATTTATGGCACCGCTACCGGAGAACAGTGTTCTTTGGAAATTCTTTGTTCAGCTTATTATTATTTTTTTATTATTGTTGTCTTGTGTTAATTCTTATTTGAGTTGCTATTTAATTTATGCTTTTAAGAGGACTGGTATCTACAGATTAGTTGGAACTTGATCTTGAAATTGAAAAATCCGCTCGGAGGAATCGTGGTAGAAAAATAAGGGAAACTCAAGAACAAGCAACAGGAGAATCAACCAACTCTTCTCCCACACTCAACTTACAAGAACCAATTATAGAAGGCATGGAGGGTGAAAGAGCAAATCAAAATCCAAATCCACCTAGAAGGACACTTGGAGACTATGCTATGTAACAAGGTTAAGATCCAAGACATTTTTCTGGCATTGCAATACCAGCCAACCAATCTTTGGAGATGAAACCATCATTCTTAAGCTTGATTAACGCTCATCAATTCACTGGAATGGATCATGAAGATCCCTATATTCATTTGTCAACTTTTTATGAGTTGATTGACACCATGAGATTTAAAGAAGGAGACATTGAATCTGCGTACTTGAGATTGTTTCCTTTTCATTGGCTGACAGGGCAAAAGAGTGGTTAAAAACACATCCTAATTAGAGTTTGACTAGCTGGGGTAATGTAGAAGAGAAGTTCCTAAATTGTTTCCACCATCCCGTTACATCAAGGCAAAATCTGACATTTCTACTTTCAGACAAGGAACGGATGAATCCTTTTGTGAAGCATGAGAGAGATTCAAATCATTATTAAGGAGGTGCCCAAATCATGGATTTGAAGACATTGCCCAATTGAACATATTCTGCACTGGCCTGAGACCTGACACAAGGATGCTCTTAGATGCTACAACAGGAGGAACCATGATGTTTGTGGATGTTAAACATGCCACAAGAATTATTGATACACTATCCTCTACAGACCAGCAGGTCCAACATGATAAAAATTCAGTTCAGAGGAAAGGAGTACTTGAGCTTAACACTACATATGTTATCCTAGCTCAGAACAAATTTTTGACTCAACATATTGAAGCATTGACCAAGCAAATGGAAAAACTGCCTCAACAATTACATGTTGTCCAACCCACTTCAATAAACAAATGATTTGTGACTTTTGTGGAGGTGATAATCCAAATGGACACTGTTTTTATTAAGGTAATTTACAACAAGAAGAAGCTCATTATATGGGTGCTCAAAGTGGTCGCGGTCAAGGAAGACAAACAAATTTCCGTAATTCCAACAACTATCAGAACAATTTTTCACAAGGATGGAAAGAGAATTGGAATTTTGGGTGGAAGCAAGGTGTTGGTACATCTAATAGACAACCTCCAAATCAACAACAGTCATATCAACAACATCCATTTCAACAACAACAACAATATTATCCTCTAGTGCATGAGAGAATAGGAAAATTGGAGGAAACTCTGGAGAAATTCATGCAAGCTTCCTTGTGTAATCAGAAAAATATGGAGGCTTCGATCAGAAATATAGAGACCCAGGTGGTTCAATTAACTAAACAGTTATCTGAACAACAAGGAAGACATTTTTCAGCCAACACACAAACAAACCCCAAGGAGCAGTGCAAGTCAATAACTAGAAGGAGTAACAAAGTTATAGGTAAGGGGATTGGTGACAATATAGTTGTTGAAGAAGAAGTTCTGGTAAAGGAAGATGAAGAACAAGAAGATGAGAGTAAAAATGAAAGATATATTCCTAATAAGAATAATGAAAAGGGAGAAGAAAGATAAAAGATAACAAGAGGAGAGAATAGCAAGAATGAATCTACCCAAGAAAAAGGAGGGAGTCAAAAGTCATTTATGAAGAAGTTACTGTATCCCAAAGCTCCTTCAAAAATAGACAAAGAGAGACAATTCACCAGATCTATGGATATTTTCAAAAGGTTGTAGATTAATATACCTTTTATGGAAGCTATAGAGCAAATGCCAACGTATGTCAAATTCATGAAAGAACTCCTCACTAGAAAGAGAAGAATTGATGAAGAAGAAACAATAGAATTGGAAGTAGGGTGTAGTGCAATTTTTCATAAATCGTTGCCAACAAAATCCAAAGATCCTGAAAGTTTTACTATCCCTGCTACTATTGGTGCATTATCGGTGGGAAAAACATTACTTGATTTAGGGGCCAGTATAAATATCATGTCATTATCTATGCTCAAAAGAATAGGAAACTTGGATGTTAGACCAACTAGAATGACTCTGCAACTAGGTGACAGATTAATAAAGATTCCTTATGGAGTAGCAGAAGATGTTTTAGTTAGAGTGGACAAATTCATATTTCTTGTTGATTTCGTGATTATGGACATGGAGGAAGATGTGGAAGTTCCATTGATCTTGGAAAGACTATTCATGAAGACTGCTAAAGTGATTATAGATGTTGACAATGACAAGTTGAAAGTTAGAGTGGAAGATGATGAAGTTAATTTTAATATGTTTGAAGTTGTTCAACACCCAAAAGACAAGCAAAATTGTTTCAGAATAGATACTTTGGAGGAGTTACTCATTTCAAATGAAAAACAAGTATTTAATTCAGATCCTTTAGAGAAAGCATTGATGAAGGGATGTTACACTTCGGACAGGGAAGAAGATTTAGAAGTAAAGGAATGTTTAATGGAGTTAGATAAAGCAAAAGAGATGCCATCCCACAGTGTTAAGGTTGAAGAATTGGGAAAATA
The DNA here is from genome assembly GCA_963425845.1 of Sphenostylis stenocarpa. Classification (NCBI taxonomy): domain Eukaryota; kingdom Viridiplantae; phylum Streptophyta; class Magnoliopsida; order Fabales; family Fabaceae; genus Sphenostylis; species Sphenostylis stenocarpa. The sequence goes on from OY731408.1 coordinate 28,289,122, forward strand.
AAAGAAAATTGAAGAAAACAAAGTTGAGTTGAAACTGTTGCTCCCACACTTAAAGTATGTATTTCTTGATGAGGAGAGATATAAACCAGTGATAATTTGCAGTTCATTATCTCCAATTGAGGAAAAGAAATTAATAGCAATTTTATAGAATAATATGGGAGCCATAGGGTGAAAATTAGCAGATTTGAAAGGTATAAGCCTATCCTATTGTATGCATAGGATCTACATGGAACAAGATTACAAGCTTGTTGCACAAGCCCAAAGACGTCTCAATCCTACTATGAAGGAGGTTGTTAAAAAAAGGGTGATTAAATTTCTTGAAGCAGGTACGGTTTATCCTATTTTTGACAATAGTTGGGTGAGTCATGTATAGGTTGTTCCTAAGAAAGGAGGTATGACTGTGATTTATAATGATAAAAATGAATTAATTCCTACTAGGGCTATCACAGGTTGGAGAATGTATATAAATTATAGGAAATTGAATCAAGCAACTAGAAAAGATCATTTTCCTTTGCCTTTCATGGATCAAATGTTAAAAAGGTTAGCAAGGCAAACTTTTTATTGTTTTCTGCACGGGTACTCAGGGTATAATCAGATAGTAGTAGATCTAGAAAATTAAGAAAAAATTGCTTTTACTTGTCCTTTTGGTGTGTTTACTTACAAGAAAATGCTATTTGGATTGTGTAACGCACCAACAACTTTTCAACAATGCATGTTAGCAATCTTCTCAGATCTGGTGGAAGAATATATAGAAGTTTTCATGGATGATTTCTCAGTCTTTGGTGCATCATTTGATCATTGTTTGGAAAACTTGAATATTGTACTGAAACGGTGTGTTGATACCAATTTGGTTCTAAATTGGGAGAAATGTCATTTTATGGTAATTGAAGATGTGGTACTGGGTCATAAAATCTCGGCCAGAGGTATTGAAGTTGATAAAGCAAAAGTGGAGGTTATTGAAAAACTACCACCACCAACAAATGTGAAGGGCATCAGAAGTTTTCTAGGAGATGCTGGATTCTATAGAAGATTTATCAAAGACTTTTCAAATATTGTCAAACCATTCAGCAATTTGCTCAATAAGAATGTTCCTTTTTAATGTTAATGCTGAATGTTTGCATGCTTTTGCACAGTTGAAAAAATATTGATTTCAGCTCCTATAATAATTGCTCCTGATTGGAATTTAGATTTTGAATTAATGTGTGATGCAAGTGATTATGCCATAGGAGCAGTCTTAGGACAAAGAAAGTATAAAGTTTTTCATGCTATACATTATGCTAGTAAGGTTCTCAATGAAACACAAATTAATTATGCAATAACTGAAAAATAACTGTTAGCTATAGTATATGCACTAGAAAAATTTAGGGCTTATTTGATTGGTTATGTTGTAATTATTTATACTGATCATGCATCAATTAAATATCTGTTAATCAAATCTGATTCTAAACCCAGATTAATCAGATGGATTATATTGTTGTAGGAATTCAATTTGGTTATCAAGGACAAAAAGGGTAGTGAAAACCTTGTAGCTAATCATCTATCTAGATTAGTGAATATTGAAGTGCCTAACAATCAGTTAGAAGTGTAGGAGGAGTTTTCTGATGAAAAATTGATGATGGTGCAAGAGAGGCCATGGTTTGCTGACATGGCAAATTTCAAAGCTGCAGGGGTTATTCTAGAGGATTTTACTTGGCATCAAAGAAAGAAGTTTTTTAAAGATGCACACTATTTTGTATGAGATGATCCCTATCTTTTCAAAATAGGGAGTGATAATTTGTTGAGAACATGTGTAACAAATGAGGAAGCTAGAAGCATTTTCTGGCATTGTCATAGTTCTCCTTATGATGGGCATTTTAATGGAGTGAGGATTGCTGCAAAGGTTCTTCAATCTGGTTTTTTCTGGCCTACCTTATTTAAGGATGCTCACAACTATATTCAACAATATAATAATTGTCAGAGAACAGGGGGAATCTTAAGAAGACATGAAATGTCTCTGAATATCATGTTGGAAGTAGAAGTATTTGACTGTTGGGGAATTGATTTTGTAGGCCCTTTTCCGTCCTCATTCTTTAATTAGTACATCTTGTTAGCAGTTGACTATGTGTCTAAGTGGGTAGAAGCAACAACAACCACAAAAGCAGATGCAAAGACTGTGATAAAGTTTTTAAAGAAGAATATCTTTTGTAGGTTTGACACGCCTAGAGTTTTGATCAGTGATGGAGGATCACATTTCTACAATAATCAACTTAAGAAATGTTTGTAGGCATAAAGTTGCATCACCTTATCATCTACAAACTAATGGGCAAGCAGAAGTGTCAAATAGAGAAATCAAAAGAATCTTAGAGAAAACTGTTTCATCCTCAAGGAAAGATTGGTCAATGAAGCTGGATGACGCCCTATGGGCTTATAGAACTGCATACAAATCTCCCACTGGGTTTTCTCCATTTCAACTTGTTAATGGCAAGTCATGTCATCTTCCGGTGGAAATGGAGCACAAAGCTTATTGGGCTTTAAAATTCTTAAATTTTGACCCTAAAGCTTCAGCAGAAGAAAGAAGAACCTAGATGAATGAATTAGAAGAAATGAGACTCAATGCATATGAATCATCTAAGTTGTACAAGGAGAAAGTCAAGGCATATCATGACAAAAAAATCTTGAAACGAGAATTTCATCCATGTCAATTTGTATTGCTATTCAACTCAAGGTTAAGGCTTTTCCCTGAGAAATTAAAATAAAAAATGGTCAGGTCCATTTTTGATAAGAAGTGTTAAGCCTTACGGTGTTGTGGAATTGGAAGATCCAGTAACAGGAAGAACATGGACAGTCAATGGGCATAGAATCAAAGCTTATCTGGGAGGTGAAGTTGAAAGACTCACCTTGATCACTCATCTGATTAAGCCATGAAGTAGATAGGCGTGAAGCTAATAACGTTAAACAAGCGCTCTTGGGAGACAAATCAGTGTTTTGCATTTGTTTTCCTTTCTTTTTATAGTTTAAATTTTATTGCATTGTTAGTTAAGTGTGAACAATTTTGAACTGGATTTGTTTGAACAATATTTGGTTGGGGTTAAGTTAGTGTCAAGTAAGTATAGCAGGGGAGATAAATAATTCTTAAAGTTGGTTGATTTACATTTGAGCATCATGTTTGAAAGTCAAATTTTATTGATATTCGCTCAAGCGACAGACCACTTGCTCAAGCGAATTTACGTTGTTTCTCTCTGTTTTTCTTCGCTCAAATGAATACACTTTCGCTCAAGCGACCAAGGTTTTGCTTGAGCGAAATTTGCATTCTTTCTCTCTTTTTTCTTTGTTCATCTCAATTGGGCGTGAATCTGCAACCAAGGTAACTTATGACACCTTACTTAGTGCTTTTGATTACTCTTGCATGGTATTCTCAAGGTCGGAATTGTTTTAAACTTCTATAAGTGAATTTTTCTTCCTTGGGTTTCAAATTTTCTGGTGCCTTATGTGTAAATTCTTACTTGCTTTGGGTATCATTGCTCTTCTATCTTAATGTTCACTTGATTGTTGCAATTAAGCATGAGTTGTGATCTATGGTTATGGCTGGATTTGGATCTTTCAATGCATATTTATTTGTTAGATTTTCTGGTGCACACCAACTATTTAATGAAATGCCTCAAAGTAAATGACTTACTTTTTAGGTGATTTAACACTTGTGATTGCATGTTGATTACTTAACTTGGTCATTGGAAATGAGTACTTGCAAGAAAATTGAGTATAAGGATCCCATAATTAGATGCATATCAGGTGTTTGATGAAATGTTTCAATACGACCCATGGTATGTTTCACTGAAAAATAACCCTTTGGAATAACCCATAACTATATTTGATTATCATGATGTTTACAGGTGGGTCCAAGAAGAGACACACATGGTGTTTCATCATCCAAGGCTGCTGGAAAGAGACCCAGGAATGAGTCTGAAGACATTCCTATAGATAGAAGCAGATTCAGGGATGCCGAGAGATAGACAAGATATGAAAAAATCAGCAACTGGTCCTTCATTCCTAAAAGATGCGTGGAGCTGAATGAAGGAGAATTCCCAGAATTTAATAATGAGATCACTGGTAGGAATTGGAGACAACTGACGCTCCCAATGTTGAAGTATGACCGTGAAGTGGTCAAGGAGTTCTATGCCAATGCTTGGCTAGTGGCAGGAGATCCATTCCAGTCTCGTTCAAATGTGAGAGGTTGTTGGATTCCATATGATCAAGATGCAATCAATAATCTTCTAGGCAACCCCCTTTGCTTGGAGGAAGGTCACATCTACACCTACCGAATCATCCGGAACAACAGGCGGTTAAGCGCAACACGATTTGGAGATGTTGACACAGCCAGGGCCCTGTGCATACCTGGACGAACCAATGAAGCAAATCATGCCGGCAAAGCACTGAGGATACTTAGAGCCAACATGACGACCCTAACACAAATATGGACATCATTCTTGCTGGACAACATAGTCCCCATCAAGCACAACTCCAATCTGAACATGCCAAGATATCACATCATTAAGTGAATTCTTGATGAGACCATGATAGATGTCGCCGCAATTATCTCCGAAGAGATTTATCAGTTTGTAATGTTAGAAAGTGGGCGACGGGTAGAGCAAGTCAAAGCTCTTGGATTTCTTGTCCTCATCACAGCTTTGTGTGCAACCCATGGTGTGGATGTAAATCCTTCAATGAATATCCGATCGCCCATCAATAGAAGATTCATAGAGCGGAACTGAGTAAATCCTGCAAAAGGAGCAGCAGCACCACTGCCGCAGGTACAATGCCAACCACGTCAAGCCAGGCAGCCAGCTTCACCACCTCCACATGAAGATGATTTTCAAAGGATGATGTAGTACATGGAGCACTTGTCACTACAGCAGGCAGCGACCCACCGGGGTCAATGCCGTATTAATGAAGATTTTCATAGACTTTCTTTGCAGGTGGCTCCAGGTTCACAATGGATGTCTCTAGAAGACTTTGTAGCCTATCTTCAATGGTCTGGGGACAATCCAACTTTTCAAGGAGGGGGTGAGACAGAAGCACAAGAGGAAGAGGATGAGTCCTCAAGTGAAGAAGATGAATAAGAGGGAGACAATTTAATTTAATTTAATTTTAATGTTTTTTTTAATTTGATGTGTTTAAGTCCTTTGTTTTGTTAATTTGATGTTTTTAAGTTCTTTGTTTTGTTTTTAATGTTTTGAATGACATTTGGAACATAATTTGGTTAATGTTTTTAAGTTGATGTGATTAAATTTATTTGTTGTCCCGCACATTGTTTATTAGGACTATATATGAAACTAGTACTTATTGTCTAATTCAAATATGGAACTTGAAAAATAATTTTGGTTGTTTCCAATAACAAGTGATTTTGGGATGATGAGTATGATAGTGCAAAAGAAATTGATGAGGAGAACTAGGAATTAACTGAATTGAAAAAGCTAGCCGAAACCCAGGAGAGTAGTGCGAACCAAAAACAGATAAATTGAGTGTCAACACTTTATGATAATAACTGGTATTGATTGATTCTTTGATGTGATTGCATGTTAGCGAGACTTGAAAATGATAAAGACACTTTTTCTTGTGTAGTGAAAGTAGATATAACCCAGAGCCAAATAGTCAACCTTACATTAATTATAAGAAATCCATTTGAACCCCATTTGAGCAAAAAACAAGATTATTTCTTGAAACACAACCTCTGAGCCTAAACAATGTTTACCCACATTCCTATATTTAAGAAATGAAATGATTATGAATGTTATTGTTTCTCCTAGGGTATTGTTGTTATTCTTAAAAAAAAGGAGAGAGAAAGAGAAGGTTGAATAGAGAAAAAAGGAAAAGAAAAACATAAATATTGTGGCTAAGCTGAAATGATAAATGTAAAGCATGAGAAAAGGAAAAAGAAATTCAAAGTGGTGTGAATGATAATTGGTGAGATTGTTAACTCACTATCATTATGTTAGAACAAAAACATGAAATTTGAAACCTGACTTGAGGAAATGATAAACATCATATAATTTCAATTTCTCAAATACTTTGTATATCCTAGAAAAACCAATGAATTCTTTCTTAGCCCAGCCCCATTACAAGCCTCAAAAGACCTTTTGATTTAAGTCTTTCTTAACAAATGCTGATTTCTTGAAGATGATTATCAATATTGGAATATCTAAATTAAGTGATTGAATGAGATAAACACTTACCCGTGAGAGTTAGAGATAATTATATGTCACTCTATTTGAGAGATCTTGCTTCTCTGAGGATAGTTGATGATTAATTATCCTTTGTTAGTTTTTGTAACTGTAATGCTTATGTATCCTATTTTCATTTGGAGTTGTGAGCATCGCATCTGGAAGAAAAGTTATTTTTTGTTGTGGTTCTATAAGAGAAAGTGATAATAAGTGATAATTTTGTTTTTGAAAAAGTACTTTGTTTGGGGACAAACAAGATTCTAGGTTGGGGGGAGTTGTTAAGTGGCAAAAGTTGATGTAATTATATTTTGAATTATTATTTTACTACTTAAATGATGTTGATTCTAATATATTTTTCTCCCAATGTAGGATGATTTTACAGAGTACTTGGGTGCAAGAGCAAGGATCACAATTCTCAAGTTAATTAAAGAAAAATTGAAAAAAAAATAAGATTTTCAGCCTAAGATTTGCTCGAGCAGGATAGACACTCGCTTGAGCGAAAATATGTTAAACCTCTCTAGAAGTCAGTCGCTTGAGCGAGGTAGATGCTCGCTTGAGCGAAAATATGTTAAACCTCTCTGGAAATCAGTCGCTTAAGCGAGCAAATTCTCACTTGAGTGAAAATCATTAATACTCGCTTGAGCGAATGACGCGAAAGTTTTCTATAAATAGATCTGATGTGTTTTGAGAAAAGGGGAAGTTTTTAGGGTTTTGAGAAGAAAGGTGCTGCAACTGATCGAGTTTTCGTCCAATCTTCAATTCATCTTGAATTCTTCTTCATTAGATCATTGTAATGACCATCATGAGTGACTAACTCCTTTTTCTTAGGATTGTGTACACTTCCTTTGAACTCTTTTGTATTTTGGTGATATTTTGCGATATTAATCTATGTTCTTGATGTTGTTATTCTTATCCTTTGTGCCTTTGAACATTTACTCTTGATGTTTGGGATACGATTGGAAAATATATGTTAAAAATATTTGTTACGTTAATTGTCAGGAATGAAATGAATGTATCAATTGCTTAACACCCTAAACCTAATGCTGGGAAATCTATTAAATGTATGAAGAATCGACGTTTATTAGGTTTTCTTATGAATTTCATGTGCGATGAATCAATGTGAATGATTTAAGTAGGTGATATCAACATTGATAGGTTAATTGATGTTCTTAATTTACTTAACCATTATACAAAAGAGGGAAAATGAATGAAATCAATCCTAAGTTCTTTTATTTGATATTTTCTAAAAACATTTTACAGTTTTTCATCATTTATTTTCAACCCAAATCTTTATGAAAAACCCAATTTGCTTTAATCCACTTAGTAAGCATATGATTTGGAATTTCCAGTGAAACCGTTCCTCGTGGGATCAACTTTTATTTTTATTTAATCGAAATACTATACTACGATTAATAATTTTGGTATACTTGCCAAATATTCAACAATACTCAAATTATAGTTAAGGTTTGTGCTTCTTTAAACTTTTGAACTTTGAATTTTTTAAAATAATATGATTGTTTGTCTTTGGATTATTAGGACACCCTGTTCTCATGTGTTTTAACTTGTTATTTCCTAATAAATAAATAATCTTTACCTTGTGGAAAATAATAAATAAAACATAAAGTACATATTTCCTTTTATTTCATGTGAAAATGCCATCAATAATATTTTCTTTTATTAATTCAAAATATATTAAAGATTACAATAATCAATGTTCTAAGATGTTGGTCAAGAAACATTGAATACGTATTCAAACTAAAAAACAATAAGTTAAATATTTTTTGAAATAATTACTAAGAATGTACTTGTTAAGGTTCCAACATAAAACCAATTGGCAATATGTGGAGTAATCTAACATATATTTAAACCATACCAAATGATATGAGGTAGGCGATGTGGGACTTTCAACACACCCCCTCCAACGAAGCCTGCCGGACTAGGCAAAGGGTACTTTTGACCTAACTAAAGGGCAACTTTTGGCCCATGACAATAACCAGAAAGATGTTAGGCTTTGACTCTGATACCATGTTAAGGTTCCAACATAAAACTAATTGGCAATATGTGGAGTAGCATAACATGTATTTAAACCATACCAAATAATATGAGGTAGGCGATGTGCGACTTTCAACAATACTAAATGACTACTTATTTTATCTTTTTCATAAGGTTTCAGTAATAATGTTTCTTCAAAAATATTTAAATGCTAATAAATATTTTTGCACACCAAATCTATGAAAATATAAATCAAACATAATTAGGGTTGAGGAGGGTTATGATTTAGAATTTTGTAATTTATATATATATATATATATATATATATATATATTAAAGATTTTGATCTTTAAATTTAATAATTATTAAATATATTTGTTTATATATTTATAATTTTAAATTTTTTTATATTTTATATTTATTTATTATTTATTAATAATATATTATTTAATTTCAAAATCATTAATCAACATCCTGGAGAGACTCATACATCCAAATTTGAAACCTCCAATTAACTATTTCTTACTTTAAAATTGATACTTTGCCTTCTTAAGTGAATAAGTAATTTTGGTTTGGTTTAGTTTTATTTTTTAATTTTCTATAATTAGTTTGAAAAAATTATTTTAAAAATAATTTAAAAAAAATTAGTTTAAAAATTATTTTAAATGAAAAATAAAATGATAACAAAAAAAATTCAACAAAAATTAAAATATAATTTTATAATGATGTAGCGGACAAAAAAAATATAGATACCATTAATAAATATGGGAAATTATAAAAAAAAACATCTTTTATAGTTTTAATGTTTTTAGTTTTTAAAAACTAAAAAAAAAAACAATTTTTAAAAACAGGTTTACCAAAAACAAATTGTCTTAAAAATTAAAAAGTTAATAATTAAATTTTTAAAAAGAGTAAATAAACATGATGCAATTACTATTGCATTCCCTTTGCCAAGAAATATTTTTAAAAAACACAAATTTTATATTTAATTATCACTTGTTTCAAAATAAAATAAATAGAACATATAATAATTTAATTTTTGTTAATTTTTTTTTCATTATTTTTTAATATTGTGTCATTTTAGTATTAATTTAGTGTAATTTTTTTCAAGTGAGGTGTTTTTTTTTTTTTTCATTAACTTCATTAAGTTTTAGTTGTTTAATATAAGATTTAGTGGACATGATAAAACTGGACACAACATTAATCTATACAACGTATTTATCTCAACATGACATATATGTTAGCATATACATTAACATTTTGTCAACATTTAAATAAGTACTAAATATAATATTTAAGTCCGTAAAGATAATTTATTTTTTAAGTTAAGTGATGTATTTATACCATCTTAATTATATATAAGTCTATCATAAAACAACATGTTCAAATTGTTAGAAAAATGTGAATGTCTAAACACACTTAAGAGGGGTGAATTAAGTTTTCAAATTCTTTTCAATTCTAATAAATTATTAAAGAACTTTTTCTAATAATCAAATACAAAAAAACTAGAACATTACTAAGATCACAAGAATACCAAGATAAAGAAAAAAAAAAAGACACACAAGAGTTTATACTAGTTCGATTCTTTTGAATCTACGTCTAGTCTAACTAAACAACTTAAGCTTGAAGTTTTCATTAAAATTTGTTTAGTAACCAGATTACAACCTAACATGATAATCTTAACTACAATAACCTTTAATCAAGATCTAAACATAAATTACAACACTTGAAAATGTTTCTTGATGTGATCATAGATGAGGCACAAAAAGAAGAAAATAGAAGGGTAACACGAAGCATGAACAATACTATCTCATTGCTTCTTTACTCCTTCTCCTAAAATGAGTAATATAGGATTTTAGGCTTGTATTCTCAGCCCATTTACATGTTCTAGCTTATTTTAGTTCACCTTAGATTAATTTTTGTTGTTTTAGTGTTTTTTGGGCTTATAAACACTTAGGAGAACAAATAGTGGGGAGATGTGGGACTTCTCCCTTGGTTGCTCCAAAGTCCCACATTTCTTAGCCCATGCCCACTACTTATGCTCCCAAGCCTATAAATAAAGTCTTTAATCCTCTTGTATGCTCACGCTTGAAATTGAATAATAGTTAGTTTCTACATTTTTGCAAACTCTTGAGATAGAGATTATCTCTTAGTTGAAATTTTGTGATCTTATCTTGTCATGAAGCAAGTGGCAATCACCATCCTTCACTTATCTGGGAGCTTCTTCCAAGTGGCATGAACATCTTCCATAAGTTTCCTTTTCTCTTCTCTTCTATTTTATCAATTTCTTCCTTTAATTGCATAATTGTTTAGCTTCTTTTTTATGTTTCCCCTTCTCTCTTTTTATTTTCTCTACTTAAATTGCATGTTTCCATATCATTTGGTATCTAGGGCTTAGGTTATCTTTTCTTTTCTTGGTTGCATGCTTAAGTAGAAATTTTTTTCTTCACAATATCTCTAAGTAATTTGCTTCTAAATTTGTGTCTGGTTTTCTTTTCCTTTTTGTTCAATGCTTGTTGATCATTTCCTTACTAATTGCTTCCTTAATTTGATGTTGCCTTATATTTATGAGCTACTGGACTGAAAATGATTTGGTCTTCTTTTTGGTGTGCTCCAAGTGTTTGATGTTTTCCACAACATAGCTAGTCCAATTTTCCAGCAAGCAATTTTGTGACTACACCACTTTCTGTAGCAAATTTCTGTGGCAACAAGATTGATTAGCTTGGAGGTTTCCAACAAGTAGGTTGTGTCTTCCTTTGTCATTTTTTTTATCTAGTTTCTCCTTGATATTTGTGGCTGGATTTTAGTGTCTTGTTTAGCTTTGTTAATTGAGTCATATGTTCATTGTTTCCTAGGAGTTTTTTTAGCTTCTCAATTTGCTTTAAACTTGTTTGTTTAAATGATACATTGAGTTTTACATGTTTGGAATTGAGATGGATTGTATATAGGATTTAAGTGTTCTTATTTCTTTATATGTTCATTACCATCAAATTCTACGTGTAAAAAAAAAAAAAAATCCAGCTCTTCAATTTACACATATTCAATCAATTGAGCTTTCAAAATTGTCTTGGCCGAAGGATATACATGCTCACTTGTGTTTGAAATTCTTATTTGAACATATAAATTGAAATAGGACAAATTATTTCCACTCTCTTGAAATCTTTCTCTTCTAGCATGCTTTGATTTTTTTTGTATGTTTAAACTTTCTAGTTCTTAGTCAAATTATCTTGCTATTTTGTTAAGCTATATCCTATTTTCTTGCTTGTCTTATTTTAAATTTTGTCTTGGTTCAAAAACAAAAAACTCTTGAATTATTACCTTTCTTGGTTTCAACCTTTTCTTGCTTTACTTAGGTTCAATTTCACATTACTTGTTTTGTAGTTTTTAAACTTTTTTTTGCCTCGTGTGTTTTATGCCTCTTGGTTTTACTTCTTTTTAGTGAGTTTGGTGATTGATCATCTTTCTCTTGCATTTGTGCTCGAATTGCTTCTCAATTTTTCCTAAAAGAAAACCCTCTATCTTGAGATTTTTACTTGATTGAGAGTGCTCCTTCCCTCCTAAATTGAGTATGACTGAGAGTTATACACTTAGTGAGGTTTACTTTTGATTTAACTAACAATTTTATCTAGTTTTTTCTTTTGTGTGCAATTTTTTGTCATGGATTTTCTAGGTTCTTCGAAGATTGTTCGACAGAAAGAGGAGATAGTGATGTTGGGAGTACCACTAGAAAATTCAATATGGCTCATACGTTTAAGTGTCTCCAAAGCCAACTTGACTTGCTCAACACAAGGATGGACAAGGAGTTAAAGCTCATCGGGCATGAAGACCATTCCCCTCTCCGTGGTTGCACCAACACTCGTCATAACAATCATGGTGGTCGTAGACATGGCTATAGGAGAGGAGCAGCTGAGCACCAAGACTTTAGGGCTCAAGTCAAGAAATTGCTCAAGCTTGATCTTCCCAAATTTGATGGAAACAAGGATCCTAGTTCTTATTTAGATTGGATAGTTAAAGTAGAGCATATTTTTGATTTGTATGATATAGATGTAGACTTGCGTGTAAAGTTAGCTTCCTTATCTTTAAAGGACCATGTCATGCAATGACTCTCTAGGATGGACATTAAAACCATGGGACCACGCGCAGTCACGCAAGAACACTTTAAGGATGTTTTTCAAACGCATTTTGTGCCCCCACACTACACTAGGGAACTCTTGGTTAAACTCCAACGACTTAATCAAGGGAGATGAAGTGTGGAGGAATATGTTAGAGAGCTCGAAGTGCTCATGCATAGGACTAACACCAAGTAAAATGAACAACAAAAAATAGCTAGATTTGTTAGTGGGCTCAATAGAAACATCCAAGATATAGTTGAGCTTCATGATGATGAAAAATTGGATGTGGTCGTGCATAGAGCAATCAAAGTGGAAAAACAAATTTTAAGGAAGGAGTCTTTTAGAAATTTTTCTAAAGACAAATTTTCAAAACCTTCTCAAGACTCTTTCTATACATCACCATTATCCAAACAAAAAAATAAGGATGTTTCTAAGGAGGCCACTCACAAATCTGGTCATCACTCTTCTCACACTCCACTCATTTCCAAACCTAAATCACCTTCTCGCCCTAGCTCCATTAAGTATTTTAAATGTTGAAGGCATGGTCATATTGCTTCTACATGCCCTAATCAAAGGGCAATGTGCATTAGGGAAGAAGAAGTCATCACTAACACTTCCACACCTTCCTCCCCTTCACACACTCACACTTCTGCGTTTTCTACTTCTGAGGATGAGTACAAAACCCCTTTTGATGGAGACTTATTAGTGATAAGACATCTTTTGGGTCAAGTCCACAAGGACTTAGATCAAACTCAAAGATAAAACATTTTTTATACAAGATGTCTGTCTTATCAATAATAAGGTTTGCTCCATGATCATTGATGGGGGGAGTTGTACTAATGTGTCCAACACAAGAGTGGTAGATAAACTCCAATTACCTACTATCTCTCATGCTAAGCCATATAAACTACAATGGTTAAGTGAGGAGGGAGAAATCCTAGTCAATAAACAAGTTCTCATCTCATTCTCCATTGAAAAATATAAAGATGAGGTTTTGTGTGATGTTGTATCAATGGAAGCAACTCACTTCTTGTTAGGAAGGCCTTGGCAATTTGATATAAATGTTCAACATGATGGCCTTACTAATAGGATGTCTTTTGTCTTCCATGGGCGCAAGATCATTCTTAAACCTCTAACCCCAAAAGAAATTCATGAAGATCACCTTATTATGAAAAAGAAAAAGCAAGAAGAGAGAGTGAAGTACAACTGCTTAATCTCTCACAAGGAGGTAATAAGAGTGGTCGACAAAAGAGAGTTAATTTATTGCATGATTCCTACTAGCCAATGCTTATCCACCACCTCTCTCATAAGTTCTTCTAAGTTAGATAGTTTGCTAGAGGAGTTCAATGATGTGTTTGAAGATCCTCCTAATGGGTTACCACCTATACGAGGGATTGAACACCAAATTGATTTTATCCCTGATTCTTCTCTTCCAAACCATCCAGCTTATAGAACAAACCCTATTGAAACCCAAGAGATCCAAAAACAAGTTGAGGGTTTGATGTCCAAAGGATGAGTTAGAGATAGCATGAGTCCATGTGTTATGCCTGTTATACTTGTCCTTAAAAAGGATGGGTCATGACGTAAGTGCACGGATTATAGGGCTATCAACAACATTACTATAAGTATAGACATCTCATTCCTAGGCTAGATGATTTATTAGATGAGCTTCATGGTTTCACCATATTTTTTAAAATTGACCTCAAGAGCGGATACAATCAAATTAGAATCAAAGGTGATAAATGATTTTTGATGTATGTCCAATCTCAGAATAGTAGAAGCATATTACATATGATGATGATTTGCTTAAATTCAGAAAACTTTTGGACTTATATAATCGATTAACTTTATAACCAATTCTTTCTCTGTTTAAAGTATTAATGAAGAAGGAAGTTTATTTGAAAATCACTTTTTGATGATTTCCTTATAAGGTAGCTAAGTAGATGTGTGAGTAGTTTGTATAAGGTCAAATAACCTAATCTTTGTTAAAATAAATAAGGTAAAAAATAATCAATTATGTTAAAAATAAATCTATATTAATCGATTAGATAAATACTTAATTGATTATATGACTTAAAATCATATTTTCATAACGCGCGCTAATAATCGATTATGTGCCTAAATCTTTGTTTTAATATAACGCGCTAATAATCGATTATATTGGTACTTAATTGATTATATGGTTTATTTTCAGATTATCACTATACGCAAATAATCGATTAGATATTACGTTAATCGATTATCTGAGTCGAGTTACAACCAATTTTTACTCTATAAAAGGAGGCAAACTTTCTTCAATTAAATATATTTTTTAGAAATGATTAAAAGAATTAAAAAAACATTGTGGGCATCAAGAAAAGTGTGTGATTCTGTAAAATGTTTTGATGATCAACTCAAAGATGTTATTTGGCTATAGGATGCTTTGCTCTAAAAGTCTAAGGTGAAATCGTTCTTATCTTTCTCTTTGTGAATAATTTTTTGTATTTTGATGTATGTGAGGTGAGCTACATCAAATTAGCTTGGAAATTGTAAGGAGAAACATTTTTAAGTGTTATGATTTGTGTTTAGATCTTGATTAAATATTGTTGTAGTCCAGATTATCAGGTTAAGTTGTAATCTGGTTACTAAATAAATTTTAATGAAAACTCCAAGCTAAGGTTGCTTGGTTAGATTGGATGTAGATTCAAAAGAATCGAATCAGTATAAACTCTTGTGTTTTTTTCCTTATCTTGATATTCTTGTGATCTTAATTCTGTTCTAGTTCTTTTGTATTTTATTATCAGAAAAAGTTCTTTGATAATTTATAAGAGTTGAAAAGAATTTGAAAACTCAATTCACCCCTCTTTTGGCTGTGTTTGGACATTCACATTTTTCTAACAATTGGTATCAGAGCTAAATTATTAAAAGTTAATTGATTTTGATCCAAAAAGAATGGCTAACATTTCTCAAACTTTTGCTAAAGGGGCATCTATAAACAAACTTCCTTTATTTTCTGGTGAAAATTATTTATTTTGGAAAATAAGAATGAAGATTTTTCTTGAATATGTTGATAAAAGTGTTTGGGATGTTGTTGTTAATGGTCTTTTTCGACTAACCAAGATTAAATATGATATGACAATAATCAAAGATTTTATTGAATGAATCCTGATGAAAATAAAAGAGCTTACTGTGATGTTAGAGTTAGAAATATTATTTCTTCTGCACTAACACTTGATGAATTCTATAGAATATCTATTTGTGAAACAGTTAAAGAAATATGGAGTGTTATTGAAGTCACTCATGAAGGAACTGAAGAGGTAAAGAGAGCAAGAAAGAATAGTCTTATTCAAGAGTATGAAATGTTTAGAATAAAGACGGGAGAAAACATGTATCATGTTCAGAAAAGATTTACTCATATTGTATGTAAATCATTTGATGACTCTTGGGAATATCTTTGACAAAGAATATCAAGATTCTAAAGAGTTTAAGAAGAAATTCACAACCTAAGGTGACTATTATTTCAGAATCAAGAGATCTTACAATAATGAATATGACTACATTGTTTAGGACGCTAAGGGAACATGAGTTAGAACTTGGAAGACTCAAAGAAGAAGAAGAAAGCGAAAGAAGACACACTATTGCATTAAAGACTGCTACAAAGAAGAATGATCTTATGTAGGGAAATGAAGATGAATAGTCTGATAGTGAAAACTTGAATATGTTAGTAAAGAGGTTTTCTAAAATTTTGAAATACAAAAACAAATTTGTTAACAAATCTATTGTTAAACCATTCAAGAAATAGGAACAGGGGAATATCCCTACATGTTATGAATGCGGGAAACCAAGACACGTCAAGTCAGATTGTGCAATATTCAAGATGAAGCAGAAACTAGAAGATAGAAAGGAAACCAAAAATTATAAAAAGAAGAAGACATACATTGCTGAAAGAATTAATGGTTGAGTTCAAGAGGGGGGGTGAATTGAACTTTAAAACTTTTTCGCAAATCTTACTTTCTTTTGGAAGAATGAGTTATCTTTATTCAATCTTTGCAAAGGTAATTTGATTTAAACACAGCACAATTAAAGACAGAAATTAAAAGAGATGAAAGAAGAATATTAACACACAAGTTTATACTGGTTCACTCTAATCCAGAGCTACATCCAGTTCTTGACAAACCAGTCAAGTATCACTAATACCAAGTGAAAATTAAAACCGAGTAGATACTCACCAATCTACCCCAAGAACTATCTTGCAAAACCCACAAGACGAGAATCTTGAAAACCACCCGAGTAACCAAATCCGATTCTTGTACCAAGTGCAGATTACAATCCAACACTGCACAATCAAACTTTACAAAAGAATATGAAAAGAATAAACCTGGACTTGAAGTTTCTAATTGTCCAGAACCAATTCTATCAGCACTTTCTCTCTTTGAATGACCACAATTCTGATCACAGCACCTTATGATATGAAAAAGATTCTTGAATGTAGAGAAAGTCACGTATGAAAGTTTCACAGATTGATTTCACAAGTTTTCTCAAGTATTGTATTGTATTGTATTGTATTGTATTGTATTGTATTTTTAAAAGATGAATCAAATCTGTATATATAGAGTAAATCAGAAAAACAGAACGTTTCATCTGTTAAAAACTGTTTTAGAGAGTCAAAAGATAAGTTGGTTAGCAGTAAAACAGGTTTAGAAGAGAATCTGATCGATTAAAACGGAAGAATGATCGATTAGGCTGAGTTATGATCGATCAGAATAAAACTATGATCGATCAGAATGAGTTATGATCGATTAGAACAAAACTATGATCGATTAGAGTATTATTTCAATCGATTAAAAGATCGATTCAATCGATTGATTTCATTTAAAGTTCCTTTTAATCGATTAAGACATCGATTCAATCGATTGATTTCATTTAAAGTTCCATTTAATCGATTGATTCGAGTTTTAATGGATTAAAACAACTTAATGAAAAATGACAACACTCTGTTTCAATCGATTGAAAATCATTTCAACAGATTAAATTCCTGCAAATACTTAGTTCAAAAAATAGTCTTTCTGTTTCAACAGATTGAAAAATATTTCAACAGATTGATTTTCTAAAAACTCTTAGGCTGAAAAAGATCTTTCTATTTCAACAGATTTAAAATCATTTCAACAGATTGAAAATGCGAAACTTGATATTGAAAATTCATTGAGTTATTTTAACTTGTTGATTCAGCGAATCAATCAATTGAATTTTCGATTATGTATGACCATTTATTATGTTAAGTGATTTTATGCAGTTGAAAAATCCTTTTCAACAGATTAAAAAACTTAGTTAATTCTTTTAATATTTAAACGTAAGTTTTTCATGCGGAAAAATGATTTTCAATGAGATGCATCATTTTAAGGTGCTTATCACAAAATATAATGGCCTATCAAGAGATTAAGTGCTTAAACTTAAAACCCTAATCATCTACACACCCACAACCTAAGTTATATCTATGTCTTCATCAAATCCACCAAGTGCTTCAATCTCCCCCTATTTGATGGAGACAAATAACCACTTGCACCTGCAAAACAAAAATACCGAGACCGAGAGACATATATTTTGTGGTGTGTGTGTAGTGACGATTTTAAGCAAAATACTTCTCCCCTATTTGAGCTGCATCAAATAGATTGTTGTAGTTACAGATCCAATGAGTCCACGTGGGAACCCCAAATAAAAACGAGAACATAAAAAAAAATGAAAAGAAAACGAGAATAACGAAACATAGAAAATCTTCATTCGTCCCAGGGCCTTGATTGAATTGCGGTTCCACAATCCTGTTGTAAATATCTTCTAGTTGATTATCAATATGCTTGGAACCTTGCAATGAAATTTTCATCCAAATAATCTTCGTAGAGCCCTCGGAGCGGCAGTCATCTCCATATGCCTCCTTTGGTCGGTTTGCATTTCGCTCATTTGATGTAACATTGTTCTTTCGAGCCGAGACGGAGGAGTGCCACGGTCGGGAGGTGGATTGTATGGAATCATCTCCATTGGGTTCACTTCTTCCATTGGATCGAGACGAACGTCTTTGCAGAAGTTCCGGGAATATTATCGGTGTTGATTCCTTCCTCTTGCTCTTCTTCTTCACTTTCTTCACTTCTCCCAGCATCTTCTTTCGAGATCCATTCACCATCAACTTTAATAAATCCCATTTTGTGAAGAACGGAACTGTTTATTTCATTTGTTGGTCGGACGGTTTCAACAAGTTCTCCTTCAACATCAACACCAAAATGTGTTAAAAATTTAGAAATCGAGAATAGCATAGGGATACACGAAGTCACTAAGTCTCTTGGCTTTGATCATGTGATCCTTGATGACAAAGACCCAGTTCACACGTATTACGTGATGAATGCGGTACATCGAACTAAATCTCCTTTATTTAGCACGCATGATTGCTCCCCACTGGGTGTAAGGCTGCCAAGAAACGATGAAAGCGAGAATCCTTTCTTCCGGTTTCAACTTTCCGAGTGTTGAATGAACTTACGGAATCATGCTTATTCTTCGAGACAAGAGCGAAATCTTGAACTTTATTAAATTCTTCAACATCGAAGTACACCCTTTGGTGACTTTCACACCTACATCTTTTATTCCAGCAACTTCCTTCCGGACATTAGGTGTTATCTCAATGTCTACTCCTTTAACTTGGGTTGACAAAGTGGAACCTTCAAAGGATAAATTTGTGAAGAAAACTTTAATTAAGTCGGGGTAAATTCTACCATTCAACTCAAGAAACGATCGAAGTTTTTGATGTTGCGAGTAACTTCAGAATGCCTCCGAATCCTTCGGCATCAAACCAAGAGAACTTTAACATTTTTGGAATGTTGACTTGCTTCTGCTTAATTCATGGATAAACAAATCCATTTTCTCTTGGTCCCCATTGAACCAAGTTTCAATCCTTCCTCCAACATTACGTTCTTGCCTTGCAGTAGATGACTCGCCTCTGCTTGGACTTCTTCCTACCGAGACTTTGTGCGCTTGAACATATTTGATTTTTGGAATGAACGAACGAGAAGAAGCGAGAAAAGAGAAGCTCAAAGAAGAAAATAATACTATAGGAATGAGAATACACAATCTTTATCGGCTTAAAAAAAAATTTTGTCTTTACTTGATTTATTGTTTACATGCGAGTGATGATAAAGAGGAGAGAGAATTGCTACTGTACACTTTAATTACCCACACATCTGATATCCAATCAGAGTCATTCAACTTTTATTGGATATCTTTGATATTTAAGAGAGTAGTTGAAGTTTATCTTGTTGTAAATGCTTTCAGTTTACTCTGCAGAAATCGGTTAGAGACAAAGTACATACAACTAGCTCTAAAAAAATAATCAATTGATATTTCGTGAAACCAACTGATTTTGTAATTATAGATACTTATAAGTGAAATACACCGATTGAATCAAAAATAAATCAATTATTTTGTAAAAGAAAATGATTCAGAGTACCATTAGTGAATTCAATCGATTGAATCGAAGATTTAATCGATTGATTTATAGAAGAAAATGTGCAGAGCTACAAGGTTAATGAAATAAACCGATTAAAAGCTTATCTAATCGATTGAACTAATAACATATCAATACCAGAGAGTAAGAATCAGGAAATCAACAGATTATTTCGTAATTTCAATCGATTAAAACAAATAATATCAAGTTATTCATGCAATTATTAATCGATTGAACTTGTTTTCAATCTGTTAAAAAGCATACAATTACTGTAAAGAATCAATTATGCAATACTAGATATATCTAGAATTCCTAATTCAGTCCTAAGCATATTAAGTCTATCTCTAGGAAGTGGTTTAGTGAATAAATCAGCTAACTGTTTTTCAGATTCAGTGAATAATATCTCACGGTCACCCCTAGATACATGTTCTCTAATAAAGTGATGTCTAATTTCAATATGCTTAGTTCTAGAGTGTTGAATAGGATTCTTAGTT
This sequence comes from Sphenostylis stenocarpa, assembly GCA_963425845.1. Taxonomy (NCBI): domain Eukaryota; kingdom Viridiplantae; phylum Streptophyta; class Magnoliopsida; order Fabales; family Fabaceae; genus Sphenostylis; species Sphenostylis stenocarpa. Next base: position 28,309,382 of record OY731408.1, read on the forward strand.
AAGTTTATTGCACTAGTATTGTCACAAACCAGAGGTACCTTGTTTAGAGTCACTCCATAATCTGTCAGTTGTTGCTTGAGGTAAATGCTTTGAGCACAACGGCTCCAGCTGCAATGTATTCAGCTTCTGCGGTTGACGAGCAACACACGCTTGCTTTTTGTTGTGCCATGATATAAGGCTGCTCCCGAGTAAATGACAAGTACCGAGGTACTTTTTCGTCTAATCTACATCCTGCAAAGTCAGAATCGAGAAAATCCAACAAGTTTAAGGGATGTACCTTCGGATACCATAGTCCAACATTAACTGTTCCCTTAAGGTACTTGAGAATCCTTTTGGCAGCGGTAAGATGTGATTCCTTTGGATTTGCACGAAATCTTGCACAAAGGCATACACTGAACATAATGTCAGGTCTACTAGCGAGTTAGATATAGTAATGAACCAATCAAACCTCTATATTTAGTTTGATCAACGGGTTTTCCTTTTTCATCTAAGTCTAGACAACGGTTAGTAGACATGGGTGTAGAGGATTCCTTGCAATTGTGCATATCAAATTTCTTTAACAATTCATTGCAGTATTTAGATTGACTAAGAAAAATGCCATTTCTTAATTGTTTAACATGGAGACCAAGGAAGAAATTCAATTCTCCCATCATAGACATTTCAAATTCACTTTGCATTTCTTTTACAAACTTATTGCACATGGCATTATTAGTGGAACCGAAAATGATATCATCCACATACACCTGCACCAGAATAATGTCAGTTCCAGATTTCTTAATGAACAGAGTTTTATCAACCTCACCTCACTTGTACCCTTGATCAATTAGGAAGTTACTTAACCTCTCATACCATTGTCTAGGTGCTTGCTTTAAACCATAAAGGGCCTTTTTCAATTTGTAGACATGGTCAGGATGTTTGTGATCTTCAAACCCAGGAGGTTGAGAAACATATACTTCTTCATTGATGAGTCCATTCGAGAAAGGCACTCTTTACATCCATCTGTAGTAATCTGAAACCACTTAAGCGAGGCATAAGCTAATAACAATCTAACGACTTCAAGTCTAGCTACAGGTGCAAAGGTTTCATCAAAATCAATACCCTCTTGTTGGTTATACCCTTTGGCTACCAATCTAGCTTTATTTCTAGTAATAATGCCGTGTTCATCTAGCTTGTTTTTGAATACCCACTTAGTACCAATTATATTGATATCTTTGATTTTAGGAACTAATTCCCACACTTTATTTCTTTCAAATTGATTAAGCTCATCATGCATGGCACTAACCCGATATTCATCATTTAATGCTTCTTTAAGCTGTCTTAGGCTCTATTTGTGAAATGAATGCCATATGATTACGAGAATTGATTAAGAGAATGTCTAGTAGATACTCCCTTATTAATTTGCCCGATGACATTGTCTGAGAGAGATCTCTTGGGACAATCCATTCTTTAGGAAGCTCTTCCAGAACATCTTCTTCCTGTTCTTCAGTAATTGTTGGTGGATCAGCTTTTGCATGGTCTACTGATGGATCATCTTCTTCAACAGTACGCTGATCTGTGTTACTGGCATGTTTCAACTGATAAGAATTATCAGTTAAATCTTCTTCATCTGCAGTACCTGTTGTTCTATTCTGCACCACTCGAGGAGACTCATTAAACACAACATGTACTGATTCTTCAACTGATTTCAATCTTAAATTGTAGACTCTATATGCATGGCCAAATTTCATTTGGATGTTTTGAAAATGATTTTCAGGAACAAATTGATTACACAAATTATTTTACTAATTTGGTCTTTAATATTCGTTTTGAAAATGCAATAGTAAAATGATCGATTAATACTTGAAAGAATCGATTGTTTCTGTATTGGAAGAGATCTAGAAGATGATACCAGAATTTAAATCGATTAAAACGAAAATGAGTCGATTAAATTTGATACCTTAGTGATTTTAGTTGATATAAATTCATTCTAATCGATTAAAACAACTAAAACTCAAATCATGAGAACATTTTAATCAATTGATTCGCATTTCAATCGATTAAAACTGTACGGACAGATTTACTAATATCTTCTGTAAGTTATTTTAATCGATTAATACTGGTTTATATCAATTAAAACAATCAGTTTAGACAAACAGAACCTGATTCGTAGCTCTGAACTTCAAGGGATTCCCAAACTTTGTTCCTGCAAAACAAGTTAAGAATTTTTCTGGTACCCTTACGTATTTTGGGTCCTTAGGAGTCAAATTTTCTGTTTAACATGTTTTGGAACCCATCTCTTCCTACCTTGCGGCACAAAATATTTTCTAGCATGACAGAATTTTATAGTATGTCTTTTCTTCATGCAGTAATGACAAGATGAGAAAGGGGATGCTGTTGTTTTTCTGTATGAAAAGAAGTTCAAATATTTTTTAGTTTTTACCCCATTCTTAGGTTTGTACCCGATTTCAGAATGTTCAAACATACAATTTTGAGACCCAAGCAGTGCATCTAAGTTCTCTTTACCTTGAGTAAATTTTGTCAAGGTTTTAGTCAAGTAATCAACCTTATTTTGTAAAACAATACACTTTTCACAATTCTTATTAACAGCAACATTATCCGCAGATGAATAGATAATATCTAGATGTTCTAAATCTGTTTTGCTTTCTAATAATTCTTTTTCCAGAATTTTAACTCTATTCTCTAACCAGTTATTTAAACCTTTCAACCGATTATTTGTATGAGATAAATTTACGGCTTCACTATGCATTTCATTGAAAGCATTTAGTAATGTGTTGTAATTCATTTCATTCTCGTAGGAGTTGAACTTACATGTGATGAAGAGGATTCACAGCCAGTCATCAAACACAGGTTCACCTCTTCACTTTCGGATTCGAAGCTGGAAGATGAATCATTGTCTTGCCAAGCTATATAGGCCTTTTTCCCTTTGTGTCTTGATTCTTTCTTGTTCTGATTCTTGGTCTTTTCCGGACAATCACTCTTTATGTGACCCTGTTTACCACAAGAATAACAAGTAATATTATTTTGAACAGATTCGAGTCTTTTTATCATTGTACCTTTTACTTGGCCAGTTCTGTTCTTTCTTCTAAGAAATTTCCCAAATTTCTTAACCAACAAAGTCGAGTTCTCTGATTCATCTTCTTCAGATCCACTTGTTTTCTTCAATCGTCTTGAGAACAATATTTCTAGTTTTCTTTTCTGCATTCTCTTGTTCTTTGAACCGATTGATTTCCAACTCATGTTCCCTCAACTTACCAAAAAGTGAAGCGGTAGTCATTTCAGTCAAGTCTCTTGATTCTGATATTGCTGTCACCTTTGGTTGCCATGTTCTGTCCAAACACTTTAAAATTTTGATGTTCAACTCTTTTTTGTCAAAAGTCTTTCCTAACCCGATTAGATGATTAACTATGTGCGTGAACCTTTTCTGCACATCTACAATTGTTTCTCCTTGCTGCATTTTAAACAACTCATAGTCCCTGATTAACTCATGCTTTCTTGCCCTTTTCACATCAGACGTTCCTTCATGTGTAACCTCTAAAATTTCCCACATCTCTTTGGCGAGACACACTGAGACACCACTGAAAAACTCATCAAGATTTAAAGCGAGAGGTAATAATATTTTTTGCGGTATAATCATATTGGACTTTCCTATTTTCTACATCGGTTAATTCAGCCCAATCTTTTTCGACTACTTTACCATCTACAGTATGAGTTGGTTTATAAGGACCATTAACAATTGTTTCCCAAATGCCTCTATCAAGAGATTCAATAAAGATTTTCATTCTAACCTTCCAGAAAGAATAATTCACACCAGAAAAAAGTGGAGGCCTGTTTATGGAGGCTCCTTCTAAAAAATTCATCTTTCCCTCAGCCATTGGACCGATTCCTTGAGTAACTTACAAGAACCAGCTCTGGTACCAATTGAAAGAATTAATGGTTGAGTTCAAGAGGGGGGGTGAATTGAACTTTAAAACTTTTTCGCAAATCTTACTTTCTTTTGGAAGAATGAGTTATCTTTATTCAATCTTTGCAAAGGTAATTTGATTTAAACACAGCACAATTAAAGACAGAAATTAAAAGAGATGAAAGAAGAATATTAACACACAAGTTTATACTGGTTCACTCTAATCCAGAGCTACATCCAGTTCTTGACAAACCAGTCAAGTATCACTAATACCAAGTGAAAATTACAACCAGTAGATACTCACCAATCTACCCCAAGAACTATCTTGCAAAACCCACAAGACAGAATCTTGAAAACCACCCAGTAACCAAATCCAGTTACTGTACCAAGTGCAGATTACAATCCAACCTGCACAATCAAACTTTACAAAAGAATATGAAAAGAATAAACCTGGACTTGAAGTTTCTAATTGTCCAGAACCAATTCTATCAGCACTTTCTCTCTTTGAATGACCACAATTCTGATCACAGCACCTTATGATATGAAAAAGATTCTTGAATGCAGAGAAAGTCACGTATGAAAGTTTCACAGATTGATTTCACAAGTTTTCTCAAGTAGTGTATTGTATTGTATTGTATTGTATTGTATTTTTAAAAGATGAATCAAATCTGTATATATAGAGTAAATCAGAAAAACAGAACGTTTCATCTGTTAAAAACTGTTTTAGAGAGTCAAAAGATAAGTTGGTTAGCAGTAAAACAGGTTTAGAAGAGAATCTGATCGATTAAAACAGAAGAATGATCGATTAGACTGAGTTATGATCGATCAGAATAAAACTATGATCGATCAGAATGAGTTATGATCGATTAGAACAAAACTATGATCGATTAGAGTATTATTTCAATCGATTAAAAGATCGATTCAATCGATTGATTTCATTTAAAGTTCCTTTTAATCGATTAAGACATCGATTCAATCGATTGATTTCATTTAAAGTTCCATTTAATCGATTGATTCGAGTTTTAATGGATTAAAACAACTTAATGAAAAATGACAGCACTCTGTTTCAATCGATTGAAAATCATTTCAACAGATTAAATTCCTGCAAATACTTAGTTTAAAAAATAGTCTTTCTGTTTCAACAGATTGAAAAATATTTCAACAGATTGATTTTCTAAAAACTCTTAGACTGAAAAATATCTTTCTGTTTCAACAGATTTAAAATCATTTCAACAGATTGAAAATGCGAAACTTGATATTGAAAATTCATTGAGTTATTTTAACTTGTTGATTCCGCGAATCAATCAATTGAATTTTCGATTATGTATGACCATTTATTATGTTAAGTGATTTTAACAGATTGAAAAAATCCTTTTCAACAGATTAAAAAACTTAGTTAATTCTTTTAATATTTAAACGTAAGTTTTTCATGCAGAAAAATGATTTTCAATGAGATGCATCATTTTAAGGTGCTTATCACAAAATATAATGGCCTATCAAGAGATTAAGTGCTTAAACTTAAAACCCTAATCATCTACACACCCACAACCTAAGTTATATCTATGTCTTCATCAAATCCACCAAGTGCTTCAATTGCTTGGGAAGACAATGTTTCAAGTACTTCTAGTAAGTCAAGTGGAAACACAAATGAAGAAGTAAATCTTTATTTGATGACAGATACAGAAACATCAAGCAAATTCAGTGTATGTACCTCTGCATCTAATGATAAAAATAATTATTATCAATTGTTGGATGCTTTTAATGAAATGCATGATGAAGCAAAAAAATTAGCATATTCTAATAACATATTTAAGGGTGAAAATAGACAGCGGGAGAATAGATTAAAATAACTTGAGAATGAGAATGAATGTCTAAAAACAAAGTTAGAAACCTTAGAAAAGAATAATAAGAATTTTGTGCATGAATGTGTTAACTACAAGAAACATTTAGAAAGAATAAAGTATCTTCTCAAAATGCTTTCAAAATTTACATTAGGAAAAGCAAACTTAGATGCTATATTAAATTCCTAAAGATGCACTTTATGTTGGGAATCCAAGTATGATTCTAAGTTTCACATTGTGTAAGAATGAGAAAGTTGAGCAATATATAACAAAAAAAGACTCATAACCCAATGCTTTAATGTTTTGAGTTGAGAGTGATGTCAATCTTTATGTGGGTTGGACTCATGTCTCATTGGTGTGTTTCTCCTTGTGAATCCCTTCGAAAGACCTAACACAAATATATAAGATTAGGTGAGATAAAATATAAAAATTTTAAATACTTAGTAATTATTTTAACAAAATAAGAAGATACACCTATATACTCACATGGAACAACATTTACTTATTTTTTTAAAATAACTAAATTAATCTTAAAATTAACACTAAACCAAACTTACAAAGAAAGAAAAAATTAGGACAAAAAGAAGTTATTTAATCTTCATGGTCTATTTGTACGAAAGGAAAATGAAGAATGAAAAATGATTTTATAACCTAATGAATAATTTTTTTTATTCATTGATGAAAATATATATCATTTTATTATAAGTAATAATCTTATATTATAAATAAGTGAATATAATTTATTTTGCTAAAAAGATTATTTTTAGAGTTAATTCTAATTATATTTAAAATATTAAAAATTTTATATATAATAATATTATAATATATAAATTTTGAATTTTTTAGGTTAAATTATATATATTTTTCATTTCTAATATTATCTTATATATTAAAACAAAATAATAAAATATTATAGTAGAAGGTAATATTTTTCAAATCACTCATTTCTTATTGTGATTAAATGAATATATGAATATTTTTATAACGACATAATTATTTATTTATTTATTATTTAAAAATAGTTATTTTTTAATATTTTTTTATCATTGAATGAATAAATACATTTTGTATTTTATTTTATATTTTTATTTTTTTTTCATTTTATTTTATTATAATAAAACATAATCTTATTTTTTCTTAAATAATGACAAAACGGGTAGTGGGTAGCATTTTTCATTGATAACAAGCAAAAAAAAAAGTTTGATTTATTAGTTAGTGACTTTAAGACCCTAATTAATGCTTAGTCTATTCTTTTATGAAATATTTAAGAAGTTAATGAGATAACGTATTAATCTTCCTGTTTTTAGTAAAGAGTCGGTGCATGCGTAGATCGTGCACTAGCTCAGCATTTTCCTCTGTCTATTTGAGAGTTATGCCCTTCTTTTTAGATAAACATTAAATAAAATACTTTCCTCAACCTCTCTCTGCATTAATGCTATATTCAAATAAAATAATAAAAATCCATTCTTTACATAATCAACAAAACTAAAATAATTTTTTTTATTAAAATAAAAATTAAAAAAAATGTTATGTATGAACAATAACAGAAAAGAAAAGAAAAGAAAAAAACAGTTCTCGAATGTTATTTTATCATATATGAAAAAAAACGTATTAACGTTTAAAATAATTACCTTAAAATCATATTGACTATGATTTGAATTTGTGTGAACCGTGAAATTACATAATTAATCACTTCGTTTCTTTTTACCGTTATTTAAGGTTTATATGTTAAAACTAAAATACATAATAAATTTTCTTATTTTTAGTATTTAAATGAGCAAAAAAATTAAAATATCAAAACTATTTTTTTAAATAATAAATAAGGATTTTATATATATACAAAAAAATTAGTTCTAACATGATTTTTTTATGGACCTAATAACGTTGGGAAATCTTTAAAATTATTCTTGAAAACCAATATTGTAAAATGATATTATTAAGATTCAAATTGTAAATGACGAAATGAAAAAAAACATAAATCACTTCCACTTTTTGGAGGTTTTGTTGTGGGGACCAATCTTGGTTGTCTTTAATCTCCCTAAACCAATGTTCCCGTTGGAAGCAAATAAGAACAAACAAAAAGCATGCCAGCTTTCAAACCTGTGCTAAAACAATCACATCATGGACCACAACAACAGGGTCCGAAGAAATCATGCATTCTCGTCACGAACACCACCTTCCCCTCCCATGTTTTCCTTCATTATTTCTCTTTCCATCACAGCACTAATCTTCATGTGCTTCTTCGTTTTCTCAGCCATGGTTTCTGCAGTCATTCTTCTAGCCCTGTGCATCACCACCCTCATCCTTTTCAGGTTCATGCATGATAGGCGTGATTTGAGAGAAGGAACCTCTCTTCATGCACTCACTCCACAGAATAACCAAAGGGTGGTGAGAATTTTCGATAAGCTTTTCTGGGTTGTTGAGGAAAAAAGGGGTGCCCATATGCATGAAGTTAAGAAGCTGCTAGGATCTATTGTGTGTTTTGGAAACCAAGCAATGGCGTCATCAGGTGGCTGTCCCTGCAAATAAATCAATCGATTAATGACAGATTTAGTGACCAAAATAGTTTTTTTTTCAGTAATAATTTTAAAAGGAAAATCTATGATACAAGTTGTTAAAGTTTTAAGGGTTTCATGTCTAAGCTATATGAAATTGTGACTAGAAATATTAGACCTAGGGTATAATAGAAATTTCAGACATTTATTTGCTTATATACAAGAAAATGTTATAAAAATTAAAAATTACATACATTTGTTTTCATTGATCTAAACTTTTGTTGTAGGGAGTGAATGTGCAATTTGCTTAGAGGATTTCAAGAATGGAGAAGAGTGCCTTGTTTTCTCAGTTTGTGGTCACACCTTCCATTGTGATTGTATCAACCACTGGTTAGAGGAAAAACCCACTTGCCCAAATTGCCGTCATTATGTGCCATCATCAGCCACCATGGTCACACAATCAAGAAGCATGGAATTCTTGGAGAATTTAGTTTAGTGTTTGGCAGAGATTTTTGGAACATGTTTGTGTGAAATCATGTTGAAAAAGATTATACTAATGTTTCACTGTTTGAAACTAGGAAAACCAGTGAATGATAAAGTTCCTTCCTTTCTCAATCACCCTTTTACTTCTTTCCCTATACTTATTATTATTGTTTTCCTCTTTAAGAATTAACTTAACTCATATATACAGAAAGAAGTAATTCAACTTTTATTTTCTACACATTTTTATTGAACAATGCTTAACTTTATTAAATAAGATGTTTAAAAATGCTTCAAGATTATTAAATGTGAGTATTGTTTAAGATCTAATTAAGCGTCTCAATTTTTACAAGTACAATAATAATAATAATAATAATAATAATACATTCTTTCACATGCTAAAATTAATCTCATTAATTGAAGAATATTATTCTCCTAATAAGAAAACCAACTCTTCTTTCTCATTTTTTTCTTCCCAAATGTTGACACTTAGAGAAAAAAAGGGAGTGATCCAAGTTTATCAACCTCTTCAATTCATTTCTTTTTACTTCATTTCTTCTTAATTTAAGGTACACTTCTTTCTATCCTAGTTTTCTATTTCACTTCTAACTCATCAATTTCTTCTAATATCAAGAGACCTTCTTATTTTCCTTCCTTAGGAAGAGCTTATCTTACCCCTCCTTTTCATTCTCTTGTTAATTGAAGCTTCATCAAGGTAAGGAGAGTTTATTCCAAGCCCCAAATCCTATCTTTGTAATTTTGCTTGAAAAATCGTGTATTTATGTTTACTTTGGAAAAGTAATTTAAAAAATGAGTTTCTTTATTATATAACATAAAGGTAGTTAGTTATAAAGACCACACACACAAAAAAAATAAAAAAAGTTTTTTTAGAGGAAACTATGATAAAACCAACTTGCACACAGTTTTTGAAATTTTGTTATATGAATTTATACTATAATATTTGTACTTTTTTTTTTATCTTTATGGTGTATTATGCTTGAAAGGATGATTATTGAATGTTAAAAACTTTAAGTTAAGAATTATATTTTGTAAGTGTGTGGCAGAGTAACCTAAAGGTATAACATGCATGAATAAATGTTACATTAAGATGAAGTTACGAATTTTAACAATCGATTCACAACAAACCATTGACCAATAATTCAATTCAACCGAACATTGAATTATATAACATACAAAATTCATTTTGAAAACCGCATTTTCTCATACGTTTGCATGGCTTTAATACAATTTATATACAGTTATATGACAAAGTATTTTATCTATGTAAACTAATAGTTCATGTCTCACTAACATATAATTTACAAAGGAACATTAAGAATAAAGTTGATTGTTATTTGCATTAAGTTGTGAAAGATGACTAAGCTTTCTTTGGTTTAAATTTTTGCCTTCATCCTTGTCGTTTTAGGTATTCTAATTTCACAGGTTATAATATTTTACAATCTTCCAATGTTGTAAAACTTTTCATTGTTGAATAATATTTCCAAGTTTGATTTTGTATTTTTCAGTTATTTCAAGGACAAGCGAAGCTGATGGATTGAAGTGATTAGCAATTACTGCAATTTCGCAATATATAAACAGGATTGCTTCATCGAATAGAGAGACTTTCGAGGCTCCGGAACCTGCATTGGCAGAGGACCTTTCCACTGTCTTTGTGTTTATGATTGTTTTACTTAAGAAGTTTGCAGAGCAATTAGCACCATGTTTTCTATAAAATTACGGTGTGATAATAAGTTATTTGTTTCATGACTTTGGAATAAATATTCATTTTTAAATTAATTATTATGATGAGGTACTTTTGAAACTACTTTGTCAATTGGAGTTTAATTTCAGAAAGGAAACAAAAAGCCTCAATTTCAAAGCTTAAACCACTTTTTAAAAAATGTATACAATTTTACAAAATTATACTTTCAAACTACTTATTAATCGATAAAAAGTGAAGTTTTTGAGATGTAAAAAGAAATTCCCATCAAATACTTATCAAGTAGCGCATTTCATGTGCAGGTAGCCAAAATAATAGTTTGCTAATAGGAGATAAGGGCAATCAATAAGCAACGAAAAACATGGCATAAAGAAATCCAACAACATTCCAAACGAGTTCGAGAAAACATAAATAAAACCATACCGATAAAACATAAATAAACCATACGTGCTGTCTGATAGATAAAGTTAAATTGAAAGTAAAACATTCGAAGACTTCATCATGTCTCAAGCATCTTCATCAGGAATTGCAGCAGGCTGAGGCATTTCTTTCAACGGATCTTCAACCACCGTTTTTGGTGGAAAGACTTTGTCACAGTCCTTAGCCCCAATTTTCGTGAACTCTGGAATAAGCATATTCACATATGCAGCTAAGGATTTCTTAAAGTGTTTTGAGGAGCTCTTGTCACCTTGATCAACATCCTGCACCCCACCAGGGGCCAAACAACCAACTTGAGCACCATCCATGTATGCTTTGCATGCCACCAGAATATCATGAGCTCGGCTGCAGAAGTGCCCAGCCACGAAGTCCTCAAAATTCTGAAACCAAAAATAACCATATATATTTACCTTAATAAAGAAATTCCTGATGATAAGAAAATTTCACATGTAATCTTGAAGATTAAGTGAATATGGGTGTGGTGTTGAATTGATAAATCATACAATAAAGTGCAACGCATGGAATATGGGATTCACTACATGATAAGATATTCCAACAGTGTGCAATAAGGTACAAGTGAACATGACAACGTACACTTTGTCAACAAATATAAGTTGTTTAATATATTAAAAAAAAGAAAAAGAAATGAGATATGTCAAGAATCAAACTTTTGGAGTTCTTCTCATGACATGCACCATTGTCCTCAATGATAAGATGAATGTGGTCTCATTGTAGTATAAAGAATGATCTTCAGCCTCTTTTGAACCTCTGAGACGGGCATTCGACGGCTCATTAAAGTATGGCTCCGAATTCAAGATTAGACCCTGTATAGAGACCAGAATCTGTAAAACTGTTGAAACACCCGGAACCCACTTCTCATTCTTATAACGGCTGGACCAGGTGTTGAGCAGACTAAGGCAAACTTTGCCACAATAATACAAATTTGGGTTGAGCCGAACCCCATAAGAGTGGTAATGGACTTCCTGCATTGAAAAATATCCCTTTGTTAGACTTGGAAAAAGAAAAATGTGAACATGAAAAAACATGGGCAATTCAGATAGAATACAGTAACCCCAACCACATACCGGGGGTACATTGGGATAGTTACTTGGGAACAAAACATCAAAAAAGAAAAGGCCATCATGATAAGGCGTTCCATCTGCTCCAATAATTACTGCCCTCAAAAGATCAATTCTTGATTCATAAACTCTGATAAATATCGAATCTGATCAAAATAAAATAAAGTGTCAAAGCAACAACAAGGGATTGCCCAAAAAGAATGTGGCAAATTGCTCACAATTATCCAAAACATAATATACAGCCATATTCACTTCCAATTTCAGAGAAACTGTATCTGGATTCCACAGAGGGAGAGAATAGTAAACACTGTTTCGTAAGGATATATATTAAAAAAATGTATCCATGCAAATGGTGTTTTGGTCGGAAAATGAGTACCCTTATCATATTAATAACAGTCGTAGAGACAAACATTCGATATAAGATCCACCAGCTCCATATGATCCATGCGAAATGTGACTTGATAAGGAAAATATTTTAGCCAATTTATTACACGAATATTAAACAAACTCTCACCCGGTAAATCCTTCTCCAATGACTTCCACTCTTCCTGGATTCTTTTTGCACGATTCTTTGAATGCTGTTCAGAAAATAAATTGACAGTAAGCCTAAATAATTAAGATTAAATGTGAAAAAAGAAAGAGGAATGCATTAAAAGGTACTTGTTGCATGGATAAGTCAGCTTCAACATAGTAGTGGTCTGAAGTGTCTTCAATGACGTCAAATTGTTTGAAGTTATGAAATTTCCTCAAAATTTCATCTCTGGCTTCATCGGATATTGTAGCAACAGTACTATTGGAAGCTGCTTCATTGTTTTCATCTCCCACAAAATCATTAAACCAAGGGTTATCAAACAATATATCGGAATTGACATGAAAAGGAACAGAGGGACCAGCCAAACTTGATTTTAGTACAGCTTCAGGGACTTCTAGAAATTGAATACCTTTCTTCGACCACTTATCACTAGTAAATCCAGCTCTAGGAAAATGAAACGAAGATCCAACAGAAGGTGAATGATATGGAGTGTCACTTTTACCTTCTGTCTTAAAATCTGTAAATCCTCCCCATTTTAGTAGCTCATCTAGTGCCCGTTTCTTGGCCTCGAAAACGGAGGCATCGCTAGCATAAAAAGTGTCAGCCTTCCTTTTAGTCGCAGAAGGTCCTGTAAACAAAATAGATTTAGATGACCTCATCTTAAATGCCAATTTTAACTTATGCCTCCTGTGATTTAGGGCATCTGATTTCTTTTTACTCAGGGAATTTATCATAGGGGAAGATAAACTCTTCTCCAGAAAGGTGTTTAATAATAGCAATCCTTTTTACTTGCAAATTAGAATTACCTGCAGAAAGTCCTTGAATTTCAAGGTTAGTAGGCTCTAATATTAATGACGGCTGCGATGAATCAGTCGCTTGAGAATTGTTGGCACCAGACCAAGGAGACAACGAATCATTGTTTGTCTTCTTCGAACCTAGATCAAACTCCGCCAACCAAGGAATGGGTACCTCAATTCCAGAAGGTAAATCCACTTTATCAAGATGCATCTGTATTTCAGCATATTTATCGGCGTCGATGAAATCATCTGAAAACAAATCACTGTAGTCATCATCATCATCATCATATGAGCCGTCAGAATTATGCCCATCACCTGATCCAGATTTATCATCATCAAACAATTCCTGAAAAAGATTTCAACCAAAATTTTAGAGCCTTTTATCACCTTGGAAAAGATAACAAAAACCATTTGTGAGAACAAATAGATCGTATACCATATTTTGATGATCATCATGAATGGTTGCTATCGCCTTCCCCTTGTCAACTTTAGTAACTTTGTCACCAATTACTTCTAAATCAGCAGAATCATCGTTGTCATCTATGCCGATCACAGCATCCCTTAAGACCTACAAAAGCAAAATACAATTAATACACAAGTCTAAGAGAAACATAAATCCCATATATACATAATTGAATCTGTGAAAAAAACAAGAACAAAACATATAAAAGGGAAAATGTTGTGTTATTGAAATGTATGTAAATCCAATCAATTTGAATATGTCAGTCAAAAATAGGAAATAAAGCACACAATTCAAAATTTATGATGAAGACAAAAAAAGAATTAATCAGCAATTCAGCATGTTAACACATTCCCAGCAACGGTAAAACTGGAGAAGAAACAACCCTGCAATTAGGAATTGCAATTACTTAACAAATCATTAGTATTAAGCCTATTGAGTGTTGCCAACTGAAAACAACCAAAAACTTAAATATGAACATAGCTTTGCATGTAACAATCCCAGTAAAATTTCGGGAGAAAATGACAACAATGTTAGTACAGAAAGGATCAACTTGTTTGATGAAAACAATTTATCAACCAGACTAGAAAATTTTAACTCGGGAGACTAGTAGTGTTTAATGTTTTACAATGTTACAGTCGAAACACTATCCCTCTCCTGAAACACAACACCAACGAATTAATCCTGTAGCAGGCAGATAGAGAAACCTTGAACTCCACCCAATGCATGTCACAGCAACATAAAGGAAAAAATAAAATAAGGTCTTTCGGAACCAAAAGAGTCAACTGAAACCCAAACCACCATCATCCCCAAACCCTTCTTAAATTAAAACAAAAAATTTCAAGAATTTACTCAGAACTCGGCATAACTTGGTTTAATAAAAACAATTTAACAACCAGACTAGAAAGAAAATTTTAAACTCGGGAGACTAGAAGGGTTCAATGTTTTCAATGTTACAATCGAAACACTATCCTTCTCCTGAAACATAACACCAACAAATTAATCCTGTAGCATGCAGGCCGAGAAACCTTGAACTCCACGCAATGCATGTCACCGCAACATCAAAGAAAAGATAAAATAAGGCCTTTCGAAATCAAAAGAGTCAAGTGAAACAGAAAACACATCATCCCCAAAACCTTCTTAGATTAAAACAAAAAAAAATAAAAAAATTTCTCAGAACTCAGCATAAATAACACAACTGTGATAAAAAAGAAAACCATATTAAAAAATATATATTGAGGATAGATAGACACTGAGATATATAACTATATCAAATCATATATAGTTATATAGCTAGTTGTATACCTCTTTCTGCTTCTCCGAAGAGGAAGTGTTGTTAGTCCCCGGAGATGGAATCTCGACAATGTCAGCGTCCATTTTCAGATGAGAGCAGGGAACACAGTCTAAAAGCAAGGAACACAGTCCAACAAGATGACCGCGTTTCAATTTGGAGAATCCAGAGAGGTAAGAATTTGAAAAGAGAGTGAAAGAGGACAGCTTTATTGCTGAGAAGTGGTTGGAGAAGGATGCGGGTGGATCTGGTGATGGAAAAGCCAAAAACTGTCCCCTTTGTGATAGGGGAGAGAAGCAACTTGGAGAGGATAGAGGGATAAGGAGAGAGAAAGTGAGGAGGATAGACGGAGAAAAAAATGTGAAGAGGAGAGTGAGAGGAGAAAGGTTTTTATGGAAGGGATATCGGCCTCGTCATGAACGTCGGCATGGCCAGCTACCAGGCCGATGGTGGGTGTATTTATACGTACGTGTGTGCGCGCCTTTTTTCTGATTTAAAATTGAAAAACTATATTTTTTATGTTTTATTTTACATTTTAAAAAAAGTTATCTATATTAAGTCAAATTTGTAAAAAATAAATTATTATTAGAAGTTTCAATACAACATAATTATCAAAATTTAAGATTTTTTTTATATATAAAAAAATTATTGTAAAGAGTAAGGATCTCTTCTACTTTAGGGTTTAGCTGCCCTTGTTTCTTCTTCACCATGAGATCCTGCACAACTATGTTCATTTGCTCTTTGTAATAAATGTTTTGATTATGTTCATTGTAATAATTGTCATTCTTTGTGATCTTTGAGCATAGTTTTAATTTTTGAAATATTTAAGTAATTGATACTTCAATTTTTAATAAATTTATTAAGAATAATAAATGTATTAATTATGCTCTTTCACAATACTTTATATGTGATAAATAAAATAAAATATTTATTAATAAGTAATATAATGTCATGAAATTGTTTATTTATAATTTATAATTTTTATTTTTAAATTATTTGGTATTAAATCATTTTTGTATTTTGAATATAATTAATATATTACATAATATTCCTTATTTTTCTATATTTGCTATTTTTTATTAAATTTTTGAAGTATCGTTACTCTATAAATGACTAATGACATGAGTCATGCATGATTCTTGTCTCCACAGAATCTAATCTTCTTATATATTAGTCTAATAAATTTATATATATATATATATATATATATATATATATATATATATATATATATATATAATATATTAAAATGAATATGACTTATTTAAACAGTTTTATGAGTTTCAAAATTTGGATTCTTCTATCCTCTCTAATCTTTAAATATTTAATAAATGAGTGTTAGAATGGTTTTCCAAAAGAAATTAATTAATGCTTAAATTGTTTTTAATGCTTTAAATTATTAATACTAAATTGAATCACTTGTGCCTTCCTTATATATGTTTTATAAAATTTATATAACTATTAATTACAAAAAACAAAAATGTATATTTTAAAATTAGAATAGTTAATTTCCTATTTAGAAGACATACATTTATCTATTTATTAAGTCAAAAAATTATTTTTATTTTTTATTTTAATTAAAGTCTAATGTGGGTATAAAACATTCTACACCATCACTTAATTACAAATTTTTGTTCACATATGAACTTTCACATGAAATCAAATTAAATTAATATTAAATTTTTTTCTCAGTTAGTTGTTTAAATCAAGGGGAAAAAATTACTTTTATAATAATTTGATACTTCAAAATCTAAATTTCTTCCATTACTAATATAACATAACGGAGTGTATGTAAATAGCTATTAAAACAATTTGTATCAGTTAAAAAAAATAGATGTTTAAAAGTTACAGACTTTAAATATATACATACTTATTTATTCCCATTAAAAAACAACTATTAATTAAATAAATTTTGTATGATGTTTTAAATTTAATTTATTTATACGTTTATCAAATTTCAGTTCTAGTATAATAAAAATTTAAAATGTATATTTTGTTCTTAGTTAGATTTATGAGAATGGGTAAGAGAGTATGAGATTGGATTAGGGAGATCGATAAATAAGATTGTAAGTTGTGACTTAAATATGATTTAAAGCAGTTTCTTTTGAGAGAAGAGTAGATGTTTACTTATAAAAGTTACTCTAATGTTTAAGTAAGTAAGTTTTTAGACAAAAGATTAATGTACTTGAGAATGAGTTATAAGATAAGATTTACTTTCTAATTGGGTCTCCTTATATAGGACCAAAAAGATAATAATACCTCAAAAGATAATAATTGATAGTCTAAAAAAAATAACTTATATAAAATAATATATAAAAGATAATGTATAACAAGATTATTAAATAAATAAAGTAATTTTAATGGATTTTAAATAATGTGAGATTTACTCAATATAACCTATTTATTCGTCATACAAAAATAGTGGGTTGAAAACTTTAGGAAAAGGAGAGAAGAGTTTGGTAAGACTCCTATCTGAACTCAAAAAGTGAAGACCAAAACTTCGTTTATCTGAAAAATGATTTACATTTGTCATGTGTATGTAATATGATTATAAAGTTACGAATCGTTTTGTTCATAGATTTACAATTATTTGTAAACTATGCAAATATTAGATTCGTGACTTTGATTAGAGTTTATAAGACATATCTTGATAACTTGTATACCTAAATAAGGTATGTATATTCGTGTGATCTCAGATAAAGTGATCTAGGTTTTGATAATTCATATACTTGAGTTAAATTTGTATAACTCTTGTAATTTTAAGTAAAGTAGATGTAAATTTTGATAACTCATATACCTTATTAAAGTATGTATAATTCGAGTAACCCCGAGCAAGATAGATGCAAGTTTTGATAATTTATATACTGGAGTAAGCTATGAATAACTTGTGTAACCCTAATCGAGTAAGGTATGTATAACTCGTGTGACCCCAAGTAAAATATGTATAATACTCGAGTAAGATATGTATAACTCGTGTGATCTCGAGTAAAGTAGATGTAAGTTTTGATAATTTATATATTTGAGTAAAGTATGTATAACTCATATGACATTGAATAAGGCATAATGTATATAAGTTAACTTTGAGTCTTTGCGAATAAAGTGCGTAAGGGAACCATATATGAGTTCATCAATTATATCTTTGAATCATTGGCATTAGTTGGTAGTATGCTTATAATTTTGATGAAAATGATAGTACTTTGTAGTATCAACATGAGTCGAAGATGGTAGAGATGGTCGTACATGCACCAATTCAAGTTTGAAAGTGTCTTGCAAAATGTGTTATTTTCCTAATATTCAGATGTGTTTAATTTTCATATTTAGTTGTCTTAAGTTTTTTGGAGGATAAGACCGAGTAGGTTTGAGGAGAGATACTTTTCCTATTTTTAAATCTAGTATTATTATTCTGCATAACTGAATCTTCTTGTATAAAACCTAAAAGATAATAATTGATAACCCAAAAAATAATAAGTATTACATAAAAGATAATTTATAAGATAATATATAATAAAAAAATTAAATAAATAAAATGATTTTAATGAATTTGAATCAACCAAACTTTTATTTTTTTTATATAATTTATTGTATTTATTTATTTATTTTTTAATTGTATAGAGAGTTATTCACCGAAATAATATTTTTTCTAAATTCATTGAGAGAGTTATTCAATTTAATCTGTCACTGTCGGGTATATTTAGTTTAATTTCTCATCTTGAAATGAGTAGGTGCAGTGCAGGGGACCGTTGAGATTGTTTCAATGACATTGATGACGAAAAAGACAAACATAACTTCTCTGGTTGGAAAAGCACTGGAGAGTGCATGGTTTTGTGTGTCCTGATTATTAGTCACTATCCGTTGATACAAAAATCACGTGAATCGAGGGTGGCGAACAAAACTACGATGTGGCATGGTGGTGTACCAAACCCACTGTAATGAAACGTTCAT
Source organism: Sphenostylis stenocarpa (assembly GCA_963425845.1). Taxonomy (NCBI): domain Eukaryota; kingdom Viridiplantae; phylum Streptophyta; class Magnoliopsida; order Fabales; family Fabaceae; genus Sphenostylis; species Sphenostylis stenocarpa. The sequence continues at coordinate 28,328,358 of OY731408.1, forward strand.
TTTTAGTTTAAATACGTTTTTAAATCTATTCAAACATCACTTCAGATATTTTTATTTCCTGTACGAATTTTTATTAGTTTTAATAGTTTTATATTTTTAATTTTGTTTGTAAATCTAATCATACTTTCACTGAAACAAAATAATCTAAATTTAAAATTTACAAATATTTTTATAAAGATTAAAAATAGACAAAATCATATTTCTTGAGATTAAAAACATATATTTTGTTTTCAACATCGTACATGTTATCTTTATTTATGTCAATTTTAAAGTTTTAATTTTCTTTCTATTCTTCTATTCATGTGAATCTTTATAAAATTTTAATGATATGAAGACTAAATTAATAATGTCAAGACTTATGTCACTTTTGATTAACTATAATTTTGATCAAACACTAAATTAACAATAATACATTTAATTTATGTAACTTTTAGAAAGTTTAAAAGACTTATTTAAAATTTCTTATATACATATACTAATATAATAAAGAGATACAAAATTAATGTTTTGAAGTTGATCGATCAGTAAGTTATTGAAAGTGCCATAAATGTGAGTTAATATTGAAATAATAATAATAATAATAATAATAATAATAATAATAATAATGATGATGATGATGATAAATAAAACTTTGCTTTCTTGATTTTTTTTTTTCAAATGTAACATGAAATGAAAATTTGAGTGTGGGCATAATACCAAAGATTGGATTTTTCTTAGCTTCTCTTTTGCAAAACTCAAACAAAAGGTGACGGCAATTTGTGAAAGGAAAATTAATTTAATTATTTAATTTTGTTCTTAAGATTTCATTTCAATATAAACATTTTATCCTATCATTAATCATATATTATTAAAAAGTTTAAGAAGGTTGATTATTATCATATATTACTTTAATAAAAACAAGATGGAATATTTCATGTTAATATAAAACTAACACGATCAACTAAATATAAATTTATGGTCATTATTTTTTAGAAATTGATTATTTTTTATGAGTCATTTTTATTTTTTAACCACTCTCTTTTCTCAATGTACCTCCCATGTCATTGCAGAGAAAAAAAAAAAGTATAATAAATAAGACAAATTTTGGTGGTGAATTCGTGGGGATGGTGAAGGAAGACTTAATTTGTTTATGATGCGTTTAAACCCTAAAATAATTTGTTTATGCACATGCCTACATTATTCTCATATTCATATTATTATTAACTGTTTATATAATCTCTGCCTACATGTCAAGAATATTAATTATTTATTTCTATTTATATATAAAAATATAAAATAATAAATAATTAAAAATTGAATAAATAAACTAATTAATATTAATTATTTTTGTTTTATATTTTTATGTAAAAATGTATAATAAAGAATATAATTTTGTAATCTCTTTTTAACTGATTTTTTTAATCTTGTATTTATTATTTTTTTTTCTTGTAAGAAAAAAATTATAACAAATTTTTATTTTTTATTTTTTTCTTCACCCTAGTTGATTATAGTGTGATTTTGATATATTTTAATTAAACATAGTTTTCATATTCCAAGATAATCTTCAATTTTATTTTATTTTTTTCCACTACAAAATGTCAATAACTCTTTTTGTTTTATTTTTATTATAATGATATAAGTAAATAAATAGTTTATATATATTTTTCTTTTATTGGTATTATAATAATACTTTATTTTATTTAAATTCTCTTAATTTTTATGTTAAAATATATTTATGAGTAGATAAAAATTATAATAAAAAGCATAAATAAGTTAATTAATAAAATAATTATAATAATTAAAAATAAAGAAATTGAATACATAAACTGATAATAAAATAATAAATAGTTAATATTTTATGCCATCCTATTATTAATTATGGTCCACACAAGGAACAGAAAAATTAATTTTTAGTGTCTGGAAAAATTCACCAATTCATGGTTCATGAGCCAAATGGCATAATTTATTGGGAAGTACACCTCATGAATTATTCACAAATAAACAAAATAAACAAGACAAATTTATCAGAAGATTTGAAGTAAAAGATGACAAGAAAGGTATCAAGTTACATGTCGTTTTTTACAGTAGAAATCCCGAATATTTGATACTATTTTCTATCATAAATTATTATAATTAAAATATAAGAGATGTGATTTCTTAAAAGATCTAATCTCTTTTTTACTTTCATATAAAAAAAAAAAAATCCTTTTACTAAATACATTCTGAGGTGTGTCCCTTCCTCACAAAGGCATCGCATATCTATGAGGGTAGTTTTATAAAAACTACAAAATAGCCATTCACTATATTCATGTTCAAAAATTAGCATAGTACTTTTAAGACAAGAAGTAATAATGAAATGTTTTAAATTATAAAAATGCTTTTACAAATTCTAAATAAAATGTGTTTCAATACATGTATTGAGAAAACAAAATTATAATAGAAATACTTATAACCTCTTGCAACTTTGATCCACACTTACACTTAATTTGTGTTCACCAAAATTTAAATTCTTTCACTCCTACAATTTCAAGACAAATCCACTTTATTTGGAAATGACATCCACTTGATCCGAATATATTGATAGCGACACAAAATTCTTGCATATCTTCAACTTTAAACCCCAAAGACATATTTTCCTAAAGAACGAAGCTCAAGCACGTGTTCGCAGAAATACCCCCATCTATTCACCCATATGCAGAATAAGTACTATTGAAAAAGAGATTGAAGGAGTGAAAAAGATGACAAATAAAAAACAAACACTTCAAAGTAGAATAAAGCATTTTAAAATTTATAATCAAGCAAAAATGATGGTAATGTAGATCAATTGACATTATATTTAAAAAGAGAAAGAAAGAAATTGAACAAACCAAAAAGCATTGAGTAAGAATATTAATATGTGATTGTCTCTCCCAAGAACCTAGTTAAGTTGACATGAGAGGAGAAGAGGAAGCGAAGCCTCCATGATTTAGATTCCTTCAGATAAAATTCTTCCAGGTGTTCATTAGCCCCTCAAACTCCTTATGAGGTCCACAACAAAAGAGGAGCTCCAATGAATGTTTACCTCTCTAGTAAGATTTGCCCTTTCTTCCACTATAAATACTGGGTCATGGTTCAGTACTTGGAAGCATAGCAGCATCATACAAAGCTTTGAATTAAAAAACTTAAGTTCATTTCTTGTGCTTTGCTTTCATCCTCAACCAAACATGTCGAACGGATGCGGCAATTGTGACTGCGCTGACAAGGCTCAGTGCACGTAAGTGCTTCATTTCTTATCTGCTTCTGTGTTTAAGGCAAAATTTACATAATATAGTTCGTGTTACAATAACCATATTTGATCTCCAGAAGATAAATCTGTATTGGAGTGAGTATATTTGGTGGCAGTACACTGAGATATCTTGTATAGCTAGCATGATACATGTTAAGTCTGTTTTACTTATTTCTTGACACACTATGCATGCAGGAAGGGAAACAGCTATGGTGTGGACATTGTAGAGACTGAGAAGAGGTAAAACTTCACTTTTGCTGTCCATTGTATTTGGTTTTCTGGACTTTTGACCCGTTTGATCTGAGAACATTTTTTTCTTTTATTTTAAACTTGTATGGGAAAAATGTAAACACAAGATTCAAAAATTGTTTTCTTTATGAGATTTTAAATACAAAAGAAATATGAAAATAAGATGACATTTCCATGATTAAAAGTGAAAATAGGTAAAAAATAATCGAAGTAAATTGGTCCTAAGTTTCTAATTATTCCAGGAATATGCAAGGCCTACTAGTATATTGACCATGATGCACCCATTATAACTGTCTTTTCTTTTCCTTTCTTTCCTCCAGCTACATCGACACTGTTGTCATGGATGCTCCAGCTGCTGAGCATGATGGGAAGTGCAAGTGCGGCACTAGCTGCACTTGTGTGAATTGCACCTGTGGCCATTAAGGAATTAATGAAAATGTAATTGCCATGCGTTTGGCAATACACTCGTCCAAATAATGTAATTTTCATATGAATAAATGTGTGCTGTTATGATACTCCAGGTCTGGGTGGTTATGCAGTCTGAATCTTGTTCAGTTCCTGTCATAGTTATATAACAGCCATGGTTGTGGCATTTTATGGTTAAATAAGTGTAATTCTATGTTCAATAATCCCTTTTGCGCAGCTATATAGACACTAGCTTCTATATTAATGAAAGAAAAACTATACATAAACACCTATGATACTAAATGGCATCCAATGAGATAGAAAAAAAATATACAAATTTTATAGGTGTTATTATGTGATACAAAGAGAGATAAAGAAAAATAATAGGTATTGATGGAGTGTTTAAAAATAATGGGGAAAAAGAGAGATGGACCTCAACATAGTTCAAACACTCATCCAACGCCTCTATTTTATTATTTGTTTTAGTAACTTTAAAAGAACAAACACACAAAAACTAAAAAAACAGTAAATAAAGGCACTTGATGGATGTTGATGGTGTTTTGCGATAAAATGAATGGTCTCTGTATCATCACTCAATTCTTCCACACAATACACTGTGATGAGAAAAAAAAAAATCAAACTAAAATAATAGTAATCATAGAATTTGAAATCTAGGTGATTGTACACACAGGAAGGAAAGACACGTAACTGTTAAGAAAGCTGGTAGTAATTGGATATGGAAAGGTACCAATGAACTAGCACTACTTTGAAGGTGTTTGTTATGATTTGTACCACTTTTTACTAAGACCAATTGAATCAGTTGCTAAAGCACAGCTTTGAAATGATATTCAACTTATATGGCATATCCAATACACTTGTAATGAGCTATGTCCAATGATGTACATGTTGATGAAATGCTATATTGATCCAGCAAAATATTTGGTTAAAGGTTCAAACAAAGCATTTTAAACCTTGTTTTTTATTCAGTTATCCACATAATAACCACACTAGTACCAAAATGAGGAAGATATCATTGAGAAACAATTAAAATACCTGAACCTTTAGATTTCTGAATAAGTTAGTTATACTTGCTAGTTGCTCGCCTCTATATGAAGGACAAACAAGAAAAAGTGGAATAAAAACAGGGCAAGGGGATTTATTGATTAACAGCAAGGAATTTAGTAAAATAAATAAATGACCGCCAAACACGAAAACACGGCATGGAAGTGATAATATAACCATTTGTAAAATATGTCAGTCTCAAAAAGTTAACATGGTAGAACCTGCTGGTTCAAAAAGCTAGAAGGTAATAAATTATGAATTGCAGGTAGCAATCAATATCCCTGTTTTTATTTAAAATTTCAACAGTTAACCTGAAAATTGTCACCCAAAATATGTATCAATTTCATAAAATCAAAAGAGGTCATCTACTACTATCTTTTTCTCCTATTCCTCACTATTGACCTTAAACATTGAAGCCCTCAGCACGGAGGCAGAGTCGATGAGCCTCAATCCATTTTGCACAAGCTGCTTCACCGTGCTCTACCATGCACTCATCTCGCAACTTTTTAGTGTCCGGGCAAGCACAGCAGATTTTCTTCTTTGGCTTTGTTTCTGAACCAGTTGCCACGATCACTGAACCTTCATTTTTCTGTGATCCCTGTATGGCCAAGGCAGAGGAAGCATTTTGCAGTTGTACACCACTCATTTTCTTGTACCCTTTAAAGAACAAAACAATGATAATGAATAACGTGTAACTCAAAAGATCTGGAGCAAGGGTGGAGAGATTGAGAATACAAACAAATGAAATTATTGAGAAAAAAAAAATGGCAGTGGAACAGAAGCAAATTAAAGAAACTTAGTGCTGGAACTTAGAAATATGTAATAGTAATATAGAGAATAGGAAAGATTATACTCCTGTAATTATGGTAAATAGGATAAGTGTATATATTATATTGTATTTAATATTTATAACATCTTATGTAAATATTTGCTCTCCTCTCTCTCCCATAACAGAAAATACACCCCCATGCTACAGCAACTGGACCTAACTTGGCTCTCCTCTTATACTCGTTTGTGACAGGCCTATCACTTATCGTTGCAATTAAGTATTCAATAGGTTCATCAATGATATAAATTAACCATGATAAATAGCAATTAAATAGCCTTGCAAGGATAAACAATGCTGAAAACTTTGGATGAACAATGTTATAACACCAACCAGCAAAGAATATATTCAACAGGTTCATTAATCATACAGAATAACTAAAGATGAATCAATCCTTGTAAGTATAAACAATGTTGCAAACTTCAATCAAATTATGACACTACACGAAGCAACAATAACATAACACATGTTTGAACAAAAAATACCAAAGAGTTAAATCATCGGCCTTTTTAAGATAGACATTCATAAAAAAGTCCTAGGAAAAAAATTTAATGTCTTCCTCATTGGTGAAAGAATCCCAAAACCAGATATCCAACGACTTATAACCTATAGGATATGACAACAATCAAAGAACATGCATATTCCTTGGAAAGTTGGATTCATATTACTAAAGCTACTTTCTGTTCCTTTAAATCAAACGTTACTATTCCATCTTTTTGCAATAAGTGTTTTGGAGCACAATTTCAAAACTAAAACTAAAGATTAGAAAAATGATAAGCCACCTAAGAAGCATCGTTCAAAATAATTTTGAATATTAAGGAACAGCCAAATAGAAATGCTGGCAAACTGTCGGTTAAGCTCAAAAATAAGGCCTTACACTTATACTCTCAAAGAGCTAAGTCAGCTAAGGCTAATGTGCAGGATTTGAGTTAATTAGGAAACGAGTGATGTAGGCAGGGGTTATAGGGGAGAGAAAAGTATTAGGACTGGGAATGTGGGCTTAGTATGCCCAAGATTTGGAAAGCGTACAACAGGAAAAACAAGGGTGTGAAGAAAAATACTGAGATGGCGAAGGTGTAACAGAATTAGTTAAAGAGTTGGTGAAGTAGTGGAACTATAGGGGAAAGGAGAATGAGGAAGAGGGAAAGGAAAATATATTGTGAAATTCTGTTATGGCCAAGGGGTGTAATCTCTTTGGAGGAGATTGCTCTGCAGCAATTGGATTCATCATCCTGCTGTATTTTCTGTTTCGTTTTGAGGAATAATACATATTTTCTCATTTTCCCTGATTATTATTCTTCTACTTTTCAGGTCTCCAGCAGAAAAGGAATCTAATGTAAAATGGGATGGATGTTCTAATAATAATACTATTCTTCCTTCGGGGATAATCCCCTTGCGTACAGGGGCCTTACTAAAAAAACACACTTCACTTTAAGCCTATCTAAAATCTGAGGAAGACAAACTTTTGGTGAAATTAACTTGAAAGGGGTTTCGAATATCAAAACAGTTTCAAGTATTTTAACCAGATATTTCTCATTTTCTAACTCATGCAATTGCACCAAGCGAATATAACAAAATTGTGAATTATCATAAAAGTGGCAATAGAAAAAGCCAAAAAAAGGACTAGAGGAACTTGGGTGGCATCCACGTCAAATTTTTTTCTACAAAAATTAGACTACTACTAACAATTATTCATCATTTAGAAAAAAATTGCCATCTTATTTTAGTTTATTAATCTGTCTTGTAGCAAAAGTGCAACATGAACTACAAGAATCAACACTGCCATGTTTCTTTTGTTTAGAAGAGGTACTAGTTTTAGAGGCCTAGATTTGCTTCCTCAACTAGTGTATCTCACTATAACTGATGGGGTTTGTCATTAACAATGGTACAATAGAAACTTTATCCCTCTCTATTAACAGTATCAAGAAATAGTCACCCTGTCATACTAGAGTCTAGATCAACCTAGTATGTAACAAAAATACTACGTGTGAATATGTTTGGTTAAATGTAAAGTGTAAACATAACATGTCAGTGACACCTCCAATTGTAGGTCCCGAAACAGATTTCTCAACTACGGCATAGAATTAAAAGCATGACCAATGTATAGAGAACTCTCATGTAAAATTCTGAATTTGAAACCAACAAGAAACATGTCAACCAGGAAACCAACAGGGTTTACTTGTTAAGAACCATCGGAGTTTAATTCCTTGGCATTGCTTCTTTGTCATAGCCCCATTCTTCTAGCCTATGAATTTAAACAAACCAAGTTCTAGAATAGTTTCTAACATAAATTCTCCCCATCATGATACGCAGGACCTAGTTGAGAACCTCTCTCACGATTAAATAAATCATTAGTCAATATAGCCATTGATCCAACTTATAGCTTTGTCACAGCAACTTTGTTCTCTCAAATACAACATTTACAGGATCTCCCTACACCCTAAACCCAACAAATAAAAACACCACCCACACAGCATATGGAAACTCAGAATGCAAGAAGCTGTCTTGACCTTGACAACTTAAACTGCAAACAGAAAACTAAGACAACAGTACCACCGAAGCACATGCTTTTTCATTACAAACAAGGTTTAGAAACAGTCTCCAATGCGATTCAGCCGCAACATCAAGGCTTTTCACGTGTCTGCAACCGCAATTGTGTCTGCTTCAACCTCATTTGTCCGTAAAATCCAGCAGTATCAAGAATCGCGATGAAATCGCTACTTCACTTTACAACCCTGATCTCAACTACGTAACCTATGCTGATATAGCCCATTTTGAAATTATTTTGTTAAGAAAATTTCCTCCAATGCTGAGAGGGGCTAAAGGAAAGTTATGGCGCTAGTTCAATGTTATGCCCTCAACTTTAAACCGTTAAACGGTTGAACAAATTTAACCCCATCTATCGTGAATAAGAAGATAAGCAAACCACAACACATGAATACCAAAAACAATAAACAGAAAGCGAAAAAGACTCAGTACCAGGGAACCTTGACGCTAGGTGTTTGAAGAAGAAGCTGAATAAACAGAAAATTAAAAATAAAATAAAAGTTGCATGTAAAGATTGAACATAAAATATCAACTAGTACCCAATTGCTATACATCCAGGTATATTAACCACAAAAAAAAAAAAAAAAAAATGTAACGTCTGATGAAGAAACTGAGAACGTATAAATTTACTTACAAATTTCGCCCTAAATGTGAAAGTAACAATTTTCTTAGGGAATGGGAAATGAACAGAAAGAAAAGGAGTTCGGATAAGAGTTAATATGGGTTTGCTTGCAGTCTAAGGAGAGATGCGAGAAGAGAAAGCTTAGAATTCTGAGTTTCTGGTCTTTCTTCTTCGAACACCTGGCTTATTAATTACGCTTTGTTTTAATATTTATTATTATCATTACCACATAAAAAATTATCAAAATTTAAAAATAATTATTGCAATATTATAGACAAAATTATAAAAAATTGTGTTTTGCTAAAAATAGTGATAATAATAATTTTATTATTATTCAACTTTATATTGTATCTTAATACCCTTAATTAATTTAATTATATATTTATGTTTTAAATATATTTAATAATATAAAATAGAGTTTTAAAAATAAAAACGTAATATAATTAAGTAAACTAGTTAATATTTAATTATTATATTAAATTTTAAAAACTACGTCAAAATTTATATGAAAAAAAAAACTAAATGCATAATATATAATATGTTTCAAATAATTGAGATTCACATAGATAAATTAAAAAAATTGAGAAAAATATAATTCCCCGTATAATTAGAATTGATCCTATCTAATCCGATTAAGTTATTTAAAAATTATAAAGGATTGACTTTGAAAACAACTGTACATTAAAGTCTAATCTATCTTTATGCTGTGCTAATAGATTATTTTTATCCGTTTTAAAAAAACTACTAAGTTAATAAAATTTAATATATATATATATATTAAATTTAAGTTTTATTAATTAATTTAATTTTTATATAATAATTTAATATATAAATTATAATACATATTAATAATTTAATATTTGTGTTTTTAAATTATTGTATAAAATAAATTATATCATTAACTTACATATTAAATGAACTAAACACTGAGAAAAAAATAATCCGCTTTAGTTTTCACAATTTTTCTTTTATAATTTATTATAATATTTTGCAACTTTATAAAAGTTGCTCCGTGGGTAAGGTCCATTTTACATCCATAATTAAAATTCATCTTTACAAATCCAATAAATTACACAAAATTGGACACTGAGATGAGAGCATCTACTTTAGGGAAAAAAAATCAACGTCCTGAAAGACATGGCTTGAAGATAAAAGAAGAGAGGAAAATTCCTTGTTATCGTCTCTCATTTGAAATAGGCCATAAGAATGGCATCACCCTGTGATTAGACACAGCAATATGCCAAACAACAAATGGACATTCCTGCGCCAAAGTTATGGATTCAATACAGAAAAATATACTTTCACAATTGAAGTTTTCACTAACCACTGTATAATCCCCAATTGAAACTCAAGCAATAATGGAAAGTTGCCAACTCAAGTTCAAATAACCTCACAGAATCTGTGTTTTTCTTGAGAACCAAAAAGTTGACTAAACAAGCTCCATCACCCTCTCTTTTTGAAGAAGACCATAACTATGTAATGGTTCTCCATTTATGTTAAGAATTTGAGCATTCACAATGAAATTCCCAAACAACCCTGAAAATATTTGCTCCTTCCAACTAAAACTATTCAGCCTTTCTTTGGGCCCTGTTTTTTTCCACAACCACCATCACCGAAACTTGGAAACCGAAAACTAATCATATTTCTCTCTCCATGTGTACACAAGAAAGAATACCCATGAAATGGCCAAGGCAATGTCCCCAACAGCATGCCTAGGCCAGTTATGTGCAAGATCCCCAAGCTTCCTCTCAAAGAAGAATCTCCACACTGCCATGGAAATATGAAGCATCACACACCCTTTGGCAAAGAAACTCTGGAATTCCCTGTCCTTGACAAAGGCAACCATCAACAGCAGGAACCCAATTGTGAACAACAATAAGCCAGAGAAGGAATCTGAGGTCTCAATCAAAAGCTGATCATGGGGTGTTGACCCTTGAAGCTTGCTCGCAGCCTCGGATCCATGGCCAAGCACGGAGATCTCTTTGGAGTAGAATATCATCAAAGCTCCACAAGTAAGAGCTATTGTGGAGTGAAGAACACACATAAGGGTAAACACAGAAGAAACCATTGATCCAATTGACTTCAAAGACTTCTAATTGTTTTCTCACTTCAAATCAATTGAGATTGTACACCAACTATAGTAGTTGAAATTTCAAGCACTACTTTCTAGTAACATACAAGAACCAAGAACATTACTCACAAACACCCATGACCAATTCTAACGCTAGTCTGATACACATGTTAACTCTTCCATCACAACCGTGAACAGTTATAAATTCAATTTTCGAGTTTCAAACTAATCAGAAACTGCAATTTGCCTCTATCAAATCTACCAAACAAAGCTCAAAGACAAAGCAAGAAAACTCACAGAACCCCTTGAATCAGATATATTTATATATTAGACAAGGCGTTGGAAGTTGAATCATAAAACTAAGCCTATGAAGCTGTGATGATCTAAAAAATTGGAGCAATATTAGAACAAATTTTTTTTCCCTGAAGTGGGAATATGACAATAGATCAGAAGGGTATATGAAGGGGTTACTGTTTCAACCTCAGGGTACTTACATATAGGGACATGGTTAATCTTCTGGATTGTATATGTATCATGTATGAGGATTAATGAAGACACAAGAAGATTCTTATGCCATAAATAGCGTAGGATTTGCTTCCATATTCCGAACCACATCCAGAAAATGCCATTCTTTTTCTCTGGTAGCTTCCATGCTTGTTCTGGTAAGAAATTGAAGAACGAATGGCACTACTGGGTCATGAAAATGGGTCTACATAACTGTTGTTAAAAGAATTATTCAAAGCATGGTGTTGCAATATTTCGACTTTGGAACAAGTAGGGGGGCCCATATTTTTTTTTTTTACTTTTCAATTATCTTAAGTCTCTCTTGACAAACTCGATTGGATCTCTTTGTCTAAAGTTTTGAACTTAATTTTATGAAAGAAAAAAAAATATATAATCAAAGTGTTTGATGGAAATTAATTATCAACAAAAATAATAGATATTCTAATTATATGGTTAGGGGAGATTGGTTTTTCAATAAAGACCCAGTGTCTTAATAAAATTTGGGTCAAAAAAGTTACTTTTTTATATTATCTTAACATGTTTTCATATCTTAAATATTTTTGGTTAATGGGTAGTTTGGATAAGTATAGCCGCCACCTTTCCTATATTTTAATTTATCTCGTAGGGTGTTCATGATGCACCATGATTGCGTAGGAGAATTACAAAGTTTTTGAGCTAAGAATCAAAGGTGAATTGCAAGGGCAAATGGACCTCACCCATCTCAGATTTATTGTCTGAGTTCGTATTATTGTATCAAAGGTGAGTACTTTACACTATTTGGTTTAAGACCAAAGCAATTTTGTATCTAAATTTTACCAAACAAGTAAACGGTCACTTCTTGTGAATCTTCTGATTTTCTGCCCACTCACCTAATGCCAACAATCTTGTCGTATCACACACAAAATGAAATTGTAATAGGAAAGCGATCACTGGTTTCCTCCTAACAGCTAAGGGACATGGAGAATTTTTCATTTTAAAAATAGAAAAATTAAAAAATAAATAAAGGCTAAAAGTAGACCTCACCTTCCATGTATTTGCCATGATGGATGGTGATCTATTGTCCAATAAAAAAAATAAAGTATTTTTATGTGCCCCCTTGAGACTTAAATTTTAATCTAATGGTTACCCTTCTTGCATACTCAAGTTAAAGCAAATGTTGCTTTCTTTGGTCCACTTTGTTGAGCTTGCAACAGATCATGTTCTGTGATAAAAAGTTGAAAACCATGGTGTTTCAGAAGCTTTTTCGGTAGTTTGAGGTAACATGTTTTTTAGTTTTGTTTTCTTGAAAAGAAAAAAAAATGGACATAACATAATTTGAAAAGGAAAAAAAACTTTTAATAAATAAAATGATAAGATTTTAAATAGAATTAACATAAAAAAATACAGTATAATTAAAATTTGATAAAGATTATGAATAAAATTAGTAAATTCTCAATAAGGTGAAAGTGATAATCCTAATAAAGATATATTTTTACTTTAATAAAAAAATCATTTATTGTTTATTTTTTGAATTCAGTAATTATAAATACAAATTTAAGATTTTGTTTGACTTTATTTGTAATTAAATAAAAGAAAAAGAAACCAAAAAAATTATAAGTAAAATTAATTTATCTTAAGCTAATCAAATATTAAATTAAGGGGTTTTTTTTCAAATTTCAACTCCATCAAAAACCATAAAAGAGTAATTTTCTAGTTTAAAACTTTTTGGGTTTTTCTAACATTTCTTTTAGTTATTAATCCAATTAAAGGCTCATGTTTGTTACATCCTTATGATATCTCCCTACATTTCCATAATTAAATTAAATCACATTTTACTCTTACACTTATCTTCATTTTTATCTTTAAAATGTATTTCAAATTAGTCTTTCTAGAAACATATTTTGAAACACTCAATCCGGATTGCTTTTTCATAAAGACTTTTTTGGAAACACATTTCAGAACATTCAATCTGAAATGTGTTTCCACACAGATTTTTTCAGACAAGCATTCAAGAACACTCAATCTAAAATGTATTTTTAGAAAAGTTTTTTCTGGAATTCAACTTTATTTTCGCAATATTGTTTTAGTTAGATTGAACAATTTAGATCTATTTTATCATTTGAATGGAGGAACATATAATTCATATATAATATTAATGATTATTTATCTTTAATTGTTAGAAAAAATCTTGTAATAAAACACAAACATTAAATAGTCAAAGGATAAAAATAATAAAAGATAAAGGTGCATAAGATATACACAAATAAAAAAATAAGAAATTAAGATAAAAAATAAAATTATGAAAAAATATTTTAGATTTTTTATTTGGGATATGAAAATATAAGAAAAAATTATGAGATGCAGAAAACAAAAGAAACGTACCCTGATTTCAGTTAAGAGTTACAGAGCTCATGAAGTAGGTAGCAAACTATTTTTATAAGGTTTTCTTTTAGGAAAAGAAAATGGACAAGAAACATAACTTATAAAAAAATGAATATAATTTGTAATTAATAAAAGTCTAAATTTAAACATGTATAAGAATGAATTAGTTCGTAGGTAGTGCAATGCACGTCTTTTTTTCTATATTAAAGTTTAATTTGCTTAAGGTATTGTTTAAGGATTAAATATTTTAATGTGTAAAAAATTTAAAAACGTGTTTTAAATGTAAGTTCTTACATCAATGGTTAAAACTATAAATAGATCAACCTAATTCTAACGTTTTTTTAAATAATATTATTAGTCTTTTTATGAAAAAATAAATTGGTGAGATCGTTTTTTATTTCTAATTCATTTTTAATTTTATTTTTCTCTTAATACAAATAATATATTTATTAAAATAGTGATTCTATTTTAATAAAATCTTTTAAGTGTAAATATAACATCCATTGTAATATATTAAATAACTTTGAATTAATATAAATATTCATATGAGACAATAAAGTATTCAATAAAAAATTATTAAAATAGTTGACAAAAGTTATGAGACAAGCTGTTGATTGAGTGAGTGATATATATATATATATATATATATATATATATATATATATATATATATATATATATATATATATTTTCAAAATCATTAATTTCTTTGAAACTTTATTTTGTTTAAATCTAAATTCAGAGTTGTTTTAGTGAAAAACAATAAACCTTTTACTAAGCATGGACATGGTGATCAAATCAAATAAAGATTGATTTAAAAAAATACATTAACTTAATTAAAAAATAGAGAAGAGTAAGAGACTAAATAAAAAAAATTACATTGATTGAATCATTTGAGACCATCACCATGCAGATGAATTTTGACAATAATAAAATCTTTAAATGTTAAGTTTCAAGATTTATGAACATTTTCACGTAAAATAAACTTAAAATCTCTTTGTTTTGTTTTATAGGCTAGAGATTAACTCCTTTGGAATCCACATTCTTTAACTACTCACATTAATAATTAAGAATTTGGGTAAAGTTAAAAAAGAAAATGAAAAGTTTCACAAATAATAAATTATATCTTCTACTATCTACCTATTTATTTTGTAGACTATATATTTTAATAAAAATAGTACTATTTTATTATATGAATTTTGGTTTAGTATTTTGTAATTTTTTTTTATATCTATATAGGTTATTATTTTTACAATGCAGAACAATGAATCTCTTTCTCATTGATCTCTTTCTTCAATTTCATTGTTCCAACCGATTATTTGATAGGCAATCTTTTAAATGGTGCTTCATGACATGAAGTGTTGTCACTATTTGGTGTCTTCTTCAATCTCACCTTTTCATTTGATTGCTTGGATCGACACGTCTTCGGACTTCGGTACATGCGAAGATACTCTAACATTCAAGTACGTCATTAGTTATTTATTCTTGTCAAGTTTCTTTAGAGATAAAGTAACAACCTTCCCATTGGATTTGTCTTTATTTGTATGCACGTGACTAGGTGACATAGCTTGGGATTTTACAAGTTGGGGTCATGATAAGGCCCTTGTGGTACATACGTGTAGATCCTAAATCTTACCCGACCTTATAATAAAGACCAGAAGAACTTTTATTCGAAAATGGATGAAGTTTAAGAAGCCACTAGGAGAGACTAGTATGCCCCATACTAGGATAGGAGGGATTTTTGGCATAAAAATAAGGATTTTCGCCTTTTAGGGTTGAGACCGCCGTCTCGGATTCGGGACTGCCGTCTTGCCTTGTGAAAGTGGCGAGACGGCCGTCTCGCCATTTCTGCAAAGCGAGACGGCCGTCTCGAATGGCGAGATGATCGTCTCGACCTTGTCAGACGAGACGGCCGTCTCGACCTTATCAAACGAGACGGTCGTCTCGACCTGATAGGCGCGAATCCCTATAAATAGTCGCGTCATTCCCCTCATTTCACACAGTTCTTCCATTCTCTCTCTAGTCACTTCCTCAAATTCTCTTTCTAGAATCCCTCCGAAGCATTTCCGGAGTTTCTGAGAGCTTTCTAAGAGTTTTTACAGCGTTTTTTGAGAGATTCCGGCGCTGTAAAGAGTGAAGGGCTGCCAAAAAGCACCCAAATTGTAAAGAAACTAATAGAAAGCTTACCTCAGAGGTTTCTACACTCTCCCTCTCTCCTTTACCACTTTATTTTTAATTACGCAATAGACATTAGGGCCATGTAGTCATAATTTTAAATTCCGCAAATAAAGGGTAAAAACGTATTTTTACCGGTTTATTTATTCAAAGTAGCTAGCCCATCATAGGAAACCCAAAAGGGGCGTCGTAAGGGAACTAACACTTCCCTTACACGTAACTAACTCCCTTACCCAACTCTGGTTCTAATGACCAAAGTTGGTTTTTCGAAAACCAACGCCTTTTTACTCCTTTTCCGATGTTTCCGGTAAAAACATTGGTGGCAACTCCAAAAGGAACCCTTCAAAATTAGTTCTTGGTTTAGCCCGATTATCGGACAATCCAAGAGTGTCTTTTCGAAAACATCGCCCCTAGGTTCAGCCCGGTTATCGGACAACCTAAAGGCGTTGTAACCACACCAATAAAAAACGTAAAAATTGGAAAGTCGGAACCATCGCGTCACTCCGACCGCCTCGTTTTGACGGCAGCGACAATATGCCTCCCGAATCTCGAGGCGAACGACACTAACAACATGTCGGGACAAACTTTGTTTGGCCATGTTGATATTGGCGACAAAGAATTTGTTTGGCTGGGGAAGTGTTTGTCATTTGGACGCGTACGTCTCGGTTGTTCGTTTAGTGTTTGACTAGGCTCAAAGTTTCTTGAATTGGGGGAAAATGTTTTTCTTTTTTTAGATTTCTTTTCTGGAAACACTCCTCTCGCAAGAACTAAGTCGTTGAAACAAGTCTAATCTAACGGTTGAAATGTGTGACACTTCGATTTCCATGTCCAGGGCTATATAAAGTGTGGTGGGTCATTTTCATTGTTTCGCGACTCTTGTGATTTTTGCTCTGTAAAGTTCTCTACACTATTTGTTTCGTTGCTTCTGGTTTTTTTTGTTGGTAGTCAATTATTGCTCAAGGTAATAGTGACTTATTCATTACGTTCTTCTTCGTCCGGCTCTGAGAGTTCTTCGGCTAGGTCATTGGCGAGGGTTGAGGGTGTTTCAGCCGACCATTTTCACGGGGATAGTGTGAAGAGTTCTTCGCTTGACTCCTCATTGAGGGGACAAATGCTAAAAGGGCGGTCGATGATTTGACTAAGTGCCCAGGGTATGATTGGGTGGATTCCTGGGTTCAAAGTTATTACTCGAAGTACTAGTGGTCGAGTTTATTAAAGTCTTTCATTGAGTATCAAGACTTGTTGTTGAAAGGTGCATCTGACAATATGGTGGTCCTCTGTCGTTGTGGGGTTATGGATAACGTATGTCATGGGTGAGAGGTTATTGGGGAGTATTTCTATATGTACGCTTGCTTGTTTATTGACATCCACGTACGACTCCTCATCGATGAGTTTATCATGAGTGTTCTTTGTGTGCTCAACGTTGCACCTTCGTAACTTCATCCTAACAGTGAGTTGCTTTGCAACCTTTTCGCCTTTTGTGTGAGGCTCTGCACTTGAAACCGTTGCCGCAAGTATTTGTTTCTCACTTTAGCACCCAACCGACTTCCCCTATAAGTTGGGTGTCTTTGATTAACGACTCAATTTCTGCTTTGTTTACTCCTTACGCTTCCTCCTTCAAAAACTTCAAAGATGACTTTTTTAAGGTTTTTGTTCAACCATTTGATCGCGATCATTTCTTTGTCGATGATCGGCCCAAGTTTCCTTTTTACTGTACCGATAACCCTTTGCATTTTAAAAACTGACCGCATTTTGAGATGTTTTCGGAGGACATTCGAATGTTGAGAATTTTTTACCAACTTCCTTGGTTGATGCATAAATATGCTAAGCACTCTTATTGAAAAACAAATGTCAGGCCTGTTGTTACATAGGTACTTAAATGACCCAACCATTTGCTTGTATAGTGTGTTGTCAACCTCCTCTTCATCTTTCTCCAACATAGTGATTTTAGCTTCTACTGGAGTTGCTACAACATTACAATCCTCCATATTAAATTTCTTTAAAACCTCTGTAGCTTATTTCTGCTGATGAAGTATCATTCCCTTCTTAGTTTCAACAAATTCCATTCCAAGAAAGTACCTTAATCTTTGAACAAATATTTGAACTTTTTAATTTCTCTGATGTTGCTTCCTGTGATAAGCAAGTCATCCACGTATATACACATCAAAAGAAAATTGGCTTCATCTTGGAGTTTCACATACACTCCATCTTTCACTAGGCACTTCTTGAGTTCATGTCTCTGCATAAAAAGCATTTATCAACTTGTTCCAAGCCCTTGATGCCTCTTCAGGCCATACAAGGCCTTTTTTTAATCTATAAACCTTGTTCTCACTCCCTTTAACCACAAATCCAGAGGGTTGAGTGACATAGACTTCCTCTTTAAGTGGGTCATTCAAAAATGTTGATATCACATCCAGTTGGAATTAAGATCATCCTCTTCCATTTGCCAAAGCAAGCACAAGTCTTATGGTCTCAATTCTAGCCACAGAAGCAAACACCTCATTATAGTCCAACCCTTGTTTCTAAAGAAAACCACGTGCCACCAACCTTGCCTTCCTCTTGTCAATACTTCCATTTGGATTCAACTTCAATTTGAACACCCATTTAACATCAATGGGTGTTTTATTTGGTGGCAGTTCAATCACCATCTAGGTCTGACTTTTCTCAATTGCACGCAATGCCTCCAACATTACAACCTTCCACAATTCTTGCTTCATAGCCTCTTCATGATTAATAGGTTCAACCTCTGCTAACAAAGCAAAATGGACTAAATCACCTTCATTAGTTACTGCATTGTCAGGATACATCTCAAAATCAGCCAATGATCTTGACATATTTTGCTGCTTGGAAATTCTCTGTGTTTATGGTTGTGTATATTTCATTACAGTATCAGGAAATGGAGTTTCATCACCTTATTTCTCTTCCTCATCTTCAAAACTCATTGTACATTCTGCCTTGAACTCTCTCCTATATCAAATCAATCCCACATTTCAGCTTCATTTACCACAACATCTCTGCTTATGCAAACTTTCTGTGTTGTAGGATTGTATAACTGGTAAGCTCCAGTTGAGTGATAGCCCACAAATATCATAGCCTCACTCTTATCTTGTAGTTTACTCCTTTTTGTATCTAGTACATGCTTATAACATATAGAACATGTTAGAATCGCGCAGCGGAATGTTCGCGTGGTCGGACAAAAACCAAGAGGGGGGGGGTGAATTGGTTTCTTAATAAAAATTAGGTTTTCAAAATTTTCCCCAAATTTTACCGATTAAAAACTGCGTAAATGTAAATAGAGAAGAGTAGAGAAGATTACACAGTAGGTTTATACTGGTTCGGATCAAAAGACCCTACGTCCAGTTGCTAATCACTCAAAAGAGGATTAACGCCGTCACTAAGAACAAATTGTTACAAAACAAATTACAAATGAAAGAGATAAAGTAAAGACAACACCTCTCTTGAAATCCACAAGAGATGAAGAACAGACTTTCCCCGAGACGACAGACAACGACACAATCCACTAAGAACTCCACTTAGTGATTCTTATCGCTTCTAGCCCACACCAGGTTCCAAAAGCCCCCTTTCCTTGCAACAAACAGTTCTCCGGCACTCACAACACTTAACTTTTGTATGGAAAGAGTTGTTCTTATTTTCTCGAGTGCCAAAGCAGAGTTTAAGTAGGGAAATTAGGGTTTAGAAATTGGGGATTTCGAAACTAGGGTTCTTGGTAATTGGGTTTTCGAAAATAGGGTTAATTTGAAATTTAAAATGAAAAACAGATCGAAATAATCGATTATTTGGAGTGATAATCGATTAAAACGAGCCAAATACGACGTAACCCAAACCTCTTCGGATTAATCGATTATTTGGTGAAATAATCGATTATCCGCATCGTAACAATACGAAATAATCGATTATTTTGTTGTTTAATCGATTAAAACAGTGACTTTGTATAGAAAGTGGTTTTCTCACTCGTTTTAATCGATTATTTACCTATATAATCGATTAAAGCCGAGCCTGCATGATAAATTTGAGCATTTTGAAGCTTCTAAGTTACGTGACTATGTACCTAGCTATCTTAGATTCTATAATTACAGACTCAATCAAACTAAAACAGAGTTATTTCAATACGTAAATCATCAATCTTCAATCTTCAATACTCTAAGTCTTTAAGTTCTTGGATCATCATCAAAATCAACATTCTTCATGATCATTATTTGCAACATCAAGTCCTTGAATGTTCAACAATCTCCCCCTTTTTGATGATGATCAAAATTATCTTTTTAAAGCCCTTGTAATAACCTGTTTTATTTGTCATACTAACAAACACATTAAACATACCAGATAAAATTTAATATTGAATCATAGGCTTTAAATTTTTCTCCCCCTATTTTGATTATAATCAAAAATAACTTTGCAACATCAAGCATAAGAGCTCCCCCTCAAAATATGCATAATTTAGAGAAAGCTCCCCCTCAATCATAGCATGAAAGAAGCATCAAATTTTATTTCATAATCATTCATTCATTACAATATAAAGATATTAACAAAATAAAATCTAAAATTCTTCATTATCCTCATCATTAAAGTGAGTATCAAATCTATTTTCTAATCTACCCACTCTATCATCTACATCGGATATACGGCGAATAATTTCATCATGCCGTACACCAGAAAGATTGAAGAATGATTGCATTCTTTGATTCATGTCGGAAAGCATATCTTCCATGGATTGTCTTGATTCTTGATGAGAAGAGGATGTTCCTATACTTTGGATTTGGTTAGAGGGAAAATTAGCAGCTGGAGGCATATCTTCATCAGAGTCTTCATTTGCATCACCTTGATTTTGAACGTCATCTTTGTGAACATAGATGTCATTGACTCGCACCATTTGAAGTTGAGTCAATGTGTTGTCTAGCATGCGGTTTAAGTTGGTTGTTCTAACTGCTTGCTCACCTTCAACATTCACTCCTTTATATTCAAGAATACGGGATACAAGAAGGGTATATGAAATTTTGAAAGTGTGATGACGTTTTGCTTTAAGCATGGTCATTGTGACAAGAACACCCCAATCTAAAGGTTCATTATTCATTATGGCATGAATAATTCGAAGATCAATGGATGAGCATTGGGCATGATTCGTAGCCCGGGGACATAAGATCCATACGAGTAAATGTAGAAGCATGCGTTCTTCCTTCTTTAAAGGTCCAGCATGAAGGATACGTCCAATCTCCATTGAGGGATTCCGTAGAAAAGAGCGATAAGCTAGAAACCCGTCAAAGTCATCTAGCTCACCATAAACGTTAATAGCATCTTCTCTAATGGGGAAGTGAGCAACATTTTCCCAAATATCATCATCTAGAATTATGGTAACCCCTTTTACACTGGATGTAGCAATTTGATCCCTAAATTTGAATCTAGAATAGAATACCCTAACTAAGTCGGGATAGTATGTACCTTGCATTTGGATAAATGGGAGAACTCCTTGAATTTCAAGAAGATTAGGAAAATTGAAACCCCTACGAATGAATTGCTCACCAATAAGAAATTTGGGAGAAATAATAGCTTTTTCTTTCCAAGTAGGTTAGAAATTCTTGTTGGTCATCTCGCATCGTAGATCCATCCTTCTACGTAATTAGGACTGGAATGAGAGGAAGGTGCAGATCTTCTTTTTGTAGGAATCTTAGGGCGAGAGGATGAGGCCATTTGAAAGAGTAGATAAACTTGAAGAGATTTTGGAGATAAGTGAGGGAATAATGAAGCAAAGAGAGTATAGATTGCAAGAAAACTTGATTACAAGAGTTAGAAGTGAGTATAATTGAACTAGAGGTCTCTATTTATAGAGTAAACACTTCCAACGGTCATATAGAAGAGATTCCATGGCAAAATATCCGTTGGCAACGGCTAGGAGGCAAAATCGAGTCGTATTTAATCGATTATATTTCAAGATAATCGATTATTCCTATATCGTATAGCTTTAATCGATTATTTCTAGCAAATAATCGATTATCGTAGGCATTTAATCGATTATTTCACGAAATAATCGATTATTCCGAGGAGAATACCCTGCTTTGGACGTTTTGAGGAAAAATAATCGATTATTACTTCCAAGAATCGATTATTCCGGAGGCTATATCAAGTTTTTACGGTTTTTACACATTTTAACCTATGAATATCCTACACCACGAATTTCAACATAACAATCATCCAAAAACAGTCAAATTAAGCAGAATTTAAGCTATTTCTAATATCCCTAAGTCTCTTCTTAGATCATAGAATCTATCCTTGGGTAGAGGCTTAGTAAATATATCTGCTAATTGACGTTTAGTGTCTACATACTCTATCTTACAGCTTCCTTTGTCGATATGATCTCTTAAAAAGTGATGTCTAATCTCAATATGTTTGGTCCTAGAGTGCATTCATCGGATTCTTAGTTAGATTAATTGCACTCGTATTATCACACATTAATGGAATGTCATTTAAATATATGCTATAATCCTCTAATTGTTGTTTCATCCACGTAATTTGAGCACAACAACTACCAACCGCAATATATTCAGACTTCAGTGGTAGATAAAGCTACACATGCTTGTTTCTTAGAATGCCATGATATTAAGGATGAACCTAACAAATGACATGTCCCACTAGTGCTTTTCCTATCAATTTTACATCCACCATAATCAAGCATCGAATATCCTAATAAACTAATACAAGCATCGATCTGATACCACAAGCCAAATCCAAGTAGTTCCTTTTAAGTATTTTAAAATATGTTTTACTACAATTAGATGAGATTCTTTAGGACAAGCCTCGAAATCTAGCACACACACGTATGTAATGCATAATATCGTGTCTACTTGCAGTTAAGTATAATAGTGATCATATCATACCTCTATACATAGTTTGATTAACTTCCAAACCCGATTCATCCTTGTCTAGATAGCATGAAGTTCCCATGGGTGTGTTGGCTTCCTTTGAGGTGTCCATTCCAAACTTTTTGAGAATCTCTTTGCAGTATTTAGTTTGAGAGATGAAAGTGCCATCTTTAAGTTGCTTGATTTGAAGTCCAAGGAAGAATGTTAATTCTCCCATCATAGACATTTCAAACTCTCCCCGCATAATCTTAGCAAATTCTACACATAACAAACTATCAGTTGATCCAATAATATCATCAACAAGTAGCACATCCTTGATCTCCAAAGTGTTTGCACCGCAGCTTGCTTGATTGATTGCTAAAGGATGTGTGAAACCTTATATTCAATGTGTGTTTAAAAAGTTCAAGCCAAACTATTTTTATAGACGATTTTCAAAACTGTTGGTTTAATTAACTGCTAAAAGATTCTTTTAATCTGTTAAAAGTGCAGTTTTAATCTGTTAAAACTTCTTTTAATCGATTAAAACGCAGTGTAGAAAAATTTTTAAGTTGTTTTAATCGATTGAAACGAGATTTAATCGATTAAAAGAGTTCTGATCGGTCATAACTAAATTCTGATCGATCATAACTGATTCTGATCGGTCATAATTGCATTCTGATCGATCATCCTGACCCTTTAAATGATTTTAATCGATTGAAACGTGTTTTAATCGATTGAAAAGAATTCTGATCGCTTATAATTTGATTCTGATCGATCATCCTGACCCTTTAAGTGATTTTAATCGATTGAAACGTGTTTTTAATCGATTTAAAAGATTCTGATCAGCTCATAATAAAAATCTGATCGATCACAATGAGTTCTAAATGGTTTTAATCGATTAAAAACAAGTTGTATCGATTAAAATACTGTAAAAACACTTCTTTGAACATTCTAAGTGATTTTATTTGGTTCTTTCAAAATTGCATCGCTTAAAAACATGTTTTAAGAAAGATTTTGTAAAAATACTTTGTTTTTAGTTGTTTAAAACAATTTTAGAGGCTTTTCGCAAAAATCTTTAAGTGAAGAACCTTCATGCAATAGAAAAGATAAAATGTTTTTACCTAATCATTCTGTTTAAAACATACTAAATGATCCATTTTCTTTGAATAAATACAAGATACAAATAGATTTATTTAACAATTGGAACCCAAATATATTTACCTTTAGGAACACCAAAATGTTTAATTTTACACTTATTTGAAGTGTGACCTTGTTTCATACAATAGAAGCATGCATTTGGAGTAGCTTTAGAACAAGATACATTATTAACATGACATGCTCTAGTTCCTTTTTCTACCCATATTCTTTTCTTTTTAGGTTTACTCTTTTTCAAAGGAACTCTTTGATTTACATTATTTTGAGCAATTACCATTTCATGCTTCCTAAGATCATCAATTTCTTTTTCGGCTTTGTCAAGCAAATGGTTAAGAATATCTATGTCATATTCATGCTCTTTACAATTTGCACAAGCTAAGTCCTTATTCTCATCTAAGCATACAATTTTCGTATTAGCTACCTCCTTTTCTTCTAAACATGCAATTTTCAATTTTAAGGACTCATTTTCCTTTTCGGATCTTCTTAGATTTTTCCTTACAACTTTAAATTCGTTTTTCATATCCATAAATGCAGTAAATAACTCATTATAAGCATTTTGCAATTCATCATGGTCATTTTCTTCACTAGAGGATGAATCGGAATCACTAACCTCAAAATCCGAAGAAATTTTGTCATTTGCCATTAAGCAATTGTTTGCTTCTATTTCCGAGTCGCTTGATTCTGAATTTGAATCACTCGTCATCCCAAGCAATATATGCTTTCTTCTTGAATTGCTTTTTGCCCTTGTGTTCATCATTTTTCTTGTTTGGACATTCTGGTCTTTATATGCCCCGCTTCACCACAACCAAAGCATTTTATATTAACGGAAGAATTTTCTTTTACCTTTCCCTTACCTTTGAAAGGATGTCTTCCTTTTGCTTTCATCATCTTGGTGAACTTCTTTATAAAAAGACTCATCTCTTCTTCATCAATTTTGGAGTCTTCTTCTTCTTCTTTCTTATTTTTGCTTTTTGAAATCTCGGTCTTGAAAGCTAGGTTCTTCTTTTGATATTGACCCTCTTCCTCATTTAGTCTTCCAAGGTCAAGTTCATGCTCCCTAAGCTTTCCAAATAACGCCGCCATAGACATAGTGGCAAGATTTTGTGACTCCGAGATGGCCGTCACCTTTGGTTGCCATTTCCTATCCAGAGATTTCAAAATTTTAACATTTAATTCATCAACGTCAAAAATTTTACCTAGTCCGGTAAGATGGTTCACGATATGAGTGAAACGTTTCGAACGTCGAAAATCGTTTCGCCGGTTGCATCCGGAACATCTCGTATTCTTGGATTAAAGAATTTTTACGTGCTCTTTTGACGTCGTCGCTTCCTTCGTGGGTCACCCTTAGCATTTCCCACATTTCCCGTGCACTTTTACAAACCGAAATTCTATAAAACTCATCAAGGGTTAGAGCGAGATGAAATAATGTTTCTAGCCCTAACATCAAATTGTGCTTTTCGACTTTCTTCTGCAGTCCATCTAGAAATAGGTTTAAGAACGTCAACATCGTTCTCGTAGTTTTAGGAACAAATGGACCATTTAAAATAGCGTCCCAAACGCCTCTATCAACGTACTCTAAAAAGATTTGCATTCATACCTTCCAAAAAGGATAATTTTGACCCGCAAAAAGTGGGGGTCTCGTTGATAGACGCACCTTCGGCAAAAGTTTGATTTTGTCCGGCCATTTTCGAAAAGTTTGAATGACTATCAAAGCAAGCTCGATACCACTTGTTAGAATCGCGCAGATGGAATGTTCGCGTGGTCGGACAAAAACCAAGAGGGGGGTGAATTGGTTTCTTAATAAAAATTAGGTTTTCAAAATTTTCCCCAAATTTTACCGATTAAAAACTGCGTAAATGTAAATAGAGAAGAGTAGAGAAGATTACACAAGTAGGTTTATACTGGTTCGGATCAAAAGACCCTACGTCCAGTTGCTAATCACTCAAAAGAGGATTAACGCCGTCACTAAGAACAAATTGTTACAAAACAAATTACAAATGAAAGAGATAAAGTAAAGACAACACCTCTCTTGAAATCCACAAGAGATGAAGAACAACTTTTCCCGCAGACTGCACAGACACACAATCCACTAAGAACTCCACTTAGTGATTCTTATCGCTTCTAGCCCACACCAGGTTCCAAAAGCCCCCTTTCCTTGCAACAAACAGCTTCTCGGCACTCACAACACTTAACTTTTGTATGGAAAGAGTTGTTCTTATTTTCCGAGTGCCAAAGCAGAGTTTAAGTAGGGAAATTAGGGTTTAGAAATTGGGGATTTCGAAACTAGGGTTCTTGGTAATTGGGTTTTCGAAAATAGGGTTAATTTGAAATTTAAAATGAAAAACAGATCGAAATAATCGATTATTTGGAGTGATAATCGATTAAAACAGAGCCAAATACGACGTAACCCAAACCTCTCTGGATTAATCGATTATTTGGTGAAATAATCGATTATCTGTACTGAACAAGATTCGAAATAATCGATTATTTTGTCGTTTAATCGATTAAAACAGTGACTTTGTATAGAAAGTGGTTTTCTCACTGTTTTAATCGATTATTTACCTATATAATCGATTAAAGCCGAGCCTGCATGATAAATTTGAGCATTTTGAAGCTTCTAAGTTACAGACTATGTACCGGCTATCTTAGATTCTATAATTACAGACTCAATCAAACTAAAACAGAGTTATTTCAATACAGAAATCATCAATCTTCAATCTTCAATACTCTAAGTCTTTAAGTTCTTGGATCATCATCAAAATCAACATTCTTCATGATCATTATTTGCAACATCAAGTCCTTGAATGTTCAACAGAACAAAAATTTTTTAGATGATTTACCACTGGTTTTCTCTCACACCAAACCTTCTTTGGAACTTTGTTTTCTAACTTTTTGGTAGGGCATCTATTCAACACATATACAAATGTTGATACTGCTTCTCCCCATAATGAATGTGAAAATATCTTATACTTCAACATACTCCTGCCCATGTCAAGAATGGTCTTGTTTCTCTTTTGGGCCAAACCATTGTGTTGTGGAGTATAATGTGATGTTACTTCATGTTGTATTACATACTCACGATAGTATTTTTAAATTTACTAGACATGTATTCTCCTCCTCCATTTGTTGAGAACTTTCAGCACTTTCAACACTTTCCCACTCTGCCTTTCAACCATCAATTTAAAATTTCTTGAAGACAGAGAAAACATCACTTTTAGCTCTAATCAAATAAAGCCAAATTATGCGAATATATTCATCCATAAACGTTACAAAATATCTATTCTGCCCCAAGGATAACTCTTTGAATGGTCCACACATATCAGAGTATACAACATGCAAGACATCTTTAACTCTTTTATGCATATGTGAATTAAATGCATTTCTAGGTTGTTTACCCAACAAACACTCCTCACACATCTTGCCTGGTACAGAAATATCAGGCAACCCAATTACCATGTTATTAGCAGCCAAATTTTTCAAGCTATGAAAATTTAACTGGCCAAACCTTCTATGTCATAGCCAATTCATCTGATATGAAATTGTTGCAGCAAAGCACTATTTTTCAGCAGGATACAATTTGGTTTAAAATGTCCTATTCTTTGACAATGGTGACTTCAACACAAGCCTCTTCCGTGAGTCATATACCTTCAACATGTCTTCTTTCATAATGACTGAAAATTCCTTCTCCACTAGTTGTCCAACACTTAACAGGTTGCACTTCATTCCAATGACATATAACACGTTTTCAATCACTGTAACTTCTTTCCCATCCTTCTTGATCACAATATCTCCAATCCTTGCAACCTCAATCACATTATCATTAGTTAATATGACTTTACTATTTATGCTTGTGTTAAAATTTGACATCCAATCTCTATGCCCGATCATTGTTGTATTTTTCACTGATGGATTCAAATTACCCTGCAAGTGTACCAAGTTTCGATGTAGTAAAGAGTTATCGTCCACAGGGATTTGTGACTTAGTGATATTGCAAAATGAGATAAGATTATCATCATGGATCGAAAGTATGATTTGAGGCAAACAACTAAAAATAAGCGCAATATATTTAGTATAACGAAAAGTGAATATAAATAAAACGGATCGGATTACATGCACTTGCTTCCAGCCCTATTTCCCAACCATATAATTTCAGTTTTTACAGTTTCACTCTCAGTATGTAACTCAGCCTGATTCCTCAAAACCAAGTCCTAGGGTGTTAACCTTGAACGTGATTCCTCAACGGTTCAAAACCAACACTCTGCCTTACGAACAAGTCTTGAGATTAACGTGATTAACAAACACACTTCTATTCCTAAAGAGGTTGTTTATTAAGTATTTAATCCAGTTCCAATTAATGAAAACATTTTCCAACGGAATCAAAAACCTCGAATCTTAAATCAGTTGATCATTCCGAAGAAAGCATTAAGAATAGAACCAAACACAACTGCGTCAAATAAAAATCATATATATTGAGAAATGGTCTAAAAGTAGTTACATATAATCCAATCCAAAGAGTATTAGCCCCTCATGGAGGAACCAATTACAAAACAAGAGAAGAAGGAGAAGAAATTACAACAAAAACTTGTTGGATTCCAGTGGATCTACGTTCCCACGAGCTTCTTTAGGCGTGAATGGTCTCCTCTTTCTTTTTCCCCGTCTGTCTGTATCCCCCTTCTCTGTTCTTTTAATTCTTAAATATATATTAGGTCTAAAGAGAGGGAAATCTATTGGGTGCTCCTATAATGCGCTGGGCAGATCCTTAAAATATTAGAGATCTTTTTGTTGTCTAATCCACTTGGCGCATCTCAGAAGGCGCTGGGCGGATTTTGGCTCTTGTTAGACCCTCTCTCGGTGGCATATCCACTGAGTGTAGATAGTGTGTGCTGGGCGAATTTTCTTCTTCCAATATTTCTTTTTCTCTTCCTTCAAATCTTGAATCAAATAACAACTTGGGAGAATAGTTACTTGATAATATCTTCTCATGATTTTTATGCTCTTTAAGGTTAAATATGCAACAAAAAGATGCAAATGTTGTCTAATAAATGTGAATTTCTCAATGAAATTTATACTCAATTAGTTCCTTAACAACTTCCCCTAACTTAAAACCTTGTTTGTCCTCAAACAAAAGGTGTAAGATTTCAAAACAAACCAAAAAGAGATCGAGTAATTCCAACACTGAGGTCAAAACAAAGATATTGAGATTGAGATTAATGACTCAACAATCAAATGGTGACCACGTACCAACCAAAGTCAAGTGGCAAAAATCATTTTTAAGTAAGAAATTCACTCCTTATCCACTGTCTTTCAATCTAGAACCAAACCTCTCATCGCAGTATAACACTCAAGTTCTATGTAAAGGGTGTCTGCAACTCTCTTATTCAAACACTACACACACTGAATCAATTTTGGTATTCATCTTTCATGAGTTACAAGAATAGGCTATGCATGGATCACTAAGGTCTTAAAAGGGTTGTAATGGGGCCTGGCTACAAGAATTCATGGTTTTTCTGGATAAACAAAAGCCAAACTCCTAAAGAGCAACTCAGAATGAATGTTTTTATCAATTGTCTACTCTCTGTTTTCAACCCCAACTATCCTTCTCTCATCCCACTTTCTACCTCAACTGTCCCACGTAACCATCAGCTTTTGAAGTACAACCTTACTTAGTTTATTGGTTTGTCTTCTTTCTTCAATTTTTTTTTTTGCATCATTTTAGACAACTAAGTTCTCCTTCCATTATTTTCAGAGAACTACCACTTGTCAGCTTTTCTTTCAAGACTCCCCCCAACTTGTCTCATATTCAATTCCATTTTGCTCCCTAGAGTTTGGTTAGGGGTGAGGAAATTATCATTTAGGTTGAAGGGTCATATCTGGGTATATAAAGATAGAATAAGGTTTTCAGCAAAGGGTCTATTTACTTTAATGGGACGGTTGTTTGGCACTGGTTAAGCTTTTAAATATGAACAAAGAAAATTTTTGCCTTGATCCTTTCCATGCATCACCAATCAAGAGAACTCATAAAAGGATCAAACAAAATCAACAAGTATGCACAATGTTGAATCTCATAAGAATCTGTTTTGTTTAACTCACTTGCTCACTCACTACTCACACAACTGGTTTGTGTTATTAGAAATCAGATAGTATCAAACTTGTTCCAGACTTGCTTGAAGATGCTTTAAGATAAAGAACTTGATTAGTAGAGTTCAACCACTTGATTTAAAGTCAACAAAATCATCAATCTTATTTCTTGTTTTAACCGACAGTTTTCTTCTAAAAAAAAATCAGTTTACCAAATAATGGGTATGGTTTTCTTTCTAAGCAAATGTTGTACCAAAAAGTGATTCCTACTGGCTACCAAAAAGAGTATTTACTCCTACGACTGAAAACTAATTTTAAAGAAAGTTTCAACTACTACAAGTTAGCTCAGTCCAACTACCAAGGTGAGAGATTGGCTGCTAGTTACCAAAATGAATTAAATGCTACTATTGCACAAAATATGTACATACTAAAAAAAAAAAAATGTCAAAATTACTTCTGATTAGGGCTCCTCTCCCTCCTATTCTGCTGGCTATGGTTCTACTGCAGCTTCCTCATCCTCTCCTGGCTATGGACCCTGCCCCCCTCCTGGAAAGATAGGCATGTCCCCAGACCGCTGAATATATGAATCAAAGGTGGCTGGTGTGGGCCAAGTAAATGGAACTGCCACTGGTGTTGCTGATAAAGACTGTTGTTGAGGGACTGCAGGGCCAAGTGATTGGAAGTTTGCATTTGCCCCATATGTTGAACAGTTACAGAAAAGTTGGAAACTTACAGTGAAAGGTTGGAAACTTACAAACACTTGGTAGACAAATGAAAGAGACAAAGACACTCTTACTACATATTCAATTAATCAAACATTTGATGAATGTGGACACAAGCAAGCAGTCACTAAACCAAATAATCACAAATTGGGTAAGCAATTCGGCCACACACACATAAACTACTCATAGCCACAACTCATCAAATACTGGGCAGGCAGATTGCCAAATAAGCACAAGATTCATATGGGTATTTAGTCAAACACCTGGTGTGCCTAACCACATTCTTATCAACTCATGTAAAAATCCCACCATTCAATCATTCTCAAAAATAAATTTCACCAAAACAACAACAAAATAACAAGAGCAAATGAGAGTTCAACAAGAGAACCATTTAAACAATTAGTCAAGCAATTGATGGGCAGTTCTTCATTCTCCTCTAATAATGCATGCAACCAAATAAATTTGTCACCAATACCCCCAGAAACAACACACAATCACAAGAAAGAAGAAAATTCATCCCTAAAAACAAATAGATAAGCGTGAACCAGAAAAGATGGAGAGAAGAAGATGTACCTTGTGGAGAGTGAGAACGAAGGTAAGAGGCTCACACAATGCAAGATGAAGGGAAGGGGAATAACAAGGAGAAGTTAAGATTGGAGAGAAACGATAAGTTGGAATTGAAGAGAAAGGTGAAGTTGAGGGAGTTGAAGGGGAAGTTTGGTTTGAGAAGAAAGAGATGAGCGTGAGAGAGAGTGAAATTAAGAGAAAGGGGAACTGCCCCCTAAAAAAATATGTTATTATTATTATTATTATTTTTTTTTAAAATCCCAACCACAATCCGCTGGGCGCAGGATCTAGGAGCTGGGCGGATTAGGCATCGCATGTACCACTTGTTTTTGGAGGCAATCCAGCGGGTGCATGGTTGAGAAGCTGGGCGGATTTTACAGTGCAGGCACCCCCTATTTTGGAACCAATCTCCTGGGTGCATACCTCAGGTGCTGAGCAGATTAATGCAGAAATTTTTTTAGAAAACTTACCTGAGGTGATCTACTGGGCGCATGATGAGTTTCACAGGTGCCTTGTGAAATGTTCCAACCCCTCAACTTGGGTAGATTTCCAAGAGGCATAATTCTCCTTTCGATATTCAAATGTTCTCTAGGCCAACTCAACTTTTCGTTTGCCCTTTTTTGTTTTGCTTGCTTCTTTTGTTAAAACTCCACACTACAGCAAACCATCACATATATTACATGTATTCACATTGAAATAATTAGATTGCATTGGCAAAAATAAACAACATGGATAAAATAACAAAACGTGCTAAGTTATTTTCGTTTGCTTGACAAGATTCAGGTCACTTTAGATGTGTGATGGTGGTGAGCCTCTCAACTTCACCTTCCAAGTAAGGTTTTAGCCTTTTACCATTGACTATCCAAGTTTTCCCAGTGGCGGGATCTTCAAGTTCTATTGCCCCATATGATTTGTCAGTTTTAACCAAAAATGGGCCTGACCATTTGGACTTAAGTTTTCCCGGAAACAACCCCAGTTTTGAGTTAAACAAGAGAACTGATTGACCTGGTTGGAATTTTCTCTTCAAGATCTTTCTGTCACGATAGGCTTTTACTTTGTTCTTGTAGATCTTGTTGTTCTCATAAGCCTGCAACCTTAATTATTCTAACTCATGCAGCTGGAGTTTTCTCCTTTCACCGGTCGTCTTCAGGTTATAATTCAAAGCCTTAAAGGCCTAAAATACCCTATGCTCTAGTTCTACAGGCAAGTGGCAAGCTTTTCCATTCACAAGCTAAAATGGAGTAAGTCCCACAAATGTCTTGTAAGTTGTCCTATAAGCCCATAAAGTACCATCCAGCTTCATGGCCCAGTCCTTCCTCGAGCTTGCCACTGTCTTCTTTAAAATTTTCTTTAATTCTCTATTAGACACCTCTGCCTGGCCATTTGTTTGTGGTGATATAGTGTGGCTACCTTGTGGCTCACACCATAATGCTCAAGAACCTTCTTCAGTTGTGTGTTGTAAAAATGAGAACTACCATCACTGATGAGTACTCTTGGAGTTCCAAACCTGCAAAACACATTTTTCTTTAAAAATCTTATCACGGTCTTGACATCCGCTTTTTATGTGGCCATTGCTTCAACCCATTTTGACACATAGTCCACTACCACTAAAATGTATTCATTGGAGTATGAGGAGGGCGATGGACCAACAAAATCAATCTCCCAACAGTCAAACACTTCAACTTCCAAAATATTTTATAGAGGCAATTCATGTCTTTTTGTGATATTCCCAGTTCTTTGGCACTTATCGCAATTCTTGCAAAACTCATAAGCTTCTTTGAATAGATTGGGCCAGTAAAAGCCTGATTGAAGGACTTTGGTTGTTGTTTGTTCCCCATTGTAGTGTCCGCCATAAGGGGAATTATGATGTGAACATGACCTATGATAAGGGCTAGAGCAAAGGAAACAAAGGAAGCTCTTCAACAAGTATTGTTGGTTGACCAAATTGTGTTTTGGATTAATCAATTAATGGGCTTTAGTTTGATTTTGTTTTAAGTTGTAATAAGGGCCCAATTGAAAATTTAGTCATCAGCCTTTGGGAGACCAAGGGGTGCATAGCTGATTGACTTTTGGTTGCCACAGTTTCAGATACAATCAGTCATTAAGTAGTTTCAATTCCTAGGTTAATAGATCATTATTAGCCTTTATTTGTTTCCATTAAATAGTTTTCAATTCCTAGATTAATGAGTTATTATTAGTATTTATTTTCTTTTATTGAGTCTTTTGTAATTCTGATGACAACACTTCTATATCAGCTGAACCATTCTTATCAAGAAATAACAAGTGATATTTTATTCAGAAATATTAGAGTTTATCTCTTTTATCTTAGTGAGAGTGATTCTCCTAAATTCTTGAGTGATTCAAGAACCCTTGACTGTATTAAAGGACTGTCACATCCTTTGTGTGTTGCCTCCCTTGGGAAGAGTGATTCTTTCCTTTCACCTTCTTTCTAATTCCTAAATTTCTTACAAGGTTCTAACCCTAAAGATCCTAAATCACCCCGTGTGATTCATATCATTTGGTATCAGAGCTTCGGTTTAAAGGTTTGAACATTAAATTGATGGCAGAAGAGGAAAATTACAATCAAGAAGCAGGAATTAGTCCAATTAAAATAAGAGTATTGGTACAACATTTGGAAGGATTAATGATATGACATAACAATGAGCTCTATGAAAGATTGAACCGGTTGGAGAATAGAAATCCTGAAGAAGAAAGAA
This sequence comes from Sphenostylis stenocarpa, assembly GCA_963425845.1. NCBI lineage: Eukaryota > Viridiplantae > Streptophyta > Magnoliopsida > Fabales > Fabaceae > Sphenostylis > Sphenostylis stenocarpa. Next base: position 28,362,517 of record OY731408.1, read on the forward strand.
GAAAGGAGAATGAATGATGGAGTAACAAGACCAAGTAGGCTTGAAGGAGTCAAGCTTAACATTCCTCCGTTCAAAGGAAAAAGTGATCCAGAAGCATACTTGGAGTGGGAGATGAAAATAGAGCATGTTTTCTCATGCAACAATTATGGGGAGACTCAAAAGGTGAGGCTTGCAACAACAGAATTTTCTGACTATGCTCTTGTTTGGTGGAACAAGCTACAAAAGGAGAGAGATAGAAATGAAGAACCAATGGTTAATACATGGACTGAGATGAAAAGGATCATGAGGAAGCGGTATGTGCCGGCTAGTTATGCAAGGGACTTGAAATTTAAACTCCAAAAACTTACTCAAGGCAACAGGGGGGTTGAGGAGTATTTCAAAGAAATGGACATGCTCATGATTCAAGCAAAGATTGAAGAAGATGAAGAGGTAACTATGACCCGATTTATTGGTGGTTTGAATATTGATATATGTGATATTGTTGAGTTGCAGGAGTTTGTTGATATGGAGGATTTACTTCATAAAGCAATTCGAGTGGAGCAACAACTCAAGAGAAAAGAAGTGACTAAGAAGAGTTCTACCAACTTTGGATTTTCAAGTTGGAAGGACAAAGGCAAAAAAGATGGGACTGTTACTTCTAGTAGTTCCACACCTATTCCTACAAAGACTCATTCAAAATATGAAGAACAACCCTCTAAAAAAAGTAGAGATGTAAAGTGTTTCAAGTGTCAAGGCCTAGGACACTATGCTTATGAGTGCCCTAACACAAAGACCATGATTCTTAGAGAGGGAGAATATATAAGTGAATCTGAGGTTGAAGAGGCAGAGAATGATGTGAACATGACCTATGATAAGGGCTAGAGCAAGGGAAACAAAGGAAACTCTTCAACAAGTATTGTTGGTTGACCAAATTGTGTTTTGGATTAATCAATTAATGGGCTTTAGTTTGATTTTGTTTTAAGTTGTAATAAGGGCCCAATTGAAAATTTAGTCATCAGCCTTTGGGAAACCAAGGGGTGCATAACTGATTGACTTTTGGTTGCCACAGTTTCAGATACAATCAGTCATTAAGTAGTTTCAATTCCTAGGTTAATGGATCATTATTAGTCTTTATTTGTTTCCATTAAATAGTTTTCAATTCCTAGATTAATGAGTTATTATTAGTATTTATTTTCTTTTATTGAGTCTTTTGTAATTCTGATGGTAACGCTTCTATATCAGTTGAACCATTCTTATCAAGAAATAACAAGTGATATTTCATTCAGAAATATTAGAGTTTATCTCTTTTATCTTAGTGAGAGTGATTCTCCTAAATTCTTGAGTGATTCAAGAACCCTTGGCTGTATCAAAGGACTGTCACATCCTTTGTGTGTTGCCTCCCTTGGGAAGAGTGATTCTTTCCTTCCACCTTCTTTCTAATTCCTAAATTTCTTACAAGGTTCTAACCCTAAAGATCCTAAATCACCCCTTGTGATTCATATCAAATTATGACAATGCGACAAGATGTCTTTAGTTTCCATCCTTGAGACACATCTTCTCAATCGACCATCCGCACCAATCTTGAAGAGATATGGATCATCCCAAACAAAATGAGATGCATTCTTAAAAAACTTCTTTCTCTGATTCCAATCTAAATCTTCTGGAACTACTCCAGTAACCTTGAAGTTTGCCCATGTCTACAAACTAAGGTCTTTCTTAAATGGAAAAGAGCTTTTCATCGGGAAACTCCTCAAGGATCTCCCTCTCCATGGTGGTCACCTCTTCATTTACCAACCGTGACAAATGATCTGCAACGTTGTTCTCACTGCCCTTTTTATCCTAGATTTCCAAATCAAATTCTTGCAATAACAGTATCCACCTAATCAGTCTAGGCTTAGAATCGGGTTTGGTTAACAGGTATTTTATGGATGCATGGTCAGTGTATATTACAATCTTAGATCCAATCAAATAGAACCTAAACTTTTCTAGAGCATACACTATAACAAGTAATTCTTTCTCAATGGTAGCATAGTTTATTTGATTTTCATTCAAGACTTTACTTGCATAGTGTATTGCATGAAAGATTTTGTTTTTTTCTCTGACCAAGGACAACCGCCACAGCATAATCACTTGCGTCACACATGAGTTCAAAATCAAGGTTCCAATCGGGAGTAGTGATTATAGGGGCTGAACTTAGTTGAGCTTTAAGAATGGAAAAAGCTGTAAGACAATCATTATCAAAATTGAATTTTGTGTCCTTCAGAAGGAGATTGTTGAGAGGTTTAGCAATCTTGGAAAAGTCCTTGATGAACCGCCAGTAGAAACCCACGTGTCCCAGAAAAATCCTTATTCATTTGACATTGGTTGGAGGTGGAAATTTTGAAATGATGTCCACCTTGGCTGGATCTACTTCTATTCCTCTTTTTGAAAATTTGTGACCCAAAATTATGCCTTCCGTCACCATAAAGTGACATTTCTCCCAGTTCAACACCAAGTTGGTGTCAATACATCGCTTCAACACAATATCAAGGTTATTTAGACAAACCTCAAATGACGAACCAAACACGAAGAAATCATCCATGAATATTTCTATGCATTGCTCAACTAGATCGAAAAATATGGAAAACATGCATCGCTAGAAGGTAGCTGGAGCATTACAAAGCCCAAATAACATCTTCTTGTAAGCAAACACTCCAAAAGGGCACATAAAGGCAGTTTTTTCTTGGCCTTCTGGATCCACGACTATTTGGTTGTAACTAGAGTACCCGTCCAGAAAGAAATAGTAAGCTTGCCCTGCTAGCCTCTCAAGCATCTAGTCCATAAAAGGTAATAGGTAGTGATCCTTTCGGGTTGCCTGATTTAGCTTCCTATAGTCAATACACATTCTCCACCCAGTCATTGTTCAAGTGGAAATCAACTCATTCTTATCATTGAAGATCACAGTCATGCCTCCTTTCTTGGGCACAACTTGAACAGGTCTCACCCAGGCACTATCAAAGATTGGGTAGATCATGTTCGCCTCCAAAAGTTTTGTAACTTCTTTTCGAACCACCTCTTTCATTGTTGGGTTAAAACGCCTCTATAGTTGTGCCACTAGCTTACAGTCTTTCTCCATCAAGATCTTGTGCAAATAGTATGAGGGGCTAATTCCCTTGAGATCTGATAGAGTCCAACCAATGGCTCCTAAATTGTTTTTCAACACCTCCACCAACTTTGCTTCTTCCTCCTCTTGCAGAGAATTGCTAATTATTACCGGCTTGTCACCATTTCCATCAAGAAACACATATTTTAAATGTGGTGGAAGTTCTTTTAATTCCAGTTGTGGGGAAGAAGAACTACCTTGTCTAGCCAACTCTTCCTTTGCCACACCATTGACAAGCTCCTTACCTTTATCCAGCTCTTCCAAACACTTTTCCACCTTTTGATCATCAATTTCTTCCATAGAACTTGTTAAAGCTTTCTCCAATGGTTTAGAATGCCCAATTTTTACACATGTCTCCAAGTAGATTTCATCCAACACCTCTATCTTGAAACAATCTTTAGTGTCTTTAGGGAAATTCATTGCTTCAAACACATTGAAATTGACTTCCTCATCCTCTACTCGGACTTTCAGCTTGTCATTGTCCACATCAATGATGATTCGAGCTGTCTTCATAAATGATCTTCCCAAGATCAGTAGAATTTCTTCATCTTCTTCCATTTTCATAACCACAAAATCAATTGGAAATAGAAATTTGTCCACCTTCACTATCATATCTTCCACTATCCCGTAGGGAAACTGATCTATTCGCTAGTTGTAGAGTCATTCGGGTGGGCCTAACTTCCACATCCCCAATCTTTTTCAGGATGGATAATGGCATCAAGTTGATGCTAGCTCCAAGATCCAAAAGTGCCTTATCCACTGCTAAATTGGAAATAGACACCAGAAGAGTGAAACTACCTGGATCTCTAGATTTCTGGGGCAAATATTTTTGTATGATGGCACTGCAACCAACTTCTAACTCCACTGTCTCTTCTCCAAGCATTCTCTTCTTTTTAGTCAACAGCTCCTTCACGAACCTTGCATACATGGGCATTTGTTCCATGGCTTTGGTAAATGGGATATTGATCTAGAGCTTTTTAAGGATATCCACAAACCGAGCAAATTGTATTTCCCTCACTTTCTTAGAAGGAGCATGAGGGTATGGTAAATCTCGAACTGGAGCTTTAGAAGCAATTCCTCTGCCCTTGATCAAACTTCTCTCATTCTCTAATGACTCCTTTTCTTTTTGATTTTTTTCTTCTTATTTATTCTCATTGGGAGAATCCTCCCCATTATTTGTCTCCACCTCTTTCTCCTCAACTTCCTTTTCAACTTCTTTATTCTTCTCGCACACTTCACTTTCAACCATCCTGATGTTCTTCTCTTTCTCAACATCAACATCGACCACTTTACCACCTCTTGTGATAATAGCTTGACAATGCTCCTTCGGGTTAACTTTGGTGTTAGCAGAAAAATATGTACCTTCAGACATACCAGCCAACTGTTTTGCTTGTTTTCCCACTTGGACTTCTAGATTCTTTATGGAAGCATCTGTGTTCTTTTGAATTGCAATAGACACTTGCATGAATTGAGTCAAAGTATCCTCCAGCTTGTTGGTCTTCTCATACAATGAAGGATGTCTAGGAGCTAGCTGTTGTTGTTGCACTTGGGGTGACCTATTCGACAGTCCAGCTTCATTTCTCCATCCCATTGCTTGATTATTGGGATTACTCATCCAACCTTGATTTCCTTGCATATAGTTATGGTGGTTATAGTTACGGGCATTAAAATTACCCCCTCTCTGCTGGTTACCAAGGAAGTTAACTTCTTCATCATTTATAGCTTCCCCACAATAACCATTTGGATGCTCTCCTCCGCAAAAATCACACCGGAGTGGTGGCCTTAGCTGGACTGCTGGAGGGTTGATAACATTTAGCTGTTGTGGAATCTTGACCATTTTTTTTGTCAAGGCTTCTATTTGTTGAGATAGAAATTTATTTTAAGCTAAAAGTGCATCATTTGTGTTCAAATCCATGATCCCTCTTCGGTGAGATTAGTGTCTTCCATGTTGAGCTTGCTGGTCCCAAGAGGCCAAGGATTCTATAATCTGATTTGCTTCATCTGGACCGTCGGATATCATAGTACCACCAGCTGCTGCATCAAGTAGCATCTTAATCTTAGGTTTAATTCCATTGACGAAGAAATTAAGTTGCACTATATCCTCAAACCCATGGTTTGGACACTTCCTTAGCAAGGACTTAAACCTCTCCCAGGCTTCACAAAATGGTTCGTCTATCCCTTGACGGAAAGTGGTTATTTTTTATTTAGCCTTGATATATTTAAAAGACGGATAGAATCTATTAACGAACTTGTCCTCCGCATCACTCCAACTTGTTAAACTTTGATTAGGGTGAGATTGCAGCCAAACTTTTGCTTTTCCTGTTAGAGAGAATGGGAACAAACTCAAATAAACTGCTTCTTCATCACCCTGAGGAATACCCATAGTGCCACACAACTCATAAAAATTTGATAAGTGAGCATATGAATCTTCGTGATCAAGACCAGCGAACTGTTGTGAGCTCACTAGATTGAGAAAAGCAAACTTCATTTCCATGAATCTTGAGGTATTCGGGGTTGCGATGCTAGAGAAATACCTTTGACCTTGTTGTTGAGCATAGTCCCCTAATGTTCTTCTAGGTGGTACAACTTGTCTATCATTATTATGAATATTGTCCCATTCTTTAGTCATTTGTGCTCCTTCCGGTTAGTTAGAGGAAGTTGAGAAAGGAGGTAACAAAAAATTTTATTGTCGTCTTTGGAGCACCTCCAACTGTCTGCGCCTTCTTGTGTTACCATGGTTTCTCCTTGCTGTCTTTTCAATTTCTAGATAAAAAATGAGCTATTCGATTAGAGTCTTTCCTCGCATGCAAGTTCAACAACGCTACACAGATGGGTGAGTCCACAAACACAAAACTATATATGTATAAAATGTAATAATATGTACATCTATTCACAATATCTCAAAAGCGAAATCACTTAGTATGCCAAATCCCCAGCAACGGCGCCAGAAACTTGTTATTTTTCCAATGGATTCAAATTACCCAGAAAGTCTACCAAGTTTCGATGTAGTAAAGAGTTATCGTCCACACGGATTTGTGACTTAGTGATATTGCAAAATAAGATATGATTATCATCATGGATCGAAAGTATGATTTGAGGCAAATAACTAAAAATAAGCGCAATATTTAGTATAACGAAAAGTGAATATAAATAAAACAGATCGAATTACATGCACTTGCTTCCAGCCCTATTTCCCAACCATATAATTTCAGTTTTTACAATTTCACTCTCAGTAAGTAACTTAGCCCGATTCTTCAAAACAAAGTCCTAGGTTGTTAACCTTGAACATGATTCCTCAACGGTTCGAAACCAACACTCTGTCTTACGAACAAGTCTTGAGATTAACGTGATTAACAAACACACTTCTATTCCTGTAGAGGTTGTCTATTAAGTATTTAATCTAGTTTTGATTAATGAAAATTTTTCCAACGGAATAAAAAACCTCGAATCTTAAATCGGTTGATCATTCCGAAGAAAGCATTAAGAATAGAACCAAACACAACTACATCAAATAAAAATCATATATATTGAGAAATGGTCTGAAAGTAGTTACCTATAATCCAACCCAAAGAGTTTTAGCCCCTCATGGAGGAACCCATTACAAAACAAGAGAAGAAGAAGAATAAATTACAACAAAAACTTGTTGGATTCTAGTGGATCTACATTCCCACGAGCTCCTTTAGGCGTGAATGGTCTCCTCTTTCTTTTTCCCCGTCCGTTTGTATCCCCTTTCTCTGTTCTTTTAAATCTTAAATAGATATTAGGTCTAAAGAGAGGGAAATTCGTTGGGCTATCCTGTAATGCACTGGCCAGATCCTTAAAATTATTAGAGATCTTTTTTCTGTCCAATCCGCTGGGCGCATCTCAGAAGGCGCTGGGCGAATTTGACTCTTGTTGAACCTTCTCTGGCTGACAAATCCGCTGAGTGCAGATAGTGTGCGCTGGGCGGATTTTCTTCTTCCAATATTTCTTTTTCTCTTCCTTCAAATCCTGAATCAAAGAACAACTTGGAAGAATAGTTACTTGATAATATCTTCTCATGATTTTTATGCTCTTTAAGGTTAAATATACAGCAAAAAGATGCAAATGTTGTCTAATAAAGGTGAATTTCTCAATGAAATTTATACTCAATTAGTTCCTTAACAGTCATGTGATTGGAACATCCTGTGTCAAGAAACCATTTTCAGCCACAAATTCCTCTTCATTGGTTGTAACTATTAGCACTACAAGCTCTTCTTCTTACTCATCCTGAGCAATGTTTGTTTTAGCTTCAACAAATTCTTTCTTTTGTTTACCTTTTCCATGCCAATAATGAGCAACATAGTGGCCCCACTTTTCACAATTCTAACACTATATCTTTTTGCAATCTTGAATCTATTTTTCCTCCTCTACCTCTACCAAAACTGCTTTTGGCTGACCTTGTATGTTTTGTGTGCTCACTAGAACCTTATTCTTTATTCAAAGAACTGCAATCTTTGTTAAATCGCCCACCTGGCTTGTTCTTCTTCCATTTGCTTCGAGAAAAGCCTCCTTTCTTCGTAGCTTGAGCCTTCAATGCTTGTTCTTCACTGACCTTTTCAGCATTGCGTGACAGAAGCTTCAACTCATGCGCTTCTAGCGACCCTTGCAACTCCTCTATCGACATCTTTTTTATGTCTTTTGATTCTTCAATGACTACCACAATGTAATCAAAATTTAGTGAGAGCGTATGCAAGATCTTCTCCACCATACTCAGATTTGTCACTAATTCTCCACATGCTTTTATTTGATTAACCAACAACTGCAGCCGGTTAAAGTATTTCTATTACACTATATGATTCTTGTATAGACAACAATTCATACTACCTCCTTAAGGACTGTAATCTCACCTTCTTGATATTCTCTACACCTCCATGCATCTTCTGTAGTATATCCCATGCTTCCTTTATTGTTTTTACCTTGGAAATTTTCTCAAAATTCACTGTATCCACACACTGATGCAAGAGACAACGAGCCTTGCAATTTTTCTTCTTATTTGGAGCTTCATCCTTCTCACAGGCACCCTCTATCACAATTTATCCATGGTTCTTTATAGCCAAGATTGACCTTCATCATTATAACCCAGTGGTTATAATTTCTTCCATCAAGAATCGCTAGATTTGAGAAAAAAAAATTACTTCCATTTCTAGCCATTATAAACACTAAAAAATTTGTCTAGAACCTCAAGACTACTCCTAATACCACTTGTTGGTAAAGAAGGAAAAAAGTAATCACACAAAAGTAGACATACGCCTTATACACAGCCTTGTACACTGAATATTTTTATATATATTAATATGATATAAGAATATGTAACTTTTATATAGAATTAACGTAACAAAAAATAAAAAACTAATTGTCATCTGCTTGAATGAGTTATATACAACATAATCTTGCTTAATTTTTTTACATAATTATTTTATTAAATAATATAAAAAATATGAGGAAGAATAAATTTTTAATTTTTTTTAAATAATTAAGTAAAATACTTAAAAATGATTTGATATTCTAAATTTTTATTGTATTATTTAATATTTTTAAAATAAAAAATAACTCGAGTAATTTTTACTGAAGATGTTAATCATAATTTTTACTATTATTATATTAATATACGATGATTTTATGTAGATTATTTTTATCCACCCGTCATCTATCGATTTAGCATTACTCCTGTATTTCGACATCTACCAACAACTGAGACAGATTGTACGACAATGGATACTTATGATTTAGATTTTGTGTAGCATTCAGTAGTTTACGAGTCTTAGTCAATCAAATCAAACCCTTCGTTCCACGTTTTATAAAGGACATTGGGTCCTTCGGTGCTACTACCATAAACATGCATCCATTAAAGTTTATGACTTTTCATACATATGGCTCTCATTTTCCTCTAATATATTGCTTAGTTTTTTCATCATTCTTTCTTTCATCTTAAATTCTCACAAATACAAATTATTGGAGGATAAATTGTGGAGGAAAATTGAAATGAAAAGATATTTGTAAATGATTGTGCCCCAAGAGACATTTTCATTTATTGGCACCATCCTGAACCTAACATGAAGACCAACACAACATTGACCATATGTGGCAAAGGCTCCAACATTACTTTTAATGTTCCATTTTATATCAAGTTTTTTTTTTTTTTAAATCTTTTATAAATAGATCTAAGTGAAATTGAATATATACTTTTTAACAAGTTCAACTAAAACTTTTAATAAAAATTGTTTGAATAAGGGAATAACGTTTGAACTATTAGTTTTTTGAAATCTAGGTCAAACTTTAAGAATTTTGTTTGACTTTACTCATTAATATATTTGACAAAAAAAACTATTTTTATATAGTTTTTTAAAATTTTAATTTTAATTTTAAATATATATTATCTTTATTTCATGGATTTTTAATTTAAATTAATATCTAAATATGTAATTATTCATGATTTTTCACGTAATTATGAAACATATCTTGAACCTTTTTTATTTTCTTCTATCAATCAATAACCAAAGCACATCTAAGTATTTACTATCTCTGACCGTCATTGGTGCACCCGTTATTAAATATGATCTCGAGCGTTTATTGGTCCTTTTTTTTCCAAATTTGATCAATCTTCGTACCATTGTATTTGGTCAAGTAACAAACACAAGATCTTAATAAAATAAAATATTCATCAATGTACACATTCCAATAAAACAATCTTTTTGGGTTATTAAATTAATTACTACGGACATTAATTTACTAATGTTTGCATTTTATGCGATTTTTTAATTGTTGAACATTGTTCAGAGAAGAGGCTATGGTATGGCCACGTCGTTTAAAGAAAACGTAGCCAATAGCATGGAGAGAACATAGAAAATCAATAAACTAGTTGACAGAGGACCCAACATGGAAATTAGGTCATGGGATAGAACTAAATTCCTTTTTCTTTTTTTCTTTTTTTTCATATTTTAAAAATAAGATTATTTTCTCTGTACTCAGTTCATAATTATATGATCTGTTTGAATAGACAAAATCATGTTTATTAAGAATAGAAGATTTTCAAAGTAATTTTAACACAATTATATTTTAAAAATTTGATTTTTTTTTACATATATAAAGATTACCACTTGTCTAAGATGAGTAAACAAAAATTGACATTTTTTAAAATTTAGAAACCTAGTTAAACGTTCTCATATTGTATAAAATATATTTTTTTAATTCAAGCTACAATTATCTTTTCGATAAGAAATAACCACGTTGAGTATTTAATGCAAATATAGAATAATCTCATTCATGCAGGTAGTGAGATATGATAAATTTGATTTTTATTTAGTTATTTTCACATGAGGGAGAGGTTTTGTTTTTTCTAGTTTTCTTTTCATTATATATATGATCCTCTGAAATAGCGTTGGTCATTTGTATGGGTTGTCTTGTAGAAACTGAATATGGTTCTATAGGGTACCTCTCTCTTTCCCTCGGTGTACGTATTTTTCAAGCCCTACAATTTATCCGCTGGACATTTTGAAACCGAAAGAGAAAATTTTGTTGCTTATATGCACTTTTTTTTTTTTTAAATGTAATTTTTGATGTTGGGTTTCTCTAATATCTTCCAATGTTCTTGTTTATAAAAAAAGTTTATTTTTGACTTCTGTTTAATTGCTTTGTCTTTATCAAGATGAATAGGATGCTGATGAAGTTCATGAATTAACGCCGGTAACTGTGAATGCAATTGTCAATGCGTGGTGTGGCAACAAGCCTACAAATATTGATCTTGATATTGGCCTATATTATATAGGGTATCTATGTGGCGTTCTTGGAACCACTGAAATGTATTTGACCCATGATGGTGAAGTAGGTGAAGTGTGTGGAACATTTCGGGTAACTACAGTGTATTCCTTGGCCTTCATGCAACACTTAATTAATGGATGAAAATGAAGGGTTCTTCTGGGGTATCAAGGTTTTCACTTCAAGGGCCTTAGGTAGTTTTGGAGACCCTTATATTCTCCAAAAAGAAACCCCTTCTCTGGTGAGGCATCGCAAGATTCTAGCTTCAAAAACCAAAAAGACAAGGTTGTGTTTGCTCATAGTGATCAGCATAAAACCCTTGGAGGGTTTTCTGGTGTATGTGAGGTTAAAGTAGGGGTTGACACTTTTGTTTGTGCTATAGAATGGGTGATATTAGTTTGAGGCAATGGTTAGATAAACCTGAACGACCAGTGAATGCCTTTGAATGCTTGAACATTTTTAGGCAAATAGTAGAAATTGTTCATGTGGCTCATTCTCAGGGAAATGTGGTTCATAATGTGAGGCCCTCTTGCTTTGTCATATCATCTTTCAACCATGTTTCTTTTATGGATCCAGCAACTAGTTCATATGCTGGCTTAGATGCTTTAGAAGATGTTGAGATTAAAACTCCAACACTTACCCCTAGCCATGATATGCATCAACAGAGATGTTCAGGAAGTGAAGATGTTGTGCTTGTCAAGACTCCAACAGTTTCTTTGTCAGACTCTAGTTGCTTGTTGTCAAGTTTGGTGTTTGTAGCATCTACATCAGTAATGGATGACATAGAAGAAAATAAAATGAAAAACAGGAGAAAGGAGGAGGAAGTTGCAGGAAAGAAGCAATTGTTTCCAATTAAACAAGAACTGCGAATGGAGGCGAGTTGGTATACTAGTCCTGAAGAGGTAGCTGGTGCTCTATGTTCCCGTGCTTCAGACATTTACCAGTTGGGAGTTCTTCTTTTTGAGGTTCACAACAGAAATATACCAATCTTGTTTATGTTGTTAGACTTTAGTTCAGTGTTTTTGATCTGAGTTTTCTTGTTTACCTTGTCATTGAAACATGGAAGTAAGATAAAGTTTTCAAAGATCCTATGTGTATATTTTCTATTTCAATTTGTTCTAACTTGAGTATTGTACTTGTGATCAGCTATTTTGTCCACACAGCTCTAGAGAAGAAAAGAGCATAACCATGTCCAGCCTTAGACACAGAGTTCTTCCTCCACAGTTACTTCTAAAGTGGCCTAAAGAAGCTTCATTTTGCTTATTGTTATTACATCCTGAACCTGGTAGTCGTCCAACAATAGGGTAAATTCTCTTCATCACATTCCTTTTACATATAAAAAATAAATATTCAAACTCTTTGCACATATTCCAAGTACCTGCCACTTCTATGTATTGTTTTTCATCTCTTCTGTTATTCCTTAAATTTTGTTAGGAAGTTTGAGCTTCAGCTAAGTGAGTAACTCCTTTGAATAAATTATATGACCCTTAAGCTTGTCTCTCATGTATGATATTTAATTGAAGCTCACATTTAATCAATTTAAATATCATATATGGCATGTTTGGCATTGAATAAATAGAAGTTGGAATTAAGTAGGGATGTTTGGTTGAGAGAAAGAGTCTGAAATAACTTTAAAAATAATGAAACTCATTAGATTCATATTCTTTAATTTGTTTCGTGTATTTGTGTACAAAGTATCTATATTTCACTAGTGCTTAATCGTAAAATATTTAAATATATGAAATATTAATATTTTTATTTATTTTATATATAATATTTTTAAATACTTCAATGATATGTAAATTGATTAAATGTACAAATTTTTCAATCGTTTATATTACAAAAACAATTTAAGAAAAATGTAAAAGGGAAACATACAAATATTATTTTTTATAAATTAAAGAAAAAATTATTCATTATAAATTATTTTAAAAAAATAATTATTCATAGTATTATTCTTGTATTTAAATAATAGAAAACATTTTATAATGATAACAATTTTTATTTTCATAAGAAATATGATTTGAAATTTAAATTTGTATTATTGTAGTTTTATATTTATTAAATTTTATGAATTCTTGTATATTTTTAGATATCTTATACGTATTGTGTTTTTTTTACATGTCGTGTAGTATGTATTCACAGTAGTTGTTCACCTATCCCATTATCTTTTTCTTCAAATAAAAACACTTTTAACTTCTACTATATTTTCACATTTTTCACTCGTTTCTTTTTTATTTTGATATATTCTATTTCTTTTTTTCTCTATCAAATACAGCATCAGTGAAAATCACATTCCACTAAAATTGTAAAGACACATTAGTGTGTTGCTGTGAAGTACAATGTACAGGTAATCTGAATCAAATAACAGTTTTCATCCTTAGTAATGGCAACTGTGTGATGTCCCAACAATTTTCATCTAAATTTTTGTGATTGATTCTATGGTAAGCATTATTATTATTATTATTTTGTTGCAGGGATTTGTTGGAAAGTGAATTTCTTAATGAACCAAGACATGATATAGAAGAGTGTGAGGCAACCTTAAAACTTGGAGAAAGGATAGATAATCAGGAGGTGTTGCTAGAATTCCTTTCATTAATTCATCAAAGTAAAAGGGAAGCTGCTGAGAAGTTGCAACATACTATCTCATTTCTGTGTTCAGATATTGAAGAAGTGACAAAGCAGAAAACTGAATTTATGGAGATAACTGGGACTGGACTAGGGAGTAATGATTGTTCAACATCAAGTTTCTCATCCACTGTAGTTGTTAATAATGATGAGGATACTACCAGTCCAGTGACCAGAAAACGAGTCAGAACTGACACATGTGTTGATGACACTGCTGGATTTGATGTTCAGAAAAATGATGAATGCACTCTTTCAAAAATTCCACGGTTTTTGAAGAACTTCAAGGAACTAGAGTCAGCATACTTTTTGACACGATGCAAATCAACGTTTTCCTCTGGGAAACATGTGGTTCAACATTCACCTATATCTACTAATGGTAAAGGGTCTTTTGTTGTGACTGACAGAAATTGTGTCAATAAAGAAGCATCAAAAGAACAGTTTAGGGAAGGAAAAAGTCCTTGGACGAATCCTTTCCTTGAGGGTTTGTGCAAGTACCTATCTTTCAGTAAGTTAAAGGTTAAGGCTAACCTGAAACACGGGGATCTTTTGCAGTCTTCCAACCTGGTATGCTCAATTAGTTTTGATCGCGATGAAGAATTTTTCGCCACTGCAGGGGTAAATAAGAAGATTAAAGTATTTGAATATGACACAACCATAAATGAGGATCGTGATATCCACTATCCAGTAGTGGAGATGGTTAGCCGATCAACATTGAGTAGTACACGTTGGAATACTTACATCAAAAGTCAAATTGCTTCAAGTAATTTTGAAGGTGTTGTACAGGTAGGTTGAACATAAGAGAAATATTATATGGTATAAAACCACTGCAGTCTTCATAAATTTCCACACGATACATAATTGAACTTTGTTAATTTTTTTTTGGTAAATTGAAATGTTTGACTACAAATCACCACATAAAGACTAATTTGGATTATATAATAATTTCTTATTAACACCTTTTATCTTGTTTCAGCTATGGGATGTGACAAGAAGTCAAGTGCAGTCTGAAATGAGGGAGCATGAGCAAAGGGTATGGTCCATTGATTTCTCATCAGCAGACCCCACATTACTAGCAAGTGGAAGTGATGACGGTTCTGTGAAACTGTGGAACATCAATCAGGTCAGCATTGTAATGCATGTTTTGTGTCTAACTATAGATGTATGATAGGTTGTTTTCCTCACCTTTGTTGTTATTGCAGGGAGTTAGTGTTGGTACCATCAAAACAAAGGCAAATGTATGTTGTGTTCAGTTTCCCCTTGATTTTGCTCATTTCCTCGCATTTGGTTCCGCAGATCATCAGATATATTACTATGATCTTCGCAACATAAAAATGCCTCTTTGTACATTAGTTGGACATAACAAGACAGTGAGCTACATCAAGTTTGTAGACACCATGAGCCTAGTCTCTGCATCCACAGATAACACGTTGAAGCTTTGGGATTTGTCCAGGTGTGCTTCTCGGGTTATAGATTCACCAGTTCAATCGTTCACTGGTCACATGAATATTAAGGTACATTTGTTGACGACAGTAATTTATGACACTTCATTAGTATGTTGACCAAAACAATTCTTGAGAATGCCAAATGGAAGGGGTGGCCACTGTGACCAAGGTCATTCAGCAGAATGGGAGGCTCGGTGGATATTTAAGTGTTTGGTTACCCTCCTTAATAGCTAACTTTTGAGGGTGGATTCCCACGTGTTTGGATATTGAAGAGCTTCACGCTAATCTTAGGGTCGGTGCTATAATAGGAACTTGGACAATTAGGGTGTCTAAGTTTCACCTTGATATAAGTTACCTAACACATTCCTTTAACACATGTTGTTGGAGATAAAGTATATGAATGAAGTAGATTGATGATAAGTTTGTAATTTAGAATCTATCAAACTAAGTTTTAGAATCAAAATCAAACCATTAGAAATATAATCTTTTCCCATTGGTTGTCTTAGAATAATCTAAAAATAGATTAAACCAATTAGATGATGGAAATATCTCAAGAACACATTAATATAAAAGAGGACATGAAACTATTTTATTACAGTCACGAAAACACGTAAATAATATGACTTTTAACCGTTTTTATAAAAAGACATACTCAAGGTTTAACTTTGGGTTGAGATAATAAGAAACGTCAAATGACAACTTTCTCGAACACAACTTAAGAATAACACAAATCAAAGCGAAAGAGGTGCACATTTATATTTTTACATTGGTTTATCAGAATGTGATATCATGTTCGTTTCTTGGTTTAGGGTTTAGGGCTCATTTCTTGGCAACATATTAAGTTCTACTACTAGAGGAAGCTACAAATGTTGATAAACTATGTTGTTTCCTAACACTTGTATCATCTCATAAGACAAATACAACAAATAAGTTCATTAAATGTAGATAGCTGTAAGAGATAATAAAGAATTAGAGCTAAACTCTTTATAGTTTTAAAAGATATGGAATGAAGATTTGTTTAAGATAGCTCTTTTTTAATGTGTTCAACAGTTATCTATTTTTTCTTCTTTCTTTTCTTAATCCGCTTTATCTAATAGCTTGAGCTTCTTACTAGATTTTGACAGAACGTCACTTGCTTTTTCTTTGGTCAAAATAACACTTCATTGTTGCGGCAGAGAGTAGGTAGTGTTAACGCCACAGGTTTTTGGCATACAGTATGCTCTGCAATGTTCTGACACAGCACCATGGGTCTAGTGTGCTGGAGAGTTGTGTTCAAATTTTCAATTATGAGTTTCAAGATTTAATCGGACCGACGGGTCGCCGGTTGGATGAAGTCAACACAAATTAATGACAATAGGCCGATCACGGTTCACGTTCAACTGATCAAACCAACTGGTTTCGGTTTGAGTTTTATAACCGTAGATGGAAGTGAGTGGTGTTTATAACCTATCAAAGAGTTCAGTATTCCATTCAAGATCACCAACAAATGGTGTTTAAGAACTATTGGTAGGCCTGCAAGTAGGTGACTGTGTAGTGAATGTACAAGCGTTGTATGCAAAATTTGGGCCTTTGTTAATAAACAACTACTGCAAATTTTTTTGTACGGTGCTTAAATTTCTGCGTTAGTATGCTGATTCATCTTCCTTTCGTTGCAGAACTTCGTGGGGTTGTCTGTATCTGACGATTACATTGCTACTGGTTCAGAGACAAACGAGGCACTTCCTTTTTCCCTTTTCATTTGTTTATTAGTTTTCGTTTAATGAGTTCCTTTCATTGTATTCTTCCAAATTTGTCGATAGTTATTGCTTTGGTATGAACTTGTTCTATGCTGTGGTTTTAGACTAACAGACCATAACTTATGCATTTGAATGGTCTTATTCTACTATGTTAATTATAGGTGTTCATATATCACAAGGCTTTTCCCATGCCAGCATTATCCTTCAAATTTTGTAGTGACGACCCTCTTTCTGGGGATGAAGTGGATGATTCTTCAAAGTTCATCTCCTCTGTTTGTTGGCGTGGTCAGTCCCCAATCTTAATTGCTGCAAACTCCGCAGGGAATGTCAAAATTCTGGAGATGGCTTAGTTGGTGTTTGTTGGAAATAATGATACAAATATTTATACAAGAGGTGGCAGAATCATTTTTCTTGCTATTAATTAGCTTTTTGTTACGAGAATAGCCTAGAGAGAAGTGTATACAAATTTCATGATTTGGTACTTGTAAATTTTTTTGCTCTAGATCACAGAGGAGCAGAGAGAAAAAAAGTGTGAGATTGATCTCTTCATGAATATTCTATAATGGAAGAAAAGAAAAGTGTATATTAGATTGTCTTTTTTGTTGTACCATGTTAGATTTTCTTACAGTAATGATGCACATTCAATTTTGTTAGGCTCTATTTTTATATTTTTCTTATTTCTTCTTTATTTTTCTTTTGTTTAGCTTAAATCAATTTAAAAAATGTAATATCTGATTTATTTTTATTTTAAGTACATAATAATTTATTTTAATTCAAGTAATTATTTATTAAACTCTCTTTTGGATCTAACTTATTTTTATTTAACATTATCATATAATGATATATTATATAAGTACAGTTTATACAATAAACTTAATGTTTATGACTCTCAATATTTTAGATCGCGTGAAACGTATTTTATTTTTCTAAGAGAAATATTTATTAATAAATTAAGCATATTTATGAAACTTTTTCTGTGTTTACGTATATATTTTTAACATAAGTATTTTTTCTATTTATAAAAAATTAAGTCATATTTTTTTAACATAACCAGAGACCTTCGGTAATAACGTGAGCTGATAAATGATGCATGTCTAAAAATCCATTTGTTACATCACCATTTGACAAAACCAGACTAACAGTTTGGACTAAAGATGTAATCATAGATCAAGTAAAAAACTACAAGACTAAATTCAAATATGACTAACTTTTCAAGGACAAAAAGGCTTTAAAGCCGAATAAAGGTATAACCCTCTTTCCATCTCTTGACACTGAATATGGTGTCAAGTGTGAACTTTAGCTATGTTCATAACTAGGACTGTTGAACCCTGCAAGTTAAGAGGATGGAGCTGGATGTTGGAGTGACATATCTGACCATTAAAGTGACCTTAATTTGTTTCACTCCTCCAACTTTAACAAAGAAAAGTTTCCAATAACATCTATTTACACTGTTTCTGACCAAATCTAGCCATCCAAGTTAGCCTAGTAACAAGGAACCGAAGCCTTTGATATCCAGGACCAGGTGTAATCTTGTAAATGTTCCCAACCTTGGAACATGTGGGGTTGCCAGCACACCAACCACCAGGGGTGAATAGCTGTTCCTTTTTCCTGTTTAGTAATTGTTTATCAATCACATCCAAGACTGGATCATTGTGCTTAAATTTCCTAGCAAAGGCAGCTTTGCTTGCAATCATTTTGTTTGTGTCATTGGTGGTAAGGACATGAGGGTGCTGTCTGGGAGGATTGTCCCATGAAATAAAATGCAAGTCACTGTTCACAACAGTTTTGGCTAGTTCTGGCTCATTGCACACAACAGTCTGAAAGTAGCCTTCAGGGGAGGATACGAAATTAGTGTAGTACATAAGAAGGGTCCTTGGAAGATTATCCCAACCCCAAACAACATATTCTACAAAGGAGCGTGATAAAACCATCCATGCTGAACCTGCAATGTAGATACCAACCATGATTTAACAACAGGAAAAATGTAAGGCAAACAAAAATAAGGGCATGTTTGATTCTCCTCACATTTTGGTTTTAAAAAAAAAATGTTCTCTTATCATAATTTCATGCATCTCTCAATTTCTCATTCAAAATCTATTAAATTTATAAAATTATTTACAAAACAAGTGTTGTTCAACCTCTCCCTCAATTTCACACTTTGTTTTGTGCCTTACACCACCTTCCACCAGTTATCTGAGCAACAATCAGTTCCTTTTTGAAGATTAAAACAGGTTTTGAAAATCGAAATCAAACACACGATTGAACCTTGTAATTTCAGTGACTAGTCAGGCTAAACAGCAAAATTACATCAGCTACAAATGATTGGTCTCGTCCTCTTAGACTTATCCAAATAAATAAGCGTAAGTGGACCATTTGAATAGTGATAAAGTCATAACATATTAAGGATGAAAAAGTGAACAGGAAAAGGAACAAACGAACCAGTAAATAATTTAAAGGCTGTTGGCAAAGTTCTCTTAGGACCAACCCAAAAAACATCAGACTTGTTTGTCCTGTAAAGACCTGGATCAATAATTAAAGGCATTGCTCGTTTTTCCCTGCACAATTTGGGTAAATTCATTATGTACATATCAAGATTACATAAGTCAATTCATCATTATGTGCATAACTACATGTCAGAATTTATTATGTGATGGGGGAGGGGGAGAAAATGAAACTCACAGCTTCCATCCCAAACGACTTGTGTGCTCAATGAAGTTAAGGCTTCTGTCTAAATCAGAAAAAGCATATAAAAGATCTGCGCAAACATATACCCAATTAGTCCAAGTGTCTAACGAACGGAGCAAAAGCATTTGCAAAAACTTATAGTTTGAATCAGAACTGTTGGTTTTTTGTTGAAAAAATATTTTTTAAAAGAATAGTGGTCTTATGCTTAGAGGTTATTAAATTTTATTCGGGACTCTGCTTATAGCGATAATGTGTAACACAAAGTTCAAATACTAACAACATCTTAATCCTAAAATCAAACAGATAACATTCTTAATCGTAAGACTAATATTAGTATCTTTATCTCAACATCCTTTGAAAATAACTAAAATTCTTGAAGTTCTTCACTCTCAAACTGCAGATATGTAGGCATATTTTAACATAAGAGAAAAAAAAAAAAAAAGCAAATTGAAACAGTCATATAGATGACAACTAACCATCCTGAGTCACAAGAGGGTAATCTGAAGCACTAAGGTTAATAAACCAATCCCAGTCTTTAGTTCTCTTGAGCAGAATGGCACAAGCATGAAGAGTGTGAGCAATCATGGTTGGTCCTCTGTAAGTGACCATATTAGCTTTCTGAATCATGAAAACATTTCCAACCTCAGCGAAGATAGGCTGTTTCTCAATTCTAGAAGCAAGCTCCAACCTCACCTCTAATGGTGACTCGAGGTCCAAATGAACAATATAATGGTTCAGGGGATGGTAAAGGGCTAGAAGAGTTCTCCAAAGCTTCTCCAAGTCACTTTTTGAGCCAGAAATCAAATAAGCAAAGCGAGGAATTGCATGCACAGTAGGATCTGGAGCAGTAGCAGAAATCTTAGTCTCCACAAAAACTGGAGCAGATTGGTTTATGGCTAGGCGAGATGGGAGAAAGAATAATATTGAATTGAAGCTGTGAACTGTAGAGACAAGCCCCATGTTAAAGCACGTGGCAATAAAGAATATGAACACAATTGAGATCATAATGAGAGGAAATTGCCATTTCTTCTCCATGTGAAAGGACCCCATCATTGAGACTTATCATATGTTCTTATTCAATACTCCCATTCCAAAAACTTCACCACCTAGCAGCCACTGAAATAGCCATATTTGGTATCTCTTAATATATCTTCTCTACACACTTTGCCTCTAAACAGTATCTGTTGAATCAAAATCATGTATTCAATTCAATAAATGAATATTGACATTCATTGTTTTCATAAACAAAGGAATTATTGTTTCCAAAATCAAGCATATTAAGCACCAACCAATAAAAAGGGCATTTTAAATTACCAAAATTTCCAAAGCATGTGTAGTCATGTGTTGTGATTCGATGCCAGTATGCGTTTCCTAACAGAAAAAGACAAATCTGGAGCATAAAAGATATCGAGAAGTGGAAAAGAATAAAAAACTACAGAATGCCAAAACGCTATTGTACATGTTCTTGTCAATGAGGTATTAAAAAATGTAAAAAATGAAACTGTCCAAATGGAAATAGTGATTGTATTATAACGTAAGACAGAAAAAGAAGGATCTAGAACAAATCGCCGGGATAAAATCAAAGACCAGTTCATCTCAAGCAGTGACAAAGAAATTTGATTCCTAACACAGTTTTCAAAAGGTTTTGAAAAGAACAATGAACATGCATCCCCAAAGAGGTTTAGAAAGAAAATGATAATCAAAAACGGAAAAAAATGGACAAACACCGGATCAAACATTCAACTTTTGTTTTTCTTTTTGGTTTTGTTGAAACATATAAACAACAGAAACACAAAAAATAGGACAACAGAAACTGCATGGTGATAAACACAAGGCTGAATGTTAAGCCCAAATATGCATGAAACAAAGCTTAAATCATAGGATTAATCATAATCTATATCTATGTATACATAAATAACATTGATCAATAAACACAACCAACAACCAAAGGAAACATGAGACACGAACCTGTATTTGTAGGTGGACAACAGAACAAGGAATCATGGGATAGTATATAAAACTCTAACATTCAGAGAGAGATTTAACGATTTATTGGAAGGAAAACGGGTTTCTTTTGTGTAAGGGTGGCTTAAGTTTGTAACTGTTTCATGATTATTTTTACATGTTTTTGTAGAAGAAACTGAGAAAACATTCTATTTGAGCTTAGGCATTTCTGTTACTCCAACGCTCCAGACAAAAGATGCCAACTACAATTCAAGCAATATAATTATTTTTTTTTTAGTTTATGGTTAAATAAAAAAAAATATTGGTGATATGATTTCTTTTAAAATAATTATTTAAAAAATGAACAAATTTATAATATGCAGTAGTTTGTAATTAATAACAAAGTAAAAATCCCACATCTTAAAGACAATATTAGTTCTTATATTTTTCAAACTACAAGCTTGGTTAGTTTTCTTATTTTAGAAATATATTATTTTCAACAAACTTCTTATTTTGTTATATTTATTTATTTTTATTTCTTATAATTTAGTTAATTAAATTATTTCTTTTATAGTATCTTAAATGAATTTGTTACGTTACGAGTTAAATTTAATCCAAATAAAAACATATGTTAGATTGAGGATTGATCTAAATTGTGAGGTTTAAAAGATAAAGAGATCAAAAGGTACGAATTGAATAAAATAAGAGACAAAAAGTGTATTTCAAACTAAATCTTATACATTTTGAGTTGAAACACTATTTGATCTTCTTTTATTATGTTATATATACGTGATTGTGTTTCCAACATATGTTTAGGAAAATGCTAATCAACACGAAACCATTTCATCAAATATTTTGTACTTTTCTTAGGTTTTTAAATTGTCTTTGATGCGTGTGACGTGGGAAAATGGTTATTTTAAAACAAATATAAAATGCCTTTCTCTTTTCTATACTTAAAAATCACGCACAATGTTTTAGTTTTTTTTTCCCCCAATTCCCAACTATTTTAGACTATTAGAAAAAAAAAAAACTAATTTCATTCGTGGTAATTTGAATGTCACTTACTTGATAGATTTTCATACACATTTCGTTAAAATGTATTTTATTTTTTTTTGTAATTGTTATGCATTATTTTTAAATTATGTTAATAAATAAAATTTAAACGGTAGACTAAAAAGGTTAAATATAATATGAACAAATCAAATAAAATAAAATATGTAGAAACTAAAAATAATATTTTTAAATATATAAATTACAATGTAAAATTTGTATAATTATATGGAATAAAATTATTAATAAACCTGCATGAAAATAACTCTAAAAGTTGTTTTTAAACAAAAATGAGTTAGAAATATTTAATAAAATTCATTAATACTATTTAACTACAAAAAAAAAGTTTGGAATGAATATTAAACATAACTGAACCATAAATATTAAAAAGCTCTATTTTTTATGATTACGATCAATAAAACATCCTAACATAGAGGTTTTAGTAAGTGTTTTAAATTGATGTAACAAAGTGTAAATTTTTAAATTAAGAATTGAATCCTATAAAATTCTGAAAATTTAAGGATAAAAAAAATGTTAATACAACCAACTATATATATGTAAAACTAAAGCAGAAATTAAAAATTAAGAAAGGTAAAATTACAATATCTCTTATTTTCATGTAAATGTGAAAGGGAAAATGTGTGAATTTTATGAGTGTAGCGTTTTGTCAAAATGAACATTCATGTAAATTTATAAGAACAAAGCAAAGTTTGAGATGAGAAAAGGAGGTGCATTATGTTATTATGACAACTTGGAAGAAGAACCCCACTAAGAACACAATAATCCAACTTCTAATAATTGAAATTTGCTTAATCTTCACACTTTTGATCTCATCTTCTTTTAAATTGATGGGATCCACCTAATTATTTAATGTTGGAAGCTTCTTCACACTTATGCAAACCTAATTTATTCTTATTTACACAAAACAATATCTCACCTAACAATTACCCACATTCTAAACTTTTACTTTTATATATATAAGTAAAATATAAGAGATAACATTTTCTTTTTTTCATCTTATCAATTATTTTACTATCATTCAATAGTTAAAACTACTTTTTATTTTAGATTAAAAATTTATCAAAAATTTTATTAATTTTATATAAAATTCCATAAACTTTATACTTAACAGTAGTTTTACCACTCATACCACATTTGTTAGAAAAATAAAAAATAAAAAAAATTATCAAATTAGAACCAAAATTTGGACCCAACTAATGCACATGTTTTTACTTCAGTGTAATGGTTGTTGGTTAGTTAGCTTCAGCAACTTCAATTATGAAGATTGTAAAGTTAATTAAAATTAGATAATTATATTACAATAAATTTATCACAAATATCCCCGAAAAATAATTTAAGTTTTCTTGCGATGACTTTAAATTATGCATAATATCATGTTCAGAATTTATTATTATTATTTTATCTAAGAACCTAGGTTCATTTTTCACTTAGAAATAGTTATCACTATAATTTAATCTCATTTTAATCTTCTACTTCTTTGACGTGATGAAACTTTATATTTTCTAATTTTAATTCCTTTATAAATAATATTATATTATAACTTAATTGCTCTATAAAAATCTTATTAGAAAGTAAGAAAATTTGGTTGGAAAGACACGACCTTCTATTTTTCTGATAGTTTATATAGTTAAAGATAAGTATAATGCAAAACAAGATATACGTTTTCATTTTATTTTATAATTATTAACCATGATATATAATTAATGTAATTAAAAATGTTTCATTTTTTTAAAGTAATGTAAATATATAGTGCACCAATCATAAACTAAATTGCTAGAGTTTAAAATCCATATGTTGTTAGTACTAAAAAATGTATATTATTAATTAATTAACATGAATCAAATCATAGTTAATATAAATTTTTTAAAATTATAATAAAACATGTTTATCATACATTCCATTAATAAATAAATAATAGTATAAAAATATTTTAAAAAATTCAATGCATACCTTATTTACTTTTTACTACAAACATTGTACACATCATACATAGTTTTTTTTTAACGTTAATTATTGTTTTAATTTTATATGACAAAAGATACAAATGTATTAATTACTATAATTTATTTCCTGTTTTTTTTTTAATTTTGCATTCTTCATTTTCCACTTATAATTACATTCCTCCAAACAGAAAACTTAATGAAAGGGGATTTT
This sequence comes from Sphenostylis stenocarpa, assembly GCA_963425845.1. Taxonomy (NCBI): domain Eukaryota; kingdom Viridiplantae; phylum Streptophyta; class Magnoliopsida; order Fabales; family Fabaceae; genus Sphenostylis; species Sphenostylis stenocarpa. Next base: position 28,387,074 of record OY731408.1, read on the forward strand.
TCAAACTGCTAGCAAAAATAAAATGTCCCAACATGCTGATAATGGACAAAAAAATATTTTAAAAAATAGAGGTGTTATTGTTTAATTTATTAAGCAAAATTAAGAATTTTTTTAAATGATAATATCTGTAAAATAAAATTAGAATATGAGATGAATTGCACAAAAATTTTGAGTATGATTTTTTTAATTATCAAGTCACTATTATTATTTTATATTTTTAAGTTGAAATTATTTAAAGGAATATTATGTTGGTTTAAATTTGGATTTACTAGGAAAAGATAACATCAAGGGGAAAACATAACCCATATAAAGGAATGACATTACCTTTAACTAACTTTCTTTAAATATGACACAATATCCTTGAACATCCAATAATGATAGATATTAATATTCCTTTGAGTCCTGAAATATATCTGACATTCTTCAATATCTATATTATATCAGTAGAAGTTTTAAGATTTATTTCTTCCATGTCTGTGATATCTAAAACTTCATTTATTAAACAAACTTTGCCAAAATTTTCACTTTTGAAATTGTGTAAGGTTCTTACAAGAGAAACATGGAAAGATGCACTAGAATTCATGATATTGGATTCAAACTTACTCTTAATACAACATTCTTAACAAGTCAACTATATAAAAGAATATGACATCAACCATAACCAAATGTCTTAAGATTTTAGGTTAAATGTAATATTAATTCCTTAAATGAATTAGACACATATCTTATTAGTGTTGTTTATTCTTGGTGCGCGTAAATAGAGTTTGGGCCTGATGGAGCCCAAATTTAAGTATTATTGGGCCCAATAGATGCGCCAGGAGAAAAACCCTAAAGAGAAATTTGATTATAAAAAAGAGGAAAAAACCTAAAGAAATCATCTCTATTTTTTTCCAGAACAATTCTTTATAAATCTTTTTCAAAAAAAACTAACATATTATTAACACCAATATACTAAACCTAACATATTATTCACAACCATAAACCAAATTATGAATGTGAAGTATTCATCTAATAGCATATTTTTATAATAAGTGAATCAATAGACATAATAAAATTTATGGATTTATAAAAATCATATTTGATAAAATATAAAATATTAAATTAAAACTTTTGAACATTAAATAAGTTTAAGACCGTAACATGATAATCATAAGTTTTAAATTTTATTAAATGAATAAAAAATTTAATTATAACAGGAAAAAGAGGTTATTTGTAACCCAAATTCGTAACAGAAAAACATTTTAGACTAACAGATTTCCAGCTTTGTACTAGAAACAGAACCGGACACCTTAAATATTACTTTAGTACATGTAAATGTGTGTGTGCAAAAATAAAAAGTTGTTTTTTTTTTATATTTATCTTTTCCTCCTTAAAAAGCGTATTCCTTTATTCCTCTTGTTGTACGTTGACACGAATCCTGCAAAATAAAAAGGAAACCATGATTAGTGAAATAGAGAGACGATTAATCGGTGAAAGTGAAAGCAGAGAGGTGATTCATCGATGTGGTAGCAGAGAGGAGTGATCGGTGAAGAGAAGAAGAGGCGAAACGAGAGAAGAAAAGATAAGGGTTCAAGTGTCACTACAACAAAAACATCAAATAGTGACCGAATTTTCGGTCACTAAATGATCAAAATCGGTCACTAACTAAAATAGTGACCGAAATAGTAACCAACCCAAATCGGTCACTATTTCCTTGGTCACCGATTTCAGTGACCGAATCGATGACCGATTGAGTCGATCACTATATCGGTCACTAACAAAAACATTAAAAAATTAACGAAAACATTAAAAAATTAAAAATATTTTTTTATAACTCTCTAATCTCCCTTTTATATTCTTTTATAATATATTTTTATTATTTATTATATTTTTTAGAAATTTGAATTATTATTAGATTGAAAAAATTGTTACATGCAGGATTCAAACCCAGTACCTTAGAATTAGAGACCGATACTCCAACCACTTAGCTACTAGGAATTTTTTATAATAGTTTACAAATAAATTATATTTATATACAAATAAATTATATCCGTGTAAATATATAAATATAAAATATATAAATATATATATATATATATATATATGTTGGATGTGAGAGCACGCTCGAAGGTGAAAGTGTGTCGAGTAGATTTTTAAAATTTGATGTCAAATTTGTGAGCGGGTCTCTTTATATGAGTTTATAATTTAATGACACAATATAATCTTTATAATTTATTTATATAATGATATAAAATAATTTTTTTCTTTATTTATTTTTATTTTATTTTAATTTATTCTTCTTATATTTTTTTCTTCTATTATTTAATTAAAATTCTTATATTAAAATAATTTTTTCAATATTAAAAATAATTATATATTTATTTTTAAAATTATTTAATTTAACAAATTATTATAAATTAATCTAATTATGATTATTAATAGAACAATTTTTTTCTAACATATATTATTATAAATTAATCAAAATCATCTTTTAATAATTATTTTTTCCAGACATAGATTAATTCATAATAATTTGTTAAATTAAATAATTTTAAAAAATAATTTTAAAAATAAATATTTAATTATTTTTAATAATGAAAAATTATTTTAATATAAGAATTTTAATTAAATAATAGAAGAAAAAAAAGATAAAAAGAATAAATTAAAATAAAATAAAAATAAAAATAAATAAAGAAAACAATTATTTTATATCATTATATAAATAATTTATAAAGATTATATTCTATCATTAAATTGTAAATCCATATAAAGAGACTCGCTCATAAATTTGACATCAAATTTTGAAAACTCACTCGACACACACTTTCACCCTCTAGTGTGATCCTCACATCGAATATATAAATATATCAAAATATATAAATATATTTGTATTTATATATTTTATATTTATATATTTACACGGATATATATTTATTTGTATATAAATATAATTTATTTGTTAATAAGAGAAATTATATATTTTTGTGGAAATTAGAGCAATTAAATTGTTGTTATGGACTAAACCCAAAAAGTAAAAAATAAAAAATGTAATTAAATAAAAGAAAAACTATATACTTTTGCATTTTTATTTTCAAATATTAGTTTTTTAATGAAATTATTTTTAATTAAAATAATTAAAGTGATATATATATATATATATATAATTTTTTATTTTTTTTATTTTAATTTATTAATATTATCAAATTTTAGCTTCATGATTAAAAAAATACCAATAATTTAAATTTTATTAATTCTATAATTTTATATAATTATTATTATAAATTTAATTCTCCAATAACTAATAATATTAATACATTTATTAAATTAAAATTCTTTATTTTAATTAATTATTTTGATTTTTTTAACAATTTTTTTAAATAAAAACGATAAAACTTAAAATTAATTTCTAACTAAATCTTCGTATATTTATGGTTAATAGTATATTATATTATTATGTTTAATTAAATTTTAAAATAAGTTCACTTAATCTTTACACTTTTATAAAAATACTAATATAAACTTAAAATATTTATCCAATTACTAAATTATTTAAAATATTAATATAAATTTGAAATATCAATTCAATAATTAAAATAATTTTAATTTTTTATAAATACATTTTTATTAACATAAAAGTAATATATATATATATATATATATATATATATATATATCAATCAAAAAGAGACTAAACTAATAATTAATTTAATCATTGATTATATATATAAAAGAGATTAAATTAATAATTATTTTAATGATTGAATCGATAATTAATTTAATAAATAATTTTAATTTTTTTATTTACATACTATATTACTAAATTATTTAATAAGTTAATAAACTATTTTTTAAATTTTTTATAATGTTATTAAAATTTTTATCAATTATTTTAAATTATTAAGTAGATTTATATTTAATATATTATTAAAATATTTTTAAAAATTATTTATATAAATAAAAAATAGTCACTAATTTATATATTATTTGTTTAGTGACTCGAAATTTTAGTCACTAAATCGAGTCACTATATATAAAAAGAGAAATCGAGTCACTTGATTCGATTACTTATTAGTAATCGAATTTTTCGATCACTAATTTCAATCACTATTAACCATTTTTCTAGTAGTGACCGAATCGATGGATCGATTTTGTGACCGAATCGATGACCGATTTTCGTGATCGAAATTTTAGTCACTAAATATAAAACGGAAATCGATCCATCGATTCGAGTTACTATCGATGATCGAATTTTTCGGTTACTAATTTCGATCACTATTAACCATTTTTCTAGTAGTGTGTTCGAGAGAAAGAGATAAGATTGCAGGAGAGAGAGAGAGAGATAGAGAGAAGGAGAAGTGACGCGCGGTAGGTGTGGCAGCAGAGATATTTTTTCTTTGTGAGTTGGGTGAAGCTACAGTGGGCGCCCAACAGAGTGGTATCTAGAGAAAGGTTCAAGAAGAAGGAATCTTGGGAGTATAGTTGCGTGTTATACTCATGGTTGGGGAGAATCTGATACCGGGAAACCTACCTATATTTGATAAGAAAGGTTATGATGAATGGTGTGTAAAGATGGAGGCGATTCTTGACTTCCAAGAAATTGATGAGATTGTAAAAGTGGGTTTCAAAGAACCACCCAAGAATGCAGATGAAGAGACCAAGAAAATGTATAAGAAGATGAAGAAACTAGATTGTAAAGCTCGGGTGTTATTACATCAATGTGTAGCAACAAACATTTTTCAGAAAATCTCCAAGGCAAGAACAACAAAGGAGGCTTGGGAGATTTTGCAGAATGGGTATGGAAATTCTGAGAAGATGAAAAAGGTGAAGTTGCAGTCCTTAAAGAGACAACATGAACTCCTTGCCATGAATGAGATTATTAATGTCACGAGGGCATGTGATGAGAGTATAGAAGACAACAAGATTGTTGAGAAGGTGTTGAGGACTTTAACCCCACAGTTTGACCACATTGTGGTGGCCATAGAGGAATTAAAATATTTTGATGACATGACAGAGAATTCACTTGAAGCACATGAACAAATAGTGAATGAAAGGAAGAATGGTGAGAAGGTAATAGAGCAAGCATTACAGGACAACGTGAGTCACAGAGGAAGAGGCAGAAATGGATGGAGAGGAAGGTCCAAAGGAAGATATGGTGGCAGAAATAGTGATGTAGTGACCCAAGACAATTATGGTAAAACTGGGTATGGAGGCAAAGGTGAGAATCAGAATAGAGGAAGAGGAAAAAAAATTATGACAAGAGAAAGATACAATGCTATAACTGCAACAAATATGGGCATTACTCCTATGAATGCTCGCATGAAGACACTTCAAAGAATGGGCAGAAAGAAGAAGTAAACATGACATAAGAGAAAGTTGGTGAATCTGATTCTGACAAAATATTATTAATGGCCACAACAGACACTGAGGAGGACAATATGGTTTGATATTTGGACACAGGATATTCCAATCACATGACTGGAAACAAAAACTGGTTGATTGATATTAATCTATGCGTGAAAAATAATGTAAAATTTGCAAATGACAGTTCCATTGTAGCAGAGGGAATTGGAAGGGTGATGATTACGAGGAAGGATGGTAAAGTGGCTTATATGAATGATGTCTTATATGTTCCAGGCATGAAGAATAACTTACTCGGTCTGGGACAACTATTGGAGAAGGGCTTTACCATGAACATGCAACAGAAATTTATAGAGATATTTGATTCACAACAGAGGTTAGTGATCAAGGCTCCATTATTCAAGAACAGAACATTTAAGGTGAAGCTGAATACTACTGAAATTCAGTGTTTATCTGCTACTAGTGTGAAGGAAGAAAGTTGGCTATGACACTACAGATACAACCACTTGAATTTTAAGAGCCTGAATCAACTCAGCAGTAGAAAAATGGTGAGTGGATTGTTAGAGATTAAGCTACTAGCCAAGGTCTGTGAAGGATGTGTGATTGGAAAACAACCTAGAAAGGTTTTTAAGGCCACTACACCGAAAAGGGCCAAGAAAATATTGGAGGTTGTGTACTCGGATGTGTGTGGTCCCTTAGACACACCTACACTAGGAGGAAATAAATATTTTCTCACTTTTGTAGATGAATTTTCAAGAAAAATCTAGATATATATGCTGAAAGAAAAGGGAGATGTATTCTCTGCATTTGTGAAGATTTGTGCAGTAGTTGAGAGGCAATCCGAGAAGAAGGTGAAAGTTCTCAGAATAGATGGAAGTGGAAAGTATAGGTCCAAGGAGTTTGGCAATTTATGTGAAGAGAAAGAGATAGTGCATGAGGTGACTGCACCATATACACCCTAACACAATGGGTTGGCTGAGAGGAGAAATAGGACACAGGTTGATATGACGAGATGTATGTTGAAAGGAAAGAATTTGCCACATTGCTATTGGGGAGAGGCAGTTACTACTACTACCTACATACTCAACAGATGCCTTATGAAGAGAATGGAGACAGTAACACCAGAGGGGATATGTTCAAGTGTTAAGCCATCCGTGCAACATTTAAAGGTATTTGGATCTATCTGCCACAAGCACATCCCAGATGAGAGAAGGAAGAAATTGGATGATAAAAGTGAGCCCATAATCTTGATAGGATATCACCTAACAGGAGCCTACAAGATGTATGACCTAGAGAAGAATCAAGTAGTAATCAATAGAGATGTTATTATGGATGAATCAGCCTCGTGGAGCTGGAAGGAAGATAGTGACCCTGTGACATATCTTTCATGTATTCTGGAAGAAAAAATTGAAGCCCCAACTGCTGTTTCAGAAAGCAGCAGAATTCAGAGAAGGAGATTTCCTTCCACCAGACTTGCTGGTTATGAGATGTTTGATGATAATATGATTACAGTCACGGGGTGATTTGGCATACCAGGCACTAATGGCAGATACAAAACCTATTACATGGAGAGAGGCGCTGAAGATCAGAGAATGAAAGAATGCTATGGTGGAGGAGCTGGAGGCAATAGAGAAAAATAGAAATTGGGAATTGGTTGACTTGCCATAGAATAAAGTGCCTATAGATGTAAAATGGGTCTTCAAATTGAAGATAAAACCAAATGGGTCTGTGACCAAATACAAGGCCAAGTTGGTGGCTAAGGGATTTCTACAACAGCGAGGAATTGATTATGCAGAAGTGTTTGCTCCTGTAGCTATGATGGAAACTGTGAGATTGGTTACAACAGTGGCAAGTTCCAAAGGCTGGAAGATGATTCAGATGGATGTGAAGTCAGTTTTCCTTAATGACCCACTAGAAGAAGAGGTGTACATTGTACAATCACCTGGTTTTGAGAAGGAAGGAAGAAAGCATCTAGTATACAGGCTGAGAAAGGCTTTTTATGGACTTAAGCAAGCCCCTAGAGCCTGGAACAAACTAATTGATGCAGTATTGGCTAAATTGGGATTCATGAAGTGCACGATTGAGTTTGGAGTGTATGTGAAGAGCACAAGTCATGCAAACATACTCATTGTACGATTGTATGTCGATAACATGATTATTACAGGAAGTATGGAGGCAGAAATTGAAGAGTTCAAAGGCAGAATGAAGACTGAGTTTGAGATTACTGATCTAGGAACACTAAACTATTTCCTTGGTCTTGAGTTAATGCACACTGACAGAGGGGTGTTTCTACATCAGAAGAGGTATGCAAAGGAAATTCTGAAAAGATTCAGAATGGATGAATGTAATGAAGCAGCAGTTCCAGTATTACCTGGACTGAAACTGACAGAAGAAAAGGAGGTTGAGGTTGTGGATGGAACACTGTATAAACAGATTGTTGGCTCATTAAGGTTCCTTTGTAATAGTAGGCCAGATTTGTGTTTCGGAGTTGGTTTGATAAGTAGGTTTATGCATGATCTGAGAACCCCCACATGGCTGCTGCCAAGCACATACTGAGGTATCTAAAGGGTACTACAGATTGGGGAATATTTTTTCCAAAGGAGGATGAACAGAAACTGACTCATATTGGTGTGGAGACAAGGTTGAAAGGAGAAACACCTATGGGTACTTGTTCAGATACTTAGATGCACCAATTTCTTGGTGCTCTAAGAAACAGAAGGTGGTGGCTCTGTCTTCATGTGAGGTAGAATACATAGCTGCTTTAGAAGTAGCTTATCAGAGTTTGTGGCTTGAAGAAATTCTAAAGGAGCTGAAGCTGGATTACATGAAACCAATTCAACTCAACATCGACATCAAATCAACCATTAATTTGTCTAAAAAGCCTACACTACACGGAAGGAGTAAGCACATTGATACGAAGTTTCATTTCCTTCGTGATCAAGTGAGTAAGGAGAAGCTTACACTAGTCTACTGCAACACAGAAGAACAAATAACGGACATCTTTACCAAACCGCTGAAGCAAGCGCGGTTTGACAAGCTTAAGGAGAAATTGGGGATGACTAGACTAGGGTTTTAGCTTAAAGGGTAACAAAAAAACATTTTAGACTAACAGATTTCTGGTTCTGTACTAGAAACAGAACTAGGCACCTTAAATATTACTTTAGTACATGTAAATGTGTGTGTGCAAAAATAAAAAGTTGTTTTTTTGTATACTTATATTTTCCTCCTTAAAAAGTGTGTTTCTTTGTTCCTCTTGTTGTACATTGACACGAATCCTGCAAAATAAAAAGGAAACCACGATTAATGAAATAGAGAGACGATTAATCGGTGAAAGTGAAAGCAGAGAGGTGATTCATCGATATGGTAGCAGAAATGAGTGATCTATGAAGAGAAGAAGAGGTGAAAAAGAGAGGAGAAGATAAGGGTTCAAGTGTCCGAGAGAAAGAGATAAGATTGCACGAGAGAGAAAGAACAGAGAAAAGGAGAAGTGATGCAGAGTAGGTGTGATAATAGAGATATTTTTCCTTTGTGAGTTGGGTGAAGCTACAGTGGGCGGGCCAACAGCTTAAATTGTATTTTGATTAATATATTTAAATATTTTTAAAAAATCTCTATTATATTATTTATTAATATAAATTTTAAATATCCAAGTAAGACATTGATTAATAACCATAAATGATAGGTGAAAAATAAAATCTCATCTTTTTAGTACATTTTAAATAGATCTTTGACATTCTTCTCTTATATTTTTTAAAAAAGAAAAAAATCCACCTAAAAGGTTTTTACCACATTCTGGTGGATAGAGAAAACAAGCTCTCCTCAGACAAATATTTAATGTAACATAAAAAAAAAACTATTAAATAATTTGCTAGATGACTTATCTTCATGCTTCAATATTTATCATATATGAATACGAAATAGTTAATGTAATATTTGAAATGATATCTTATTATATATTACTTCCTTAAAACTAAAATAAACAAATCTTTATAATATTTTAGGATTTTGTTTAAATTTTATAATTTTTTTCATCATAATATGTTATACTAACAACACATTTTTAAAAATAAAATAAAAAAGGTTAAATCAATTTTTTCTTCCTTTACTTTTTCACTTTTCTCAAATTTATCTCACTATTATTTGAAATATTAATTTAGTCTTTCTATGTATTTTGGAGGGTGAAAAAAAAAAGAAAAAAAATTATACGCATTGAAGAAAAAAAAAGTGAAAAAAAAGTATATTGTGATTTATAAAATTGATATAACTAATGAAGAAAAATTAAATAATAAGATAAACTTATCAATTATCAAAATATCTTTAATATATATTTAATAATAATTAATATAAATTAAAATTAATATCTGATTTATTTTGAAGTATAGTTGGTCTCTTGACAAACGTACCAATAGTCAATTGTAGTATAATTATTTTTTAGTGAAAATGTTGATCCCACGATGAATGAGTTCAATTAAAACAAATAGTTTATCTCAAATAGGATATATACAATGATATCAATTTGATTCATGATTAATAGTAATGATTTATACTAAATTTGCATGAAAATAAATATAATGACAGTAGATTGATTAGAAGATATTTAAATAGAGAAGTTGGGATTAAATTTCATCTATCTCATTCTTCCGTAATCTGAATGAATATGAACATATAACATCTGAATTTACCAATATTGATGCAACATACAATAATTATTTATATTGATTTTTCAAGTATAAAATTCATAAGACCGGTTCCTTGATTCCTCACATATCCATCAAACTGTCCAACATTCTTTTCAAATGTTAGAAGTAATTGATATACTGAAATTTATATCTATTCCTAGCATCACAATACATAAAGTATTTTTGTTTAGATCAGATTTTTAGAAATACTTTCTAGTCAAATATAAAAATCACATTCACAAATCTATTGATTAGATAAAATTAAGCATTAAGAGCAAAACAAAAATGTCAATATTAAATAGAAACAGAAAAATTATATATAGATATTACCATATTTCATCCGAGTTTGAATCGATTACATTTAATAATAATAAAAAAGATTAGTCACTCATGGTAGTCATTGACATCCTAAGAGAAGAAGAAAAACCCTAAAGTTAAAACTAGAGAAGAACTTTCTCTAATATTGTCAAAAGCAGCGCGCCCTATTTTTTCGTCTAAACCACAAAATATATATACTGCGCGAGTTCTCGCTTAAACCAGAATGACTTTTAAATTGATTGCTCTTTGGACGAATCTTACTTAAACGATATCATTCTAGCTTGAGCGAGTTGTGGTAGGATTTCATGTTTTTTTTCCTCTCGTTTATTCCTTTCTTCTTTTTCTTTGAAGCCCATTTCTTTATTAATTTGCCCGAAACATATATAAAATGAGGATAAAATGATTTTTTTTAATTAAAACTCTGAAACATATGATTATATTTCATCATTCTTAAATTAGAGGAAATTGATACCAAATATACAAAAATTGAAACAATAGTGTCATCATTCCATATGAAATTTTACTACTTTTTTGCTCTAATTAATAAAATAGAAAAAAAGGTAAAATAAATATTATAACCATTTATAAGTTGCATATTTAATTAATTTTGTTATTAGTAAAATAAAATTTACAAGGTACTTTTTATAATTTATTTTTATTTAATACTTTATATTATTAAAAAAATATAAAAATATAAATTATGAATTATAATAATCAATTTTCAAATCACTAAAATTCTGAAGTATAATTATCTTAAAGTACATAATTGATTATATGTTTAAATATAATTGATTATTTGAATTTGAATGTATGGTTAATATTAAAGTTAGATAAATATATTTTAAAGAAAAATAATTAGAAAGGAATATATGATTTGATGTAAGTGAATATGTCGAATGAACAAAAGACACTTTGCCTCCGATACTATATAACGTAAGACCATTTTCATATTTTTACAAATTACTTGTAATGCGGTGAAACAAACACACAACATCCTTGCATTTCTTTATATACAATAAAACCCTTGAAAACTAAAAATATATTAATATTTATTCATTCTGCAAGTCGATCAAGTAATCTAATAAAAATTACAACAATCTAATGAAAATTACAAATGATCATGTTTATTTATGTACCACTGACCTATGTTGAATATATCTCAAATTTACATCAACACTATTTAATCAACTTAATGTCACTTTAAAAATAATAAAATTAAATTATTACTAAAAATAAAATAACGCGGTAAAATTGAAAAAAAAAACTAGAAAAAAAATCTATTTAACCGCCATAAAAAAATAAGAAAGTTGAAAAAAATAAAAAATATTTATTTTGTTTATTAATTTTATTTATTAATAAAAACATGTTATAACTCTTTATCTCTTCTGTCGATCAACGTGGTTACTTAACTCACGTAGAACCCGAAACCGAGCTAGCTAAAATGAAGACTGTCCGAGATAAAATTGGTTATAGTAAGAAAAATGTTCACCATAAGATTATGAGAAGATCGAATCCGGAATAGCTAGGTTAGACATCTCCTCATAAGCTTATATGAACGAAATTAAATGCAGAAAAATAAAGACAGGGAAAAATAAACACATAAATCCATGATAAAATTATGAGATGATCGAATCCAGCATAGCCTGGTTAGACATCTCCTCATAAGTTTATATTAACACAAATAAAACTGTACAAAAATTATTTAAGTCTTTAAATGATTATCACATCTTTAAATAAATAAAGGTTAATACATCTAGTAAGAAAAAAACTACTCCGCCGTTATAAGAAAACAACTCCGACCAGATAACAAATTAAACGTTACTGTTGCCAATAGATGATGAAAGATAATATAAAACATACTTCCAACATTTAAATTAAATTAAATTTTCTTATAAAGACAAAATTTAAATTTTAGAAATAGAATAAAAACAAATGAAATCATCATTGATAACGTGATAAAGGCACGTGTTCTCTTTCTCTCTCAAACTCTGGTTTGTATTAATCCTTCCCTTTGTGAGACAGGGAGAGATCTGCCCCTTTTGCTCTTAACAATTCTCTCTTTCTGAGGTACTTTTCCTAATTTTGGAATTGAATTTTGGTGTCGCTTTGTCAAAGGCGTCTTCTTTTTCTGCAATCTCTCTCATCTGGGTAATAATCCTTTTGTGCTTATCTCACTCCTCCACACTGGTATTCTTCTTTCTTCTTCTTTTGTTGTTGCTTCCCCGTTTCTCATTCTTCTGTGTGCAAATTTTCTGTTTTTTTGGGTGTATCAATTGTGGGTGTGGTGCATTCTAGGTATTTGGGTCATACCGTTTTTATTTTTTTGCGTCTTCTTAGAATTGTACCATTTTTGGCGAATTTGGGTTGCATGCATGGTTTGATCATAGAAAAAGGCCTGAATTTTGCCGAAAAATCTGGTGTTTCATTTGTTTTACTATTTGATGTTTGATGTGAAGAGATGATAGATCCCTTTGTCCATTTGACGGCATGGTTGAAATTGTTCATGATTGTGATCAAATTGATGAAATTCACATATTTATTTATTTGACTAAATGGGGCGTTCTTTGTTTATTATTAATAATAAGCCTTGACCTGATTGCGTTGTTTTTTATCAATAAAAAATTATATTAATGGTTAACAATCCTTAAGTGTTTTTTTTAACTCATGGGATTGACATTGGTGTATCTGCTATTTAGGCCCGTGAATCAAACTGTTGAATTCTAATGCTGACAAATGTTCTGTATATTCGTGTGAACCTTTCATTTTTTATTTTTTATTTTTATTATTATCATTATGATTAATGTGTTTCTGAATAAGGTTTCTTGGTTTTGTGAGGTTGTCCTGTAGTTGGAGCTATGGCGGTTGAGGTTGTGGGATTTGAGACGGTTCAAGGGCCAGCGGAGAATAGTGCTGAAGAAGACAAACCTCTTACTCAAGAAATTGAAAATGGGAAATTGGAACAAGAGACAGGAGTCGCTGACGCTATAACATTTGAGTCAAATGGAGATGAATCTGCTAAACCAGAAGCGGTAGTTGTCCCAGATTCTAAAGTTGTACCAGATTCTCAAGTTGTCCCAGATTCTAATGCTGTTCCAGATTCTAATGTCCCTAAAGATGCAGTTGAAGACTGGCCTGCGCCAAAGCAGATACTTTCTTTTTATTTTGTTAGGTTCCGACCTTATGATGATCCAATCATCAAAGCTAATCTTGAAAAGCTTGATAAAGAGATGAGCCAGAAAAATCAAGCCCGAATTCTGGTCACTGATGCTTTAAGGGCAAAAAGGGTGAGTGGACGGTACTTTTGTCATGGTTGCTTAAAAGATGATGGTGCTCTTGATGGAGTTGAAAATGAGAATATAATCAAAGGAGGGGAATTACATACTCTCTGTTCTCTCAATTGTGATTTTCCACTTTCTCAAGCAATGTCTATGTGTTAGATTTGACATGTTTCATCCCCTAGGCATAATTTGCTCACTTTAGTCCCTTAGTATTCCAATTCAGTTAGATCAATGTGTGTTTTTGTTTGTTGTTCTCACAATTGTTATAATTTGGTCACTATAGTCCCTCAATATTCCAGTTCAGTAAATTGTTGTTGCGTTGTGTACTTTTTTTTTTATCGGCTGCGTTGTGTACTTTGTTGTCAATATTGTTCTAATTTTCTCTCTTTCATCTCTCAATGTTCCAGTTCAGTTGAATGACATTGGATATAAAGCAATTATTATAGTTGTTATCAAATTAGTTACTATTACATTTTTTTGTTGTGCCATTGTGTTTGTTGTTCTGGTTATTATTTAATTTGCTCACTTTTGTCCCTCAATGTTCCAGTTCAGTTAAATATGTGTTTGTTAAAATGGAAAAATTGTTGTTTTTAGTTCGTGAACTTTCTCCATGATATTTGCTGTCCTTCTATTAATATTATGGATTTACATGATACTATAGACTCAATATTTATTTCCTGATATGTAATTTAGTTTCATATTTGATTTTTATGCAGTCAGAACGAGCAGAGTTGATTTCTCAGATTAAGTCTCTAAGAGATGACAATAAGCAATATCAGAGTATTGTCGATGAAAAAATAAAAGAGATTGAACCTCTGCAACAGGCATTGGGCAAACTGCGTACTACAAATAATTCCGGCCGGGGTGGTGGATTATGCTCATCTGAGGAGGAACTTAACAATCTTGTATGTCTCAGTCAAAGTTCTTTTTAATGCAGACTTCATCACTTTGTCTATTAGTATATAATCCAAACACCACTCCCATATATGCTTTTGATGGATGCAGATTAATAGCCTGCAATTCCACATACAACATGAAAGCATTCCGTTGGCTGAAGAAAAACAAATCCTTCGAGAAATCAAACAGCTCGAGGGGACAAGGGAGAAGGTTATTGCTAATGCTACCATGAGAGCCAAACTACAAGATTCTATGGGGCAGAAAGAAGCCATTCAAGATCAGGTTAAGGTAAGATTATTTCTATTTTTGCTACAAACGTTTAGTTAAATGTTCTGAATTTGTAAATTGTGTTATGTAAATTTTCTTTGACTATTATATTTCATTGCAGCTTATAGGTGGTGATTTGGATGGAGCTAAAAAAGAGAGGCAAATAATTCGGTCCAAAATCAAACAACTTGATGATGCAGTAAAAGCCTTAGACAAGGATATCCAGTCTTTACAGGAGGAACTTGGAGCTGTTACTGAAAAGAGGGATAAAGCCTATGAGAACATTCAGCAGCTAAGAAAACAACGTGATCAGGGGGTGTGTTTTGCTTTCTTGTGACACTCATGCACATATTTTAATTTTATATTTCCTATCCTTAATATGTCGTACTGAGCTATACTCTTTCTTTTTATCCAAATTTATGTTGACCTATTCAAAGCTTCCCTTCCTCTTTTCTGCCGCTTCAGATGTGACTCATTTTCATGCTATTGAGTGTTTTATTCATTAATTTTTAAGATTTGCTATAAATTCTGAACAAGAATCAATATTAATTGTTCAGAACTCTTATTTCTACCAAAGTCGTACAATTTTGAACAAAGCACGGGAGCTTGCTGCAAAGAAAGATATTAATGCACTTGAGGAATTTGTACAAACTGAGGTTTGTCTGCATAGTCTTTGTATTGTAGTTTACTTTATCCATCTGATCACTCTTTTCTGGTTTTGGTTTAGCTAAGCTTCGTTCTGGTTGCTACCTTTATGTCGGTTACAGGTTGAGAAAGCTATGTCACTCTGGAACAGTGACAAATCCTTTAGGGATGACTATGAGAAAAGACTTTTGCCATCACTGGACATGCGACAGTTGAGTAGAGATGGACGGATGAGGAACCCAGATGAAAAGCCACTGCTGGAAGATCCGAAACCCGCTGAAACTGTTATATTGCCGAAAAACAGTGTGAAACGGTCAAAGGAGGAGCCTTTATCAGCTTCACAAGAATCTATGCCCGAGCAGAAGGTTCAGAAAGAAAACCAAAAGAAAGGAAAAATTTTAAAATCCAATGTGGACAATCAGGTTTTAGAAGAAGCTGATAAATATGAATTTGAAATGCCAAAAGAGACTACTGTTAAGGAGCCTCCAATTGATCCAGAAAAGCTGAAAGAGATTAAAAGAGAAGAGGAAATCACAAAAGCAAAGCAGGCATTGGAAAGGAAGAAAAAACTGGCAGAGAAAGCTGCAGCCAAAGCAGCTATCAGAGCACAAAAGGAAGCTGAGAAGAAGCTCAAGGTGATTGTTTGTTGATGCACATGTTTTGAGTTTATTGTCATGCATTGTTAGCTAAAATATTTTTCATAGTAAGTAATAGTATTAGTAATGTTATTATAAAAATTAACAAACATACCACACATGATAATCTATTATCTATGATTGAATGACAAGGTGATACAAACTTTTCTATTATTAGTGCATTTAAGTTGAGTTCATTATTTTGTTTGAACATGTTTTGCCAATACAAAACTAAGTATTTGAAATAAGAAATTTGCTCTTGATTTATTCTAGGAACGTGAGAAGAAAGCGAAGAAGGCAGCTGGTGGCTCTGGAACTGTTACAAATCCCGAGGAACCAACAAACGATGATGTGGAGGTTGTTACCGAACAGAAGACCAATGATAATGTGGAGGCGTCCACTCTTGCAAAGGTCCAAAAGGAGAGCGGTGTTAGGCCCAGGAGTCGAGTAAAAGCGCTGAAAAGCCCCCCTGACTCAATCCCAAAGGCTATTCTGAAGAGGAAAAGGTCTCAAAATTACTGGTTATGGATTGCATCTTGTGTTTTGCTAGTCCTGGCTGCATTGGTGCTTGCATTCATCATTCTTTCTTGAGAAGCTTAGATCTAGAAGTTGTAAACCAATTTTCTGTGGGTGCCTTGGCTAGGTTTGGCAGAGTAAGTAATTTTGTCCTTCTATAGTCCTCTTGGGCAAGTGGATCAAACGCACAAACTGTGTGTTGTGCTACACTTTCTGGGGGGAGAAGTTATATACATTTTAGTCTGACTCTAAGTTTTGTTGAGATTTCATGTTACACCGGGACTTGGATTTTTGTTTTTCCTTTTCCTTCTTTTTGGTAGTTAATTCATCAGGGAAATGACACTGAGATATACTTGCAAACTTTATGCTGAGATACTCTATATGTTTTAGTTTTGATATCATAGAGAATTTTTTTATCGTAAAATTGTGAAGATTGGTGTTGGTGGGTGGATTGTGATTAGTAATAGGTGCAAAATGCATGATGCATGCATTAGGTAGGGTTCACTTTTTATCTTCAGAAATGCTACTTGCCAACAGGGAATCTTTTTTCAGTATAGATGATAAGTTGAAAAAAGGTTTTCAAATATATGGCAGTTAGATAAAGTAATTGTTTTGTTCAAAGGGGTGTTTGAAATATCGCGGATTTGAGGAAAATTTGAGTTTGGAAATTGTAAATTTTTTAAGCCAAATTCATTTTTAACTAGAGTTGTTTATTTATTACATATAATGAATTGAGTTGTGAAATTAAATTCAATGAAGGGATATATTGAGTTGTTTCAATTCTATTTAGTACCATTTCAGACTATCCCTAATGACACATGTGATTTACATATGATAATGTAGCCTAAAAAAATAATATTTTGAATTATTACAATAATATTCTTTATTTTTTTAAATAATTTTTGAATGATCAAATGATAAGTACATATATTAAAATAACCCTTGTAACAAAAACAATGTCTTACCACTATTACTTTCTCCACCACTTCTAGGGTGCTCTTCTTAAATCTACATTATTGTCATGTTTTTAGGTTACCTTTCTTTCGTCAAACCAATTAGATAATCTAGGAGTAGTCTTTTGCTTCTATAAGCTATCCAATCTATTATTTTCTAAAATGTTAGATTTTTAAGTTTGAAAAACGAGATATCCCCAATTAATCCGAATGTGTTGTTTCATTGCTCATAACATGAATATATCTTCCAACATAAATTCTGCATAATTATTATCTTTGAGAGTCAGAATGAGAAGATTTAGGTGTCATTAAATTCTTAATGCAAAAACAGTCTATAACTAATTTAGGAACCGAAATTGGTGTTTAAGAAAAGATAAGGTAACTTTTTTCTCCAATGTTAACTTTATTTCATTAATTATAATAAAAGAGTTTATTGTCTTTACAAATGTTCTTTAGTATTAATTTTGTTTATGAAATGCTGTTATTTGTCCTTGATAGAAAAATAACATTCCTTGGGATTCTTAAACACCATAGCTAGCTACCATATATGATCAAATGCATGGCAAAGATGCTTAGAGAGTTGGCATATAAGAAGCAGCTGAAAATATTTCAAAAGATTAAAAAGAAGAGATTCATTTTCCTTTGATCTTTCTGTCATGAATTTTCAAACTATGATATTATTAATCTGGTTGAAAGATTTGTTACTCCAAGTCACGACACTGATCAAATATTTTCTTGCTGTTGTGCAAAAACTGAATTGCATCGACATCCCTCATCTCAGGAGTACGAATCAAAGCCTTGGCTAAATTAATATGGCAAGACTCACCCATTTTCACAAGCTTCTGACAGCAATGCTTAGTCACTTTGTGCTTTGAATCAACTTGTTTCTCAAATATCTGTTTTCCACACTTGGCACCTATTTTCACCACGCAGTTTGACAAATACTGCCAACTTTCGGGTTTGGTAGCTTGATCACACTTGTTGAAAATGACATCATTTTTTGCCATAACATGAGTCGAATTTTTACTTCTTAGCTCTGCATTGGTTTGAGAAACAAATAAGGTGAGTCTGCTGTGACAAGAATAACCCATTTGAACAATCTTATAACAACACTCTCTCGAGACCTTATTCTTTTTTTGGCTTGACAATACATCAACAATTTTATTTCCACAGTGTGAATTCATATGCCTTCTACATTCAAACAATGATTCTTGTTCCTCGGTAGCTGAGATTGTTTCAATTGCAGTAGCCAACAAGAAAGCCACCAAGATCAGATAATTGCTAAGTGTTGCCATGAGATATGAGAAAAATGAACTGTATTATGCAAATGTTCAACTTGTCGTTTGTTTAAATAGTGAGTAAAGTTGAAACTATTTGTTGGATGAACGTAACATTATAAATGCCTCTGTGAAACGTAACACATTAAAAATAGGTTGATGTTTGCAGCAGTTTGCAAGTGATTGTAACTTTCTAAACTGCTTAATTTGCAACGTGTGAGGAGTTATAAACTTTGGAGTCAAATTTTCAATTGTAAGCACAGAACATACGTTGCTCAATAACTCCAATCTGTTATGTAAATGTGATTTTTATTGTGAAAATTTTAGTTACTGTACAGTATTTTGCTTTTTCAGTATTTTGCTTTTTCAGCAGTTTTATTTGGTCAAACTATTTTCTTTGGTGTGTTCTCTTCTTCAGAGAACGAAACTTATCTTTATGGATGTATATATATAAACTAAAACTTACAATTTTCTTGTATAAGAATTAATGAAAAGTTAGTTATGATATATTTTTATTGGCATTTGAATTTTTTAATGAAAAGCTAGTTAGAACATCTCCAACGAGGGTTCTTATAACCCACTTGATTCATAAGTGAGATCTATAGTGTCACACTATATTTAATTAATTCTTTTCGAATTTTTACAAATTTACTTAAATTGTGGGTTCTTATAAGCAATTCACCATTCAACTATCACTTTTGACTTTAATGAGACCCGTTATGTCACGTTAATAATAATTATAATATATAATTAATTATTAAAATAAAATAAATAATATATTTAAGTTTAAAAAATTAAAAATAAAATTAACATTAGAAATATGATTAATATTAATTAAAATATAAAATATTAAACAACAATGGCAATAAAAATAAACAGAAAAAAATTGAAAAGAACAACTCTTAAAAACGTTGTTTTTACAAGATACACGACAGTTTTTTATAATCACAATTGCTTATAAGCAACTGGACCCTAAGTAACTCTCATTTATGTTTTTTTCCCTAATATTTATTGAGGTAATCCTGAACCAACCTTAACTATGATTGGAAATTTTCAGATAACATCAATTGAAAATTCATGAAAAAAAAATTATTGTCGTTCTTCTATAACTCAGACAGTTTTACTAACAAATCGAATAGTTAATATTTAACTCCCTCCATCTTTAAAGAATCGGGCAGTTTAAGACCGTTTTTTTATTTAAACACAAAATTAAATAAATCAGAAATATAAATATGTAACTAAAACATAAATTCTCTAACAATCATTCCCTTAAACTAAAGCCTTAAAAGCTTTAGTTTACTTATGATACTTCAATCATGCCCAACTTACTCCTGATTTTCATAAATTGCTCTATCTTGAGTGATTTAGTCATTATGTCAACTATTTAATTTTGGGTGCTTCAGTGGCTCAACTTGATTTTTTCTTTTCTGACAAGATCTTTTAAGAAATAAAAATCTAACATTAATACGTTTGCTTCTACCATGAAATACTAGATTTTCAGATAACTTAATAGATGAATATTGTCACACAGAATTATAATGTGTTTATGTTCTTTAAAATCAATGGTCTCTAAAATTCTCATGATTCAAATGCATTGACATGCACATAAAGTTGCAATTATGTATTTTGACTCTATAGTAAATAATGTCATTATTGGTTGTTTCTTGGACGGCCATGAAACTGCACCAGTTCCTAAGGAAAATACGAATCCTGATGTGTTCTTCCTATAGTATATATCACTTGCATAATCATTATCTGTATAAGTCACTAGTTTTATATATCTTCTCCTTTCTTGTAGAATATTCCAAGCTCAATAGTTCCCTTTAGATACCATAGGATTCGTTTGATAGCATTCCAATGAATCTCGGAAGGATTAGCCATGAATATGCTAATTAGACTGACCATATACACCAGGTCAGGTCTGGTTGCAGTCATATACATAAGACTTCCAACTGCCTGTTTGAAGAGCGTGGCATCTGCCTTAATTCCTGTATCAGTTCTGGATAACTTAGTTCCTAGAACTGTTGGGTTCTTTACTGCATTGCACGCCGTCATATTAAATCGAGCTAATACTTCTTGGGCATATTTTTGTTTACATACGAAGATACCATGTGTACTCTGCAAAATTTCAATTCCCAGAAAATACCTCATCTCCCCCAAGTCGGTCATGTCAAACACCAACATCATAGAATCCTTAAACTCATTACATATGCCTCTATCATTTCCAATGTTCCAGTGTAAATTAAATCATCCACATATAGGCTTACAATAAGAATTTTACCTTCCTTTGTTGACTTTGTTAACAAAGTATGTTCACAAAAACATCTTTCAAAGCCATATTGTAAGAAATATGTTTCTATTTTGTTATACCATGCTCTAGGTGCTTGTTTGAGCTCATAGAGTGCCTTCTTCAGTTTGTACACCTTTTCTTCTTGTCATTTTTTTATGAATCCAACTAGTTGTTGAATGTATATTTCCTCCTTCAGCTCTCCATGGAGGAATGCGCTTTTCACATCAAGTTGAAAAATGAACTAGCCATTCTAAGCAGCCATAGATAGAATTATGCGAATAATGTCTAATTTGGCAACTAGTGCAAACACTTTTGTGTAATCCACTCCATAGTGTTGTGCATAGCCTTTTGTTACTAACCTTGTTTTAAATTTGTCAACCTCATCGTTCTCCTTGAGCTTGGTTTTGTAAACCCACTTTACTCCAATCAGCTTCACTTTTTTAGGAGCATGAGTTAATTCCCATGTTTGGTTTTTCTCTATAGCCTCAATCTCTTTCACCATTGCTTCTCGCCACTTCTTGCTCTTAACAGCCTCTTCAAAGGTTAACGGATCAGTTTCTGCTACTAGCATAACATTAGTATTGTTGTCATCATATATACTTCCCTCTTTTTCATAGTTTGTCATCCATACATACAGGTTTTCTCCTCTTTCTTCTTGCCCTCCCTTCAGTTGGGACCTCACATGTTTGAATGTGAGATTCGTTTCTGATAGTTGGTTCCACAATTTGTGATTATGGTTGTTGTTCCTCCTTGTCTGATTCAGATTGTGTATCGATGTCATCTTCTTCTCTTTCAGCAACTTCTTGGTGATCTTCTGCTCCCACCTCCAGCTTTTATTTTCTTCAAATATAACATCCTTGTTGATTATTATTTTCTTGTTAACTAGATCAAAGAGTCTATATGTCTTGGATTCATCATTGACTCTAAACAGAACACACGGTCTGCTCTTGTCGTCAAGCTTAACCCACCGCTGATCTGGTGTGTGGACATGAGTTAGACAGTCAAATACGCGAAAATAATCAACAAATGGTTTTATTCCACTCCATGCTTCCTCTGGGGTCTTATCTTGGACAACTGACATAGAGTTTCTATTCAGAATGTGTGCACACCATTTTGTTGCTTCTGGCCAAAAGATTTTTGGAACCTGTCTTCCAATTAGCATAGAGTGAACCATATTCGTGATAGTTCTATTCTTTCTCTTAGCAACTCCGTTCTACTGCGGACTAAAGGTAACAGTCAATTGCCTTCTTATTCCTTGATTTTTGCAGAAATCTTCAAATTCTTATGAAAAATATTCTCCTCCTCTATCTGTTCTTAAACATATAATACTTTCTCCAACTTCTTTTTCAAATAATTCCTTAAAGCTTTTGAACAAAGAAAACGTTTCAAACTTCTCACTTAAGAAATATATCCAATTTTTTCTTGATAGATCATAGGCATGGCAACGGGGCGGGGCGGGGGCAGGTTTTGCCTCCCCGATCCCTACCCCGACTTTTTTAACCATGCTCGTTCCCACTAGGTTTCGGGTTCCGCCTCGTTCCATCCCCGATTTATATTATTTAAAAAAAAATAATTACATTTATAATAAATTAATTTTACTATATATTTTTTATATATAAATAAATATTTATAATTTTATAATAATTATTAATTAAATATATTTTTTAATTTATTATATTTATATTAAAATATGTATGTAGAAGAAATATTTAATTATTATATATATATATATATAGAATATTTATAACATTATTATTATTATTATTATTATTATTATTATTATTATTATTATTATTATTATTATTATTATTATCATAACACTGTGTTCAAATATTTGAATACGTATAACATTATTATTATTATAATATTGTATTCAAACATTTCATTATATATATAAGTTAATTTATTTTTAAGTTTTTATTTAAAAATATGAAATATATAGTTTATAAGAAAATATTTAATAAGTTAATTCTTATTTAATTAGTTCGAAGTAATAAAAGTTTAAATTATCAATTCCTTTTAATATTTTAAAATATAATTATTTTATTAAAATAAAATTTGATATATGATAAATAAGAATAATAAGATAAAAAATTATGACATAATAAAACTTAATAAATATAAATTATAAATAAAATAATATTAGTTATTACTAAAATTTATGTAAAATATTTAGAAAAAGATAAAGAAGAAAAAAATTAATTTGGTGTTCATCAAATTGGTTGAAAAGATAAAAAAAAACAAATTGATGAGAGAGATTAAGGAAATGTGAAAAATAAAAAGATAAAAGAGAAAATAATATAATGAATTAATTGATATAAAAGATTAAAAAAGATAAAAATAAAATAAAATGTGGGTTGAAGAAAAATAAAAATGGTGATGTTAAGGTTCCAACATAAAACCAATTGGCAATATGTGGAGTAGTCTAACATGTATTTAAATCATACCAAATGACATGAGGTAGGCGATGTGGGACTTTCAACAAGTTCTAATTCTGTTTTTCATGAGAGGACCAAACACATTGAGATTGACTGTCATTTCATTCGATAAAAGATTATGTCTGGAGACATCAAGATTGAGTTTGTTAACTCAAGTGATTAGTTAGCAGATATTTTTACTAAATCTTTACGGAAGCCTAGAATTGATTATATTTGTAACAAGCTTGACACATACGATTTGTATGCTCTAGCTTGAGGGGGAGTGTTAGATATTGTTTAGATATTATTTGATATTGTTAAGATATTGTTAGATATTGTTAACCACGATATCAAACAATATCTTCTGTTTATTCTGTTACTTTCAGTTACTCTTTTAGTTCTCTCTATTATAAATAGACTACCCTATGTGTGATTTATACACAAGGAAGATTAATTTCAAATCCTATTTTCTCAATATTCAACATGTGAAATATAAAAAAATGATCTTATATGTAATAGAAACAGAAAAAGACATACTTTTAAATTATTAATATTTTAAAATTTAAATTTAAATATAAAGTTGGGGCGGGGATGGGATGGGATCAGGGTGGGGATTGCATTACCCATCCCCGGCCCCGCCCCCGGCCCCGACTTTTTAAAGCGGGAAAAACCTGAATTCGCCCCCACCCTTGGTCAACTCGGGTTTTCCCCGTCAAACTCGAGGCGGGGATCGGTCGGTCCCCACGGGTACGGGTTTAATTGTCATCCCTAATAGATCATCAATAAAACTTAGAAAATATCACTTATTGCTGCTTGATGTTGGTTTGATTGGCCCACATAAATATGCATGAACTAGCTGCAGTTTTTTAGATGTTGTTCTTGTGTTCTTTTCTTGCCAGACATTGTGTGCAAACATTTTGAGGGGATGTAATCTGAGACAAACCTGTCACCATTTGTTTAGAGGCAAGGGTGTTTAAGCCATCATAGCTTAGGTGTTCGAGCCTGTTATGCCAGAGTTGAGAGTTGTTTTCTGCATTCATCTGGAGACACGTATCTGTTCCCATGGCTGTTGTCAGCACAAACATCCTACTAGTATTCATTTGAACTTCACATATTAGTCATTTCTCAGGGTGCGTAATAGTGCAAGTATTGTTCTAAATTTTAATACTCAACCCCTTTTTCTTAAGTTGTCTTATACTCAATAGGTTATTTTTTAATTCAGGAACATAGTACACATGTGTGACAATATGCATCAATTCATTCACCTTCATGTAAATACTTCCTTTCCCCATTATAGCTATCTGAGTATCATTTATCAGTTTTACTCTACCTCTAAAATTCTCATCTAACTATGAAAACCACCCCTTTTTGTCACTCATTCTTTTTTCCTTCTTTGCTTTCTACGAGAGCAATTAGTAAAATCTCTTCCTCTTGTTCTTCCTCCATTTATGCATAATTTGCTTTCTTTTCCCACATAAGATATGCATATTGAAAATGTCCAAGTTTATGGCATTTGAAACATTCAACTTCATTCTTATTGAGTGTTTGCCTTCCCCTTCCTCTACCTCGAAAGGCTCCTATTGCTCTCCCTCTTCCTCTTCCTCATCCATTCTTTTCATCAAACACAATTTATGCTCTTCTTCCACTGAGTATGTCGTTCTCTGCTCATAAACTAATAAACTACTTTGCAATTCATTTATAGTCATGGTGTCCATGTTATTGGATTCTTCAATTGAGCATACTATATAGTTGAATTTTGTGTTCATAGACCGCAAAATTTTAGCGGTAATGACACTTTCTTGCATATTCTCTTCTATTACTTTCATACTTTTGGCTATCTTTAAAGTGTGGCCAAAGTAAGAATTTACTGTTTTGTCTTCCTTCATTTGCAATGTATCGAATTCCTTGCGTAGAGCTTGCAATTGCACACGTTTCACCCTTGTGGACCCTTGAAATTTCTTCTTGGAATCCCATATATTTTTGGACGTTTCATCATTTAGGATTGTATCCAAAATTTCTCTATCAATTGCTTGATAGGGATAATTTTTCACCTTCAAATCTTTGAATTGTTGTTCTTCTAGCCATTTGAGTTCTACTTCTGATGCTCTTACCTTGTCTGGGATAGTCTCAATACAGTGTTCCACCAAACTCCAATACTCCTTAGAATACAGGAAATTCTCCATTCATTTTGTCCAATGGTCATAGTGACCATCAAACTTTGGAATGGTGGATTGAACGTATTTGCTTGGTTCAACCATTTCAGGTAGTGCTCTAAAGAATACTCAAAGCTCACAATGTATCACTTTTCCCAAACCTAATTCAGAAAGCAGAACTCTCTAGGTAAGAATGCTTTATGAATTGTAATATCCAAATATTGTTGTTCATTTCTGAAGATTACATTATTAAATAGTTTTGCAAAAGAAAGAATTGGTAGCTAATATTTAGCTCCCTCAATCCCTAAAGAATTGGTAAACATAAGACAGTTTATTTATTTAAACACAAGAAAAACATTATGTGATACAAAAGTATGCTCAAAAGTATTTTTGTTTTAAAAAATACTTTATCAAATGCATCCATTGTATTCAATGTGTGCAAAAATTATAGAGAAGTACCCCACACAAATTCTTACCTATCTATATGATATGCATTTTAACCTTCAACAACTTAAATTGAAAGATAAAAGTTATAGAATTCAATGTTGTTTTAAATGAAAAACAAACATTCTACAAGTTATCCATTGTTCAGTCCAAATTTCATTCCTGTATGATGGTCATAAAATAAGCACTAAAATCATGTATGTCCTAAATTTTTCCTTTCTTTTATAAATTCCTATTCACAACTAGGGATATAATTAAACTTGTACTTGTTCAAGTTAGACTAGAAAAAACTGAGTTGATTAAGGGTGGGGTGAAGAGAGATTCAAGTTTTCTCGCTTAAAAAAGTCGTGAGTGAGGACAGGGATGAATACTCTAATCCCCATCCTGGTTTCGTCCATGTCCCTATCTCGACTTTATATTTAAATTTAAATTTTAAAATATTAATATTTTTTTAAAAATATTTTTTTCTTTTTTTCATTATAGATAAGGATATTTTTTTATATTTTATCATTTTTTTCTACCCATTTTTTAATTTTTTTAATCATTTATATCAATTAATTCTTTACATTGTTCTTTTTTTAACCTTTTTATTTTTTTTTTACATTTCTTTGATCTCTCCAATTATTTTTTTTTTCAGTATTTTTAACAAATTTGAGGAGCACAAAGTTAATTTTTTTCCTTTATCTTTTTCTAAATTTTCTACATAAATCTTAATAATAACTAATATTATTTTATTTATAATTTATCTTCATTAGGTTTTATTATGTCATATATTTTGAATATTATTTGTTATATCTCAAATTTTATCTCGAATAAAATAATTGTATTTTAAAAAATTAAAAAAAAATAATTTAAACTTTTATTACTTTGAACTAATTAAATAAAAAATAATTTATTAAATATATTCTTATAAATTATATATTTCATATTTTTAAATAATAATTTAAAAAACAATCAATTTATATATATAAACAAATGTTTAAATATATAATAATAATAATAATATAAGTATTTTATATTTATATAAAGAAAAATGATTAAATTTTTCTTTTCAATATATATTTTAATATAAATATAATAAATTAAAAAATATATATTTAATTAATAATAATTATAAATTATAAAATTATAAATATTTATTTATATATAAAAATACATAAAAATATTATAATTAATTTATTATAAATATAATTATTTTTATAAAAATAACTTAAATAAAGAACAAGACGAGACTGGATAAAAAAAATCCAAAATCCAATCACAACAGAGAGGATTTAATTTCTAATGGGACGGACAAAATGGGAGATGGTTAAAAAAATGGGGACTCTCTCAAACCCGGTCCGGATGCCATGCCTCACAACTGTTTTGGTCACACGTGGTTTTGTATAGAACAGAAGAGTCCTACGTTGCAAAGATAATGCAGGGCCTCGTCATTGTTCCAAACATTAATACTTTAAATGAACATAATTGACAGAACAATTAAACCTAAGTAAAACTCAATAAACACTACGCATTTTCATTTAATGACAAGTCAGCAATTCCAGCAACGAGATCATCGAGTGAGTTCATGTCCATCAACTTCCCTGAATCATTAAAAGATGATGGCACTGTTTGAAAGGAATTCTCTGATAAGGCTTTGTCCAACTGTTTAACCAGTTCACCTTCCTCAGATGGAATATCAATATCCCAAATTTTGAAGATATTCTCAGCGAGGTGCTCCATCTCATAAGAGGAAGAATCCAGATCCACAAAATCAATGGTTTCATTCTCCTTCAAGTTTTCATTATAAGTTGGCAGAAAAGGATTCACAGATGGCAAGGTATCAGTCGTTTCTTCATCTGGAATATCATCTGCGCTTGATTCTACTGCCACACGTAATGGGTTAACATCATAAGTTGAAGAAGACTCAGATATGCGTCTCCCGTCAGAAGTTGAAGATTGCTGATTAAGTTCCACAGTAATATTTTCAGAACTCGTAGGGTAGGGAGGAATTTCTCCGTCTTCTTCTTCAATACTGAAAGACTGAGATTGGGAACTGATAATTTCTAATAAAGCATTTTCCAACGGGACCCAATCAGTTTCTGAAATATCAGAATCTTTAACTAGGCAGGAATCAGCCCAAGCAAGATCTTCCGGAGAAAGAACTTCATTCTGTCTAGATGCAATTGTGAGAATAGCAGAAGAAACTGAAACTTCATTCTCTGCACTTTCTACATCCATTGCTACAAGTCCATAGAGATAGATGTAAGCAATATGAAGAAAAGAAAGAGTAGCGCCGTGTGTGGGTGAAACTCAATCAATGAAACACAATACAGTATCTTGTTTCATAAAAATGGAAATCAAGATCATGCTTTTTAAGTTATAAATAGTCATTGACATGAAATAGCATCTCATGACTAGAAAGATATGAAAAAGTATTTTGTTCCAAATCCATTGTTGCATTCACGAATGCAATCTGGCAAGGAATTCCATAGAACAAACAACCTCATCAGTTAAAAAATGTAGGTACTACCACGAACTGACATCAAAGATTCTAGATGTTTGGTTTTCTATTGACTGAACAAGCATTTTAACACTTTTCCAGTCGAAAGATTTAAAAAAAAATCAGTCTGTTGGTCTTAACAGATTCACAAATACAACAAAGAAAAGGTCCCATACTGCACAAGATCTTCCAAAAAGAAGCAAAATTTGATATAAATATAGTGATAAAAAGCACACAGGTAATGAAAATCTTGGAATTCATGAACTTCGAACTAAACATAAACTGAATATTCATATTCATAAATTTACATGTCATAACCAATGTAGTTGAATCAGTAAATAAAGTACGAATGGGAAAACATATTTTTTGAATTGCAGATTGAATCATACCATGAATAGTATGATTCATGATCAATAATAAACATGGTATACGTATACGTATGGTATATGCTTATATGTGTATATATAAAAGACGTTTAAAAGCTCAAATTCATTATCAATAACTATTTAGAATTGCAGTCCAATTAAACTATCTTTCAACAAAAAAAAAAAAAAAAAACTCTAAGCTATATGTTAGGCTTTAAGTTTAAAATAGCAGCCCAATTAACTATTTAGAATTGACACAATAAAAAATAATAACAGGATTTTTTTTAAAATATCAGGTGACACACTTAACCTTCTACATGTGATTTTAATAATAAAAAAACACGTAAAATTTGATGGCAGTTTTGCAAGCCCCCATACCTGAAAGCCCACACTTAACCCGGTTTTCTTTCCTTTCTTCCTGAATGTTGAAGACTAAATGTCACCTCCTATCCCTCACCAACTGGCCGGATCCAACTTCTCTCACATCAGATCATAATACCCTCAACTAGAATGCAATGCCTACGATGCAACACACACCTACGACACATATGGCAGCTGTAATAGCCTTTGTCACCGGTATCTGCAATGTCATTAGTATCGCACTTTCATTTCTATTGAAACGCCATTGTGTCAAAATTACAAGTTGCAGTGCAGGTCATATACACAAAGGTAATGAAAACTGAAAGACTATTGTGAAAATAAGATAAAAGTACAAGATACAATTATTTTCTAGGACCAACATGACTCACTTGAGGCAGATGAAGCATTAAAAAAAATTTAATGTTTTATCCTTCAAAATAATTGAAATGTTTTGGCTTTAAAAATAAATTCAAAAAACCGATTAGACCAATTAAATCACCAATTTCACCTGTTTCACCATTTTTGCGGTTTTTTTCCGGTTCAAAGTAATATCAACTTTTTGGGACAACAACTAAATAGAGTTAGATCGATTGAACAGACGAGTCTGATCCAATTTGATAAGCATGAATTATACAATAACTTAATGATACAAAAAAATTTGCAATTAATACAGTAGAAAGTGGGTCTATGCTTCTTATAATTATGACCAAAAACGACTCCATTTATTTCTTATATATTATATAATACAGACTAAAGAGTACATACTACGCATATAAATACTCAAAAAACAAAACAGAGAACCCAAATTCAAGAAATGTATGATTATATTAACTCACAAATTACACATAATCGTCATCTATATGAGCAATAAGAACAGAGTAATGAAGGCAACTATTTGTGGAATATTTTAGCAAAAAAGAAAAGATCCAATCAATGGTGTTCCTGGGGGGAGGCGGGGTTAAAAATTGGTCTTTGAAGGATATATCATCGTAGTTCAACTATAGTTGCGAGAACCAGCAGCCACTACTGAATCCTAAAGCAGTCCAAGGCTGCTCAACTCCACTAAAGAGCATTCTTGACTACTATGCATATACCAAAAAAATCATGAAGAAAACACACTGTCAAATCAAAATTTCTATTTTTGGTTGAAAGAGTACAATATGAAACAGGATGAAATAACGAATTGAACAACCGCAAATTAAACTCTAATTCAAACCCAGATCACAAATGAGTGAAAAGCAAGGTGAATCCTAATTATGACCGTAAAAAGGCTATAGTTTTAGCACATTACAATAAATTATCAAAAAACAACAAAAATAAAACAAGACAGCATCAATTACATAGAACAAATTACACTAGTGATCTATCAATAAATCAACCCTTCAACAAAGCCACATAGAGCAAGGACTTTTTATATGGTGGGATGTAACAATCAGCAGACAAAGATATCAGAACTTCACTACCAAAACTAAACTCTGGCCATTCAGATTAATGTTAAGTCGCTAAACAACTCTGCTTAAATGGAAGTAACACACAATGTTCCTTAGAATCTAGAATCGCCCAAAAACGCAAATTGTTGCAGAGTTGTTGTCATTTAGCGCCCCGTGTATGTACTTACATGACTAAATTTGGCAATTATGGAAAATAGTAGAATATTTCCCCACCATTGAAAAATTGAAAACGGAATGATATATCCCCTCTAAGGCCTAAAGCTCATTCTTCTTCATTGTTGTTTTTTATCCCCCATGCTATCTTATAAAACAGTGGCTACATCAACACTTAAAATTTACCTCAAGCACCTTCCCACCCCAGTTTGACAGCACTTAAGTATCACAATTGCTCTAATAATTTCCATGCAATACTAAATTTTACAAACAAAAATCATCACGCGAGAAAATGAAAAGTAAAAATTAAACCACTGAAACAATCAAATATGAATCCCACCACCGCAACAAAAGAAGGGGTTACGAAATATAAACAAAATTTAAACTCAATTCCAACATTTTGTTTTCCTAATGAAAATAGAGGGAAAGAAATAGAAACCCACCTCTCACTAGGTTCTGAGAAGGAAAAAAAAAAACACTAATGGTTATGAACTTAAATTCGCTATTTACGTTTTCAATAATCAATCAGTAGATGTAAGTCATTTCACACTGGCAACACCCAAGAAACAACAAATTACGGACAAAAATTAAAAACTTCGAATCAAAATCTGCAAATACAGATAAACAGAAAATGAAAACATAGAAACAAAGAGAGAAGAGAAAGTGAGAGGAAGAGAAACCTTTTTCACCTGCAGAAGCCAATGGCGTCGCAAGGAAGAAAGGAATCAGCGGCAACAAACGAGTCCAGAATTACGTAAATATGTGAATATTCCTTTTAACTACAGTTAAGTAAAAGACATCTGTGGTAAGATCAGTGCTTAAAATAACGATTTTAAGGGAAATTATATTCTCTCAAAAACTAAAAATTGCATTTTTAGTCGTTTTACTTTTTTTTTAAAGATAAAATTTTATTATTCTTCAATAATCTAATATGAAAATTCTTTGATTTAATTTTTTAAAAATCATTTTTATAAAATTGGTTTTGAGAATAAGTTAAAAAAAACAACAACTTATTTTAATTTTAAAACAACTTATTAATTATTATTCATTAACATATTATCACGAGTAAAAAATTGTAAATATGAAGAATGAGTCTCTTCTAAAACTCCTATAATAAGGCATCATTTTGAACCGTATTAACAACATAATTCTTATTTTTCCTTTTTTTCTACAATTTTTCTTCCAATAATAGAATATTTGTTACAAATATCTTTTGAATTAACCTCTTTCTTCCTCTATTTTTTAACCATTTTGAATACTTTCAATCCAACAACTCATAACTTTTGTCCCAATATGTTGTGCATGGGTGTTTTTAACATTATATATTGATATTACTGTAATTGAAATAAATTATTTGACATGCGAATTTAACAAATAATTTATACATATTAATAATACAAGTATTGAGAGTATTTATAGAATTATTATTAAGAGTGGATATTTTATTATGAGTTTCACCTCTTATTTATTAAAAAAATAAGAAAATAACTTAAAATTAAAAGAAAGTTATTTATATAAAAATTTTAACTAAGTTTTAAATAATTTAATTATGATAAGGATAATAAAATAAATATTTAATTTTATTTTTAAGTAATTATTATTAAATTTTGTTTTATGTACTCTGACTTTAGAAAAAGAAAAAAAAGGGTAACATATATAAAAAAATAAACTAATATATACTTAAATTTTTATATATGATTTATCAAAGTGAATATCTAATCAAAAAAATATATAAAATTAAGATATATATACGAAAGAAAATAAAGTAAATCACTTTCTTTTTAAAAATGTTATTGTGAATAATAATTAATTCTTAATATATATATATATATATATATATATATATATATATATATAACTACATTAAAAATGCAGTCTATGATAAAGAATTCATAATTATTGTTTAATCTTAATAAAAAAAAGACTTATATTATATAAAAAATCATTTTGTAAAATAAATATTCATAATAAATTATAAATTGATATTTAAAATGATTTTTAACGTATTTTTATCATATTTAAATTATTTTTATAATAAAATAATCTCATACAACACATCGATTATACTGATAGTATGAATTAGACGTAAATTTAGAAGAATAAAGCAAAAACTGTATCTTCAATATTCTATTGAATTTCTTTACACGTTTCATTTAATATATCTTAATTAAATCACCACTTGATTTTCTGCATGTGTACGTGACTGAAGGAATCTTCTTTGAAGAATCAAGTGAATGCATGTCTATATATTATGTATTTACGTACGTGTCAATTATTTCTGATTGTACGAAATTCGGAAAATAAATTAGCATATCAATAATCACTATAATAATTGACGTGTTATTGTAAATAAAAAAGAGTTCGTAAGATATAGTAAAATTGAAAATTTAAAAGATAAGATATATATGAGAATAAATTAAAAATGTTAATAATTAACATTAAATTTAAAAAACATATTGTATTTGTTTTTTGTTTTAAAAAAAATTATTATATATATATATATATATATATATTCAATGTTTTTGAGAATTTCTTAATAATATAATTAAGGTTAATAACATATTGAAAGTATTATTTATTTTAAAAATTAAATCATCGTAATTTTATTATTAAAAAATATTTGATAAATTAAAGGAGAAAAATATATATAAATTATTATATATAATAAAGAAAATATAGTTATAATAAATAAAATAAAATAATAGTTAATATTGGGGATTGAAGACACTGATGCGAGACAGGGCATTGCATGTGCTTGTGTATATCTTGTTGTCTCAAAAGTTCAATTCCACCACCCAACCCTACTACATACATGTCGAGTGTAATGAGGAAACGCGTTTTCTAAAGATCAAAACCCCATCAAAGTCGTTAATAATCAGATCCAATTTAATATACATATCACCGACAACCGCGTATTCCATCTATAAAACCAGACACTTTCTCCGAGAATAATCATACATACATAGTACTACACTGGTACCTTAATTCTTTGTTTGGAGAAACAAAAGAAAAAAGAAAGCAAAAGTTGTTTGTTTCTTCCGAAATGGGGCCTCTTGTGATTTCTTCAAGTTTTCTTTGGTTTCTGTGCTTTGTTCTCAGTGCACACGTAGAAGCTAATAACGGTTGGCTTAACGCTCATGCAACGTTCTATGGGGCCAATCAAAATCCCACCACCCTTGGTAAGTCATTTCAAAAATTCAAGATATTTAGCTGTGAAAATCAAACACAATAATAAAACATGCAACAGAAACATCATAAAACATGAAGCAAACATTTGGTTGACGTTGAAAAATTCCCCCCATTACTTTCAGGAGGAGCTTGTGGCTACGATGACACATTTCATGCTGGGTTTGGTGTGAACACTGCCGCAGTGAGCACCATGCTATTCAGAGATGGTGAGGTTTGTGGAGCATGCTACCAAGTAATGTGTGACTTTAGGGCAGACTCCAAATGGTGCCTTATCAGCCGCAGTGTAACGGTAACCGCCACAAACTTTTGCCCTCCGAACAACCACGGAGGGTGGTGTGACCCCCCTTACCACCACTTCGACATGTCCATGCCAGCTTTCATTCGCATTGCACGACAGGGCAATGAAGGCATTGTGCCTGTTCTTTATAGAAGGTAATGGTGGAAAACACTTTGTTCCATCTTCTATCATTAAATTAACCATAGCATAAGTTTATTAAAAAAATGCAAAACCAATAGCTTGATTGAAAATCTTTAGCATGATTCTTAATTTTTTTTTAAGACTTAATCCTTGATATTTCTTGCATTAAAAATAAATCACGATTCATGATCAGAGAAGGTAGAGGAAAAAAAGAAAAAGATTTTTCCAATATTATGTGAAGATCGGTGTGAAAAATATGTAAAACAATTCCGAATCAGTTTTAAAAGGTGAATAAGGTTCATGTTGAATGATGCTTCAATATTCCTCCTATTTCTATTTCATATTAATTAATTAATCTTACAATCATTAATTAATCATGATTACAAATAGTTAATTTAGTTTTTAATAATAAATGTATTATAAATTTATAATTTTTTTAAATTATTCTTATCATTAATACTATTTTCTTCTATCCATATAATATATTTCATTAATAATTAACTAAAAATAAACATTAACTCATTTTTAAAATAGTGAGGCAAAATTAAAAAATAATAACACAAAAAACCTATAGTTTTTTTTTAATTCATAATAATTAAACAATAAATTATTTTATAAAAAAGTGACCATCTTTAAGCATCTATTGACATTTTCCCTCTTTCTTTTCCATATTTTTTCATAATTAGTAATATGCACAACTTATCGAGATGAAAGCATATGAGATGTAATCTCACCAAAACGAGAAACACTAATTCCTTGTATGTTATATTAACAGTATCACTATCCAGAAGATAATTTGTAAGAGAAAAAATTTATAAATTTTAATTTTAATTTGTTCATAATTACGTGTTTATATACTGCTTAATCTTTCTTTAATTACATGACCAGCCTACCGTGTATTTTCAGGTTTAGAACGTGTAAATAGAAAGGTTAATATGCTATAGGATCTGTCCATAGAATAGAAAAACTAACAACATCAACAATGCCAAAAGAAACAGCTTTACTTGTTTTATGTAGTCAAAAGAAAATGGTAATTGATGAACCATGAGGTGAGGTGAGGAAAGGAGAGGGTTAAAAACAAAGTAATGTGAGCAGAGTACATTTGATAATTCATTCAGTGACACATGATTTCTCATTTGATGTGCTTAATGTGAAGGGTGGCGTGCAAGAGAAGAGGGGGAGTGAGGTTCACACTGAAGGGGCAATCCAATTTCAACATGGTGATGATATCCAATGTTGGTGGGAGTGGGGGTGTGAAAGCTGTGTGGATCAGAGGATCCAGAAGTGGAGCATGGTTGGCAATGCACAGGAACTGGGGAGCCAACTGGCAGAGCAGTGCAGATCTCAGAAACCAGAGACTCTCATTCAAGATCACATTGGTTGATGGCATGACTCTGGTCTTCCTCAATGTGGTGCCTTCCACTTGGAGGTTTGGACAAACATTTTCATCCAGAACTCAGTTCTTGTAGCTGCTAGCTTGAGATGATGATATCTGGAACTAGACACAGCAACATTAACTTTTCCACAACCATGCCATTTTTACAAGGCTGGAGTGGAGGATATATTTGATCTCGTGTCATACATCATACAGTTTCTTCTATTCTTCCTTTCTCACTTGATACTATTGCCTAAGAGAATTCAATAATGCAGTTGTGCACTAGTGCTAAGCTTGTATTCTGCATATGCAGAGTCAAATGTGTGTTCCTAAATGCTCCAATTTTTGGGAGTGTTTATATGTTTCTTAAGCATAATTTTTTTCCTAATTAATACATTTTATAATAATTTTAAATATCTTCGCCGAAATATCCATGCATTATTACTTTCAATCTTTATAATAGTTATTTTAATATTATTTTAATGAGAATATAGAAGATAACCACAATATAAAATTGTTTTATATTATATTACATCATAAATCACTATTTATTTCTACAAAAGTAAAAAAAAAAAAATTCATTGTATAAGTGCATAACCTATTGATTCATTGTTTTATAAAATAATTTACTCATTTAAGCTTTGAGTTTGAGGGTTCGAACTCACCCTTTTGAAAATTGGGCCTTGACATCCCAGCCCAATAAGACAAGTTCGGGCTTTTTACGCGTGACTATGCTCTCTTCAGCGTTGCTCGCAACCATCGATCCTTTTCTTCTTTCTTACCACTCCACTCCTTTTCGCAGCGTTTACAAACATTTCAACGAACAGTTGATCTGCGTTTGGCAATGTCGTGGAAGCAGTTATTCTCTGCGTCTCGGAACTTCGCCGCCACTTTTGTGCGTCAATGCTCTTCCACGGCCACCACAAACCGTAGAAACCTCTATTCCCGAATCAGTCCCCTCGGTGACCCTTCCCTCAGCGTAGTCCCCGTTCTAGACCAGTGGATCCAGGAAGGAAACGCCGTTAACGCCCCCCTCCTCCAACGCATCATCAAAGTCCTCCGTTCTCGCAAGCGCTTCACCCAAGCACTTCAGGTTCGTAACTTTTCTGTTTGTTTCGTTGTGAAGCAAAAGAACTGAGCTGATTAAGAACACGCACTGATTCTTTGCATCTGGAATGTACATGCTAGTCTTAGTTCTTAAGGTTAGTGGAAACGGATTAACCGGAATAGAGTTTACTCCTTAAGTTAGGGTATTTGATTTGATGAAAGGATTTATTTTGAGTTCACTGATTGTATTTTTTTATTACGACTAAGTCACCTTATTTTTATTTTATTTTAAAAATCTGTATAAGAAATAATATTAATTTGACTTAATAATATTTTAGTCTCTAAATTTTAATTCTGATTTCCTAAATTTAAATAAATAAATATATATATATATATTATTTTAATTTTTAAACCTTAAATTTGATAGAGTAAAATGATTTTCTTACAAACAGTTTTTTAATCTTTAAAATTTAGTATTTAGGAACTAAAATCATGTATTTAAATTTCAGGAAATATAATATATTTTTTTTAATTTTAAAAAGAATTTATCCCAAATAACAGATATAAAAAATATAATTAAACTTTTTTATATATTTAAATGTCAGTACTTTGGTCCTTAAAAATATGAAAATTTTCATTTAAACCGTAAATTTTAATTAACTAAAATAAGATCCCTTAGTTCCACATCTCAATTATATATTTCATTTATATATATATATATATATATATATATATATATATATATATATATATATATATATATATATAGGGATGACCATTAAACTCGTATTCATGGGAACAGATCTGTCTCGTCCCGTCCCGAATTTGACGGGAAAACTCGAGTTGACCGGGGATGGGTTCGGGTTTTCACGCTTTAAAAAGTCGGGGACGGGGATAGGTAATGCAATCTTCATCCCGACCCGTCCTCGTCCCGACTTTATATTTAAATTTAAATTTTAAAATATTAATTTTTTAAAAATATTTTATTTTTTTTTCTATTATATATAAAATCATTTTTTATATTTCACTCATTTTTATTTTTCTTCTACCCACTTTTTAATTTTTTTTTATCTTTTTCAATTTTCTATATCAATTAATTTATTATATTATTCTCACTCTTATCTTTCAATTTTTCACATTTTCTTAATCTCTTCCATCAATTTGTTTTTTTTTTTAATCTTTTCAACCTATTTGATGAACACAAAGTTAATTTTTTTTATCTTTTTCTAAATATTTTACATAAATTTTAGTAGTAATTAATATTAGTTTATTTATAATTTATATTTATTATGTCATATTTTTTTATCTTATTATGCTTATTTATCATATATCAAATTTTATCTTAATAAAATAATTATATTTTAAAGGATTAAAAAGAATTGATAATTTAAACTTTTATTACTTCGAACTAATTAAATAAGAATTAACTTATTAAATATTTTCTTATAAACTATATATTTCATATTTTTAAATGATAACTTAAAAATGAATTAATTTATATATATATAATCAAATGTTTGAATACAATATTATAATAATAATGTTATAAATATTCAAATATTTGAATACAGTGTTATAATAATAATAATATTATTATTATTATAAATATTAGATATATATAAATAAAAAATGATTAAATATTTTTTTTACGTACATATTTTAATATAAATATAATAAATTAAAATATATATTTAATTAATAATAATTATAAATTATAAATATTTATTTATATATAAAAATACATAGTAAAATTAATTTATTATAAATGTAATTATTTTTTTAAAAATAATCTAGATCGGGAACGGGCGGGGGTGGGAAACACTGAAACCCAGCGGGGACGGGGATCGTTCAAAAAGTCGGGGCGGGGATCGGGAGGCAAAACCCGCCCCTCGCCCCGTTGTCATGCCTAATTTATATATATATATATATATATATATATATATATATATATATATATCCTTAATAACAATTTAATCCATTTTAAAAGACAACAAATTTATCGTAAATGACATATGGTGATTGGGTAATATTTAAAAATATTGATACTTGTATTAATTTCTCTATTCTTTTATGATGTTTAATTTTTTTTTATATTACAAATCTTAAAATAAAGATTTTTATACTATTAATTTCCGTGTATTACATTATTTTCTTTAACTTTCAAATAAATCATTTCAAAACTTGTCAAGTGCTTGGATCAATGAGCAAATGATTATTTGCTTTATAACTGGTTCTAAGTTTTAATCTTTGTACATTAATGTCAAATATTTAGAAGAACGACTGTGTCATTAAAAATTATTCTATTAGACACTGATTATCTCACGTGAAAGATAATTGTTGCTTGTACAAAAGAAAAGTTAGTAAAAAGATCACAATGTTCATTTTATATGACAATCTATAATTTGGTGACAGCAGGGTGATGTTCTTCAGAGCGGAAGGATCCAATATTTTCTTCAATATATATATATATATATATATATATATATATATATATATATATATAACTTATTTCTTATTACAAAAATTATTCTTAGCCAAAAAAAACTTGGCACCTTCAAACTTTTGAATGAATCTCCATCACGGGTGACGGGAAAGTCTGTATTCTATCTAGTTTTTTACTTTCTATTTTTTACATTTAAATAAAAAACAAGGTGAAAAGAAATGTTTTAATACATCGTGACACTTTTTTTTTTTAATTAGATAAAATTCATATAGGTTCCACAGTGTAGACATTTCTAAACAGTGTGTAATGTGAAGAGTGTTGCTAGCCCTCTTGGATGAAGAGAAAAGAAAACTGAAAATGAAGTATTGAACGATGATTGAGGCTTTTCTTTTTGTAATTGTTCCTGGTTACGTACCAATTACTGAGATATCTTCAATCTTAATATGTTCAGGTTTCTGAATGGATGAGTAGCAAAGGGATTTGCCTAATTTCCCCGGGTGACCAAGCGGTGCAGCTAGATCTCATTGGTAGGGTTCATGGAGTGGAGACTGCAGAGAGATATTTTCAGAGTTTGAGTGATGGAGACAAAAATTGGAAGCTTCACGGTGCTCTTTTGAACTGTTATGTGAGACAGGGATTGGTTGAAAAGTCACTCTCCCAGATGCAGAAGATGAAGGACATGGGTTTTGTTTCGTTTCTCAATTACAACAACATAATGTGCCTCTACATGCAAACCGAACAACTTGAGAGAGTCCCTGATGTTTTGGCTCAGATGAAGGAGGATGGTGTTCCTCCAAACATTTTCAGCTACAGGATTTGCATGAACTCTTATGGCGCGAGAGGTGACCTCGCGAATGTGGAGAAACTGTTGGAGGAGTTGGAGAGGGAACCCCACGTTGGCACAGATTGGATGACATATGTTATGGTGGCCAGGTTCTACATAAAAGCAGACATGAAGGAAAAGGCATTGATGTACCTGAAGAAGTGTGAGGAAAAGGCAGACAAGCGAGACGCGCTTGCCTACAACCATCTGATTTCACACTATGCAAGTCTTGGAAGCAAGAGTGCCGTAATGAGGATTTGGAGGCTGCAGAAAGCCAACTGCAAGAAGCAGTTTAACAATGAGTATATAACCATGTTGGGATGTTTGGTGAAGATGGGGGAGCTTGATCAAGCTGAAGAAGTACTCCATGAGTGGGAGTTATCTGGTAACACTTATGATTTCAGAGTACCTAACATCCTTCTGATTGGGTATTCCCAAAGGGGATTGGTGGAGAAAGCAGAAGCACTGCTCCGGAATATGGTTGCGAAAGGGAAGACGCCGACTCCGAACAGTTGGAGCATCATTTCATCTGCGTATGTGGCTAAGGAGAACATGGAGAAGGCATTTCAGTGCATGAAGGAGGCTGTGGCTGTGCAAGCACAGAATAAACGTTGGAGACCAAATGCTGATGTTATTTCCAGCATATTGAGTTGGGTCAATATTAACAAAGATAAAGGGGAAGTGGAAGATTTCGTCAATTCATTGAAGACTGTCCTTGATCAAGATGGTAGATGTGGGAAGGATGTAGATGGGCATTTAGAAAGTATGAAAGTTAATAATATTGAGATGGAAGAAGAGATAAAGGAAACTCCTTAACTCATAATGAAGGTTTTAAAAAAAATGGTCTACAACTGCAATTGCCATTGCAACGTTAGAGATTTCTCTGGGATAACATCATGCTGTAATTGTGGCTATTTGTTCACATTTTCCAACAATATCAAGGGCTCACGGGTGTTGGTATTTTTTAGGCCCTTCAGATTTTATAGCCTTACAATCATTCAGTGTTCAATGAAACCTGCGAGATCCCAAAACAGCATTGTGCGTGCGTTGATATTCAAAGGCTATTTATATGCTATAGGCCCATTCTGCAATCCTAAGAGGATTGGACTCTGAATCTGATGCTGCAATGTTGGATGTAATTTACGATGAATTGAAGAATTTGGTGGTTAGGTTTCAATAACCATTTTAAAACTATAGAAGTTCGAACTACTAGAAATAATAACGACATTGCTTGATGTTTGAACAGCAAGCAATGTAGGGTGAAAGTCCAAAACATCTGCAAAATACTTAAGAATATATTTAATATATCTGAAATTAATATAGAAGATTTTTATGATATCATGTAACTCATTAGCTGTCTAATTGGAGAGTAGTTCCCTATTTATTTTTTCTTATTTAATTGAAATTATTAATCTTAATGTTTTTATTGAGCTTGAGTTGATCTTCTACTTCTAGTATTTTTCTACATGACCAAATTATTGGTATATAAAACAAATATGGCATTAGGTTTGGGTTTCTTGTTGTCATTATAGGACAAATGCAGCCCATTTGGGGTGGTAAAAAAAAAACTAGTGTATGCAGTTAGCTACAAATGACTTCTTTGCGAGTACAATAGCTATGGGGAAGGGGAAATGGGGTAAAGAAGAAAGCAGTGAAAATGGGACCAGGAAAGTAGAAATTATTTTAATGTCCATGCCTTGTGGTCCTCACCAGACTTAACATGTGATTCTTGTCAATTTTTACGTGATATGGAAGTGCATAAAAAGTTAATAATACAGGACAAAGTTAAAGTTTGGTCATTTGTATTTCTTATTTGAGTTTCAAACACTTCACTTTAATTCTTTTAAAATGTCTCTGCTAGCAAAAGTAGTTGATCTTATGCATTAATGTTAATTTTCAGAGTAAAGTATTATAACACTTGATATTATTTTTAAAATATACTCACACTCCTTACGTTTTATACTGTTATCATGGTCTTCTCTCCTTTATTTGAAGTGTTTGTATCATATTTTAAAATTAAGGGAGATAATATAATACTTTTAAAATAAAATATAAATTTTATATTCAGTTCAATAAATTTAGTTCTTTTGTCGTATCCAGAGTTCCATATTAATATGCATTTTATTAAATAAATTACAATTTTTATACAATCTCAATATCTTTGGTATTGGTAAAAAATTCTCTTAAATAAAAGAAAAAATTGAATAGAAATTAAAAACATTAAAGTGTATTGTATAATTAAAAGAATTTTTTTTCAAAGGTGACATTCAGTTGACATACATTTCATATATATATATATATATATATATATATATATATATATATAAACTTAAAATATTAAACTGGAAAAAAATATAGATGAAAAATACAATTTTTGTGTTGTGAGAGATTAATAATTTGTATAGAGTAATTGATTCTTGAGGAATGTTGGGAAATCTGAGAGGTGTTGGTGGGAGAGAGAAGACAGAAAAGGGTCACAGATGGGCAAAACTGAGAAGGGAAACACTTTTCTCTGTCATCTGCCATTTCCAGTGGAGGAACGGAATATTTTGTGTGGGCCTCACTGTCAGATATTTATCTTACTTTTCGTATGGTATAAGAGAATATATATTGAAAACAATTTTACATTCACTTTTATTCATATAATAAAATAGTAAATTTGTTTAGTTTTACAATAATCATTTAGAAAGAATCATACAAATGATAATTTCTTATTAGTCCAGATGTTTAAAATTGTTAATACTTATTAAATTTTAAATTATGTTATTTGAAAATTTATTGGAAAAAATATTAATGTAAAAATTGTCACATATAAAATAAAATAGATTTATAAAATAATCATTGTCTTTTTTTTTAAGCAAAACATACACATTTTTTCAAACTATTATTATTATTGTTTCAAATTGTTTATATTATAAACTAAAAATTGCTCATCATGGTTTAAAATTTCTAATCATTATTTTAGAAAATTATACATTAATTAAATATTTTCACGTTATTTATTTTTAACTATACTGAAATAGTATCATTTTTTAAATATACGCGAGGGACTATTTTATTTTTTTAGCAACATCCTAAGAGTTTTAAAAAAGTCATTTTTATTTATTTAAATAAAGTTAAAAATCATTTTTTTTCAAAAATATTAAACCTTTTTTATACACATTTTAATGAAATCAATTATGTTAAATTATTTAAATTTGATAACACGTGCATTAAAAAATCCTTTTAAAATAACCAAATCAAATTTAAAAATAAATTTTAAAATAAACAACCTATTTTTAAATTAAAAAGTGTAAAGTTTTTCAAAATATTAAACTTCAAGCACTATAAGCCAATATTGAGATCTAAAGAAGATTGATTGGACATTGGTTGCAACATGGTTGGATGAAATGGTATGTATTTAATGATTATTAGGTCATGAGATCCCATTCACCATTTAACACTATTCAAAGTTGAAGCTACTCCCAAGCACAAATTGATGGGGAAACATTTTAGAGTATTTGTATGATATATCATATAATTGATAACATACTTAACTTTTTTTTCATATTAATTTTTTTTACCACATTATTGATTAAATAGATAATATGAGTATTATATATAATTTTTCATTCTTTTTATTATAATCATATACAATATATAAAAAAAGGTGTGGCTGAAATAAAAAAGGTAGAAAAGATGAAACCTTTCAAAGAAGGAAAGAGGAATCAGAGAGATAGTAATAGTGGACCCACAAATTTGATTCTTTATTATAATAATTCT
Source organism: Sphenostylis stenocarpa (assembly GCA_963425845.1). Classification (NCBI taxonomy): domain Eukaryota; kingdom Viridiplantae; phylum Streptophyta; class Magnoliopsida; order Fabales; family Fabaceae; genus Sphenostylis; species Sphenostylis stenocarpa. The sequence goes on from OY731408.1 coordinate 28,431,048, forward strand.
CACCACATATATATTTAAAAAAAAAAATTGTGAATATTTAATTGATTTTATTTTTAAATTTTTAACATAACCACCGTCCTTTCCTAATTTGAAAACTAGCTAAGTTTCTGGTGTAGTTTTTAAGGCAATGGCTTGTCTCGGCTTCGGCTAACGGCTCAGTCTTCCCTACAAGCTTACTGCTTCCACAAATTTATACACAAATAGTGTGCCACTAATCAAAATTAGGTTAAAACTTTATAATTATCGATTCTATTGATAATCCTAAATTTTTAATTTATATTTCTATATTTATTTTTACTAGTTAGTGATAATAAATTATTACAATACATATTTGATAGGTAGACAGTTTTGAACATGAAGAAAAAGACTAAAGGGTTCACTTTTTTCCCCCTTCAATTCCAGCTATCACTCAATTATTTATGTTATCTAAAGATCAATAAAAACTACTCTTGTCGTTGACCAAAATGTTTTCATGTAACTATTTCGTGGATTTAATTAATTAATTAATTGTAGCTTTGTAATATCATTCATTTAAATCAAATAAATATACGTTAATTTTTTTTCCAAAGAGAACATTAAAAATATTTAATTAAGAAACAAAGAAATGACTACTTTCTCTCTCATTCACTTCATGTAGTTTATAAAAGGAATCTCTTTCTCTTTCTTTCCTTTTACTTTGTTGGAGTAATGTGTGAGACACTTGGGCAATGCAGTTAACTTAAGCCGAGCAAGTAGAGCCTTGCCTTGGAGAAGCCACAGAACAAGGCCTTAAAATAACAACTACTTTAGAAAATCTCTGTCTTAGCATGTCCTGAACTTTTCATTATTATATAAACCCAAATCTAAACACTTTTGCTTTTTCACACACCCTTTCACGCTCCCCTCCCTACCTTCTTTCTGCTCTGCCCCTTCTTCGGCCTCCTCACTCTCCTCTCTCCCAATGCTAAATTGAAGCAAAGGTTGCAGCTTGGTAGAGACACACACATATATTTGAAGAATGAGGGGTCCTTTGGGTGCAGTAATAGGGAGGTTTCCATCAAGTGATGGAGTTACACAAATGGGTGGAATTATAAGACACAACAGGAAATGCAGGGACATCACTGTTCTTGTGATCTTCATAGCGTTTTGGGTAGCAATGGTTGTCAACTCCAGCTTTGCTTTCAACCAAGGAAACCCATTAAGGTGAGTAATATAAAGTTTCAAACTTTATCTGTGTTGGAGCTGGGAACGGAGATTCTGCTAGTGGCAAGTTGTGGTTTTGAATGTAGGGTTTAACACATAGGATGATGTCTCTGAATGGGGTTCTTTTATGGTGCTTGTTGTTAGGTGAAATTTGTAATGAATGCATTTTTCTAGCTCGTACTCTATGACTTTTCCTTTTTCTTTTTTTGGAGGCTTTGATTAATTTACTTGATTAAGAATTTATAAAAAAAGGCACCATTTTCTTAGTAAACGGGTTTTCTCATTTCTGCGTAAGGTATGGTTCAGATTACATGGAATTCGGATTTTGAGATAACTCATGGATCAAATAATTCAATTTTGATTTTGGCAAATGTTTACCTACTGGGTCTATCAACTGCCACATTATTTTCCCAACTTGGGATCAATTTTGTTGTTTTTTTGGCTGCTGAAGAGCTCGAAGCAGGAAGTGGTACTTGAATGTGTAGCAACATGAGGTCAATAGCTTTTATTCTCCTTCTTGCTGTTAACATTATGTAACTTGTGATTACTGGCACTGTGACTTACCAGGCTTACTTATGGACTGGACTACAAAGGGAATGTGTGTGGGGACAAGAATGCACACCCTGGCCTTAGTGAATTGGAGCTCAGATATTGGCAAAATCCTAATCAGGTTTATGAGAGTGGATTGAAGGATAGCCAAGTCAAACTGGTCGATGCCCGCAGTATATGCTTGTCCGACTGCCCTGTACCTTCTGAAGATTCCCTTAATTGGGTCTGTGATTATCCCGAAGGAGATATTCGTCTTTCCATGAAAGATTGGACTAGTAGGAACTATGATTATTTCGAGTTCCTTACACCAGAAATGAGAAATTCCTCTCTTCAACTTCAGGGTCCATGTTATCCTGTCATATTTCCCAGTGTAAATGGTGAGCAAACTGCTCTATTTTGATGCATTCATAAATTCATATGTTGTTGTATGTTTGCTAATGGTTGTGTGGATGCATTGCTTCGATTCTTTTACATGGATGCATGTATGTTGTTGGGAAAAGTACACAAAACTTTCTCATGTAGTCAGATCTGTGAAAGTGAAATAAAAACGAAATAAAGACGGAATAATTGGATACACCAATTGATAACGGAGTTCGGCCAAAATTGCCTACGTCTCCGGACTACTGCAGATATTTTACTGGGAGAAAAAAAAATACACAGGTGTTTACAAAGCACTCTCAAAACACAGGTGTTTACACCGAAAAGCTAGATTATTTTCTTTTTGCTTCTTGTTGGCTAACTCTTGTAATGGTTGCTTGGGAATTGGATGATCCAAATGAGTGTAGTGAAAGAAATAATATAGCTTTTGGGTGTAATTGGGTTGAGGGTTGCGAGTGTTTTGAGAGTGCTTTGTAAACACCTGTGTATTTTCTTTTCTCCCAGTAAAATATCTGCAGTAGTCTGGAGATGTAGGCAATTTTGGCCGAACTCCGTTATCAATTGGTGTGTCCAATTGTTCCGTCTTTATATCGTTTTTATTTAACTTTCACAGATCTGACTACATGAGAAAGTTCTGTGTATTTTTCCCAACAACTGGTATCAAAGCATTTAAGGCTTTTCATGTTTTCTTGTCTCCAACCACTTGCCACCTTTTTTTGACTTTTCAAACACCAACAATTTTCTGTTGTTCCTTGTAGATATCTCAGAATCCACTTGACGGCTTCCCAGTGAGCCTTTCCTAGATTTGCCATAAACCTGCTCACAACTCCCACTGCATGACCAATGTCTGGCCTTGTACAGACCATTGCGTACATCAAACTTCCAATGGCTGAAGCATACGGAACCTTAGCCATAATTTCTTCTTCTTCCTTTGTTTGAGGAGACTGATCCTTAGATAGACGAAAATGACTGGCCAAAGGTGTTCTGACTGGTTTGGCCTTGTCCATGTTAAATCTTTGCAAAACACGGTTGATGTACTCCTCTTGAGATAACTGTAAAACTTCTTTTTGCTTATCTCTCGTGATTTGCATTCCAAGAATCTTCTTTGTTGGTCCTAAGTTCTTCATGTTAAGTTCCTTTGACAACTGCATCTTTAAATTTCTGATATCCCTCATATTTGAACTTGCTACTAACATGTCATCAACATAAAGTAGCAATATGATATAGCTGTACTTATACCTCTTGAAGAAACAACAGTGATCGGCATTGCACTTCTGGAAACCTTCCTTGTGCATGAAACTTTCAAACTTCCAGTACCACTGTCTTGGAGCTTGTTTCAGACCGTACAAGCTCTTCTTCAATTTGCACACCATATCCTTCTTTCCTTCTGAAAATCCTTCAGGTTGATGCATGTAGATCTCCTCATCTAAGTCTCTGTGGAGAAATGTAGTCTTCACATCTAATTGCTCTAGGTAGAGCTCTTCACTAGCCACAATACTTAACACTGTTCTGATAGTATTGAACTTTACGACTGGAGCAAAGATTTCAGTGTAGTCAACTCCTTTTTTCTGCTGAAATCCTTTGACAACTAGTTGGACTTTGTATCTCTTGGAACCGTCATGGTCTTCCTTCACCCAATACACCCATTTGTTGTGAAGTGCTTTCTTCCCCATAAGTAACTTGACTAGTTCCCATGTCTGATTGGAGATCAGAGACTTCATCTCTTCTTTCATGGCAAGCTCCCACTTGCTAGCATCTGTGGTTTGACAAGCTTCTATATAATCTTCGGGCTCCCCTCCATCAGTTAGCAACATGTAGTCCATGTATCTCCTGTTTGGCACATGAGGTCTAGAGGACCTTCTCAATACAGGAGTTGGAGTAAGAGGTTATGGTTGCACATCACCTTCAATTGATTCCTCTGACTGAGGACTCCTCATTATAGGATTTTCTGGGACATCTTCCACTTTTGCAAAAACTGGCTCACTCGATTCTGAATTGCTAATACCTGTTTTATGCATGTCCTTGTAAAACACTCTTTCATTGAAGATTACATCTCTACTGCGGATCAACTTTTTATTTTCATCATCCCATATGCGGTAGCCACACTCATCTTCACCATAACCAATGAAAGTGCACTTCTTTGATTTTGGGTCAAGTTTGTTTCTACCTTGATCACTGATATGGACATATGCTACACAGTCGAAAACTCTAAGATGTGAGAGTTTTACCTATTTCCCGCTCCATACCTCTTCTGGTATTCCGTGCTCCAATGATGGACTTCGGTTGATCAAGTAAGCTGCTGTGTTGACTGTTTCTGCCTAGAACTGCTTTGATAAGTCTGACTGTACACGCAAGCTTCAGGCTCTTTCAGTCAACGTTCGATTCATACGCTCAACTACACCATTGTGTTGAGGCGTACCAGGCACGGTCCTCTCCATTCTGATTCCGTGCTCATAGCAAAACTTCTTGAATCTGGCTGGTGTCTACATATTCACCACCATTGTCGAATCTGAGCTTCTTAATCTTCAATCCTGTTTCATTTTCTACCATAGCTTTCCAAATCTTGAAAGCTTCAAATACTTCTGACTTGTGTTTTGAAAGCTTCAAATACTTCTGACTTGTGTTTCAGAAAGTAAACTCATACCTTTCTGGAGTGATCATTGATAAACGTCACGAAGTATTGCTTCCCACCAACGGATGGGACAGTCGTTGGACCCCAAACATCAAAGTGGATGAACTCAAGTCTCTCTTTCTTTGGAGTTCTTCTATTTGTCTGAAAGCTAACTCTCTTCTGCTTTCCAAGTATGCAGTCTTCACACATGTCAATTTCTACTGACTGAAGACCTGGTAGTTTTCCTTTTGAGTGCATGATCTTCATCCCTTTCTCACTCATATGCCCAAGTCTTTGGTGCCATAGATTGGGATTTTCATTTGCTGCAACTACAATCAAATGGCATGCTCCTGCAGTCTTGTAAAGAGTACCACTCTTTTTGCCTCGAGCAATTGTCATTGCACCCTTTGAGATCTTTCAATTATCACCGTGGAAGATTGTTGTGTAACCTTTACTGGCTAACTAACTCACTGAGATTAAGTTCTTTGTCAAGTCGGGAATATGTCTGACATTTTTCAATTCCCATACAGACCCGTTCAACTTAATCTTTACTGTACCTTTACCTACAATCTCACACGATTGCTCATTACCAAGGTAAACTTTACCAAGATTTTCGGGAACATAATTCTCGAACAGTTGCTTTAGTGAGGTAGCATGGAAAGATGCTCGAGAGTCTAACACCCAAGACTCCTCCTTGCTTTCTAAAAAGCATATCAACACATCATCTTTCCCTGAGGTAGAGGCAATGTTTGCCTCGTCCTTCGCTTCTTGATTTTTTCGTGCATTCTTGCACTGATTTTTGTAATGCCCGCTCTTCCCACAATTCCAACACTCGATTTGTTTCAAGTTTTGGGAACTACGATGATTTCTGGACTTGGATCGTTTGCCCTTTGATTTTCCGCGTCCGCTTTCTTTGGTTGAACTTCTTCCTCTTGACTTTGTATGCAATACTGAAGAGGTTGATGATTCACCCGACTCCCTCCGTCGGATCTCTTCACTGAGAACCAAATTACGAACATCATCAAATTTTAACTTATTGCTTCCCGATGAGCTACTCACAGCTGTGGCAGTAGCATTCCAACTTTCTGGTAGAAGACAAAAGTATCAAAGCTCGTACTTCATCATCGAACTCGATCCCAACTGAACTCAACTGAGTTGTAACAGTATTGAGTTCATTGATATGTTGCGCCGTTGAAGCGCCTTCAGACATCCGTAGATTGAACAACTGCCTCATCAAATGAACTTTGTTTGAGGCTGATGGTTTCTCGTACATACTGGAAAGAGTATCCATAAGACCTACTGTCGTCTTTTCTTTTGCAATGTTAAAAGTAACATTACGGGATAACGTCAGTTGAATGGCTCAAAGGGCCTTTTTGTCGAGAAGAGTCCATTCCTCATCTTTCATATCCTCTGGTTTCTTTCCTGTGAGTGGTTCGTACATATCCTTCTGATACAGGTAATCCTCGATCTGCATCTTCCAGAACCCAAAGTTCGCACCATCGAACTTCTTGATTTTCACTTTTCCTTCATCTGTAGCCATTACTCCAACTCAGATCTGACTTTTCTAGATCGTTTCTAACAATTTCTGTGAACTACCGTATTTCGGAACACGTCTGTAGATAATTTTGTAGCACCGACAAAATTTTTACTATTCACGTTTTTACTATTCACGGAATAGTAAATTCACTATTTATATGAATAGTGTCACCACAAAAATTGCAGAGTTAACAAGCTCTGATACCAGTTGTTGGGAAAAATACACATAACTTTCTCATGTAGTCAAATATGTGAAAGTGAAATAAAAACGAAATAAAGACGGAATAATTGGACACACCAATTGATAACGGAGTTCGGCCAAAATTGCCTACGTCTCAGGACTACTGCAGATATTTTACTGGGAGAAAAGAAAATACACAGGTGTTTACAAAGCATTCTCAAAACACTCGCAACCCTCAACCCAATTACACCCAGAAGCTAGATTATTTTCTTTCTGCTTCTTGCTGGCTAACTCTTGTAATGGTTGCTTGAGAATTGGATGATCCAAATGAGTGAAGTGAAAGAGCATTTTATAGCAAAAAAATGGTTCTTGTGCATTTAAGGTTTTCCGTGTTTTCTTGTCTCCAACCACTTGTCAACCAACCACTTGCCACATTTTTTTAACTTTCAAAAGTCAAAAAAAGGTGGCAAGTGGTTGGTTGGCAAGTGGTTGGAGACAAGAAAACACGGAAAACCTTAAATGCATAAGAACCATTTTTTGCTATAAAATGCTCTTTCACTTCACTCATTTGGATCATCCAATTCTCAAGCAACCATTACAAGAGTTAGCCAGCAAGAAGCAGAAAGAAAATAATCTAGCTTCTGGGTGTAATTGGGTTGAGGGTTGCGAGTGTTTTGAGAGTGCTTTGTAAACACCTGTGTATTTTCTTTTCTCCCAGTAAAATATCTGCAGTAGTCCGGAGACGTAGGCAATTTTGGCCGAACTCCGTTATCAATTGGTGTGTCCAATTATTCCGTTTTTATTTCACTTTCACATATCTGACTACATGAGAAAGTTCTGTGTATTTTTCCCAACATGTATGCCCCTTGTGCGAAAGACATTCATTTTACTTTTACTGACTTCTGTTTTATGTTTTCTTTATAATTTTTTTTGTGGGTGGGTTTGATAGAGAACTGTCTATCATTTATATATTGAATTTTTATTGTGCCTGGTCCTTATGCTTATTTTTGTCTAGTTTACTGGAGTTGCCAATTTATTGCTCGAGCATCAAATACGTCTTTGAAGCATTGGCAGCAAATGGGCGGAGTTAACATCAATGAAGACATTGTTATTGATAAGTCCATCCACAAGTCTATTAATTCTCGGTCAGCTGTCTTAAAGGTTAAAACATTTTTACTGCTACTGTTTTATTTATTTATTGGTATTTTGATTGTGATTTTGTTCAGAGAAAGTATAACCATCAAAATCCATATTCTATCTGTGGCATATTGTATTATTGGCATTTTCTCCAAACTATTTCAGATGGTAGTTGCTTTGTGTAGTTTATTGACTGCAATATCATCTCCCTTTGTCTGTCTTAGCCAGATGGGGAATACTCATTATAAGAAAGGTTCTTGGTTGGATTGAAAATGCTAATAGTTTAGTGAAGGTTTAAAAATTATGATGCTTGTAGATAGATATGCATTATGTGTTGAATCTGAATAGCATATCTATTTCCATCTCTCCTATTTTTCTCAAATTTATACTTCTACAGTGCATCCTATCAAACATTGATTATCTATATTTTTTACGTTGTGCCATGCAGTGTCATGTGTATTATGTGCCGTGGAATTTCAATCTAACATGATCTATATTTTGCAGAGATACATGGCAGACATAGGAAAGGCATGGCCGGTTCTGATTGTCTGTGGAGGGTTTTTGCCACTTTTTCTGTCTGTGATTTGGTTGATGATGATTCGACATTTTGTTGCTGCAATGCCTTGGATAACAGTTGTTCTATTTAATGTTCTAATAATATCTGTCACAATGTTCTACTACCTAAAAGGTTAGTAACAATGTTTCGCTGTTTCTTTTTAATTTTTTAAATGAAAAAAAAAACATTTTTTATCAAAATATCATTATACAGATGTTGAAATATTATGAGCACTCTTTTTAGATTAATGTCCTTTTGTTTCTCCTTTATCCATTCTATTTTTTTAATGCTTGGTCCTTTCTAACAGCATAGCCTCTCTTAACTTTTGTGTGATTATTGTTCACATAAGGCCCTTGTATCAACTGTGCTTTTATATCCTATAGTATTTGATATCAAAACAGAAAAATCTTTGTTGAATTTTGTATTAAGGCAAAGGCACAACCATTGTAAGATATTTTTTGTTTTATAACTTACAATAAACACAGAAATAGATTCCCAGGCCAGACTCATTCCACACATGTTTTGGTAAAATATTCAGCTTTCAGTGTACTATTGAAAATGCTGTATTGTTGAGTTTTCTGGGAGATTGCATATTATTGATTAGATCTTATACTGATCTTTCTCTAAGTTTATATTTTGTTTAAGCAAATAATATATTTTTTTTATCGGGTTGTTCGACGATCATCTGTCAATAATGCTGAATTAATTTTTCTTCATAATTATCAGCTGGCTGGATTGGAAATGATGCTATTTCTCCTATAATTGGTGATCATGACCCTTACATTAGTGTATATGGGAGGGTAAGTGACATCCTAATTGAGTTTTCTTTGTCTCTCTCTACTGATGATTTTTGCTTGTAGATCTAATGAAATTATGTCATTTTTAGGAGCTGACCCATATACGAGCTGTCACTATACTTATGACCTTTATCATGGTTGTTGCCTTTCTTACATCAATTGCTATTGTTCGACGCATCCTCATGGCAACATCTGTCCTGAAGGCAAGCATCACTTTATGATATGGAATTATTTAACTATGATTGCGTTGGTTGTTTTTATTCATTGAATTTATATCCAATAGCAATAGTATTTAATTTTTGGACCTTATCATGTATGCCTACATTATGAGTATAGTGTTCCTGCTACCAAGGAGCAGTTGGGCTACATGTATAGATCTGTGCGGGGAAAATAAGACTTCAAAGCCAGTGCTCATTTTGTTTATTTTACATCATGCAATGGAAATACTGAACTGATAGCTTTATCCAACTATGGCCATATAGATTTAGCCTATCATTCCTCTTATTTAACAATGAATGAATGCTGCCACTTTTATCCTTCTCTCTGACAACTGTACTTTCAACAAACCATCACTCTTTTTGTGTTGATATATTATACATCTCATCCTCATTGAATCATCTCTAACACTTTCGTGACTTTTACCCCCGTATTATGTGTAATGTTTGTGCATCCTGTTGTCACAATGTTAAAAATAAGTTTTAGGCATTATTGTTGCGCATAGGCTAGAAACTACTAGTAAATCTGAAATTATAATGCTTCATTATTTCTATTTCATAATCAATCAATTTAATTATTTATTGCTTGTTCGCAGGTTGCTGCAAAAGTGATAGGAGAGGTTCAAGCCCTCATTATTTTCCCACTGATACCATATGTTATCCTTGCGGTGTTTTACATGTTCTGGATTTCAGCTGCTCTCCATTTGTTCAGCTCTGGCCAGGTTGTTCAGAATAGTTGCAACTCTAACTGCTGCACATATGATCTTATTGCAAAACGGGTAAACTGTGATCGTTGTTGTGGTTATAGCATTCGTTACACACCACATATTGGAGTTGCCATCCTTTTCCACCTATTTGGGTGTTATTGGGCTACACAATTTTTCATAGCTTGTTCCTCAACGGTGATTGCTGGGTCTGTTGCCTCTTATTATTGGGCCCATGGTGAAACATCTGTAAGTTGCATGCCCTGTCCAAAATGCATAATGCAACTTAGAGAATTCAGTGATTGTTTCATGCAGTTATAGAACAACAATTTTATTATATTGAGTGAATTGTGGTCTCGGACAAGAAGGACCATAGTTTATCATTTGAGTTCAGAAGTGGCTCTTGATCAGCATAAGAAGCGGCATAATAAATTATTCAAGTACGACTCACTTTATCAATTAAAACAATAATACGGTGCATGATTGTGTTTAACTAGTTTCAAATGTCAAGAACTCAAGGCAGATTTACAGCTTTGTAAATAACTAATTCAGACCTAGCTTGCAAATATATTCTTGGTTTACTTATTTGAATGTGATCATCTATTAATTAAGTATTCTGATTTACACATTCAAAATTCTTTTATCCGTGTTGCTAAATATGATTCATATTTCACAATGCAGCCAGAAATTCCTTTTCTTTCTGTCTTTTCCTCCATGAAGCGGCTTATGCGATACAGTCTTGGGTCTGTGGCTCTTGGCTCTCTGATTTTATCATTTGTAGAATCAATTCGCTTTCTGCTTGAAGCTATTCGTCGCAAACTAAAAGGCTCAGGTGATGGGCATGACAGCTGCATAGGCAAGGCTGCATACCAATCTTCTCAATGTTTTCTCAAGTGTATTGAATGGACCATCAAATCAGTAAACCGAAATGCATACATCATGGTAAATTTTGTTGATCTACATAAAGAAGATCTTCATTTCTGCATCATGTCCTAGCATGTGTTTTGTTATTGTGTTTCATTACATTATTTAAGAATAGGGATATAGTAAGGGCAAAAGGAAGTGATAGCCGATTCTCTTTTACTTGTTGCTTTTTGATTGACGTGTTCCTTAGAGGCTGAATTTCATTTCCTTACTTTGATTGTGTTTTTTGTCAGGTAAGGTATACATCATCCATAGAAAGCAAAACATGTACTAGAGATTTTTATTCTAGTAGGTTGCATACTGAAAATGTTAGTATAGTTCTGTGAAAACAGTAAAACATCATGATAAAAGTGGCTTGCAAAAGTAATTTACCATAGACTATCTTATTATCTGCGGCAGCCTCTTACTTCTAGCATTAATATATTTCTAATCGACATCCCTTCCCTTAGACAATGCATCTTGCTTTAGATTTATTCTGATTGTAGTTTCTCGATTATCTTGTTGCCTGCAGATTGCTATAAACATTCTATAGAATTTGTTTAGCTTTTTTTAACTTAGTTTTTAACATAGTATCTTTCTGGCACCTGCAGATTGCTATAACAGGCAAAAGTTTCTTTAGTGCTTCTTGTATCGCGACTGATCTCATCATGAATAACATTCTAAAGATTGGACGCCTTAATGTGATCGGAGATGTCATTTTGTTCCTTGGTAAACTGTGTGTTAGCCTCTCATGTGCTTTGTTTGCGTTCCTCATGTTAGACACTCACAAATACAGATCTGCTCATAACAAGACCTCGTCTCCACTCTTACCTGTTGTGGTATGTTTTCTATGTTCTAGTTTTGTGATTAGATGGCTAGGATCAAGAATACGCAATTCAATATTAAAACAAAAAAAATTCTTCTTTACACTTAATAAGGGTGAATTTTTTCAAATTATTTTAGTTCTATTATTAAACATGATAGCTTTCCGTTCCAATAAAATTTTCTGTTATTATATACAATTTTCATATATATTCAGATTTCAAAATCATTTTGATTACTTCCTGTTTTGCAGCAGCCTATTTACAGAACTTGTATATCTCTCGCCATTATACATGAATCCATCATGCATATGCATCTGCACCACTAATAGCACAATATGATACATATTAGTCTGAGTAGGCTCTTGTTCCAAAGCACAATTTTGTGACAAGCAACCAGTTGTTGCTTTTAATCGATTGTCTGTTTACTGGATCCAGAACCGAAAAAACAAAACACACTAGTCTATAAGTGACTAATTCCTGATTCAACATTTCCATAATGGATAAAAGCATGTGCAGATAAATTTCTCCATTAATATTTCTAAGAATAATTTGTAGAAATTCTTTGATAATTCACTCTGCTTGAATCTTCTCTCTTTTTTTATGCAAAATCTAATCAGCTTAGCAATATATTTTTATTTTATTTTTCTTATTTTGTTTTCCTAGACAAGTTTGTCTAAACTGACTTCAACTGCTATAAAGGGACCAAGAGCTGGGAAATATTTGCCAAAATTAAAGTCTACTAGTCCACCATCAAATGTGAATTTTGAACAATTGTCTTAACCTTATTTTGTGTAATGTAGGTTTGCTGGGCTCTTGGATACATTGTCGCAACCCTTTTCTTTGCAGTTGTGGAGATGTCAATTGATACCATAGTTCTCTCATTCTGCCAGGATTCTGAAGAGCACCAAGGGACAGCCCAGTATGCGCCACCCCTTCTCATTGAGACTCTCACTGATCAGAATGAGATGCAGAGACTCACACAAGGACCCTAATGAAACATCATGTCCATGTGTAATTTTGCTAAATATGTCAACATTTAGATATTCTCATTAAGGTGCATATTTTTGCCACCGTAGTTCTGCTCTTACATCACTTGTATATATGCTTAATTACAATGGTGGACTTAGATGGGATTGGTGAGGTTGCCTTTTGACAAATGGGTTATCACAGGCACAAACTTTCATTGTCCTTTCCCTATATAGTTATAGTATTTTCTCAAAAGTGCATCTTCTTATGAATTAGCAAAGTTTAGAAGTTGTGGCTTATTGGTTCTTTACTTTATACTGCAAAAATCCCAATTTGACTTTGACTTCTTAAACTATAAAATCAATTAGAAATTATTATAATATGATTTTTAAGGTAATTATGATGATGATGGTTTAAAAATATTTTACATTATTAATATCTAGAATGGTCACTAATTTTCTTTTTGTTCAAATATATACACAAGATGTTTAATATAGCAGAAACTTTTCTTCATTCATCATCTGTCTTCACGTGCCTTAACTTAGTACGATACCTAAATACAATCCTAACACTAACGGAAACGTTATTACAACTTTTCATGACTACTATGTTAATTTCCCAAAGAGTCTCGCTCTTACTGAATCAAAGTTTTCAACTTCTAACCAAAGTGAAAAGGCAATGTTTCAATTTGTAGCGGTAACAAATATTAGGAGTAAAGAGGTAGCATTATATTCGTGCAGAGATTTCGATCAAGACCTATGTTGCAAGACTCAAGTAGATTCAAAGATGAAACTTTCACCAGTAACACACATTTTCCTTCTAACCAGACGCTTGAAGCACACTATGTAAGAATGGAGGCATCTCAGTAAAACCAAAATGGCCAACTACCACATTTGTTTCATGAGGTCCCTCAAGCAATTGGATGCATGTGAGTTGTTTCTTTGATACAGGCTGGATACCAAATGTGACACATGCTTTCACCTTTATAAGGAGTTATGTTCTGATTTTCGGCATTCACTCAACAAAATCCACATCAAACGCTTCAACACCATCCTTCATTTCAAGATTTTGCATATCCAGAAAGGAGAATAAGAGGTCTCCAATGTAACAAGGATGCATTGTAGCTAGAATACTTGCAAATGACAGTGTTAGTTTTCCTGGACCGTGTCTCATGTGTTTTGAAGCAATTTAGAAGTCTTTCAATATTTAGTTAGACCTTGAGGACCAGGTAGGTGTTTGTGAATTGGGATGAAATTGTTATGAACCTAACCTAAAAATGTTATGAATTGGGATACCAAAGGAAAGGAAAGGAACTATAATTTGATAGAGTATATCATTACTTAAAAATAAAAATAAAAATAAAAATAAATATTTTATTATGAATTAAGATTTAAAATAAAAAATATAAGATTTTAAAAAATTTTGATAGGTGAAATTCATAATAAAATATATATGTGTATTCTTATATAACTCTTACTAAAAACTCAAAAATTCTAAAATTGTAGCCTCTTATTATACATACTTATTGGTTAATTATTAAAATATATTTCAGGAATTAAAATATTAATTAATTAAATAAATATAAAAATACTTTCCTTATTTGTTTATCAATTTGATAAACATCCCCTTTTTTAATTATCCATTACCAGTATATTTTTATTCTTATTTGTTTATATTTATTAATTAATTTAATTTAATTTAATATAAATTTATAAAAGCACCCTCATTTTTCCTCTAACTTAATTTCTTTTATGGTATAAGATTTTAGCCGAGCGTGTGACTCAACGTTACGCGTTGTGCACAAGACAAAACACACACACACACATACGACAACATTGAGAACAGTACTCAACGCTGTTTCTGCATCTGTTGTACGTTGAACAAAGCTCTCCTATTAAAGGCAAAGGTTCCAAGGTGCAAAAATTTTCCTTTCCTCTTTTCATAGATTGGTGGGGATGGTTTCAAAGTATTCAAAATCAGATGGGTCTTGTAGATCATGTCATGTTAATTGGTTTAACGTATTTGAATTCTGTTATTTATATTTTCTCGAGTAGAAGATCATTGGATGATCAGTCTAAAGGGTTTATGGTTTTTCTTATCCCAGTTGCATGACATTTTTTCTCATATTTTCATTGCTGAAATTTAGAGTTTATTTTGATGGTATAGTTCTTCTCATAATTCCGATTTCGATTACATTTTTAGTTTGTTTAAATTTTATTCGAAAGTGTAGGGAGAAGCTTGCCTTTCTCGCGCTGTATCCAATGTAACCTTTGGAAATAAAATGAATTTAGAGAAAATGAACTTCTAATGTAGTTCTAAATATTTCAGTGTTTATGTACACTGCGTAAGACATGTTTGTTTTAAGGTTCCAATTCTATATCAACCATCACTTGCAAGTGTATATTAGTTAAACAATATATAATTAGGAGGGAGCTGGGATTGGGAACTACTCCTTTAGGGTTGATGAATTTTGAACGAGGAATCAAGGGGGAGGTTGACGATAAACTCGAGTCTCTGTGGACAAACTTTGAAAACGAAAGAGTTTTTGTTCGAGTAGGAATAAGACAAAGTATGTATTGTAATTTTAGTAAGAAACGATAAGAAAGTATTTGAAATCAATATTACGTAAGTACGGGGAAATTAATGAGGGTGCCACACAAAAGGTGCAAGATGGATGGTTAAAGTGGAGAAATGCATTAAGAATTATTTGTGATCGCATAGTATTTGCCAAAGTCAAAGGATGTTTTATTGCAATTTGTTTGCCTATGTTCTGTGATAGTGAATGTTGAAATTTAAACTTGAAAGGGATATCAAGAGAAAATGGTAGTAGGAGTAATAGAAATGAGAATGTAAGATGAATACGCTTATATATATCATCTTTTGTTATGGATCATAAATCTCATGATACGAATTATTCGTGATTCATAAAATAGGCTTTCAGATTCAACTGCCTTCGTATGACATGCACATTTATGAATATAAATATTCTGTTTCCAGGATTTTCATTACCTGTGTCCTTTTTATCACTTGTACATCTTTATATATAATTTTGCATCTTTTTTGGAAGATCTTGTGTGGGTCATGTGACCATTTCTTCGAATCTATGAAGATCAACGGATTACCGTTTTATCTTTCAACTGGAAGTGTTACTTAAATTAAAATACTTGTTAAGTCAATAGATGACCAACATTTAGACACCTTGATGGAAGTTGGTGACACCTACATCCTGTTTGTGATTTATCACTTGTTGGTGTTTGTTCTATGAATTTCCTTGCCAGATTACATCGGTGAATGCATGCATTAGATGTGGAACATGAAAATATTTCTTCATGTCTTTGTAGTCACGAGATGAAATCTCATGTCAATGACTATCCATAACTTTGAAAGCATGATATCTTGATTGCCATATTTATGAAACAAATTACTGTATTGAGTTTCATCCACACACAGCGCAACTCTTTCTTCTTATTCTTCTTATTGCTTGCATCTATTTCTATGGGCTCGTAGCAATGGATGTCGAAGATGCAGAGAATGAAGTTTCAATTTCTTCTGCTATTCTCAATTCGATAACATCTGGGCAGAATGATCTTCTGTCTCCAGAAGACCTTGCTTGGGCTGATTCCTGCCTCGTTAAAGACTCTGATATTTCAGAAACTGATTGGGTCCCGTTGAAAAATGCTTTACTAGAAATTATCAGTTCCCAATCTCAATATTTTAGCACTGAAGGAGAGGACATAGAAATTCCTCCCTACAGTAGTAGTTCTGAAAGGATTACGGTGGAACTTAATCAACAATCTTCAACTTCTGACGGGAAATGCTTATCCCAGTCTTTTTCAACTTATATTGTTAACCCATTACATGTGGCAGTAGAAACAAGCGCAGATGATATTCCAGATGATGAAACAATTGGTACTTTGCCATCTTTCAATCCTTGTCGGCCAACTTATAATGAAAACCTGAAGGTGAACGAAACCATTGATTTTGAACTTAATCTAGATACTTCCTCTTATGAGACGGAGCACCTCGCTGAGAATATCTTCAAAATTTGGGATTTTGATATTCCATCTGAGGAAGGTGATCTGGTTAAACAGTTGGAGAAAGCCCTATCAGAGAATTCCTTTCAAACAGTGCCATCATCTTTCGATGATTCAGTGAAGTGGAAGGACACGAAGGACAACTCATTCGACGATCTTGTTGCTGGAATTGCTGACTTGTCATTGAAGAAAAATGCCTAGTTCTCATTGAGTTTTACTTAGGTTTATGATTGTTCTGTGGTTTATGTTTACTTTCACGAATTAGTATTGGTATTAAAAGTTCAAACCCTGTTTTGCTGCTATGCTGATTTTTTTTTTCTTATATGGAACAATGACGAGGCCCTGCATTATCTTTGCAAGATAGGACTCTCTTCTGTTCTACAAACTCCACTGTGATCAAGACAGTTGTGTGAATAGGGATTTATATACAAAGGAAAAATCAGGACATGCATGGATTTAGTGCTTATTATATGACCTTGTTTCTTACAGTGATGAAATCTGAACTGAATTGGATAACTAGTAGCATGTTTGTTTTTCATTTAAAACAACATTGAATGTCAATCCTGTAATTTTTATTTTCAAGTTTTAAGTTGTCGAAAGAGTGAAAATTCAAATAGATAGGTAGGAATTTGTGTAGGGTACTCCTCTGTAATTTGTCGCACACATTGAGTACAATGCAATAATGTTTTACTAAGTGTAAACTTCTAATTAAAAGCAATATGGACAATTTCTATTACCTATACTTCAAAATCAATCTAACTTCAATACAAACGGTTCTAAAGAATAAGAACAACAATGTCATGTTGGGAACATAACTCGTCCTCTCCATCTGGCCATAGATGTTGATAAAATAATACATCTAAAAATAATATTTTAAATTATATTAGTAGTTGTAGATATATGAAAAATTGTTTTAAAATTGTAACCGTTTTTTAAACTTCAATTATGTATAATTTTTTTCTCGTAAAATTTTAAGAGAAATAATTTGTATACTTGAAAATGATACATTTAAAACTATATTTTCTATTAAGAGTTAATTAAAAATGAGTATAATATATAATTATAATTATAAAAATTGAGTATAGTATATAATTACAATAGTATAATTAATATATTTGTAGATTTATTATAAATAGTATAGTATATAATACGCATATATTATTAAAGGTACATTTAAGACGGTATTTTAAAAAATAATATTTTTTTTAGATTGAAAACATTTTTTTAATGATATTATATTTATTAAATTTTTATAATATTATGTATATAAACAAATTAATAAAACAATAATTTAAAAGAGTTGCATATATTAAGTTTTTTAAAATCAGAATATATATATATATATATATATATTTAAAATTAATATAATATTAAGAGTTAATTTAAAACTTGTATAAATTTAGTTTTAGAAATATTTCAATTTGTGTATTAGGATTAGTGTAAGCAAATTAGTTATATTTTATGTGTTTTAATAAAGTAATAATATAAAATAGTTGTAAAAAAATATAATTAAATAAGTTAACTAACATTTAATTAGTATATTATATTAATAAAATTATAAAATTGATTGGAAACATCGTTCCATTTGTTTATTAGTTTAAAAGATACAAGTTACTTAAGAGTAATGTTGTAGCACTTAATTCCATGAATAGTTGTGAAATTACTTAGTTATTGTATGTGCTTGTGTGCTTCTGGTTTCAGTCACTCTTGAGCCTCCTTAATCCCTAGTGTTCGTTCTTCCCCTGATCTTCTTCCGCGTCTGAAACTAAGGTCTCCAGCATCTTGTTTTGCAGTAAGTTTTTTCATTTCTCTTTTTTTCTTGGTTTGATTTTGTTAGTACGTATGTCTTTACATTTTTTTTTCATTCTTCCACATTTAATGTAGTTAGTTGTGTTCTGCCTCTATTAATCATGGTGTTCTTGCGTTCGTTACGGCACCGCTTATTAAAATTTTTTGGTCTACCGAAAATCAGAAATTTGTAGAATTTTGTTCTGCCTTTCTCATTTTAATACATTATGGACTTTTAAAATAAGAAGGGCGTTCCTCCTTTCTGTTTTGGAAGACATGATGAAATTTGAAATGAAATAAAAGTGAATATGATGAACAGTGCTTTAGTGGAGGTGTGTTGGTGCGGCTTTATGTGGGGAGGAAGAAGATAGTGCAGATAATGGAGGCCGGGGTCATGGGTATGGGAGACAAGGAAGAAGAAGTAGGGTTTAGGGGTAAAGAAGCCGCAAATTTTCATGCTCTCCAGAAAGGGAAAAACTGACTTTCTTTTTGAACTTTATTTGCTTTCCTATGGTACTGTTTATATGCCGATATACTATTTACACCCTTACAGCATTATCTATCCTCGCATTTTATTTGATTAAATTTCGGAGAAAATAAAATCTGAATTGATTGGTTTAGATTGGTTCCGAATAGAGAGATCTAGAAGATAGCGGGGAAGTTCTGAAGAAGGATCTCATTGTAAATACATCTGGGCATTTGGTATTTAGACATATTCCAATGACAAGGTGTGATTCATGTAGTTTGACCTAGCATGATGGGATAAGAATCTGGCAGATAGCAAGAAAGTACAAGCTCTAACTAAAGAAGAGAGTCAATGTTCTAAAATCGGGCATATTTCCATTTTTATTCTTCTAAAAGATAGAAGTAAAGAAAAAAAAGCAATTCAACTTAGGGTATTCCAAATTCTCATGAAGTTTTTAACACGACTACATGTCTGTCATGGATACGGTGTCTAATTAGACAGCAAGACATTAGAAATGGGTCAAAGAAGGTGCAATGTTCAGGGATGGATTTGCAGGAGCCTCAGCAATTGATAGAGTTCAGGTATGCATGGAAGCTTAAAATATATAAAAGCTTAAAAAGAGTGAAAATTTTAACAAAATAAAGAAATTTCATCATTTACAATTGGTCACGGAATTAATATTCATGTAAAGGCTTGACCTAATGATTCCATAAGAAGATAGAAATAAGTAGAATGAAGTCAATATAATAGTGGTACGAATTAAAGAAAGCAAGAACCGGAAAATGTAGAAACTAGGCATGAAGACAAAAGCATAAAAGAAGAACACGAACACAAGTGAAAGTAGATGGAAAAGAGGAAAGATGAGAGGACTCAAAAGATGGAAGTAATACACCACTTGAAGTTGCGCTCCAAGATAAGTGACATGGTGATTTGTCACTTGACTTCTAAGAAATCAAGAGATTCTAAGAACTAGAGATCACTTTCACAAGTATTTCTCACAAACTGTTCTAAATCTCATATTTTCCAAAATTGATTCTACAATGAGATTTGATGCCTATTTGCAGCCCAAGGTGGTTCAAAAATTTAGAAGTAAATGGGAGGGAAATGTAAATTCTGTTTCTAGAGTCTTTCTAAGAGAGTGTGGCCGAGAGGGATGTGTGCGACTTGTTTGGCTCATACTTTCCTTGCTCCTCCCAAGGCATGCCTTCCTTGCTTGATTTTATCACATGCTTTCCTTGGCACTTTGGAGCACTTGGCCGAGACTTCTATCTACAAAATTGCGCTTGGTTGGCCAAGACTTGAGGCTTCTAATGTGGTCTAAAATCTAATCTAATCTACAAGTACAAAAATCAGTCCAAATTACCAATAAAGGAAAGAAATTAAAACACAAATTCCTTATTCCAACAAATACAAAATTGCGAATTATCTCCGTGAACAAAAGTATTTTGTCTTCATATACTTCTAGTTGGTCTTCTAGAAATTGTATATTCTTGATTAGTTTCTTGGTCTACACTCATGCACTCATCATCACCCAACCTAATTAAAGTCACTGAATGCTTTTTTAGGTGGAGCTGGTATCATATTTGGTGAGAAAGAAAATTCTATAATGTTTTTTATTTTCTAATCTGAAAAAATAGAAATAAAATATGACTGAAATATTCTTAATCACTAAATTGTTTGCTTGTGTTGAATGGGACGATAATGTTCGACTTAAGTTGGCCGTATTCTTGTAGATACTGATAGTACTGTTCTTTAAAAAGTGTTTTGATTCGTGTTGGACTTTTAGGAGATGGAACAAATACTTATTTGATAGTTCAACAAATTATGCTTGTTTCTTTTTGGCTAAGCTTGCATACTTCATTTCAGAGCAAACTTTCTGGGCTATATACTACATACCATGGGAACCAGAGGAGTAATCGGGGACAAGTGGTCCATGAGAGTTCTTTGGGCTTGTGCTATTGGAAGTGCTGTCAGTAAGTATTTTTACCTTTTTCCAATGTTAGTCTTGTAATATATCTCCAAGTCTATCTCTTTCTCATAAAAACTTTTGTTCAATCACAATCTTGTTTTTATATCTATAATTGTCTAGGCCTGTATATGGTTGCTGTAGAAAGACAAGCACAGAACAGGCAGAGGATACTGGCTGAAGAACTAAGGGCAATGGAGTCAGGGGAAAGCAATGACAACGACGGCTGAAGTATGTTACACTATATTTTATGAAAAATATGTAGTATCATATGAAGTTTCAGATTTTCTGAAAGGTGTTTCTCCTTGTGATGTAAAAGTTTTATGCATCCTTTACCCATTTGCTAACAGTATAAAATAATCATGTAGATTTTCATTTCAAATGCATTACGGAAAGGATTAAAATAAGCTTTGTGGGCACATTTTTAACATTTTAGCAAATTAACATGTCAATGTGCTTTCATGATTTTGTTTTTGCCTACTGAAAATAGTTTCTCTTCCTGTTGCCAGCATGTTGAAAAGCGTGTCCCACCATACAACTGGGATCTTGTATGAATTGCAGTTTGCAGGTTGTACATCTTTTGGGTTAACTTATTACTTGCTAGGTCTAACTTTCGGAAGTTTTTTGAGAGAACATCTGAAAAGCATTTCTTTTTTAAATTTATTTTGCTTGAAACAAGATATTCGTCAAGGTAAAAACACTAAAAACAACAAAAGTATTATTCACAAACATATAAGGAACGAAACACTGGTTTTATGTTTTTTCAAGTGTAGGGTGATTATGAATATTTGGAAGCAAATATTGTTAGGCTACCTCAATGAAATCTGGTATTTATCAGAAATTTGTTTAATGGCACTATATTGGAGTAAAAAGGAAAATGCACTAATCACGGTTTCAGTTTGTGGTTTCGATGTAGTCTTTGAATATTGAAGTATATTCACGTCTATGGAAGACAAATTAGTTATTTTGTTAGTAATTATGTTATATTTACCTACTTAGAATAAGTATTATGCTCATACCTTTTTCTTTCTCTTTGTCATCTAACTTGAAAACATTAGAAAATAAAATAAGTGAAATACCATTTAGTTCTTGAAAAACATTGACGGTTGCACTTATGTGCTTGATATTAAATACTGTCCAATGTTGAATGTTGGGTTTTTGTTCACGATGGATAAGTATTGTTTGTTAACAAATAATACATCGCATATTTATTATCGCGTTTTTAATGGTTACATCGCCATATGGTAGGTAAATTCAGAGGTTAATGCGGATTACGACTATCACAGACTTACCACTATTATCAGACTATGCACATCCGCAGACTACACACATTCATCACTTCGTTCCGTTAACTCTATTAAACGCTTGTCTATCACGAAAAGTATTTTCCTTATAACTTCTAAAATCATACAAAATTCAGCCTCATCATGTACCATTCAGCTTGTTTTATTTTCTTTGCGTCAATTTCTTTTGCACATTATCCTTCTCTTGGCAAAGCAGCAGATCTTTGAAATGTTTCTGATATAAATCTGAGTGCTGCTGGTGAAGAAACAGAAGTGGAGGATCGAAGGACAGGGGTAACAGGCGTACTTGAATTTTATTTTGCTAATGATTCTGCTCTTATTGAGTATAATTCAAAGTCATCATTGATTGTACCATGCCTTCTCTTTCTCCTTGCTTCCTTTCCCCAGTTATAAATTGTCTCCCTTACAGTCTCTGGAATTAATGCAGGCTTATAGTTGGTTCCCATCTGAAACAAAAATAGGAAAGTTTTACTGTCTATCATGAAGCTACACTATGCAGATTCCGAAGAAGAAAGTCATTAACTCTTGTGCAGTAACAAGTATATTATTATTTAGCATGAAAACAGTATAATGTAGTTTGTCATTAAAAGAAGTGTTGAAATTATGGCAGAAAAATGAAGGGAAGAAGGGAAACAGAACTGAAAATAAGAAATCAAGTATTTTATTGATCAACAGAATTTACATTTATGATGATTGAAGAGCAAAACAAATTGACAAATTAAGATATATAATTATCTGAGATACTTGTTCCTCAAATAAAAGGGTCAAACTATTATAAATTTATTTAGACTGAAACAGAAATATAAAGTCATATGCAATACATAGAGCAAATATCTAACAAGAAGCATGATCAATCAGAGAAAATTAACACTTCAACTAAGAATATAGGATTTTCTTCACAAAGTGGTCCGGAGGGGGATATTCATTTGTGCATGATATTACCTGTGCAACAAGTGCATATAGTGGGAGAGTACTATAGCTGCAGAGAAACTGTCCAGCGAACCTATCATGTTGAAAACAAAGAATAGTTAAAAGAAATTGATTTAGTATCCTAACTAGTTAAGGCTGTTAGGATTTCAGCATACCCCAAGATTAGCCTTAAGTGCACGAGAAAATGACTCCTAATAAAGCAAGAATTGTACCCAAATTGCGACTGCAGATGGCAAAGTCATTTTAGTTAGATGCGGAAGGAACATAAAGAGGTAAATATTCATCATTCTTCTTGGGGTTTATTATCTTGTTCTATGGAGTGATTTATCTTATCTAAGGAAACCTAATAAAAGTAGCCATCATTGATAAAAAAAAAACTTAAAACTTGTTTTATGAAGATAATGATAACGTATCAAAACAAATATATGTAGTTGTACCTTAGGTTATTATTCTCAAATATGGTTTCTTGCTGTACATTTTTTATCGGTTTCTTTTTTAAACGCTTTCTTTTTATACAATTTATGATTCAATCAGAACTTACAAATTGATATCTTGGTTACTACAAAGTATTATTCTGTCTTAAGATGGAGAAGGAAGTACCAAGAACCAAATAAATGAAGCCAATTCAAATGCATTCTGCAGAGAGAAGAAAACCAATGAGCACGCGTCAGAAGTTAGTAAGAACTATATGTAAGTACAGATAGCACATGATGTAGCAAGCAGTTGCTAACCTGGAAGAGAATGAAATGGATCAAGGGAAACAATAGTTCAGGCTTATTAAACCAGAAAAGTTCATCACGAGGTGTCAACTTCGCTTCAGAGAAGAAGTTAGTTATTTCAGCATTCTCCAATGCCAATGTTGCAATAACATGCTGCAGTTTTGTTCCAACTAAAAGAACAAGCTACACAAGAACAGATAATGGAAATAAAATGATAGTTGAATAAAATATACTCCAAGAAATTCAAGACAAGACAACATTGTAGATAACCATCTTCTGTGATTATCCCTACTACAGAATAGTCATTTACTGTAATACATATTAAATTTTTACGCTACTGATTTATCTAGTCATGCTCACATGAGTGTTAGAAAGTTGTGGAAAAGGAAAGTGAAACAGATATATAAAAATGCAAAAGAAGGATAATTAAAACAAAGGTAGGAAATGACAAAGCTAACTTACAAAATTAGGAATGATAGCCATCCAGAAATATAGATGTGATCCTATCATACCAAAGAATTGTAAGCTTGGATAGTGTGCAGAAAGATTTAGGTAATGTAACAGAAAAATAGGACTGCAAGTAGAAGAAAAAAGGGAGAGCATACCGTTAATGTTGAATAGCAGGAAAGCAACAACAAATCCCCAGAGTGGGACACTACAAGAGTTACAAGCAGACACTTTCAGCTTTCGATTTGTGCTTGATAATTATTATTATTTTTAAATAAAAATAACAATATAAAATATAATGTGCTACATTTCTCAGGCCTAAATTACGACAACATTAATTTTGTCTTCCACATAATGATTTATTCTAACTGCCACTTAAACTACTTCAGGTGTATGAAATGGTGACTTTTGTTCAGCAATTTTCAGGATACTGGTCATCTCAGAAATTAAGATTGTTCTTAATACATAAAAGCGCACAAGACATATTATTGTACTGGATGAACAAAAAATTAACTGCTAAAGTTGCTAGCATGGAGCTGCGATAATTGTAATCTGTAAAAGCTAAATCTTAACTTTACTAACCTCACACCAACTACCTTTTGGAATTCCTCTTCAATACATTGAACCATGTAGCTGTGAAAATCATATCTTAATGTGAGGTGGTGATTCTGTCATGAATAAGGAAAATGGACTGAGTAAACAAACATTCACAAAGTCGTGTGACACATGCACACTGCATAGTGTATACTATACTAGCATACCAGCAATAAACCTAGCATACGAGAACCATGGTGGATTCTTCTTTCAAAATAAAGTAGAAACATAAAATCAGAAAGAAGGAAATTCATGAAGCATCTGACTTTTAAATAAGCACATTTCAGTTTCTCCTATAAGCACTTTGCAGTTGTGTTGTGACTTTGTAGGCCACAGTTTATCTCCAAATATTTTATGGTTTGGAAAGCTTTTAGATAACAAATGAGCTACATAATCTTGACTAAATAGTCACCTGAATGTACAAAATTAGGTAAATATTATATTAGGTTGCTTTTGAATAAGAAACACTTAAAATTCAGACAAATTCTATCAGATACCGTGACGAAGCCTTTGCGAAGTATTAGATAGTCGGTGCGATTCACAGAATTCCAAAATTGTCGTACAAAACATGTCTGCAATTCAATTTAACTTAAAATTAGATAGCTTTAGAATTGAATTATAAAGGAATATGCGGTTCTGAATAGGACCTGAATACAGAATAAAGTAGGAAAAAGTATAAGTAAACCAAAAAATTATTTATATAGAGAAAGTTTGGCTTCAAGAAGTAGGGAGAGCTTCATGCCATTGTTAGCCCCAGTGAATTATTTTAGTAACTGATTACCAAAAAATTTAATTATTATCTATTCTAGCAAAGTAAAAATAATCACTAACTTTTTATCATGTTTTACTGATCATACTTGCATGCAGGATTCATTTTCTAATGCTTTAACCAATTTCATAAAAGATTGCAATGAACTCCTTCAAAATTTGTTTAGAGAAGAAGAAAATTTGATCAAAATGTTCAGCCATTGTTTAGAAGACAAATATTTAAAACTCTCTTATGCCTTGTTTGATTTCGAAAATTCTCATATCTGAAAACACTAATGACAGTTAACTAAATGTAAAAAAGAAGAAATATAATGGAGGTTTAGTTATACCACCCAAATGAGGACAGTGTTTCTAACCAATGGATTTGATCTATGTAACATAACTAAGGTTGATTGATTTTGAATTGGCAAGTTTCTTCGGACTCCTGTTGAAACACAAGAATGGTCAATCCATTTCAGAAGATGAATAATAAACTACATGGCCAACACGTTTATCATAAAACATTGAACAATTCACTTTTGGAAGGTATAATTTTTGTTTAAAGAATAATGATATTTTCACAACCAGCTTTTCATATACAACCACCGGAGAACTTTCAAATGATTGTATATAGAAAATGAGTTGTAAAATTATGATTACGTTTGTAGAAGCCAAAGATTATATTGAAAAAGGTATTGGTAGAAGCACAATATGTATCAAACCATTAAAAGGTCCAGAACACATCTATGTCAAGATGTTTTTGCTCCTGCACTACAACTTATAGCTCCCTTATGTGCTATAAAACTACCAAAGAAAGCTCTACAATGTGTACAGTGATAAGCAATAAGGAACAATAATTTCCCTAAAATCTCGAATCTGCAAATTCCTATGGAAGGTCTAAATGTACAAAGTTCAAGATGATCGTTTAGTACATTTGATCTAACTTAAGTGGTTATTAAGAGTTTTTTTTGTTAAACAGGAAATTTGTCATAAAATTAGGAATAGTAGTAGTTAATACTATTTCCTTACAATTTTTCTCATTCTAGATCAACACTTCTTGATGGTAATGTGTGTAAATCCTATCCGTTTAAGGAAGAAATCTAACAATTATTAACAGAATAAAAAAGATGTACACAACAAGGCATTATTATATAGGTACCAACATAATTTCTTGGCACGTTCAGTAAAGTGAATCAGAAGAGAGGGATTAGAACAAAACATGGATATTGATATGAATTTTAAATGAATATTACATATGGATTATGTATTAGAAGCAAAAACTTGAAACTGAAAAATTTTATAGTATATCATAAAAGAAGAAACTTGAAACTACCTTATGAAGGCCAAAATAGATTACAGATACATGATCACTTGCCTATAAAGGAAAAATGTCAAATTTTGAGCCTACCATGGAATTCGCTCTGTGGACCCATTTGAGCGTCATCCTCCCACACTCTCCAACTGTGAATCTGGTTAAAATCATTACAGTTTTATATCAACCAAAAATTTAGAGTAATACCAAATTGATGTGATTGTTTTATATTTGTCTGATTGTGTTTGGAGTGTATAAGACCAAATTAATTTGAAATATTCAGCACTGCATTTACTGACACTTAGAAATCAAATATATCCACAAAACATATCAAATATGTCAAGCAGTGACTGACTATAAATGACACTGAAATTCAATACGGTGTCTCTTATCTATTCATAACGCGCAAATTAAAAGCATTGAATAAGACTCACATCATGTCAAATTTTTTTTTCCTGAAATATTTTCGTTTATTATACTACAACTGTTTGATTACAGATTGTTACTTCACCCTTTTTCCGAACCAGTGCTGTGATAAGGACTTTGGTAGATGGGGTGTCTAAAACCGTTGAGTTGTACGAAATGTCAGTGGAGTATTAACTAGCTCAAATAAGGATGAATTCTCAAGTGCTTGGTGCTTGGTGCTTGGTGCTTGTCAACTGTTGGTTGTCAATGTCTCGACTACTTACAAAGAAGTGTACCCATTGGAGAGCTCTGATTAAAGAGGACTCAGACTTTGGCTCTCAGAAGTTGTGGGGTGTCTAAGCTCCATGTTATGTAGTATAAGATGCTTAGTGCAGTATTTAAGTAATTAGTTCTCCCCTTAACTAGCTTTTAGGGTGAATTCTCCAACTTGGATTCCTATTAATTGGTATTAAAGCTTGCTACACTTAAGGACCCTTAATACCAAAGTCCCTATCAATTCGTGTAAGATAAGAAAGGAATAACGCAATCCTCCCCTGATAGCACAAAGAAATTACAGGTTGGATCAATTCCCGCATTTAAAATGAAATACTTAAAGCAACCTACATGTAGACTGTGTAAGCGAAGAAAAGAACATGAACATGAATATTCAACATTCAATATATGATATAAGTGCAACACATTATGCTATGTTAATTTTTGTATATTGGTGAATGTGTGACAACCTCTTAGGAAATAAGGAGATTGAGAATTTTATTAGGATAGTTAAAATATTAATGGCTTAGTTAGTTGGTTAGAGGGGCTATTTAGATATAAATAGGGGAAGAATGATAGGAGAGATGCAGATTTTTTGTTCTTGTAAACTGAGCATTGTCTCTTTGAGAAAGGAAAGAAAGGTGAAATCCTTTGTGAAGAGAAATCCTTGAAGGAGAGAGTGTTCTTCTATTTCAAATTTTGGTTCTAACAATGGTCCAACATGACGAATCCCCATTTATCATGAAGAATCGGGTGAGAGAATTTGAGAAAGCTGCCACTAAGATGTTAGAACATTAATGGGTTAGCTAGTTGGTTAGACGGATTAATTAGATAGATATAAATGAGGGAAGAAGGTAGCAGAGATGCAGATTTTCTGTATTGTAAATTGAGAAAGGAGAAACTCTTTGTGAAGAGAAAGTTCTTGAGGAGAGAATGCTCTCCTATTTCTTATTCTTTTTATCTTATTTAATAAAAATATTTCTTTTCAACTTTTGGTTCCTAGCACTACCAGGCCAACTCTAATAGGAAATATCTCACCTTCACAAATGCTAACAACATTGTGAGACAACTGTATGATATGTGAGTTACAGCCATTAGAAAAATGAAACGGTGCAATTGCTCCAGACCTTCATATGAAATAAAAGGTTCATAACCCTGAGCAGCAGAACAAATCCCAAGTTATCTTATATTTATTCATTTCAATAAAAGCAAATGATAGTCAAATTGACAACATTTAAGGTATTGGTCATACCTCATTACAGGAACTTTTATTTTCATCCTCCAATATCCTCCTAATTAAGTGAGGGTAAGTGGAAATCATCAACAATTTATGCTCTTTCGAGACATTCTTTTCCATTTCTTCTTCATCAATTGCAGATCCGGTACATAGAGCAAAAGAACTATTGTAGAACTTCAATGGAACACAAATATTTGCTATCATGTGTGAGGTAGCTGTTAATAGAAGTGATACAAATCCCAGCAGCATCATCTCTGAAGATAGAAATGCAAACTTATGAGAGTTGATTAATAGAAAAGAGAAATGTTTAATGAAACTAGATCATTGGAGAAAAGTCAATATTCACCAATTGATCAAACTTAACTATTGCATAATACCTTCTTCCATTTTATTCAAAGCTTCAAGCAAGGACTTCCGATTAGTTTTCTTCAACCACTATAACAACAGGAAATCGTGTACTTAAGTACTGTGGTCAAGTTTAATTAAGAAATCTAACATGTGTGATTAAACTTTATAGAGCATGATACTTCTGATCTTAGCTTAGTATGGACAAAATGTAAGGGGAACATGGCACTTTGGTCACCAAAAAAGGGATGGCGATAAGGAGGCACTTTATTCATAAATACATCCATTTTCACTTCTGTTAATGATTTATTCATCGTTACATGTTTTATGTATGTTACATGCTTACATTCAAAAAAATGAACAAAGCAGAACGAAACTTAAAGTAAAAGGAAGAAATTCATTTTTTGTAGACTCAAGATAGAGAGCTTCAATGTAGTCCATTGAATGCACATTCAGATAAATTTGCGTATCTCAGAGATGAAGTAACCTGTAAATGAAGTTTCTTGCAACATTTAGATAGTTGTTAGCAAATTTTCATCCCCTCTATTCTACCCTTCCGCCACTTAATTTCAGTAACAAGTCTGATAGCATGTGTTAGAAAAACTTAGGTTTGCTAAATGCCAAATGATAAAGCAGGCTCATACAATTCTTGCCACAACATAGACAAACATACAACTTATTCTAGTAATACTTACATTGCTTAAACGATGAATGGTGCGCTCCACAAGCAAAGAAATGGCAACGAACATTGTCAATACAGTAGCAATAGAAAATGTTGGCGTGAAAGCCAATTGTCGTGATTCTTGTTCACTCTCCTCCATTGTGAAATGACCTAATCACAAACCAAATCTTAAATATGACTAGGCTTCGAATACACCAGGACCATGTTCAATGAACTTAAAATATGCGGTTTCAGTTGATGAAAAACTGCAAATTGCAGAAACAAAAGTCACACTACAGGGCATAATCACATTTAACTCTGATGATACAGAACTATTTGAATACGAGTCGTGAGTTTGATATGTTTCATAAAAAAAATATCAGCATTGAGTAGTCCTTCTTGATTCCAATTCACACTTGGATACAACAAATTATTTTGGCAATAGGACCTAAAAGGAAGCTTCAAGCATTTTCAATCTGTTCAAATAATCTAACAGAATTCATACCCAGATCTGAGCATAAGAAACATACCAATAAACACTTGCCTATGTTTTAAATTGTGGTCATTGATCACAGATTCATCTCAATCCTTCATATTGGAGAAAATTTTGGACAAATGCGATCATAATCGCAGTTGTGTTGTGGTCGCAGATACTCCAAACATCTTGACGTTGCAATTAAAATTGCCGTCATAAACTGTTTTCTAAAACCTTGATATCAGCACAAAGAACTTACTAAACTTAAAGCCCCTAAATAAACCTAGTAGTTAAGTTTCTCACAATCTTTCAAACAAGCAACTACCAAAGATGATGGAAAGGAAATTTTTGGTCATGTTTTCTTCTCTTACTTTTTTCCAAAGAAACTTTATATCCAACCCATTTTCACATCATAACATCACATTTTTCCAGTTTCCAAACGCACGTTCCAACTCTGAAAAGAGACTCATTTCCAATATTTATTGCATCAACAATGCCAAGCAAATTTATACTCCTATGTAAAATCCAAAGGAAAGTTCTAATGTTTTTTTTTTCCCAATATCCACCATAGCACTGTAACAACCACCTTGAACAATATTATGAATCTAGGAATATCAGTGGAAATTGTTTCCATCTGTTACAATTTCACACGTGAATCAGAAGAAACAATTAAGAAATTGTAAGTTATTATACATTAAAATCAGGTAATAGAAAATTGGGTAACATCCAATCCAATCCAAATAAATTAGATTAGGGTTTCTCTGTGATTTGCTCATATTCAACTAACCTGATTTGACCCAATTTTATAAAGATTGGGTGATGGGTTCTGTACATTGAATCCGAAACTTAACTCAACACTATTAAAATTATTAACTAATAATAATATTTAATATATTTAATTAACTAAATATAGATAAATATTAATATGAACCACGTGGGATACTGACATGTTATCTCTGTGAAATGAATAAAGTAAAGAGGATAAGAATAACTCAGAACTCGTGAATCTTGTCCATCACAAATTTGTCCTCACACCCACAAATTGATAATTCAGCAACCTCGACTACCTCATCCCTTTGTCCCTTTTCCAATTTAGTTAGCTAATGATACGATCATACACAACACTACACTTTTACATTTGCTTTGCACCTTGTGAGGCCTAAAATGTTACCCATTTTTCATAATGATATTTGCTCATCCATCACCTCAACAAAGAAGGTAATTTTCATCAACATTACTGAATGATTGTCACATCACATTTTTAAATTTTAAAGATAGAGTCAGAAAAATTCTTAGTGTTATTACACAAATCTGAATACTTAAAAGGGAATAATTATCTAACATCTATACTATTACTTCATCATATTCATAGATAAAAGACATGACATTTGGTGACTCTGGTCCTTGCCCTGCAGATCATGTTTCTGAAGAATCTTGAGGGGAGCTTTGGCTTTGCTATCAGAGTCTTTACAGAACTAGTAATCCGACGACCCTTTTGAGACTTTCCAAGTGCTCCCTTTCCACCAGTTACCACTGGGACTACCGTTCATTAATCTAACTGTTAAAGGGTCTTTTTCTTTTTCTGTAACTTATCGATATCATTTTATTCTCTCTTTTAAAGGAAAATGAATAAGTATCTTTCATCTTCCTTCTGATCTTTTATATATACTTAGAATCTCATTTCAAGAGTTATGTAAGCTAGCCGGTTCTTTTTCTCAACATTTTCAAGCTTCGTTATGGTTATTCTCAATTCTTCATGCTTAATTTCCTCTTCTTGTTGTTTGGTTTAGGCAATCAGTAGATTAAATTGCGTTTATTTTCATAAAAACTTCAATTTGAAAAGACATGAAATTCACTTCTACAGAAATTAAAATTAACTTATATACAATTTAAATTTGTAGAAATTTTCTGATATAACTTCCGTAATTTTTTATTTTCAACTTATATATAAGTTAATTTTAACTTATTTTCAATTTTGGAGAAGCTCAGCAGGAGAGCAGTGTTTTGTTCTCATTTTCTGACTTACAATTGTACCTTATAGACAGCTAGCTGGTGTTTGAGCTAGAGGAGTCTAAGCCGTGAGAGTAAGTCCAACATCACACTACCAAATTCAAATCGGGTTTATAAGTGTGGGATTATTGACCCCTAATTTATTTAAAAAAAAAAAAAAAGTTATGAGATAAGGTGTAAGAACTTCTCTCTGCACTATAATGTGTGCAGTTTCTGTGTTGAACTTGTTATGAGGTAGTTTTCTAAATCATGGTTAAATTATTAATATATTTAGCCAATTCACTTTGGAGTTCTGATAAGTGTCTATTAAGTATTAACATAATAAATATGTATAAAGAAATGAAGAGGAGGTAAAAAAATTCCAAATGCTGACTCAAGATGAGCAGCGTCCATGGTTATTTCTCTATAATTTCATGTGCACTTGGAATCATTTGAAGTTTCGTCCACAGTAGTCATCAGGATAAGAGGAGTTAGCAGCTAGAAAAAGCATCTAAGAAACGCATCAGAAAAGGTTCTATAAACTCTTCTTAGATTTTATTGAACTCAATGACAAATGTCCCTGAATCAAGAAGGATATTGGAAGCTCTCACAGTGCCACTTAAGCCAAACCAACAAGTTTCTCACTGATATCCCAAACCTTGCGAGCCTTATCTGCATCACTGGCCTCTTGTGATAATTGGTTTTCAAATGAAGCAGAGGCCTTGTTCCAGCTCCAGTAAACACCTGATTTTGTTAGGCTTGGATCACTCACAACCTATACAAGAATAAAACAGTTCAAACATGAGACACGAGGATTCTTCAAAAGCTCATTCCAACACACAGAAGTATATAACCATCTCCATCTTGTCTTATTAGTCATTGCTATTACCTGTGCAAGTCTCTTTCCTGATTCATCTTCTGAGACAAAGCCCTTGGTTATGTACTTCTGGAATGGAGGGAAGAGAAGTCTGAACAAGGGAATGTGTTCTCTGAACAGGCCTGTTGTGGCAATGCAACCTGGGTAAAGGGAAGCAAATGTTATTCCAGTTTCTTCATGGTATCTTCTGTGGAATTCTTGCATGGTAAGCATGTTGCAGACTTTGCTGTCCTTGTACGCCTTTGCGCCATCAAAGGATCCTCCATCTATCATGGCTGAAGTGTTTAGCCCATTCAAGCCTCCAGCTAGTCCCCTCAAGTCACCAAGGTTAGCCTTGGGTGGCACATTTCCAGCCAATGTGTTGGTGTTTCCTGTTTGATTCACCAATTGTCAGCACCAATATCAATCTCAAAAACCTTCAACAAAACTAATGCTTTAACAACAAAGGAAATTACGAACAATACAGTCCTAAGACATTCATTATCATTGGTGAAAATCATGTGGATCCTACTCATGCCCCAGATTGTGAATCCCATGTGAATTTATCTAATCGAAAAAATGTGTCGAGAAGTATGTTATTATATTTTTCTCAAGAGGAATGTCAACAGTATCTCCATAACACACTCCTAAGTCTTCCCTATTCAGTGAAATTCGCATGAATATCATTCTCGTTGCCTGTTTACTAGAACTCATTAATTTCGTCCAATAATAGTGCATTAAAAACGAATGAAGAGTGTGCTGCAAGCATTTCTGTTAATAAACATCCGAATGAATTATACCTGTGATTGAGCCAACAATGATCAACCTCTTAGAAGGGTAATCAGATTTGTTAAAGTCCTCAAGCAATAGGCGCGAAAGCAGGAAATGCCCCAGATGGTTTGTTCCAACACTGAGTTCAAAGCCATCAGCAGTATATGTAGGCTCACTAGCAGTTGGCAAGTAAACTGCAGCATTGCAAACAAGCACATCTATTGGCCTGCCTGATTGCCTGAAGTTGTCCACAAATTGCCTGACACTATCAAGAGAGGCAAGGTCCAAATGCATAACAGTGTAGTTTTCCTTAGCAATGCCAGCAGCTTTTGCAGCCCTTTCAGCTTTCAGGAAATCCCTGCAGGCCATTATCACATGCCACTTTCCTGTCTCAGCCAAAGCCTTAGCAGTGGCCAAGCCTAATCCAGAGGAAGCCCCAGTGATAATAACACTGCCTTTCCTCAATGTTTTTTTGCCTTCTGGTGAAGCCTTTGTGACTCCTGGAGTGGTTGTTGCCACTAATTGGACTCTCACAGGGCCAACTTTTTGTGGGAATTCCCTCTGATAAAGAGTAAAATTTAAATTATATTATTCTTGTTTTTTTTACCAAGTACCACCATTTTGCATGAGAAACCATCACATCATGCATAGTCCAACAAAACTAAAACAGAAAAGAAAAAACTTACGTAAAATGTAATCATTGTCAGTAACAAAAGTTTTGCTCCAGTAGTAAGAGTAATATGAAATTCCCACAATAATAGTAAAGAATATGATTATCAATAAGACTTACATGATCGTTCGTACAATAATAAACAATATATTAAAATCATTTTTATACCAAAGGGTGTTTTTATATGACATTCGCGTGGTAGCATATTATGTTAAAAGGTTAATCACATTTCTCCTGAAGTTCTGTACTGAATTGAATGTAGTGACAAATTAGGAACAGTGAAGTAAAATTATGTTGCACTAGTTACTTTGCATGACAACGAGGAAGAGCTGAAGTCAGCTTTGACAGAGTCTGCCAATGAAAGACCAAACATTGTGGTGTCCCTAAGAGATACGCCAGACTTCCCCTGAAAACACAAAAACACATTCCAAAGCTTCAGTTATATGTTATCTCTTCAGATAGCTTACAAAAAGAGAAAAAAGTAGACACCAATAACATGTGCAAATGTGACCAAATGAAGCAAACCTCTTTGGCAATAGAGAAAGAAGCAGAAACCAAGGAAGCAGCCTGGAGAGCCATTGAAACCAGAGAGAGAGAGAGAGAGAAAGAGATGTTAAGTGGGTCTTGCTTCGGAATTAGTTGAGTGGGGTGTGATTGTATTGTATTTATACATTGAAGTGTTGCTCTGGATATGAGAGGATAAGATAGTTTGCAGCATGTGCACATGCCAGGTCACGTCAAACAGGCCAATGAGGTTGTGAGTTTTAGATTTCTGGTGATATTTTTCTTAACTTTGTGCTTGGACTTCGCAAACAAGGGATATTTTTGATCCATTGCAGGTATCAACAGTGAACATCAATGATGAAAGGGACTGGGAATGGAAGAGTAGAAGCCAAAAAATACAAGCCTTCCTTTGTCAGCTACGTGGATAGAAATGATATTTGTTTACATGTTCACAACGAAATGAGATCTAGTTTTCTGACTAAATTAAGTTCTGATTAATGTAAATTAGCCTTTTTATTAATCATTTGTATGAGTTTTAAATTTTAAATTTTTAGTTCATGCACTCTAACTCTATTAACAGAATGCTAAAATTGAATTCATATTCATGTCGCATTAGCTCAATTTTTAAGTTGGGCCTGAAATACGTGACGGGCTGGTCAATTTTTGGGTTAAACTCAGAAGCCACGCTTGATACTTCTTCATGACTATGATTGATAATTCTCTTTCCTATTTTTTCAGTTACGTCATGATTTTCTTTTCGTTCATAAGAAATTGAACAATTAACTTTGTTGGGTTCGCAACAATGCATTAACAAAACAAGAGAACGAGGAAACAAAATGATTATTATATTGAAATAGAAAAATATTAATTACAAAACAAGATAACGTATGTTAAAAAATTAAAGTATCAAACAAAATTTTATATATAGATTTATAGTATAATAGAAAAAACAAAAAATTTGTCTACTATCTATAATATATCTAAATGGGCTAATAATCCATCTAAAAAAGGATCTTATGTATTATCTTTTGCCTAAAACACCAAAAATACAACTACATAAAATGACAGAAAATATCATAAATTCTTCTAAATAGTTTGAATTCGAATCGTGGGATAGAATCATGGGATGTTAACCAAAGATACCAGTAATATTAAGGAATAGGAGACATTAAAATATAAGTGACGAGTCCATGAAATATATTGATTAAACTAATCATGTCACAATCTCAATGATTAATCACTAATACATACAGGATATTACACTTCAATGTTAATAGGAGAAAGTAAATTTACGATTAATATAAAAATCGGTACAGTTACGTGGATCAATTTACCTTAAAAAAAAAAAAGAAATAAACGTAAAATAATTTCAAAAATTAAAAAATTAAACGAAATTTATGTTAGACCCTGTTATAATTTGCGTCTTTTATTTAATATCGTAATTTTTGTTTAAGTCGGATAGGTTATACGAGAAATTAATGACATAAAAAACCATTTTTTTTTCATGCAAAAAATGATGTAAATATTTATCATTCCATTCCATGAAATAGGACTATCTTGTGTCTATTAATACCAATAATCACATATATAACAAAGTGAGGATTTATATAATCTTAATCATTTTCTGAATAGGTTTGTAGGATTAATCTATAATTTAGAACGCACAATATTTAGTCAAATAATTATAAGGGGACCCTAAGGCTTGACTTAGTTATCAAGATTCAACTTTAGACTTAATAATATACTACATCAATCGTGGTGATGTTGAGTAAGTATCAAGTCTCAAACTACAACCATGAATAACCAGTTCAAGTGTGTAAACCTTCAACCATTTATTTTATGCCTTAACCCTTAGACCTTATTAACTTTTACCATAGAAACCATGTCCTTAACAACTAATGTTAAATTTCTTGTACGACTGACATGTTCACAAATTTCCTTTAAGAGACAGACTTTTCTCTATATCCCTTAGGTTGTTAGATGTAAACAGTTTCCTCAAGTCTTCTTACAAAAATGTTAACTTCACTCCAATTCTTCTAAAATACTAACATTCTTATATTTGGAAAATCTTCCATTCAAACACATTCATTGACTTTTTTGGTGTTTGAGAAACAAGGCAGAGGAGAAGGTGAAAAAAATAATACCATGTAAAAAATTTAAAGAATATTTATTTTTAGAAGCAGTAGTGATATTTTTCTACCTAATTTGTTATTTTTTTAAAATCTCTTCTTATTTCTTCTTTATTATTCTAATAAAACACTTTTAATTTTTATTTTATTTTTCACGAATTTTTATTCATACTTTTATTTTTATCCACTCTTTCTCTGTTTGGGAAACAAGGGATGGCAGATACATAAGCTAAGACCTGTAGCTAAGAAAAAGAGAGAAGAGTATAAAAAATGGAAAATTCACCCGGCCTAGTCCATGCTTAGCAAAATTATCAGCTACCTGATTGGCTTCCCTGAATATGAGACCAGGATAATGACATTCATGGCTGCAGTCTCCGGAATCATATTAACAAGGTATACACAATATTCCGGAACAAAATTTATAGCAATATTTGAGTTTGATTCCACCATGACATTAGAAAAACCTTTGGTATGGCCATATTAACCCCAATGATAAAAGAAAAGTTAAATGGATGAAAGAGAAGACGAAAGAAAAAAAAAAAAGGAATAAAAGAAACTCAACAGTGGTTATCATAATAGTATCGAAAGAGGTAAGAATATTAAATCATAATTACCATTATTTTATAAAAGCTAAAACTTAATTATATATTATGGTAAAATTCTTTTCAACACACAGCTTAAACCACATAGTTTCTAGAGGCGGTTACTTTATTTATATCAATACCCTGCCCTAGAAAGAATCATTGTCCTTGTTGAAAGTCTCACATCGCCTACCTCATATCATTTTGTATGGTTTAAATACATGTTAGGCTACTCCACATATTACCAATTGGTTTTATGTTGGAACCTTAACATGGTATCAGAACCAAAGCCTAACATCTTTCCAGTTATTTTCATGGGCCAAAAGTTGCCCTTTGCCTAGTCCGGCGGGCTTCGTTGGAGGCGGTGTGTTGAAAGTCTCACCTCGCCTACCTCATATCATTTGGTATGGTTTAAATACATGTTAGGCTACTCCACATATTGTCAATTGGTTTTATGTTGGAACCTTAACAGTCCTCAAGGATTAAAATTAGAATTTTTTTTTTTAAATCATAGAAAAATTCCCATGTCGCGTCTTCTAACAGTTGATGTTTCCATTCTACAAAAACTTTGGTGACGGTCATCCCTCTTCTCTTTACTGTCATTATGTCTAAAATAGCTTGTGGTTTCTTCTACTGCAGTCTTCCTTTTGCTTGATAAGACAACTTCGTGGAAACTATTGTCTCCCCCACATGCTTCTTCAATTGCGATATATGAAATACATCGTGGATCTTTGAATTCACAGGAAGTTCTAGCATAAGCTATCGTGTCCAAAATCTTGTAAGGTTCATAGTATTTAGGACTTAATTTGGCATTAGGTCTGGAGATTACTGAAATTTTTCTATAGACCTGTAGCTTCACGTAAACCAGGTCCCTAATTTCATACGCTCAGATCTGTTTCTGTCAGTTACTTGCTTCATCCATTCTTGTGCTCTCTTTAAATGAAATTTAATTACCTTCAGCATCTCTTTTCTTTTAGTGAGACTTCTGTCCACCAATTCTATACTAGACTCCCCAGGTAGATAAGGTAGGTAAATAGGAGGAACCTGACCGTAAACAATTTCATAAGGTGTAGCCTTAATAATCGTATGGTATGTTGTGTTATACCACCATTCCGCTAAGGGAAGTCATTTCACCCATTTGTGGAGTGAATCATTACCCATATATCTCAGGTAGGTTTCCAAATACTTATTTACAACCTCCGTTTGCTCTTCTGTTTGAGGGTGATAACTTGTAGACAGCAGGACTTGCACTCCATGTACTACCATAAACTCCTGCCAAAATTGGCTAACAAAGACCGAATCCTTATCTCTAGTTATAATTTCAGTAAATCCATGTAATTTGAACACATGGTCTAGAAAATATTGTGCAACATCCCTTGCTCAATACAAATGAATTAGGGCCATAAAATGAGATACTTTACTGAGCCTATCCACCACTACCATAATCACATGTTTGTCTTCTGAATATGTTGTCAAATAGTTTGGGGGAATGGACAGAGTTTGTAGTAGCCCAGGACTGACAGCAGTGCTATATTTATTTTACTGACAAATAGAGCAACCTTAGATAAAATGCTTAATATCACTGTTTAATCCCTTCCAATAAACCAAAACCATTGTCTTTACCCTTTTCAAAGTAGCATTAATTCCTTAATGACCTCTTCAGTTGACGAATTTAGCCACTGTAAAACTTTTTTTCTTAACATCATATCATTTCCCAATATGTCTGTAAGCCATGATTATGTGAATTAGTATTTCCTTGTAGCTCTTTTATCACCTTCTGCAAATTTATGTCTGTAAGTCATTATTGTTGTATTTGATTCATCAACTCAGATTGTAATTGAATTGTAATAATTCCTTGCATTCTATTGTTTCCATTCTTGAGAGAGCATCAGCTATTACATTGTCCACTCCTTTCTTGTATTCTACAGAGAAATCAAATTCCATCAATTTCACTGAAAATCTATAGTCCACCGTTGGTCTAGAATATATTTTAGGTTGTAATGATTTGTTTTGATTATAAAATGCCTATTCAGCAAATAGTGTCGCCACTTTTGTACAGCAAAAACTACTCCCAACAATTCCTTTTCATATGTTGAATAGGTATGTTGTTGTCGATTAAAAGTTCGGCTAATATAGGCAATAGGATGATTGTCCTGCATTAAAACTGCCCCTATCCCCTGTCCTGAAGCATCCACTTCAACCAAGAACACCTTTGAGAAATCAGGCAAGTGCCAAAATTAGTGTGTTTCTCATCTACTTTTTTAGTTCTTCAAAGGCTTCTTTGGCTTTGTCTGTTCAAATAAATTTGTCTTTTTTCAACATCTGTGTCAAGGGTTTAGCTATTACCCCACAGTAACGAACAAATCTCCTGTAATAATCTGTTAGGCACAAAAACCCTCACAAGTGTTTAAAATTTTGGGATAAAGGTCATTCCACCACTGCCACCACCTTAGCCGGGTATGTAGACACTTCTTCCTTATTAATAATATGGCCCAAATACTCCACTTGCTACACCCAAAATAGCATTTAGTTCTTTCAGCAAATAAAGTGTTTAATCTGAGAGTTAACAACACCTCCTTTAAATGTTGTAAATGGTCTATCAAATTCATGCCATATATCACTATGTCATCAAAAAATACCAATAAAAACTTCCTTAAAAACTTGTGAAAAATAATATTCATTAAGCCCTGAAATGTAACTGAAGCATTAGTGAGACCAAAAGGCATCACCAAATATTCATAGTGCCCCGCATGGGTTCTAAACACTATTTTACACACATCATCCGGGTTCATCCTAACTTGATTATACTGCGCACACAATTCAATCTTTGAAAAAATAGTAGATCCTGTTAATTCATCCAACAAATCGTCTATAAAGGAATGAGAAATTTATTTTTTACTGTTCCTTTATTCAATTCTCGGTAGTCCACACAAAGTCTCCATGACTCATCCTTCTTCCCTACAAGAAGGACTGAACTGGCATAAGGGCAGCAGTAGTCCCAAATAACACCAAATTCCAAGTATTCTTATATGAGTTTATCAATAATATTCCATAGCCACGAACAAATCTCCTGTAATAATCTCTTAGGCCCAAAAACCCTCGCAAGTGTTTAAAAGTTTGGGTTAAAGGTCATTCCACCACTGCCGCCACCTTAGTCGGGTATGTAGACACTTCTTCCTTATTAATAATATGGCCCAAATACTCCACTTGCTGCACCCCAAAATAGCATTTAGTTCTTTTAGCAAATAGAGTGTTTAATCTGAGAGTTAACAACACCTCCTTTAAATGTTGTAAATGGTCTGTCAAATTCCTACTATATATCAATATGTCATCAAAAAATACCAATAAAAACTTCCTTAAAAACTTGTGAAAAATAATATTCATTAAGCCCTGAAATGTAGCTGAAGCATTAGTGAGACCAAAAGGCATCA
The DNA here is from genome assembly GCA_963425845.1 of Sphenostylis stenocarpa. Taxonomy (NCBI): domain Eukaryota; kingdom Viridiplantae; phylum Streptophyta; class Magnoliopsida; order Fabales; family Fabaceae; genus Sphenostylis; species Sphenostylis stenocarpa. The sequence continues at coordinate 28,472,221 of OY731408.1, forward strand.
CCAAATATTCATAGTGCCCCGCATGGGTTCTAAACACTGTTTTACACACATCATCCTGGTTCATCCTAACTTGATTATACTCCGCACGCAAGTCAATCTTTGAAAAAATAGTAGATCCTATCAATTCATCCAACAAATCGTCTACTAAAAGAATGAGAAATTTATTTTTTACCGTTTCTTTATTCAATTTTCGGTAGTCCACACAAAGTCTCCATGACCCATCTTCTTCCCTACAAGAACGACTGAACTGGCATAAGGGTTGCAACAGTCCCGAATAACACCAAATTGCAAGTATTCTTGTATGAGTTTATCAATAATATCCTTTTGATTCTTAGCATACCTATAAGGTCTTTTATTAACCGAATTAAATCCTTGCATGAGAGGAATAATATGATCATGTCTTGGTTTAAAGGTGGCAACTATGGTGGTTCTCGAAATACATCTGCAAATTCTTGTAACAAATTTTCAACTCCCACCGGTAAAGTTACCTGATCTGCATGTGTAGTCAATGAACATAGTAAATCGTCCTTGGAGGCCCCAAGATGCATCATAGACAAATGCACCCCTTTTGCAAAAGCCTTGCACAACTGCTGTTTGGTTGCAGTTTTAACCTTGGTAGTAGTGGATCCTATTAGCACCTGTCGTCTTTCTTGCACTTGAAACTCCATTGCGAGTTTGTCAAAGTTCCACAAAATATCACCTAATTTAATGAGCTATTCAATTCCTAGCACCAGATCACAACATCCCAGAGGTAAAAGAAGCATCCGCTCTAAAAGTAGTGTGTTGAATATTCCAAATAAAATTCTTGACCATTGTCGAAATCTTGATTTTGGAGCCATCCGCTACAACCACATTAAAAGGATTAATATTTTCTACTGCACACCCATATTTTACTGCTACTTGAGTGTCCAAAAAATTGTGAGTGCTCCCAATATCAATCAAAAGGTGTAAGGGTTTCTTTTGGTAATAACCTGTAATCCTCATAGTTCTAAATTCTGCTACTCCTATCAACGCATTGACTGAAATTTGTGGTTCTTGAGCAAGTAATTGGGTTCCTCCATCATCCTAAACACCTCACTAGTATCCACCTCATCCTTCGCCTCTATTATATGAATTTGTAATTTCTTGTGGGTCAAACCATGTTCTAGGGAATAAGGTTCATCACAAAAATAACAGTTCTTCTTTCCAACATGTACGTTAAGTCCTTTATGATTTAGGTTTCAATATTACAGTAGACGTTGTCGTCGTGACTTGTGTAGGTGATGGAGCAGGACCCAAAACTCCCCTTTGAAACCTTGTAGAAGTGTTGATTGAATTGGTCGATTTATACATTTGTGTCAATGTAAAGGCACGTTGTACGGATCTGGTTGGAACATCCTTACCATCATTTAGTACATACTCCTCCGATAGATTCAATCTGATAATAATTGAATCAAATTCTTCATTATAGTCATCCATCAATTTCTTTTGTCGTAAACACATTAACTCTGTCATAGGATCGTCACATACATAACCAAACTGATCACAAAGCGTTTCTTGAATTCAGTCCAAGAAAATGTAAAAGAATCCAAACAAGATTTTGTCAAAGCAGTATGTCACTACAACGCTTTGTCTTCCAAATGCACAATTACTAACTTCGTCTTGAGATCTTCTGTGGTATTATCAATGAGAAAGTAATTTTCACACTGATGTATCCATTGATTCACGTTTTCGCCACTAAATATGGGAAAATTAATACGTGTCATCCGAATTCCGCACACATAATTTGAAGTTGAACGTGTACACCGCGACATATTATCACTGGAAGAATTAATATTATTATCGATCATTTTCTGCGTAACTAATTCTTACATTGTTTGTTTCAAAAAACAACTAACTCCATAAAACAAGTATCTATATTTTGAGATATACATTCTTCCATGTCTTTTATTGCCTGAATTAAACGGATAGCGTTTGCCATGTGATTTTTCCAGGAAGGACTGATACCAATTAATAAAAGAAAAACTAGAAAGAAGAAAGCAAAGACAAAAAAATAGAAGAAATAGAAAAAATCCAATAGTAAATTATCAAAATAATATTAAAAGAGATAAGAATATTAAATCACAATTATCAAAACTCAATCTTATACTATAATAAAATTCTTTTTAACGTATCGGTTAAACTATATCACCAAATCAGTAGTGCCCGTAACTCAGTCAGGATTATCGAACAAGTTCCAACTTGGGTAGCAAAGCCACATAAGAGAACTCCTTTATATCTCTTGTCTCAGTCAAAGATATCGGTATGATCATAATTTTTACCAACAATGATTGGTGAGAGTAGAAGTAAAATGTAATTTAGGAAGTTTTACTTATTATGTAAGAGTTGAGATCCCCAAATGGTTAAACGAAAGAAAATTTGACCTAATGCATTTAACTGATCACTGTCATGGACCCCAAACGTTAGTCTCACAGTCTTATACCTAGTCAAAGACCAAAAAAGTTCGTAGCAGCTTTTACCCAAACTGCACGTGACCTTTATCGGTTGAGTTCAAACGAGTTATGACCAGTGAACAGGAGAATCCCACAATAACAGGAAGCATACAGTAGTTCCAACAGTTTAGGCAATGATTCAATTTCTATACTTAGAAGTCACTTCTGCTATTACAGGAAACATTTTCAGCATGAAAATGGTGCTGATTCCCACCAAAGGCATGTAACTACTCTATATTGAGATCAAACTTTTAAAGTTTCCATCTTCTCATGGTTAAAAATACGCCAGATTAAACTGCAATACTCAAGTATACTGAACATGTTAAGTCGCACAACTAATATATTGAGAATAAACCGTGAATTTGATCCTTCAAATATTATCCTTTTCAATATAATAATCCTTAAAATGATAAAAAAGTGTATGAGTAATTCTCCTAGTGTTTAAATAAAGAAGGTATGTTTTACCAATATTCAAGAATCAATTTGAAGTGTTTTTCCATATGTAAAAGACTGCTTGATATTTATTTTTTGAATACTTGCAATTACCTTATAAACCTTTTACTTTGCATCTGATAAACAAAAGCCCTCAAGTGTGCCAAACATAGTTTTCTAGAAAGAACATGCTCCTGTCGCACGAACTATGCTGTTTTATTGAAATTGATATTGAATTACATAACACGACTAATATTAACAAATGTAAAAGAATCATCATTTATAATTCAACAAGCCTTTCCCATGCCCATTGATTTCTACATAATAAATCCAAGGTTTCCTTCCAGGTGTACGTTCTTTTTCTTTTCTCTTTTGTTCATTGATTTTCACCCCATTTTTTTCTTCTTTTTTGCCGCCCCCCCCCCCCCGCAAATGCTTGATTGGAATGACAACATATCTCATCTAATAGAATAGAACAAGAAACAAATGGAACTTACCTTATACTTTCTCACCCACACCTCTCTGTACAGTTCTCACCAATTAATGGAGAATGTGGAAATTGACATCACAACACTACAACAACCCCACCCCACTTTACTTTTTCTTCTGAGTTGATGTCTTCAACTCTCCCAACCTCATAAGCATGAATTTTCGATCACCCCTTATATACCAAGGGGCAAACCAAAATTTTGAAAAATTTTAATTTCCCCTTGAAGGCCGGCAGTTACAATCACCATACCCCATGCTGACATGTTTTGATTTACTCCGTGACATAAATCTACACTAACCTGAGGGCTTCGGTCCCTTGTAGTTAGAAGTTTTTCCTCAGGCCATGTGGCCGAAATTCTATCAAGAAAATAACTATCTGTTGCACTTGCAATGGTTCCATGAAGTGGGCTGTTATTGCAACCTGAAGCAAATTGTGAACCCTCAGAACCAAAACTTTCCTCTACAGGGGTAGGAGGATGATTGGCTGATGAGACCTCATCCTCATTATCATCAAGCTCAGGTTCTTCTCCAAAGTATGGATCATGCATCTCCCATGTGTCATCCATACCTGGCCAAGGAATAGCCACTGACACATCTTTACAGTGAAAATGTTCATATGTGCTTGTCACGGTGACACCTTTAGTCCTGCTAGGCCTACAATCAGCTTCATTTTTCCAGATGTATACATGAGAATCCTCACTTGCTGAGACAACATATTTACCATTAGCCGTGAGGAAGGCAGAAATTTGGCTACTTGCATTCCGAAATCCTGAAAAAAAAAAAAGTATCATTTTACTCTGAAATGGAAACCAGAATGGGAAGAAATGTTTGAGACCACAATTTTCTTTTTCTACTATCATTCAAATAAATACATGAAATCCTACTAAAATAACAAAAAAGATTTCATTCCAAAACAAAAGTGTTAGTTTGTTGTATATTTTTGTCATTTAGTCTTACACTGAATTCTCACTTAATACACACCCTACATCAGACATGCACATATATGTACACACTTTTTGGCCCTTATTTGTCAGAAGTTGTCTTCAATTGTTTTAGATCATTTATTCTCTCAATAAGACTTTTATCGTAAGTAAAATTTCTCATCAGGTACCCAACAATGTTGGAATACATTCACTTGTACCTCCAATAAAATTCACTTGATATAGAACTCATTTTCACATACCTTTAAACTTATGAACTAGATCAATACCATCAACAAGTCGAATCCGCGAATCAGACGAAGTGATGAGGACTTCTGATGAACTTCCTGGCAGAAACTGTTCATAAAAATCAGTAGGAAAACAAGCACAAGTATTATTACCAGCCAAAGAAAATTTATAACAGTTGTTAAGTCTTCAATTATTTGCCCTTATTATTTTTTCCATTTTTAACCCTTCAGATTTGGGGAAAATTAATACAGCCCAGTAGCCATTAACTACCTGGAAGCCAGTAATTTTCTTGTGGTTTGATCTCTTCCTCCTGTTCTGCAAATTTATCTGACTTTTCTTTTGCAACTTATTTTCTGAATGAAATGGAAAAACAAGATAAAGATAGCAGTAATCAGTGGCCTGCAATCATCAGAATAGTGTATAAACTTATGAGTTGAAGAGAATCACTGATGATACCAGATGTATTATATGAATGGCAGCTACCCTTGTATGTACCAACTAATGCACCCTGCGTGGATCAGAAAATATTATTGAATTCCAATTAAAAAAATCAAAGTTTTTTCACGTGGATAATGCATATAAATGTAGGACCAACCTGACCATCAGGCGTATAACAAGCAGCCGTGACCATCTGATGTAGATCGGTCCAATCAACAACTTGTCTATCAGGAATGCTCCATATACGGACCTTAGCATCTAAAGATCCACTAATGAAGTATCTATCATCAACAGGGTTAAACTGGATGCAAGTTACTGTGCCAGACAGAACAAATTGAAGCAAAGGTATAATTAGCAAGGGGGGAAAAAGGGTTTTCGGAGAGATGGGAGGAGTACAAGAATGTTTTTATTATTGCTAAATGTACATAGAAACTGATACGCAAAAGAAATAAAATCTTGTACAATCAGTCTTATATGCAGCAACGGTCAATACTGTGTATCTAATTCAAATTTCAGAAATGCTATCAGCTCACTCTCAAATACATTATTCCCAACACTCTTTATACTAGTAGCAGAAATTTATTGAAATTCACAAAATTATTGATCTTATTTCTAATTTAATATCTGAAATTTATTGAAAAGTGCGTGTCTAATAGTGTATTGCTAGAACTTCTCTTCAATTTTTAGTCAGAAAAGAAACAGAAGAAACTTCTAACACAAATGCATGCTCCAACACTTATTCAATATTATGGTCACCAAAGGATTGTAGTCCATACACTCTATACAGAATAGGAAAAAGTAAAGATGAGAGCAAATGTAATAGATATGTGTGCTCACCATAGTCACTGTGTGAGAAAATTTTCAGACAAGACTTGCTAGACAAATGCCACAGGCGCACTGTTTTGTCCATTGAAGATGAGAGCAAGTGCTGATCAAACAGAGAAAAACATTTAAGATGACGTCCACATATGCAAGGTTTAGTTTATGTTTCTAATATGCAGTGCACAAATTCATGACAAATATTTGAATTTTAGAGATCACATAATATAAGATAATAATCAAGAAACTCTCCAAATAAATAAACATATCCCCCCTCCCCCAACTTAAGCTCTTCTTCTGCTTGTAATAACATCTGACACTAAAACTTATTTTTCACATTTTCACCCTGTATGTTGCTCTCAATCCAAAGTCCCGCTACTACAACATGGGGAGAATTTAGCAAATGAAAAACTGGTTAAAGAATGTTCATATTCAAAATAATTTTAAAAATTAATATCAATTAGAAACAGTTTAACCTTTTTAATTTGTCTAATGATATAGTTAGAATTTTTTATGAATCAATTATATTGTATAACTCCTTTATTCAAAGTTCAAAATCCTTTACAAAGGAATACTTCATATCAATAAATGCTTATAGGGATTTTTAACTAGTGGGGAATATTATGAAAGGATCTTGAGGCAAAATAAAAGGTTTTTTAAATTCTAAGACAATATTTTCAAACGTCTCTCAAATTTTTCTTGCTCTTCGGAGCCTGGCTTCTCAGACCTCTGTTCAAGCCTAATGGTAGCTCCTCCAATGATAAAGGGTGTAGACCATCTGCAGTGACATCGATGATACTAATTGCTCAGAGTTTCTGAGAAATTCACTCACTGCAGTAAAAAGTCATCAACTCTTGCCTTGGCATTATTGATACCATGTACCCCAAGCATGTTTATGTTCTAAGATTTTCAACTGTTGTTCTAACGCAGAGTGTAACCAAAATGTGATATTCTATATCTGTAATTTAATCAATGAATTAAAGTAATTTGAAACTTGAAAATATTTCATTTTCAAACAAAATCTAAAAGTAGGTATTGAATTAGCTGAAAAATAAAATATTTGGTACAGTTAAAGGTAACCAACTCCTTATGTTTTAAAATAAGGAATGAGTTAAAGTAATTTTTCATTTAAAAAAATAAAAGAACAAATAAAAGCAAACTGACATTTAGCTTTTATTTGAATCACTTTTAACAAACAAGACTTACCAAGGTACGTAGTTATCTGGTTTTTGAAGCTTGGCAAACAATCCCTAAAACCTATATTGGGATTAAAGAATAATGACATATTGATCTAATATTAAGCATAAAAAGGATAAATCCCAATCATCACACGACTACTTCACCGGATCATCATAATGGTAAAAAATTACAATCTAAATAAGCACAACTAGGCTACCTCGCAACATATCAGCACCTTAAACAAGTTATTGACCTGAACATATTATCAGTTCATTATGCAGTAAAGTTAAATTCCATTGTTACAGTCACTGTCTCTACATTCATTTCATTAGAGTAATTTCTGGAAAATTTTGATATAAATTTAGACATTAATCACAACCAAAAAACATCACTAACAACTACGATGATAAAGAAATCATAACACGTGTAGCCATCCAGTTCTTTACAAGTTGCCACACTTTAAATCCTTAGTCAGAAATGCATTTCCAAGGAACGCCTAGAATGACATTGCAACTTCGAAAAATAAATAATTGTTGATCTATTATTAATGAGTTTATGTTTACAACTACGGTAAGTAACCCCAACTTACATTTAAAAAAAAAAAAATAGTCTTAACACTTCTAGTTCAAAATTTCTGTTATATTAACAGCATATTCAACAAAACAAAAAGATTTTAACACAAAATAATAAATATTATATTCTGATGCAATTAAGAATTCACACTTGATGCCTATTCTGCAAATTTAAAACAGACAATATATAATATGAACCAAATCTTATCCACTAGGGCGGTCAACTAAATAAATCCATAGACAGCAATGGGCTCTAAAAAAATTCAAATCTTCAGTACAGTCGTTTAGAGTATCATCTTAGTGGTTTCTGATGGTTTTGTAGCAGGTGTTACCCCCGTTTAATCTAACCGTTTCATTATATCCACTTTCTCACACAAGAGCCTTAACCCAGTGTTTGTTTGATTAGCACTCTGAATCAATTTCTCACCCAAAGCTCATTAATTTTACATGTCAGTGGAAAAGTCCAGTTGCTTCCTCTTAAGTGATTTTATCTGTTAACAGGACCATGTAGAAAAACTAATAACAATTTTAATGCATGATTGTTTTGAACATAAACCAACCAATGCCAACATACTTGTGAAAATGAATAAAATGATTTTTCATTGAGGCATATAACACAAGTAGAATCACAGAATAACATCTATTTTTGTTATAATAGCTAACCTGAGACTTGGACCAAGAAAGGTCAAGCACGTCATAGAGATGACCCTTAAAGGAGCAAACTGGTTTTTCAGTGAGAGCAAACACAGTTTCTGGCACTACTAACTGGTCCATGCTCAGAGATTTTCTGCTAACAGACAACCTCCCCCTTCTCTTCTTCTCCGAATTATTCTCCATGCCAGGAGACGAAGGCTCCGGCGACCCATTCACAACAAACAACATGTTCAAATTCCCATCCTCCGGTTTCTCCACCAGCAACTCGCCCTTCCTCTCAGACTCCACAACCTGCCAAACATGAATCACACAATCCTCACCAGCACTAGCAAGGTACTTCCCATCCAAACTAAACTTAATGCTCCAAATGGATCCATCGTGAGCCTGAATTTTTTGGCTCTTATAAAGCCCTGTAACCTCCTTACATGACTTCCCATACTGCCTAACCCTCACTCTCTCACCCCCATGAACCAAACCACTACCACCATCCTGACTATCATCCGTGGCCGAGCTCGACCGTCGGCCACCCTTCTCCGACGAAGACGTATCCCTCTCATCACCACTCCGCCTCTCCTTCTGACCCACCACAACACTTTTCAAACTCATAAACTTAAACCACCCCCCTTTCCTCCTCACTTTGCCACCATCCCCCTCATCATCACCACCACCACCACTCCCACCATCACCATCCTCATCCACACCTTCCCCATTGCCATCATCCTCCACACTCTGCCTCCTCATTAGCTCTTGAACAATCGGAGAATGCCCTACGGTCATCTCAAACTCCTCCACAGTCAAACGCCTCCCAGTTCCAACCTCCTTCACCTCATTCCACACCCCATCCCGCTTCACTACGAACTCCTTCCCATTGTCTAAATCCCTAATCGTACACGCTTGCTCCACTTCATCCACCACATTCCCCTCCCCAATTCCTCCCTCCTCACACACACTCACACAAATCCTACTATTCACACAATGGCTACCACTATTATTATTAACATTATTATTATTCACGATAAAACCGTTGTCATTGTCGCGAATGGGAACAACGGAGGACTTGCAATGCTTGGTGCCGCGATCCGAGGTGTTGTCGGATTTCGATCGGGGAATAGTTGCGGCAGTGGTGGAAGTGTCGGTGCATTGGTGAGAGGAGGCTGATCGGGGGATGGAATCGGCGGCGGAGGGAGGCGGCGCGGGGAGGCCAAACTGGCGGAGGAGGCGGGAGCGGCGTTCGGAGAGGGAGGAGGGTTCGGATATCCAGGCATCGTACTTGCACATGGTGGGGAAGGGGAATTGGGGGAGGGCATGGGTGTCGTTCTTACTAGGCTTGTTGTCGTTTAAGGGAGTGGGAGCGTCGTCGTCGGAGGCGGAGGTGGAGCAGGAGCAAGAGGAGAGCAAGCGGTCGTTGGAGTCGTGGAAAAGGGAAGGGTCGTGGTGGTCCTCCTCCACGGCTGGGGTCATGGCTTATGGGGCATTCCCATTTGGATCAACCAACCCGACTGGGAAATGGGTCGGATCGTGAAACGGATCCAATGCGGAGAAGGAGTTCGGTGTGAGTCAGATCCAATGAATGGTGCAGTGAGAATGTGAATGAGAGAGAGAGAGAGAGAGAGAGAATGGGAACGAAGCCCTATGCTGAGAGAGAGAGAGTGAGAGTGGTGCTCGCTGGGTGGGTTCTGCTGTTGTGCTGTGTTGTGTTGGGTTGGAGTGAGCAGTGACTTTTTTCTTTCTTTTTTTTTTTTTTTTTTTTTTGCTTTGCGTAGGGACTGGAGAGAGAAGATGCGTTTACTAATGAAGAAAGGGAAGGGCCTTTCTCTTTTCCTTATATAGGAGTATAAAACAAACTCATCATGTAAATGCCAAGATAGCAAACCTTTTTTTATTTTTATTTTTTTAACCAATATAAAACTTTCCCTTCAATCACATTACCAACACCCTCTTTTATAATTCATGTCACATACTAAATATTATAAATTACATTTTTTAAATATATCAAATAATTCATATCAATTATTTATACTAAAAAATTCTAAGAAACAAATTTCTCAAATATATTCTTATTATTTTATTTAAACAATTCTTTCATAAAAGCAAAATCAAAGTTCTTTTTACCAACATATTACAAATAAAATATATCCAAAATTAAGTTTGTCAACGTTAAATTAATATTTTTGTTTTTAACATTCATGTCAATACATTAATATTACGTCTAAAAATTTTGCACACGTTCGTCACACAACTTTCTTATTTTTTATGACATCACTTTTTTTATGTTTGTTACTGAACTTTTAATTTTTCCTAAATTTTGTTGTTTACATGTAAATTTTGTAATTAAGAATTTCTATTTTTAATGCACATAATGTTTTTTCTTCTTAATGCATAATTAAACACTATTGTGAAAAGAACCGATAAGGTTTAATATAATATTACTTATATATATAATAATTTTTTAGTTAAATATTATATATATTCTACAAATTTTTATTTTTTATAAATATTGTTTTAAAAAGTAAAACTAAATTTTTGAACGGTGTGTGTATATATATATATATATATATATATATATATATATATATATATATATATATATATATATATATATATATATATATATATATATATATATATATATATATCACGATGTATAATATTCAGTACTTAGTTAAATACTATATTTAAATAAATTGTATGTTTAGTTATAGATATAATAAATATTTAGATAATGATATATTTAGTCAAACATAATAGTTAATTATTAAAGCAACTGAGATAGAAGTGATTAAACAGTTAGTTATAGAATATAAAATATTTAGTTAATGATTAGAGATTAGAGTTAAAGTTTAATAAAAATAGTATCTTAGTTAGGACGGCTTGTTTTAGATACTGATTATAATTCTATTTAACTTAGAATAATCCTTTTTTAGGTCTTTATGCATATGATTTAGTATTAGAAATATCAAATAAAATTTAATAAGAGATTATAATAAATTAGAGAGAATGATATAAAGAACTTTATCCAAGTAATCAAGAAGACAAAGAATTTCTTCACGTTTTTGCTTAACAAAATATCATAAAATAGAACAAGTTTTGTGTTGAGTGAGTGATATGACTTGAGAGAAATTATAAAAAATAGAAACTGATTTTCAAGATCATTTCATTTTTTTATTAAGTGAGGGTTAATGGTTTGAGCAAGAAAACATTTCTTCATCTTTAAGCACTTGTCCCACTTGAACAATAACTTTTGCTTGAACGTTTATATCAAATTTGTGTACATAAATAAATATAAATAGTTTATTTAATGATAACTTTGAATTCATTTGTTTAATCAGTTTGAAATCTAAAAGTAGAAGTATTCTTTTATGATTTGAGAAATTAATTATTATAATAAAATATTTAAAATTTATAAATCAAGGAATTGATTTAAAGGATTGATAGAACTCGAATAATATTGAATGGTTGAATAAATATATAAATATTAATACTTTTTATTGCTAATATAATAAAATATTTTTATTATTTGGTTTTAGTTTAATCTTACAACTTAGTATTAAATGGAGAATCTTGTCGTAGGACATTTTGCAAATCTTTTGAGTGTATGTTTAAAAACTTAAAAAGAAGTTATGGATATTCCAAAATATTACACAAATTCTCGAAATACTACACTTATTTAAAGTACTACACTCATTATACTTGCTATAATATAACCTAATAGATAACTAAATGATTTAATTATAATAGTTTATTTTTTCAAAATAAAAGGAATGTTTAGTTTGAATGACATAATGAAGTAAAAATTGAAAAAAAAAGAATAATATTTTAAAATAAGACAAAAAGAATAAAAATAAATAAATAATGAGACAAATTTATTTATTATTTTAATATTATGTATTTATTATAACACTATTATAAATGTATAAAATTATTAATAACTCTTAGTGTAACTTATTAACCTACCCTTATTTACTATATAACTTGTTGATTTATTTATTTAAAAAAATAAACAAGTATACGTTAACTTTAACTAATAAAAGAATATGTAATATATACATTTGACAATTTATTAATTTATACTAATAAATAGATATTTTTATTATTATTGTAATTGTACTTTTAGTAATATAAGATACATAAGTTAGTATTTTAGATAATTACATTATTAAAAAAAATAAGAATAATTTGTTAATTCTTATTTTTTGAGTAAATATTTTTTTTAAATATATTTAAAAGTAATAAGCTTTCTAATATATGAATGATTTATATAAATAAATTCTTTATTTAAATAAATAAAAAATCAAATATATGAATGATTTATTTAGTGTATTTATTATTTTATCAATTTGATTTTAAAAAATAGAGCCTAATTAATATATTAAAATTCATTTGAACAATATTTAAATAAACAAATACTTTAAAAATGATAATTAAAACTTATTCCAAATCTTCTGGAACAAAGAAACTATTTCTCCTTCCATTATTAGTATAATATCGTTTTAGGTAAGCTTTTCGAACCACATGTGCAATAATATCCATAATATTTTTATTTAAATAATTATATATTGAAGCCAAATATCTACGTACGAATTGAAATTAAAATGAACTTTAAACCTATGGAATAATTATCATATAATATAAGCCTTTGGAAGCATCATGAAATAATGTCTGAAAAACTTGAACAATATAACCTAGTCCTTCAGATTCTCGGAAATAATTGAAGTTGTTTTGATTGATGGAAGCGTGTATCCTCCCTGCAGGAAATAAAAATGTTGAATGAATCAATACAGAAAAAAATGAATCATGTTGACAAAGAAGTATTTGAATATAAGTAAGCTTCTGAGAAAGGAAGAACATTCGAGTAGTGTTAAGTTGATCTTCCTTGTCGAAAGAAGAAAGGGTCCATATGCAGAGACAAAGAACCTTGAATTTTGAATGTATATTAGCAGGCATAATGCAACGAATTGCATATTATTGATCTGGTTGATGAAAAAGTAAGAAAAGACTGCATGATTAAGAGGATGCAATGTTGAAGGTAACAGTGGAGTGGATCTCCAACCAACAACAGTTTTGATGTTTTAGAGTTTGTCCCTAGGGCTAGTTATGTGTGTTGTTGTGATGGGTGATGCAATTTAGTTAGGCATTATCATGATGTCTGTGAGATTAGATTACCACTTTGCAACACATTTTGTCATCACATTGGCAATTCAAACCTCTCATCATAACACAGACTTTAAAGATAAGGATTTCTCAGATACTTGATCCTGCTAATTGGAGACAAATCACAGCCCTGTGAGCCCCATCCTTGTCCACTCTTTTTCTATTTACATACCACAATGCTTTTCCAAACTTCATCTCTTTATTTTTCTTTTCAAACATATTCATATTCTCAACACCCATGTGTATTTATTTATGGTATCATTAAGATACACCAAGGAGGACTATAATTAATGCATCAAGAGATACATTCATTATATATAATTGAGAGAAAAATAAATATCCAAACCAAAAATTGATGGATAATTCCTCTAATAACATGAAAAAAATATTTCATAAAGAAAACTTTATTATAAATTTAAAATATTATGTATTTAGATAAAATTTTATCCAAGAAACAAAAAGTGAAATGAATCTTTTCATCAAATATACATAAATTAAAAATTCACGTTTTAAAGAAACTAATATGAAAGAATTTTTGTAAATTAATTTATAGAGAATTCTTTTTTAATTTATATCTTAAAAGTGCTTATGGAGTTTATTTAAACAAACTATTCTCTTCATGCACAATTTAAAAATCAAATTACAATTAAATTTACTTAATAAACTCAATTATATGTGAACAAAATTAACTCTCAATTATCTATTTTTGTCTCACTGATTTCAATTCGTATATCCTAAAAAAATTACCAATTTTGTATTTAAATTTTCTTATTTCCCAATTATTTCCATTTTATTTTTTGCCTCCGTGTTTCTCTCTTTATCCAAGCAAATAACAAAGCAATGTTATATACATTCTTTTTAAAATTTTGTTCATGCAAGAGAAAAAAAAAACTATTAATTGCATTAAGAAAGGCGTCCACGTAACCCAACTGTTTAGTGGTGAAAAAACAAAACACGTAGTTATTAAAAAACGTAAAAAGAATTAAAAAAGAGATTAATTAGTCAAAGACAAGAAAAAAGAAGAAGAAAAAGTGTGTAAAAGAGTAATATACACCCCTTCTTCCTACCTTGAGGTGTGAGCCCTCTATCCAAACATGTCGTTTACTTTCTCACTTGCTTATCCTTTTCTTCAATCTATATATAAATCAAAATTATCACAAAGCATATAATTATCTTAATTTAATTTTACGCTATCTAGTTAAAAATAAATTATATTTTATTATTTGATAAAAAACACGTAATATTTGATGAATTTGTATAAAAAAATTGGATTGATATGCAATATTGCTCCAGCTAAAAATGAAAAGAAAATAGTGCAACATGCTTGTGAGTGAAGTTTTGCCAACCTTTTACGACATTATTTTATGTTCGTTGTGAAGAGGAAGCAGAGACAGAACAGTGACAGTGAAAGAATAGCTGTAAACCCAATGTTAGTATTTGTATTGTACTAAAAAAGACACTTAGAAACACAAAGTTCATATTTAGATGAAATTTAAAGCAATGTTTTGGCAACTAATTTAATAACTTAATGTTTTACCTGTCCAAAATCTTATCTAATTGTTATCGTTGAAAAATAATAATAATTCGTTGAAAAATTATAATATAATTTAACTTGATTATTGTGTTATATATAAATATAATATGCATGAAAATAGCATTTGGGTGTTAATGAATTTAAAAAAAAAAAAAAAAGAGGAAGTAATTGATTATCTTCTTTGGATTAATTAGTCATTTGTGTAATTAACCGTGATTTGTTTTGTAAGATATGGAACATGATAGGATATGAATAATCTGAAAATTTTGGACTAGTGTGGAATTGTTCGTGGGTGCCAATACAAGCTAATCAAGGAAGAGATAGGTTTTTGCCCTTGCACAAGTGGTTGAACAATTATTTGTAGAGAAAACGTGATGTTAAACGCATAAATTAAAAGTTTTTTTTTTTATTATCATTCATAGTACATTTTTGTTTTCTTTTTCTTTCTAAACATATCTTTTAAACTGTATTACACGGAAACAAAAATCTTCTCCATTAATTATATATTACAATCTTTTACATTTTAAAATGTATTTTTATTTTATTATTTTCATACTTCAAAACTCTTCAGTATGTTTTTTTCTTTCCTTTTTGCAATAAAATTGAATATTGCTGGTGTTTATTAAGTACAACATAAATTGTATTATGCCATTTTCATATTTGGTATTATGTGGAAGATTTAAAAAATTGGATAACTATTGGAATAATAAAGACGCTGCCAAATTACTTATTACATGGTTGCACGAATAATAATTGCTAATTAAAACTTGTACTCATTCAAAACTTAATTAGCTTTTTAAATATTTTCTGTCACAAATTACTACCTAATTTTAATCATTTTTTACTAATTTATTATTTTAATAATTTATTTGAAGAGTCCAAATTAACGAAACAAAGTAACGTTCTATTTTATTTCAATAGAGATCTATTTATTCTAAAATAAAAAAAATATTAATATATATAGGGGAAAAAAATCTAAAAATAAATATAAAGGGAATGTCAAAGAGAATATATTGAATTATATAATTGTACAATATTAATATTATAGAGACACAATATCTATAACCCTAAATGAGGTTTGTTAGGCTAATTAACTTAACTGAAACAATCGTTTTATTAGACTAATTAATCTAACTCGAAATAGTCATTACAGCAGTAATGATTAAGTTATTATCTAATATAATTTCTTAATTGAGTAATCAATTTAATATTTAATTTTTTTCAATTATTTAAACCTTTGATTATTCAAAGGTTATTAAAATTATTCGAACTTTAAATAAAATAAAATCTTATTCCGATAGGTTTCTTTCATAATTAATTGAATTTTTTGCTAAATTGATAACTAATTTATTGTCGATCTTCATTATCAGAGTCTTTTCGGATTTTTTAAGGATTTGACTTCCCAAATCAAAATATCAATCCACAATCCTTAACAAGTTAGATAAACAACAATTATATATTTAATTTTACAAGAAAAGAGTGTCACAATATATTCTAATTTCGAACATCATAAAATCGGTCATTTGAAAATATATAACTCAAATGTTTATAAATTAACTTTATCTTCGTCTTTTTTATTTTATTAATATATATATATATATATATATATATATATATATATTAACTAGTTATTAATTTCTGTTATGCTTTGTTTTAATAAATATTAGGACAAGAATACTAATGCGCTTTCACATAGGTAAGATGATAAGTTTTTATCCCTTTACATCCTCACAAAATAGTATTTATTTTAAAAGAGAAAAACAACATGGAATATCTTTAATATTATTTAAAATAAATTAATGTCAAGGTATATGAAATGACAGGAGTTGTCTCTTATATATAAATATCATTAAATTTTTTTTATGAGAATAACATGATATTACTTAATAATAATAAAATCGTTTCAATGAAAAAGTGATAAAAAAAAGGTTTTGTTAGAACTTTTTAAAGAAAAAAAAGAGATAAAAAGATAAAAAGAAAGTTTTTGAGAGCACGCTTGGGCCAACTGTCGGATTTGAATTGACAAGTTTAAGTGACATTCGTAAGCAAAAAACGAAACAGCAAAAGGACATTTTTATTTTTTCGAATTAATATTATAATAATTTTAACTGTGAAATGAATGTAAAAATTAACATTATACAAAAAAATAAAATTCTTTCTTTATGAGTTTACACGACAAAAAAGGTTTTTTTTTTTAGTTTGTAGTACTTAAAAAGTTAATTTATTTTACAAATTCAATTTGATAAGTTATATTTTCAATTATTATATTTATTATTAAAAAATCAACTCCCATCCTAAATTATGGTATATTAGATAGATAGGTCAAAACCAGATATGTTTTGAACTTTTATTCATGCGTGAGTGAAAAAGAAGATAAAATATAAAAAATATTATTTTATAAAATTAATAATATATATATCAAAGTATCTAATATTAAAAAAAATATCAATTTAGTATACACAAGATTTTATTTTCCTTCCTTTAAGATGGTCTAGAAGTGCATTAATTTATAATTCGTTTGATTTGATTTTGAATTTCAATAGAATTTGTTTAAAAGAAACGAATAAATAATTAATATAAAAACATTATATATATGCATGCGTTTTTCAAAATGTATTAGTTGTAGCTAAATTTTCTGATTAATTAAAATATAAAAAAGTATCCCATAGAACACACGTACGGGCATTTACAAAATGATTGGGCACCCACCAAGCACATTATCCAATAAAGAAAATAACCTAATAATTTTTATTCTATTACAAGGCTAAGGGCATGTTTGATTTGGGCATGATTACCGAGAATCACTTATTTTAAGAAAAAAATTAGAAGCAACATAGGTGAAAATGTTAATAGATAAAATTGAAGATCATATTAGATGATGAAATGTAATAATAACTTTACGTGAAGTAATTATTTATTTCTTCGTAACCCATTCCATTGTGGAAGGAAATGGATTATTAATTTAGAAATTTAAGAATGCGATTTGATATGGGTTGAAACTGAAGGTGAGGAATGATTGTGACAGAATAGTGAATATTTTGGGGCCACATGAATTTGAACGTGAAAAAGCAAAACCTTGCATCGGGGGCCATGTTTCATCATCTTCGGAGATTTCCTTTCAAAACGTATATGGACAAGACGAGAGAGAGCATGAAAGTAGCAGAAACAAGATTCACACTCACACATGGACCCCATCCCAATCAAACACACTTTGAATAACTATTGAAAACGTAATTAAAGACTAATTCCTTAGCATCACTCTTAATGAATATAAATCATTTTAATTTATATAAAAAAAATAGAATACATAACTTGAATAATTATTCTCTAATTATACATTTTTAAAATTATACATTCTCTAATTGATTGTGAATTTCACACACTACATTGCAACTAGTCGAGAATTTTTTTTCTAGATAATCTAAAACCAACTTTTTTTCTTCTTCTTTTCTTAATACTCAATTTTCTTAACCGTGTATCCCTTCACATTATGTTAATTCATCTCCACCTCAAAAATTATTTTTTTCCATTTAAAAAAATATATTATTTAAATAGAGTACCGCAAATACATTTTAACTATAATTAATACCAATACCTAATCACCGTTTTAATAGGTATATATCCTGAATTAGTGATTACTCTAATTGCAAGAGATTATTAGAGTTGCGATGAATGCATGCACATGCATGTTCTAACACCATAACACTCTGGATTGTTGAGCTCCATAAACTAGGGTTTGGTAGTATTTGTGTGGGACAGCTTAATGTGTGGACTTGGTTTACATTAATCCATTAATGGTGTGATACTGCAGTCAAGCTTCGAAGTTGGTCCCAAATCTTAATGAACATTTAATATATTTATTTGTTTATTTATAATTTTATCTTCTCAGCCCTTCCTCTCATATAATTTATTATTGTGTCCTCTTCAAACTTAATAATTATTTAATATATTTAAGTATATATCTACAATTTTATCTTTTTATTTTCTTTTTTTATATATTTATTTATTATTTATTAATAATATATTATTTGCCACTCAACATTTCAAGATCCGCTGCTAGTGATACATACACAGTTTGAATAACCCATTTAAAAATTTGTGTTATTGACCTTCTTATGAACATCTCAACTACTTTTTTGCTTGAAACATTATTAATTAGCACCTAGTTGCAGAAATTACTTTCTTAATGGCTTAATCCATCTTACATAAAACCTAATGCATTAATATAAAATAAATAAAAGATATCATCTTTAATAATAGTTATACGTAATTATATGTGAATTGTTGTTAAAAAATATAGAATAATAATTTTAAAATTATTTTTAAATTTTTAACAGATTATTCATTTATAATTGCAATAACATTATAAATAAAAGTGTCATAATACATTTTATATATAATGATGATTATAAATGGATCCTTGTCATATGAAAAAATATCAAAATACAATTATAATTATATTTATAATTATTGTCATATATCTAATATTTTAATAATATATGTATAATATTTTAATAATAATTTTTGTATTATTATTGTTATATGTAACGTACGTTTTTTTATCATATTTTTTATCATAAATTTTAACTTTTTTTGTTGGAAAAACAATAATAATAATAATAATCCTGATTTTGATTCTAACGATCAAACATAAACATAATCTCATATTGATAAACATGTTATAAGCCTGAATGCGAAGCGTATCTGAATTAGCCATAATGATGATGTCTTTGTAGAAGCACTATATTGATCTTATGGTCTTCCACCTGAAGAGCACCTGTATTTCTCTCTTGATTTTCTCTCTTGATGGGGATAGAAAGAAAGGAACATGAATGAAACTTACGTTCTGTCTATGTGCTCCCAGAAGGGGACCACGACCCCTTAAAATAACCAGAATTAGGTTAATTACTTAAGTTTTAGTATTTCTAATTTGACCCCTCATCAAATTAGAAATTGCTTAATGGTCTCTACACAATTTTATTTTCATGACATATGCCTTTAGCCAAAACTTTAATTTAGTCAGATCACTTTATTATTTGGCTTAATAAATAATGACCCTAACACATTTAAATTATGTATCATATATATACATGACCCAAATTTTGCCAACAATCTCCCACTGGTCACAAATATATATGTCCTTACAACCTTACAAATGTGTTAGACTTTATGAGCTCAAAATTGCCATTATATTCCTTTAGCATACTCCAAAAGTCTTGTCCATTAATCATATCAGGATATAGAACCAAACCAGCTTTTCATTGCATCATCGCAACTAAAACCAACAATGATTACTCATCCTAACATAACCAAATGACATGGATTCATCATGAAATGTGTAGCATGAAAAATTACGTGAAGGTGATCTGTACACGTCTATTTTCAACTGGTCCAAACTTTAACTTATCGAGATCGATATAATATCCTTAATGTACAAAGTGTAATGAATGAGCGAAAAAACCGCATATCTATAGATAACCAAATATGTCCAAAAATCAATGTATACATATATGAAATTAAACATAGAACATAAAATATATGAAAGTGACTAACTCCCACTAAACCACAAATTCCTCAAACTGTAAAACACCCATGTGAGCAACATGTTCATGAAAGACCTTGGGCAGAAGTCCTTTAGTTAGAGGATATGCTATCATGGAGTTTGTCCTTAAGTGTTCTATGGAAATTTGTCCACTTTGTACTCTTTCCTTAACAATACAACTGATTTATTGTCACAATATAACTTAAGTGGTCTTTTAATGCCTTTCACAATTTCCAGCCCTGTGACAAAATTTCTCAGACATATTCCATGATTTGATGCCTCATAGCATGTTACAAATTCTTGACATCCTACAAAATCTGAGTCAGAAAACCCAGCGATCTCCAACTGGTCTGACCTCCTATATGTGAGCATGTAATCTTTTGTTCTCTTTAAATATCTTATGACCCTTTTGCTGCTTTTCAATGGTCTATTCCTGGATTGCTTAAATATCTGCCTAGAACTCCAACTATATATGCTATGTCTGGATGCGTACATACTTGGGCATAGATCAAACTCCCTACAACTGATGCATAGGGAATCTTTTGCATTTCCTCAATTTCCAAATTCCCTTTGGGCACTGATTGAGACTAAACTTGTCTCCCTTTAAACTTGTGATACATACAATCATCAACAATATTCATCTTGAAGCCAAATGAGTTTCATACCTTCTGGTAATGGGACAAGTTCCCAATAACCTTATTGTCTTGCATGGACTTACACTTATCCTATTGCTTCAATCCACTTTTGAGAGTTAGAACCTTGTATAGCTTGACGGAAGTTAACTGGGTCATCTTCCATTATATCATTATTTTCCTCATGTTCCTGAAGAAATACCATGTAATCATCCGAAATAGCACTTCTTCTTTCTCTAGTGGATCTCTGCAAAGTTATTAACTCATGATGCACAGGTTCTTAAGGATCTTGAGTTTGTTCTTCATGAACAACCAAATCATATTGAGTAAGGGGTTCATCAATAATGCATTGTGGAGGTTCCAAACTTACTTTATCAAAAGTAACTATTTGAATCGGTTATGGAATTATTACCGATTCTTCCCCCAAGACAAAGTTCCTGATTTTATTCTTCCCCCCAAACTCAATATCCTCAAAGAACGTAGCAGTTCCCGTCTCAAAAATTGTCTTTAATGTGAGATCATAAAATTTATATCCCCTGGATCTTTCAGCATAACCAATAAAATAACTACTTACTGCTCAGGAGTCCAATTTCTTTTCATTTGGCTTATAAGGCCTTGCCTCAGCTGGACATCCCCACACATGGAAATGCTTCAGACTAGGCTGTCGCTCAGTCCAAAGCTCATAAGATGTTTTGGTAGCTGCTTTAGTTGGTACTCTGTTTAGAATATAAGCTGTCATATTTAGTGTCTCTCCCCAAAGTGATTCCAGTAAGGTGGAATGACAAATCATACTCTCTACCATATCTTTAAGAGTGTAACACAAGCCCAAACGTCACAATTTGATGTTACCTGAGCACTTGTGCCATAATGCACTTGAGTGAGTATTTTCAATTTTACGTTTAGTACCACATGATTCTGTATTAAGGGTTTCATTATAGGTGGTCACAATATCAAGTAAATACTAATTATCATAAATAAAAAATGAACCAGTTCCAACAATATCTGAATTAAAAGATAAACTGAACTTATTGTTTCCAAATGAACACAAATAACCTAATTTGTCCAAATAAGAAACTGAAACCAAATTCCGTCTAAATGACGGCACAACAAAAGTGTCTTTTAAATCCAAATAAAAAACCAGTACTCAATAACAATTTAAAATGTCTTATAGCTTCCACCTCTACCGATTTGCCATCTTCAACATAAATGCATCTTTCAGAATCCATTGGCTTCCGGTAGTTTAGGCAACCCTTTCTTTTCACGCCAAGCATGATATTTATCACATTTCTTCTTTATGTGTCTAGTCTTATTGCAAAAGAAACATTTGTTTTCTTGAGTTTGTTTCTTTTGTTCTGGACCCTTAGCAACTTCTTTCTCGAGATCCTCTGATCTCTTTCTTTTGCCCTTAGCCTTGGAGGTGCTTGCAAAATGAGCACTTTCTGTCTTGTCTTGCTTTAGTCTTTCCTCTTCTTGTACGCAATGTGAAATGAGCTTATTAAGAGACCATTTATCCTTCTGACAGTTGTAAGATACCTTAAATTGATTAAATGTTACAGGAAGAGAAATCAATACCAAATAAATGAGCAAGTCTTCTGAGAGTTCAAGCTTTAGTGCCTTGAGTTGAAAAACAATATTAGACATGCTCATAATGTACTCCCTGATATTTCCTTTGCCTTGATATTTCATGGAGATCAAGTTCTGAAGAAGAGTGCTTGTCTCCGCCTTATCGCTTTTTGCAAAGCGCTGCTCAATTTCAGCAAGGAATTCTTTGGCACTTGTGATGTTTTCAGAAACAGTGCCCCTAAACACCTCCGGGATGCCACGCTCAATGATCATTAGACTCATGCGATTTGAGCGATCCCACTTCTCATAATCTCTTTTCTGTTCAAAGGTACTTGAATCCGTAGGAGTAGGGGATTGCTCAGTCCTTAACGCAAGATCCATATCCATGCAACCAAGAACAATATCAATGTTCTCTTTCCAGTCCTTAAAATTTGTTCCATTGAGGACCGGACTAAAATTTAAATTGGCAGATACAGAAGCAATTGTAGCTGAATTTAGAACACGAGAAATAAACTAATTATGCTCACATTATATAAAAAATAAATAATATATATTCAAATAGTGGTTTAACCCATCTCAAGATACTCAATGCACCATCAATATCAAGTCTTTGGACGAGTAATATTAAGCTGCTAGAGGTATCTTGTTGTAATAATCAAACATTGACAATAAAGCACGTCCAACAACAAATCAGTCTTTGGATTGATTTATCATCGACAAAGAAAATCCTTATAATTATCACATGTTTATCATTACAAGTGTATATGCAATTCGGCCAAATATTAATCTTCCTTTGGGCTGACTAATACTCGCATGAATATACACAAACACTAACATTTAATATTTTTCATGAACTGTCCAATTCAAGAGAGGTTACTTTGGTAACTTCTTGACTCAATTTGCTCACAAAAAATATTAAACTACCAAAAAATTGAATATTTTATTTATATAACAAAACCAAATATTTAATATTTGCAAACTGATTCAAAAGAGAATCACCTCATTAGAATTCTACTAAGGATGAACACCTCCCTAGAATCTCATTAGAGATGAACACCTCATTTGAACAAATCAAAGGATGAAAAATGCCTCATTTTCCACCAATACATAAAGGATGAACATCTCCCTAAAATCACACTAGGGATGAAACAGAGATAGTTCTAAGTCTCTTTAGTATACTGCTCTAAACCCTAAAAGGGGATTAAACAGTAATCATTCAAACCCTAATTTAACATCAAATTTTCCTTAAATTCCTAGGGGATAGAGGCAATAAAATATTAACAGCCACACATGTGGAAACATTCACCAGTTGCCTAAGATCCTCTATGTTGGGAATTCCCCAAACACCACCCCCAATTCCAAACCATAAAATTAAATAAAAACAAAATATTCAAAAAAGAACAGAGAACCTAATACAAGAAAGATTGAAATTTGAAACACTATTACTTTCTCAGTAAAACTTGAAACTTAAACCCAAATAAAAGGGAAAACCAAAGAAGAAGAAGAATCCATAGCTTCCTCCACGATTCCATCAGCAAGCAGAATCAGATTGGAGATGTTACCCCCAAATTTAAATTTTAGGGTTCACAAAAATTAGAGATTATCCTCCACTTAGGGTTCATAAAATTGGGTAATTTGAATTGTTTAAAACAAAATTAATCCTAATTTTCATAATTAGGGTTCTATAAATTAAACAGACATGAATCAAATATGGGCAGCTCTGATACCAATTGTTGGGATTGAGTGCTTACCACTAGGCCAAAAGTTATAGCTTTTAGTCAGAGCGCAACTCTTTTTACTTAAGAGTAACAACCTAAGCGCCATGATTCGATTGTGACTCGGCCCACCGGGCCTCCGCCACAGGACAATTGATGCTACCTGCAACAATCTCCCCCTCAACAATTGTCCTACGAGGAATCCCATTTGGATTGTGACTTGGCCCATCTAGCCTGTGCCACGGGACAATTGTGCAACCCGCAACAATCTCCCCCTTAACAATTGCCCACCAGGAATCGAACTCGTGACCTTGACTCTGATACTAATTGTTGGAAAAACAATAATAATAATAATAATAATAATCTTGATTTTGATTCTAACGATCAAACATAAACATAATCCCATACTGATAAACATGCTGTAAACTGAATGCGAAAGCGTACCTGAATTAGCCATAATGATGATGTCTTTGTAGAGCACTATATTGATCTTATGGTCTTCCACCTGAAGAGCACCTGTATTTCCCTCTTGATTTTCTCTCTTGATGGGGATAGAAAAAAAGGAACAGGAATGAAACTTACGTTCTGTCTATGTGCTCCCAGAAGGGGACCACGACCCCTTAAAATAACCAGAATTAGGTTAATTACTTAAGTTTTAGTATTTCCAATTTGACCCCTCATCAAATTAGAAATTGCTTAATGGTCTCTACACAATTTTATTTTCATGACATATGCCTTTAGCCAAAACTTTAATTTAGTCAGATCACTTTATTATTTGGCTTAATAAATAATGACCCTAACACATTTAAATTATGTATCATATATATATATATATATAACCCAAATTTTGCCAACATTTTATTATGTTTATTTCATCTTTACGGTTATACCTTTTTTTTTCTTTCCCTCTTTTTTATTTCATCTTTTCCTTTTCCATTACAATTCTCTTGTTCATTCTTTATTCATTACGATTTAACTTTTTTCTTTTTATTCTCCATTTTTCTTTTCTTTTTTCAAAGTGTTTCTCTCTACGGTAAATGTCTTCAACATGTTCAAAGAAGTTGTTACAAAGAAAAACAAACAAAGAAAGATAATATTTTATTGACATAATGAAAGATGACAATATTTTGTTGAAGCGGATAACAATGTTTTATTGAATATGTTAAAATTGAGTCAAAAGAGCAATAATGAAAAAAATTGTCAAAACTTTCAAATTTGTTGTGACAAAGTTATGTATTGAAAGTTTCAAATACGAAAAACAACGATAATAAAACAATATTGTTACGGTAAATATAAGTATAGTGATATAAATAACTTACAACAATAATTATATTTAAATAACTTATAACGATTCATAATCATTATTAATTTTTTACTTACCATTAAAACAATAATTAGAATTTTTTTAATCATCATAACAAAAAATTGTAATAACAATAATGTTAAATTTAGTTTTATATATTACAATAAATACCACGATTTTAGAAAGACTCTCACATAATTTATTGATAACCACATCATTTTAAGATAACAATAACCAGCACAACTTTATGGTGGTAAAATATTTTTTATGGTGTATTAATGGCGACCCTTTTGGCGTTCCATCAATCAAATCGAAAATTGTTATTTTTATTATATGACAAGATGAATATTCTTGTTTCACAGCCACACAAGAAAAGTGAACATGGAACGGCCTGCTTATAAATAGATCTGACTCAGGATCTAATGATCCAACAAAAAATAAATACATAAAGTAAGATGTCATTACTTCTACTTATGAAGATTAAGGTGTGTTGTTGTTGTTGATGATGTTTCAGAACCAGAGCAATCTATGTTGAATCAAGTTTGCTGCAATACTATAAACACCGTTAATCAGAAGTTTTTTTTCTAATAAATGGAACATTTGTTTGACAAGAACACAAGAAAAGTGAAGATAGAGATGTATGCAAATTGATCTGACTCAAGAACTAACAATTCAACTAAAAAAAATGTATAAAGTAAGATGTCTGTCATTGCTTATTATGCATTTGTTGTAGCAATTATGAAATCTATGTGTCCAACATCATCATATATCTCCCATTTTTGTAATATCATGTTTAAACCATGCACGTGCTTTGTACTTTATCATCACACGATGCAGCAAACATTAAATCTCATTTCCTGATCTAACTCTATGAAATTCATATATAAGATAAGAGTTATCTTTCATTTATATATCATAAAATAATTATGAGTGACCCAATAAAAACTCAATTGCAGGTGTTATCTTATTATTATAATTTATCTTAATATTATTCTTCAAGATCATATTAAATCTATGAAAAGTGAGGAGAGTTTTGTAGGTTCAAATCATATGAAAATATCACTAAATTATATGTTACGAATATTCATTTTTGTAAAATTGATTAAACTTAACGTCAAATTCTAATATAGGTGACATTGAAGTTAATTGGACAGAAAGATCACATTGAAATATTTTTGTAAAGTACAAGATTTTATTTTTATTTTTATGAAAAGATAGACTAAATTGGATTAAATAAATAAATAGTTTTTTTTTATGAATAACCAAATTAATAATTTAACCATCGAATATCCCCGACATATCAAATTAACCGTTGATTTCTATTAGGTTGAATTTGACATGTATAGGATTTGATATGGCATTGATTTTAAAGAACTGAGTAAAAGTAACGTGTCAATCGATAGGTATGAGGCTCTTTTAATTAATTAGTGGTTGAAGTTTGAATTTTAAAAAGACATTTGCATTAAATTTTAAAATAAACAACTTGATATCATCAATATAAATTGATTGTACCCAATTCAAATCATATTAATTACATGTTCAATATAATATCTAGGTCCATTTTTCTCCACTGGGGATTTCAGAATCTTTAACACCAAAATCAGACAATGGAGTCCAGAATAATTGCCAAACTTGTTATATATATATATATATATATATATATATATATACATACATGTTTATATTATTATGTAACTAAAATTTAAAACAGGTAAATATTTATAAATGTTGAAATTATAATTAAAATTTATGATAAATAAATGTTTCAAACATATAAGTTATATTTATATTTATGATGTCATATTAATAATTTTTAAAAATATTGAAAATTAAATTAAAACCAAAAAGATATTGAAAACGATAGATGGAAAGTGATAAAAAGTTTGTTAAAGTGTCAAGTTGATATTAAAAGCATAAGAAAATATACTAGAGACTTGTTAAATTGGTTCATGGATATTTGAAGTTTCAGTACAATTTTTTAAATAATTTAATTGATATTAAAAACATAAAAAATACAATAAATGTTTATTATGAGAATGAGTTATATAATTTATGAAAAAGGGTATTGAAATGATAGTGAATATGAAGAAAAGTGAGCCCTAAGTTCAATAAGAAAGAAAATTTATTTTGAAGCTTTTTCATTCTTATATTCCTTTATACATCTTCCCATCTTCGTTTTGCTATCCTTCTTCTATTAAAGATTGCTTTTAGTCCATGAAGTTAGAAATGGTTAATGCTTTATACTTATTACAAAATACTTATCCCAATATCCATAAAAATTGGACTAAAAATATATATAGGAATTCATACTGTTCAATTTAGATCACGTTTCTAAATCCAAAAGTGTATTATAAAATAACTAATCCCGATGAATTTCTGAAAGAACTAATCTAAAAATATATTCTATAACTCATTTTGGGATTGAGTGTTTTAGAAATGAGTTTTGGAACAATAATTCTGGGATGCATTTCTGAAACATTTAATTTGGAATACATCTTTAAAACATCTAATCCGAAAAAAAAGATAGATGTAAGGATAAAATTATGGGACGCTGGAAAAAATTATGGGAGTGCACAAAGAAACCGCCCTTACTTTTTTTTTGGATTCTCTTAATAACTGTTTTTAACTCAAACATTCAATGGGCCTGTAACTGTGATCCAAGATCCACATGTGAATATCTGAGAAGTTACAATCCCATAAAACTTCAATCTTTTTAGGTTTTGTCTTGTTTATTTTGTGATTATATTATATCACTTAAATCACTCAATGCAATTCATAATAGTTTATGTGTATGGATGTCATGTTTTACTCTTTTATTCTTTTTGTTCTGCCCATTTACTGGAATGAAATATATAATTTTTGTTTAAATAATATATATAATATAAAAATGATAATTATTCTATTTTTATCACCCTTAAAAATAATATAAAAAAGTTATGTTATAACTGTAATATAGAAGCACATTATAGAAAATGATAATCACAAAATAACGAAATTTTGCAAGGTGTAGATTTTAGAAAAATTAAGGTAAGAAGAGTAATGATGGGATGACAACTAATAATAAAATTACCCCGCCGTATACAAATGAACTTCACTGTCGTATAAATGAAATGCAAAAATAATCTTATAAATTGATTTTAAAAGGTTAAGTTAGATTCACATTTATTTTTTAATATAATTTAAAGAATATTCTAACAATATAGACAAATTATAATATATAAAGGAAATGCAAACTTGGTCTTGAAAGATTTGGTTCATAAATAATAATCTATATATGCGCTATGTTCACTACTGCAGAAAATGCTTTTTACGTCGGTTAAAATGAGCTTTCTACGTCGGTTAAAGCGGCGACATAGATACGGGGTCATAGAAAGTAAGTCTTTCTACGTCAGTTCCTAATAACCGACGTAGAAAATACGACTTTCTACGTCGGTTAGTCAGGAAACCGACGTAGAAAGACTGACTTTCTATGACCTATACTGATCGGTCATAACTGGTTCTGATCGGTCATAGAGCTATTATGATCGATCATAACTGATTCTGACCTGTCATATTACTTTCTATGTCGGTTAACACTGATAACCGACATAGAAAGTCTTACTTTCTAACTTTCTATAACCCCAGTATCTATATCGGTTAACATAAATGTGCATTAATTTATAAGATGTATTAGGAACAATGATTATGAGTTGCCAATGACCCCTGCACGTTGAAATAATATTAGTAAAATTTCAGTTTTACATAAATGTGTATTAATTTATAAGATGTATACTTACTGATGCAAGTAAGGTGCTAAGTAGACTTCTTTGCCCCCATTTTGAAATGTCTCTATTAAGTACGTTTGTACCTCTTCAGCTTTATTCCCAATGGACTGAATGACAACATGGTCAACAAATCCATAGATAAAGACAATCTTCCTCTCAACACACAAATGATGTAAATACCTTCAACATTGAAAATAAATAAAGTTATAAAATAATGTACCAGTGAGAATATAAAAAATATGTAAATATACTTACAATTCCCAAAGCTGCAACACTGATACACATAGCATATCAGTACCAGCGAGAAGATAAAAAATATCCCTTTGGAGTAAGAAAAAAGGGATCGTCTGGGTCCTGCATACGACTTCGGGTGACATATCTAACTGTATGGGAGTGGTCCCGATAGTCGCTGCTAGTGCACCGAGTCGCTGTAAAGCAGTCGGTGGTGGTGGTGATTCATGCACAACTTCCTTTGCTTTTTCAGCCTCTTTCTATATAAGTACCAAAAATAAATAACATTAATATACATCAACCTATCAAAAAATAATAAGTAAAAGGGATAAATGCATGACACAACCTGTGAATGTGTTGGGATGGGTCTTGTTAATGAAACTGGCCATAAGATAAAATTTCCAGGTGCCTGTCCCACTGTTTGAACCTCTTCAGTGGGAATAGGGATTGGGGCAGCAGCATCCCGAACATCTACAACCACCACTCTTATCATATCATGTCCAATACTCTGGTGGTGGATGGTTGACCCCAATGCATACATTTTCCCTAAGGTAAACAAATGATAAAATATTTTAGACTATATAATGCTTAACAATGTACCAAATACATGTCAAAGATATAATACGTACCGTATGCCACCAAATGCTCGGGAGGACCCGCAACATACAACTCACAGTCAGCAGTGTCAGTAGGAGCAACCTCTGCCCCTCTATCAGGAGCATCACAACTCTCCTTTGTGCTGACATGAATCGGGGATGCCTTTCGTGCGGGGACAGAAGGTTGAGAGGACAAAGATGCCAATTCTGCTCGTATTGAGCTCAATAACTCTGCCTTCAAGTCAGAGTACACCTCATCTCGAATCTCCTTCCTAATTTGTTGTTTGAGGGACTCAAACTCCAACTCATTCAGATGCCTCAAAGTAGGAGTTGCCACGGGTGGGGCACCAAAGTATTGTCTGATGCCCACCCCTCGTCCAGCAGCACGAACACGTCCATGATGCTCTGGGGTACCAATGACCACTGCCAATATATCCTAACGGCCATGTGGGTGGAATGATCCCTGAGTGCTCTGCTCAACCAACTCATCCTACAACACAAAGGAAGGATTTTTTAGAAAATACATATGCTTATTGTAGTATAACATATATAATTAGTTTAGGATATGCTACTTACAATACGTTGAGCTACAACATTAGTTTGCTCAGATAAGTAATTCCCTGATGAGTTCTGGCGAGCTCTCTTCCATTTATCATGGCGTGAAGGGCGAGTGACAGCGACTCACAACCGACTCATCTAAAGGATGACTTGAAGATGTCTCCTTCATCATCTTCTCCTCCAATTTCTCATAACCCCCACGAGACAACTCTGTGGGGTGGATATTCTTTCTCCGAATATCCCGTGCCTTCTGCCGCTTGGCCTGTTGCATTCCATGTTAAATACCAGATTTAAAACCTCTATTTTAAAAAAATGACTACAAACAAATGACAAATGTGCTAACACTGAAACTTAGTGTCTAAACGCCGAGTCCGAAATGCCTGCCATGTCTCCTCATCCAAAAACTGATATCTGGTCACATGGGTTCTTGTTGCTCAATGCCCCATATATGTATCGACTAGTCGGATCACTCTTAAAACCTCTCCAGACGTTCCCTAGCATATGAGATCCACTTTGTCCTCAACAAAGTGGTGTTAGGGACATCATATGTGACCTACACAATAAAAATAACATGAAGTTCCCAAAAAGTTAAATATATATACATGTTAAATGCTCAATAAGAGTAGGTACCAGGATACTCTGCCAAATCTGCGTCTTCAGTGTCTCTGGAACATGGTCCCAATCCTCAATAAGAATACTAACCTTGCTTCTCCCAAGCAAGGCCACATAGCTAGTGAATCTAGCACTGTGCTCTCCTGTGGCTCTACCTGTTTGCATGTCAAACTGGATAGACAATTTCTGATCGGAGCTACGGCTGATATTCAAGTCCCTCAACCAGTGTAGCACGCCTACCCTTTTTCCCGGTAGACGACCGACTCGATCACCACCTTGTGTAGGAGGGGGACTGTGTAGGAGGAGGGGTACCAGATGAATCTGCCATATCTGTGTTCAAAGAAAAAAATAATAGTTATTAAATTAGACAATATGACTGAAGATAAACAAAAAAGTGCATACATTAAAAAAAGTGCATACATTATCAAGTTGGAACATTCTCCCAAAATCCTTCCATATGGTCATAACGTGTGGCATGCACATCATCTATTTCTACATTAACACTCAAGTTTGACATATTTGAAGAGAAACATGGTGTCTTTGGTATATCAAGTACTAATTCATCATTCTCATGAGAAGTATACATGGGTTTTCCTTGTAGAACCACTGACCATCCTTTGTTAGCGGGATCAGTGACATAAAACACTTGTTTTGCCTGAGATGCCATGATAAATGGTTCTTCGGTATAACAAGTATTTTCAAGGTTAACCAAGGTAAATCCAAGATCGTCGGTGAAGATGCCAGTGTTAAAATCAACCCACTTACATTTAAAAATAGGTACTCTGAATATCGTGTAATCTATTACCCAAATCTCTTCAATTACACCAAAGTAGTCCATTGACGCCGTTATCGGATATTTATCCTTTGAACTCGAGAAATGAATTGATTCAGCCACCACCATGACTCCACTATTTTGCATTGTGCTTATTTCATATTCTCCCTTTGTATAGAATGAATAGTTATTTATATCATACCCACCCCAACATATCACATCAAAGTTTGGCTCACATGCTAGCCACTTTAGTGTATCAGAAGCTGTATTGTCACCTTCAACTTATTGTTTAAACCACTTCAAAAAGCTCTTGTTGTGTTCAGTGATCACCCACTTTTTAGGCATACGTGGATTATTTCGCTTCACAATGTCTTTATGAGCACTTAAGTAGGGGATGACTTCTTCACTGTTATTCAATATGTACAAATGCGCTTGAAGTACTTCATCTCGACACATTGTCACAACTTTTGCACCTCGAGTTCCTCTACCAAGACCTATTCCATGGTAACGAGTCTTATGTAACCCTATAGCTTCAACTTCTGATAAGTATTGTGTGCAAAACTCAATAGCTTCCTCTGCAATATATCTTTGAACAATTGATGCTTCAGGACGATATTGGTTCTTCACATACCCTTTTAATATCTTCATGTATCGCTCAATAGGGTACATCCATCGTAAGAAAACTGGACCACAGATTCTAACTTCCCTGGCTAGATGAACAATCAAGTGAACCATAATATCAAAAAATGATGGAGGAAAGTACATCTCAAATTGACATAATATGACTGCAGCCTCATTCTCTAACTAATCCAAAACATCCGGGTCCATAACTTTACTACATATGACATTAAAGAAAAAGCATAATCGAGTTAAGAAATATCTAACATTCTCTGGTAAGATACCTCGAATAGCCACAGGTAGAAGTTGTTGCATCAATACATGACAATCATGAGATTTTAACCCAAGCAATTTTAGATCTTTCATAGATACAAGTCTCTTCACATTGGAAGAGTAACCAAATGGAACATTCACACCTCGTAAAAACTCACAAAAACTTCTTTTCTCTTTTTTAGACAGTGTGTGACATGCTGGAGGCAAGTATGTTCGGTTACCATGAGGTTGAGGAGCTAATTGTTCTCTTATACCCATTTCAACCATGTCCAAACGAGCATTGACACCATCTTTTGTTTTTCCTTGAATGTTAAGGAGCGTTCCGATGATACTCGTCACACACATTTTTCTCTACATGCATGGCATCTATACAATGCCTCACATCAAGAACCCTCCAATATGGAAGAACAAAAAGGATTGACATTTTCTTCCATATACCTGTGGCTTTCTTTTGCGTCTTTCCAAACTCACACGAAATCGCACTTGCTCGTTGATATACTTCTTCCCCACTTAAAGGTGCTGGGGCTGCATCATTTTCTTGACACCCATTAAATGATTTTTTTAATTTACGATATGAATGGTTTGAAGGAAGAAATCTTCGATGTCCAAGGTACACTTGTTTTCCTTCCATGTTGTAGTTGATAGTGACATGTGTCTTCTTCACATATCGGGCAAGCTTTATGTCCCTTTGTGCTGTAGCCACTCAAATTATCATATGCTTGGAAAGTCATTAATTGTACAAAATAACATTGCACGCAACTTGAATAAGTCACTCGTGTACCCATCAAACACATCAACACCTTCCTCCCACAACATCTTCAACTCTTCAACCAATGGGCTTAAAAAAACATCAATGTCATTTCCAGGTTGTCTGGGGCCCGAGATCATCAAAGATAGCATCAAGTACTTACGTTTCATACACAACCATGGAGGTAAGTTGTAAATAACTAACACCACAGGCCATGAACTATGTTTACTGCTTAAATTTCCATATGGATTCATTCCATCTGTAGCAAGTCCAAACCTAATGTTTCTTGGATCATTACCAAAATTCTGGAAGATGGAATCAATTTTTTTCCATTGCAATCCATCTGCCGGATGCCTCAACTGACCATCTTTAATACGGCTATCTGCATGCCATCTAGTGAGCTTTGCATCATTTCCATTAGTGAATAATCGTTTCAACCTTGGAATAATGGGAAGATACCATAACACTTTTGCCGGGGTACCCTTCATTACATCATTGTCAGAATCACCATCCTTCTTCTTGTATCGTGATTCCCCGCATTGTGGACATTCGTGAAAGTTCTCAAATTCTTTCCTGTACAACACACAATCATTCGGACATGCATGAATTTTTTGGTACTCCATACCCATTGGACATAATATATTCTTAGCATCATAATTGCGGGTTGACAATGTGTTATCTTCAGGGAGCATGTCACTCAACAACTCAAGCAATTCTGTGAAACTTTTATCAGTCCACCCATTCTTTGCCTTCACATTGAACAATTTTAGTACCACCGACAATCGTGTGAACTTAGTACAATTTGTATACAAAAGATTTTTTGCATCATTGGACAACTTCTCGTACACATGTATATGTTGGAAGGCATCTTGTCCAAGCTTACGAATCATTTCCTCCAGCTGATCATCCATCTCTAGATCAACTTCTTCTTTGTCTTCTACACTTGACACGTTTAATAATTCACCATGCCATGTCCACTTTATGTAACTCTTTAGGAAACCATTACAAAGAACATGTTCCCGAATAACTTCAATCGGTAATCTTCGCTCATTCAAGCAGTTAACACAAGGGCAATAGAATCTTCCATCATTATCCGGAACATTCATCTTAGAAAATTCAAGGAATTGTTCTACTCCACTCTCATATTCATTTGTTGTTCGTCTATAATTGATCCAACTCCGATCCATTGTTACCTTCTGTCACATAACACAACATATAAGTATAGTTTGATGATGATAACATCCAACATGTTCTGCTGAAATTGCGATGTCACGTGATTGGATATTTTAATCTTTCAATAGGAAGTTTTGTCCTACAATGGATCATTTCATGACTGACTCCAATCAAGGCTAACCGTATTGTCTCACATTAGGGTGAGCATAAGCGATGATAGTTTTCGCTTAAAATAAAATAACTACATTATAATACAAATCTAATTTTCAAAATCAAAATCACGAAAGAATGCCTATAGAAACACATTCAAATGACTAAACTACTTACAATACGTCTCTAAATTAGCTAAAGGCACCCGTGAACTTCTATCTCTTGACAGCATTATTACATACTAGATTAAAAAATGTAAACCTACAATGGCTAAAGCAAGCACGAAAACTTACCTCTTGAAGACCTACAGAGGTGGCAGGTGGCGTGACGTGCAGAGCTGGGTGGGGAGAAATGTACACAGGCGACGGGCACCAACGACAGTAGCAGCAGGCGGCACGACGTACAGAGTTGGCAGGTGGCGTGACGAGCAGAGCTGGGTGGGGAGAAACGTACAAAGGCGAAGACGTTCGTAGAAGATATAGAGAGAACGGGGAGCTCTGCTATGGGTGAAGTGAGAAATGGAGTGTCGCGGCAGGTGTAAAACAGAGGATATTATGTCGGTTGCTCTCACACCCGTCATCAAATACACTTTCTATGTCGGGTATGTCGGGTAAATTTTAACCGACATAGAAAGTGAACTTTCCATGTCGGTTAAGTTTTACTCGACATAGAAAGTGAACTTTCCACTTACTATGTCGGTTAAAATTTACCCGACATAGAAAGTTTATGATTTTATTACAAAATTGCCACCGCGTTACATACTATGACGGGTGGACTACGACCGTGATAAAAACTCGTCATAGAATGCTATTTTTCCACTAGTGGTTCTCGGTGACATTCATTGTTTTTAATAAATAAACCATTCCAGTTTAATTCCCTGATTTCTTATCTCTAACAATTACAAATGCAATATTAATATGTATTTTACAAATTATAAATAATTAATAAGTTAATGTTTAAAGCTTACATCGCCTATCTTATGTAATTTGGTATGATTTAAATATATGTCATTTGGTATGGTTTAAATACATGTTACTACATGTTGTCAATTGGTTTTATGTTGGAACTTTAACATGGTATCAGAGTCAAAACCTAACATCTTTCCAGTTATTGTCTTAGGTCAAAAAGTTACCCTTTAGTTGAGTCAAAATACCCTTTGTTTGGCCCAGCAGACTTCGTTGAAGGGGGCGTGTGAAAAGTCGTATATTGCCTACCTCGTCTCATTTGGTATGGTTTAAATCTATTTATCAAATAAATCGATGGTTGTTGAAATTGTCTTGAGCTATTTCATGTAACAACATGAGTTTCTGATCTTCTGGTACACTATAATTGCCAAGGTTTTTCCTCAAGGGCGTGTCCACATAGTTGCCAGCAAATAGTTCCACATTTGTAATGTCGAACTCCCTTCCATATCTCTCTCTGAACAAGTTTCTTATCACATGCAAAAGTGACAATTCACCACATCTTGAAGCAGCATATGTGAGACTTGATATTGCCACAGCAACATTTGCAGGTAGGTTGTGTATGCAACTGTCATAAAACTTACATTACATCTTGGTTTATATGTATAAAATCACTTGCACAGAGAATCATGCATAATTTGAGGTAACCAGGTTTAATGTGAGTACCTGCATTTGCTAATGTGTGACATGTTGGTGATGATGCATTCACAGAAATTATCAATTAGATCATATGCAGTCAACAAACATGAGTCTTTATACAGCTGTTCAACCTAAATTTTTGAAGGGAAAAATAAGAGCAATTATCCAAAGCCTATTTCACTTGACATTGAATAAAACTTACCCTAGCAAAAGCACTGTCGAAGTTGTCATTTTGGAGCAGCTGAACAATATCTTGACGTGTTTGTTTGATAATAACATACCTCCTATTCTTCTGGATAACTAGTTGAGCTTGAAATTGCATTATCAGGTTCTCACTGCATAGTTGAATAGCAGTGGATATCAGCTTGAGATTGTTATAGGTGCAGTATTAGGATTTTTCTACACAACTTCAAATGCGTTTCAACTCATGAAATTGA
This sequence comes from Sphenostylis stenocarpa, assembly GCA_963425845.1. Lineage (NCBI taxonomy): Eukaryota > Viridiplantae > Streptophyta > Magnoliopsida > Fabales > Fabaceae > Sphenostylis > Sphenostylis stenocarpa. The sequence continues at coordinate 28,509,417 of OY731408.1, forward strand.
TCCTCAGAAACAAATATCCTCGGATATTGGTAATTCAATAAACATGACTACATATGAAGATTGTGCACAGAAAATTGTTACCACTTGAAAGCTTTCTTCCATCCACTGACTCTGGCACATCCAAGAGCAAAACGAATTGCATAAGACCACGTTGGTGTAGATGGTTTTTCCTCTTCAATCTGCATGGTGAAAAAGAAAGAAAGGAGAACCAGAAACACAATATAATATAATATGGCTATTGATTTAAGGAATAAAGCTCTGATTCTGGCTGTTGTTCATTGTCATCTTATCTAAAAAACTACACTACTTATACTAATTCCATGGTTTAAGAAACAAACCAGTGTTTGGACTTTACATTTGGACAAAGATTATTTGACATAGATGAGAAATATAGAAATATGTAAAGTCAGTTTTAAAAACTAGGAATATGAAGAAATGGATAGAAATATATGCAATAATTATATGGGAAAGAATGGCTTTTTGTTTCCCAGTAAGGTGACTTTTCATTTGTTTGAATAAACGGTCAATAGATTAAAATTAAAAAATTAGTGGGTCATTACAGAGTTCTGTACCAAAGTCAGACCAATTTAGAACAATATAAATTTAACTAATTTATTATTCCTATTAGGTTTAACCATATACAATCAAAATATAGAAGGAATATTTACAGAGAGGATACTATATATTAGGTTTAACCAATAATCTTTAATCATTTCAAGAGACATTTTTCTATCATTCAGTGTTTTTGTCTTGAATGTGTTCTTATATTATCAATTTAAATGAAAAGAATCTTGGCTCTATAAATTTTATAATTCTTGATACTTCTTGTTTAGGAAGGTAAGTTTCTTTAATCTCGAATATACCTTATGTTGCTGTGGAAGGTTATAAATTCGATATGTTGGAAGCATTCTATTAATACTTTCTACAAAACCATGTCTAACTCATTCAGAGTTCAATTGGATGATAGAATCCAATAACCAAATAATTGATGCCAAAAAACTTATATTCATGTTAATTGTTTTTTGAAAAAAAAAAAAGAAGTTATTAGGTAAATATTTTAGGAAGATTAGATTTAGTTGAGCCAAGAGTCATGAACCATTTATTAGGATAGAGGACATTATAATTTAAGGATTTATTAGGAGAAGAAACTGCAATTTAAATAGACATTTCCTTTTTTACATTTCTTATTATTGTCAATTTTTACTACTTAAATTTAATTTATATCAAAATATATTTTTACACACCAAATCAGTTGATAAACATGGAAATAATTTCCACAATTTCTTATTCAACTTTAAAAACCTTACCTTTTTACATTATAATATTAAATAAAAAACATTGTTATTGTCAATAAATATATATCTTTTTCTTTTCTTTAATAAAATGCAATTTCACTGTTCTTTACAATGAAGCTATTCTAATCTCTCTCTCTTTTTTTTTTTAATCTAAAATATTTTTATTTACAGAAAATATAATTAAAGAGTGTTGCGGGTATAAAGAGAATTTATTTTAATAGAACTTTAAAATAAACAAAATGGGTAGTATATTCAGAAAAATAGGGGAGTGTACATAGCAAAGCAGAACCTTTTTGTTTTTCTTTTAATGTACCCAAGTGTAAATTCAACGGCCCACAATTAATGGGCTTATCGATGTTAAAATCAGACCATAGAAAAAGTTAAACCTACACATTTACTTAGCCTAATTTCATTTTTGAATTTGGATTTCGGTGATGTTTTCAAACGTTGAAGCCCAAGAACGCACAAGCCCCAGTAGCCTATTAGAAAACATCACGCAAGTCTATCCCTGTAAATTATTTTTTCTTCAAACCTCTACTTAATAATAAAAGTAATAATTGTATTTTTAGTATTTAGTTTATATTACAAATTTAATTTATTTTTTTTGGGTAAATTATTTCTTTCAAACTTTAATCATTTTGGCCAAAATCATCAATTTTTTAAACTGAAAAGTATTAATTTTATCCGAATTTTGTGATGAATTTGAGAAATAAAATAATTTTAAAAGTTAATAATTCAATAAACATTTGGAAAAATTAATTTTAAAGTTCGAACAGGTAAAATGTTATAAGTTTCTACATGTAAAGGCAAAATTGAAAATGTATTACATGTATACAGAGGTGAAATTATATGTTTAAATATATATATTTTTAGTGAGACGTAACGTTCAGGTTTGTGAGTTTTTGAGTAAAGGGTTTAAAATAATTTAACTAATTACTGAAATTGAGTAAAAAAAAATGTTAATTTAAAGATTTAGAGACAAAATAAATTATAATTTCGCATAATTTAAATTGATAAAAGATCAAACAAAATTGAAAGCAAATAAAAAATGGGAAGAAGAAAAAGGAAAAAGGGTTATTGAAGTGCAGCATTGAGAGCATTAGATTCCTTACTCTATGCAACACAACATTGAAGTGCAGGAGGATTCAGTGCAAAATAAGAATCCTTGTGAGCAATTTGAAGCAATGAAGCTTGATCAACCTCTTTCATGTGACCTTTACCACAACACCCTGTAATATATGTGACACTCTTCAATACACCTTCCCTATTTGTTTTTTCATCACCCATTTCCTAATTTTTCTTTTACCTTTTTTTCTATATATAGGGTTCTCGTTCCTTCTCTCAAAGATCACCACTTGCATTGCATTTTGCTTCACCTTGACCCCATTACAGCAATGAGCGTTTCTCCTCGCGTTGCAACGTTTCTCTTTGCCTGCATCTTCGCTGCACAAATCGCAAGTATGTTTGTTCAAAATCATGGTAGTGATATAATTGCGAACAGTTTGAGTATGTTTTATGTGTTACTGTTTTTAAAAACAAGAACATTTGATGTTTGACAGTTGGCATAGCCAATGATGATGACCATGATAATGATGTTGATCTCAAACATTCAAGCAAAATTGGTGATGCAGGAAGAAAAAGGGGAAGAACAGTTGAAATTGCAGGTTCAAGATTCCCAGATTGCATGCATGCTTGTGGCTCATGCTCCCCTTGCAGATTAGTAACTGTTAGCTTTGCTTGTGCCTCACTCACCGACCAATGTGAATCATGTCCTATTTCTTATCGATGCATGTGTAATACTAAATCTTACCCAATTCCATGAACCCTATTATAAAGTTTATGTCTTCCTGCATAAAGTTTCACTTTAGTCTTTTCAAAAAGAGATTTATTTGCATGACAATTTAAGGACATGAAGGTGTCAAAATATAGAAAAATTAAAAAGACAACACAGTCAAACAAAGTTTCACAATCATTCGCGTAGTGAAGCTTCATAATTAAGATGAAATTACCTAAGTCTAATTAAGAATAATAATTATTCTTGTAAACAACCAAACATGGATGATGAATTTCCAAGGAGTTTTCTTTACTTTAGAGACACATAAGATAGTGCCAAGTTGAGAATTTTTTGGTGAAATTATTGTGTAAGTTAAATGGAAAAACAAGGTATTAGAGTAAAACAAGTTTCACAATTTAACGCGTTGTCCAGCTTAATTTAGTTGGAACAACCTAAGTCTAATTGAAAAATAATTGTTCTTTTATTTAATTGTTAACGTTAAAATTTTCAAAGGTATCAATATCTGAGTAGAAGATCCAATCTTGCAATTCAACGCTCTGTCCAGCTCTCATATTGTCGAAAAGTAACACATAAAGAATGAGTTTAATTTTTTATATTGTAACTATTAATTAATTAAAAAATATTTTATATGTGATTTTTAAAACAATCAGACTAAATTTCATTTTAATCCCCTTTTATTTCCAGATCTACGATCTTGGTTCCTTATATGAAAAAAATTATGCTTTTAGTTTTATTTTTCAATTATATAGTTTTTACGATTTTACTTTAATTAAATCGAATCATACATCTATCATATTAATACCAATAAATAATCACATATCAGAAATTAAAAAGGACTGAAAACTATTATTTAATCAAATAACTATTTCAACAGTTTTACCAAATATACAATAGTTTATTTTATATTGCTAAAGTTTATATATAAAAATTTGAGACAATGAAACTTTTATGATGATTAGAAACCATTAAAAAAAGTCAAAAGAAGCCCCGAGGTTAACTTCTGTAATCCGATGATGACATGTGTATGGTTGACTGATATTTTAAGGAGTATAACTTCTGTGAAAATTAGGGTTAGATGGTGAAACCTAGAAGCAACATATAAAAATGATAATGTTACATGGGACAAATAAAACGAAAATACTTTGAAATTATACATAAAATGTTGGTGAAAAGGTTCAGTAGTTTAAAAGCCTTGTTTTGTTGTGTTCTTGGTCAACCGTCCAGCACAAGAACACATGGAAATAGAAATCGTGTTTGAAAGGTTTTCTTACTCAGCATTGAGTCGAGAGGGAATATTGTCAAAAAGTTTGACAATAATTACAAGAATAAATATCACAATAATTTTTTAATTATTTATTTCAAAATCTATGATTAAAATTAATAACTATTTTAAATTAATAAATTAATAAAAATAAATATAATGATAATAAAAAATAAGTTTTTAATTTTTATTTTAATATTAAATAAATGCATTAACTTATATTTTATATATTAAATCATTATATCTTAAATAAAACTAATTTTATTACTATAACTTAAAATAAAATAAAAATATTTTTATTTTTATTTAAATATATCTTTAATTAATTGATTTAGTATAAATATATTAATATTTTAAAAAAATAAAACAAAATTAATTGGTTAATTCGTTGAGCTAAGATAAAATCAGATTATACTATAAAATTTAATTTATTTTAAAATATAAATCAGATTAAATTTTTTTATTTACTCTTTCTGCATGATTATATCAGCATCCATATTTAGCATAAATGGGTTTAATTTCCTTTGTAGAATTCCAAATTCAAGTTTTGAAAAAAAAAAATAGAGAAAATTCATTAATTTAATTTTATTACGAAGTTGGATGTCAAACGCCTTTTCCTTGAGCATTCACAGTTAAAAACAAAAAACAAAATTGAATAATCCATGAAGATTTTGAAGAATCCAGGGGAAGAATACAGGAAGAAATTTCCGAAAGAGAATATAAAATTCGTCAATACTTAGTATAAAGAGAGAAAAGAAAGAGTAGAATTGTTAGAAAGGCAAAAAGAGGAAGTGAAAAATCTCATCAAATCATTGGAAGAAAGCTATAGAAAACGCAGCATCATGCACCGTTCCTTGCCCGTGAACATCCAATCAAGGTTTCTGAGCCACCAAATGCAAACGCAGGTGAACCAAATGGTGGGAAAACCAGTTCTTGTTGATCCCTGTGATGTGTTCATAAACCACAGAGGCTTGGACACAAAAACAACTGTGGCTACTCCTATTTATCACCATCTACGCAGGCATGCCTCATTTTCATTACAGTTATGCTATTTACACTTTTCATTTTGTTGTTGAAAGTAACCCATTGTCTAGCAAATCTTATTTAGTATACATTTATCAATTAGTTTTATATTGGAACATTAACATGGTATCAAATTCAAAATCTAATATCTTTTTGATTATTGTCATGGACCAAAAGTTACCCTTTACTTGGGTCAAAAGTATTCTTAGACTAATTGATTCTATATTGAAATCTTAACATATTTATTTATTTATTTATGCGAATTGGTTTTATATTAGAATCTTAACACATTTATTTATTTATTTATTTATTTATAGACACTTATATAATCCAAACCCTTTTCTCATATTCTATATATATATATTTTTTACTTTGTTGCTCATTTTAATTTCATTTATAATCAAATACTTTTAATTTTTATTTTTATTTTTAATCTATTTTCATCCATCTTTTTCTGTTTTCATCAACTTTTTTTTTCCTCTTCACCAATTAATAAATTTTAACATGCTGTTTAGAAGAAGACGTGTCCGAAAAGAGAGAGAATGTGCAGTGAAAAATATGTATTTCTTATTTCAATTTGATTCATCTTAAAAAATGAAGAAAATGTTTAAATATAAAGTGAGGCCACCATATGTGGAATTCGTCGTCTTTGAGAAGAAAGAAAAAAAAAAAAAAAGCTTTGAGAATGTCAAAATGGTCAAATTATTAATTTTTGTCTTCTATATTTTTTTATTAAGATATTTATACCATTATATACTTAAATTATTTTATCAAGCTACTAATAATCTTTTCTTTTTAATTTTCTATCTAAATCGATTATACCACGAATCTCTCTTCTATTATTTGAAAAACATTTGTTTATAACAACTACAAGTCATTATTTTAATTTAACCAATGATCTGAATTTTACGTATGAAATATTAATTATGTCAACTATATTATCACTACAAGAAAAATCAAAATTTCCGACGGACATAATCCGTCGGTAAGTAACAAATTCCGTCGGTAAATATATATTACCGACGGATCATTGACAGTCCTAAATCCGTCGGTAATAGTGTCGTTGGTAAAATTTACTGATGGATTTTGCTAGTCCATCGGTAAATATCATGAGTAATTATCGATGGAAAATTCGTCGGTAAATACCCATTACTACGGATTATCCTTCGGTAAATGTCATAGATACTTACCGACGGATATTTCCGTCGGTAAATACCAATTATGCACAAATCTTACCGACGGATTATCCATCGGTAAATCCGTCGATAAAACCACCTCTAGTTCCAGAGCAGGTTATTTTTTTTTTCATCCCATATAACCTGTAAAATAAGATTCAATCCAGTCCAATTCAATAATATATTCAACAATTCAATTAAACATAAATCTAACTCCCCTTAATCATAACTAAATTCAAATGTACTGTAATTTATGCATAATGAAACATAATGTATAATCCTAAAAAGAGTATCAACATACAAGTAGAATTGAAATATTATTCTATAGATGTTTGTATAACATTTAATAATGAGAATAATCAGGAGAATGATGTTCTGGTATGTTGTCGTCCTGTGGTGGGTTATCTTGTTGCTCTTCATTCAATTGTTGTTGTTGGGGTTGTTGTTCATCATCTGCTTCACTATGTTGACGCTGTTGAACAAGAGATTGTGCACTGGGGGGTAGAAGATGACCGACAAGGGATTGAAACTCTCTGAATTGGTGCTCTAGTCGTTCATTCTGCTCCCTTGTTCGACGTATTTCTTCTTCTTGTACAGACAATCATTGTCTCAATTGATTAATCTATTCTAAGTCAACTGAGGAGCTGAATGCTTGAGTTTGATGCTTCAAGCTATCTGAACCACCCTGATAGGCATCAACAAGTTGTCCAGCTCCATACAATCTTCCTTTATTCTTACCTCCAACTGTGTCCACCCAACAACGGGACCTTATAACTTCATCATGTGCAGTATCAGCAGGAGTGGACTCAGGTTCGCCAACACAAGATCCAGCAGATGACCTAGCTTGTGAAAGTCTAGTTTCAAATTCCTCCTATTAGTAGAAAAAAATCAAATTATTAACATGATTATTAACTTTACATAATATACAAAGTTTAACATGAAGGTTCTCACGTGTGTCTTCCTAGATCTTTCTTCAACAAATTGACCCGTCTTCCTCCTAATATGAGTCTGTTGGAAGATCTCATCAATAAAAAGTGATCTTCCAAGTTCCTTTGCCTACATTACATAAACAATTTGAGATATAAAACCCAATAAATTTTTCAAAATCGTAAATGTATGATATAAAGAGTTACCATACGTATGGCATGCTCATGTGTGTTGATAGAGCCACCTGTGTGAAGGCTCCCACCCTTTTCAGATGCCCTATTTTTTTGGGCTTGTGCAGATTTGGACTGATACATTGGTGAGTTCCAATGTGCTAGCAAACTGCTCCAAACGTGATCTCCAATCCAGTCTGGTCTTTGACCAGCAATTATTGCATCCCTAAACATCTCACTAAGTCTGTGAGATGCTTTGGAATGAAAATTCTTCTTTATTTGATGTTCATGTTGTGGTCTCCACTGAACCTTCATCTATAAAAGTATAAATTGTTATACACATTATAGAAAAATGACTACAAAACATATATTCAATAATTATAGTTATATATATACATTAATGGAAATCAATAGTAACATTAAACATGCTTCTAATAATTAAGTATGTACAGAAGATTAAGTTACCTTAAAACGTTGAAAAATTGACTCCTTATCACTATTAGGTATCACTCCCCATGTGGCCAAAGGTTGAAGAAATTGTTGCTTAATACTCTTTGTTATAGCTTGTGATGCAACTCTGGATGGAAGAAACCTAATTACAAAGAAAAATTAATACAAGTTACATATGTGCTGAAAATGACTAAAACTTAGTTATAATAAATAAATTGGAGAATTTAAATTAAATATTACCCTCGACCATAAGGTTCAATCATCGGTCGATCATGTATAGCAGGAACATCTTCTTCAACCTCTGAATCAACATCTACAGTAGGTGAGTGACCTTGAGAGGAGGAAGGTCCTGAGGCCACAATAGGGGATGGAGATGGAGAAGGAGTGGGTGCCACAACTGGAGAGGAGGAAGGTGCTGACGCCACAACAGGGAATGAAGATGGAGAAGGAGTGGCTGCCACAACTGGAGAGGAGGCGGGTGCCACAACTGCAAGAGAGGATGGTATGGGTGGTAAAATAGAAGTGAATGGTGTTGTGAATGGTGTGGGTATAATAGGTATAATGGGTGAAGGGGATGGTGTAGGTCCTACAACAGAGGATGGCGATGGTATGGGTGCAACGGGTGTGGATGATATAGGTGTAATGGATGGTGTAGGTGTAGTGGATGGTCTAGGTGTAGTGCATGTGGAAGGTATATCTGTGGAAACCACTTTCAAAACGTAGCGTGGTCTCTTTTTCTTTGATATCGCCTTCCCCTTCCCTTTATCACTACCAGAGGGTGGGGGTCGAGGTGGGTCAAGACCTCCTGTGGACATATCTATACATAAAAAAATAAGATTATGAATAACTTATGATGTAAAAACTCATATAAATTAAGGGACACTCAGTTAATAACATAATTCATAACAAATAAGGGTACAATATGTTTTTTTTTACAAAATCAAAACATTTATGTTTCTAATTTTCTTGAAACATTAGGCTTCATCCTCATTATCGTCATCCTCATCGTCATCGTCATCCTCTTCCTCTTCCTCTTCCAATTCTTCAGGATTAGCTTCATAGTCATGTAATCCAAATATGCTTTCCACTTCAATGACTTCATTGCCATGTAACATTTCATCTACTTGGTAAGGGGCATCCTCTTCCACACCATCCGAATCAATACGACCTCTTGGTTTTGTTTTGATTGCAACACACCAACCACGCTTGTCTATTTGAAATGATGGATATGGAACATAATACACTTGTCTTACATTATCTGCAAGGATAAATGGATCAAATGGTTCATATCTTAAACCCATTCGAATATCTACAATATTATATTTAGGATCCACTTTTGTACCTCTTCTTGATGGATCAAAGCATTCACAATAAAAAACCACAACTTTTTTGGGAGAATTTGAAGTATTGTACTCCAACTCATATATTTTCATAATTACTCCATAAAAATCATTGTCACCAAACCCTTAACATAAACACCGCTATTTATTGTCTTTTTTCCCTTGCTCCATGCATTTGTATGAAATTTGTATCCATTCACAAAATATGTGTGCCATTCTTTAACGCATCGCATAGGGTGATTGGATAAATCCCTTAGGTCTTGATTCTTCACACTAAATGGCTCATTATGGATCTACAAATATAAAATGAACCAAACATTACATTAATACCTATATACCATATTTAAAATAGAATGGTAATATACATACTTGTTGCCTAAACCATGTAGGAAATTCTGCATGAATCCTAGCAGATGCTTCTGATTCACTTATTTGCTCTGATTGCAAGAATGAGCTGTCCAAATAGAAAATGCTAAAAGGTTACTTTAAGAATGTGACAAAGAATTTAATAATTAAATTGAAAAGATATGTGTTTTGAATGTACTCAAGGTACGGTTTAGCTTCTTGACAATTGATTAATACATGAACATGAGCTGACTTGAATTCAGCATCAATTAACCAATGAGTCAACTCCCGCCCAGATGGACGACAAACTTGTCGGAATACTGATAACACTGACAATTGTGTTTGACTTTGGAAATATATTTCATTTCTAGGTTATCGTGGTGACAACATGAAGTTATTGAAATAATGAGAACAAAAATATGTCGTCTCACGATGCAAGTAAGCTGCACAAATTGATCCTTCAACTTTAGCCTTATTTTTTACCGATCGTTTAGACTCCCCCATGAATCTATACAATTTAAGAAGCAAGATTATGATTGATCAAACTAATCAAAATAACATATAAAACACATATAGGACAATCATTTCATCACCTTTCAAATGGATACATCCACCTATATTGCACTGGTCCACCGAGCCAAGCTTCATACGAAAGATGAATAGGGAGATGTTCCATTGAATCAAAGAATGTAGGAGGAAATATTCTCTCCAACTTGCAAAGAATGATTGGAATATTTTCTTCCATCCTAATAAGCATTTCCCTCTTTAACGTTGTAGAACACAAATCTTTGAAGAAATGACTAATTTCAATAAGAGGATTCAAAATATGTACTGGTAACGCACTAAATGCAATAGGAAGTAAACATTCCATGAATACATGACAATCATGACTTTTCATGCCATGAATCCTGCCCTTTTCAGCATCAGCACATCTTGCCAAGTTGGAAGAATAACCATCGGGCATCCTAAGTTCTTTTAACCAACGACAAACTACCTTTGCTTGTTCAATAGTATACATGTAATTTGCTTTAGGCTTTAACATTTTGCCGTTAGCTTGTGCCTTTAACTCCAAGTCTGGACGCTTACAATACAAAGCAATATCCTTCCTCGCCTTCTCATTATCTTTTGTCTTTCCTTTTACATTCATCACAGTGTTGAATATGTTATCAAAAAAATTCTTCTCTATATGCATTACATCAAGATTGTGTCTCAACAAATTATCTTTCCAATACGGGAGTCCCAAAATATGCTTCGTTTTGTCCAATTATGCCACTCTCCATATCCTTCTATCCTTGTGATACCACACTCAGTTACTTTTGGTAAATCTTTTACTCTTCTCCAAACTTGTGTAGGTGTTAGCCGAGGAGGTGACCCTTCTACTTCAACTTCTCCCTTTCGAAAGGCTTTAATATTTCTTCTAAATGGATGATCATTTGGTAAGAACCTTCGATGCGAATCAAACCAACAACTTTTCTGATCATAATTTAATGTAAATGATTTTTTATGCTCCATGCAATGTGGGCAAGTCAATCTACCATGAGTCCCCCAACCAGATAACATCCCATAAGCGGGAAAATCATTAATTGTCCACATTAAAGCTGCCCTCATCATAAAACTATGTTTCTTTGAAATATCGTATGTGAGAACACCATTCCACAATTTTTTCAAATCATCAATTAAAGGCTCTAAGTAAACATCAATAGAGGCCTTCGGATTGGATGGACCCGGAATTAGGCAAGTTAGAAACATGTATGGCTTGGTCATGCACATTTCAGGAGGAAGATTGTATGGAGTAACAATGATAGGCCAACAAGAATAAGGTGAAGATGAAGCCTAAATATATGGATTAAATCCATCAGAACATAACCCAAGTCTGACATTGCGTGGATCAGCAACAAAAGTTAGATGTTTTCGATCAAAGTGTTTCCAAGCTTCACCATCTGATGGATGACGCAATACATCGGAAGTTTTATTGTCATGGTGCCAAGTCATTTGCCCAGCAGTTTGCATTGATGCAAATATTCTTTGTAATCTAGGAATTATAGGCAAGTAAAACATGAACTTTACTAGAACTGGCTTTTTATGGGTTGTTCCACAACTTTTCTCATGATATCTTTGCTTTTGACAAAATTTACATTGAAGTAATGTAGCATCTTTTTTGCCATTGTCATTGCCATAAAAAAGCATACACCCACTCACACAACAATCAATCTTCTTCACTTCTAATCCCAACTTTGATACTAATCTCTTGACATCGTAATAAGTTTTTGGTAAATTGTCTTTTATAGGTGTGACATCCAACAACATGCGTGTCATAAAGTCTAAACATTGATCAGGAATATTCCAATTTGACTTGCACGCTAAAAGTCTAACACATATTGACAATTTTGAATCTGTTGCCCCCTCAAATAATGGTTTATTTGTCTCTGCCAACAAATTATAAAACCTTTGAATTGCTTCATTTGGTGACTCTTCTATGTTAAGACAATTGGGTCCTTCAAATGATTGATGTTGCCAGAGAGAATTGTACATCATCTCTTGCATTGACATAAATTGGTCTTGTTCAGTCATGTGTACATCAATACATGAACTGCTAACACAAGTATCATCAACATTATTTTCAACTTCAGGCACACGTTCTCCGTGATCTGTCCAAATCCAATAATTTGGTTTGAACCCTTGCTTGTAAAGGTGAACTTTGACCATTTCATCCTTCAAAATTCTTGTACAATCGCATTTGGTGCATGGACATCGAATTCCCCCATCACGTTCGTAATACTCATATTGTCGAGCAAATCTGACAAACTCTTCAACCCCTATAACAAAAGACTCTTTCAAACCTCTTCTATCACTATAACATCTATCATACATCCAACTGCGATGGAAAGAAATACCATCCATGTTCTGTAATATTGAAAAGAATAAGATCAATTGAATGAATTGTGCGAAAGAAATTGACCATTGGATTTTGATTAAACTATGCTCCAAGTAAATCGAACATTGATTAAACATTGGATTCAACATAATAATACTAAGCTACTTTTATGTTGTCAAATCCAATTTAACATTGGACTTTCAAGCAATTAGGCTTGAACAAAAAAGGAATCAGTATACTAAAACATATTTGCAAATATATAAAAGGAAGAATCAACCAGGTTAAATCAAGAAATGTCAATATTCATGAACTCAACTCACCTCACCACAAATAAATCCCCTTTCAAAATCAAGTATGGATAGTCATATCTCGAGAGTCTAGCATGAATTTCTAATTCAATAATTGTTTCATATTTCTACAAAAGTAAACCTCTCGAAATGTTTTCTCGCTCCAAATTGATTGTATCATCAGATCAAATTGCCTTACTTCCTAACCGAGCTCTACTCTGCCATTACTCTTGGTCGGGGATTAAATCAAAATAGCACGTAATCATGGATGTAACCAAAAATGCAAAAAAACTCATTCTTCCAACATGTCCTAATCACCTCTTCTCTTCCCAGAAGTTGACATTCTAATGCTTTCATTATCAAACAAAAGTATTTATGTTATGCCCATTTTTTTCTAAACAAGCATGTCAAACTGAACAAGAGATGAACTGTACGAAGATATATTTTTCTTATCTTACATAGAAAACATATATAGCATTAACTAGTGCATGTTATTTTTTCTATTGTTGTTAAAAGCATATATCACTGAATATAAGAAACATACCGCTGGTGAGGTCACTGAAGATAATGAAAAGAGTCTATCTTCAGGTTGAAACTTTCTTGACATCTTCAAGCTGCCATCAAGAAATATGATTAATCAATGTCATGGAAAATTAAGATGGAGCCAAACTATGATAAAATTTATATCTCAATTAAAACACATGAACACATGCATGAAGAAAAATTAAGTCATCTCAGAGACTCTGATACGACTGATGCTGAGTGGTTGTGACCATCATAAGGTGGTGTGGCACCTGAATTTGGAGCCTGCCGGGAGAGAATCAGGGGAATAAAGTGAATAACTGGCACCATCTCGTTTAGGTTACAAGATATTGTAGATATTAAATATATTTTAGATAGCGGTTAACGTGGAACCGCTATTATAAGTTCACTTTTAAGAGCGGTCATAGTGGAACCGCTATCATATATGTATCACTTTTAAGAGCGGTTAATATTTAACCGCTCTTAAAAGTGAACATATAATAGCGGTTCCATATTAACCGCTATCTAAAATATATTTAAAATTCTAATCGATTATTTCAAAAAGTAATCGGTTATATGTTCACTTTTAAGAGCGGCTAAAATGTTAACCGCTCTTAAAAGTGACACATATATGATAGCGGTTCCACTTTAACCGCTATCTAAAATATCTTTTTGATAGCGGTTACTTCTAGAACCGCTATCTAAAATCTCGATTATAACCAATTATTTGAAAATATAATCGATCATAACGGAGTTAATATATATATATATATATATATATATATATATATATAATGTATAATTATATATTTAATATATATATATATATATATATATATATATTGAAATTAATATATGTAATTTTAATTTATGTTATATATATAATCTTTTTTAAATTAATAATATATTTAGATTTATGGTTAAACGTATTAAAATAATATTTTTAAAATATATTATTAAATATTATATTTATATTATTTGTATGGTAATATCCGATCGGTAAGCACTTCCTCCTTATTTATCGACGGATATATCCCTCGATAATTAATAATTCATGTACCGAAGGATATATCCCTCGGTAAAACCAAATTTCACAACTATCTTAAATCCGTGGGTAATTTCAGTCGGTAATTACTCATTTTCCGACGGTTCTACATCCATCGGTAAATATCCGTCGGTAATTCAGAAATTTCTTGTAGTGTATTTTATAGATTTACTTGGAATTTCTTACCCTTCATCCTCGTGTTTTAAAATTCTCTTTATTTATTTATATTCAAAATTGTTGTCTTGTAATTGTTTAATATAATTATGCATATTAAAATTTGTTTTTAGGGTATATTATATTTTTAGTTTTAGTAACTATTATTGTATATGATTTTGTTCGTGTACTTTTTTATGCTTCAAAAGTTGTATTATAGAGAGTAATAAAATCTATAAAAATTTTGAAGTATTAAACTTAAGTAAAGTTGTATTATAGAGATCAAAAGAGCATCATAAATATTCTATTACTCTCACAATTTCTGTTTCTTTTCCTTTTATTACATAATAACACAAAAATGCTCATACATTATTTTTCATATTCCAAGTATATGTTTAAGAAAGATGTCATTTACATTGCTATTCTTCTCTTTTTTCTTTATATCATATTATCAATCATTAGAATGTGTTTCTCGGTTTTGTTTCGGTTATATTGAAATCTTTTTGTTCTAAAGTTCTTTCTACCTCACGTGTTTACAGACTTGGCTTTCACCCTTTTCTGGACAACAAGACTCTGAAGCCAGGTGACAAACTGTTTGATAAAATCAACAGTGCAATCTTGGAGTCCAAAATAGGGTTAGCTCTGATATCACCACGCTACTGTGACTCCTACTTTTGCCTTCACGAGCTTGCCCTTCTCATGGAGTGCAGAAAGAAGGTTATACCTCTCTTTGTTGACATTAAACCATCCCAATTACGCGTCATCAACAACGGAAAATGGACCCTTGAGGACCACCATCGTTTCAAATTCGCCATTGAAGAAGCAAAGTACACTGTGGGACTCACCTTTAACTCTTCACAAGGGTACATATAGCAATAAAATAGTTCTTTATATTCTTTGCCATGCACCATTTTTCTTGCATAGGTTAACTAGTCCCTTTCAGTGTTATATAATCTGCGTTCCATAACCCTATTTGTGAGTGCAACATCAAGTTTTTTATGATATCCGTTGTGTAAGACTGAGGAATATAGAGGGATATATACATCATAGCCTATAGAAAAGAAAGAAACAAAGTTAAGGGGAGAGAAGTAAAGGCATTAACTTCATTACATTAATTAATTGTTTCATTTCTTCATTTGAGTTTTCCATATATAAGTAGGATTTTGGTAAGTTAAAGGTGGATACATACATTTGTTTTGCTCCTGTAAAACGTAGGAACTTCTCCGATATTGTGACTAGTGCATCTGATATCATCATTGAGAGCTTGATAGAGCTTGAGGATGAAGAGTTGAAGATGCAGCATTCATACTTGCCAATTAGCTAAATTTGAAGAAAAGAAAGACTAATGTGTGGCTCTGCTCCACTGTAACTATTCTTATTTAATTATCAGTAGGATAAAGATCCTTTGTTGTACAAAAAACAGGTACATATATGTGCCTAATCATTATTATTTGTAAATAGCTTGAGTCAATTTCTTGGTCAAAGCTGCATTTATGGATTCTTTATAGAGTGTATCGATACATTGAGAAGATGTACATAAATATTTGTGTAAATTGTTCAAATTTACTATTCTTAGTGTTCAATTGTTGTATTATGACTTGAAAACAAATTGTATATTTGCATGGAATATATTATGAAATATGAGAGCAATTTGCCTTTAATTCAATCATTCAATTTTTGTTTATATAAAAAAAAATGTTGAAGTTTTATAGGAGATGTTAGTTAGCATTAGAAAAATAAGTACAATTTTCTCTTAATTTAACTAGAATATGTTTAATACATTAATTTAATTACCTTAGTTACTATATAAAATATAATTATGCATATATGTGAATTAAGAAAATGAAATAAAAATTGATAAATTTTTGTAGGAAAAATAACATAATATTTTGCTACATGACATCTTCAATAAATTATTAAAAAATTGTGATTTGAAAAAATTATATAAGACAACTTAGAACAATTCAAAATATAATATTTAAACTCATCTTCTAAAGTACATTAACTTGTATTTGTAATTAAATTGAGTCAATGAGATCAATCACATAAAGAATAGGGTTTGTTTTCCCTTACATGAATGGGGTAAAAAGGCTAATGCACTAGCAAAAGATCACATGGGCTCAACTATGTGTAGACTCTTTTCAACCCATGTTCGTAGCCAAAATGTTGAACCACAAAAACTTACTTTTGCTCATGCTCTTCTCTATTTAACAAACTCACTTTCCTTTTAACACATCATCGATTCCACCACAATTAATGCGATGCGTTTTTTTTCCCACCAACTTTGTCTTCAACCAAATCTTATGAACCATTTCCCTATTAAACCCAAACAATACTTTAATGAATGGAAGAATCAATTGCCTTTTGAATTCAAACAACTGTTTGAATAAAAGGTTGGAACGCACTAAACTTAACTTTAGGAACAACTCAAAAAATTTCAAGTGACATTACATTTTTAATTGATTATCATACAATTTAATTGAATGGACAAATAATTTATTAGCTTTGCGAGGTTTATCAAATCATATATAAAATAATCAATGTTATATATGTATTTAACATAATCTATCATTCAATCTATTGATAAGCTTTTCAACTCAAACATAACATAAAATAATCAATTCTTTTAGCATATAATTTATTAGTTTGAAAGAAAGGCACGCCAACATTAGAAAAATTACAAGAAAATGAAATTTCTCTTTAGTTTAGATTCTTTCTAAATACTTATTTTTATGCTAATTTCGTCCTAGATAAAGAAACAATTGTGAAAGTGAGCGAATCGACTCATACGAATGGTTTATCATGAATTATGTTAAAAATAAGTTGACTTAAATCGCCTTATATTATAGTGAGTTAAAAATTTTATAATACAGTTTAACCCATCACAAATTAATGGGTTAACTTGATTGATCCATTTAAATATGTGTCTTTTTTTATTTTTTTATCTTTTTAATTTACTAAAATAGGTGTGTTGACTTCCTAATATAGGTGAGTTAATTCACTACAATTTTTTTTATAGATATAACATATGGATAGAAAACATTAAAATATTAAAGATTGAAAAAAACATATCAATTGAGCATTAGTCTTGCATTTAACCTATGAATTAAGTGAGTATGACTTGTTTTAATTCACTATTAAAAGTTAAAATTTTTTTTTAACCCAATTTAACTCCACCGTGATAAACTAGGTTTACTCAACCCGATATTGACACCTCTAGATAAATATATTTGTAGAAAAGAAAAACATAATAAGCCTTATTATCATTGGTGAATATATTTTCTTATGATTGATATTGTGTTGGTATGATTTAAGAAGTAACTTGTAAGGAACATAACAATCTTAAACCATTTAGGTCTTCCTGATGAAGCGGTTCGGAGTGCAATTCTTACTGATCTTATTTTTTTCTAATAAAGGGTTGAACTTCATGACCAAGTTGCGTGTTATGGAATGAATATGATAAAAATCATCTTAAAGTGTAACCAAGTCTATCATCACCCTCTTCTCAAAACACCCATTCATGCTTCAACTATCAGACCTTATGCTGGGTGCACATTCAGAAATGAAATAATTAACTTTATACATTATAACCATATACTACTAGAAACTTTTAATTTTTATGGGATTTTTTTAATCAAATTTTTGTAAAAATTTACAAAAAATAAGTTTCTTTGGAATTTTCATATCAATTTTTATTAGCACGGAGTTAGCTTGTGAAAAACAAATTATTCAGGGATTTAATATTCACAAAAAATTTCTACAAAATTTTGTGTGAAAAATTTCGTAAGTAATTTTTTACAAATTTAAATTTATATATAATTTTTTTAATTTAAATTTACATGTAATTTCTTGCTATTTAAATTTGTATGAAATTTCTTACCAATTTAAATTTGTATGTAAATTTTTGCAATTTTAAATTTACAAATATTTTTTGGTAATTTTATATTCGTAGGAAATTTCTTGGTAATTTTAAATTCGTAGGTAATTTCTTATGAGGTTATCTTTTTAAGAAAATTTACAAGATTTTTTATATAAATTTGAAATTATATATATATATATATATTAATTGACAAAAAAAATATTTATTATAAATTTTATTTTATTACATAATTAACTATTATAAAAAAAATTGTTTGTTTATTTGGCTAAAAACTAAGCTAAAAACAAAATTAACATGAAATTAAAAAAAAGTATTTAGTCTTACATCAACATGATCCTTATGAATTTTAAGACAAAAAATAAATAAAGTAAAATACTATTCATATATATAAATGTAATTATTACAAATTTTCACAGCGACAGACATAATAAATGGTAAATAATTTGGGGGCAGGAATGGAGATTAGAGATTAACACTATTTTCATTTTTAGTATCTTGTACTAATGTTTTTGAAGTTTTTTACTCAATAATGAATTGAACTAGTCTGTACCAAATCATTCCTTCACTACCAAAAAATATATACACAGAAACAATTATTTACAGTTTTGAAGTGAAGAAACTCAATTGTCATAAAAAGGTTCAGAATAATGAACCAGCTACTTATTTCATCACCAAAAGAGTAATACAGTCCATGTCATCAATGACGTTGACCCATAACCTGAAATGAAATACAATAATACTTTAATCAATTGGAAGCCATGCAATAGATTACATATCTTTATTTATTAAGACATCAAGAACCTCTAAGGCAGAGCTATCGCAACATAATCTTACACTTTCTACTTTTGTTTCACAGCATCAAAGTAAATCATTGTTATTGTCAAAATCACATCATATCTTTAATTCCTTGCAATTTCATTATCACCTTCAATAATTAAGTTAAGTGTTATAATAACTCAAGAATAAAATTTTAAATATTACCATCTTCAATATGATCATTGTTTTCATCATCATCATTTTCATTGTTATGTTGAGATGATGAAGATGTGTAGGAAGAAGATGCAACAAATCCTAAGTGTTGCATTAAGGCTGCTACTTGATTCTTAGTTTCAGTCAACTCTTTTTTCATTTTTTGTTTATATTTTTTTTTGTCTTTGTAACTCTTGTCTCATTTCTTGTTTTTCTTGTTCTTGCCTGTGTAATTATTCATTTAAGGCTTGAATTTGACTCCTTAAAGCATCAACATTTTTAAAATTTGACTTTTAGTTGAAGATATGATTAACATTTTGCCTAGAGATCCAAGACCAAATATTATTTCCTTTTTTTTTTCAACTGAATTGATCCATATATCCAAATTTGATGGCATTTGGCTCATGGATTGTTCACCATCAATTGCATCCTCCCCAAAACTGTGAGATAATAACTCATTTTTTTTTGTTCAAATTTCTTCAGCAAATGAAAAAGGTACTTAGTGAAAATATATAAATAACAAAAGTAAATGAAAAATGCTCAATCTTTTAAAATATTTTATCATTCTTTCAAAATAAAGAAATGAAATAGCAGTTTTACATCAATTGGTGAAAATGTATACAATATTAAAACATAATTATATATGTGTGTGTTAAATAAATACATAAACTTTAATTCTAAAAGCTCTGACAATTCTTTTTATCTTTGATCAACATTTCTATTTGGTGTAGATGATTTTCAGTGACACTATATACACTAGGAGTTATTGATTTTGATTTGCACAGGTAATAAACTTTGGAACAGCCACATAGAGCCTTAACATCTATATAAATGGGTTGAACTCAAACGTACAATAATATGGTTCTACAAAGACAATTTTTACATCAACCAACGTAATAGATAACTACTTTGATATTTGACTTTGTGCTTATCACTACCAATGTGCTTATCAAATTGAAAACTTACAAAAGCAATTTTGGCATGAGGACCAACCTAACTTTGATCCTTCTTTCTCCGATGTGTACAAAAATAAAACTCAGTCAATGATGGATCTATTCCTTTTTCCTCTTTATGATAACAAAGAAAGTTTAATGTTATTAATTATAAAATGTAAATTATAAAAAACAA
This sequence comes from Sphenostylis stenocarpa, assembly GCA_963425845.1. Lineage (NCBI taxonomy): Eukaryota > Viridiplantae > Streptophyta > Magnoliopsida > Fabales > Fabaceae > Sphenostylis > Sphenostylis stenocarpa. The sequence goes on from OY731408.1 coordinate 28,530,057, forward strand.
AATAAAGTAATAATAACATTCTCTTCCAATGTAAGCGATGAGGTATTGATCCACTTGTATGAAGAGATGTACCATCCAAAACTACCCAATTTCTATTATTTGTTTCAGACTTTTTTTTAAAACTTGTAGATTCCCAATGTGTCTTTAATTGTTCCCACACATCCTCTTCCATCCAAATGAGTTTTTTCTCTAGATCTTTTCTAACATCTTGCATTAATTGAGACATTTTAGATGCACCTCTTCTCTCAAAGTCCATGACCAGGCACATTGCATATCTTCACTTCAGTTGACTTAGGAATGTTAGATACCATATCCCATACTTGTTCAACACTTAATCTAGGAGGAGACTCATCTTTCTCAATTCTATTTTTGTAAAAAGCATCCTTATTTCTTCTAAAAACATGATTCTGAGGTAAAAATTGACGATGTCAATCAAACCAAGTCATTTTTCTTCCATTTTTCAATGAAAAAGCTTTTGATTTTTTCATACATATTGGAGAAGAAAATTTTCCAGCAGTGCTCCACCCAGACAACATCCCATATGCAGGAAAATCATTTATTGTCCACAATAATGTAGCTCTCAACAGAAAATTTTGCTTTTTTGAGGCATCATATGTTACTACACCATTATTCCATAATTGTTGCAATTCATCTACCAATGATTGCAAATACACATCAATTTTAGGTTTTGGATTATGTGGACCTGGAATGATCAAAGTCAAGAACATATAAGGAGTCATCATACATAATTCTGGAGGGAGATTATATGGTGTGACAATTACTGACCAACAAGAATATGGTATTATTGATTGGCTAAAGGGAGTGAATCCATCGGCACACAAGCCAAGTCTCACATTTCGAGGTTCTAAGGTAAATACAAGATATAATTTATCAAATTCCTTTCAAGCTTCCTCGTCTGAAGGATGACACAACACACATTCCCTACGATTTTCATAGTGCCACCTCATGTGCTCTACAGATCTCGTTGAATCATATATACTTTGTAATCTAGGAATGAGTGACAAGTAATGCAATCTCTGTTGAATTATTGGCAAACGTACCAAAATTATCAATCGCAGTATAGTATTTCGATTAAATAAAAGTCGATCCCACGAGGAACAGTTTCAATGGAAATTCCCAATTATGCTTACTAAGTAGATTAAAACAGATTGGTTTTTGTAATAAGAGTTGAATTGAAATTAAATGACAAAGAACTGTAAATTGTTGAGAAAATATCAATTAAAGGTACTTAAGATTGACTTTCTTCCTTATCCCTCTTTTGTAATGGCTATGTCAATTAAGAATGTCAATTAACCTAACAATGTTGATGTCACCTACTCAAACCATCCATGTTGATTCCTCACACATGAAATTCATAAGAAAACCTAATAAATGTTGATTCCTCACACAATTAAGAGATTTTTCAGCATTAGGGTTAGGGTGTTAAGCAATTGATACATTCATTCCATTCCTGGCAATTAACGTAACAAATATTCTTATCGTGATCTAGGGTTCAAGATATATTTTTCAATCATACCCCAAACATCAAGAATAAATCATTCTAAAGCATAAAGGATAAGAATAACAACATCAAAACATAGATTAATATCTCAAAATATCACCATGATACAAAAGAGTTCAAAGGAAGTGCACCGAATCCTAAGAGAATGAAGTTAGCCACTCATGTTGGCCATTACAATGCTCTAATTGATGAAGAAGTGAAGAATTGATGAAGATTAGACGAAACCTTAACAGTAGTCGTGTCTCCTCTTCTCCAAGACTGCTCCCTTTTCTCAAAACACAACTTATCTTTTTATAAGAAAATTTGGGTCGGGTCTCACATCTTTCATTCGCTTAAGCGTTCTTCTTTCTTTTAATTTTACTCCAATTATGCTGACAATTGTGCTCCTTACTCTTGTATCAAGGTATTCTCGAATTCATCCTATATTGGGAGAAAACTATATTAGAATTAACATAAGTTAAGTGGTTTCATAACAATTCAAGGCATAATTATATCAACTTTTTACCACTTAACAACTCCCCCCAACCTAGAATCTTGCTTGTCCCAAGCAAAGTAATTTTTCCAAAACAAAACCATCGCCTATTATCACTTTCTCTTCCAGAACCACACATAAAAATTTTCAGAGGTGATGCTCACAACTCCAAATGAAAATAGAACACATAAGCATTCAAGTTATAGAAACCAACAAAGAATAATTAGTCCTCAACTATCCTCAGAGAAGCATGATATCTCAAATAGAGTTATATATACTCATCTCTAATTCTCACAGGTAAGTGTTTATCTCATTCAATCACTTCATTTAGACAATCCAATATTGATAATCATCTTCAAGAAATCAATAATTATTAAACAAGACATAAATCAAAAGATCTTTTGAGGCTTGTAATGGGGTTGGGCTAAGAAAGAATTATTGGTTTTTCTGGGATATACAAAAATATTTGAGAAATTCAACTCATATGAATGATTCCTGTTTAATATTTCCTCAAGTCGGGTTTCAAACTTCATGTTTTTGTCCCTAACATAATGATAGTGAGTTAATAATCTCACAAGTTATTATTCCCCCCTTTTGACTTTTCTTTTTCTTTTTTTTTCTTTTCTCATGCTTTTGCATGTATCCTTTTTTGGTTTTGCCATAATTTTTAAGCTTTGCTTTTCTTTTTCCTTTACACTTTTTTTTAAACAATAACACCCCAATAATACCTGTAGGATAACAATAGCAATACCCAACAATAAGAAAAATAGTAACATTCATACTCATTTCCTTTCTCAAATATAAGAAGGTAGATAAATAGTGTTTAGGCTTAAGGGTTCTGTTTAAGAAACAATATTATTTTTGGCTCAGAAGGGGTTCAAATGGATGTCCTAAAATTAATGCAGGGTTGACTATTTGGCTCTGGGTTATATCTACTACAAAGAAAAAAATGTCTTTATCATTTTCAAGTCTTGCCAACATGTAATCACATCAAAGAATCAACCAATATCAGTTATCAATCACAAAGTGTTGACACTCAATTTATCTATTTTTGGTACTCTACTCACCTAGGTTTTGGCTAGCTTCTCCAATTCAGTTAATTCATAATTCTCCTCATCAATTCCTTTTCACTATCATACTCATCATCCCAAAATCACTTGTTATTGGAAACAATCAAAATGATTTTTCACATTCTAGATTTGAATTAGATAATAAACAATAATCTCATATATGACTCTAAAACAAATTATGAGACAGCAAGGGAATTCAAAATTTAAAATAAAGCAATTAAATTAAAAACAAAGGAATTAAAAACATTAAAAACAAAGTAAGTTTCCTCCGTCATTTTCTTCACTTGTCATCTCCTCCTTATCTTATGCCTCATCCTCAGCTACAGACTTTCTCACCCCCTCCGAAAAAGTTAGAATGTCCCCAGGCCATTGAAGTAAGGCTTCAAAGTCTTGAGGAGAAGTACACTGTGTACCTGGAATAATCTTGTAAAGAAAGAACCTAAGGAAGAAAAATGCACAAAAACTTAAACTGTAAAAAGAAAAAAACAAATTCAAAACATTGGGTTGCCTCCCAGGAGCGCTTGTTTAACGTCTTCAGCTCGACGCCTATTTGCTTTAGGGCTCATGCAGGTGAGTGATCAAGGTGATATATACGCATTCTCCATCCTTTGACTGTCATTGTGGGAATGAATTTATTCTTTTCATTGCGAATAACCTTACGACTGTTAGAGATTGGATAAATCATACCTGCTTCAGGAGGTTTCAGTACCTCTCTTTGAATAACTTCCTTCATAGTCAAACTAAGATGTCTTTGGGGTTGTGCAATGGGCTTGTAATCTTGTTTTTCAGTTGAGATGGGTAATTCCTCCAAAGTATCTATTCTGAGACAATCTTTCTTGTCTTCCGGTTGTTATACAGCTTCAAACAGATTAAAATTAACTTCATCATCTCCACTTCTAATTTTCAACTTGCCCATGTCAACATCTATAATTACTTTGGCAGTCTTCATAAATGGTCTTCCCAGGATCAATGGAACTTCCTCATTTTCCTCCATGTCCATAATCACAAAATCAACAGGAAATATGAATTTATCCACTCTAACTAAAACATCTTCTGCTACTCCATAAGGTATCTTTAGAGATCTGTCATCTAGTTGCAGTGTCATTCTTGTAGGTTTTACTTCCAAGTCTCCTATTCTTTTAAGCATAGACAAAGGCATTAGATTTATACTAGCATCCAAATCGAGTAATGCCTTACCTACTTGTAATGTCCCAATTGCGACTGGTATAGTGAAACTGCCAGGATCCTTGGACTTTTGAGGCAATGATTTCTGAATTATAGCGCTGCATCCTGCTTCTAGCTCCACTGTTTCTGTAGTAAATCTCCTTTTCTTAGTTAACAACTCTTTCATGAATTTTGCATAAGTCGGCATCTGATCCATAACTTTCATAAATGGAATATTAATCTGTAAATGCTTGAAAATATCCATGAATCTTGCAAACTGTCTTTCTTTATCTTTCTTGGAAGGATGACGAGGATATGGTAAATCCTTTAATTGCGGTATTTGACTATCATCTTTCTCCCTCTTTTTCTCACTCTTTTTATTTTTCTTTTGTTTTTCAATATTTTTTTCTTTTTCTATACTCTCACTTTTATTTTTCTCTTTTTCTCCTTCACACTCATCTTCTTTTTCTTGTAGGATTTTCTTCTCTACAGCCAGATTGTCACCAATACCTTCTCCTATAACCTTACCACTCATTGTAGTTATTGAGTTGCATTGCTTCCTGGGGTTGGTTTGTGTGTTAGCTGAAAATTGTCCTCCTTATTGCTGCTCAAATAATTGCTTAGCTAGTTGGCCTATCTGGATCTCTATATTTCTGAATGAAGCCTCAGTATTTTTCTGATTAGTCATAGTGCCTTGCATGAATTTTTCTAAAGTATCCTCCAATTTACTTATTCTGTCAGGCACTGAAGGATAATGTTGTTGCTGTTGTTGATATGGAGGTTGCTGATATGACTGTTGTTGAAATGCAGGTTGTCTAGTAGATGAGCTAATACCTTGGTTCCACCCAAAATTCTGATTCTGATTTTGATTCCCTCTCCATCCTTGTGCAAAATTATTCTGATAATTATTGGGATTAGGAAAATTGCCTTGTCTGCCTTGACTACTACCTTGGGCCCCCATATAATTAGCTTCTTCTTGTTGAATGTTGCCTTGATAAGAGCATTGTTCATTTGAATGATCACCTCCACACATGTCACAACTCATCTGTTGATTAGGAATAGATTATACTGTGTGCATTTGTTGAGGTAATTTCTCTATTTTCTGGTTCAATGCTTCAATTTGTTGGGTCAAAATTTTATTATGGGCTAAGAGAGAATTTGTGGTGTTAAGTTCAAGGACTCCCTTCCTTTGAATTGGATGTCTATCATGTTGAGCCTGTTGATATGTAAAAGCTAGTGCATCAATAATTCTTGTGGCATGATCAATTTCTACATCCAACATGGATCCTCCTGCTGCAGCCTCTAATAACATCTTTGCATCATGTCGCAACCTAGTATAGAAAATATTCAACTGAGCAACGTCATCAAATCCATGATTTGGGCATCTTCTTAATAGTGATTTAAATTTCTCCCGTGCTTCACAAAATTGTTCATCTATTCCTTATCTGAAAGAAGTGATGTCAGATTTTTCTTTGATGTAGTGGGATGGTGGGAAAAATCTATTCACAAACTTTTCTTCTACACTACTCCAATTAGTCAAACTCTGATTAGGATGTGCTTTTAGCCACTCCTTTGCCCTACCTGCCAAAGAAAAAGGAAATAATATCAAATATGCAGATTCAATATTTGTTGTTCTAAATCCCATGGTACCAATCAACTCATAAAAAGTAGACAAATGAATATAAGGGTCTTCATGATCCAATCCAGTGAATTGATGAGCACTAATCAAGCTTAAGAAGAATGAATTCATCTGCAATGTATGATCATCCGGAATGACAATGCTGGAAAAATGCCTTGGACCTTGTTGCATAGCACAATTTCTAAGAGTTCTTCTAGGTGGATTTGAATTTGAGTTTTGATTTGGATTTATATTTGGATCTGGATTCGAATTCAGATTTGCTCATTCTTCCGCCGTATCTTCTATAATTGGGTCTGGTAAATCAAGTGTGAAAGAAGAATTAGCAGATTCTCTTGTAGCTTCTTCTTGAGTTTCCCTTCTTCTTCTACCCCGGTTCCTCCGAGCTGTTTTTCAATCTCTGGATTAAATTCTAACTGCTCTGAAGATACCTGTCCTCTTAAACACATAAATAAAAAAAGTAACTCAAGCAAATATTAGCACAAACTAAAAACTAAATAATAATAATAATAATAATAATAATAATAATAATGACGATGATGATGATAATAATAATAATAATAATAATAATAAAACAAAAACAGAAATAAAAATAAAATACTCAATAAGCTTGTTGAATATAGAAGAAATAGAGTTTGTGATTAATCTCCCTTGTGTATAAATCACACATAGGGTAGTCTATTTATAGTAGAGAGATACAACTAAAAGAGTAACTGAAAGTAACAGAATAAACAGAAGATATTGTTTGATATTATGGCTAATATCTAACAATATCTTAACAATATTAAATAATATATAAACAATATCTAACACTCCCCCTCAAGCTGGAGCATACAAATCGTATGTGTCAAGCTTGTTACAAATATAATCAATTGTAGGACCCCATAAATATTTAGTAAAAATATCTGCTAACTGATCACTTGAGTTAACAAACTCAGTCTTGATGTCTCCAGACATAATCTTTTCTCGAATGAAATAACAGTCAATCTCAATGTGTTTGGTCCTCTCATGAAAGACAGGATTAGAACTAATATGAAGAGCAGCCTGATTATCACACACAAGTGACATTTGAGTGACATCTCCAAATTGTAACTCTCTAAGCAATTGCTTGAGCCAAACAAGTTCACAAGCAGCTGAGGCCATAGCTCTATATTCTGCTTCTGCACTAGATCTTGCCACAACACTTTGTTTCTTACTTTTCCATGAGACCAAGTTACCACCAATGGAGACACAATATCCAGATGTAGATCTTCTATCCGAAGGAGATCCTGCCCAATCAACATCTGAGTAGCAAACAACTCTTGTATGGTTATTAGAATCATATAACAATCATTTTCCAGGAGATCCTTTAATATACTTTAAGATACGAATGACTGTATTCCAATGATCTTCACATGGGGAATTAAGAAATTGGCTTACCACACCGACTCGCAAAGGAAATGTCGGGACAAGTAACTGTAAGATAATTCAATTTTCCAACCAATCTTCTATACTCGCTCAGGATCGGGTATAAGCTCCCCCTGATTTGGTAAAAATTTAGTATTGGGATCCATGGGCGTATCAACAGACTTTGAATTCATCAACCCAGTTTCCTCTAAAATATCCATGGCATACTTCCTCTGAGATATAACAATACCGTCATTGGACTGTGACACCTCAATACCCAAGAAATATCTAAGTTTGCCAAGATCTTTGGTCTGAAAATGGTGACAGAGATGTTGTTTCAACTGAGAGATGCCATGGTTGTCACTACCTGTAAGAACGATGTCATCAACATATACTATCAAGTAAACACATCCAACACTTGAGTGTCGATAAAAGACAGAGTGATCTGCTTCACACCGAGTCATACCAAATTGTTGAACAACCTTGCTAAACTTTCTAAACCAGGCCCTAGGAGACTGTTTTAGGACATATAGGGATTTGCGAAGACAACATATCATCCCAGAAGACTCCCCCTGAGCAACAAACCCAAGAGGTTGCTCCATATAGATTTCTTCTTGCAAATCACCATTGAGAAAAGCAATTTTAACATCTAGTTGATAAAGATGTCATTGTTGAAGAGCGGCCATGGCGATAAATAAACGAACAGAAGTCATCTTTGCCACAGGAGAAAAGGTATCTCCATAATCCAACCCAAAAATTTGAGTATAACCTTTGGCCACAAGACGAGCTTTGAGGCGATCAATAGTACCATCAGGTCCAACTTTGATAGCAAACACCCATCTGCAACCAATAACAGATTTCTCAGATGGTAACGAGACCAATTCCCAAGTTCCACTATTATGAAGAGCACTTAGTTCATCTAACATGGCCTGACGCCAACCAGGATGGGCTAAAGCTTCACAAACAGTTTTTGGAATGGTCACAGAAGAAAGAGAGGAAAGACATGTATAAAAAGGTAATGACAGTCGATGATAACTCAAACCAATATAATGAGGAGAGGGATTGCGTGTAGAACGGATACCTTTTCGGATGGCAATGGGAAGGTCAGACTCAGGTGTCACATCCGGAGGAGACAGAGTAGTTGGCACTTGAGTAGAGTCACATGGTGGTGATTGTGATTGATTTCAGCAACTATAAACCTGAAGAGGCAGTAAAGAAGAAGCTGACTGCGGAGTAGAATCTAATGGTGAAGAAGACATAGTTAGAGGGTCACAAACAACAGGAACATTAAATGTACTAGGAGTGTTGACAAGATTAGATGGAGACAGAGGTGAAGATTGACTTTTAAAATAAAAAGAGAACTCATCAAAGGTGACATCTGCAGACACAAAATAACGGTTAAGAGAAGGAGAAAAACATTTGTATCCTTTTTGTGATCTTGTAAACCCTAAGAAAACACATTTATGTGATCTAAGAGAAAGCTTGTCAAGACTAGAACTAAAATTATGAACAAAACATGTAGACCCGAAAACTTTTAAAGGTAAGGGATGAAGTGGTTCATGAGGGAATAAAATGGAATGATGTATTTTATTATCTAGAACCGAAGATGGCATGCGATTAACAAGATAACATGCAGTAAGAAGAACATCACCCCAAAAATGCTGAGGAACCTCTCCATGAATTAAAAGAGTGCGAGTTGTTTCAATAAGATGTCTATTTTTACGTTCAGCTACACCATTTTGTTGAGGTGTATAAGCACAAGAAGTTTGATGCAAAATACCATGAGAAGCCATGAATTGTTTAAAAAAATGAGAAAGATATTCACAACCATTATCACTACGCAAAACTCTAATAGAAACACCGAACTGAGTTTAAATTTCATTGAAAAAAGTTTGAAAGATATGAAATAATTCAGAACAATTTTTCATCAAAAGAAACCAAGTGCATCTAGAATAATCATCAATGAAAGTAACAAAGTATTGAAAATCTAAAGTAGACTTAACGCGGCTAGGTCCCTAAATGTCAGAGTGAACCACAGCAAAAGGGGACGAAGCACCACGTGTGACACTACGAGGAAAGGAAGTACGACTATGCTTCCCTAATTGACACGACTCACATGCCAAACTAGAAAATTTAGATAAGGCAGGGACAAGTTGCTGTAACTTGGCAAGACTTGGATGACCTAACTGAGCATGGAGAAGAGAGAGAGACTTTATAACTGCACCAACATGTGTAAAGGGACGAAGATGATAAAGACCATGAGACTCACATCCTGTGTCAATCACCTGTTTCGAACTCTGGTCCTGTAAACACACAGAATTGTTGGTAAAAGAAACAACATAATCAAGAGAACGAGTTAGACGACTGATGGATAACTGGTTAAAAGGAGACCCAAGGACATAAAGAACATTATCAATGGTTAAAGAAGGGAAAAGTTTAACAGTTTCAACACCATGAGATGATACTCTAGAGCCATCACCTAGTGTAACAAAAGGTAAAGAATCGGAGAGGATAAAGAGTAGAACAAAGATTTGTTACCAGTAATATGATCAGTGGCTCCTGAATCAAAAACCCAAGGACCAGAAGAAGATTGGGTCGAACCAGCAAAAGATGTACTGTGTGTGCGACAGACACAGTGGAACTAGAAGACCGTTGATCCTTATACCATTTGAGAAATTTGTTGAACATAAGCAGGTGTGTCCGATGAAATAGAAGAAGGAGGATCCTTAGCAGATAAAGGTGGGGAAAGATCAGTCTGAGCAACTGCAGTAGATCAAGTAGGACGACCATGTAATGCATAACACTTGTCAATCTTGTGACCTAGTTTGCCACAATGTTCACACTCATGTAATGCATAACACTGGTCAATCTTGTGACCTAGCTTTCCACAATGTTCACACTTAGGACGCCCGTTTCCCTGTTTGCGAGGGCGAGTTCGATCATCACGGTGAGATACCAATGCAGAAGAATCATTAACAGAAGCAGGTGTGTCAGGGTTGGGTTTTGCTGGTATACGCAAAAGAGTGGAGCAGGTCAATGTCAAGGTGGGGACAACCAGAGAACCCAAAATCTGATCACGAATATGTGAATATTGATCAACAAGTCCGTGTAATGCCCCTAGCATAAAGAACTTTGATCGTTGTCCTATCTCGATGGCAGGGTCGGGGGAAGGAAGCAATAACTCATTGAACTCATGAAAAAGAGCATGAATTTTGCCCATATAATCAGTCATAGAATCTTGATGTTTAGAGGCAATAACATCTACAAATTTAGAACAGACATCATAGAGACGTTGAGTATCATTGGTGTATAATAACTTGGTATGTTCCCAGATTTTGGCACATGTTTCGTAGGAACGAAAAATTTGTTTTAACAAATGATCAAGAGTACCCTTAGAATCACGCATAATTGAGCATCAATGGTGTCCCAACGGTCTTCCTCACCAGGAGTGAGAGTAGGTGCTTTCGGGGCAAGATGATCAAGATACTTCTGACTCTTAAGCCATAATCTGACGTCTGATGACCATGTGGCATAATTAGGGCCATTTAACTTGTCAATGGATAAGTGCACATTAACATAGTTAGTGTAAATGGAAGGATCAGACGCAGTACTGACAGAATTAGAAGTACTAAAAGGAGTGGAAGAACTCATAAAGGGCGGAGGCGATAGTGACAACGGCGTGAACCAGTACACCAGGTAAGTTCCCAGGAAAGAGAGGTGGGTCACTAATGGACACGCTTAAATACCAAGTCTTTCCTTGTCAGAACTTTCCTAGACATGCACTTTCACACTACTAAATAACCGACAACGATAGTGGCGGTGGTGGCGGCTTTAATAGTGGTCAAAGGCGAAAAAAAAATTCAAAATAACCTTAAGCTCTAGATACCATGTTGAATATAGAAGAAATAGAGTTTGGGATTAATCTCCCTTGTGTATAAATCACACATAGGGTAGTCTATTTATAGTAGAGAGATACAACTAAAAGAGTAATTGAAAGTAACAGAATAAACAAAAGATATTGTTTGATATTATGGTTAATATCTAACAATATCTTAACAATATTAAATAATATCTAAACAATATCTAACAAAGCTAAACAAAGAATTCTCAAAGAACACCGTTCCCCCGCAATGGCGCCAGAAATACTTGTTGAATTATTGGCAAGCGTACCAAAATTATCAATCGCAGTATAGTATTCGATTAAATAAAAGTTGATTCCACGAGGAACAATTTCAATGGAAATTCCCAATTATGCTTACTAAGTAAATTAAAACAGATTAGTTTTTGTAATAAGAGTTGAATTGAAATTAAATGACAAAGAACTGTAAATTGTTGAGAAAATATCAATTAAAGATACTTAAGATTGACTTTCTTCCTTATCCCTTTTTTGTAATGGTTATGTCAATTAAGAACGTCAATTAACCTAACAATGTTGATGTCACCTACTCAAATCATCCATGTTGATTCCTCACACATAAAATTCATAAGAAAACCTAATAAATGTTGATTCCTCACACAATTAAGAGATTTTCCAGCATTAGGGTTAGTGTGTTAAGCAATTGATACATTCATTCCATTCCTGGCAATTAACGTAACAAATATTCTTACCGTGATATAAGGTTCAAGATATATTTTCCAATCATACCCCAAACATCAAGAATAAATCATTCCAAAGCATAAAGGATAAGAATAACAACATCAAAGCATAGATTAATATCTCAAAATATCACCATGGTACAAAAGATTTCAAAGGAAGTGCACCGAATCCTAAGAGAATGAAGTTAGCCACTCATGTTGGCCATTACAATGCTCTAATTGATAAAGAAGTGAATAATTGATTAAGATTAGACGAAACCCTAACAGTAGTCGTGCGTCTTCTTCTCTAAGACTGCTCTCTTTTCTCAAAACACAACTTATGTTTTTATAAGAGAATTTGGGTCGGGTCTCGCATCTTTCATTCGTTTAAGCGTTCTTCTTTCTTTTAGTTTTACTCCAATTATGATGACAATTGTGCTCCTTACTCTTCTATCAAGGTATTCTCGAATTCATCCTATATTGGGAGAAAAATATATTAGAATTAACATAAATTAAGTGGTTTTATAATAATTCAAGGCATAATTATATCAACTTTTTACCACTTAACAATCTCTTATGGGGAACATCTTTAGGATTTTTCTTGCCTTCATTGGGTGCTTTATATTGAGGATTTCTACAAAATTTACATTCCTTCAAAGTATTGTCACTTTTGTAATACAACATACATCCATCAATGCAACAATCTATTTTTATCTTTGATAAACCAAGTCCTGCTACAAGTTTCTTTGTTTCCCTAAAGTTGGAGGGAATAACATTCTTTAGGTGGTTTGACTCTTTCATAAATTTCATGATGTCATTAAAACAAGCTTGCAACATATTATGTTTAGATTTTATACTCAACATCGTTATAGCAGTAGACAACTCTGATGTATTTTTACATCCCGACTATAATGGTTGTTGAGCCGAATTTAACATTTTGTAAAATTTGGCAGCTTCCATATTTGGAGGTTCCTCTTCATTTGGTATAAAATGTTTAAGACCAGCAACATCAAACACCATATCTTCATGTTTATTAATACTATTAAAACCCCATGGGTGACTACTACTCAACACTAAATGCATATCAATATTAATATTAGTATGAGCGATTTTCTCTCCATGAGATGCCTAATACCAATACTCATATGTAAATCCTTTTCGGAGAAGGTGAACATTTACTTCATCTGGGATTAAAAACCTCTCCTTTTTACATTCCTTACATGGATACCTTATTTTTCCTTCACTCAAAAAGCTTGGTTGTTGACAAGCAAAAATCATAAACACATAAACGCCACTTAAAAATTCATTTGTATATGCCTCCTACTAGGAAGAAGCCTATTATACATCTATGCTCGACGTTCAGATATGTCCATTATTAGATTGACTCGAAAATGCCTAAAATTATTATTATTATTATTATTATTATTATTATTATTATTATTATATATATATATATATATATATAATATTAATAATACACATATAACTATTTTGAACAAGCAATTAAAATTATACTTACCTGTAAATTTCATATACGAGATTTAAAGGTCTTCACAAACTCTTACCAAAACAACCTAAGAAGACACATCAATGTTACAAATTATAACCATATATTATAAAAAGAGTGATCAAAAAAGGTGATTTTTATAAATAATATAGACTATAATAATAACTGTAATGTGAAGAAAAAACGTCAAATATAATAATGACGAAGGAACTTACATAAATAAGATAAATAAAAAAATATAAAAGACAGAAATAAGTAGAAATATAAGTCAATAAACCACTTAAAAATAGGATGACTAATAAAATACAATCATAAAAAAAATTATTACAAAGGATAAAGAAAAAGAAGAAAAATATTGTTGCTTCTATCTTTAATATCAAGACAATGGCTACTGTAGAGTTTTGTTAAGTGGTAAAAAGTTGATATAATTATGTCTTGAAATGTTATAAAACCACTTAATTTATGTTAATTCTAATATATTTTTCTCCCAATATAGGATGGATTCGAGAATACCTTGATACAAGAGTTAGGAGCATAATTGGAGTAAAATTGAAAGAAAGAAGAGCGCTTAAGCGAATGAATGATGCGAGACCCGACCCAAATTCTCTTATAAAAAGATAAGTTGTGTTTTGAGAAAAGCAAGCAGTCTTAGAGGAGAGGAGGCACGACTACTGTTAGGGTTTTTTCTAATCTTCATCAATTCATCATTTCTTCATCAATTGGAGCATTGTAATGACTAACATGAGTGACTAACTTCATTCTCTTAGGATTCGGTGCACTTCCTTTGAACTCTTTTGTATCATGGTGATATTTTGAGATATTAATCTATGCTTTGATGTTGTTATTTTTATCCTTTATGCTTTGAAATGATTTATTCTTGATTGTTTGAGGTATGATTGGAAAATATATCTTGAACCCTAGATCACGGTAAGAATATTTGTTACGTTAATTATCAAGAATGGAATGAATATATCAATTGCTTAACATCTTAACCCTAATGTTGGAAAATCTATTAATTGTGTGAGGAATCAACATTTATTAGGTTTTCTTATGAATTTCATGTGTGAGGAATCAACATGGATGATTTGAGTAGGTGACATCAACATTGTTAGGTTAATTGACGTTCTTAATTGACATAGTCATTACAAAAGAGGGATAAGGAAGGAAGTCAATCCTAAGTACCTTTAATTGATATTTTCTCAACAATTTACAGTTCTTTGTCATTTAATTTCAATTCAACTCTTATTTGCAAAACTCAATCTGTTTTAATCTATTTAGTAAGCATAATTGGGAATTTCCATTGAAACCATTCCTCGTGGGATTGACTTTTATTTAATCGAAATACTATACTGCGATTGATAATTTGGTACGCTTTCCAATAATTCAACAAGTTTAATTTCAAGATGAAATGAATATCATTGCTTGAGTTAACAAGAAATTTCATATATCAAGACATTGGCTACACCAGGGATGGGATGACCTCATATCTTCATCTTCTAGCTCAAGCAAAATTTCTATTATTCAATTTACTTCAAGTTAAGCTTAGAATTTAGTGCCTACATTTGTTCTTTTCTTTGCATCATGCTTAATTAAAGAATAAATGTGAATGCAAAGGGTTGGACCCTGCTAGAAATATTCAATTACATTCAATATTCGTAACCAAAAGAACTCCATCATTGTTTGGCCCAAAAAAATATTGACACAAACCAAGTGCTACCAAAAACACCACGGATACTATCCTAGAAAACTTCAAGGTGAGACGAGAACTATTTAGAGTACCATGTACAGGCCCAACATATTTAATGGCCACAAACTAAGTTCTACCAAAACATGTGACAGATATTCCTCACGACCTTCTCTGCCTACACTTCAATAATATTATCACACACCTGCTTTTATTACAGAAAGATTAATCTGAAATGTAGATTCTTCATTCTGAATTTTCTAAACTAGATTTAAAGAGGATGTCTTCTTGCATTACAAAGGGTATAGGTTAAGAGTATTGGAGGCAGGAAGCAGCAGAAGCGAAAATTATGTAGAGTTTCGTTAACAAACCAAAATAACAAACATGCTAAAACAAATATCCACAAAACGTGCATATGTAGGAGATATTGATTACATTACTTCAATGTACTATTCTAAAGCACACCAGAATAACATCCTCATTAACATAGATAGAGATATACATAAATTTCCTGCAGAATATTACATCCTCTCCTATATGCAAAGAAGATCAATGAAAAAGACTCATATATGAGTGTTCAAAAGGTTGATATAACTGAACTCAACTTTCTTTTTATTTTCTCTGTTAATTCTTGAACCATGCATATTGTTAAGTGGTAAAAGTTGATATAATTATATTTTTAATTGCTATGAAATCACTTAACGTATGTCAATTCTAATATATTTTTCTCCCAATGTAGGATGAATTTGAGAATACCTTGATATAAGAATAAGAAGCATAATTATCAACATAATTGAAGCAAAAACTGAAAAGAGGAAAAATATTTTTAACATGGAAGTCGCGCGAATGAGATAGACACTCGCTTGAGCGAAAATTAGTTAAACTTCTCTGGAACTTACTCGCTCAAGCGAACACTTTTTCACTTGACTGAAAATACTGAACTTTCACTTGAACAAACGTTTTCGCTTGAGCGAAAAACGTGAGACCTAGCCCAAATTTTCCTATAAAAATATAAGATGCATTTTGAGATGCAATTTGAGGTTTTGGGAGAAGAGGTGCGAATGTTGTTCTGTTATTCAATTATTCTTCAATTCTTCCTCATTTTAGAGCATTGTAATGACCATCATGAGTGGTTAACTTTATTCTCTTGGGATTATGTGCACTTCTTTTGAACTCTTTTGTGTCATGGTGATATTTTGAGATATTAATCTATGTTTTGGTGTTGTTATTCTTATCTTTTGTGCCTTGGAATGATTTATTCTTGATGTTTGGGATATGATTAAAAAATATATCTTGAACCCTAGATCATGGTAAGAATATTTGTTACGTTAATTGCCAGGAATGAAATGAATGTATCAATTGCTTAACACCCTAAACCTAATGCTGAAAAATCTCATAATTGTGTGTGAAATCAACATTTATTAGATTTTCTTATGAATTTCATGTGTGAGGAATCAACATGGATGATTTGAGTAGGTGACATCAACATTGTTAGGTTAATTGATGATTTTAATTGGACATAGTCATTGCAAAAGAGGGAAAAGGAAGGAATTCAATCCTAAGTACCTTTAATTTATCTTTTCTAAACAATTTACAGTTCTTTGTCATTTAATTTCATTTCAACTCTTTATGCAAAACTCATTTTTTTTTAATCCACTTAGTAAGCATATAATTGGAAATTTCCATTGAAACCGTTCCTCGTAGAATCGACTTTTATTTAATCGAAATACTATACTGCGATTGATAATTTTGGTATGCTTACCAATGATTCAACACATGTGTTTCTTTCTTCTGGTTTAAGCTTCATGTTTCGTGTTTTTCTAAGTATTTCACCAATGTTACTTTATAAGGGTTCAGTTATTGACCTTAAGCTAAAGCTGGATCAAAATATCAAGAGTCAAGGGTTCACAAACTTTATCACAGAAAATAACAAAAACAAAACCAGCATTTGGTTCACGCATGTAGCTAGAATATAAAAAGAAACCATGTGTTAGTGTGTTAACATGTGTTTTGAATTTTGTGAATGAGTTAGTCCTCGAGAAAGACATAATCATCATGTGTTGATTTTGAAAAAAATTTGTTGAAACATCATGGTACTACTACTGCAACCACAACAACATATAAATTATGGTTAGTTATCTTAATCAGGTCTTTTAAACCAAACTAAACAAAATGGAAGACACTAGTGTTGATCTTGATTAAACTAATGAAGATTGAAGTAAAATTGTAGGGATTATTATTTGTGTTGTAAAGTGTAAAAAGTATATGAAAGAGGTAGACACAACTTACCTCATGAGTCTTAAAAAGGTTGATGCAGAAGGCAGAGAAAGCAAGGCAGGGATGAGAAGTAGTGAGCAGCGCAACCCAAAATCAAAACAGCAATTCAACAAACAGTTCAACCACCACCTACATTATTTCCAAAACATTAGAAACATCATATGAAATGAAAACCCTAGGTTGCAATGTTAATCAAATTACGTTAAATGGAGGCTCTGAAAATTCATTCCCCTAATCTTCAACAGACCCCTATCTGTAACAGAAATCAAACCCAATTTCATTTTCACTAGCCCTAATATTCAAACTAGTAATAAAAAGTAAAACAATAACTAAAATCAGTTATAGAATACACTGGATAGTTGAATAAGTTGTGTGAAATAGAACCAAAATACCAAAGACTCCAGCAGTTAAGGTTAGACCTATTTATGTGATATTTTTTGTCTTCCATTGCGATTCAAGTCACTGCGTCGACAACGCGGAGGAATGAAGAAGAAACAATAGTAGTTAAAAGGAGAAGAATTGTAATATGGTCGAAGAAGAAGAAATGAAGAAGAAACTAGATACTATTAATGGAAGTAGAAAGGCAGAGACATCCACGAGCGAGAGACGTCGACGAACAAATTTCAGCTTTTGTTTTTTTTTTTATATTTTAATTATTTTTAAAGTAACCAATTATAAAATATTTTATTATTTTTCTATAAAAATAATTAAAATCTTTTTAAAAAATATTATTTTTAAATTTTGCTGCCATTTTTTAAAATATTATTAAATCACTTTTTACAAATTTTATTTATAAAAAAATATAGAAAATAATTTTCATTCCTGCCAAATTTTATACGAATATATATTTGAAAAATAAAATAAAATAATAATTATATAATTGAAGAAATTTTTGCAGAAATTTCTTACATATTTTCTAAAAAAAATATTTTGCAAATAAATTTGTAATAATTTTTTGTGAAATATTTTTCTTAGGAAAACTTGTAACTATTTTTTACTAAAAAAAATTTCAAAAAATAAATTCACATGAATTTGATGATTTTTTAGTAGTGATACTTGTATAGCACATGATATGCCAAAAAAAAAAAAAATCTTACCAAGTCACACAATAATAACAATCGGACATTAGTTCAAAATAATGACAATTAAATTGTAGTACCATCATAGAATATAATTGACCACAGTTTATTAAAAAAGTACAATTTTAAAAAAATAGTTTTCTTAAAAAATGATTTTTTAAAACAAACCAGTTCAATATATATCATTCCCTATTACACTATTTATCATATTATCAAAATGGAGACTAAGTGAAATATCTCATTTAAAAAAAAGGAATTATGAATAAGGGAATATTCTATCATTTATGTTAATTATTATTTAAAAGAAAACTATTCAATTGAATGTTAAAGTAGGGTTTACTAAAATTCAGATGAAGAATGCAATGAACTAAGAAAATAGGAGTGAAAAAGTTGGTGATTTCCTTGGAAAAATAGAAGATGGTGCGCCAAGTGGAATAACACCATAGAAAAGAAGTTTGTATGCGTTCTCAGACTCGTGTAGTTCGTCAATTGAAACATCATATATCTTACAAACTTTATATCCAATTTAAACCACTGCCAAAAGATGGAGCAGAACCAAAATTTGAAACCAACCCTTTTTCTTTCTGCAATCCAATAATTTCAACTTTCACTCTTTTTCAATATAGAAAGGTTATTTAGAATGTATAACCTTTGTTATGAATTATTAATCCACAATTCACAAGGAAGGGCCCATTTTCATTAAAAAATAGTTAATCCAGAATTTAAGATTTTAGATTCAATATTACCTTATTAAGAATTTTAAAGTCACGTAAGTTATTAAGATTATTACATTCTAGAATTGACTTTAATATTAGAAAATTCACATAAAATTATTATATAAAAAATATAATATTATTTTTAAAAAATATTAAGATATTAACTTAGTCTTTTTTATTTATAATAAATTATTTAATTATCTTATTTTTATTTCATTCATATTTAAATTTTTAATAAATTTTTTTAAGTATGATTTTTTAAAATTGATAATTTTTTTTAAATAAAAATATTTTTTAATCGTAAATATCCACTAATGATTTTACTAATATTATTATTTAATATAATAAAATCTTTGTCACACTTTAAATATAAAGATTCACTATTAACTATAATGACCAAATAAATCATTAACCCTAATATTACGATCGGAGTCTCAAGAGTTAAATTTTGTTATAAGGTTAAGATTATTGAATTGCAAAAACCGTCTATAATTATAATTGTAAGTTGAGTTATCCAAAGTTCACAAGCTTATATTAATGATTTTTTCCTTAAATTGAGGATGATGATTTTACTATCATTTATTATTTATACACAACTGTGTGAAGCTCGGTTAAGAACGTTAAATTAATTTTTTATTTTGTTAGTAATTAATGATGAAGTTATGAATTTTTTTTAGTAAATTAATTCCAATTATATTTGAAATTTTGAAAAATTATATAATGTTTTTCTTCTTTTATTTTCTTAATTAAAAGCACTGCATAATGTACCCTTATTAACAACATTATTTTAAATATTAAAAAAAATGTGTCTGTATTTTATGCAGCTTCAGAAATAATTAATGTAATTTACTCATGTTTTTATTTAGTAAGGTTGTGAAAATATAATGGTTAAGATTATATGCATTCACAAACCACATTATCTTTGTAAATTATCATATAATATTAAATTGGTAGAAGTAAAAAATATTTTTTCTTAACAACAAAATAGTTAAGATATGAATGAGTTAAATAATTTAAACTCGAACTTTTTTTTAAACAAGTTTAAACTCTTAGTTACTTTTTTTTAAAATAAATGAGTAAAATTTGAATAAAAAACTTTTTCACAAACTTATAAATCTAAACTTTAAATAGTTAAACTCATTTACAATCTTATTGATGAGAGAATATTTTTCTCCAAATGCCAAGATATTCCCTTTCCATGCACTTTCATATTATGTCTTTAAAGAATAATATTTTTTAGATATGTGAATCATAATTACAAAATTCTCTCATTAACTTTGCGTATCGTGCACCAAAAGTCTCGTAGTAATAATAATAATAATATAAGATAATGACAAATTATTAATACCTTGAACCGCATACATGGAAACTATGACTCCAAGAGTAAAAATAATTCTTTGGAGTCATTATCACCTATCACATTTATGCTTATCTTTTCTTCTGTTTCTTTTCTGCTTTAGTTTCTACTAACGTAAGCATGGTTTTCCCAAAGGAATGCACCCATTTCTTTCCCACAATCCACCCACATTCGTGTGCTAGATCTGCATGACAACTGTGTGTACTAATTACTAAATACTAATACTAGCATCGTAGACAATGAACACGTTCATGCAATTTTGAGAAAATAATAGTACTTAAAGAAGTTATAGTTGCAAGAACAATCACACTTAGACAGACACAGAAGTTATCTCATTGTGGTATTTTGTCATTTCGACAATGCTTAATTCTTATATAGAGGGACATGAATTTAAGGCACTGTAAAAATTGCAAGATAATATACATGGAGCAGGAGATGGAAAATATTGAATCTCAAACTTCTTACAGAGCAGCAGTGCAAGAGGAAGCACCTGGCTTGTTTGGCAAGAGAAATTCTTCAGTAACTCTGAAGGTTTTGTCAATTTTGAAGGGTTTACCTCAATGCATGGATTAGCATAAAAAATTTCTCTGTTTCTCATCATGATTAAAATCTAGCCACGTGTGTATTTTTTTCAAGTAAACTATTTCCGAATATTAGTTGCTAGTTCATAATCGTGTGGCTTCTCTTAGACTTGTGTAAGCCCAAATAATGATACAAAATTATGATGTTTTTGCTCTCATTCCTAGACCCTCCTTTGTTTGTCCTTAATCTATGACTTTATTAATATGGATATATGCTGAAATTTGTTATTACCTATTGCATGCAGTTCCATGATGTGATCTATAAAATTAAGATTAGAAAGTGGGGATCTCTGAAGAACACTACGGTAGAAGATAAAGTAATACTGAATGGAGTGACAGGCATGGTTCAACCTGGTGAAATTCTTGCCATGTTAGGTCCTTCTGGGAGTGGCAAAACAACTTTGCTAGCAGCATTGGGAGGCAAGCTTGGAGGCAAACTCAATGGAAGCATAACATACAATGGCAAAGCCTTCTCAAATGCAATGAAGAGAAACACAGGTTTTGTGATACAAGATGATATTTTCTATCCCCACTTGACTGTGACTGAAACTCTAGTGTTCACGGCCCTTCTCAGATTGCCAAAATGTTTCTCCATAAAGGAGAAAATTGTTCATGCAAAAGCTGTGATGGCTCAACTTGGTTTAACCAAGTGCAAGGACAGCATCATTGGAGGCCCATTGTTGAGAGGGGTTTCTGGGGGGGAAAGAAAAAGGGTTAGCATTGGACAAGAATTGCTCATAAACCCAAGCTTGTTGTTCCTGGATGAGCCAACCTCTGGCCTAGACTCAACAACAGCTCAAAGAATTGTCTCAACTTTGTGGGAGCTAGCAAATGGAGGCAGAACTGTTGTGATGACCATACATCAACCTTCAAGTAGGATTTACTACATGTTTCACAGAGTGTTACTGCTTTCAGAAGGGAACCTGCTATATTATGGAAAAGGATCTGAAGCTATAGAATATTTTACTAATATTGGATGTGCCCCTACCATGGCCATGAACCCCTCAGATTTTCTTTTGGATCTTGCTAATGGTATGCTGTTTTACAGAGTTTGAGGTTTCCTTTCCTATTTATGAACCTTTATACTCCATTCTACTGCATAACAAGATTTCAAAATCTCATTTTTCTGTTAGTACCTACAAATATTTGGATATAAATTCAATGATAGTAACATATAACAGTTGAACAAATAAATTAATGTATGTGATTTTAATCGTTAGTCGCTTCAATGCTCGATGTTTTACAATCCTTAACTAACGTAAGTGAATGAATTTGACATTAAAGCTTTGTCTCGGTAATTTTTTCTTAAAGGATTAAGGGGAGAAATAAAATAAATTGAGCTTTTCCATGAAGTTAAGCTTCATTTAAACTTTCAAACTTTTGGGGAAGTTGAAAGAAAGATGTGCTAATAAGTTGATTTTAATTTATTGTCAAAATTTAATTTATTTACCTTTTTATTTTCTTCTTTAATCAATATTTACGGAAGATTTATCCAATCTAACTTCAATCGAAATGTTAAAAAGAAACTTAGAGGATGAAACTAGAACTGAGAAATTAACCATTTATAGTTAATGAGTACTTAAGATACTCATGCCGCAAGTCTGGTAAAGAAACATATGTATGAAAAAGAGTTATCTAAGCTTTTGTCCTCTGATTTATGTTTATTTAAAATAAAATACATGGTTTTAATTTCTTATTTTGGCCACATGGGAAAAAAAATCGCAGGTGTCTACACTGATCAATCGAATGAGGACCGTGCCTTGAATAAAAATAAATTGATTTCTGCATATAGGAACTACTATGATGCCAAATGGAAGCCAGAAATTCAACAAATTCCTGACTATGATAAAAGTCAGGGTAGAATTGAAGACATTGGCTTTGGGGAATGGCCTACCAGTTGGTCACAGCAATTTCTTGTACTGCTAAAAAGAGATGTCAAAGAGAGAAAATATGCATCATTCTCTGGCCTCAGGGTTTGTCAGGTCCTTGTGGTTGCTCTTATTACAGGATTAGTATGGTATAAGTCTGATATTTCACACTTGCAGGATCAGGTAATATCTTTCAATAGGTAAATAAGATGTCATGTCTAGCTCAATTTTGTCTAATATTGGACTCACCTAAAGTAAATATATATAAAATATTTGTTTCTCTGATTAGTTGTAATTATAATCTGAATTATTGCTTGGTTTTGACAGAAACATATGTTAGTAAAAATATGGGTAATCAGAGAACTGAAGAAGCACATGACCAAGCTTATAGACTAATTTGTAAGCTTATAAAAATAATTCAATTGAAAAGATGGGTTGATATAAGGATCTGAACAAGTTCTCATCTTTTTATAAATGTGATTTGATTCTACTGAATTCACTAAGAAAATAATAATGCAAATGCTATGTAATTGCAGATTGGGATTCTATTCTTCCTTACAAGCTTCTGGGGTAGCATGCCTCTCTACCAAGCAATATTCACTTTCCCCCAAGAGCTAATGATGCTGGAGAAGGAACGATCCTCTGGAATGTACAAACTATCTTCATACTTCATGTCAAGGATGGTTGGTGACCTTCCGATGGAGCTTGTGCTTCCCACCATATTCGTCACCATAGTCTATTGGATGACAGGGTTGAAAAGCAATGTGGTACACTTCTTGTACACCCTTCTCACTATCTTACTCGATGTGTTAGTTTCACAAGGGCTAGGCCTTGCCATTGGAGCTATTGTAATGGACCAGAAATCCGCAACCACAGTGGCCGCAGTCATTGTGCTAACTTCTGTTCTAGTTAGTGGATACTATATTCAACATGTGCCAAAATTTGTAGCATGGTTCAAGTATTTCTCCATCAACTACTATATATACCATCTCTTGATGGGGTCTCACTATGAGTCAAGTGACACATACCCTTGTTCTGATGGACAGTGTTTGGTTGCAGAATATCCTTTGATTGAGCAAATGGGGCTACATTTGAAAGGGAAAGTCATGTCTGCATTGGCTCTATTCATAATGCTGATAGGCTACAGACTTGTGGCTTATTTTGCTCTGATGAGAATTGGGATGACAAAGAAATTGGGGTAGGAGATTTCTGGTAGTTCTAATCTAGTAGTACTTGACCTTTTAAAACTTGTTGGCTTAATAATGACGGTGATTGTGAAAAAAACTTGTGCATATATTATCACTATACCTCTATCTCCACCATATTATATTTAATTTTGTGTTGCAGTTCCATTAACTTTCTTAACCAAGGTGTGTTGATGATCCGTAGAAAAAGTCCTATGTTTTTCTTACGGGCTTAACAGTAGATTTCGATCTGTATATAGGCCCAGAAATATGGCTTCAACCCAAATTAAGATTAAAATCATTTTATAAATAAACTAGATGATGTCCAAATCAAAACAATTTTATAAGAGTATATTATGTTCCTGTGATTGTATGAGAAGAAAAGCATGATGATTGAAAAAGTTAGCAGTACGGAGTGATTTGATGCCCGGGACAGTTTGGTAAACCGAAAACAATGACAAATGTAAGCAATAATGTTATTGATAGAGCAGTCAATTATTGAGGCCCTGTGTTCTTCTTCAAAACTGCTACTCAGAAGAAATCGGAGTTGAGTCAAAACACTACACACGGGTGGAAAACACTAATCTCATCAACTTGTCTAGGTTTTTGCTGAAAACTTGGACATATATACATCCACATTTAACCCGTTGCATTGCACCCTAATTTCTTACATTTGACTTTTGCATTTAATTTAACTTCTGGATTACATGCAAAAGTCTCAAATAGAAATAGCATGTGTCTCCATGTCAATGTTATTTGTGTTGCTCAAAATTCAGAATTGGTTTTACTTTGTACCCTGCTCAATGTCCTAAACCTTCGATTTTTATATAATAATAGTAATATGTTTGTAATTTAGGAGGGGAGACAATACTCTATCGTTTAAGATAAAAAATAAATAAATTTAGTTTTAGGAGAATGAGAATTCAAGTTCTTAATCTAAAACTTTCTATATATACCAGTGTATAAGTATATAGTTTATTTTATTAAAATTATTACTAAATATTTCAACTCGCTGAATGTTGTTCTGTACAAATACACTACTTAATAGAAGGAATATTTCTCTATCTTTATATTATTTGAAAAATAAATTATTTTAAAGATCAAGTCTTATATCCGTTGTCACTATTATAATAATAATAATAATAATAATAATATAATTTTTATTTTTCTCTTTTAAAGCGTTTAACAAAAAGTTAATCAAGTGAGACAGGTAGCAAAATAAATTAAAGATATATTTAGACGAGCTCTGTAGAAATTTCTATAAGAGAAAGAAAAATTAATGAACTTCTCCAAAAAAAAATTATATATTTTTTTTCTAAATTGCTATTTATTAATTTATTTTTGCATAAATTAATTTTAATGTATAAAAAAATCATTCTACTTTTTATTTGTGTTTGTTCTCTCCTAAATCTCTCTATGAAAATATTTGGTCAAAGTTTGAATATTTATATAAGATATTTTTTAGATATAGACACTTTCAAGTAACCTTAACCGAGAAGCATTATCCAAAACCAAAAGTCACGTTAACAACAACAAAGACATACCCGAATTTAACGCAAATTATTTTTCAGACGTGAACATTATAGATGTCATTTGTTACCATGAAACGGGAGCAATTACTTGTGTATTTCCGGTTTATATTTTCTTTTTTTACTTTTTAATTACTAACTAATCATTTTATTTTTAGTTTTTTCCTATTTTCAAATATTTATAAAAATATAAATATAAAATAATATTTTCCGCATAGATTTTAAAATTAGCAAATAATAAAAAGTATCAGTTTTATAATTAAATAGAAAATAAAAACTTAAAAATTGGGATATTAGACTTATCATCTTAAAAAGTTTATTATATAGAAATCGAAAAATAAAAATGAGACAAAACCTCCAAAAATTAGATAATGAGAAGAAAAGAACTTATATTTTATTATTATTATTATTTTCTTCTTGTTGACATGTTGATTTACAATTTACGCTTACAAACAAATAGTCGCGGAATTTGTTGTCTAATTTTTATAATTTTATTTATATATTTACAGTTTTAATCTTAAAATTTAATGATAGCTAAATATATTTATATTTACAATTTTGATTTTATTTTTTTATAAATATTAAAACAAATCATTAAATATAATAAATAAATATTTTTTATTATTAATTAATAATATGTTAGTTCGTTTCTTCAAAATTATTTGTCACAAATGTCACATTAATAAATCGAAGATCCTTAAAGAAATTTTTGGGTTGCTCTTTTAGTGTTTTTTATTTATTATAATTTTAATATTCTGCATATTTTCTAATATTAAAAATAAATTATAAGAAAAAAATCTTAATAAAAAATTTAAAATGAAAATAATGATATATTTTATTTCAACATTCTATTTTAATATATATATATATATATATGTTGGGCATGATTGAAATATCAGAAGTAAACTAAAGCTTCTAAATCTTTAGTTTAAGGGAGAGATTGTTAGTAGATTTATCTTTTATTTGCAGATTTATGTTGCTGGATTATTTAATTCTGTGTTTAAATAATTAAATGGTCTTATGCGGACCTATTCTTTAGGGATTGAGGGAGCTAAATTGTAGCTTCCCTATTTTTAGGATAACAGCCCATGAGCTGCGGCAGAGTGGGAAAACAGTTTTCTCGTTTGCAAAGTCTATTTAATAATGTAATTCTCTTTTGAAAGAATCAACACAGTTTTTGAGATTACAAAATACAGAAGCATCTTTTACCTATTCTGTGTTCACAATTTGGTATCAGAGCTCCTACACAGGGGCCTGAACCAAAAAGCTTACTCGTGAGTAAGAGAGAGAGAAACCAGTGAGCTTTGCTTTCTGAACTAGGTTGGGAAGAGTGATACACTAGTGAGGTTTGGGAAAACAGTGAGTGTTATTAGAAATGGCAGACACAAGCAAGTATGTTCAACCTGCCATTCCCAAATTTGATGGTCACTATGACCATTGGGCCAAATTAATGGAGAATTTCTTGCGTTCCAAGGAGTATTGGAACTTGGTGGAGCACGACATCGATATTGTCCGAGACAAAGCAACTGCATCAGAAGCAGAGCTCAAACAATTGGAGGAACAACAGCTGAAAGATTTGAAAATCAAGAATTATCTCTATCAAGCGATAGATAGAGAGATTTTGGACACAATACTAAACGATGATACGTCCAAGAACATATGGGAGTCTATGAAGCAAAAATTTCAAGGCTCCACAAGGGTGAAACGTGCGCAATTGCGAGGCCTTACGAAAGGAATTCGAGACAACTGTAAATGAAGGAAGGAGAATCGGTAAACTCATATTTTGGCCGCACTCTAAAGATAGCCAAAAGTATGAAAGCGAGTGGGAGAAAGTATGGAAGAAAGTGTCATCACTCGCAAAAATCTTGCGGTCTATGACTATGAAATTCAACTATGTGGTTTGCTCAATTGAGGAATCCAACAACATGAACACCATGACTATAGATGAATTACAAAGTAGCTTGTTGGTGCATGAGCAGCGAATGACATGTTCAGTGGAAGAAGAGCAAGTTATGCAAACAGTATTTGATGAGAAGAATGGAAGAGGAAGAGGAAGAGGGAGAACAAGAGGAGCTTTTCGAGGCAGAGGAAGGGGACGACAAACATTCAACAAGAATGAAGTTGAGTGTTTCAAATGCCATAAACTTGGACATTTTCAATATGAATGCCCTATGTGGGAGAAGAAAGTAAACTATGCAGAAATGGAGGAAGAACACGAGGAGGAGATATTACTAATGGCTCTTGCAGAAAACAAAGAAGGAAAGAAGAATGAGTGGTTCTTAGACTCAGGATGCAGCAACCACATGAGTGGTAACAAGGGATGGTTTTCAGAATTAGATGAGAATTTTAGAGGCAAAGTAAAGCTGGGAAATGATACTCATATAGCTGTAATGGGGAAAGGAAACATCCGGATGAAGGTGAATGGATTGACACATATTATCACACATGTGTACTATGTTCCTGAACTGAAAAATAATCTATTGAGCATAGGACGAGCTTCGGGAAAAAGGATTGAGTATTAAAATTCAGAATAATACGTGCACTATAATGCACCCCGAGAAAGGAGTAATCTGTCAAGTTCAAATGAATGCTAGCAGGATGTTTGTGCTTGACAGCAACCATGAAACCGAGCAACATGTCTTCGAGATGGATGCGAGAAAACAACTCTCAGCTACGGCATGACAGGTTCGGACACCTAAGCTATGATGGCTTAAACACCCTTGCCTCTAAACAAATGGTGACAGGTTTGCCTCAGATTACAGCCCCTCAAAATCTCTGCACACAATGTCTGGCAGGAAAACAGCATAGGAACACTATGTCAAGGAAAGGTGTATGGAGAGCATCCAAAATTTTGCAGCTAGTTCATGCAGATTTATGCGGACCAATCAAACCAACATCAAGCAACAATAAGAGATATTTTCTAAGTTTTATTGATGATCTATCAAGAAAAACTTGGATATATTTCTTAAGTGAGAAATCTGAAACGTTTTCTTTGTTCAAAAGCTTCAAGGCATTAGTTGAAAAGGAAGTTGAAGAAAGCATTATCTGTTTAAGAACTGATAGAGGAGGAGAATTTTCTTCAAAAGAATTTGAAGATTTCTGCAGAAATCAAGGAATAAGAAGGCAATTGATTGCTGCCTATGCTCACGCAGCGAAGCAGAGTCGCTGAGAGAAAGAATAGAACCATTATGAATATGGTTCGTTCTATGCTTGATTGGAAGACGAGGTTCCAAAAATCTTTTGGCCGGAAGCAACAAAATGGTGCGCACACATTCGAATAGAAGTCCTACATCTGCTGTCCAAGATAAAACCCCGGAGGAAGCATGGAGTGGAATAAAACCAGTTGTCTATTATTTTCGTGTGTTTGGTCTGTCTAGCTCATGTCCACACACCAGATCGACGACGGGTTAAACTTGATGACAAGAGCGGATCGTGTGTTCTATTTGGAGTCAGTGATGAATCCAAAGCATACGAGACTTTTGATCCGAGTCAACAAGAAAATTATAATCAGCAAGGATGTTATATTTGAAGAAAATAAAAGGCTGGAGTTGGGAACTAAGTGAAGCAAAAAATCACCAAGAAATTGCTGAAAACGAAGAAGATGACGGTGATACACAATCCGAATTAAACACCGAGCAGGAGCAACCGGAATTACAACTCTGTAGGAGAAACTATCGAAATGAATCTCACACTCAAACATATGAAGTCCCAACTGAAGGGAGGGCGAGAAGAAATAGGAGAAAACCTATATGGATGGCAGATTATGAAGAAGGGGAAAGTATATATGATACCAACAATACTAATGCTATGCTAGTAACAGAAACTGATCCAGTAACCTTTGAAGAGGCGGTTAAGCACAAGAAATGGCGAGAAGCAATGGTGAAAGAAATGGAGGCTATAGAGAAAAATCAAACTTGGGAATTAACTCATGCTCCCAAAGAAGTGAAGCCGATTGGAGTGAAGTGGATTTACAAAACCAAGCTCAAGGAGAACGGTGAGATTGACAAATTTAAAGCAAGATTAGTAGCAAAAGGCTATGCACAACACTATAGAGTGGATTACACAGAAGTGTTTGCACCAGTTGCCAAATTAGACACTATTCGCATAATTCTATCTATGGCTGCACAGAATGGCTGGTTCATTTTCCAACTTGATGTGAAAAGCGCATTCCTCCATGGAGAACTGCAGGAGGAAATATATGTTCAACAACCAGCTGGATTCACAAAAAAGGGGCAAGAAGAAAAGGTGTACAAGTTGAAGAAGGCACTCTATGGACTCAAACAAGCACCCAGAGCATGGTACAACAAAATAGAAGCATATTTCTTACATAATGGCTTTGAAAGATGTTTTTGTGAACATACTTTGTTCACAAAGTCGGCAAAGGAAGGTAAAATTATTATTGTAAGCCTATATGTAGATGATTTAATTTACACTGGAAATGATAGTGGCATGTGTAATGAGTTTAAGGACTCCATGATGTCGGTGTTTGACATGACTGACTTGGGGAAGATGAGGTATTTTACGGGAATTGAAGTTTTGCAGAGTACACATGGTATTTTCATATGTCAACGAAAATATGCCGGGAAGTATTGGCTCGGTTCAATATGATGGAGTGCAATGCGGTAAAGAATCCAATAGTTCCGGGAACCAAATTATCCAAAACCGATACAGGAATTAAGGCAAATGCCACGCTCTTCAAACAAGCAGTTGAAAGTCTTATGTATCCGATCTGCAACCGGACTGACTCGATGTATGTGGTGAGTTTAATTAGCAGATTCATGGCTAACCCTTCGGAGACTCATTGGAATGCCATCAAACGAATCCTACGATATCTAAAGGGAACTACTGAGCTTGGAATATACTACAAGAAAGGAGAAGATATAAAAATAGTGGCTTATACGAGACAGCGATTATGCGGGTGATATAGACGATAGGAAGAGCACATCGAGATTCGTATTCTCCTTAGGGACCAGTGCGGTTTCATGGTCTTCCAAGAAACGACCAATAGTGACGTTATCTACTACTGAGTCGGAATATATAGTCTGCAACTTCATGTGCATGTCAATGCATTTGGATCATGAGAATTTTGGAGACCATTGGATTCAAAGAACAAAAACATATCCTAATTACGTGTGACGATAATTCGAGTTATTAAATTATCCGAAAATCCAGTTTTTCATGGCGAAGTAAACATATTGATGTTAGATTTCATTTCTTAAGAGAGCTTGTCAAAGAAGGAAAAATCAAGTTGAGCCACTGCGAGCACCCAAAATCAAATAGGCGACATAATGACTAAGCCACTCAAGCTGGAGCAATTTGAGAAGATCAGGAGAATGTTGGGCATGATTGAAATATCGAAGTAAACTAAAGCTTCTAAATCTTTAGTTTAAGGGAGGGATTGTTAGTAGATTTATCTTTTATTTGCAGATTTATGTTCTTTGGATTATTTAATTCTGTGTTTAAATAATTAAATGGTCTTATGCGGACCTATTCTTTAGGGATTGAGGGAGCTAAATTGTAGCTTCCCTATTTTTAGGATAACGACCCATGAGTCATGCGGCAGAGTGGGAAAACAGTTTTCTCGTTTGCAAAGTCTATTTAATAATGTAATTCTCTTACGAAAGAATCAACACGAGTTTTTGAGATTACAAAATACGAAGCATCATTTACCTATTCCATGTTCACAAAATATATATATATATATATATATATATATATATATATATATATATATATATATATATATATATATATGACGAGTGATTAAAAATTCCTAAAAATAATAGAAAAAAAAAGATAACGTATGGCATTATTATCATTCAATCTTATCTTTGAACAAGAATCATCAATATTGATAAACTTAAACAAGTCCAAAACATTTGAATAACCATCTAAATTTAGGTCTATGTTATAGATATGGCAGTGAGTTGCTAGATTTGAAGAGAGATACCTTAGAACTCTGCCCTCTCTAATATTTCAATACCAAACAATATAATATATATATATATATATATATATATATATATATATATATATATATATATATATATATTTATAAATATGAGTTTACAACATAATCTTAAAAAAGTAATTTAATATTAAAAAATGGAAAAGCATTATAGAATTCAAAGCTAATGACCATAAGTTTGATGTTATTAAAGCTAATGCCAAACCCATCCTCATCCCAAGTTCCCAATATTCGGGAGCTCTTTGTTATGGTGTTTGTTTGGTTATCATTTCTTTCACATTTATATTTTGGCCGCAACGTAGACATACACCTCATTATGCATGTCCTTGTTCCAATCTTCCTTTCTTTCCTATCTAAAACCCTAAAGTGTCCACGTTCACTACAATCTGAAACATCACCAATCAAGAGACAACAGTTCAGTGAATCATACCTCTACACAACGTTGACCATGACCAGCCACGTCACTGCATAATGTACCTCTCCTTTCTATCAACACCACTGAAAACCACAAAGCCCCACCACAATTAATACCTGTAAGCGTGTTCTCAGAGGTTGATGAGTGAAAGAAACACCTTATTGCCAAAGGGAGAAAGAAGTAGATAAGAACTGCGCTGCACGCGCCACGCGTCGCACCAGCAACACTTGTTCTTTTGCTTTTACATTTCGTCATTGATGATGTGATAGAGTTTTTGGGTTAAATTATATTACTCTTTGTTTTTGTGACTGCTTTTAAATACACTTTTTTCTACGTAAAAGCACATATACTTTGTTTTTTCTTTACCAAGGATGGAAATATTTTATATTCCACCCTCATGTTGTGGATTCCTTAATTAGAAGTGTTATTCATAAGTTTTATTGCATTGGGATGTAATTGATTAAACATTGGTGAAGTCTACTTTTAAGTTTTTAAATAAAAAGAACATTTTTATTGGTCAAATTTAAAATATTTAGAAAAAAAATTGTCCACCCACCTAAATCTATTTTCTTGACTCTCGTATTCCTACTTGGCCACGTGTTCACCGCCCCTTGAAAAACCTCACGTGAAAAATGATAACGACTACAAAATTTATAAAACGCATTCACTGTATGTAAGGAGAAAGAAAGAGAGACTCTGTTCTTTCCGCCTTCACAAATAACTCACGCGTTTTCGCCTTATCTCCACAAAAAATCTTCCCATCAAAAAATCTATAAAAAAATCTAATATTAATTCAGATTAAATATCCATAAAATAAAATCTGATATTGAAAGCGTAAATTTTTACCTTGCTTTTCACAGCATCATAAATAGTGGTTATATTATATCAATGCTTACGCGTTGAATAATAATTTGGCAAAACCATTACTCATAAATGTCTCAAAAAGTAATTAATGTTTTGGTTATTTTGAGTTTATCATTATTGTGAGAATATTCCAAAGCTTCTTTTGTGAACAGTTGTATACACTGAACCGAATCAGCCACATAGCCGAGACCGTACGGGAAGTAGATAAGGTCGTCCGCATAATGATCTTTTCAAATGTTCGACGTGGCGCAATCCCAAAGGCCCAAACCGAACTCGACAAAGATTTCGTCGCATGTGTCTCGACCTTCGTGTCCCTATATAATAACCGCCACCTCTTGGTTACTACAGAGAACAGAAAAACACAAAGCTAGAAAAAAAAAAAAACTTTGTTTTATCTTGGTGGATCTTGAAATTGAGCAAAATGGGAGTTCCAGAGAGAGACCCTCTTGCACAATTGAGTTTGCCTCCTGGGTTTAGGTTTTACCCCACTGATGAAGAGCTTCTGGTTCAATACCTTTGTCGTAAGGTTGCTGGGCACCATTTTTCTCTTCCAATCATTGCTGAAATTGATTTGTACAAGTTTGATCCATGGGTTCTTCCAGGTAATGAATTTTTCTCTATTTGATTGGAGTTTCAAGTCTAATCACGTTTTGGATGTAAAGTCAAAGCTCCTAAGAGTATTTTGAGTTTGGACATGGATTGACTTAATCTGAAATCAAGCATGCACGGCTAATAGTTATTTGCATAAAAATGAGGTTTGTTAATTGTTTTCTAATTGAATGCGGTTGTTGCGGGGGTGTAGGTAAGGCTGTGTTTGGAGAAAAAGAATGGTACTTTTTCAGCCCGAGGGATAGGAAGTACCCGAATGGTTCACGACCAAACAGAGTTGCGGGTTCTGGGTATTGGAAAGCCACGGGAACTGACAAGGTTATCACCACCGAAGGGAGAAAAGTTGGCATAAAAAAAGCACTTGTTTTCTACGTTGGAAAAGCACCCAAAGGCTCCAAAACCAATTGGATCATGCATGAGTACCGTCTTCTTGACTCTTCGCGCAGAAACAACCTCGGAACCACCAAGGTACTAACAGTTTACACAGTCACATTCCCTTCCCCTGTTTTTCAGCCACACCCCAAAGTCTTAAATTGTGATCATGATTTTCTATCAAATTTTCGATCGCGTTTTAGTAATCTAAAACTTTTATCTCACACCTCTGACATGGTTTGTTTCATATTGTTTGCTGCTAATGTTATGCAGCTTGATGATTGGGTTTTGTGTCGTATATACAAGAAGAACTCAAGCTCGCAGAAAGTTGAGCCAAATTTTTGGGCCAAAGAATGCAGCAATGGGTCATCACCATCTTCATCTTCCCACGTGGAAGACATGCTCGAATCATTTCCGGAGATCAATGATCAGTGCTTTACCTTGCCGAGTGTGAACTCGCTCAAAACAATGCAACAACAGGACGAGAATTTCGGGTCTCAGAACATGGGATCCGGGTTTTTCTCTGATTGGGTTACCCCGCCGGATCTTGATGCCATTTCTGAATTCGGGTCAGCTTGCCAAACCCAAGGGATGGTGAATTACGAGTTCAATGACTTATTTGTCCCTTCCGTTCCGCCATTTGGCCACATGGAGTTCATGGCAGGGGCACCGACCGAGGAAGAGGTGCAAAGCAGTGTGAGAACCCAACGGGTGGATGGAGCGGGGTGTTTTCAGCAGAACCCGAATGCTAGAAATTTATCAACTTCAATCGACCCATTTGGGTTTGGGTTCATGGACCAGCAAATTGGATTCGGGTTACGAAATTAGAGTATTCAAATGGATAACTGTGTAAATAATTTGGGGTTAATTTGAATTTGCATGCTATGCCCATTGTTATGGTTTATGTAATTGAGTCCCAAAAATGAAATGGAAAAACAGCAATTTTGGTCACACTTTCCGGCTAGACAAAATAGAGGTTTGTTGACACATTCATTGAATGAAAGTGACGAAGTATGCAGTGGTGCTTGAACCAAAACATCGTGGACCAAACACGAATCACATTGTACTTCAAAGCATCACATAACAAGTAATGAAAATATGTTTACCATTTGCTATAAAATTGTCTTCTCTCCATGATTGTTAAAAGTGAGATCCTTGTGAGATAAACCCTAATTTATTCTGTAAAACAAGTTATTAGTGTTAAATTTTTTACAAGATTTATCTCAGACATTCAAAATAATGAATACCTGTTAAATTAATACAAATGACATTCTATTTTAAATTATGCTGGTATATGAATTGTTGCAATTTGCATTTCTCTTAAGTTAAACCCTTTTCATAATTATCTGATGGAAGAAAAATTTATGCAAGATTTAATATGGAACATTTTTAATGTTATAAAGTGATCGAATCAAAGGAGCGTTGGTAGAACGAATATAGAGAAGTTTTGCTTTGACCAAAAGTGAAAGATCGTAAGTCTATTATTATATTATAAAAAAATTATAAATATATGATGAAAGAGTCGAATTCATATTGAGTAAGATTTTAAATTCAAATAAAAAAAGTAATTAATGTGAAAAACTAACCGGTCAAATAAAAATTAGTCTATAACAAAAATAATAAAACTTTGAACATTGAAATGGTGAACAAATAGAAAAAGAAAAATACAACTACAAATCAATTTATTTAAAACGTGATATCTTGACTCCACAAATGATTATTTTAATATCAGTATATTTCATCAAAAGTGGATCGCTGTTTTCCTTAATTTCTTGGAAGAATTCATATTTCAGAATCGTGGAAAGGTAAATAAGAAATATAATAAAATTTTATCCTAATGTAATAATTACAAAATTTTATATTTTATCGTGAAATCATAATAAATACATAATTAGTTAAAAATTAGGTAAAAAAATTAATAAAACAAATAGATTTTTCAAAACTCAAAGAAAGGAAGGAAATATTCTTTTTTAAAAGCAATGATCCTTCTGTCATATACTTCACATAATACTTTCAATTCAATTAAAGTTAGAATTTATCAGTAAATTAATGTCATGTTTTAACAATATTTTGATAAAACTTTGTACAAAAAAAATTATGTATAAGTTAAAAAATTTAAAAAAATTTACATTATATAATTTTTATAAAATAATTTTGCTTATAATAAAGTTTTTTTGTCCTAAAAAATATTTACAAAACAAACTTATCTAATCATAGTGAATTTTGAAATATGGTGGAAAAAATTATTAATTTGTCCAATTTTTATTTAATGTGAACTGTATCCATTAAGATTAAATTTTTCATCAACTTTACGGTATTGATGGCATATAAAAAGAGATATATAATCTTTTTATATATATAGACAAAATAATATTCAATCAAATAAATAAAAAACTTAACTTTTTTTTGCTTTTTATATACAAAAACTTGTACGCAAATTACGCTTTTTAATTAACTTCATCATGCTACTTTTAATTATTTACTTGATCAACCATTTAATCAAATTTGTCCAAATCAAATCATTTTTACAAATAGAAAATTAGGTTTTACTTTTTATGTAAGTAATATTGTCCTCCAAATGAAACTGAAGTTTATCTTATTAAGTGATGCCAATATTTAACAGACTTTTATATTAAATCACTATTTACAGTGACAAAAACAATAATTTTGATTAAAAATATTATAAATTAAAGATTATTCACTTATATATATAATTTTTAGGTTTAATGGTACGGTTTATCATCTTTTTCATAATTTTATAAAATGTGTCACCTTTTTTTCATCAATATTTATTTTCGTCCTTATCTAATTTTACTCCTTGATGTTTATCCATTGTCATTAATTTATCACTAAAGTAACTATACTGAATGTTGATATCACAATATTGATTGTTAATATGATGATTTGATCATACACATGACATTGATTTGACTACTTCAGCTATCCATTTTTTAAACTAGACATCATTTGATGTTGCAGCACTTAATCGAAGAGGCTTTGTTAATTAACATCAATAAATAGTTAAATAAGGATGGAGTAAAAATACATAAAATAAGATAAATATAATGACAAAAGTTTATTAGATGAAGAGACACGTGATGTTAACATCTTAATCTTATCTCATTTACTAAGTGGAGAAAGCTTTAGTTTGCAGAAAAAGGGTAGCATCGCACTCTTCCCAAGTCCCATCGAATGCATAATGAACCAAAAGATGGTGTGAAAGTGTGAAAAGGAAGAATATGCAAGCCAACGCTCAAAAGCAGAACCACAAGCATAAGTGTCAAGCGTGTCCTAGGTTTCAGCTTCATTAGAAGTGAGTTTGAACCTTGACCACTTTTCAAATCAAACTTCAACTCAAACTCAACTTCATCATCACATACCTTCCTTTCATTCTGGGATAGATTCTTTCATTTTTCTTTTTCTATTTTTTTTTTTTTTCAATTGAATGATGAAAATCCTCTTTGTTGTGGTTATCCACCTTTATTAAGTGCCTTTCGATTCTTGCTTCGTTTCTTGCACGTGTTTGCAACGTGACACTTTTTTTTTTTTTTTTTCTATTTGGTTTCTGGGGATATTTGCTTTGACCAAACACCCATCCAAATTGTCCTTTTCCTTTTATTTTCGATGGCATATTCATTGTTCGGATATTTCTATGTCCCTTTAGCATTTTATGAGGTTGTTCTTTTCCTTCTCCCACTAACAAGTTTCAAACGTGTAAGGTAAGAGGTTGAAGCATGGCATTCACGAAAACATGCATGTATGTGTACGCGTACGCTGTATATACATAGTCGTATGTACGCACGTATGAGGTATCCATCCTTTTCTACTTTATATTTTAAATAACTATGGGTTCGATCATGGTTCATGGACTTCATTTTCTTTTATTTTCAATATATGTTACAAAAAAAATAAAATTATTTATCAAGAAATACACACGAAATGATAAGTTAAATATTGAAACATTTCAAATAAATAATATTAATAATAAACTAATCGTATTTAACCTAAACAATTAACCTTATGTTTATTTATATAACTAAAAATAAGGTAAAACCAAAAGGTCGTTTAAATCAAATGATGGATTCGGATAAGAATCTTCCTAGTTGAAAAGATAGCATATTGTGTATATAAGAAATAAAAAGAGAAACTTTTGGATTACTTGGTTCAATTATAAGAGTCATGAAATTTTAATTCACTAAATTCATGTTCATAAAGATGATTGAACAATATTAGATTGATATGGTTTGGACCAGAACATATATAGCTATAGAGCCATTATATTCATGGTAACTAATAAAACTATTAAAACAATTAATTAATGTTATATATAAAAATCTTTATGATTAAGTAATCGAATGTCGCTTTCATTCTTTCAAAAAAAAAAAACATAAAAAAAATGCACCCATCATAGTCTCCCATAAATGATTTGTCCAAGGGTTACATTTAAATATTTTGACAAAGAAGATGTAGGGTTTCAAAATGCTTCAAATAGTAGTCACCCTCAAACTTTACATTCCACTATTATTGACTAGTAAAACATTTAATACCTTACAATAGGATCAAGTCTTGTTGAGAAAATTATACCCGCATATTCTTCTTTGACTAAGTTTTTTTTTTTTTTTAATCAGCAAAGTTTATTAAATTTCATTGAATTCCATTTCTAAACACTTGAATTTGAGACTTTTAAAAGAACGAAAAAAAAAAATTCAGTAGTTACAATGGATAAGATCTCTTATTCTAATTAAACGTATCAGATTTTGACAAACATAAAAATGAAGGTAAACATTAGGGCGTAATAATTAGTCTTTTATGTTACATTAATGATTGCATGTTTAGTTTATCTTTTCGTCCTTTTCGGTGGGGCTTAATAAAGAAAGCTGCGAAAAAGTATAGTTAGGTCACGCTTGAAGGACTTTTTTAAAGTAAGTTATGCGGAAAAAAGGAAAAATACTCTTACAATATTCTTTAATATCCTTTTTTTTCTTTTCCTTTTTCTGTCATAGTTCATTTCAATGCTGTGTCTTTAATCTCTATTTCAAGTCATATTAATTTGTTGTACAAGTTTTATAATTTTTAAAAATTATATCTTTCTGATCTAATTACATCTTTAATCCTTACAATTTAAAACTTCTAGTTTTGATCGTAAATTAAAAAAAAAATAGCATCTCAAAATACAATTTTAGTCCTAAACACTGATTTTTGAGAAATAAAAATGTTTTTTTTAATTTAAGATTTAAAATATAGATCTAAGATTTAAATATCTGTTAGTACCTTTCAAATTTAATATTTAACAACTAAAACAATGTTTTTTTTAGCAATTAAAAATATATATTCATACATATTCTCTTAAAAGCTTATATATATTTTAATTGAAATATTTTTAATTTCAATTAATATTTTTATCACTCCAGCGACCATGTTTCTCAAAAAAAAAAGTAATAAAATATTAACAATATATAACAAGTTAGCAATTATAATAAATTTTTAATCATTTCTCTTACAAAGTATATATTACTGATTATTTATTAGCCATTAATACTTTTTATTAGATAATATAATAGTGCAATTAGTGTATTGCCGCTAAAATAATTTTTCCAAAGTAAAATTGTGTAGTGTTTATTGAAATGTATTATATATTTGTATTTTTCCTTCAAATATATAATTTATGTTCTTTACTTTTCAGATTCTGAATGTTAAATATACAACTTTTTCTCAAAATATTTTTGAAACAATAATCATTATTTTTAAATTAAAATAAAAATAATTTTAAAATTTAAGTGAAATTATTTTATTTAATTAGAGATTGAATGAAATATGCAATGAATGTATTATCAAATTAAATGACAGTTAATTAATAATTATTGATGCAAAGATTTGACTGTTCCTTTTTCTTTTTATAAAGCTGTTACAAACATTCTTCTAATAGTCCAAGGAAATAAGCCCAATAAACTAGCAAAACTGAACAGCCCAATCTCAAAACAAAGTTGGGCTACAACTTAAGCCTATAATGCTCCATACGACCACAAAAGTAATCATGTTTAGTATAATTTTTAGGACAA
Organism: Sphenostylis stenocarpa; assembly: GCA_963425845.1. Classification (NCBI taxonomy): domain Eukaryota; kingdom Viridiplantae; phylum Streptophyta; class Magnoliopsida; order Fabales; family Fabaceae; genus Sphenostylis; species Sphenostylis stenocarpa. The sequence goes on from OY731408.1 coordinate 28,569,951, forward strand.
TGATTATACAATAAACTGCTTTATCATGGCAAATTATGATTAGTTAACAATGCAAAACATTTTTATATTGTCACAATAACTATTTTTTCTTAATTCTTATGTATTGTTAGTGTAAGATATTATACATTATCAACCAAAAAATATCATTGGTATAGTTTTTTAAGAAGTTATTATTTATAACATTTTTTTATTGAATAACATAATAAAAACTCCTTATACATGATGAGTGCATGGATTATTTACTCTTTAATTTATGGTTCTTTTATTTTAAATATATTATATTCATTGATTTTTTTTTTAACATAATAACTCGATTACAAATTATTATAATAAAGTTTTGACTCGTACCGTAACTATATATATATATATATATATATATATATATATATATATATATATATATATATATTATGATAAACATGCAATTAAATTGATTTACTATTTGACATTATTATTATTATTATTATTATTATTATTATTATTATTATAATAATAAAGTTGAGCTATTCAATGATATGTTTCTTGTGTCCTCAATTACAAGAAGAAAAAAACATAAATAAATTTTAACTATTTTGATCTTAATGAATGATATTTTTTCAAAGATATTCTTCAATTAAGTAAGATTATATTTTAATGACACTATTTTTTATATCAATATCTAAAAAAGTATTTTAGAAATTTAAAAACTATGAATAATAAAATTAAATAATATTAATTATCTTTAAATAAACATAAAAGCTAATAAATTTTTGGTCATAAGTTTATCTACAAGGTTATGCCTAAACATACTTTAAATAAATTTGTGTGGATTTGTCCTTAACAAAGAAGTGAGTTCCACGTTTTATATTCATTTGTGAAATTTATGATAAAAAAGTATGATGATATGGCAAGTTAAAACTTTTTTGTTCTTTTTTGAAATTTAGAGATAACTTATACCACATACTGTGGAATGACTTGAAATGCCAAAGTTAGGGTCACTTGAGAAGGATGGACAACGCAGCAAAGTCATCTGATTCTGAATGAGAGAGGGTGTTGAAATCTCTTTAAGAGATGAAATTAGGTTATGTTATAAAGGTGATGGATGGAGGATAAAAGAGACTGGAAAAAGCACAAAGGTTAAAGGGTATCAGAAAATGGGCGAAGGAAAAGGTTTTTGTGAGAAAAGTTATGTGTACGTGTAATTCAAAAAGGAAAGGTAACGTTTTGAAAAGTGCTTTAGCAAATAAAAGGGCTTCTGGTGCAATGGAAGGAAAGATCAAGAAAAGTATAACAAAATGGTGCATCTTCCATTACGCATTAATAAACTCCATTCATTTTTACTTTTTTATTTTTTTTACAAAGCTTATAAAACCAACAAAAAGTATCCATAAGGGTTTATCAATATAAGCTATTAATGAGAATGCTCCATGTTCTTATCTCTACCATGCCAGCGCCATAGCATCAAAGGCTCACAGTGTTATTAGAGACACTTTTTTCTCCATTTATAAACAGTACTAAATCAGGTCTATATCTATATATCTATCGTACTATCAAACTGAAACCTTTCTTTGCTAATGGGCTTTTAGGGCACTTAAACTTTGTCATCAAAACCAGATATGGTTTCCCTTTCTTTGTACCATCTCAAGTATGATAGCTTTGTAAATGTAGTTAGAGTGGGAAACAGTGATTACCGACATAATTGTTGGAAAACCATTGTCATTAGTCTATATTAATTGTTATAATCTCGAGTCCACCTAAGTTGTGACCTATACCTTAGTTAGATATAATCATCACTTTCTAAGTTGGATTTGTGGGATATACTTTAGCCTAAATCCATATTTTAAAAAATAACTAAAATGCTACACATTCAAAATCACAAGTCTTGAGTCTGGACAGTCTTTTTCAGGTGACGGCATTCTTGTAAATTCATCAGAAACACTGGTTAGGCTTCACGTCAAATACACTGATTGGGCTGAAACAGTAGGAACAGAAAGAGAAAGGTTCATATCTTAAACGAGTCAAATTAGATTCATCTTTCTTATTTTAGTAAAATTTCGTTCTTTGTGGTTTCTGTGATATAAAATAAAACACATTCTTTATCCTTCAGGTGAAATACAATACAAGTTAAGGGACTGGTTTTTGCTTGGCAACGTTCTTGGGGTGAGACTGTCCCACTCTGTGAGACTGAACCACCCTTTGTTCTACCTGAATTGGATGATTTTTCACCCACTGAAACAGGGGAGCCTCCTCTGTCTAAGGCAGTGTCTTGGGTAAGTTTGCACAAATAAATGTTTTTCTTTCTACTTACATTGCCATCAATAGGCAGTGTCTTGATTTGGCAGGCCCACTTGGACTTTCTTGTTTATTTAGCCCCAGTGATGCGCAGATACTTCAACATTGTTTGCATACTGGCATCATTCCATTGCCAGATTCCTAAATAATGTAAAGAAAAAACAAAAACATTGAAAGAAAGAGACAATAATTTCAGTTCCTTTGTTATATTATACGGTCAAACTACGACAAAAATTGTAACCAAGCTTAAAAAATAAAACAACTAGCATCTTCTAAGGTTCTTAAATATGATATTCTTATCCCAGTTATTGCACTTAGCATCTTAACTAGGTATTAAACATATGGTAGTAGCAAGAGCATGTAAATTCGCAGGTAAGAGCAGTCAACGCTAAATCCCAGGTCAAAATTAATAAAACGGAAAGCAGAAACATGGTAGGATCATATTCTATTGACACTTGGAACAAAGTAGGATCGAATATTCCCAAGATTTCTGACCAGCTTTTGAGAATCAATGTCATTGATGGGTTTAGGAGCGACAAGGTCGGCAACATCATCGTCGGGGTTTGAATAGCAGGTCTCGCCTCCACCACACAATGCAAGGGCTTTCCACCGAACATCACAGAGGCACGTGAACAACACCTACGTATACGGATACCTTACTCGTAACAATACCCGTATGTTATAATTCCCTTCAAAAAGTTTTTCATTGCATCGTTGTTTCCACAGATTTTCCGACGGATGGATATATCATGATAAATTTAATTATGATAGACCCAAATCCGTCGATAAATGTCGATGGTATAATAGTTTTTTTTTTTTTTTCATTCAAGGTCCATTGCATGAAAAGGAAAAACAAATTGTAATGTAAGAAAAAAAATGAAATTGAATATATATATTAATTCATTTTAAATGAATAAATATTTTTAAATATATTTTTTAATCGTATTTATTTTGAAACATATTTATAAAGTAATATTTACCATAAAGTTATATATTTTATAGAAATATTTGAGTTTGAATTAATAAAGTTATATTTGATTATAACAATATGAATGTATTATAATATTGATTTTATTTTTAAAATAATTTTGTATATTTATCACTTTACTAAATATAACATAATTAAAAGTCACTATATACTTATATATTGAAATTATACATAAGAAATAAAATGAGAATAATTTTGTAAAATATTTTTTTTAATTTTTTCTTTAAAAATAAAATTTGGGGTTAGAATGGAAAATAACATTAAACTTTATCGATATGGAACAAGAAAAATATATTTTTTTATTTTTATATATTACTCATTTTTAATTGTTCACTTTCTTTCCAAACACGTATTATTAAAAATACTTATTCATATTTTCTTTCGTATTTTGCATATCTAATATTGGAATCAGGCAGATGATACAAATATAAATTTGATTTAGTTGGATATTTTAGTATTCTTCTCAATTATTTATTTATTTTCTTTTAACCTTAACTTTAATTATGATTAATTTTTATGATGTTGCATACAAGGCTTAACTTGCAAATATACCGGAGATATTAAAGAAGTTTTTGAGATTTACGCGAAAGATTTATTCTTAATCATACAATTTTATTTATAATGCTATTAATTATTTTTGTAGCCTATTAACTTTTTAATTATTCATAAGAAAAGACGCAGGAAATAAAGAGAGAAAGAGTGTCACACTCAACAGTTTGTCTCATGAGAATATGTATGATTTGGTAACGAAGAAGATGATGGAAGAGAAGTTTAATCTGTGAGAAATGTAAACTGTAAATAATGGCTTCTAAGATAAATGAAGACGACATCACCATCTTGAAAACACCACGTTGATGAAATTGATTCGATAATATTTTGAAACACAATAATGTTATATTAAATTATATTTATTTATTCGTACGAAAACCTAGAATGGAGGAACAAACGCACGATTCTCTAGTATCCACATCGTAGGAAGGAACAGAAAATTAAATGAATATTAATTAGGTGAGCACACAAACTTTGGTGTAAAAAATTGTAGTTAGAAAATATGGAACGGTGACTTAATTTAATTTTTAAAATTGGAAAAATATGAGAGACGATAGTAGTTTAGCAATTGGCAGTAATGAATTAGAAATTGAATATATTGTATCTACAAAAAGAAACTCTTATCAAGATAATTAATCTTATCATCTTATCATGTCTTAGACATTACGGATTTCAATAAATTACTTTGCGTATATACCTGGGTCATGGAAAAGAATACGAATACGCTACGGTAAGCAAAAGCGCCTTTATTTAGATACATTCTATTTTCTTAGTTAAGATTTATGAAGTTATTAAATACATGATTTTAGCTAATAAATAAATTAGTTAAGGAGTATTAAAGAGTATATTAGTAGTTGTTTCTTAAGACGGTAATAGTTTGAAAGTGTGAAATTAATACGATGTGAAGATGGGTGAGGAGTGCGATGGAAAACGTAGTTTGGGCAGAGTCTAGGGTTTGTAATTTGATGAGGGTTTGGGTAGCTCCACCTGGTGCGAGTCATGGGCAACAGTGGGTGATGGGTGATGGGTGGTGGGGTCCTCTGTTGCATGACTAATCAGCATTTGGGGCCACCTATGATGGTTGTTTTAGGGGTTTACACCATCCAAGATTTTTGTAGGCTTCATCGATTTTGATTAGATATTGAGTCATTGTGGGGTAGGGTTTGGTTTCATCTCCACATGCATTTTGGCATGTGTGCCCATCTACTCATGCACGTCCCTTTCACCCCCTCTTTCGGTCAAATGCATGGGAGCATTCTCAAACATTGTCCAATCACAACACCAAATACTCTCTATCCTTCACTTAATCACATTATACCCACCTTTCCTCGTCATTCTAATTCTTTTTCTTACATTTTAATATATAATACACCATTTTTAGTTATTTATAGCAACTTACCAAGAACACAAATCTCACATTTTATAATCAAGGACTCAATATGTATAAGAGGAATTAAAGGGGCGTTATTCCACCTCATATACAAGTCCCACATTATTTAAGATCCAAGATAAAAAAATAGTTTATAAACTTCAAATGCATCTCCAAGGTAAACATTCTAGAAAAATTTTGAGAAGAGTTACTTTCTAACATTTCTCTATATAATGTACATTATTCAATTTAACATTTAATATATTATTTGGTTACATTAATTTCTATATATCTTCTAACCAACTATTTCTCTAAATTGCATTTAGTAGTACCTTTAAAATTTGAAATAAAGTCATAAATGTACATGTCTATATCAACCATATGATATATTATTCCATTATCATTAGCATAAGTGGGGGTTCACACGAGATCAAGAAAAAAAAAAAAAGTGAAGGTTCACTCAATGGCAGGTGGGGCATGGTAAATTTTCTTAATCCATTGGTTGATGTTGGCATTGGTGGTGGTATATGCCCAACAAAAGCAGAAAGTGTGGAAAACCTTTGTCCCCACACTTATCTTTCCCTCGATCAACACTTTTTTTTTTGTTTCATCACATAAAACAAATTAAAATTAATATCAATCACCATCCAACATGGATTTCTAGGGTTACTTTTCAACACCACCACATCCTCACCATTCAATATTTTCTTATATTGTAATTTTCATTTTCGAAAATTAAATAAATCCTGTGGCTGCACCATTGAACCACGCACCCTATAGCATTTATTTTCGAACTGTAGGGGCTTCAATCTTCACATCCCCATCATGTTTTCGCCAGATTCTCTACATATCTAATGCATCCGTGCAGTTCATCATCACACCGTTCATTATGATTAATCTTCCTTTCCAATGTTTTCTTGTTAAACAATGGAACATTATTTACGGTGGAGATTGTATTTCAGTTTTCGTAAAAATGTGAAGGGTCTCATTCAATCCTATTTACTCTTAAGAAATGAAATTGGCACCGTGGTCCCATCCACGTGTCGAGTTTTCATGGTTTGGAATCTTACGTGTCGATCTCTCACCGGCCGAACTTGCAGTTCGTGTAGTCTGTGTTATTAGGTCAATAACTTTTTTATTTCGAAGGATGTTAGGTCAATAACTTAACTTATAAATTATTTAATAATTCCTCTCAACTTTTATCACTCAGTTAATATTTTTTATTATATAAATTTATTTATCAAAATTTATTTTTGAATTGTTTTTTTAGTTTTTAAATATATTTTTCATTAATTCCCACGTGAAATAAATGAGTTGATGGTTGGATAATATAACAATTTTATACAATTATCTAATCATATATATATATCTTATAAGGCATAATGTTTTTCATAATAAACTTATAAAAAAATTTACATTTACAATAACTATTTTAAAGTCAAATAATGGTTTTTTATTTATTGAATGTGATTTATTTGTCAAAAAATATTTGTTTATCCATCACAACACTTAAATCTAAAATCATACATTTAAAAATAAATCAAGCATATTCCTTGAGTGATTAATTGGATTTATATCTAAACCTAAATTTACTAAAATCTCAATACTTTTTTGTTATAATAAACTATTTATATTCTGTATTTTGTTGTTTTAAATTCATGAATGAAATTCTACCTCAAACACCGATGCTAATCTCTGAAATGACCCATATGCCCCTCCCGATGAGTCATGGAATCATTCGCATACCCACATGCATGTATTAAGTGCAACATTGGAAGTGTCTGTAGGCGATCATTTCCATCTTCCACACATAAGATCATGGCCTTCACCTTGACTTTGGATGGTAAATAAAGCTACATACATATCATCATCATCATCCAAAGTGAAAGATGTGTGTTCTCTTATTGTGTGAAGCCAAACCCACAACAACAACAACCACAACCACAACCATTGGAACCCAACGTACTGAACAACCTTGGTAATTTACCATGGACAGCACAGAAGACTCATCCACGAGTTCACAACAGCAACCGAACCTTCCACCCGGGTTTCGGTTCCACCCCACAGATGAAGAGCTCGTGGTTCACTACCTCAAGAAGAAAATTGATTCTGTTCCTCTCCCTGTTTCAATCATCGCTGATGTTGATCTCTACAAGTTCGATCCATGGGAATTACCAGGTTTGTCTCCAATTTTACCCATATAAGTAATATGTTGCAAATTGCAATCTTTAAACTCTTTATTGCTCACAATATCATGATTTTAGAGGTTTACACTCATCAACCGTACTTTCTTCATAATTTTTTTAGATTTTAGATTGTAATATATTAAAGTCTACGATCCACACTTTTGATTTTTATCTGGGTTTGACTGTATAGTGAGATTCATATAGCTGACCTCACCTAGTGAAATAAGAATATTTTTTGTATTATAATTTAACTTTATGATGAAAAATGAAATGGGTATTTAGTTATTCATTTTTTGTTCTTTTTCTTTGGTTTCTTTCTCATTTTTTTTTTCGTTTGCATTTGGTTATGCAGCTAAGGCATCGTTTGGGGAGGAAGAGTGGTACTTTTTCAGTCCAAGAGACAGGAAGTACCCAAATGGTGCGAGGCCAAACAGGGCTGCAACTTCAGGGTACTGGAAGGCCACAGGGACAGATAAGCCAATATGCAGTGGAACTCAAAAGGTTGGGGTGAAGAAATCTTTGGTTTTCTATGGAGGGAAACCACCAAAAGGAGTCAAAACCGATTGGATCATGCATGAGTATCGTCTTGCTGAAACCAAGCCTAACAACAGGCCTCCTGGGTGTGACTTGGGTCACAAGAAAAACTCCTTAAGGGTAAACCTTGTTTCATGTAAAAGCTTGCTTTCTTCTGCTTCACTTTTGAGCACATCGTTCACATCACTTTTTCTTCCACTAGAGGCTCTCTTCATTCGTCAATTCTTTCACAAAATACAACCATGTAAAAGTTAGGATATATTAGAATAATAATGAAACCTATCCTTGTGCTTTAGGCACATTGCTGAAGCATGAATCACGCTTTCTTTCTTCTAAATTGGCTTTTTCACTTTGTGTTTCTTTCTTTCTGTGTGAAGAAGTGTTCCTAAAATTTTACAAGAATATCATCAGTTAAAAGTTCAGTGAAAAAATAATTTAATATTTAAGATATCATCGCTACAGAAGAATAATAACATGTGAATTGTGCATGGATTTGTAGCTGGATGATTGGGTGTTGTGCCGGATCTACAAGAAGGGCAACACACAAAGGTCACCTATGGACCATGAGAGGGATGATTCCATGGATGACATGATTGGAGAAGTACCTCCTTCCATCAACGTGGGCCACATGAATGCGAGATTTCACCTTTCAAAGATGTCCACGAGCTACAGTGGTGCATTGTTGGAAAATGACAGAAACACGTTAGAAGGGGTGGTTATAGGCAATGGTGTGAATGGGATCAGCACTACAACAAGTGCCCTACCATCTCAGTTTGGCACCTCGAATTCCAAGGCAGATCACCTTCCTTTTGCCCTTTCAAACAACACTTCAGCCTCCAAAAGAACACTCTCATCACTGTATAACTGGAATGATGATAGTGATGAAAAACACTTCAATTTGGATAGTAACGGGAATGTGAGTGTTGTGAGGACTGACGAGAACAACGGTACTCCTGGCTCCTTTGCTACTCTGCTTAACCAGCTCCCACAAACAACTTCATTGCCCCAACTAGGGTCTATGGGAGACGGGTTACTTAGAACACAGTATCAAATACAAGGGACTAATTGGTATGGTTAACTCCATTTTGGGGCTATGATATGATATGATATGATATGATATGATAATTATATTGCACAAGAAGGAACTAAACCAAGGTGTGGCAAGGAATCCTCAACTAGTGCTAGATTGCAAAGATTTTTAAAGGGTTATCGAGGTTGTGGTTTAATTGTGTTAGGACAATGGAAGCACGTTAGAGTACTTTAATCAATGTTTTCCTTCAACTATTTGCAGGTAGCTCCAGGCAATTAATATATACCACATGAGGTGAGGGAGTGAGCCACATGGTACTTTAGTTTTATATATATAGATTGATATAGAATGATAGGATAGAGATATAGAGATAGATATAGAGACATATTTGCTTGTTTTATATTGGTGAGTAAAGAAACAAAATGAGGGTGCTCTTTGTGTACAAAATTTCAAGAGGGTAAGAGAAAAAAAAAAAAAAGAGTTAGCCATTTATATATTTATATATATACTTTGCTTTAGGATACAAACTGAAGAATGTAGAACATATACTTCAGAATGACATATATATATTGATGCAAGAATTTAAAATATGTATATTGATTGTGTTATTTGTGGTTTAATTTGTCTTTGTATATATATCCTGTTCATGCTTGATAATTTTGATCTGTTTATTATCACTGATATTAAATTGTGAAGCGACCACAACTGAAAGAGATTTTGTGTCACGTCTTTGCATGTAACCTAGGTAACCTAGATATATGGCTATTGATTAGCATTGTTAATATCTATATCCTTTGGCCTGAATGATTTTGGTATCTGAAGCAGGTTAGGTAGGATGAGTATCCATACACAAACAAACAACAATCATTTTCACTGCTTCTGTCTTCTTATATCATATAGGGGCCCTCTTGCACCATCATAAATAAATAAAATTAAAAATTATGTGCAATCTTCTGTTGGAGACTTTTCATATTGATCTCCCAACTATGAAAGAAGGGTTTTGAATTTTGTCCCAGATGATCACATTCTTTGAAAACGATATATTTGTCATCACTTGTATATTCTATCTCATGATATTATAACCTTTTTCTATATCTGATTTTCTGGTTGGTAAAAGTAGTATATCATAGTAATGAAAAAAAAAAGTCAGCAAAGATTTATTAATAACAGTGACAATAACTATGCTATTTCAGAATTGTTTAATACTTATGATGGAACCATTGGTGGATGATATGTCATCCATGCTTCAGAGCTATATGGTGTTGATGCACATTCTCAAACTCAGTTTTTTAGATTATTAATGTTATTGAAGATTGGTGGCATTGTGAAGCTACGATACCACATCGTCATTAATGGAAATTACTTTTGATGCTCTACAACTTTTTCCCCCTAATTTATTCTTTCTAAATCTGGCATGGCTCGTGCAGCCCCATATTGGTGCCCATACAAAAAACTTTCAAACATTTTAAGAATAAATATTTGAAAGGTTGAAAACATGAAAAGTTAAGAAAGCATACACACTAATAAGAGAAAACTAAATTAAAAAAGGTTATAAAATAAAAAATTAGCAATAATAAACATTAATATTAAAAATAATAAAAATTATATTTATGCATGTATTATAAGTAATCTAATTTGGTAAAAATGAGTTTTGAGAAAAGGGGAAGGAAAAGGGATAGTGGAAGTATATTGGAGGGAAGGAAGGTGACAGAAACGGAGAAGAAAGTGGAATTGATGAGAAGGTGTGGTTGTGGCTGGAGTGTGAGAGGGACCATTGATGTTATGATCGAAAGGAATCATTATCCAAAACCCACACAAATCAAATTTCACTTTAATTGCTTTCCTTTTCGGGGAAACAAAACGAACCAACTTTGTAAAGTTTGGCATCACTTGTGCCTGGTTTTGGAATGGCCATCATCACCACCAATTCATGGCTTAATTCTATTCCTGTTTTTGAGTTTTCCATCATTCTTTCAACGCCCTTAAAGTCTTTCAACTCTTATCTCTCCTTCAATAAACACATCTTATGTGTGAACCAAAAAACTCTTTCTTCTCTTCTAAATATTCTTTTTTTTTTTTTATTGCTTTCAGGGGTTCTCTGTTTTTTTTTTCTTCATTTTCTATTTTTATTTTCGTTCACAATAGAAAATAACAAAGAAACTGTGTTTTGGGAAATATTTTCAAAATACACCCCCTCTTTATTTGTTTCGGACATCAATTGGAAAGTGATTGATATCTATATTATGCATGGACGTTTCAACGCAAAATTCTCTTACCCTCAAAAATAATAAATCATTCTTTGTTTCTTATTTTTATCAGTTTTCAAATTTCTTTAACAATTCTTTTATTATTTTTAATTTTTAAAATTAATACAAAATACTTTTTATTAACTATGTTTATATATTCATATTATTACAAAATTATATTTTAAGGAAAATGATGTATTCACAACCCCTCTTTTAAATATATTCATTTAACAATTTTATATATAAATATAATATTAATAAAAAAATTTATTTTTATTTTTTTATTGTTATATTATTAAATAAAAATTGTAGAATGTATGTTTGCGTGTAAATATCATTACTTTTTGTTATAATTTTTTGTGATATTATTTTCTAAGAGTGTTATAAAATTATTATTATTATTAAATAATTTTTATTTAATTTCATAACTTTTTCCTTGGTTTATCACACCTCTGTAAAGAGTAGTATTTTGCTAAAAATTGAGTGTATCCATCTTCAGTTTAGTAGTTGTAACAGGAAAGTTGCCTTTTTCTTTAGTCAAGGTTTAGTATTATAAGGAGAATGCAGTTTTTTATGAAATTTTTTATAAGGTTTAGTATTCATAGTTTTCATATTGGAGTTCCACTCTGTGTAATGTGATTAACAAATAATATTCTTCTTCCACAACATTAGTGAATCTAAGAAACTGCAAAACCAAGTTTGAATTTGGTAAAAGGTTAATTAGTAGCAGAGTTTTATGTGTGAAGATTTAATAATGTCAGTACGCTATAATTAAACTCATAATTATTGTGTAGTTTTATTGAATCTGATAGAAAAACATGGTCCTTACACACTGTAGTGTGTGTGATTGGCACTTAAAATTTCAGATTTGAGTGATTAGTATATTATTGAAACAGAAAGTGGATATCAGTGAGAGCCATATTGACAGTAACAAGCAAAATTGAAGCAGAATCCGCCCACTGCATTCTCCCTCTCTCTGCACTGATTATCACATGGGCCACTTATTATGCAAGGTCCTGACCATGTTCCACTTGGCTTATTGCAGATTGCTTCACCAACACTAACCTTTGAAGATATAGACAAAGCAAAAGAAATCAGAAAGATAATCACTTGGTTGGTACTCAAGAGATAAACATGGTATGGTATGTAAGTTAATTCCTTAATGAATTTTGGAAAATTAACAACTTTTATTCTTCATCTGTAAATAGTGGGATAAATAACCAAGTGGGGGAGATTATATATATATATATATATATCATCATTACTCAAGAAGAGAAAGGAGACACTAACTAGGAGCAGAAAAAAGGAGAAAAGCAAAGCAGAAGAAAATAGCAAAAGTGGAGAATTGATTAATACAAATAGCCATTGAACTTTTTGTTGCTGTAAACTATTGCTTTCTCTGGGAAGTTGGAAGCACAAGATAAGATAGAAATATATATAGTAAGAGGAAGAATGGTTGGGGCCAATAAGGGTGCAATGAGCTTGAACATAGGGAAGACCATAAAATTGGTTTTGTACTTTGTGTTCTGTTTCTGGTCCTTGTTTTATTCATTTTCTTTATATGCTTTACGGCCTCTGCTTCAATCTTGATTTGGTTGATGCTAAAAGTAATGTAATTACACAAATAATTCTTGAATAGAAAATTACTATCAACGTTAAGGATCATGCTACAGCACACAGTTTGATTTTGTTTTCTTTCTTATCCTCTAACAAAGTTTCTTTCCTAACCAGTAAGAGTGTGCTTGGAACTTGTTTTTCATTTCAGGTGTTTTTATATAAAATAGGTTTGATTTTTGTTGGGTCTATGAAAATATTACTATGGTGAAAAGTACCACCTTACATTTGATAAATAATGGATAGGTGATAGTAAGTATATAATGAGTTTAAAATTTACAAGATTTTTTATTTAATTTGTATTTAACTTTTCTTATATTTTTGTAGTAGAATATTATGAGATTTAGTTTAAATTCTTGTTTTTGAAGAGTACTTGGGATCAAAGTTATGAAAGAGTTATTTATGTAAAAAATTTCATATAGTATTATTATTTAGTTATGGTTAGATAATAGTGATTTTTTTCTTATTTCTTTATTAGGAAAATAATTGTTAGTAAACTTTATTAAAAAAAAAAAAGTCTTAACTCCATTTTTATCTTTTTTATTTTAAGTACAATTTTTGTCCCTATAAAATATTATACGTAATAGAATAATAGATATTAAAAGATTTTGTTAAACATGGTTATTAATATGGACATGAAAAAATAATTATAACTATTGTTTCACACGCGTAAATTTGTTAGTATTTTGAAAATTGCTTCTTTTTGTTTTTAAAATGGAAGAATAATATGTGCAGTTAAACTTTAAAAGAATCAGAAGTGTAAATTTGTAGAACTATAATTATCAAAAATTAATTTAAGCCTAAAAAAAATCTAAAAATGAATTGTTTTAATAGACCTGAAAATTTGTAGTTTATAATTTTTTTTCAATATTTTTTCCCTTTAGATTCATACGCATTCTTTTTTTCTTGCCTAATTTTTTTTTCATTCAAACAAAATTAACTATCTAAAAATCAATTTTCAGCAAATTTATCCAAATAAAAAGTGAATGTGATTATAATAGTTTATAATAATAACTAAAATTATTGAAATAATCTGATTTTTTATTATCCCAAAAATACTCTAAAAATATATTGTAGCTACTATCACTAGTTTTAGAATGAATTAAAACACTGAAAAATAAAATAGCCCATATAACATGCATAAAATTGTATAGATTTTTTTAATTGAAATAATTTACCATTAATTATCCTGCTAAATGTATTATCTTTTATGGATTTTATCATAAATTCAACCTTATTTTACTCGACGTAAATCTAGACATATATACTGTTGCATTTGAGAATTATAATGTTTCTTCTTCTGTTGATTTTTTTTTTAATGTCTCCTTGAACATGGTGACTAATCTTTCTCTAGAGTGTAATAGACATTGAAACGGTGGACATTATGTCTCAATTTGAATTTTCTACATTTATTATAAGAATAGAGAATACAAATATCTAGATATTTAATATTATTTTAATCCCTATATTTAGCAAAATTAATATAGTTTGTGTTTCATAAAAACTAAAAACACGTGTTTTAGGATAAATAAATATTGAAACTAAAAAGCATATTAATTTTTATTGAAATGAAAATCAAATTTCCAAAGATTGTAAGGATTTAAAATATATTTTACTTATTATTTAATATATACAATAATTCTTATAATTAAGAAGAAAAATATATAAGATAATTATAGTATTGAAAGCTAAAAAAATATTTTATAAGTTACTGTATAATTTTTGTTTCATAAAACATTAATATTAACATGTTTAGAATGTAATTGCTTAAAAAGTTATAAGTAAAAATGTTTACCATTAAAGTTATTGATATTATATTAGTGTTGCTTAAAAAGTACTTTGAATTAGAAAAAATAATAGAGAAAGTGTTTTAACTATTAAAATAAAAATAATTTTGAGAATTACAAGATTAAATTAAATGCTCACTTTAACAGATGTAATATTGAATGGATTTTATGATATTTATATTTATATGGTATTATAAATTTTATGAGATTAAGATAAACAAGCATTGTGATGCTCTTAGAATTATATGTAGAAACGTAGCTATCATTATTTTAAATCATCTGTTCATATATTTTATTCTACATCGAATGATTATGTTTGTTTTTAAATTGATTGAGTTGAAACAGAATATATATATTAAAGAAAAATGTTTCATGAACACCCTATCATTCTTTATACTTAGAAATTGAAAAAAAAAAAAGAGAAGAAAGTAATAGGTTTATGAAAAAATATGATGTGATATGTAAGAATCATTAAAAGGGTGCATTTGTATACTCTAACTTCTAAATAAGTTTGTCCCCTAGCTCAATATTTTATGATCAATATTTTATGATAAAAACATGTTGATAAAAATAAAAATAAGTTTTTTTTCTCTCTTTTATATTATCATACAAGATATGAGTGCATTAACATGTTTTTGGTTAGAGTAAAAAAGACTTGATCTCGTTAATCAAATACTTAAATTCAAATTTCATAGACAAAAAATATATAAAAACATAACTAAAATATCATTAAATGTTGTCAACAAGATTTTGCACCAATAACAAGGTTATTAAAATAATATGGATGTAAGAATAGTTATTAAAAGAAAACAGATGTGATCATTTTGTTTTTAAAATAATCACTCTTAATTTACCTTTCTTCCATGGTTTTAATCGGGTAACCATGTAAAATTTTACAATAAGAATGCAGAAAAACTAAACTTGTTTGTCTTTGTATTGAAAAGTCTAATTAAGAGAGAAGAATCTAACCCGGAGCTGAAAAGAGGAGAAGAGCAATCCAGAAGAAGACTAGGAAAGTGAATTGATGAATGGAAATAGCCATGGCAATTAACTTGCTGCTTTCAATTAAATGTTTCTCTTGTAAGTTATAAATAGAAGAGAATATATATAAGAACATGCTATGAGCTAAAAAAACAAGAAAAATTTGCTGTGATGTCAACGTTCGGGTTTTTTTGTAGTGTTTGTGTTGTATCTGGTTCTTGTTTTATTCTAGCTCTCCCTGTATATCAAAGAAACTTCCAAACGAATATCAGATTTGAATTTAGTGCCGCCTCTCATAACGAAGTGACATATGCCAACTCCTCAGTAGAAAAGAGACAGCCTTTCTTTAAGTCCCATACATCTAGATTTAGTTTTTAAAAGAGATTCGGACATAAGTAAAAACTTTGTTAAGTCAGATAAGTGATCAAAATTGATCATTCAAATGCAAACTTCGTACTAAGTTTGAACTACTCAATATTGTTGTTACAAGTTCATCTAGATAAAAATGAAATATAATAATTTAACTAAGGAACTTAGAACAGGATTGTCTACAATGATGAATGAGAATATAATGTACTCTTTGGCGGTAGAAAAAGAAATGAAATGAAATGCACCGTTGTCTTTTGTCTATAATCACCGGTGGTATATGTAAAGAAAATGACAATCATTTCTCCCCAGATTTAAGTCTTGGTTTTCGGTGCATGTAACCATATGATATACACACTACTCTACAAGACACTAGAGGTTAATTGAAGAATTAAGTCACTGAAAGGGGTCCCTTCTGGAGGATTTCTCTCACTGTTCCATTGAATTTTAATCAAATAGAAATTTCAACTCATTTTCTACATAATTTAGTAATTTACAACCCAACCTGCACCAAGAAAAACAGGCTGATGCCATATGTATATTAAAAAGAATGAAGGATTTTTTCCTAGTGGGGTAAAACCGTCACCAAATATACTCAACTTTCCTTCGGCAATACAAGACGGTCTTGGCCTTCAATTAGCTTTGCAGAACGAATAATATCACCAGTTTTTATCTGGGGTAGAATATCTCTCCCGGTGGTTGTGTATCTGCATGTTTTAATGGCATAAAAAATACTGGAGAAAAAGTTGAAATCCATAATTGATTATTTGGCAGGGTATATAACATACCCAAAAACCGAAAATTGTCCTTCATCAAATGATATCCCTCCCAAACCAGCCTACAAAAGAGGAAAAGAAATATGAGAATACAACCAAAGGTTACGCCCAAATAAAAATTCTGCTTCCATGTTTAACTCATTTTGTTTACCAAAAGTCCAGGCAATCCTGTGAACAAATAAACATCTGCGATGGAGGTTATAGTGGTAGATAGCACTTACACTTCGTTTATCATAGAGATAGAAGAAGAACTGATAAGGTGATGAATATTCCTCAGAGGCTTCGTTATGAGCCATAGCAACTGCCCCATAAACAGATAGAGGAAGAACTGGCAGTTCTCCATCCTTCCACAAGACAGAAAACAGATGAGAACAGTATAGTATCATAAATTCCTGTAATGCCTGCTTGCCAATTTTCTTATAAACATACCTGCACACTTAATGTTGTTTTGTAAAGGGGCTCAAATTGTCCAGACGGCATTATTTCCAAGGGAACACTGTAACCACTGTTCTTATCACCTCCATTATCTGAGAGAATAGCTTGGTTGATAGAGTTGAGTTTTGCACCATTATATGCTCCATCCATCACCTAAAGGGCGGGAGTGTGTGAGAGTTGTTTCCACTAGGTTACACAATCTAAAAATCTAGATGTTTAAAGGACTAACACTTATAAATAAGAATTATATGTTGTATCAGAAAATGAGGCAAGGGCAAAAGTGGAAAAAATGACGTCTGAGAAGTTTGTTGAGAAAGTGGGACAGCTGGCAGCTAACAAACCTAAGGAGGAGCAGAAAATTAGCAAAAGGGAAAAAATAACGAATTCACGTTTGTGGGATTACGTGTGGGGACCTCAACTAAATATAGGGTCATGATGGCTAGGAGAAAGGGGGGAGTGAAGTATTCTGGATTTTTTCTTCTCTGTAATTGTTCTAACGACTTTCTTCTCTTTTGTTAAAAGTTCCACGTTACGCAAATAATACAGAGGGAGTTAATTCAATCAAATTTTGATCGTATCCTTATTTTGTTTTGTGGGATGTTCGACTTGCATTACATGGAGGTTTTGCACATATTATAGAGCTTTAAATGCAATAACTATCAAAGATAGTTTTCCCATGCCTATAGTGGACGAATTGATAGATGAATTATTTGGGGCAAAATTTTTTTCCAAGCTCGATCTAAGTTCGGGATACCACCAAATTTTGGTAAACAAGGACGACAGGTTCAAAACAACTTTTAGAACCCATCATGGCCACTATGAATAGATAGTCATGCCGTTTGGCTTGACTAATGCACCAGCCACGTTTCAATCATTGATGAATGACATCTTTCCAGAATTCTTAAGGAAATTTGTCCTTGTATTTTTTGATGATATACTCATCTACAGCTCTTCTTGGCCTGACAATTTGCAACACTTAGAGGTAGTTCTACAAAGTCTAAGGAAGCATAAATTATATGCTAAACTACCGAAGTGCTCATTTGGGTTACTCCAAATGGACTACTTAGGGCACACAGTATCAGGAACAGGGGTGGCAATGGATGCTTCCAAGGTGGCAGCAGTGTTAGCTTGGCCACAACCTACAAATTTGAAACAACTACGTGGATTCTTGGGCATTACTGGATACTATAGGAAGTTTATTTAAGGATATGCTACAATTGCTAGTCCTTTGACACAACTTCTCAAAAAGGACTGTTTTAAGTGGGACTCTCAAGCCACAACTGCTTTTGAAGCTCTTAAAGTGGCTTTAACAAATGCACCAGTACTTGCTATACCTGATTTTTCCCAACCTTTTGTATTGGAAACAGATGCATCCGGAACAGGTATTGGAGCTATTTTGAGTCAAAATAATCACCCCATAGCTTTCTTTTCAAAAAAACTCAACCCCACTTTACAAAAAAAGTCAGCGTATTCAAGAGAATTATATGTTGTCACAGAGGCTATTGCAAAGTTCAGGCATTATTTGCTTTACTTGGACATCAGTTCATCATCAGAACTGATAAAAAAAGCTTGAGAAGCATCACTGAACAGGCAATACAAACACCCGAACAACAATTGTGGTTGCATAAATTGTTGGGATATGAGTTTACAGTAGAGTACAAACCCGGGAAAGAAAACACCCATGCGGATGCTCTTTCTAGATCCTTCTTTGTGGCCTGGTCCCAACCCAAATTAGAAATCTTGTCAGCATTACGGGAAGTTATCGCTACAGATGCCACCTTGGATACGATTCAAAAAGAATGTCAACAAGGAAACCCACCTCATCCTATGTACTCTACTCAAGATGACTTGCTGTATTGGAATAGAAAATTAGTGGTGCCACCTAAACACCCCATGATTCAACAAATTCTTCAAGAATTTCACTCATCTCCTATTGGTGGACATGCGGGTATAACAAGAACAATAGCTCGAATTGCTTCTCAGTTTTATTGGAGGGAAATGAGACATGACATTGCGACATTTGTAAAGACATGTCTTATCTGCCAACAAGCAAAGGCTTTTAATGTTTTACCTGCAGGTTTATTACAACCTTTACCGATCCCAAATCAAATATGGGAGGACATTGCTATGGATTTTATCATGGGGTTACCACCATCCTTTGGCTTCAGAGTGATATATGTGGTTGTAGATAGATTGTCAAAATATGCTCACTTTGTACCATTAAAATAAAATTATTCTAGTGTGCAAGTTGCAGATGCTTTCATGAAAAATGTGGCTAAATTACATGGTTTTCCCTGAACTATAGTCTCTGACAGAGATAAAGTATTTATTAGTCAGTTTTGGATGCAGCTGTTCAAGTTGAGTGCCACCACACTAGCTATGAGCACGACCTATCACCTGCAAACAGATGGCCAATCGGAAGCTGTAAACTGTTGCTTGGAGATGTGTTTGCGTTGCTTCACATATAATAATCCAAAAGCTTCGTTAAAGTTTTTATCATAGGCTAAATTTTGGTACAACACATCCTATCATCTCAGTACAGGGTTGACTCCTTTTCAAGTTGTGTATGGGAGAGAAGCACCTTGAGTGGATAAATATGTTTTGGACAACAAGGATCCTTTGGAACTTAGGAGATGTTGCAACAAAGAGATTTGATTCTATCTCAACTGAAACACAACTTAATGAAAGCTCAGCAACAAATGAAGAAGAATGTTGATAGAAAGAGAAGGGATATTGAGTTCAACGAAGGGGATATGGTATTGATCAAGCTTCAGCCTTATAGACAAAACTCAGTGGCATTAAGAAGAAACCAGAAGCTGGGAATGAGGTACTTTGGACCATTTCCAATTATAAAAAAGGTGGGCACTGTTGCTTATAAGTTGTTGCTGCCAAATCATGCCAAAATTCATCCTATATTTCACTGTTCTCAGTTGAAGCCGTGCTATGGTGAACATATCAAACCATATATACCTCTGACCATGATGACTAATGAAGTTGGTCCACTCCTGCAACCTACGACTATTCTACAAACACAAAATATTATTAAAGGAGGAAAAGAAGTGCAACAGGTGTTAATTAAATGGGAAGGTTTGGAAGAGATGCATGCTACTTGGAAAGATTGGCTATCAGTTAAAGAAGCGTATCCGGATAGTAACCTTGAGGACAAGGTTATTTTTAATGGAGGCGGCAATGTTGTATCAGAAAATGAGGCAAGAGAAAAAGTGGAAAAAATGACATATGAGAAGTTTGTTGAGAAAGTGGGACAGTTGGCAGCTAACAAACCTAAGGAGGAGCAGAAGATTAACAAAAGGGAGAAAATAACGAATTCACGTTTGCGGGATTACATGTGGGGACTTCAACTAAATATAGGGCCATGATGGTTAGGAGAGAGGGGGGAGTGAAGTATTCTGGATTTTTTCTTCTCTGTAATTGTTCTAACGACTTTCTTCTCTTTTGTTAAAAGTTTCACGTTATGCAAATAATACAGAGGGAGTTAATTCAATCAAATTTTGATCGTATCCTTATTTTGTTTTGTGGGTTGTTCGACTTGCATTACATTATACCACATAATACAAGTTCTAATGTACAATAGAAACTAGATATTCTAAGAATGGAAATATTCCATGTTTCAATGAATCAACAAGTTCAGTCCACGAGAATTGCAATAACATTTGGATTCGCAGCTCAAACCCTCTACCTCCTTAGTTCTATTCCCTTGCAGTAGTTTCAACATCACATTAAACCTTTGTTCAAAGGCAAAGTTGTCCATTAGACTATTACCATAATTCCAGGCTGGTTTTAATTGCTGACTCTATGACATCCTAAACAACTTTCTGTGTGTAGTGATGGATCAATTCCTGCATGCATTAGAGCCTCAACAGATGTTGAAGTACTTGGAAGCTATTGTTTCTTCTCTGTTCAAACCAAGAAGCCAAAACTAAATATAAAATTCTAGACCTTGAGAAATTAAGTAGTTTTCACGAGAATACTAATTGACTGAATTATTTACAGTGATGGCAGGAAAGTTTATGAGAAATAGGACTTAATGACTAAAATTGACCATTCAAATAAAATTAGAACGTTACTGATTTGGTTCACTCAAACAACTTCAGAAATTAGAACCAAAGTGATTGAACCACCAAAAGTGATTAAGATCAAGAATGGTATACATGATGATTATTGGCCAAGAATAGCCACACGGAAAATTCACAAGGCTGAAGTACTGTTCCACTACCTTACCAGTTTTGCAAAATTTCCTGCAGTTAATGGAGCAGAGTATCCATCAATAACAACCTGAAACAAAGGTCTAACAATTAATCTTAATACCAAATTTATCAAACTGCAATTTATTTATTCTTTAAAATGCATCTGTTCTTCTTGCTAATGAATTTTAAGAGACCTGACCTGACCCACCAAATCAACAACCAATGGCTAATCACAAAGGAAAACTTGTGGAGTGAATTATACCTGAATAGTGGCAGTATTTTTCTGTTCTCCACCAACTGGAGAAAATGTCGAACCATCTCCTTTCTCAATGGTGAACTCAACAGTACCTCTCCCTGAAAGCCTAAAGGAAACGGGAAAATATTGATATTCCCATGGTTAAGTATTTAGTTTTCCTAAGGAATTGAGCTATGAGTGTTTAACTGTAAATCTTTAATTAAGATAGACTTATGTCAAATGGTCACAGTACAGTGTATTTCAATATTTATAATGGTGGAAAACTCAAATTTCCATTTCACGGATCTATGTATTGCATCAAGGTAGTGATTGACATGACTTCTTATTGGAGTCACTTACCGTGGATATTGTTGTGCATATTGCCCCGGCAACAAAAATGATAATCCTGGTGCCTGTTGCAACAATATTAAATTCAGGTTGTTGACAGATTCAGTCAAGCTTTTTGAAGAATTGAACATAACTAGACCATTGATTTCAAGATGCTATCGTTTTATCTAGTTTGCAGTTACCTGTAACAACTCTAGCTCTGCTACAGTGTCTAGTGTTGATGCAAGGTTCACAGATACTTTATCTGCATCTTGTTCCTTTATAGATTGAAGGAGAGTTTGCAAGCCACCCTGCAAAAAATTGACACATCGCATTAACTTTTACAATGAACCATAGCTACCAAATTCCATAATTGGTCAATTATAACTTGTAAGATATTTTCGTAAATTCCACCTACAAAAGACAACAAAAAAGAACTGAAAATAAGCAAAACTTGCCAAAATCCATATTCTAGTTTCTATATTTGAAACTTCTTTTCTTGCATCCAGTATTCCTTTGGATACAAGCACATGGTGTAATAGTTTCATATTAGAAACATTAACAGTAGAAAAATGTATTCATTTTGCAATGTAAGAAGTATTGTCTTAAGTATAAACCCAGAAATTATTCAACTAGGATCACCATAAAAATAATCAATTTCTTTGATATGCAAATAGCTACTCTTTTCTTCAACTAGAGGAAGGAGTTAGATCATGAATATGCAGTTTTTGAGCATACCTTTCCCTCTATTAGGGATGCATGTACCAAAGAGCCCTTTTCCTTCAGTTCTGCTGGTATACTAGCCAATATAGAATCCTTTTCATCTACTGCTATCTGATGTAAATGCGAAAATTATAAAAATTAAAGGTATTCATGTAAATAGAACAAGTCGCTATTAACAGACTAAACACAATGTTTGAGATGTAAGAAGATTTTCTACTGCAGTGCAACAATACTACAGAACTCCAAAGGCAAAATGTGAAGTTCTAAAGTACTTCAGTTATATGCCTCAACTTTTTTATCAACAAGTAACATATAGCAAGGTTTTGTTGATTACCTGGAGCTTGGAAAAACCACCAAGCTCGGATATGCGGAAATGTATGAAATTTAAAACATTTGACCTATTTGTCAATCAATAGAATGGAAGACAAAAATCTTTGAAACTTTCAGAGATGCAACATCATTACATTACCTAATAATCAGTATTTTGTTTCTCAGACAAATACAGCTAAGAACAAACGATGAAAAAAGAGGAAACAAACTAAATTATTGAATACCTTCAAAGCTTTCTTCACATTCCCCTCCATTGTTCCATAAGGTTTTCTCTGCGGAATCCTCAACAAGTACGAAATATCTTCAAGAGTGTCCTGAAAAAGACATAAACAACAGAATAAGCTGATAATTAAAAGGTTCAAAGAGCAAATAAAATCTGAAAAACAGTTCTCCTCTTATCCACATTAATCAGAATATATTATTTAGAAGTGCTGTACAAATGGGAAGCTCCTGGCTTATATAAAAATTCCTAAGCAACGTAACATTCTAATCAACAAAATGTACACCTACCATAACCCAAAATCATCTCTAACTAAATTACAATAAATTCTACAGCAAAATATTTACTTTCCAAATTCCAATATCTTCAGTAACCATATATGACTGATAACAACAGGTATCCACTTTCCGCTACTCCTCCGCCCTCTGAAATTGGTGCACGAGGGTCACAAATGCCCCAATTTACGATTCGAAATTGAAATTATTGTCAAGTGAGAGCCGGGATGAAAATCTCTATTTGTTGGAACTTTGAATTGAGGGCATGAGTCATCACAATATTTCCAACCTGGAGTTACTCCCTCACACAATCATAATCTATCTCGATATGCTTAGTCCATCCAAGGAAAACATTATTCTCTGCTATGATGGTAACATACTGATATCACAATACAACCTCATTAATAGGCCATTTGAGACCTATCCCCAAGGATGGTTTGAATTCAACAAAATTAGTTCACTAGTGACTGCTTCCATAACGATACTCTGTCTATCTTGAAAAACAGGATATGTTGCTGTAGGTTTTCCTCTTCCAATATATGGGTGATTCCTCGAGATTGACAAAGTATCCCTCACTGATTTCCGTGTGCTCAGAATAGGCGCACTACCTCAAATCACTGTCTGTTGGTAGTAATATCCCTTCCCAAGGATTGACCTTGAGATTAGGCACTAACAGCATGGCTGTCTCGAGGAGCTCTTTTTGAGTAGCTTGTGCGACTTAGGAGAACACATGAAGTAAAATAAAAGATCTTTGGATCACTCAACATCAAGTAAATTAGTCTTCCAACTAGATGTTGAAATACACAGTCATACTTCATTCCTAGCTTTCTGCTAGAGCCATTAGCTGTCCCTCTTCCGTTGAAGAATCGGCAGGTATTATGTCCAATGCATTTTTTTTGGCACCAAAATATCCTTGTTGTAACCTTATTACCTCTTTTCCTAAGAAACTCAGCACCCCAAAATCCTTGATATGGAAATGTTTTTCCAAATAACTCTTGAAGTCCAAACAAGCCTCTAAATCATTTGCCACTAGTATGATGTAATCCACATATACTAACAACCCCATGAAGATTTTGCCTTTCAGATATGCAAATATCGATTAACCAGCAAGGGACTGAACAAATCCATACATTCTCAAAACTGCTGCTAACTTAAAGAACCGTTTTGTGATGCTTGAAGATGTCCATAAATTGACTTTTGAATTCAACAAAACTTGTTATCTCCACGTGCTTTGAAGCTGAGGGGAGAAAACATTCCCTTCTATAACACCATACAGGAAAAATTGTTAACACACCTATCTAATTAAGCTCCTTCCTTGCGAATTGCTAGTGACGTGAAAACTCTAAACAATAAAAGCTGTGCTACTTGTGAAAAGGTTTCATGGAAGTCCAAACCTTCAACTTGGATGAACCCTTTTGTCCCAAGCTTGGACTTGTTGCGCTCCACCATTAAACAAGAATTGTATTCATTATATTAAGTATGAATTTTGATGGAGAATTCTATCAAAATAAGTATGTATTTTGATATGTTAAATTATTACACTTACATTAGCAAATAAAATTTTATTAGATAAGTATTTAACTAAGAATAAATAATACATGCCAGGATAACGTAATTACATTGTGATCTAACTACAATATGTCAAATAACATAAGTTTATATGCTTTTATAATAACTATTTTAAGTACGTTCCTTACGAAATCTTTACTTAATTTCTTGTCCAATTTTACCCTTAATGAAATATGTGTTTAGATTAACTAACTCGTACATTATCTCTGAATTCAAATATATTAAAAAATTTTCCACAATAACTATCTTAAGTGTACTCGTATTGAGCTGTTAATTAATTGTTTATCCACTTTTACCCATAGTGAAATACTTCTTTGGATTAACTAAGAATTCTTATGCTTTCTCCAAATTCAAATATTAAAAAAAAAAACAAAACATTATTCGAGTTTGGTAAACTAATTTTTTTTAACCATGATATTGATACTTGAGCAATGACTCTGAAGTGGCATTACCAGGATTCAAATCCCGAAGCAACTGGTTATGGGACACAAGCAGCCACATTTTGGTAAGCCAAAGTATAAGTAAACTTCGCCTAATTTAACCCTATTTAATGTTTTTATTCGAAAAAAATGCATTCAAGTATGAGCACCATTTGAGGGAGAAATGATCAAGGGTTGTTTATTATGAAATCTAGTTTTTTTTTTTTAATATAGTGTAAAATTTGGTGTTTTGCTTAAATTGGAAGTGATTATCTTTTAAAGAAAAGAATGCAATGTACTACTTCGTTATCACTAAAAAAAGATGAACCAGACACGGTGTTAATCAGGCAGACCTGTATAGTCTTCATGTTAGCATTGGCAGGGATGGCTCTCCTGAGAGCAACCTCCCCCGTCCTGGGAACCTTCGTATCCGGCGAATACAAAACCGCTTCAGCAGCACCAGGAGACGCAACGTAATCGACCAACGGCACCAAAGCGCTAATCTGAACCGACGCAATCATCATGGGGACCACACTCCTCAACCGTTCCATTATCCTCTCCACAACACTCACCGACGTGGCACGCGTCGTGTCTCCCACCGCTTCCTGCACCATCACCAAAATACGCTTCAGCAAAACCCACACGTGCTAAACGTGGCATTGCAATTGCAATGAGCGTGGTTATGATGTGACACCTTTGCGATGACGTGGCGGCGATGCTTCTTGGAGAAGCAGGTGATTCGGCTACGAGTGAGGGAAAGGTTTAAGGAGGGAGAGAGAGGGAACGCCATTGAAGCGAACAAGAAAGGAATGATGGTGGGAGTGCGCGCCTAATGCCTAATCTGATGTTGTGTGGAAGTGGAGGAGTCAACATGCGCCAAGTGTAGCCGTTGATGTGGGATTACATTTCTACCCTCCCTTCAATGTAATGAGGAAAAAGTATATTAAAATTTAGGTCCCACCGAGATTTGAACTCGGGTTACTGGATTCAGAGTCCAATGTCCTGACCACTAGACCATGGGACCATTTGCTATATGCATTCAATTATTATATTAATGTTAATATATTAATCAAATTTAAAATTTAAAATTTAAAATTTAATTTTTGGACATCTGATAATCACTTCTTTAGTTATATCTATATATAAAGAGGATATTATTGATATACTATTCTTAAAATAGAGTAAGGTTCCTTTGGATAAAATAATTTTCAAAATTATTTATTCACGAATCTTGTAACACATAATATTACATATAGAATAAGCACAACATCCCATCAACTTTGACATCTATTTGATACAAAGCATTATATATTATTCAGAAAATAATTTTACAATAAAATAATAATATTTATAGATAATAATAAAAGAATGAAAATAATAAGGAAGAAAAAGAAGTAATAATAAGATTTAAAAACATTTAAGGTGAATACAAGAATAGATTGTGTTATTTTTATACTTAATAAATCAAAAAGTTCTAATAGGAAAAGCCTTGGCCATGTTTGCCCCTAGATAACACACCCTTTCACATCTCTTGATAATTTTTTATTTGGTAGTTGCAGAAACCTTATCACAAATTATGATCACAGGCTGTATAATCGAGAATATTCCAAAGAAGATAATCTCCCCACAATAAATGATTTTTGTTTGCATCTTCCTCTCATATTCTGGACTAAAAATTTGTTCCCCACACCCAAAATCAGGACTTAAAAAGCACATGTTAAAACAAATTGGTTATTTGAATGAAGTATAGTTGATTAATCTCTCAACACATGGCTCATTTAAGAGAGGCACAATCACATGCATCATGTGCTTCTGGGGAAGCTTACCATTATTATATTCGATATCTCACTGAATGATTCAATGAGACAGAAGAAGAAATGCAGTTAGTTCAATTACAAAGCATAACACAAACCCAATCTTTAGTGGTTATTGATTAATCTGTGGTGGTAGGTCCAATTTAGCACACTACATGTTCTTCGTAGTGAAGCTTATAGCTACAAATTATTGTAAGTCATTGTTCTAATAACTATGATTACGCATGTACCCAAACACAATACAAAACTGAAAACCATTTACAAGATAAACTATATCTAACCCTACTCATTTGGATGGTTCGACTTTGCCTCCCCAATCAAGTAGTACTTTTCTTCCCCTTCGTAACATCATGATGGTAAAAACAAAAAAGAAAAACACTTAGACAAAAATACAAAATGGTTTTTTGTTCACTGTCTTATGATCGTCACTATCAGTATCGGTAAGAAAACCCACATCAGCAGAATCTCCAATCCAACCTAACCTCAGGTGGGCCATGAACGTGGTGAGTGGGCTTCCTGAACGACACGACGTGGCTGCTAACCATGAACGCCGTCACACGCTCGCTCACTCTTATGTCTTCCATTTTCATCTCTTGCAACCGCCGCACGTACTCCGGCACGTGCACAAGGTCCCACACCACCCCAATCCCACCCTCCTTTAAAACCCTCACCACCTCCGCCACCGCTCTCCCCCTCTCCGCCGTCGCCACCTCCTCCCTGTGCCCCCTACCCACCGTGTGCACGAACATGCCGGACATCACAACGTTGAAACTGCCGTCCGAAAACGGTAATCTTGTGGCGTCGCCTGTCCGGCATGTCACGTACTCCTCCACTCCCTCAACCTTAGCCGCCCGAAGTGTCGCCGCTAACTCAGCCTTATTCGGACCGCTTAATCCAATCACCCGACCCGATCCTCCTTCCTTTTTCAGACGGGCGGCGACGGTATTCAGTAAAATGCCGCGGCCGCAACAGCCTAGGTCAAGCGCTAAGCGCACGGTTGACCAGTCATTGACTGCGTCCACCATGCGCTGCGCCATCTCAGAATGGAGAGGCACTGCAGAGTAGAAAAAGTTCGCCGCCGCGTAGAAGAGACAGAGTGCGGAGAGTGCCGTGACGGAGCCGGTAAACCCAGCGGCGAAGCGGGCTGCTCCGCCGTGTACGGCGGCGATGGAGAGAAGGGTCTCGAAAACGCTGGAGATTTGGTTGAAGTAGCGAAGGTAAAGCACTGAGAGAAGTGAGAAGAGAATGGCTTGACAGAGAAGGAAGACGAAGGTTTGGCACTGATCCATTCCGTAGATGAGGTAGATCCGTGTCCATTCTCTGCTTGATGTTTTTCCCATTCTTCGAATTTGATTCTGCAATTCACAGAAAATGTTTCGGAATTAGGAAACGCGTAGAAAATTAAATCAAAAGAACAATATCCTTAATTGAGCCGAAAAAAGGAGACAGAATTCTAGGAGTGTGTGGCGTACAGATACGGTTTGGTCGTACGAAGTGGAAGGTTTGGATTTTCGAAGGTTTATTAGACGTTAATGGTGGCTGTGGCGGTGCATCAAAGAGTGCGATGCCATTTTTGTTGAAACAAACTCACAATGATTCCAGGTTTTCCGTTTTCAGCTTCAGAAAGCGAAGCTATGTTGCGAGAGGAAACGAGGGAGAGAGATTACAATGTTGTTTAGTGGATGAAGGTTGTGGTGTTTTCAAGTAGATGATTGATTATTTTATACTGTATTTATAATTTATATGTAGACATACGGCATACGATTTCGAATATGCATCAACTGATTTATTATACATACTAATTTCATGTATTTATAATTTATATTTATGAAAAGGTAATTTAATTTTATTCAAACTTGAAATGATTTTTTCTTTTAATAAACGTTTTTCATGCATAAGTTAACAAAGATAAACCACAAAACAACGTGAAATTGATTAATCTCCGCAAATCATGGGGACATGAGATTTCAAAATTGAAGTCAGATGCATTCGCAATTAATTGGGGTTGGAAAATGGAGATTGAAATTTTGACTCCATTTCCACCATTCTTGGCCTTTGTTAGACATTAAAACTCAAATTAAACTCAAAGTGTGAAAACCCAATTAATATTTAAATTCATTTTGAGTAAACCAACCTTTTTAATCCAACCTCATCATCACAATTCTCAGCCTTAAATGTAGTGTGCATGATTGAGTGGTTAGCATATGCCAGTTCTAAAACCTTAGGTTTTGTTTGGTTGGAGTGATTTGAGAGAGTGAAAATGAGAGAGTGGAAAATGAGGGATTTGAAGAGAAATGGAGATAAAGTTAAAGTTGTTTGGATGAATGGAAAGTGATAGTAAAGTTTATGGGAAATTGTGAATGATTTGATTGATATGAGATATAAAAATTATAATTTTAATTGATTATTTAAAAAAATTACCATTTTACCTTTTGTATAAAATAAGGTTCAAATGATTATAAATATAATTTTTTAATTAATTATCCATATTTTAACATTGATTATATATTTAAAAGAAAAAACAAATTTAAAAGTGTTTGTAATTGGAAACAAATTTAAAAAATTAACTTTTTTTATATAGTTATTAAAAATTATATAAATAAACAATTACAAAATTATGTACATTGCATATCCATATTCAAATAATGTTGACATATTAAAAAATAAATTTTACTAATAATTAAATAATTATAAAATATAAAATAATAATTAATATTGATCTGATAATAACAAATAATTATGAAAACTAATAATATAATTGTACATTATTATTTAAAACAAATATAAAATACAAGTGAAAATAGAATAATAATTAAAGGAAAGATTACTAAAATTATAAATCTATGCACACTAATGCTCTTCAAACAAATAATTATCATGTTATCCATCTTTTGCAGTCAAGTCCTCTAGTTCAGATCATTCAATCACCTCCATTCAAGAACATGAACAACTGGGAGAGACGAAGATGTGAGGGCAAGCCAAAAAGTCGTCTAACATGTGATGGGTGAGTACACAAATGATTATAACACTGAAGCATAAGTTGCTCGTCATTTAGGTTCATGCCGACTAACATGTCCCATATATCTGACTCCGAATGTTGAAATGTTGATGATCGTCTCATCACATTAACTTGCTCATTAATTAAATCATTTCTGCGTTCAATGGCGACCACCTGTCTTTCAGCTATGTCAGATAATCGTTGGGTGATTGTATTACCTTGCCCGAGGTAATCTGTAAATGTGTCCAGCCTCGTTGTTAGTTTTTCAAATTGACCTTCCATCACATCAACCATAGGCGCTTTTCTTTTTGTGCCCCGAGATGAAGAGGTTCCACCTGAACCAGTAGACGCAACAGATGGAATTGAGTGAGCACCCTCAGCAGGACTGTCGGAACCCATGCGTGGAGGTGATCGATAAGCTGTATCAAATCCTGCATCAAAGCCAAAGTGAAATGGCTGCTCCTCTGGTGTGGGGTCCACATCAACGTTCAAGTCGACTGTTGCCCTTTGAGAACTGATATTCATTCGGGCCTGACGCGAAGTTCTTGCCATATGTCCAGTGGCTCGATCAGCACCCCACAATTCTTCCATCAAATCATAATGTCTTATAGTTGACAGTTTCCATTTAGCTGCAGAAGGCTTCGCCTACAAAATAATGAGAATGGTTAACACTCGTAATTGTTATGTTTTGCTATATCAACAAATGATAATTCATACAATAGTACCTTAATTAGGTCATCCCATACTTCTTGCTCAACCACAAACCGTTTTGTGATATCCCAAGCGAATCCACTAAGTCCATGAAACAAATCGTGGACCTCCCGCCATCTATCCTTAAGACTTTTTTGTCGATTTTTAACATTATTTTTAGTTATACCAATTAATCCTGACTGTCTTAGGGATTCAACTATATTATTATATGCTTGGGTTGTCCAACTACCATCAACCCGATTACCCAACCTTGCCTCATCAAGCATAGCAGTCAACAACCGAAAGTCCATGTCATCAGTCCATTTTGTAAACTCACGCACTACAGGTGACGAATTCGGTGCAATATCCTTTCCTCTGTTCATTTTAAACCTATTGGAAAGATAATATATGTAATTACGATACCAACATATAATTATTATAAATAGATAATCGTAATGTATGAAAGTGATACTAGCAAAGATCTCAGTGATTTGATGAAGTCAAAGATAAAAAGGTCAACTCTGCAACAGTCAAACAAGTCACTCAGAAGAATGGAGCTAAAGACTTAGTGTGTCTTATCAGAAAGCTTAGGTAAAACCACTTTACCTTTTTCCACTGCATGAAGCTCCTTCACTCAATTTGCAAAATGCCTCAAAAATAGTTTTAAACAAATCAAACAAAAGCATTTTGACAAAGAACTTTCTTAACAATGTTTTTAACTGATATAGTTTTAAAAGAAACAATTAAAATCACTTAGAATACGTAAAGAAGTGTTTTTACAGTATTTCAATCGATATAAACTTCTTTTAATCGATTAAAACCCTTTTATGACCGATTAGAATTCGAATATGACAGGTCAGAATGAAATATAATCAATCAGACTTTAAAAATGAGCGATCAGTTTTATTTTAATCGATTAAAACACGTTTTAATCGATTGAAACCACTTTGGAAGTCAGGATGATCGATCAGAATGAAATTATGACCGATCAGAGTTGGTTATGATCGATCAAAATTGAATTATGACCGATCAGACTTATTTCAATCGATTAAAACGAACTTTCAATCGATTAAAAAGACTTGAAAAGTTATGTACAGATTTTCAATCGATTAAAACGACTTTATATCAGCTAAAATAACTTAGGAAAGTTTTATAAGAAGGTTTTTAAGCAAATCAATCGATTAAAACGCGAATCAATCGATTGAATCACTCTCAGAAAATGTTTGTAAAATGTTTTAATTGATATAAACATGGTTGTATCAACTAAAACCATTCTGTTAAAGAAACAAGAACGCATTAATGGGTTGAAAGGACTTTTAACAGATTATAACGGCTATTTCAACATATTAAAACAAACTTTCAACAGATTAATTAAAGCAGCATATTTGAAAATTCTCTTTAAAAACAGTTTTGCTTGAAACTTTTAAACATAGATTGAACATCAGTTTTTACACATCCAAAGCAATCAATTCAAGCAACTATTAAGCAATCAATTCAAGCAACTATTATCAGATTTGATAATCTATCCACATTTGATTTGCTATAGTATCTCTTAAGTTTGACCCTTCCCTATAATCCTCTTCCCGAACTTGAGTCGACATATTATCCACATCTTGTTCCATCAACTCTCGATCCACTTCAGCTAACAGTGATTCATCGTTGTCTATCCCTCGAAGAAAATTGTGTAGAATGCAACATGCTAGGACTATATTCGTCATTGTATCAAATGAATAATGAGGCTCTGTTCCACTAGCTATTATAGGAAATCTTTTCTTCAAAACTCCAAATGTTCTTTCAATGACATTTCTAAGAGACGAATGTCGATGGTTAAACAATTCTCGGGGGTTTTGTGGAGCTCGTCGAGAATACTCTTTAAGGTGGTATCTAACGCCTCGATAAGGGGTCATTATGTTTGCTTTTAACATAAATCCAGCATCCCCCAAGTAGTATTTACCTATTTAAAATCATTGAAGTTATACTAATTAGAATATTTAAACTAGTTGACTATACACAAAATCCGCATGTTATAAATAATAAACCTTGTGGTATGATAAGGCGATCCTCTCTCGTAAGAACATCCTTTAATATTCTTGAATCAGATGCTGTTTCTTCCCACCCTGCTAGAACATATGTGAATTTCATGTCGAAATCACAAGCTGCAAATACGTTTTGTGTTGGTCAATCTTTTCTTCCACGAAAACGAGGGGCATCTGATCTTGCGACTTTAACTCGAACATGAGTTCCATCTATTGCCCCTAAACAATCCTAATGGGTAAAAAATTTATTGTCATTAAAGTTTAGACAATCTATGTGTATGTTATGTAGACACAAAGTTGGTAAGTACATTACCTTAAAGTATGGGTAAAATCGGTTGTTGCTTAATATATACGGACACACATCCCTTCCTGATGGTTGAACAATTAATTGTTCGTCCAACATTATTATCGCATTCAACACGTTATGACTTACCTCCTTATGTCGTGTTTAGAATATATAATTTGTCAAATGATCAAGATTTTAGATAACGGTTCCAGTAATAACCGCTATTACAAATATATATAAGATAGCGGTTAAACTGGACCGCTATTATATATACACTTTTAAGAGCGGTTACAAAGATAACCGCTCTTAAAAGTAACCTGTGATAGCGGTTATATGTTAACCGCTATCTAAAGTTTTCAAATGATTGATTATTTTGCCAAAATGATAGATCACTTTTCCAAAACCTCGACACTTAAGATAGCGGTTCACCTCGAACCGCTATCATATGTTCACATCTGATAGCGGTTCCAGAATAACCGCTATCTAAAGGCTCCAGAATTTGAATTTATTTTAATGTATAATTATTATATATATATATATATACATATTCTAAAATATAATTTATATTAATTACTGTAATATAAAATATATATTCCACAATATTACTAAAATTTATATATATATTATAGAAATGAAAATAAATTATATTTGAGAATATATAATTTTGATAGAAAATTATATAGATATATATATTCTAAAATATAATTTAAAATTTTGAATTCTGAAAGGTTTTCTCTAATAACAATTTAAAAAACATAATTTTCAAAAAAATATTTTAAAATTCAGTCTCGGGTTGTATTTCGCTCGAGCGATTATACTCGCTCGAGCGAAATACCATCCTGATCGATCATAATTTCAAATGATCGATCATAATTGGAAGATATCATAGCGGTTCCTCAGTAACCGCTATTTAAAGTATATATTAGATAGCGATTATGGTTTAACCGCTATTACAAGTTGTATTTCGCTTGAGCGACATTAAACTCGCTCGAGCGAAGACACCTGCACATAATTTTCATTCTCGGGTTGTTTTTCGCTTGAGCGAAACTGATCTCGCTCGAGCGACATCCACATTTTTCGATTATGATCGACTACATTTTCAAATTATCGATCATATCTTAAAATATATAATAGCGGTTAAGATTTAACCGCTATTAGAATTGTTATATAATAGCGGTTAAGTTTTAACCGCTATTAGAAGTGTTCTCATACAGGAGATGGAGAAGGGTAAATAAGTTATTTACTATTTGATGATGTGTCTTTCTCTGCTATCCTCTCAAATCCTCTCAAATCTTCAGGGTGAGCTTTCCTCCCCTCTTCCTCAAATCCGCGCCTGCAAATCCTCTCAAATCACTTGCAACAAATGAATTGAATCTCTCATTTCTGTCTTCGTGAACAGTAAATCAGTTCAAACAAACACAAGGCTAAATAAGTGGACAATTTGTTTTTTAAATAATATAAATTAATAATAATTAATATTATGCAATTATATATTTTTTATTATACACAAAGCTAAATTGTTATAAAACAGTAATCAATAGATTTAAATATATAAAATTAGGAGAATAAAATAAAAAATTTAAATATTTAATAATAATTTTAACAAAACCATATATATATGACTGACTAGACGATAATCATAATGATTGACATGATGGGATCATAGGTTCCATTAATGAATTTTATTAAACCTTTATCACTTCACTAAAAATATATATTTATAGAAAGTTTTTGCTTTTTTCTTTCTCTCTACTCTACTCTTCTCTTCTTCTTCTTTTTTTGTTACTCAGCCTCTATTTAAATTATAATGAAAAAACAATCAAATTCATAACTTGTTTTCAATTCAATTTAACTAAATTTATTTAGGATTAATTCAATTTTTAAAACTAAACTAAAAGGGAAGTTTCAGTTTTTCAAGCAATTTGGTTTAAACCTTATTTTAAATATTTTGTTCAAGTGGGGTTGAATTCAATTTTCTTGAGTAAAAATTAATTTTCGAGTATTATAGATGAAAAAAATGTAGTTAAAAAAAACTCTATTAAAGATGGTTAGTGAATTGTTTTTGTCAAAATCAATTATGAACAACAAATAACATATATTTTTAATAATGATATTATTATTAATAAAAACTAGTATTGAGAAGTACTGGTTCAAAGAATCTTGCCACTATGAACAGGAATAAAGGGAAATCTTTATTACTTTAAGAAGATTTATTTAATTAATTTAGTGATTCAGCTTCAACTACGCCATGGATGAAGCTTTGTCCACCAAAGTGTTGAATCAAACTAATGAAGCTTTTGTTCACGAAATACTTTTTTTCATTAAATTAAATCCTCTGTCGGGACATAAATCTATGAACAAATTAATTTTACAATAGAAATGTGACATGTAATTTATATTATTCACAAGAATTGATTTTGATACCTGGTTAGTTTAAGAATTTTATAGTATCAATTAACGTATTAATAATTATTGTGTATATGATTTTTTAATTAATTATTTAGATGTGAGTACTTTTGTACATGCTATTATTAACACTCTTGTTCCAGAAAAAACTAATCTTACATCTTGTAAAGAATATCTCAACTCAAGTTTTTATATATGGTAAAATTTATTAAAGATTACTAGTTAATTTTCTAACAAATTTAGATTATTATTAAAATTGATATATGTATATATATATATATATATATATATATATATATATATATATAACATATTGCATAAATTTATATTAGGTAAGATAAATATATTCTTCATATAGTAATTATGAAAAAATTTATATTTAATATAATTAAAATATTTTATTTTTTATATAATATTAAATACTCTGTTATGATTTTAATTATCAATGTTAAAAGTAGTTAATTTTATGTTATGTAAACAATAAAGAGATGTATTATATTGATAATTGTGATTTTAGTTGTATGAAAGTTTAATTTTATAGAAAATTATTTGACTAATAGCATGTATGTATCATTAGAGTAATATAGTTTGAAAGTTTCTCTTCTCTGATAAATTTTTAACAATATATGATAAATTGTTTTCATGGAATAACATTTAGATTTATATATATGAATATATATATATATATATATATAATTTAATAATTTATATGAAATAAAATTAACTATTTTGTAACGATAATGATTAAAAAAATGATAATGATTAAAAATTGATAAAATAATTAATAATATATGAAAATTAAATAAATTTTAATTATAATAAATATAAATATTTATCGTAATAGTTATATAAAAATATTTTTTATCTTATTATAAATATTGTATCATATATTTACAAAATCAATGCATTTTAGTGACTTAAAATATATTTAGAAACTTAAAGAATTTAAATAATTATGAGGAAATTGAATGCTTTGTAAGACTAATGTCATAAAGATTTTTCTTTTAGAAAAAAAAAACATTTTGATACTTTCATGAATTAATGTTAATAATAGCATATTAAGTTAGAATAATAATTACATGTGTGAAAAAAAAACATATTTCTCATGGAAATATATATCCTTTATGTACAAAAGAAATCAACACCAAGAAAATTTTTCACAGATTCAAGACTGAAAAGGAAACAATATATATCAATTATATTTGATTGTATTAGAAGAAGGTTTCATAAAAATTGATTAAAGAAATAGTGTGATATTCAAAGTGAAACCGAGCATGCATCAATTTGAAAGCTACCAAAATACACAAGACTTATGTTATGATAATCAAACCTAACTTTGACTACAATGTTTTTCACAAATAAAGACTATGTTTATTTATCAGAATCATATCCAAACCTAAGTTTGACTACCATGTGTTTCATAAATAAGGTATCTGTTTATTGATAAATATTTAACAAAAATATTGAAATTTATTTTAAAAATAAAATATAAAAAATCAAAAGTCAACTTTTATATAGAAAAGATTATAAGTCAACTTTATACTTTAAAAAGTATAGAATTGTCATTTGATTTTTAGTATTTTCCTATTTTCAGAAACATAAATCTTCATTTAAAATTAATAATATAATCTTCATTCTTATTTTAAGCTATTGATCCTGATAAATATTTTATTTTTTTAACCATTACATATTTTAAAAAATTACATAATTTAGATGAATATCTTCTAAAAGAAATTTGACCCTCCTCTTAAACTATTCATACAAATAAAAATTGTTACTTATCTATTTAGTTTGAAAATAAAAAAGATATACTTACAAAAACATTCACATTGTTTGACCTTATTTCCTATTTTTAGAAGTTTATATAACAATGACAACAAAAACTAAAAACTAAAACACTATAAAAGTTATTTTCATTATTCCCTATAATATAATATGCTATGAGTATAGTGGAAAGGTAGCTAACTACTTTGTCTACAAACATGCATTGCAACTTTGTGGAATGAAAAACAGAGAAAAGAAAAAAATGATTGAAAAAACATGATCCAGGTTGCCTCAACCAAAATTTTGCCTCATTGATAGAAGAGAGGAAGACTCATAAATTTGAGGAGTCCCAGCTAGCATAAACAGCACCTATAAATTTTTCATGCAAAGTGACACCAGAGCATGCAATTATGCCTCTGTCAAGACCTTCTAAGTACATTCCCTTGGAGAAGTCCAGAGGGCGTCCTCCAGCGTCAGTTACCACACCACCAGCCTCCTCAACAATCACAACACCGGCAGCATGATCCCATATCTTCTCCTTGTAGCTGCACTTTGCGAATTTCATGAATATCTCTGCATCGCCACGTGCTATTGCTGCGTATTTTACCATGCTGTGCACTCGCAAAGGCTGCTTTCTGCAACAGGTTTTAAGAGGGGAGAGTGATTCAATTCCAGCAATGGTGTTCCAAAGAGAAAAATTAAAATAAAGATAAATATGTTATAAACTCAGGTCCAGCTTTGAAAGAAGTTGCAAACAAGGAATTTTGGAGACTAGAAACTTGTTTGAACCTTCTAATGATTGGACTAAATCAGGCTGCAAGTAAAATGCCTTGTTCTTAACTCCTTTTTAGGAAAAAAAAATTAAAGAATTAAACCTGTCAGCTTTTTTTTTCCTTAGAAGCCACTTTAAAGATAAGTTCAAAATAAGAGTTTAAAAACTTTAAAAGTAAAAGTTTTGTTTCTATGACTCATCAGGTAGATCTGGTCTGGATGAGAGGGAAGGAGGTCAAAGTGTGCAGTTTATCTTTAAATGCTATCTCAGTTTTTTTTTTTCTTTTATAAAAGATAAACTTCATTTCAGTAAGAGTTTTTTCCTATATGTGTCTAGCCTGACTCCTTTTAAGAAGAAATAAAACTAAAGAGTTAATAAGCCAAGCACCACCTCAATTTAATAATTCAGTTCTAACTTTCCAATGTTTGCAGTAAATATATATATATATATATATATATATATATATATATATATATATATATATATATATATGAAAGACAAACCAAATTCTATGATTGGTAGATCTGCAAGTTACCAAGAAATTTTTCTGCTCCTTATAATGTCCATTGAAGTACCAAGAATTACAATGCTTGGTTTTTGTTTATATTCTCCTCACTACTTATAATACTACCTTTCAAACTGACTATTTTTTTCTTGTGCTTAACCTATTGTTAGTCCAGAAATGGTTTCTGTCATGGCAGTTGAATCTTAGTCCTTTTAGCATCCTTATGTTCTAATGCACTTATATGGAAGTATTTTCAGTCTCAATCAATTAGTGAATGAAATAGGTCCAAATTGTGGATATTTTGATAGAAACAAGGAGAAATATGCATACTTAAGTCCCACACTATGAGCAAGTCCAGCTGTGAATGAATGGTTTGAGTTTGCCCGTTCCACCGGCTCACAGAGTGTTGCCAATGCCGGATCATCAATTGAAGAAACACGAATAAGTCTAGCACGGTTTGGCCATTCTAGCATTTTCTCTCCATCAATCAATGACTGCAACCATGCCTCACCACTGCCTCGTTTTGCATACAATACGCATCCTTTTCCCCCGGTATCAGGAGTTGTTAGAGATGATTGTGGCGTTGTTTGGTGATGCTGGTAATGATAATTAAGCCACTCTGTCTTTACTGGGTAGTTAGGACAGCCAAGAACTCCAAGAACAACTTTTCCATCCTCAATCAGAGCTAGAGCAACAGCATACTGATCCCCACGTACAAATCCTAATGTGCCATCAACAGGATCAAGTACCCAATATCTTCCACTGGGGCCTCCAGTTGAGTTGCAACGGGCAATGGCCTCAAGAATTTCAGATGATCCTAGAGTTGTCTCTGGACTTTGAAGACCGTACTTGGATGCAAAAGCTAAAGACTCATTCACAGTGTTCACAACATCTTCCAGCAAGCCTGCTGATTCATCCTTGGAGATGGTTTGTATGTCTTCCTCGGCCACAATTGACACATTTTGAACTCCGAATATTTCGGATAGAAACCAACTAATAGTTGCTTGAACACTAAAGTCTTCTCATGCAGAGATATGAAATGAAATAACCAGTCAATTAACAGTAAGCAACATTTGCACCAGAAAATAAAAATAAAAATTGAGCATCATGCATGAATGACTTGACAAGGATAAAATGGAGCATAGTAGAGTAAAATATGCCAATTTCAAATGTGACTGACTTGTTTCAGGGATATAGGAAAATAAAAGTTCCCATATTTATGAAGTGCCATATAAAAAAGGGTTATATGACAAGTTGGATATTGGATCTAGATAATCACAGCAAAACTCACAACTTGAAAATGACAAGTTAACACTCAAACATTGCCAAATAATATGCTAAATCAAAGTAAACTACCAAAAACTCTAAATGTTGGTCCTGCTGACTTTATATTTTAACTAAAAACACATTTAAACTCTACAGCTGCAATGTAAATATGATTTACACCAACTAGAAACCTTACATGAAAAATAATGTACACTGCCAAGAAAACAATGTGGCACTGGCACCACGAGATGAACTAATGAAGGGAAAGACACATTATGTTTGCAATATTTCCAAAGAGTAAATTGTGAGTCATATTCAATAATGGATTTTCTTTTGCCAAAGATCATACCTTGTTCTAAACATAAAACAAACCTCCTGATATTATATAATCTGTGACAATCTGTGACAGAGTGTACCTTGGCTAGGCCTACTGTGCAATCTGTGACAATTTTTGTACTGCTGATTTGAATTTCTTTCAAACAGAAAAAGTTTCTCTGAAATTTCAATTTATCCCAACAATCTAGATGCTTCCTACTACTGGATGCACAACTCAAACAGTTGATTCCATCAGAATCAATGATTTGTTTGAAGACAGAATGCATCCAAACAGGGGGTGGTACTTTTACTATAATTACTCTGTCTTCATATGTGATGAAAAACTTATATATATTGAATAATTCAATCCTGTTGGATGATTATGGAGAAACTAATACGTTCAGCATTTATCCCATGTTTATAAGAGGACAGATAAAAAGAAATAAGATGGGGCTGACAAACAAATGGGCTATGCAGGGAAATGCAAAAATAGAAGGTGTGACATGCATATCGGAATATCCACACGGCAAGAGAACATTGGAGTGGAATATTCTGTCATGATGGGAAAGACAGTGGAGGATGTGTTTATTGGGTGAGAAATTGGTCAGGCATTTGCCTTGGGGACAGAGGTTGCATCTTGCAGCTCTGGTTGTTATCTTCTTTTCTGCATTGCCATTTTCTATTTTGTCTAGTTTCTTTCCTAAGCAAGAGTCATACTACCGCGGTAAAGAGTTTCTCCTAGAATATCATCTATTTCCTTTTATATACTACCACTTTGTACCACAATATATTTTTTTCTTTTGCATTAAAATGTTAGAGTGCGCATTGCAATGGATAAGTGAGTAATCACACTAGAAACATTTAAACTAGGCCAGAATGCTTGTGTCAATTAACAAATAGCTTATGCACTTCTGATATTTATGGATATATATCTGAGAACAAGAAACCATCATACAGATTTGGTGTAAACTTAAAATATACAAGTACAAAAAATTCACATAATTTCAACCACCAATCTAGATTTATAACTAGTGTGCATCTGCACACACAGAGTATATTTATATCTCAATACAAATGATGCCACAGCGTAAAATTTTTGGTTTGAAATAAATCATTAATATAAAAACATCTATGAGTTTTAACCTGACAAAAGTTGTTGATAACTAGTTCATGACATAGTATCATAGCCTCTATGATGTAGTGAGGAGTTTAATACTTACTGTCCTCATTCTTCAAAATAAAAGTTTAATTTGAGTATAAGTTAGGTAGGCTTATGCATTGTCCAGACTTCAAGTCTGAAGGGCTCTTTGAGAGGGAATGTGTTAAATATAAAAACAAACATGATCTTTAATATGACAACTTAAATTTTAGACACAGCTGAAGCTTCTCAACAACTTTAATGGAAAAGTTCGCCCACACCTATAAATAAAGAAACAAATACTCAAGCACAAGTGAATAATGTATTTTTCAATAAAAGTTGTTTTACATTTTATGGTTCCTTACCATGGCCATAGAAGCCTACTTAGTTTTTTAGAACATATC
Organism: Sphenostylis stenocarpa; assembly: GCA_963425845.1. Classification (NCBI taxonomy): domain Eukaryota; kingdom Viridiplantae; phylum Streptophyta; class Magnoliopsida; order Fabales; family Fabaceae; genus Sphenostylis; species Sphenostylis stenocarpa. The sequence continues at coordinate 28,611,780 of OY731408.1, forward strand.
AAGTTAGATGAACATGCGGGTGCACGTGGATGCTGAAATCGCAAGTATGCCACCATTGACAAAGGACTACAACAGATGGAGATATTCTTTAACGATGCAAAGATCAAATGAATGTATCAAATTATGGCCACAAATAATGTGATATCAGATCATCTACTTAAGAACTAGAATTCATCAACAAAGAATAAAGAAGAAAAAACTTCATGTAATTTAAATTACCCACCAAAGAGTTTAATTCACTACAAAAACATAAAACTTCTCTGGATTAAAATTGAAACTGGTCCATCGCAACGCACTTGAATACTTTACAAAGCCAGGAGAAAATTTTCCCAATCGCACGTAAATCCTCAAGCTACATTACTAATGGAAGATCTCAATTTCACAAAATTCGATGCAAACTGGGTCATCCATTACTTCACCATAGTGATATAACAAAGATTTTCACAACCCCATCTGATTCCTCACACCAAAACACCAAACTTCCCAGCAATTACCAAACAATGATTCAAATGCACACCTCCCCATTCCCCAAAACCAAAAAAGATCACACCCAACACCAATTATTAAATTCATAACAACCCCATTATTAAGAAGACAAAAAAAACGGAACTTGTTGTTATTCAAATTAAAATTAAACACAAATACCTGCAACAGTAACAGGAGAATCATCATCCTTGGACACAACGTGATCATTGCTGGTCTCAAGGAGCCTCTCCTGCACCCTCCCACACAGAGCACACGCCACGTGGACCACCCTCACGGCCACCTCCAATTCCTTGGCGTACTTGTCTTCCTCCATAGCCAAAAAAGTCACAGACTTGGGATGAGAATCAGAGGATTCTGACGTGCCCACCTCGTTAAAAGGGGAGAAGGGAAAGCGAAACTCGAGTAGAGTCTCCTACTTTATGTGTTTTGCCACACACAATGGCATCATTTCCCAAAGCGAAAAGTGAAAGTGAAACGTGGGGTGGCCCTTTCTCGGAGAAAAAGATGAAACGAAACACGACCAAAGTGGAGTTTCTGGGATTTAGTTTCTCGGAATTGCACCCTCTCTCCATGATAAAATATAACAAAAATTATATGCATCTTATGTTATGAACTAAATATCCTTTCTTTATTTTGTCTCCTCTTTATAATCCAATCCACCTTTAAACCTTTAATCTACTTACTAAACACTTTCTCCTATTTAATACAAAAATATTATCTTATCCTCATTATTTTAAATTATCTTTCTATATACAGTTTTTAACTATTTTTTTTATTTTTAAATAAATTGTCAATAGTCTAAAATAACTTAGTATTTCTTACAGGGAACAAAGTATTTTTAGTAGATTTATTTTTTTATTAATTTAGTTTAACTTTTTTATTTTCAAATTGATCAAATAGTAATTGTCACAACATTTAAATATATATCAAATTTACATATTTTTTAGGACTAATTTAAAATACAACAATCAAATCAAATTTGATAGAAAGAAAAATTACTTCTTTTTTTCATATTATACATTCAAAGTTTTCTTTAAAAGGACAATCTCATTCAAGTTGGCAAAGATCACTTAAATTATAAAGTTTTATTATTAAATATTATTCGTTAAAATATTTTTATACTTTTATTATCATAGATCACATGTTTTCATCAGAAGCAATCTTATCCATAGATAAGATTTCTCATATAACAATTTTTTTTTTCAAAACATTATACATAGTTAATAATTTTTTTTTCATATTGTAGTTAATTGAAACAACGATAAATAATTGTTTTTTAATCAAACATAATTATAAATCTAGAATTCGAAATTAAAATCATAGATAATCTAATTGCTTCACTTGTTTGATTACAAATTAATTTTATATTATAATTTACTTTTTATTATAAATAAAATTGTAATTTATACACAGTATAATGATACGAATCCACCTCTTTTAATGCATCACGTTACTTATTTGTTGTACGCCAATAAGATTAGACTTTAGAACAGTGTACATGTTATTCAAATTCCTTAAACCACTATTATCATTTTAATTAATTTATAAAGTGAGGAAATTATATGAAAGTAAAACAAAGATATTATAATATCACTGAAATCCAAAAAATATTAATTTAAATTCTCTTAAACCATATGTTGGTGTAAGTTAGAGGTGAGGTTAATATAACCTTTTAAAAAATTATTTATTTTTAGATCATATAAATATTGTTAAATAAAAGAAGTATAATTTAAAAATTAAATCATTTGTTATTCTAATTTTTTTTAATTTTGACATTGAGGTATATTTTAAAGATTGAAATAACGTTTAAAATAGTGATACAATTACAAATATTTACATCATAAATTATGTACACTAAATTAGAAAGTTGAGAAAGTCATGCCTGATACATTTTTCAATGTGACAAAGTATTCACTCTGCAGTTAATTTTGACATCAAAGGTTGTGACCCCAAAGAATCACATTCACACTTTGCTATTCTGCCACGTCATCGTTTGACTTGTTTAAGATTACGCAATGGGTCCCATGATGTTTGGAGATCCAAAATCAATTCTTCACCTTCGAAACATGTTATTAATCGTTATTAATTTAAATGGTCGATGGTTTCTTAACTAACTCGTGTTCGTGTAAGTGACCTTAAAATTAATTATTAGGCTTGTTATGTACACTATTTGTTGTTATAGGATTAGGTTTATAAGCTACCTTATTATGAAATTGGTATAATTCTTTTTTAAATTATCAACTTAAAAAAATATTTTTATTTATAAATTACTAATAAATTTTAATATTAATAATTAATTTTTATTCTATATATATATATATATATAAATCCTTATATTTGATTGTATTTATTATATATATATATATATATATATATATATATATATATATACAGGAAAATATTATAAATGAAGGGAGAAAATGAAAATGAAAAAAATATTAAAAATAATAATAATAAAAAGTTAATAATTTTCTAAGAAAGATATGGATTAAAAGAGAATGTTATAATATCATTACCATGATTCATGAGAGTATGATGACAAATGTGTTGGAGTGATGTTTCTGGACAACAAGCAAACTCAAAATTAAAGAAAAATAATATACTTTGCATTTATATATATATATATATATATATATATATATATATATATATATATATATATATATATTCGGTTAAAGATATAATGTTTTAGTTTTCTCTCTCCTTTTTATAATCAAATTTTCTTTTAGGTTTTCTTTTCTCTTTGTATCTATCGGTCCCAATAATATTTACGCATCGGGTCCATTAAGTATCAATCAAGTTCATCTCCCCCAAATGAGTTTATCTTGACTCACTTTACTCATTCAGTTGGACTCGAGCCCAACCAGACTCAATCTCTATGCACATACCACAACCCCCAAGTCTTAAATTAGAAAAATATTTCTAATGCAAAGACTAAAAACTGAAATAAACGTCGAATACACTTCATCCCTTAATATTTCATGATAAATTTGCAAAGTTCAACCACTTAAAAGGAATAAACAACCATTAAAAATTAGACTTACAGTGACCGTCGTCTTGATGTAGAGTGTGAAAATTACTTCTGCGAGTACTTGAATTTAGATGAAGATTAACCTGCTTTTACTCGTACTCCAATTTAGATCGCGTTTTGATCTGAGTTCGCATTTCGAACATAATTCGCATTTCGAACATAGTTCGCATTCCGAGCATAAGTCGTATTTCAACCATAGTGCGCATTTCGCACATAGTTCACATTCCGAATATAGGTCGCATTTCGACTATAGTGCGCATTTCGCACATATCTCGCATTCCGAGCATAGGTCGCATTTCGACCATAGTGCGTATTTCGCACATAGCTCGTATTCCGAGCATAGGTCGCATTTCGACCATAATGCGCATTTCGCACATAACTCACATTTCGACCATAGTGTGCATTTTGCACATAACTCGCATTCCGAATATAGGTCGCATTTCGACCATAGTGGGCATTTTACACATAACTCGTATTCCGAGCATAGATCGCATTTCGACCATAGTACGCATTTCGCACATATCTCGCCTTCCGAACATAGGTTGCATTTCGACTATAATGCGCATTTTACACGTAACTCATATTGTGAACATAAGTCGCATTTTGACCATACTATGCATTTCGAACATTGTGTATTTGTGATGCCCTGGTATGGTGTCTCATGTCCTCAAAGATGGTTCTGTTGCCCAAGAATTGAAGAGGGGGAAGACTGTATAATTGAAGACACCAGCTGATTCTGAAATTGTCCAGATGTGATCGATGAAGGAGACCAGCTACCATAAAACTCCTGTAATGCTTTTCCATCAATTTTATCATGTGATTTTTTTTGAGCTTTCAACTGATTATTTTGCCCAAAATCCTGTTGCTCCTTTTCAGCAGGGGTAATTCTGTCTATAGAATATCCTAGATTGAATGTGGTTCCGGTAGCGTTCTGAATGTCATGAGATGAAAAATCCTCAATCCTCTCTTAACTGTGGGGGAAAAATGATTGATCATTCGATTGAACATATTCTACTTCAATTCCCAAAGGTTCAGATCTGTTCCTTAAAGCATTTGCTTGGTTTGGTGTTTCCAAGTGTAAGGGTACTGAACTGTTACTCGTGTCTTTGGAAGACCACAACGCATCAGAATTCTCGAAACTTACATAGCCAAATATAGGGTCATCATTGCTGCAAAATCATCACTTGCGAGAATATTCGGTCAGATGTATACTATTGTAAACAACAAAAGCTCAAAAAACAGAGTATTACGACAGACATAGTTCCATAAATTAAGTGCTAATAAGGAACTTAGCACTTACGTTAATGTTATTCATCATGAGCACAATATAATTAATCCCAGGAATTGTAAAATACCTATGCTCAACACTAAAGTTGGCGGCATAAGGTCTAAGTTGTCAGTTTAATGAGTGACGAACAGGAGATTTTCATAATTTTAACATCATATATCATCCCTTTTTGCATTTCAGAAATGTTAGCAATACATGCTCTCTAATACATTCTAGCACTTATGTCGAGTAAAATTCATGTGGGACTTACTAAAATATGTGGGTCCCAGTGCCTATTTACTGGACCTTACTCCCAATTTACCATTGCTAGAATTCCTCCTTTCATTTTGAATGTTACCCATATGCATGTATTGCCGTTACAATTATGCATAGATGCACACATGGCTCCCTCTAAGTTTCACATAAACAAGTTTAGCCACATTTACACTCAGACTGATCCATGAGAATGCAGTTGTGTAATTTAATTTGCACCACAAGTTTCCCAAAAGAGAGTAAGAGGAAAGAGGGATGTTTTATCCGTTATAATTACTGATCAAGTTCAGACAACATCTAATTAGAATCACGTTAACAATTACCTCAGAAAATATATGTACCACATAGGAATAGTACAGATAGTATGCTTTACCTGAAAATTCGATCAAGGTCATCAAAGCTTCCTATGTTATCCCAGAAATAGTTGGCAAAATCATCTTGCTTTTCTACTTCCTTTTCTAGCTATGTAGTATCTTCTAAATTTTTAGATACTTCAGCACCCAGGAAATCCTGATCAATTTTAGCTGCACTGGATAAAGACAAGTCAGGCCATGAGTTTGTGCCAGATTCTGAGGCAGATTGTCCCTCAATAGTATCAAATTTGGAACTGCTTCCTAGCGTTCCTTGATGAATGTCAGTTTTAATCTGTCCTCTTCTGCTCAATCAGTTTACTGGCACAAGCTTCCTGATTCCATTTTTTCATGTCATTAAGATCTTCACTTACCTCCGGATATGGTACAATATGATCGTCACTCTCATCCGCCTCACCCCATATTATGTTAGCAAGCTGAAAACAATCCATTATAAAAAATATAATAAATATAAACGAGGCAAAGCTCAACAAGAAAAATAAAATACGTAAAGATGCTAGCACTAAAGAAATTCAAAGACAAAAAAAAAAGGCAACAATATAAAAGTGTTTTCTGTCATTTCACATTTTGTGGATCCCATGCCCATTGCAACATGGTAGTTTATAGCAGCCATGATTGACATGGACCCTCCTTCAATGCTTTAAAATTTGCTTTTAAAAGAATTTTTTATATGTTTGACTCCAGAGTTTCTTCTCCCACTATCTCTTGAGACAATTGCCACTCATTCTCACCTTAGCAGCCATGATTGACATGGACCCTCCTTCAATGCTTTAAAATTTGCTTTTAAAAGAATTTTTTATATGTTTGACTCCAGAGTTTTCTTCTCCCACCATCTCTTGAGACAATTGCCACTCATTCTCACCTTCACCACCAACCAGTGATTCTAGCTATAGCAAAACCTTTTTTTAATCTCTTCTATTTTTTTCTCAAATCTTCTTCATCCGTTCCTTTTTTCAATTTCCTTGGTTTCCAGAACTCCAATTTTCCTCTCCAAATCCCTAACCCTAACCTCAACCTCACTCTCTGCCCTTCACCTTCTTCAATGTTTCCAATTCCTTCTCCAGAGAGTCACGCCTAGACTCCTTCTCTCCTAAAACCTTCCTCAATTCAGTAGCATCCGCCCTAGCGTCCTCCGCCGCACTCATCTCCGATATCATATCATGCTGTAGCCCCGCCACCTCCGTCTCCAGGTCCGCCGCCCTCGCCACGATTACCTCCACCGCCTTCGCCGCCTCGCGAGACTACACCACCTCTCGCTGCATTTCTTCGATCTTCTCGTTAGTCACCACGTTGTCGCTCCTCAATCCGTCGAGCTCCGTCGTCAGCTTCTTGATCTCCTCCTTCCTCGCGGCGTTCTCACTCATCAATTCTTCGCGCTCGCGTTGCAACACGGCGACCTTCGTCACCGATTCTTCACCTACTGATCATCGACGCCGCTGTTGGCAACACCGTCATCCGCCATGGCTGATTGGAGCGAGAGAAGGCGTAAAGAGATGTAACGAGTTTATCTTCACCCACTTTACTTATTCAATTCCATTGGACCATTCAATTGGACCAGAACACAACTATACTCAATCTCTATACATATTGAACCGCATATAAAAGCGGAAAAGGAAAGAAGAATACAAAATTATTATTAGAAAAGCTTACAATATTCGAAAGTATTCGAGGATAAGGGGAGGTAAGGGAAGACTGCAACTTAGGTTACGAGCGAATTGGATGGGAAGATAGTAATAACTGATTCTTTTATAGGTATAAAAGTTCTCTTATTCAAGATTATAACTAGCTAATTATAATTAAAAAGTGAACATAATTATAATTTACACGCTTTTATTTTTGGTGAGGGACGGTAAAAATAAAATAGAATAATTATAAGTGTTTTAGTTTTCAATTGTGTGGGTTCCAAAATTTTGTGTGAAGAACCAGCAAATTCCATTATGAGGTGTGGGATCATAACATTTCATTATGAGGTGTGGGATCATAACATTTGTTGGGCGATGGACCAACTAAACCCAACTTCTTACTAAGATGTTATCTCTTAGAAGAGGAACTCTTAAAGGTCTTCTTCTTCTAATTTTATCATAATTTGATGAACTTTTCTTTGTAACTCTTCTTTGGTTGATTTTTTTTTCATGATGTTATTAATCGTCTTCTTTAATTCTTCTGGAATTGATTGCTAAAATTGATCAAAATCAATGTTTTCTTCATCTTCATAAGGATCCTGAGCATCTTGTAGGTTGATAATGGCTTCTGTTTCTTCTTCTTCTTCATCTGAGCCCAATGAAGATAATGTTTCAATCATTTTCTATTTTAATTAGGTCTTTGCTGCTTTTGATGAGGGGAGTTTAGATAAGTCTATAATAGTTTTCCTTTTTCTTTTAGGGATGACATTTCTCTTTGGATTAGGCTTTTTTGGGTGATAAGGCCCATTTTCTTCCAATTTTCAAATTTTTCTTCTACATATTGGGTTTCGAATTTTTTCCACCAAAAAACTTTAGTTTTTAAGTAAAGAGTTTTCGGATAGGTTTCTTCTTTGTGTTGATGAATTTCGAGAATGTGGGCCAAAAGTCAGCTTATTCCCATAGTTGAACAAAATTTTATAATTCGGAGATGTGGAGGGTATTGGGGAGTAAGACTTTTGTATTTTTGGTACATTTTCATGATTTTCTCTGGAATTATGGATTAGACAAGGCATATTTGGTGAAACCAATCGACAAACCATTTTGGTAAGGTGTTTGGTACTTCTTTCTTAAAACATATATACCATGAATACCTAGGGTTGATATCAAATAGTATTTTATTCCAGACTTCTTGGTAACCGAAATAATTATAAGGGGGTCAAAGGGCCTCGAAAAGCTCTTATCTGTAAAAGGGTGTTGGTTTCATTCTTGGTATGAAATTATTTTAATAATACGTAATTTTGAATAACTAATAATAGAGGGATCTCTATCATTAGGAATGAGGGTTATTTCTGCAGATCCTGTATCTATTAGGATAAATTGGTAAAAAAATTTAGTCTTTTTAAAATTTTCTGACTTAGGGATCCAACTCCATCCTGGAGGAGCTAATTTTCTGAGTATTCCGTAAACATCTTCGGGATTCCAATCTTCTTCTAAAATGATGATCTTTTGACATCCTTCTTTGATACGGAATTCTTTTTTAAGGGTTTTTTCAAGGGGAGGATGTTGAGGGATTTGCGGTGTTAAGGGAGTGAATCTATTAGGTTGAGTGGTTATTGAGGTGGGAAGTTTTCTAGTGGTCATGGTTTTCGAATATGATGGGGCAAAATCGTCTAATGATAAGGTAGAGGACTTTTGGCCTTTTTCTGTTTTACCTTTTTCAGGCGTAGCTGGGGTTTTAGAGGGGGTTGTCATGGGTATGACCCTGCAAAAATTCTCTAGTTAGAAAATCAGGTATCGAATTTTCTTTTCCTTTAATAAATTCTATTTCAAATTCAAAACAGGATAATAGACTTTGCCATCTTACAAATATTTACTTGGAAATTATATTTTTTTAATGTCCTTTTCCAAAACTTGTTTTGCAGATTTACAATCAATTCTTAATAAAAAAATATTTAAAACTATACTTAAAACTTCTTTTTTTAATCATGCTATAATTTTTTTGAGTCTCATTCCATATTCCTGAGTGATATCTTACTATTTGTTCGGGGTTATCTTTTAACTTTTGTTTTAGTATACCCTCTTATCCTATATCAGAAACATCTGTTTCTATAATTATTTTTGCTTCTAGGTTTGGTATTCCTAGACATGGCAAGGACTTGACTAATTTTTTAACCTCTATTACTAATTTAGTCATTTCGGGAGTCCATGGTTTGAGATTTTTCCTTAATCTAGTAAAGAGGGGTTTACATAATATTTGAATATTAGGTATAAATTCGATACATAGTTTAAACAACTTAGGAATCTTTGTAGTTGTAGTTTATCTTTTATTTCATTAGGAAATTTTTCTGAAAATTCAATACTTCTTTTAATGGGGATTATAGTTCCTCGATTTATTTCATGGCCTAAATATCTAATTTGTGTTTGGGCTAGTTTTATTTTCTTTTGTGATGTTATCATTCCATTTGTTTTTATAACATTTTTTAATATTCTTAAATATTTTTTATGTTGGTTTATTGATTCGAGAAAATATTAAGACATCATCAATATAGACAATGAGAAATTTTGAGTAAGGGTTTAATATGTCATTCATTATTTTTTGAAATTCGAAGGCACATTTTTCAAACCCATAAGCATTACGTTCCATTCATATTGCCCGAAAGGCACTATAAAGGAAATTTTGTATTTGTCTTGTTCTTTTAATTTAATCTGATAGTATCCACTTTTCATGTCAAACTTATAAAATATAGTGGCATTATAAATTCTACTTATTAGTTCAGTTTTATTAGGCAGAGGATATCTAATCCATTTTAAGACCTTATTTAAAGGTTTATAATTTATTACCTTTCTTGGTTCTCCTCTTTCTATTTCTGAGGCATTTTGTACATAAAAAGCAACACAATTTCATGGAGATTTGCTAGGTCTAATAAGTTTGTTGTCTAAAAAAGATTTTATTTCTTTTCTACAATATTCTAGTGTTTCTTTATTTAATTGTACCAGTTTAGCTTTGGTAGGAATATTCTTTTCCGAAAATCCTTCTTCGTATGGTAATTTAATTTCAAAAGTGTTTCTATTCCAAAAAGCTGTGGGGACTTCTTCACATACTTCTTTTATGATTTCTTGTTCTATTCTTTTAAAGGTTGTTATTATTTTAGGATGTTTTAATTGTTCTTCGATTCTTTTGTATGTTATTTCTTGTTTTAAATATTTTATATGTGTAGTTTTGGCTTCCATTTTTAATAGAAAGTTTTCCTCATTTACTTCAGTAACTATTTGTATTTCCTTATTTTTGATTGGTTTAATGAATTCAAATAAAATATTTTTATGTCTTATTCCATTTTCGGATACTTCAAAAGGGTATATTAATGCTAGAAATGGTGTTCCTATGATCATTTCTTCATTAATATCAGGGGTTAGTATAAAAGTATTTTTAAAACATGTTCTTTTATTACATATACTTGGTGTTTGACAATTTATATTTTACCTTTAATTTTTCAGAATTCGCGGTTCTTAAGGTTTGTAAAATCAAATTGTAGGAATATATTTGGTCTTACTTGTCCCTAATCTTCAGAGTGAAAATTTAATGTTGGATGTTGAATTTGATTCATTGAGGAATCATGTTGAAAAATCAACATTTTAGATCTTAGTATTGAGGAATCATACTGAGTGAATTAAGGAGAATGAAATTGGACTAACAGAATCATGATGATTAAGAAAATGGTAGAATAGAAAATGCATCATATTTAATCACTCATTACAGTTAAATTTCTTTAATTGTTCTAATTTTATGTTTATGTGTGGTTACAATAGATTTCAAAATCTGTACATGGTTAAGTATGAAGATTCATTTAAATTAGATTCATTAATTCACAAATCCCTGTGGACGACTTTATAAATATTACATTCAAACTTGGTACACTGCCAAGTAAAATTGTGAGTAAGAAAAATTTCACCAGCTGACTATGCAAATTTTGAATATCATTTATGTTAGGAGTATCGTTGATATTTCTTTTTTCTCCTATCATTTTGAAGGGTGATCCAATTACTTCTTTATTTTCAATATTAGGAAATCTTACTTTTTCTAAAGGAGGGATTTTACTGATTATTTCTTTATTTTTTGTTTTTCATATTTTTTCAACATTTTGTAGTACATTAATTTGTAAATTTTCTAAACAGTTTTCTGCAAACCATCTAAAATACGGTATGTTTTCTTGAATTAAGTTTAAATGCTTATAATAATTTTCGCGATATTCTTTTAATTCATTTTGAGTAAAAGTCTTAAAAACCATTCTCTTTTTTCTTGATTCTTTTCTTCTAAAAATTCTTGTCTTAAAAGGTCTTTGTTTATTTCGAATTTGGTTATTACATTTATTATGCTATCATCTTGAAGTATTTTGGAAGCAAAAGGTGACGAAGGTGATCTGGACTGACCTATTATGCTTCAAGCAACCCAATCGGGAAGACTTAACTATCCAGTTTTACAGCCAATATACCTTTAAACAGTTTTTCTGATGTGGAGGATCGGCCTAAACCGCAACCACAGTGCATACTTATTCAAACAAACAGATGATTTAGTGTCAGGTTCTGATGTGGTTGCGGTTTGAAGAAACTGTTTAGGCCGATCCTCCACAATCTAGATCACCTTTGTCAGGTTCGAATCCTGATGATTTAGTGTGAAAAAACAAAGTCACGTACTTTGTTTATATAACTATTTATTCTCTTTGAATTCATATTTTCTGAAAAGTGAACTTTTCTAATAGAAATTTTTTTATTAATTAAACCTTGCCTAAGAGTCTTTGAGGGTAGATGAGCGTTGGTAAGCCGGTTTAGGTGGTAAGACCAGTAATTGACAATAAAACCTGTGGTGTTCCCGAGCATCTTAGACCTTGATCTTAGGATGGCGAAATTAATAAAACTTTTATCTAAAGGAAAAGAAAATTTTGAAGAAAATAAGAATACAGAAGAAGAAACTAGTAATATGAACATAGTACACCATTAATTAATTATTCTCGAAATAGAAAATCAACTTAATAAATGGACCTTTCCAAAACTCGAAATATCAACTATTTATAAAACAAATTGGAAAGATATGTTTAAATCTGAATATATAGTAAAAACAGTAGACAAAGAAATAGAACTACAATCAAGTTATGAAAAAATACCATTAATAACCAAAACTCTAATAGTCAAACATATAAAAGAATATAGATATCTTCATATAGGATCTACACAAATAGCGATAAAACCTCTCTTCAGAAAAGGAATAGATACACCTATGTGCATTGCCTTAAGAGACAATACATTAGTAAAACTTGAAAATCAAATATTAGCAACGTTTGAAACAAATCTTCATAATGGACCAATATATATAAATAATTACCCAAATTATTCAATAGCCCTTAAAAGTCTTCATAATACGGAAAAGAATATACTATTAGATATTAAAATCCCCGAAAATGTATGGAATCCAAAATCAATACCTATAACAATAATATACAGAATTTATTATAAGATAATGAAAACTCAATTGGCACCGGGAGCCTTATTAATGTCCCCAAAAGATGAAACAACTATGTTATTAGTAAATCCAGAAAAGGTTAATGCAGTAATACCAAAAACTTTAAAACACACTGAAATATCTAGTGGTCTTAGCTATAGACTAGAAGACTTATTAGACCTAGAACCCCCAGAACCAGTAGAAGTTGAAAATATAATTGAATATAAATCAGGAACAGTAGAAGTATCTTTTGCCCCAATCAAAAGAGTAAATTCATTAAAAGGAACATCTAGTAGAAATACTTTTATAACAACCAGAAGATCAATAGACCAGTCTAGTCTAATACATCATAGAAGTTTAAAACTAAAAGGAATAAAACAAGACCCCACGATCCCAATGCCAGAATATGAATATGAAAATACAGAAACCCATAATTCTCCTTCTGCTTCCGAAATACATCAAGATGATAGCATAATAAATGTAATAACCAAATTCGAAATAAACAAAGACCTTTTAAGACAAGAATTTTTAGAAGAAAAGAATCAAGAAAAAGATAATGATTTTTTAAGACTTTTACTCAAAATGAATTAAAAGAATATCGTGAAAAATATTATAAGCATTTAAACTTAATTCAAGAAACATACCGTATTTTAGATGGTTTGAAGAAAACTGTTTAGAAAATTTACAAATTAATGTACTTACAAAATGCTTGAAAAAATATGGAAAACAAAAAATAAAGAAATAATCGAGTAAAATCGCTCCTCTAGAAGAAGTAAGATTTCCTAACATTGAAAATAAAGAAGTAATTACATCACCCTTCAAAATGATAGGAGAAAAAAGAAATATCTATGATACTTCTAACATAAATGATATTCAAAATCTGCATAGTCAGCTAAACTTTACAAATTAAATATTACACCAAATAGCTCAAAAAACTATTGAGGAAGAAATTTCACAAAATAATAAAAATCCATTAGGAATAACTAACCTAAAAAAATCTTTAATAAACCCTATAAGACTATCCGATAAAGAATATAAAGAGTTTAAAATAGGAAATCAAGCAGACAGAATATTAGAAGAAATAAATAAAAAATTAGAATAATTAAATGTAAGAAAATTAAATGTTATAGATATCCCAGATGAAGAACTAGGAAACCTAGAAAATATAGATTATGAAGAAAAGATAAATAGAATAGGAAGCAAATTTAATGTAAATCCAACTACCCATAATATGCCAACTACGAGAAATTATTATAGAAGACCAACCTTACCAGAAATACAATTTGAAGAATGGAATTTAGAAAGTTCATCCGCCTTTAATGGAACAGGAATAACTGAATGGAACATAGATGGACTAACCGATTATCAATTATTAAGAAAAATTAATGAAATGGTCATGATTGCCTCAACATATAGGGCAAAAAACACAGAAGAACAAACAATACAATTATTAATCCTAAGATTTATTGGATCCTTAAAAGGATGGTGGGAAAATTACCTATCCACAGATAAAAGAAGATTCATTTTAACAGCAGTAAAACAAGACGGAAATACACAAATACTCATGATGGTAGAAACCTTAATAATATCAGTTATCCATAATTTTATGGGAGATTCTAACACATTTGAAGAAAAAACTAGTACCCTGCTACATAATCTAAGATGTCCCACTCTAGGAGATTTCCAATGGTATGATGTGAACATGAGATTCATATCATGGTATGTAGACAATTTTATAATCATGGTAATGACTAGAACAGACTGCAAAGAAACATTTTGGAACGAAAGATTTATTGTTGGACTACCCCCAATATTTGCAATAAAAGTACGAGAAAAATTATCCCAAAAATACCCTGAACCTTTGCAAGGTATAACCTATGGAAAAATAATTTCAACTATTAAAAATACTGCCTTAGAAATATGTAATAATCTAAAGTTAAAAAAACAAATTAACAAAAGAATTAGGAGATTTTTGCATTCAATATGGATATGAAAAATTAGATCATCTTTCTAGAAAAAATAAGAAAAAACAAATAATCAAAAGAAAATTTTCTCAAAATAATAATCAAAAAATCCCTAGAAATTTTAAAAGTAATATAAGAACGAAACCTCCTATAATTAGTAATCAACCTAATTCAAAGAAAGGAATAGTTTGTTATAAATGTGGAAGATACGAACATATGAAAAAAGATTGTAGAGTCCGAGAAAGAATACAAAACCTAGATATGAGTGAAGAAGTAAAAACTCAAATAGCAAAAATATTATTATATGAATCAGAAGAAGATATAAATAATTTAATCGAATCTAGTAGTAGCGAATATGAAAATATCACTAATCCTAGTGAAAATGAGAATGAAGAAAATTGTGATTGCATATTTAATATTAATGTTTTAACTACCAAAACTAAAATAGCCTTAGAAATGGTAGATAAACTTTCAAATGAAAAAGATAAACTAGAATATTTAACTAAATTAAAAACCTTAATATTAAACGAAAGAGAAGCGAGAAAATGTATCAACGAAGTAAGTGGTTATAATTTCTCAAAAATATTACGAAAGGCAATAAATAAAGAAAAACCAGTAAATTTACAAGACTTGCAAAAAGAAATAAGCCTATTAAAAGAAGAAATAAAAGGAATTAAAATTCAATTAATAGAATTAAAAATAAAAAATGAAATACAAGAAGAAAAAAATGAATACTATAAATAATAAATCTATCCTAAATGATGAAGCAACTTCTGAAAAGGTTAATCAAATAAAGATTTTACAACAAAAATGACATATAAAAGCTACACTAAAATTGGAAATAATTTTCATAAACAATTTACAGACTTTAGTGGACTCTAGAGTTGATATAAATTGTATATGAGAATGATTAATACCTACTAAATACTATGAAAAAACTTTACAAACCTTAAGAACCGCGAATTCTGAAAAATTAAAGGTAAAATATAAATTGTCAAACGCCAGTATATGTAATAAAGGAACCTGTTTTAAAAATACTTTTATACTAACCCCTGATATTAATGAAGAAATGATCCTAGGAACACCATTTCTAGCATTAATATACCCTTTTGAAGTATCCGAAAATGGAATAAGACATAAAAATATTTTATTCGAATTTATTAAACCAATAAAAAATAAGGAAATACAAATAGTTACTAAAGTAAATGAGGAAAACTTTTTATTAAAATTGGAAGTCAAAACTAGACATATAAAATATTTAAAACAAGAAATAACATACAAAAGAATCAAAGAACAATTAAAACATCCTGAATTAATAACAACCTTTAAAAGAATAGAACAAGAAATCATAAAAGAAGTATGTGCATAAGTCCCTACAGCTTTTTGGAATATAAACACTTTTGAAATTAAATTACCATACGAAGAAGGATTTTCGGAAAAGAATATTCCTACCAAAGCTAAACCGGTACAATTAAATAAAGAAACACTAGAATATTGTAGAAAAGAAATAAAATCTTTTTTAGACAAAAAACTTATTAGACCTAGCAAATCTGCATGGAGTTGTGCTGCTTTTTATGTACAAAATGCCTCAGAAATAGAAAAAGGAGAACCAAGAATGGTAATAAATTATAAACCTTTAAATAAGGTCTTAAAATGGATTAGATATCCTCTGCCTAATAAAACTGAACTCATAAGTAGAATTTATAATGCCACTATATTTTCTAAGTTTGACATGAAAAGTGGATTCTATCAGATTAAATTAAAAGAATAAGACAAATACAAAACTGTCTTTATAGTGCCTTTCGGGCAATATGAATGAAAAGTAATGCCTATGGGTTTGAAAAACATGCCTTCTGAATTTCAAAAAATAGTGAATGACATATTAAATCCTTACTCAAAATTTGTCATTGTCTATATTGATGATTTCTTAATATTTTCTGAATCAATAGACCAACATAAAAAACATTTAAGAATATTAAAAAATGTTATAAAAACAAATGGAATGGTAATATCACAAAAGAAAATAAAACTAGCCCAAACACAAATTAGATTTTTAGGCCATGAAATAAATCGAGGAACTATAACCCTCATTAAAAGAAGTATTGAATTTTTAGAAAAATTTCCTAATGAAATAAAAGATAAACTGCAACTACAAAGATTCCTAGGCTGTTTAAACTATGTATCAAAATTTATACCTAATATTCGAATATTATGTAAACCCCTCTTTACTAGATTAAGGAAAAATCTCAAACCATGGACTCTCGAAATGACTAAAATAGTAATAGAGGTTAAAAAATTAGTGAAGTCCTTGCCATGTTTAGGAATACCAAACCCATAAGCAAAAATAATTATAGAAATCGATGCTTCGATATAGGATAGGAGGGTACACTAAAACAAAAGCTAAAAGGTAACCCAGAACAAATAGTAAGATATCACTTAGGAATATGGAATGAGGCTCAAAAGAATTATAGCACGATTAAAAAAGAAGTGTTAAGTATAATTTTAAATATAGAAAAATTTCAACATGATTTAAGAAACAATTTTTTTTTATTAAGAATTGATTGTAAATCTGCAAAAGAAGTTTTGGAAAATGACGTAAAAAATATAGTTTCCAAGCAAATTTTTGCAAGATGACAAAGTCTATTATCCTGTTTTGTATTTGAAATAGAATTTATTAAAGGAAAAGAAAATTCGATACCTAATTTTCTAACTAGAGAATTTTTGCAGGGTGATACCCATGACAACCCCTTCTAAAACTCCAGCTACGCCTGAAAAAGGTAAAACAGAAAAAGGCCAAAAGTCTTCTACCTTATCATTAGACGACTTTGCCCCATCATATTCGAAAACCAAGACCACTAGAAAACTTCTCACCTCAATAACCACTCAACCTAATAGATTCACTTCCTTGACACTGCAAATCCCTCAACATCCTCCCCTTGAAAAAACCCTTAAAAAAGAATTTCATATCAAAGAAGGATGCCAAAAGATCATCACTTTAGAAGAAGACTGGAATCCCGAAGATGTTTGCAAAATACTCAGAAAACTAGCTCCTCCAGGATGGAGTTGGATCCCTAAGTCAGAAAATTTAAAAAAGACTAAAAAATTTTACCAATTTATCCTAATAGATACAGGATCTACAGAAATAACCTCATTCCTAATGATAGAGATCTCTCTATTATTAGTTATTCAAAATTACGTATTATTAAAATAATTTCATACCAAGAATGGAACCAACACCCTTTTATAGATAAGAGCTTTTCGAGGCCCTTTGACCCCCCTTCTTATAATTATTTCGATTATCAAGAAGCCTGGAATAAAATACTATTTGATACCAACCCTAGACATTCATGTTATATATGTTTTAAAAAAGAAGTACCAAACACCTTACCAAACTGGTTTGTCGATTGGTTTCACCAAATATGCCCTGTCCAATCCATAATTCTAGAGAAAATCATGAAAATGTACCAAAAATACAAAAGCCTTACTCCCTAATACCCTTCACATCTCCGAATTATAAAATTTTGTTCAACTATGGGAATAAGCTGGTTTTTGGCCCACATTCTCGAAATTCATCAATACAAAGAAGAAACCTATCCGAAAACTCTCTGCTTAAAAACTAAAGTTTTTTGGTGGAAAAAATTCGAAACCCAATATGTAGAAGAAAAATTTGAAAATTGGAAGAAAATGGGCCTTATCACCCAAAAAAGCTCAATCCAAAGAGAAATGTCATCCCTAAAAGAGAAAGGAAAAACTATTATAGACTTATCTAAACTCCCCTCATCAAATGCAGTACAGGCCCAATTAAAACAGAAAATGATTGAAGCATTATCCTCATTGGGCTCAGATGAAGAAGAAGAAGAAGAAGAAACTGATGTCATTATCAACCTACAAGATGCTCAGGATCCTTATGAAGATGAAGAAAATATTGATTTTGATCAATTTTAGCAATCAATTCCAGAAAAATTAAAGAAGACGATTAATAACATCATGAAAAGAAAATCAACCAAAGAAGAGTTACAAAGGAAAGTTCATCAAATTATGATAAAATTAGAAGAAGAAGACATTCAAGAGCTTCCCTTCTAAGAGATAGCATCTTAGTAAGAAGCTAGGCTTAGTTGGCCCATCGCCCAACAGATGTTATGGTCCCACACCTCAGAATGGAATTAGCTGGTTCTTCATGCAAAAATGATTGGGGCCCACACAGTTGAAAACCAAAGCACTTGTAATTATTCTATTTTGTTTTTAACGTCGGTCGCCGAAAGTAAATACGTGTCAATTGTAATTATGTTCTTTGTCAGCCACTTTTGACTATAGTGTGCCAGTTGCAATCTTAAATAGGAGAACCTTTAGGCCTATAAAAGAATTAGTTGTTGAAGTATCATTTACAGCTCTCCCCGAGCCTTAAACTCTATCTTCCTCAGCCAACTCCCTCATAGCCTAAGTTTCAGCCTTCCCTTGTCCTCGAATACTTTCGAATATTGTAAGCTCTCTTAAGAATTTTGTAATAATAATTTTGTAATAATAATGTTGTATTCTTCCTTCCTCTTGCGCTGGTACCAGAATGAATTCGAATAAAATATTTTTATGTCTTATTCCATTTTCGGATACTTCAAAAGGGTATATTAATGCTAGAAATGATGTTCCTATGATCATTTCTTCACTAATATCGAGGGTTAGTATAAAATTATTTTTAAAACAGGTTCCTTTATTACATATACTTGACATTTAACAATTTATATTTTACTTTTAATTTTTTAGAATTCGCGGTTCTTAATATATATATATATATATATATATATATATATATATATATATATATATATATATATATTAAATCGCATATTTAGAAAATCCTTGCTTGAATCTACAATACTACTTAGAATCTACCTACACTTTTTTATTTACCTGTAATTATTAACAACGCTAGTAACATGTTTGGATATTTATGTTAAAATTAAGCTTTGATTAATAATAATTTGTTTTATAATATTTATTTCATAAGAGCAAGACGAAAATTGAGTCTATTAATACATTTTGGTCATAATTTAGTTCTCGATTAAATCATATATATAAATTAAATTTTAAAATATTTTATTAACTCAGGTCAAGTTACTCGATAAAATCAACAGACGAATAATTAGAAACAAATAACAATTTTATGACTAGATTATATAGATACAATGATTAAATGGTATAATTTCAAGATCAAAATAATAATGGTTAGTCAATTTATTTTTTTATATTGACTAATAAATAATTATTTGAATGAATAATAAAAATAAATATGAGATTATTTATGTTATTAGTGTTAGAATGTAATTTCAAGTCTCACATTAAATTAGAAGAAAAAGTTTAATAACATATAAGAAAGTATGACTCATAACTCAATGTCTTAAGATTTTTCTAAATGTATTAGTCAATATTTAATACCATAATAAACACAAATTATTATTATTAATTAGGTATTTTTATTATTTAAAATATCTCTAATAAGAAATTTATAAATTATATCATTTTACCTGTTTTTATTATTTATTATTTTTATAATATATATATATATATATATATATATATATATTTTATTAATTTAATCATCGAAATGTCTTTTCACTTAATATTTCTCTCATTTTTTAAACAATTTTAATTCATCCAGTATTAAGGTGGATACTTTTTCGTAATTAAATCAGATCTTCTTTCATGACTAAAGTTAACATATATCATTTATTTATCAATTTTATTTGTAATTTTCTTTTGGCAATAACATGTTGGTGGTTACCGGGTCGATAAAATATATACCAAGCTACAGTCAATAAAAGATATCATCATGAGGGTTGAGGATATCATCAATAATTTAAAAACTCATTTAGAGAAATGCATAATGATAAGAAGTTCAACATAATAAAGCAAAAGTATAAAGAAGAAATGAAAAACTTCAAGAGGTAAAATACAAAGATAAAAAGATAAATTTGCCTTCTAACACATGTTAAAATTAATTTAATTAATTTATTTTATTATGTGACTCATGTGAAATATAATGATGGACCCAAATGTGATTTAATAAAATATGATGACCTATTGGTTATTATGTGAAGTTAGAATAAAATAAAGATAAAATAAAATATTAACTTACGGTAACCAATTTGATGGACGTTGGTTAATAAAAGGGATTAGGGTTCTGTCTCTGGTCATAAGGTTTTTTCACGGTAAACCATCAAGAAAGTGTGAGAAGAGAAAGAAAGACAAAGAGATAGATTGGGAAAAGGAGATTGGAGAACGAAAAGATTAAAGAATAGATTCTCATAGATCAAGGTTAGTCTTCTTACTATGATTCATGTATTGATGTATGTTATATTGTGAAAATCAATAATCTAAAGATCTTGTAGAGTAGTTTTCCATAATGAATTAAGAACGTAGGAAAACTACATAATATTTTACATGAATCTCTCCAAGACATCATTCTTATAGACATTAATCACAACCATGTTATCTATTATTACAACACGAAGGTAAAACATATAATGTAGGAGAATCTAATCAGGATAACAAAAAAGAGGATATCTCAAAATTAGATGGAGAATCAAATAAGATATTATTTATTTGAAATTAAGCATGATAAATTTTGTTAGTCACCAAAGTGGCCAAAATTTTAAGGTTATTTTAATTTCAAATTATTAATGATTTTATTTCAATTACCCATAATATGAACACTAAACTTATGAATAATTGATTTATGGGTTAATTGAAGTTCATTATTATAAGGCATTTCAGGATCGCCCAAAGGTTGATTAGTTGTTATTATAATTAATGAACATGAAAGTAGATAATTTTGTGTGCGTCACTAGTTTTATTTAAATACCCAAAGGTGTTAGGTGATTCTAGTTGATGCATATTTTAATTATCATTAATGTTATAAAATAATTAGCGTAATTATGTTTGTGTATTAGTAGATCTCCCAAAGGAGAACATTAGTATGCATAGAATGGTTATTTATGGTTGAATATGTATTTATGTTTAATTTTATGACTCAAAGTATTAATGTTAGGCATGTGTTAATTGCAGTATCTGTTCCTGTAGCTCTGCATTCGCTATTTTCATCTGTTTCAGTCTTTAATGAGTTAAATTTCCCTGATTTGAGTGAACAAGTCCAATTTCACTTAGGTGTGTTGGATCTTGATTTGGCTTTCCAAGTTGAAAGACCGGCTGCATGAAATGTGCATGAATTGCACAGTATGTTAGTCCAGGAGGAGACCAGACTCAAGAACTTAGGAAGCCACTTTATTCATTACGTGAAAAATCAAGGAGCTAAAAAGAAAGTTGTAAAGAAACATGGAAATGGTAAAATATCATTAAAGATTAATGAGTCCTCTACTAACATTCAGAAGAAAAATGACAAATTTCATTTTTGTGTGAAGTCTGGACATTTCCAAAAGGACTGCATAAAGCATAAAGCTTGGTTCGAAAAGAAAGGTGAGCATAGTGCTTACGTATGTTTCGAATCAAACTTAACTGAAGTTCCCCATAATACTTGGTGGATTGATTCTGGAAATGGTAAAAGATCATTAAAGATTAACGAGTCATCTACTAACATTCAGAAGAAAAATGACAAATGTCATTTTTGTGGGAAGTCTGGATATTTCCAAAAGGACTGCATAAAGCGTAAAGCTTGGTTCGAAAAGAAAGGTGAGCATAGTGCTTACGTATGTTTTGAATCAAACTTAACTGAAGTTTCCCATAATACTTTTTATGTACCTAGTATCACTAGAACTTAGTTTCTTTGTTTAAGCTTGATGTTGCTGGATACTCTTTTAAGTTTGAGAATAGTTTTTTCAGTTGATTTAAGCGTACATGTATGATTGGAACTGGTACACTTTATGATGGTTTATATAAATTGAATTTGGATAATGTATATGCTGAAACTCTCATGACCTTGCATCATAATGTTGGCACTAAACGTAGTTTGGTGGATGAAAGATCTGCTTACTTGTGCCATAAGCGTTTGGGACATATTTCCAAAGAAAGAATGCAAAGATTAATAAAGAATGAAATCCTTCCGGATTTAGATTTTACTGATATGAATATATGTGTGGATTGTATTAAAGACAAACAAGCAAAACACACAAAGAAAGGAGCCACAAGAAGCACTCAGCTTCTTGAAATCATACACACTGATATATGTGGTCCATTTGACGTAAATTCTTTTAATAAAGAGAAGTATTTCATCACTTTCATTGATGATTTCTCGCGTTATGGATATGTCTATTTACTATATGAGAAATATCAAGCAATAAATGTCTTAGAAAGTTATATAAATGGAGTGGAGATGCAATTAGACAGAAAGGTGAAAATTGTCAGGTCAGATAGAGGTGGTGAGTATTATGGAAGATATGATGAAAATGGACAACACCCTGGTCCGTTTGCTAAGTTCCTTGAGAAGCGTGGTATTTGTGCTCAATACACAATGTCAGGCACACCACAACAAAATGTTGTGTCTGAAAGGCATAATCGAAGTTTAATGGATATGGTTAGTGATGTGAATCACAAGGGGTGATTTAGGATCTTTAAGGTTAAGAAATTTAGTAATTTAGTGATAAGGTGGAAGGAAAGAATCATTCTTTCCAAGGAAGGCAACACACAAAGGATGTGAAAGTCCTTTGATACAACCAAATATTCTTGAATCACTCAAGAACTTAGGAGAATCACTCTCACTAAGATAAAAGAGATAAACTCTAATATTTCTAAAAATAAACTCAACTTATATTTTGACTATTTCATTAAGAGGTGCAGCCAAAGTACTAAAATCTTTAACAAACCTCCTATAGAAACTAGCTAACCCATGAAAACTTCTCACTTCACTCACATTCTTAGGGGTAGGCCACTCTTGGATGGCTCTAATCTTTTCCTCATCAACTTGTACCCCTTTAGAACTCACAACAAATCCCAAGAACACAACATGATCAGTGCAAAAGGTACATTTTTCAAGATTAGCAAACAAATTTTCCTTTCTAAGCACATTCATGACAGCATGCAAATGTTCAACATGCAAATCAAAATTAGTGTTATATATCAGAATATCATCAAAATACACCACTACACATTTTCCTAAAAACTCTTTCAAGACATGGTTCATCAATCTCATAAAAGTTCTTGGAGCATTATTTAACCCAAAGGGCATAACTAGCCACTCATACAACCCATATTTAGTTTTAAAAGCTGTTTTCCACTCATCTCCTTCTTTAATTCTAATTTGATGATATCCACTTTTCAAGTCAATTTTAGAGAAGATACAAGCACCATACAATTCATCCAACAAGTCATCTAACCTAGGAATGGGATGTCTATACTTTACCGTGATGTTATTGATAGCTCTACAATCTGTGCACATCCTCCAAGTTCCATCTTTCTTAGGGACTATAATGACTCGGACTGCACATGGACTCAAGCTTTCTTTAACCCACCCCTTTTGCATTAAGTCTTCAACTTGCTTTTGAATCTCCTTGGTTTCTTGGAGATTGCTTCGATAGGATGGTCTATTAGGCAATAAAGCTCCTGGAATAAGGTCAATTTGGTGCTCAATACCCCTAAGAGGGGGTAGACCTATAGGCACTTCTTTTGGAAAAACATTATCAAAATTCTGCAACAAAGAAGAAACCTCTTTTGGAAGAGAGTTAGTAAAACATGGACTGTTTGATTTACTTTCTTTACTCAAAAGTAAAAGTATTGGCTTTCTCAATTGCATAGCTCTTTTGACTTCTTTTTCTTTTATAAACAGATTTGATTTTTTTTTCTCTTTCTCTTTTTCTTCCTCTTTTTCCTTTTTCTTTTCACTCTCTTTTTCTTTTCTCTTTTCTCTCTCTTTTTCTTTTCTTTCTTATTTTCTTTTCTTTCTCATTTTCAGTTGATCCTCACTAACTTCTCTTGGAACCAAAGGTGCACGAGTAGTTTTGCGGTCTTTATGCATAAAAGAGAACTTATTAGTGAAACCATCATGCATAACTCTCCTATCATACTGCCATGGTCTCCCAAGAAGTAAATGACAAGCCTCCATAGGCACCACATCACACAAAACAGAATCTTCATATTTCCCTATGTAAAAACCCACTTCAACTTGCCTATTCACGGTCATCTCACCATCTTCACTAAGCCATTGAAGTTTGTAAGGTTGCGGGTGTGGCTTTGTCTCCAAATTCATTTTTGAAACCAACCGTGCACTAGCCACATTAGTGCAACTCCCACCATCAATGATCAAAGAGCACAACTTCCCTTGAATGAGGCACCTTGCATGAAAAATATTTTCTCTTTGACAATCATCCAATTCAACTGATTGACTACCCAACATCCTTCTAATCATGAACAAATCTCCTTTTAACTCTCTTTCATCTTCATGCTCATTTTCATCACTAGATGAAGAATCTGAAGAAGATTCACTAATTATTTCTCCATCCTCCTTAAGTAACATAGTCTTCTTAGTGGGACATTGAGAAGCTATGTGACCTCTTCCCAAACATTTGAAACACTTAACCTCACTACTCCTTGTTTTCTTAAGTGTCTCATCGGACTTATTTTGATTTCTATGAGCTATAACATTGGAATTGCTTGTTGATGATCCTCCCTCCTTCTTATTTTTGTCCTTCCAACTAGGAGAGTGAAAATTAGATGAACTCCTCCTCATGACACCCTTTCTCTTCAATTGTTGTTCCACCTTGGAAGCTTGATGTACTAAATCCTCCAACTCAACATAATTTTGCAACTCCACAACATCCCTTATATCACTATTTAGCCCATGTAGGAATCGGGCCATAGTAGCCTCCCACGCCTCCATAACATTAGCCCTAATCATGGAAACCTCCATCTCTTTGTAATATTCATCAACACCTCTACTATCTTGTATGAGTCTTTGGAGCTTGTTGTGAAGATCTCTTTGATAATGTGAAGGAACAAATCTTCTTCTCATCAACCTCTTCATTTCTTCCCAACTTTCCACCAAGGGTTCTTCATATCTCACCCTTTCCCTTTGTAATTGGTTCCACCAAATGAGAGCATAATCAGTGAATTCCATGGCTGCCACCCTCATCTTTTTATCTTCTGTGTAATTATGGCATGCAAACAGTTGCTCAATTTTTATTTCCCACTCCAAATATGCTTCTGGATCACTCTTTCCTTGAAAAGAGGGTATGTTCAGTTTTACTCCTTCAATTCTGTTATCTCTAACATCACCTTCATTATTTCTCCTTCTCCTCCTTCTACCTCCACCATCATCATCATTTCCTTGATTTTCTAGTTGTTCAATTCTCCCATACAACTCCTCGGTATGTTCTGTCAACATTCTTTGCATTTGGGCTGTAATGGCATCAATCAATAATCTATTGTCATCCCTTAGAGGAGGGATACCACCACCACCTGTACCTTCCATCTTTCAAGTAAAAAAAAGAAAGGACCAAACAAATGAAGTAATAGGACCTCACCATTCTTCTCACGTGTTTGCACTCAAAGATGTACCACTCGTGTTTACTCTCAATTTGGCTTTTGTATAATATGCACTCTTGCCTTTTTTCACTCGTTCTCTGACTTATGATTCTTACAAGAATCAAACAATCTATAGTTTAAGAATCACTTTCAACTGTAGCAATCATAAGGAATAAAACAGAATTGTAGTACCAACAAAGGACAAGTAACAAAGAACAATTTTACTACTAATAACAAGCAAGACAAATTTAAACTGTATGGGAAAACAAAGATTAGACAAAGACGCGTGACACTTAGGAATTTTATCAAACAGCTAATGTGCACTGAAATTAAAAAAAAAACAACTGCCACATATATATATATATATATATATATATATATAATTTTTTTCTAATTCTTTTCTTCTTTTGATTCTTTTCCTTTGTTGTTCTTTTCTCGAGAAAACTAATTTCAAACACAACTTTGATATATATATATATATATATATATATATATATATTTAAATAAAATTCAATATCAAAATTGCATAAACAACAAGTTTTTTTTTTAAACGAGTACACGTGAACGAGTGACAAATGAACGAGTACACGTGAACGAGTAACAATGAACAGTACCGTGAACAGTGTCGAGGAACAGTACCGCTTTTGAACCTTGCTCTAAATACCAAATGACGACACTAGAATAGAAGGGAAACAATTTAGGGTTAGGTTTTAAGAATTGATTTGATTGGAAATAGAAAACAGAAAAAATAAAAGATATCGTAGGCGCCACAAATAAGAATATTTGATAAGCCAAGAAGGATCGCCACAAGAATTGGATAATTCTTGATAAGATCAAATGATGCAAGGAAGAACCCTAGTAGAGCAACAACTCACAAAGTAATATGAATATTACGTACGTTCATTCTGAATTCACAAATGTTTAATACAACTTAAGTTTATGAGTTTGTCTTATTGCAAGAAATAAAGATAAATTAAAATCCTAATATCCCAAGCAAAGTTAAGTTACCCAGATGGTTCAGTGAAGACATTATAAGTTTTGGGTCTTGGGTTCAAATCCCCACTGTAGCAAATAAAATAATAATAAAAACTAAATCTTTTAGTTGGGTCTCCTAGCTCTCCAAACATTCTATGCATGTGATAGGTCTAAACTCCTCCATGTTTGGATCTTTTAATAGTTAGGCCTTTAGCAAATTGGTCACTTTGTATTGCAATGCCTCTTTGTGTTTTTCTGAGTCTGCCTCTTGTCATAGGTCCACCTAAGTCTTGGATTGGATCTTGGTCTTGATCCTTCTCGTTATGGGCTTGGGTTTTTATGTCCACATCACTAACCTGCGAAAGGGCTAGCGAGAAGGGTGGCCAAAATGCAGGGGTCGGGGTGAGACATGCGACTACCGGGAGAAACACACGATGCAACCACCGCGTAACAAGAGGGAATAGATGGGTGACTAGGGAAGGAAGAGGGCAAGGGAGCACTGTGACGCGATCACTGGCGACGACGAGCAGCAGTGAACAGTGAGAAAGGAAGATGAATGCGAGATCTGAACCTTGTGAAAATAAATCAGGAATGCGGGAGAAGATTTAAGTGTCTCTTTACTTTCAAACTCGGTGACTCGTCTCTGACTCATGAGTTTACTCAGAGTCTACCAAGTTCACCAAGTTTGACCCCGAGTCTACTCTAAAACGAGTCTATTCACGAGTTAATTCGTCATTGGTTACATGACTCATTAACTCGTCCGAGTCAGCGAGTTTGATAACCATGCATATAACTACCGATGATATCAATTTAGAATCAACTTTTTACAAATCACACAATGTGACTAAGAAATTTATTATTAGTCTTCTTTACCTCAATTTCTCTACCTTTGATTCCAAAAATATTCAATCTTATAAAAAGTCAGATCCTATTCATATAAAACTCCAATTAACAAATTAAGTATAACATAATATTCCTAAGTTACTCAATATTTATCTTTGTCTGGTAAAACTCACATATATGCACCTTGAGTCTCACATGTAAGCTCCACAAATTTACATATAAATGCTATAAAATGAGAAAAAAAAATAAAATATTGATTGGGTAGAAATGATATCTTCTACTCTAATAATACTAAGATGTGCTTGAATTTACACAAAGACAAGAGGAGTGAGAAATAAAAAAAAAAAAAGACAGAGAAATAGAGTTTTAAAATAAAATTTAAATTATTAAGATTTTTTATATTTATAACTCTTTTAATTTCACCAATAAAATTTCAAATTTATCTATCACTTAACCACTTTTACTCCTAACTCCCCCGTATCTTCACATTAATAATTTTAATATTTTATTATAAAAAATTATATATAAATGAATTACGTTTTATAAATTTATATTTATTTTGATATGTAATATATTATTTATTTAATTAAATTATTTATATTATATATATATATATATCAATAAATTTTATTTTTTATAATATGTAATATTAAATATATGCTTACTTTATATTTAGTTTTTATGCAATAACTTTCGATCTTTCTTACTGAAACCAAAGTTGTCCAAAATTGAGTCAGAAAACCAAAATGAATGAGAAGTGTACAGGTAACTGCTACCTATATAATAATCGAATCTAACAACTATTAACTACCACCCTCTAAAAAAAATCACTTTTGACATTATTATAATATAGAATGTATAAAGATTTTTTTTTATCTATTTTTAAGTATCGTTGAAAAATTTTTATGTATAATGAATAAAATATATAAAATAATTAAATAAAAAAAATATTGTAAAGAGAAGAGAAAAATATATAAAAATAAGGAAAAAACAGTAAAGATAAAAAATATAATATCTATTAAAAATAAAATAAAATATTTTAAAAATTATTAGTATTAAATATACACACGTAAACATCTTGTGTGTGTGTGTGTGTTTTTCTATTAGTATATAATTAAAAATAGTTATCAATCGATGTTTACTCGTTGTAATTATAATACTTTTTACGTTGTTTATCGAGGAAGTAGAATAATGATATGTAATTTTTTTTTAACTTTTTCGACCTTAAATCTATTAATATTATTTTATATTTTACAAATTTTTAAAGATACAAAATTATAGAAAAAAATCTAAATAAAATTATAAAATATTTATTTCATTCTATTTAAGTTTTATATTAAATTAAAATTAAAAAAAAAACTATTTTATTTAATAATTATTTAATAAAAATATAAACTAGACTATATTCATCTTCAAATAGCATAATATAATATAATTTATTGAAAATAAATATATAAACAAGAAAAAATATTTTCTATTAAGTTAAAAATTATCTCTAACGTGATTTATGTGATCTTACATGGTAAAACTAGTTTGAAATTTTTGGATTGATGTTTCTAATAATTTTATGACCCATTTGAAAGGCTATAAAATCATTTAAGCATTAGTCCCTTCAAAGTTATGGGAAATGATGTAAAAAATAAAAATTTCACTTAAATAGTGATTTGGGTTAAATAAAAGTGAATATGTTCATGAATTTGAATTTCCTTAAAACTTTTCCATGGAAGAGGCTTTTCATATAGTTGACAAAGCTTCTACTTGTATTTTTTGGATAAAGAATTTTCTTATCTTTTAGCTTGAACTGTCCTGAAATGTGTGTGTCTACCTTTTTAAACTCTAGTTCACTTTCTATCTTATTTGATTCTCCATCTAATTTTGAGATATCCTCTTTTTTGTTATCCTGATTAGATTCTCCTACATTATATGTTTTACCTTCGTGTTGTAATAATAGATAACATGGTTGTGATTAATGTCTATAAGAATGATGTCTTGGAGAGATTCATGTAAAATATTATGTAGTTTTCCTACGTTCTTAATTCATTATGGAAAACTACTCTACACAATCTTTAGATTATTGATTTTCACAATATAACATACATCAAAACATGAATCATAGTAAGAAAACTAACCTTGATCCATGAGAATCTATTCTTTAATCTTTTCGTTCTCCAATCTCCTTTTCCCAATCTATCTCTTTGTCTTTCTTTCTCTTCTCACACTTTCTTGATGGTTTACCGTGAAAAAACCTTATGACTAGAGACATAATCCTAATCCCTTTTATTAACCAACGTCCATCAAGTTGGTTACCGTAAGTTAATATTTTGTTTTATCTTTATTTTATTCTAACTTCACATAATAACCAATAGGTCCTCATATTTTATTAAATCACATTTGAGCTCATCATTATTTTTCACATGAGTCACATAATGGAATGAATTAATTAAATTAATTCTAACATTCTCCCACTTGACTCATGTGATGTCATACGATTCTGTGATTTAATACTTAAGTCATAATGCACATTAAAGGACCTTACATAAATTGGTTATATCATTATTCATAATTAAAGATACAACTATAACAAGAGTCATGACGGTTACATGTCATTCAATCGACAGGCTCCCTTCCATGTACCACTATATTATCTTTTTCTCCTTAATATGACTTTATAATGAGAAGTCCATAATGGGTTCAAACATAATATCATTTTAATAATAATAACATAATTTGTTTTCTTCATCATAATTTGCATGGATATAAATAAAGAAGAAAACACAAATTTTAGAAACTTATACATTAAAGATCTCATAGTGTCACATAAACATTAATAATAACATTAACATTCACTACTAGTAAACATAATGCCCATATTTACTATATGACCAACAAACAACTTGGGCGGTAATCCCTTTGTTAAAGGATCAACAATCATAAGATCAGTACTAATATGTTCTATTGACACTCTCTGTTTCTGAACTTCTTCTTTAACAACAAATTATTTCAATTCCA
Organism: Sphenostylis stenocarpa; assembly: GCA_963425845.1. Classification (NCBI taxonomy): domain Eukaryota; kingdom Viridiplantae; phylum Streptophyta; class Magnoliopsida; order Fabales; family Fabaceae; genus Sphenostylis; species Sphenostylis stenocarpa. The sequence goes on from OY731408.1 coordinate 28,642,578, forward strand.
TATGCTTAACACCTTTGGAATATTTGTCATTCTTAGAAAATAAGACTGTTGCAAAATTGTCACAATAAATTTTCAGCGGCTTGGCAATGCTGTCGACTACTCCAAGTCCTAAAATAAAATTCCGCAACCAATTAGCTTGAATTGTGGCCTCAAAGCATGCCACAAATTCAGCTTCCATGGTGGATGCAACAATGATAGACTGCTTCGCACTTTTCCATGAAATCGCTCCTCCTGCTAAAAGATTCATATAACCAAATGTAGACTTTCGTGTATCCATACAACCAGCAAAATCTGAATCTGTATATCCAATCACCTCAAGGTGATCAACTTTCTTATAAGTACGCATGTGATTCTTTGTTTCTTGTAAGTATCTTAAAACTTTCTTTACAGTCTTCCAATGATCCAGTCCAGGATTACTCTGGTATCTACCCAGCATACCAACTGCAAAACTAATATCTGACCTCGTACATGTTTGAGCATACATCAAACTCTCAACAACAGATGCATAAGGGGTATTTTCCATCTGTTTTTGTTCCAAGTCATTCTTTGGACATTGCATGAGATTAAATTTGTCTCATTTCTGTATTGGAACGGGAGATGCTGAACACTTCTCTATTCTGAATCTCTCTAAAATTTTATTAATATATGTTTTCTAAGACAAACCTAACAGTCCTTGTGATCTATCATGGAATATTTCTATTCCTATCACATAGTATGCCTCACCCATATCTTTCATTTCAAAGTTGTTAGAGAGAAACTTCTTAGTCTCACTTAATAGACCAAGATCATTAGTCGCAAGTAAGATATCATCAACATACAAAATAAAAAATATAAACTTGTTCCCACTGACCTTCAGATATATACACTGATCAACAGTGTTTTCCTTAAATCCAAAGGACATAATAGTATCATTGAACTTAAGATACCATTGTCGAGAAGCTTGTTTAAGTTCATATATTGGTTTCTTAAGTTTACACACCATATGTTCCTTTCCTTCTTCAATAAACCCCACTGGTTGATTCATATAAACATCCTCCTCTAAATCTCCATTCAAAAAAGTAGTTTTAACATCCATTTGATACAACTCAAGATCATAATGAGCTACTAATGTCATTATAATTCTAAAGGAATCTTTCTTAGAAACAGGTGAAAATGTTTCCTTATAATCAATGTCATCTTTCTGAGTAAAACGTTTGGCAACAAGACGAGCCTTGTAACGTTCGATATTGCCATGAGAGTCATGCTTAGTCTTAAAGACCCATATACACCCAACACTCTTGCATCCTTCTGGCAATTCCACAAGATCCCATACACCATTATGTGCCATTGATTTAAGCTCATCTTTCATAGCATCTAACCATTTGTCAAAATTATCACCATTAATGGCGTCTGAAAATGAAACTGGGTCATTATCAATACTTACGTCATTTTCTGACTCTTGTAGATAAACCACGTAATCATTCAAAATAGCAAACTTTCTTTCTCTGTGAGATCTTCTTAATACTATTTCTTGTGGTTGTTCTATTATCGATTCATTGTTAATCTCGGGATCATTAATTTGTTGTTCTTCTTGACTGTTGTGTGGTTCTACAACATGTGGAACAACAATTCTTGAAGAAGATGTACTAATTACAGAGACTTGTACTCTAACTTGCTTAATCTCCACATTTCGTGAAGCTTCACTCCCACTGGTTTCATCATTTTCAATGAACCGAGCATTTCCAGTTTCAACAATTCTTGTACTATGGGTAGGACAGTAAAACATATACCCTTTTGATTTTTCTGGATAACCAATGAAATATCCACTGATTGTTCTTGCATCCTGTTTCTTTTCTTGCGGATTATAAATTCTTACTTCTGCCTGACAACCCCAAACATGTAGGTATCTCATACTAGGTTTCCTACTTGTCCATAACTCAAAAGGAGTCTTTTGAACCGCTTTACTAGGAACCCTGTTCAACAAATACATGGCAGTCTTCAAAGCATACATCCACAACGATACAGGTAAACATGAATTACTTAACATACTCCCAACTGATGTGGACATAAAGGCCCAAGCCCATAACGAGAAGGATCAAGACTAAGATTCAATCCAAGACTTAGGTGGACCTATGACAAGAGGCAAACTCAGAAAAACACAAGAGGCATTGCAATACAAAGTGACCAATTTGCTAAAGGCCCAACTATTAAAAGATCCAAACATGGAGGAGTCTAGACCTATCACATGCATAGAATGTTTGGAGAGCTAGGAGGCCCAACTAAAAGATTTAGTTTTTATTATTATTATTATTTTATTTGCTACAGTGGGGATTTGAACCCAAGACCAAAAGCTCACTGAACCATCTGGGTAACTTAACTTTGCTTGGGATATTAGGATTTTAATTTATCTTTATTTCCTGCAATGAGACAAACTCATAAACTTAAGTTGTATTAAACATTTGGGAATTTAGAATGAACGTACATAATATTCAGATTACTTTGTGAGTTGTTGCTCTGCTATGGTTCTTCCTTGCATCATTTGATCTTATCAAGAATTATCCAATTCTTGTGGCGATCCTTCTTGGCTTATCAAATATTCTTATTTGTGGCGCCTACGGTATCTTTTATTTTTTCTGTCTTCTATTTCCAATCAAATCAATTCTTAAAACCTAACCCTAAATTGTTTCCCTTCTATTCGAGTGTCGTCAGTTAGCCACCAGCCACCCCTCTCGCAGGTTAGATTGAGGGATTGAGAGATTTGAGATTTGAGATTTTAAGGTTTTCAAATAGATTCAGGGATTTAGAAAAAAAAAATTCTGATTATTTTGCTGGACATAATCAATTGATTTTTTTTATTATTTTAGATATAAATATTAAAATTAAAAATGTCTGAAACTTATTTTTTGTTATTTTATCAGTGTATTATTATATGAACTTATTTATTTCAATAATGTGGAATTGATATTATCATACTTTTTTGTTAAATTAGTATTTTTCATATGAAGTAGACTCTTATGAGTCTAGGAGTCGAAGTTTATGAGACCTCTCACGATAACCTTGGTTATACGTGATTGAATGAGTTGAATTTAATTTATTATGTAGAAAAAATATGTATGAAATGTTAAGAAAAGATTACAATATTTGGACTAACTATTACATGTTTTATAAGAAAATAATGTAATAGAGTCTTAAAAGATATGGTTAATACCTAAAAATTAATTTAAAACGTATTTTTTGTAATATGTTATTTGCATATTTTGCTCAATCGACAATTGATCACTCAAACAAAATATGTAGAAGAGGAAATGACTTGTCTCAAGTATATTTCCGCTTAAGCAAAAATATATCGTTCAAGCAAGATTTTGGCAGTGGAATGAGACTTGTCTTAGGTGTATTTTCACTCAAGTGAGAAACTTTCAGCGAGTGACAAATCTTGATAATTGATTTTGGGGACAAATAATATATTATATATAAATGAATATGAAAAGATAAAAGAATACAAAAGGGTGAGAGGTAAATTTTGTAAATATATAACCAAATATATGTAATAATCATTAAATTTAGAAATCAAAATCAGAAATGTTAATGTAAGTTACAAAATTTTGAGAATAATCATTAAGTTTAAGGGGGTTAAAATCATAAATGTTAATGTCTTGAGTGCATTTTTGCTTGAGAAGGAATTTTCCCTCAAGCAAAATTTTTCATAAGTGTTTGGTTTAAACTTTTACAAATCATAAAAAATAACTTCAAACTTTAAATTTAACTATATATATATATATATATATATATATATATATATATCCAAATTGAAGGCTTGAAAATGAGTAATCCAATAAAATAAGAATTAATAATAAAAGATATTTGTATAAAAAGTTATGCTCAAAATAATAAGTAGATGTCAAATTACGAAATTACATTTTGTTATAAGTGTGATGAATGGTATGTATATAATTTAGAATATTTGAGCATATGTTATGAGCATAAATTGAGTGTTATTATATGTATAAAAAAAATATTGTTGTAGTATGAGAACTACCGTGAGATATCCATATGTGTATATTATATTTATGATGAGTTATAAGATGATATGATGATGTTTTATGTGTACTTGATGCTAAGATATATCTGTTGAGACTTAGTCAAGTCATGATATTAGTAACTCATAATCGATTGAGATATATCTATGTATGTGAGACTAAGTTGAGCCCGATATGTGATCCAAAATCAAGTGAAATGTGTGTGGTTGTGGGTGCCTGGGGAGGTACTATGTAGTGAAATGTGTAGGGATATTGAATTGGAATTTTGAAAGAAATTATCCTGACACTACTAATCACTAGAATCACATAGATGAAGGGATTATGTGATAAGAATTGAAAAAGATCTTTATGACTTAACTTGTAGTGAAAGAAAATTGTATCTGGAAATTCATAGGGATTTACTTTGTCACATGAGAGAATGTGTTTAAATTATATACTTATGTTGGAGATGTCCATTTAAGGAGGGTACTGTGATAGGTGCATAATCTACAAGTCTAATTCAATATCCAGTCTTTTGAAAATCATTTAGAATCCGTGTGAAGTGAATGAATATGATGTGATAAATTTGAAATGAATTTTTGTAGTGGTAAATATACCCTGTATGTTTGGTATATATGGAAAGCAATGAGGGGAAGATTGATGAAAATGTGAAACATGTCTCTACATTCTCAAGAATTGATTTTGATGATGATTCAAGTCAACAACATTCAAGACTCAAGCAAGCCCAATATATAATTTGATAAAGATTCTATTCAAGATTCAAACAAGCTCAAGATGATTAATGAAGACTAGATAGAATCTTAGAAGACTGGATATGGAGGTACAAGTTGATGAAGTAATATTATGCATAAGTATTCAAAACACAAGTGTGATAAAATTTCGTAACATGACATTTTTCAATGTCATAATTGATTATGATGCATTAGAATTGAGAAATTAATTTTTACCCCGACATAATTGATTATGCTCAGGAGATAATCGATTATGACAGTTCAAAATTCAAAAATATATCTGTTTTGAAGAATAAATGTTTTTGAATATATCCTGATTTTTATCCACGCAAATATTAATGTTCAACTGCCATTTTCTGATGCTATTTTTCTATTTAATTAAGTTTTGATGGAAAATAAAAAACACACAATTACAAAATTCGAACATACTGCATTAGAAAATATTGTTAGTATTCTTGAAAAAGAAAATGAGTGCTTAAAGAAAGATATTAATAAATGTAAAACGTTGGCTAAAGATAAAGAAGTTGTTAAACTTTGTGAAAATTGTAATCATTTAGAAAATGAGATTTTCAAGTTAGAGAAAAAAATGAGTAAGTTTTCAAAATCTTCTGAAAATCTTGATTCTATATTAAGTTATCAAAGAGGGGATTCTAGCAAAGTTGGACCTGGTTACAAACCCAAAGAAAATCTAGAGCCTCATAAAACTATTTTTTTGAAAGAATCAAGGAAAACAAGTGTGAAATCAGTTTCAAAAACTTTAAGAAACTCATTTAGACCTTTCAAAGAAAACCAACATGTTTTTATTGTATGAAATTAGGTCATACATCAAATAGATGTTACATAAAACATTTTGGTATATCTAATGGCAAATATGAATGGGTGCCTAAAGGGTCAAAACATTTATACATGTCCAGATGATATTTTGAACATCTAATAGATTATGACAAAAAACTTTTAAAAATTTGAAATTATTAAAGTTTGAAATTTGAAAGTTTGAATTTTGAAAATTTGAAATTTGAAAGTTTGAATTTTGAAAATCTGGATTTATGAAAATTTGAAATTATTAAAGTTTGAAATTTTTGCAGTTTGAGATTTTTGAATTTGAATTGGAATTTGAAATTTGTTGCACTTTGAATTTGAAATTTCGAATATGAGTGAATTTGAATTTGAAAGTTGCCTCAATAAGAAGACTGCAATTGAGGAAAACTACTGCATTTCATTATCTCTGCAATTATTTCCTTCCCCGATTTTCTCTGTCTTTATTTGCTTTGGGTATCCTAAATATTGCCTCCTTAATATGATGTTCTTCTCTATGACATTTTGTGATGCGTTATCTTATCTGCCTTGATTTATGTATTAATCTGTGCAAATTTGTGCTAAATTTTTATTGCAATATTTTTCATAATTATCAATGAAATAGGGAGATATTTTGATGATATTAATGTGTGAAAAAGGGGGAGATTTTTTTCTCTTATATATTTTTTTTATGATTATCAATGAAACAGGGGGTATTTTTTGATGAATTAAAATCTATATAAAATTCATTCCTAATTCTGAATTAAACAGGAGAGTTAAGAAAAGTCTTTGCTCATATGGGGAGTCTTGTTATTAATATATTCAGGGGGAGATTAAGAGACTATGGCACTTGATACAAATCTATGTTATACTATACTGTGCTAATCTTGAGTTGGCTATATAGAGTCAAATATTTTAATTCATTTTAGGTGTTTTCTTGATCATCATCAAAAAGGGGGAGATTAAAAGCAATGAGAGGGAGATTAATGGCAATGTGAAACATGTCTCCATATTCCCAAGAGTTGATTTTGATGATGATTCAAGTCAACAACATTCAAAATTCAAACAAGCCAGAGATATGATTTGATAAAGATTCTATTCAAGATTCAAGCAAATCCAAGATGAATCTTGAAGACTAGATAGAGTCTTAGAATACTGGATACGAAGGTACAAGTTGATGAAGTAATATTATGCATAAGCCTCCAAAACACAAGTGTGATAAAATTTCGTAACATTACATTTTTCACTGTCATAATTGATTATGATGCATCAGAATTGAGAAATTGATTTTTACTCCTACATAATCGATTATGCTCAGGAGATAATCGATTATGGCAGTTCGAAATTCAAAAAATATATGTTTGAAGAATAAATGTTTTTTTAATATAACCTGATTTTTATCCACGAAAATAATAATGTTCAACAGCCATTTTTAGATGTTATTTTTCTATTTAATTAAGTTTTGATGGAAAATAAAAAGCATACAATTACAGAATTCGAAAATACAATTTACATTCAATCAGTTTTGAGAAAAGAATTATGAGTAAAACAACAAAGATATTTTACATGTTTTGATAAAACTCTCTTCTCCATTGTCTATTGTGCTTTCATTGTTAATCATACTTGTTCTTGGAGGTTGACATTCTACAGACTTCTATAGTTTATTGTCTCTATTACCCAGGTGTGACTGTTTTTATTTTATTACCTTCATCCTTTGTGAGCTTAAGTGGTTGATTGTTAAATTCTTTGTTTAGGGTTTAAGTAATCACTGTCATTCTATTGTGTTTTTTTGAGTTTCTGTGTGGAAACTGTTCATCCTTTGATTTGTTTAGGGAGGTGTTTTCATCATTTGATTTGTTTAGAGGGGGTGTTCATCCCTAATGGGATTCTAAGGAGGTGTTCATCCTTAGTGGAATTTTAAAGAGGTGTGTTCATCCTTTGATTTGTTCAGAGGAGGTGTTCATCCCTAGTGGGATTCTAGGGAGGTGTTCATCCTTAGTAGATTTTTATGGAGGTGATTGTCTTTTAAATTAATTTGTTTTTTGCTGAGTTGATTGTAATTTGTGAACTGAATTTAAAAAATAGTGAATTTGGGTCACTCTTGTGTTAAGAGTTGACTGAGAACTAGATGTAGGGTTGACTATACCCGAGCCAGTATAAACCATTGTGTGCTCTTCTCTTTCCCTTATCTCTTTTCCAGTGCATTACTCTACTTACACCCCTTATTTTTATCTCTATCTTTCTCTATCTTGTTGATATTTTATCTCTTTGGTTATATTGTTTCCATTTTATCTTTGTTCAATTTGATAATTAAAATTGAATTAATAAATATTGGACATCTTAAAATAAATTTTTAATTTGACATTTATTTAATTTGTGCATCTATTCACCCCTCTATATATCATTTGTTTAACATATTTTTTTTTATTGTGATGAACGCATGTTTTAGACAAAAGCATATGATGCATGTGTTAAAATTTAACAGGAATATGATGAAAGATGATAAAATCTTAGATATTTTTGTTAATTTTACATGATATTTTAAATGTATATATAAATACTCAAGGAGTAAATAGTCTATATCTTGAAAATAATATATTTATGTAAATTATATAAATATATATGATATATGTTTTAGGATGTTACCATTAATTATATTAATAATTTAAATTTAATATGTAAATTATATAAATATATATGATATGTGTTTTGGGATGTTACAATTAATTATATTAATAATTTAATTATTGTATGATATATATATATATGAAATAATTTATTTTAAAGAAAAGTATATAAAACATAATTTAAATATTATTTATTTTATTAAAGAGAATAAAATAAAATAAAATATTAAATTAAATTTATATTTTATGTTATAATAAATAGTTTTGGGACGTTACAATTAATTATATTAATATTTTCTTTAATTTAATTATTGTATGATATATATTGTGTGCATATATATATATATAAATAATTTATTTTAAAGAAAAGTATATAAAAAATAATTTAAATATTATTTCTTTTATTAAATAGAACAAAATAAAATATTAAATTAAATTTATATTTTATGTTATAATAAATATATATAACAACTTTATATATTTATTTTATGATTAATTTTTATATATAATTTTTCACTTTTTATAATATATATTATTAAATATAAAATATGTAATAACGACTTTTTAAAATTATATTGTATAATATAATTGTAATTAAATGTAACATGATTTCAATAAAAAAGTTACATAAATGTAAATAATGCATCTTGACGAAATTACATAAAATTTAAGAAAACTATTCATGTACATAGTATCAAATATATTATGTTTTTTGAAGCTTATTATATACAAAGGAAAAGTTGTAAATGAAAATTGAAATGTATTTATTGTACCCACGTTATTTGTTCCATTGCAATATTTTTCCACACCATTAATTACATAATTTGACCATCAAGCCAATGGAAGGAGTCTGAGTCACAAATAGTATATATTTTTCTTATACATTTTAATCAGGTCAAACCAATGTACCTCTATATACAACTCAATAATTATTCATCAACACAACAATATATGAATTAAGACTAATGCAAACCAAGAACATGCCAATTATTTGGTAATAATATTTACTTTTTAATAATATAATCTTGTGTGTGATACATGAAAATATTATAAAACAAAATTATTTCTTTAAATACTATTATATTAACTTAATATTCAGAAAACCATATAGATATTTCATATTTCTTCTGTATTTGGCTTAAACCTTTTTTTTTATTTTTTATTGTGTGCATTGAACTACTTTTGGGTGAAGTCTCTTTCTCTTGTTCGTCAGATCCCATCTTCTCATCTTCACCGTCCACGTGGTATTCATCCAATAAATATTAATTGAAACGAGTAGGTCTCCCGCGCCAAATACATGATCACACTCGTTGACACACCCATTTTGATCTCAACACGTGTCCAACATTAATTTTAGCATGACACGTGTCATGTATCAGACTGCCAATATAGTTGACCTTTTAAACCTCACTTCATTACTTATCTGTTTCCTCTATAAAAACACCCATTTTACCAAATCACCAAATCAAACTAGAGAGAGTTCAGAAAGTACCCAAAAACTTTCAATTCATAATCAGAAATCAAAAGATTCACTTTAACGCAACAACCTTCTTGAAGAAGAAGAAGATTGAAGAAGAAGATGGTCTGTTTTTGTTTTCTGGTGGATCAGACAAAGAAGGTGAAGCGGAGCAAGCCGGTGGCAGGGTCGTGTTCGCGGTGCGGAGGCGGTGCCAGTGTGGCAGACATGATTACACAAACCAGATTTTGCTACGTTCCTTTCTATTGCAAATCCTGGAAAGCTATCATGTGCACTTTCTGTGGAGCCATGCTCAAGTCTTATACATAGATTCATTTTCAACCAAGTTTAAATTGTGGTAGCCACACTTATTGCAATGGTTAAGATTACAAACATCCCAAAAATATTGGTGTTATAAAATCAAATATCAGGGTTTAGAGTTTTGGCTTCTTCTTGTCAAAGCAAAATCATCCATTAATTGTTCCAATCTGTTTTTGGGTAAGTGAATAAGGTTTTAGTCAATAGCGATTAGAAAGTATGATCATGGTTTTGAACTTTATCTTTTAAAATATATGTATTTTAGCATTTATAGGTAATTGAGTGGCTATAGTTTTCATATCCCTTACATTCTTAATTATGGTTAATCCTAAGATAAGGTCCCATGTTTTAGTTGGGAATAGCTTTGATAATACTGTAGGACTCCAGCTGTAGAGAAAGTTTAATGCATGTTTGAAAACAGATGTACTTGAATATTGGATTCATACTCCTTTCACACACAACTTTTGTTATGTATAAATAAATTTCTCTATAAATATTAAAAATATACTTTTTTATAAGTTTAAAATTATTTTAATATTTGTAAAAATTAATTTATGCACAGATCTTTTTTTTGTTTTCAAAATTTTGAAGCTGATAGGTTAATCTTTAACCTTGTTATATTTTAGTTTTGTCTCTCCACGTTTAAAATGTTTCATTTTGTTAAATAAAATGTTTTTTTCACATAAAAATACATTAGATAAAATGTGTTTTCCATCATCTTTATTTACTTTAAATGACCTCAGAATGTGATAATTTTTATACATTAAGGAACATAACATTATAATGATATATAATGTATGTATGATGCATAAAATATAGAAAACTAAATGGGATATAATATAAATCATGTTTAAACAATTTTTTATTAAAATTACAAATATTTTTTAACAAAATGGCTTTTATATGGTTATTTTTAACAAAATAATAAGATAAGTAATAAATTATATATCCAATGGTATATTTTCATGATCAAAATATTAGACTAGTTTAATTTATTTATATTAACAATGAATATTATTCATGCATTAAGAAATTCAATAATTGGTGCAAGTAACGTGCTTGGCTGCATAAGGTTAGTAATTTTGTTGAATATGAATGTTGAAGACCTTCTTTTCAAAAGAAAATAAAAACAAAATGGTTAATTTTCATGCTATTTTGCAAGATTTTTCTGCATGGAGAACTAACATGGGTGGCGATGAAATTTGATGACAAGCAACATGCACAATGTTCATCATCTCGTGCGTTTCTTTCTATCTTACAGTGGAAGGAAACGTTGTAACTAAAAATTGAAAGGTATCTACCCACATCATATACTTTCTACAAAATTAATTGCATGAATCCTAATCACAAATAAATTTCTCCTAATTATCTATAAAATTTATTCAATCATCTATACGTACAACTCAATTATTATTCATCAACATATGAAGAATATTCAACATCATAATCATGAATAAGGAATAAGGGATTCAAAAAATAAAATAAAATCAATTTCTTTATAAACTAAAAATAATTTATACATAAATTAAAAAGAACAAAAAGAAAGAAGATGGGTTTATTTTCTGGTGGACCACTCCAAGAAAGTGAAGGGGGAGCAAGAGGTGGCGGGATTCTGTTCACGGTGCCGCCACGGTGCCAGCGTGGCTGATATTATTACACAAAACCAAATTTGGAGCCATGCTCAAATCTTGCACATCATCATAAATTAATGGTCCAAAAGTTCTAAAATATTGAATGCAAATGGGATAAGTTATGTTTCTTTATTTTATACATAGGAGTTTCTTAAATATATTATTGTTTTGAGCATTGATGGTAATATTATATATATTGAACTCTCTTTTTTTCTTCTTTATTAATTTCTGGAATACAAGGATCTATTCAGTTAAAAAGAAATAAAAAATAAATAAATTATAGTAAACTATGTTCTTATTACGATATTTTTTTTGTTAAAAAATATAAATAACTAAATTAAAATTAAAATTTTGTTTCGTGATAAATATATTATTATTTTTATTGATGAAATAACTTTTCAATATACCTTTAAATTAATATTTTTTTCAGTAATATATTTTATATATATAATAATACAATATTTTTTATTATACTATTTTTAAATATTTGAAACTAAAATAATATAAATTACAAGCAAATAAAAAATAAAAATAAAACGATACTTTCTTGATTTTTCAAGTTGTATTTTCCACAAAACCTTCAATTCAATATTTAATAATTATATATGACGTTATTTCTTATAAATAAGATAATGTTTCAAATATTTACATATTATTACGAATTAAAAGAGATTGTCGTCAAATAAATTTTTGAATTTTTTATCATTATCATTTTTTTTCTTAGAATTATAAAATATCACTGTATTAATCCTGGTAAAATTAAAGTTAGAAAATAATATACTCATTGGGATTTACTTTTTGTGTTTGGCGCAATTTTTTAATTTGAAAATTAAAATAAAAAGGACGAGAAAAATTGGAAGATATTTTCCAATTATGTCTTTGCAAATTAATTGTCCCACAATGATTGGCTTTATCATTTATTCATAAGGAAAGGAAGAGGAAGGCTAAGACACACAATTTATTTTCAAACGGTTAATTAATTAGCAGTTTTAAAATTATATGGTAATTTTTATTTCGGATTAGATTCATATGCACTATTTTCATCATGTTTATAATACTTTTTGGTTCTAATATTAGGCTAATAAGTAGGTATATTTAATAAAACAAATTTTATGTCTGAAGGCAATAAAAAAAAAGTCATAATCATGCTCAAGAATAAAAAATAAAAAATATTTTAAAAAAACCAAGTGAAGGCAAATTTGAAAAATAAAATAAAAATAAAAGATAGATTAATATTTTTATCTTTTAATTTGTACATTTTTTAAAGATCATGTTACATTGAAAATAGACAAGAATAATTTGTTGACAAAATATCGTATAAAAAAATGGCAAAACGGGTCAATTCCTTCTCGTTTTGGCCTACCCCATCTTTGACCATCTAAAAGCGGTAGTGCGGATCGACCCACTATAATCATGACGGATTGTAGACTTTGGCTCGTCCGTCAAGAGCGGATTGACGGCTGACCCGCCATAATTTAGAAAAAAATAATTTATTTTTTTAAATCAAAATTTTCAATAAATTTAATAATAAGATTATTATTTATTTGTCAATAATTCAATATATATATATATATATATATATATTATTTCAATTTAATAATATAAATCAATAAATTTATTTAAGAAATTATAATTTAGAACAATAATAAAATTTACATAATAATAAATAATAACAAATATATATATATATATATATATATATATATATATATAACGTTAAAACTTATATAATTTATATTTTTTATATTAAAATATTCAAATACCTATATTTTTTTTGATAAAATTTAATATTATTCTCGCTTGAGTAATTCTTATACCTTTAATTCAAGTCATAAGGATACAAATAATCGAGTGTTTAGGATGAACAAGAAGAACAAGAGAGAAAATTGTGTTTCAAGTAAAAGAATATTTTACGTAAGAGTGAAATTTTTTTAATTCTTTTTTTAAAAATTTTAACTTGATATATTATTTTTATAATTGACTTTATTATAATAAAAAAATAATTTTTTATTAATTAGGCGAATCGCAGGCCAAACTTCCCGTCCAGCGGATTGGTCCGACGACTTGGTGAAATGAACTAAAACGACTCGAACTAAAAATATCAATCTATCTCGTCATATTGTAACAAAGTGTCACCTATTTTGCCCTTTATGTAAAACGTGAAACAATTACTAATCTCTTACCTTAAAAACCTTCACAAGTGTCGTGTTATTATTAACAAGAGAAGATACGTGAGATCATTGGTAAACTAGAAATAGCATTATGCAGACGAAGATGCAAGTTGAAAATATGAAAATTAAGTCATGCCCAATAAATGTTTTTATTTAGCCTTTTGAAAAGTCATGCAAAATTAACAACTAATCTAGATATGAATTTAATATCCCAATATTAAAGTGGAACACACATTCATTAGAACCAACAAATTCTCACTCAAAACTTCCCAACTAATTTTGTTTTGAGAAATTATTATAATAAAGTTTTAATTGCTGAACTGAAATTGAAGTGGGTTGAATTTCCATGTCCAATGAAAACCGATAGAATGATTAATGTTGAAAATAAGCAAACGCAATAAATGTTTGGAATGTGAAAAGGGCAAAAAGGTTCAACGCATCAAAAATTTATTTTCATATAAAAAAATATAAAGATTTATCATTTTTTCTAATATATCTAAAAAGGACATAACTAAGATTAATATTGTTAAATAATAAAAAATAGTGAAATTCCATGGTAGATGAATATTTTAATTTTATTTTTTATTTTACTTAAAGAAGGACGCGAATTATATATAAAAAAGAAATAGAGAGTTGTAATTAAAAGGAAACTATTGGTCATATGTTTTTCTCAAACGCTAATCAATATTTCAAAATTAAAATTTGACTATGAGGATTAATCTATAATATTTATATTTTCAATAAACATGCAAACACTTTTTAATTAACAATGTGTGTCTTGTTTTATTTTACAATAAATAAGTGGTTACTCATAAAATATTAGTTTTTTTAGTGGTACAAACGAGATGGGCCCATGGGCCTCATCATCGATCCTATACTCCGGGATTGAGTTGGGAAGGAAGAAACATTAGTTCATAATATTTTAAATTTAACGTTTTAATGCTTCCAAAATAATTATAATTGTTTATAAATAAAAAAAATATTATTTTACTGTTGACACCGTATATATAAGTTATTTAAAATTAAATAAAAAATTATATAAAAGTTTTTTTAATAAAAAAATATTTTATTATGGATATATATATATATATATATATATATATATATATATATATATATATATATATATATATATATATATACATTATTTAAAATTAATCAGAATTTTGTATATAAGAATTTTTTTCAAAATTTACATAATTATTTTTCTAATTTTAAGTAAAAATTGTATATAATTATAATAAAATAATAAATTTTATTTTAAATAGTTCTTATTAGCAATTTTTTTGAAAATGTTCTAAATATTTTTCAAGAAAATATTTTTATCATTTTTGGACATATTACAAGAAATTCTTAAAAATTATGAAAAATACTAAAGTTAATATTTAAAGCTGATTTTAAATAACATGATAATATTCTTATGGAAAAAAAGTTTTTTCATTTATAATTTAAACACAATAAATATGTTTTATTAACAAATTATTATTTCTAAATACTTAAAATGCAGCAATTAAATTTAAATAAATATAAAAAAATGTGGAACCCACAAAAAAATCCAAATAAATGTAAATGAATATTAAGAAAAAAGCTGTAGAACCCAATAGAAAATTCCACTCATAGTAGGAAAAATGCGCAAAAAGTATACGTTATAAATATATATATATATATATATATATATATATATATATAAATAAAAGATAATATTGATATTAATAGTAATAAAAAATAATAATGATATTAATGCTAATAAAAAAAATCCTCTAAAAAAATAATTTTTGTTTCATTTCTCCCCTAAATAACTTTTATTTTTATTCTGTTTTAATTTGTCAACTACATATTTCATCTGTATACTCCGTAAGTGTCCATTTGTTATAACAAAAGATAGAGAAGAGAAAGGAAGAAAGTAAAAGTGAGAGAAATTTTAGTAAGGAAGAAGTGTAAATAATATCTAAAATTTATATTAAATATCTAAAATTTTACATGTGTTTATTTGGTTTTCTGATTATTTTACATTTTTATGTTATTCCATGTAATATAAACTACTTTAAACACATAAACTAAACTCAGTTTAGAATAGTTTTGATACCTTGGAATATGTAAACTACTTTAACATAAACTCAGTATTATGTATTTAAATTAAAATTAAATGACATAAACTAAACTATACTCATTGCTGGTCAGCAACTTTTTTGTACCTAGTATGATAAAAGAGGTTATCCTCCTAATGTCCTGTCAATGTGAAATAAATGATATTTTTAAAGAAAATCTCAAAAGAAACATCCTGCATGGTTCTTAACCCACACAAATCTTGCATGTTCTGTGGTGAACGCATAACTAACACCAACCACTTACATCCATCTTTTTCCACTGTTCCACACACACAAAACAAAAATGGAAATAAAATGAAAAAATCATCTTGAAAATTATTAAATATTTTTAAAATAATTAACAACAGAAATTTTTTTATAAAATGAATAATAAATAAACTATATAAAATAATATGATACCATCTTTAATATAAAATTTTAAGATTATAATTTTTTTTACTTGTAAATTATTTAACTTTTCCATTTTTATTTAAATTTAAAAAAAAATTCAGCAAGTGTATATATTTTTATGCTGTATACTTTTTTAAGTAGAGGTGGCTTTGGGTGATCCATAGCACAGTGTTTGGGATTCTCATATCTTACACCCACTGGTTGCCATCAAGCAGGTTCAAATCAGTGGTGCGGCTACCGTGACTTTAGGACTCATTATTCTTCTCTTGTTTCCTAAATTATTTCACAATAATACTATCAGTTTTCCAAGTGTTGACCTAGTGAAGCTCAGTTCATAATTCAATGTTAGGTTTATAGAAAGTTTTACTGTTCAATTTTCTCACAATAGTTAAAAACGAGAGCTGTATCCAAATAAACTAAAGAGTTACTTATTTCTATAATATCTATTCACGACTCTTCATTATTTTTTTTCACATAACTACTCGTTCATTATTATTTAATAAATCATAAAAGTAATCTATTTTCTCTTTAAGGAAAAGGTTAACAACCAACCAATTAAAAACTCATCCGTGACTTAAGGCACAAGATAAACAGAAGTGAACTTTACCCAGACCTGACAAATGTTTATAAATATGTTTTTCCACATGAAAATAATGAAATATTAATTGATAATTCATATGATTAGTTGCAAATTGCAATGATTTAAGTAGTAGTAGTTATCCGAGATTTGAGGAGTTTGATGAATAAACTTGACAGTGTTTTATAAAGTCATATCCTTCACTCTGTCATTGTCTATTCTTATAAAGCTCATGTACTGGAAGCCTGACAGATGCACAATCATTACTTTACGCTAAAGTCATCTTGAATAACAGCAATTAGGTTATAGATTTTTTTTTTCATAATTTTATTTATTTATTATATAATTTTGACCCCTATATTTTTAAACTAAAACTTAAAACAAAAGTACGCACAGTTCAAAAAAAAAAAAAAAGTGTTATTGAAAATGGTATGAGAAGGAGAAAGATAGTTGGTGTGCAAGAGCATGTGCAACAATGCGGCGGTTATTTAAAAACATGGAGTAGTTTTAGGTACAGACATTAACATCAAACTTCGAACCAAGCTTTGTCTCATATTCTCTCCCCTACCACCATCTTATTTATTGTTCTTCACTTATCATTCAATGAATTTATTTATTCAATTATCTTATTAGTTTTCAATATAAATTATTATTATTTTATTTCATAATAAATGTTTGTATTAAAGTTAAGATCAGACTTATTTTAGTGTCAATTATGAGACACAGTTTTTTTTTCTAATTAAGATCAAATAATTAAAATTAATAATATATATATATATATATATATACAGTATTATTAAACATCATAAACCTCCAAATCTTATATATAAATAAAATATTTATCACCTAATTTAATTCATATAATTTCCAAATCTATTAGAATTGAACGTGATTTTTAATAATATGATAGCAAATCTTAGATCAAAATTAAGTTTTTACTCACTCATCCAGCCAAAATCATTACCATTTTTACTTGAACAAATTCAATCTCAATAAAATAATATTTTAAAAATTTTAAATAAATTTCACTAATTGTACCATATAAAATACATTAAATTACATTCCAGTCACTCAAATAATATCATATGTCAATATATTTACATTTTTGAAGAGTTAAATAACCTTATAAAATATTACATTCACAGACAGACAATGTTTATTATAACTAATAATTTTATCATATATATAATTAATATAGATTTTAATAATATTATTATTATATATTTATTAATAATATATATTTAATTGATAATGAAAATGACATTGAATTGATAGAAATATAAATATATGTAATTTTGAAATTTAAATAATAAAATTTACGAAATTAAAATTAATAAAATGGAAAATTCGACTGTAAAATTCGTAAATTGAAAATTTAGCTATAAAAATCACAAATATTCAATAATATATCCATCATTTAATGATTTATATAATATACAAATAGTAATTTATTAATTGAAAATTAATTGAATAATTAATAATATATGAAAATAAAAAATATTTTAACTGAATTCCGTCACCGTCAACGTTGATGCATGCATAGAGAGAGGGCCACATGCTACTTCTGTTATATAAGTATCTTGAAGCCGCGTTAATGTAGGCCCCACAAATCCTTCGACACAGCGCAGCACACACGGGACAGCAACCATTCCTTCTCGCCATCAATTTATTTTCTCTTATTTATATTTTGTGTACACAAAATGTATTCTACGTATTTATTATGAACCTTTTCAACTAACCTATACTGAACGTTATGAATTAGGTCTCTCTCTCTCTCTCTCTATATATATATATATATATTAAATCTTATTAATCTTGTCTCCAATCTAATTTTAATTTAATTCTTATACATGTAATAAAATTGGTATAAACTATCAAATATTTAACACAAATAATTTAAGATAATCAATAAAGCTAAAAAACCATTATTAATTGATCTTTGCTTTATTATCTAATAACAAAATATTTAATAAATGTATTAATTTTTCTATTAGTTACTTTAAATGTCATCTGTTAGTTCTTACTGTACAAAGATATACACGGCAGGTATGAATTAAACAATGCCTAACTTTGCCACAGAGAAAAACAATTGCTAACTTGTGTGGTGTTTATATAATATTTTTTGGACTTAAATTATTCATTGCTTCTCAATGATTCTGGATTTCAAAAATCACAACAGCACCACAAAATCTCAAAGGAACAGCTGGTTTTATGGGGGGGGTGTAGGAGTAGTAGTAACACTTTGAAGTTTCGTACCCTTTTCTTCTTCGCTGTGGGGTCCTCTTTTTTCCTCAGTAAGTGACAGCCTAATCAACAGCCTGGAAAAGGGTGTTAGCAACCACACTAAAAAGCTCAACTTACGGTTATGGGGTGCTTCATTACTTCATTTCATTTTCATGTATGTAGTGTAATCTAAAAAGGGTCTCTCTCTAATGTTCCAAACCTTGTTCCTTTTTGCACCAGCTTATTCACATTAAGGTAAGTCTTATTACCATTATTTGTTTTAACCTATGCTCAATCTACTTACGTCAGAATACTAGATTTAAGTCCCTTTTGGTTGTGGTAGGGGAGCTGAGGTTTGTGTCTTTCTGCAGTGTTTGTGAAGTTGGCACCTTCGTACTTTGTCTCTTTGCTGTAATGGAAATGTCTAGTTCTGTGCATTGCTCCTAATAGATCCGTTGTTGTTGCAGGTTTTGTTGTGGGATTTGAGATTTGCATTCTTGGAGTGCCTTTGGATCTGGACTTTGAAAGAACCCGTTTTGGTGATTTGGGTATCCATCAAACCGTTTATGGACTATTGAAGAAACTACAACGGTGAAGATGGAACTCATGAAATGGGTTCCCTGTGTTGTGGTTGGTGTTTTTCTAGTTTTGGTTAATGGGTCATTTGCCTTATACACTCCTCCTGATAATTATCTAATTTCATGTGGTTCTTCTCGAAACATCACCTTTCAAGGTCGCACTTTTGTTCCCGATTCACAGCATTCTTCACTTGTAATGAAAACTGGAAATTCTTTTGTTGCAAGTACCAATTCTAGTGCCCCTTTTCCTATTTACCAATCGGCTCGGGTTTTCACCGAAAGAGCTTCTTATAGGTTTGAGGTGCAGCGAGAAGGTAGGCACTGGGTGAGGCTATACTTTTCCCCTGTTCCAAACTCCGGTCACAACTTGACTTCAGCTTCTTTAACAGTGGTTACTGATGATTTTGTACTCTTGAGCAACTTCACCTTTAGGAAATACAATAGTTCTTTTATGTTCAAGGAGTATGCAATCAATGTTACATCTGATACCTTGGTTGTCACCTTCATTCCTTCGAATGGTTCGGTAGCCTTTGTCAATGGAATAGAAGTTGTGTCAATGCCGAATGAGTTGTTTGTTGATCAGGCGCTGGCTATTAACCCGCCAGCACCATTCAATGGACTTTCTGACCTTGCTTTCGAAACTGTTTATCGCTTGAACATGGGGGGTCCTTTGATTACTGCTGAAAATGACACCCTGGGTAGGACTTGGCTGAATGATAGGAAATACCTTCATGTGAACAGCTCGGTCCTTAATGTGTCGGTGAATCCTTCGACCATTAAGTATCCCGTGGCTGTTAGACCTGAGACGGCCCCAAATTGGGTCTATGCCACTGCTGAAGCAATGGGGGATGCTAATGTAAATGATCCAAATTTCAACATTACTTGGGTCTTCAATGTGGATCCAAATTTCTCCTATTTCATCCGGGCGCACTTTTGTGATATTATGAGCAAGTCACTCAACACTTTAGTGTTCAATGTGTTCATAAATTCCGACATAGCTCTTCAAAGCCTTGATCTCTCAACCATAACTAATGACTTGGCTGTGCCTTATTACAAGGACTTTGTTGCCAATGCCTCGGCAGACTCTAACACTTTGACTGTAAGTGTTGGTCCAGATACTGTGGCTGATTTCCCAAATGCGACAATGAATGGGTTGGAGATAATGAAGATCAGCAACTCATTAAAGAGCTTGGATGGGCTTTATTCAGTTGACACTCTTCTTCCAAGTTCACATTCTAAGAAAAGCATGGTAGGAGTGATAGTTGGTTCTGCGGTTGGGGCCCTAGCTGCCGTTGCGATTGTTGGTTTGTGTTATTGCTGCTTGATGGGACGCAAATCAAAGTCATCCACTCAACAGGGCCATTCATGGCTTCCTTTACCCCTTTATGGAAACTCTCTTACCATGACGAAAAATTCAACAATTTCACAGAAGAGTGGAACTGCAAGCTGCATTTCTTTAGCTTCATCAAATCTTGGACGATTCTTCAGTTTCCAGGAAATCCTAGACGCTACCAACAAATTTGATGAGAAGCTACTTCTTGGTGTTGGTGGTTTTGGAAGGGTTTACAAGGGAACGCTTGAAGATGGGACCAATGTAGCTGTTAAAAGGGGTAACCCAAGATCTGAGCAAGGCCTTGCGGAATTCCGGACAGAAATTGAAATGTTATCCAAGCTTCGCCATCGTCATCTTGTGTCCCTCATTGGTTACTGTGATGAGAGGTCAGAAATGATTCTTGTCTATGAATACATGGCTAACGGACCCCTCCGGAGTCATTTGTACGGAACAGACCTGCCACCCCTCTCATGGAAGCAGCGGCTCGAGATTTGCATAGGAGCAGCAAGGGGCCTTCATTATCTCCACACCGGTGCAGCTCAAAGCATAATTCACCGAGATGTAAAGACAACAAATATCCTCTTAGATGAGAACTTTGTTGCCAAAGTTGCTGATTTTGGCCTCTCCAAGACTGGTCCTGCAATTGATCAGACCCATGTAAGCACTGCTGTTAAGGGTAGTTTTGGTTATCTTGATCCTGAATACTTCAGAAGGCAACAGCTTACTGAGAAATCAGATGTGTATTCATTTGGGGTGGTGTTAATGGAAGTTTTATGCACTAGGCCAGCCTTGAACCCTGTCCTTCCAAGGGAGCAGGTTAACATAGCTGAATGGGCAATGACCTGGCAGAAAAAGGGTATGCTTGATCAAATCATGGATCAAAATCTTGTTGGCAAGGTGAATCCTGCTTCCCTTAAGAAGTTTGGGGAGACAGCCGAGAAGTGCTTGGCTGAGCATGGTGTGGACCGCCCGTCCATGGGAGATGTTTTGTGGAATCTTGAATATGCATTGCAGCTTCAAGAGACCTCATCAGCCCTCATGGAGCCCGAAGATAACAGCACAAACCACATCACTGGAATTCAGTTAACACCCCTAGACCATTTTGATAACAGTGTCAGTATGATTGATGGGGGCAACTCTTGCACTGATGATGATGCAGAAGATGCTGCTACAAGTGCAGTGTTCTCACAATTGGTAAATCCTCGCGGAAGATAAGCTCTTGTAAGTGGCCAAAGGCCATCAAAGTAAGTGGCAGTTCTGGCCTGATTGGTGAATCAAGGTTGTTTCTTATTTAGTTACCGCTTTTGTAATCCATTTTTTTCTCCCAAAACCAATTTACTTTGTAATATACTTGAGTGATAGTGATGGGTGCCATTAAGCTGGCCAGTAATTACATGCAAGGTACCCCATAAAATTCTGTTGTACTAAATATAAACCAATTAGGAGTTCTGCTCCTCATGTTGTTCTTACACCTTACACTATATGAAGGTTATAAGTTCTTTCATCACAAGAACATGAATACTGCTTGGTAAGTTGAGTTCCTTTCCTTTTCACTCTTTTCAGGAATGTTTCTTGATGCTGTTCAAAGAGACGTTTAAAAAGTTTCATGATTTAATGAATTAGTGTGTAATCAATGAGTTGACAATGATGGGAAACATTTTGGCCAATATTTTGTGACATGAATTGTTATAAATGTGAAAGATATCATTAATTAGCCTCGAAACCTCTAGGAAATATGAAAACCAGAAAGCACGCCAAAGATATGAAACTGACTTGGACCATATGAATTTTTCTGGCATGCTGGTTGTCATTAGTGTCTGAACTGATACGCGGCCTCAAATTTATTTCTTGACCTTTTCTATTTCCACATGGTGTGTTTCTTTTGCTTCTTTTTGAAATTTGTTTTAAGAAATCATGTGTGCATGTATCATTTGACTTGTGTACAAAATCATTTTCTTTTTAAAGTTTTCTGAGACAACTTTTTTAAAAACTAAATTATTATTCTTGAATATGACATAAAAGTCTAAGATTTGCAAAAAGTACTTTTAAGAATCCTTAAATGAGTTATTCACTAAAAATATTTTAAGAATATTTGAGTAAAAATATTATGATTAAAAAGAATTTTTCTTTTACGCGACGAATACGGAAAAAAAAAGTCCGAGTCAAAAAATCAAAGTCATCAAGAGAAGTAAAATGAGAAATTTCTTGGATCAGAAGTGTTTGAATTCTGATCTTAAATTTGAGATAGTCTACCATCTCTGTCCAAACAACTAAACGATAAATTTATTATTGAAGCTATACATGGATGATAATTTTACATTTGAAACAAAGAAAGTATACATTTTTTTTCTCTAACTTTTATAATTTAATGTTAAATGAGTGTTTTAAAAAATATAATTTAATATTAAGGTAGTCTTTAAATATTATAATTTAATGATATATTGATTCCACAAAATTTAACAATATAATGTAATTGTTATATTATTACATGTTCTAAAAATTATCAGAACCAAAAAATAAAGCGAAATGAAAATTTTCAGAACCAAAATCATCATTTTATCCATTGTTGATGCATTAGATTTTACACTATGGATAATAGAAAATGAACATAAAAAGTCATACATATTTATTCAAATATATGTATTGGGATATCCATCTGGTGGGTGTTGAGATTTAAGTCAAAATGCATGGGTCATGGTTACGTGCATAGGGCATGGTTACATGCATGGGTTTACTTTTGCGTTTTTTGTTTAATTCACGTTTTCTGTTTTAGTCTGTTATTTCTATTGTATATAAACATTACAGTTTTTATACATCAATAATAAGGAAGATTCTTTATTCTCTAATAGTAGCTCTCCCATTTCATGGTATCAAGAGCTTTTTACGGTCCAAGGACGTGAGTTGTGTGTGCCTGCAACCAAATCAGACGTTGTGTGTGGTGCAGTTTAATGAGAGTGCATTTTTCAACGAAGTGGAAAGAGTGGTGTCTTGGTTTGTGGTGTATCATGGCCGATATGGGTGGGATGATACAAGGAGGTCTACCTATCTTTGATGGTAGAATGTTCAATGATTGGAAGATTAAGATGAATGCGATCTTCATCTTTCAAGATGTGGCTGAAGTTGTTGAGCATGATGTTTCACCACCGGGTGCGAAGGCTACTGAGGATGATAAGAAGGCTTACAAGATTCAACAAAAGTTAGATGGCAAGGCAAGGTACTTGATATATCAATGTGTTAGTTCACCGATCTTTAATATGATTTCCATGGCGGGCACAACCAAAGAAGCGTGAGATATCTTGGTGGCTACGTATGGTGCGGGGGATAAACATAAGAAAGTGAAGTTACAGGCTCTGCGAAGGCAATTTGAGTTCTTCATCATGGAAGAAAGTGACTCGGTGGCTGGGTTCCTCAACAAGGTTCAGGAACTTGTTAATGGCATGCGTTCTTGCGATGACAAAGTATCTGAACAGAATATCGTGAACAAAGTTTTGCGATCACTTCCTCCAAGATTTGATCATCTTGTAATTACCATTGAAGAGACGAAAGATCTGGATGCACTGACCTTTCAGGAGCTGCAACATTCGCTCGAAGCCCACGAGTTGCGGATGTCTGAGCGGAGATCCTATCAAGAGCAGGTTCTTCATGCAAGAACGAATGGAAAGCAGAAAAAAGATTCCAAAAAAGGAACTAAGACAAAGAATAAGGGAGATTCGGATGAGCAGAAGAAAAAAGACCAGAAACAAAATTCTGGAGAAGATAAAGAGAAGAAGTATGACAAGAAAAAAATCAAGTGCTATAACTGCCAAAAATTCGGGCATTATGCACGAGACTGCTGGGATGGTGACGGAGCCAAGAACAACCCAAAGAAGAATGCGCGAGTTCATCTTGCAGAGGAAGAAAATTCTGATGAAGAGGCTGTCATGTTGATGGCGGAGACAGATGCGAAGCTCGACGGTGAATATTTGTGGTACTTGGACTCTGGGTGCTCCACGCACATGACCGGGAAGAAAGATTGGTTCGTGCAGATAAGTGATATTAGTCAAGAAAAGATACGTTTTGCAAATAATAGTTCTCTCACAGCAAAAGGAATTGGTAGAGTTGTGTTGCGAAACAGTGATGACAAGGACGTGATAATTGAAAATGTTCTATATGTGCCCGGGTTGAAATCAAACCTTCTGAGCTTGGGCCAGTTGATGCAAAGAGGTTTCTAGATGACACTTGAAGATAATGCCTTACGTGTTTTTGATCAAACCCAAAAGCTAGTTATACATGCTGGTCTGTCCTCCAATCGAACTTTTCAGGTTAAGATGGATGCTTTGAAGCACCAATGTTTTGCTGCTGTCAGTGACAAGTGCTAATGGCTGTGGCATCTCAAATTTGGACATCTTAACTTTTGGGACTTAAGAGAACTTGGACAGAAGAAAATGGTAGTTGGTATTCCTCATATGTGTGTTCCAGACGAAGTATGTAGAGAGTGTATGGAGTGCAAGCAAACGCGGAACAAATTCAGTAAAGAGGTATCCTCGAAAGCTTCGGAGAAACTTGAGCTAATACATTCAGATATTTGTGGTCCATTGCCGGTTGAAACACCTGGGGGCAGCAAGTATTTTATTACTTTTACAGATGATTACACGAGAATGTTATGGGTGTATTGCTTGCGAAAGAAGAGTGAAGCGTTTAAAGTGTTTGTGCGGTTCAAGACACTGGTTGAAAATCAGTGTGGCAAGCAGTTGAAGAGGCTTCGTGTTGATGGTGGGGGAGAATTCAACTCTCTTGAATTCAAGAATTTTTGTGCTGAAAATGGAATAGCTCATGAGGCAACACCACCATATACACCGCAGCATAATGATACTGCAGAAAGGAGGAACCGGACCCTACTTAACATGGTAAGGTGCATGCTTAAAAGCAAGGGTGTTCCAAAATATCTATGGGGAGAAGCGATTTCAACTGCTGCCTATGTTTTGAATCGCTCACCAACAAAGAAGCTTGATGATATAACACTAGAGGAAGCCTGGTCTGGTCAGAAACCAGATGTAACTCATATGAGAGTTTTTGGATCTCTTTGTTATCACCGCATTCCAGATCAAACACGTAGCAAACTTGATGACAAAGGTGCTATGACAGTCTTGATTGGCTATCACGTAACAGGCGGCTATAAATTGTTTGATCCAAACTCTCGAAAGGTAATCATACACAGAGATGTGGTGGTTGATGAAAGCTCGTGTTGGAACTGGCAGGAAACGAGTCAAGTAACTCAATCAGGTACAACACTAACAATTTCACTAACTGATAATGTTGTAGGTGATGTAACAGTGCAGCAGGAACCTCATGAACAAACAAGAAGATCATAGCGAGTTACTCAGCCACCTACACATTTCAAGGATTATGAGGTTTTCAATGATCTAGCGTTAACGGAGAATGGAAATTTTGTGCATTTCACCCTGATAGCTGAGGCAGATCAGATAGAATTCTATGATGCTATTCGAGATACTCATTGGGTGCGAGCCATGGAGGAAGAGATTGAAGCCATAGAGAAAAACAAGACGTGGACACTGGTTGAACCACCACTAGACAGAAGACCAATCTCTCTGAAATGGGTCTATAAAATAAAAGTAAATCCCAAGGGTGAAATTGTGAGGTACAAGGCGAGATTGGTCGCCAAAGGATTTCTCCAAAAAGCAGGAGTAGACTATGGAGAAATTTATGCTCCTGTGGCTCGACTGGAGACTGTTAGAATCATTGTAGCAATGACAACGTGGGAGGGTTGGTCCTTCCACCAACTAGACGTAAAATCTGCCTTCTTAAATGACTATTTGGAGGAGGAAATATATGTAACACAACCATTGGGATTCATAGTCAAAGGAGAAGAGCACAAGGTATACAGGCTTAATAAGGCACTCTATGGGTTTAAACAAGCTCCTAGAGCTTGGAATCATCGGATCAATCAGTTTTTGGAGAAGATTGGTTTTGTGAGATGTGTTTCCGAACAAGGGGTGTACACCAAGTGCTGGAAAGACCAAGACAGAGAAGAGAAAATGATAGTATGTCTTTATGTGGATGATATGTTGTTGATTGGGAGCAAGCCAGAAGCAATTGCAGAGTTTAAGTCTCAAATGCATAGTGAATTTGAGATGAGTGATTTGGGAAGACTCAACTACTTCCTAAGCATTGAGTTTCAGTTCACAAAAGCTGGAACTATTATGCATCAGATGAAGTACTCACGAGATCTTCTCAGCAAGTTTGGGATGAAGAATTGCAATGCTGCAGTAACTCCAACAGAAATGGGTCTGAGATTAGAAAGGGACACTGAGGAGGAAGATGTTGATCACACAGAATTTCGCAGAATCATTGGGATTCTGAGATACTTGTGTAACACCAGACCTGATTTGAACTATGGTGTTGGCATTGTTAGTAGACATATGCAGAGCCCGAAAGTTAGCCATATGAATGCCGTGAAACGTATCTTACGCTATTTGCGTGGAACGTGTAATCTTGGTATAATGTTTCCATGCAAGAAGCCAGGGGGTGAGATGAAATTGGTGGGATTTGCAGATGCAGATTGGTGTGGTGTCAGGGAAGATAGAAAAAGCACTGCAGGTCACATATTTTACTATGGCGAATGACCAGTGTCCTGGAATTCAGTCAAGGAACCCGTGGTGGCTCTCTCCTCCTATGAAGCAAAGTATATAGCTGTTGCATAGGCTGCATGTCAAGCTGCATGGCTTAGGATGCTGTTGAAGGAGCTGAATGCAGAATTGGTCCAACCACCAACATTGTTTGTTGATAATAAGTCTGCAATAAACTTAGCTAAACACCCATCAGCTCATGGAAAAAGCAAATATATAGAAATGGGGTTTCATTTATTGAGAGAGCATGTTAATGATAAGAAGCTTGAAGTAGAACACTGTAGTACAGAAGATCAAAGTGCAAATATCTTTACCAAGCCTTTGAAGACTGTTAGATTTTGTAAACTCAGAGAGTCTCTGGGAATTGTTCGGTTTTGACTTAAGGAGACATGTTGAGATTTAAGTCAAAATGCATGGGTCATGGTTACGTGCATGGGGCATGGTTACGTGCATGAGTTTACTTTCGCGTTTTCTGTTTAGTTCACGTTTTCTGTTTTAGTCTGTTATTTATATTATTATATATAAACATTACAGTTTTTATACATCAATAATAAGAAATGTTCTTTATTCTCTATCCGGAGCTCTCCCATTTTAGTGGGCACATTTTTCTAACTTTATATTTCATAAACTAAATATTTCTTTTCTATTTTCCATTGATGTATGATAAAGGGAAAAATAATTTTAGAAATTAATTTTGAAAATTTATTTATACAAATAAATTAAAAACTAAACTATTTTAATAATTCTAATTTTAAAATTCTCCGTAACTAAAGAAGATAACATCGACCGTAACTTCTTTTAACGATAAAAGTTAATAATTTTATTTTTTTAAAGACACCACTTCCTATTCTTTATGGTACTTTATGTTAAAGAGGCTTTATATAAATATTGTATATGATGATATGGATAGGTCTATTAAATGGGCTGGATTGACCCAGATGGACGGCCCAATTAAAAATTGTAGCCATTCTTCCTCTACCCGTACCGAATCCCTATACCTCATATTTTAAAAAATAATAATATTTTTATTTAAAACGATAATAATATTGTACACACATATATACTTTTTCTTTTATGCTTCTACACGATTTTTTTTTGTTTTTTATTAATTTGTTTTTAATTCAGTTTTAAATACTACTGACACTATACTCACGAATCTTACATTACATTGATTAAAAATAATTTTTATCCATCCTCTTTTCTAAACCCACTTATAAAACGTATTTTAAGGAAAAATCTTTTCGAATGATTTTCGAATTTACTTTCTTATTTCCTTTTTCTTCTATTATTCTTCTTTAATGATCCACTTATTGGAAAATGACTAGTTTAGCTTCAGCATGGTAAAATTAATTAAATGAGAGAATTCTCATAATTTCACCATAATTTAAGGTTAAACAAATAAAAAGATTCCATCCACTTTTTATTCAAGACCACAATTCAAAAACACAGAGTATCACATCACCGTTACAAACTGAATCATTCAAGTTCCACATTGCTGACTTCAAATTTCATCTTCTGCAAACTATGCCATTCCCACTGTTGGCCATACCAGTGCAATCCATGACACCATATTCACTCACTAAGTTAATATTCTCTGAAGCTTCTTTTGCATCATCAAACAAACAAACCCCACAATCTGCAGAGACTAGTGATGTGGTTCTGTACCTGTCTTCCCCTCCAACCACTGCCATTGCCACCCCCAACTTTGCTGGATTCTGAAAATCTGGCTGATAAGTCCTTCCAAGAACCCCTTCAACTTTTGAAGACAAACCATGGAATTTGAACTGCACCTCCAAATGAACAAAGCAATCATCCTCAGGAATTTGGTAGTTGTGGATTCTACTATCTTCCTTTGTGACAGGCACAACATTGACAAATATCTCAGCAACTTCTGGGAGAGTAATGGTAACACTGTTCTTGCTTGATGTTCTCTCTATTCTAACTTGATTTTGTGGGCACTTCCATGTGGAGAGGTAACCATCTGGGATGGCAAGTTCTTTGCCATTGTGAGAAAACTTCAAGTGGTCAACTTCACCGTTCCATGATGGTGCTGGGGTGGCCTCAATGGTGAACTTGTGGGAACCGAAGAGGAGTCCCAATGCTTGGATCCAAGTGTAGTCCCTTGTTCTAGTTGCTGGCCTGAGGCCAATGAAACGTGCATTGATCTGGAGGTTGACATCGGATACTAAGGCGAAATGCTCATTTCTCCTTCCATGGAAGTAGAAAACAATTCCATCTGCTCCAACAAAACGAGGGTCCAGGCATGCAGATCCACGCCCATTGCAATTTGGTTTGCGATCTGTTGTCATCAAACATGAAATGAAAACTTTTTAAGCTTCCACAAAATGGTAAATGGTTGTAATCAATCATCTCATGCGTGACAAATCATGAATATATTAAAAATTAACTGATAATTCTGTCAGCAACCACTGAAATTACTCATTGTATCCTTACTTTAGAATCAACTTCTAGAATGAATGATCTTACTTTTGCATTGAGCTTCGCAAGTGGGAGAATGACAGTCAAGATAGCAGACTTTGGCTTTTGGGTTGGATGGTGATTGAAGAGGGCACTCATTCGGGCATGACACTTTCTTGGCAAAGCACCGACTGCCGAAGGTGGTGCAGGTCAGAATGTTGTTTCCTGCAATGCTTTGCATTTCACAGAATGCAAACAACAGCAAGAGATAGAACAAGCAATTTATACTTGAGAAACTCATGGCTTTCCTCTTATACACAAGGAAATACCAATGTGAACAACTTGTGTTATATGTTCTCTATTTGGTTTATCACTATTTATAGAGAAACTCATCAGCAAGTGGTCATTTTTCTACTGGCATGCTTGTTATTGCTTTCTTAAAGTTTCATCAAATGAAAATGATTCACAGAACGTGTCCCGGGATGAATTTCTTGAATTTGGGTACATTTCTTTATTTTTGATCTTGTTAATTAATGCATTTATATTCACATTATTATGATATGGCAAGTGATGGTTGACCAATGTGGCTTTCACTGAAGGCAAAGGCTCATCAGTTGCGTGTATAAGAGAGGGGTCGTTGATCCCCCCTTTAAGTCTGGTCTGGCCATGAGACATGGAGGAATTATTATGAATTTATTAGTCACATTGGAAAATGATTTCAATGATGCTTCTGAAAAAATAATAAACTCTTCAGTTGTTTGCTTTGTTAAGTCTTGGATCACAACGAAAGCTATTTGAAATATGCATTTGACTTAATCCCATTCAAAATCAAACATATAAACTCTTACTGTTAATTAGAAATTCTGAATCACTCATTTGCTTTCCTTTTTTATAAACCTCATTGCTTTGTTGAATTTCTAACAGCATTTTTTTTTATTCAAAAGAGTAAAAGAATACGCATCACTATCTTGTTATTTTTTAATTTTAGAAAAAGGTTACTTCAATATAAACTTAATTAGTATTGTTATTTTTTAAAAATTTTAATAATTAAAAAAAAATCACACCATTTTAGTAAAAAACCTGGTGGGATAAAGCATTTATACAAGTGTATTGTTACTTAGTCAATTTTGTCATGGGCTAAAAATATGTTAGCTAGCCCAATCCATCACTTTTCAATAAGTTAGGGTTGTTATTCGTAAGAATTTTAATTTTAATTTTATAATAATAATAATAATAATAATAATAATAATAATAATAATAATAATAATAATTATTTTATCATGATTCTTATAAAAGAACTTTAAAGAAAATATCAAAAATTTAATTTATATTTAATATAAAAAAATTAATATTTATTTGACTACAATTTTTAATATTTTTTTAAGAAAAGAATTAAAAATAATAGTAATATTTTATAAGTAGGTTAACCTACTTAGAGACATAATAATTATGATAGTTTTCTTTACCTATTCTTGAATTTGTAATGTGAGGTGTAGAAAACAAACAATTGAGGTGTAAAAAAACAGATATAAAAAGTACCATAAAACATGAATTAAGGATGAATCCTGTTCATACACCCAATATAAAAGAATTTGTAAAATATTACAACTCTGTCTCTATTTTTTTTTATCTATATTTTTTTATATATTCGTTATTATATAATAATTGCAGAATAGTTCTTAGTGATAAAATTCATCTATTTTTATTAAAACTTCACACCACAAAAAGGAATCAAATAATATATATATATATATATATATATATATATATATATATATATATTACAACTAAAAATAGTACAAAAGAGAAAAAACATGATTTGTTATAAAAAAACAATTATGCTAGTACCTTTCTCAAATTGGACGGTAGATGTCACAAAGACACAACCTTGATATAGAATTGTTAAAAGCTGTAAATGTTTAGTAAAGTAAGCTGGTTGGAAGATAGAATAGAAAAAAAAGATGAATTAGACCTTGTTGAATTTTCTCACGAACCATGACAATTGATCCTAATGTGTTTAGTGCGCTCATGAAACACACGATTATGAGCTAAATAAATGATAGACTGATTGTTATAATAAACTGCAATAGGACCTAATTTAACATGAAGATCATGGACAAGATAATGTAATTATTGAATATCAAAAGTGAGGCGGGCTAATGCTCAATATTTTGCTTTTGAGGATGAACGAGAGATAGTAGATTGTTTCTTGAATTTTCAGGAAATCAAGAAAAAATCAAGGATAACACAAAATCTGGTGATCGAGTGGCGAGTATCCAAACAACAAGCCAGATGTCAGCAGAGAGACGAATGTCAGCAAAGATAGAGAAAAATAACCCTTGGATAGGTGAACATTTTAAATATCTAAGAACCCGAATGATAACTTTATAATGAACATCAAGAGGTTGAACTATGAATTTACTAAGTTGCTGGACAAAAAAGGTAATGTGAGGGTGCGTAAGTGTGAGATATAACAGATTACCGACTAATCTGCGATAAGCAACAATATCAGAATAGGATTGTCCATGATTAGCCTGAAGTTTAGTAGAGAGATCAAAAGGGATGGTAACAAGTTTGGAATCAAGTAAACCACTATCATCAAGAAGTTCAAGAGTGTATTTATGTTGGTTCATGTGAATGCCGACCTTGGACCGTGCAATTTCTAATCCCAAAAAATAATGAAAGTGCACTAGGATCTTTAATCTTGAATTTAGTATCCAAGATACATTTGACATAATTAATTTCATCCATATATCATCAATGATATGAGCCTCATTTGCACAATGGTTGACTTAGGATATTTAGGGTTAGAACCTTGTAGGAAATTTAGGAGATTAATGAGAAGGTGGATTAGAAAGTGGTGAATGTTTTAGGGTTGGGCAATATTTTTGAAATGTCGATATCTGAAGCTATAAAACTTCGATTGAGCTGATTCAAAAAATGAGGTGAGATTTCTCGTTTTGAATTTCAATTTAGGCTAAAAAAACACTCAATTTGGATGAGTAGAACAAAAGTTATGACCACAAAATAAATCTGGGCAAAACTAAGATTTTTGGGTTTTGGTAAAGAAAGAACAAGAGGTGAATGTGAAAGGTTGAAGGAAAGAATCACTCTTCTCAAGGGAGCCAACTCACAAAGGATGTGAAAGTCATTTGATACAGCCAAGGGTTATTGAATTACTCAAGAACTTATGAAAATCACTCTCACTAATATGAAAGGGCTAAACTTTAATATTTCTGAATAAAACTCAACCTATATTTTAATAAAAATGGTTAAGCTTTTATAAAAGCTGTTGCTATTAGAGTTAAAAAGACTCAATAAAGGAAACTAAATACTAATAATAATCCATTAATCTAGGAATTAAAAACTACTTAATAGAGGAAAATAAATGCTAATAATGATCCATTAACCTACGAATTGAAAACTACTTAATGACTGATTGTAACTGAAATTATGGCAACTAAAAGTCAATCAATTATGTATCATCTTGATCTTCCAAAGGTTGATGCCTAAGTTTCCATAATTGGACACTTATTACAACTTGAAACAAAACCAAACTAAAATCTATTAATTGATTAACCCAAAACATAATTTAGTCAACCAATTTTACAAAGGATGGGACCATTATTTAAACAAACTTAAAGACTGAAACAAAGTGACGCATTAGTCTTCCTCCATTTGGGCCATGATGTAATTCATAACTTTGGTCTTTTCACTTTGAAATGTGGGCTTGTATTCAAATAATATGGACAACACTTGTTGAAGAACTTCCTTTGTTTTCCTTGCTCTAGCCTTTGCCATAGGTCATCCAAGTCCTTCAAGTGGATCCTTGCCCTTGCTCATGGTCATGTCCTCATCAATCACCAGTTAAGACAATATCATCCACATAAACTAATAAAACTATGAAAGAAGTGAAAGTAACCTTAACAAACAAAGATTGATGAACAAAAGATTATTTGTAGTTGAGCGATAAAAAAGTGGTAGAAAGAATACTTTGCCATTACCTGCTGGTTTGCTTGAGTCCATACAATGGCTTGTGAAGTTTGCACACCTAGAAAGAACTCGGTGGAAGCAAACCAAATGAAGGGACCATATAGACTTCCTCATGAAACTCTCCATGAAGAAAGACATTATTCACATCAAGCTAGTGCAGAAATCACCATTTAACTGCTATTATGGTTAGAAGAACACGAATACTGGTGATCTTTAAAACTGGAGAGAATGTGTCAAAATAATTTACTTTTTCTAATTGAGTGTAGCCCTTGGCCATTAAGCGGGTTTTGTATCTATCAACAATGTTATCTGCATGATATTTAACCTTGTAAACCCATTAACAACCAATTAGACTCTTTCCTTGTGGGAGATCAACAATATATCAGGTGTTATTTTATTGTAAAACTTGTAACTCAACATTCATATCCTTTTACCAACAATACAATTTAGATGCTTAGGAGAAAATAGTAGGTTCAGAAATGTTAGTAACAACAAAACAAAAACTTTTATAAGAGGAATTGCATTTGGAATAATTAAGAACTGAGGATAAGAGATGGAAACAAGTACCCTTAGGAGGATGTGTGGAACTGCTAGAAGCAATTGCAAAATAATAATGAAAATCTATTAAGTAAGAGGATGGTCTGCGAGATCGGGTGGAGTGTCTAATATGTGGAGAAGGCGGGACATGAGAACTAAGGTTTTGGTTAGAGTTTATAGTAGATGGAATGTCTGCAGTAGGAAGATGATGAATAGGCTTGGACAAGAAAAAGATATTTGCAGGAGATGATATATCATATATTGGATAATAGAGGAGAAGAAGGTGAGAAAGGAGTGGTGGAGGGATGAAAAGGAAACACAATTTCATAAAGAATGACATTTCTTGAAAGAACAATTTGATGGGTATGGAGATCATACAAAACATAGCTTTTAATACATTCCTTATATCCCAAGAAAACAACTTTGCTGGCATAGAGTTGAAATTTAGTTATGTGATTTTGAAGCGTAGTGGCATAAGCAAGACAACAAAAAACATTTAAATGGATCATGCTAGGTGGTTTATCATAACACTACATAAGGACATTTAAAACACAATAATAGAATAGGTAGTCTATTAATGATTTAAACAACTTGTTTAACAACATAAGGCCAAAAAATGTGAAGTAGTTGAGTTTGGTAAAACAAATCTTGAGTTACATTTAAAAGATGTTGATGTTTGCGTTCAACAATACCGTTTTGTTGAGGCGTTTCAACACAAGTTCTTTAATGAATAATACCTTTGGATGAAAAGAAATCAAATAGTAAATTCTATTCCATTGTCACTTTGAAAACATTTGAGTTTAGTATGAAATTGAGTTTTAATCAATAAAATGAAATGCATTAAATGCGTGTGGGTTTTAGATTTGAATTTCATAAATTTAACCCAGGTAAAACATGAGTAATCATAAACTAAAGTGAGAAAATATTTGTAACCCCAATTAGAAGGAATAAAGTATGGTCCCTATATGTCTCCATGAATAATGTCAAAAATTTTATGTGACTGTGTTTAACAACTATGATGAGACAATTTGTGTTATTTAGCAAAATGACAAATGTCATAAGGAGAGAGATTTACAGAATAAAGGGTAAAAAGATATTGTTGGAAAATAATACGAAAAATAAAATCAGAGACATGATCTAATCTATGATGCCAAAGAGAAGCATCTTTGGGTTTGGTAGTAGTGGTATGAGCAGATATAGAAGTGGAAACTTGGACAACATTTGACAAAGTAATGAAAATAGATGGAATAGATTTATGAGTGACAAAACTATGAAAATCAAAAGTAATATGATTAGTGACACCTGTACCCAGAAGTCATTGAAGGGATGTTTTACCTGGAAGAACAGAAAGAGTTTTAGGAAGAGTGGAAAAAGAATTAACCGAAAGAGTGAACACCTAATTTGTTGTATGTGCAGGAGATTTAGATTGTTATAAAAGAGTTAGAATGTCATGATACTACTTTTCAGTAAATTTAGGCACTGACCGTGAGATCTCGTGAAGGTTGGAGACGTTAGTAGTAATAGGATCAAATGGAAAAGCACCAGAGGTGGGATTATTGGCCATGCAAGAAAACTTGTTTTGATATCTTAGTAGAAAACCATGTTTGAAATAATAGGTATCCACTGTGTGATTGTGTGTTTACAATAAGTGCAAAATTTATTATCATGGGAACTTCTCCATCCATTATTTCTACCACGACCCCTTGGAAAGGAATGACCTCTACCTCGTCTGTTAAAGGTGGAAACTCACACCTTCAACACACTACTTCTCACAAATCTCACACGAGAATAGAAGAACGTAGGAATCTGATTGTATTATGATAATCCTTTTTTATTATACTAGGGTCTTATTTATATCCTTATTCCTAGACAATCAAGTCTATCTTTATCTTCTAACAAGATAACAAAAAAACTAATTACAGCTCATCATCTAAAAGATATATAACAACTTTCTCCCTCATAAAAGATGGCCTAGACCACGAGGCCATGCGAAGGTGCACCCCACTGGAAGTCTGGAAATTCGCCTTTAAGAGAGTGTAGTTCCTGCCAAACTGCATTTTCAGGACTTGTGTGTTCTCACTGTACTAAGACTTCTGTTACTGCCTGATTGACCTTTTGTTTCATTCTTTTATCTAAAATCACTATTGGTTTGACAATAAGCTTCCCATCTTTATTGTACTCAGGTAAGTGCTGACATACTATATGATTGCCCCGATGCCGTTTTAACAAAGAAACGTGGAACACATCATGCAATTTGCTTTCAGGTGGTAATTCCAATTTATAAGCTACCTGACCTATGGGTTCCAAAATCTTTTAGGGGCCATAATATCTAGCTGAAAGCTTGTGGAAAGCTGAATTTGATAATGAGTGTTGTTTATATGGCTGGATTTTTAGATAGACCAAGTCACCTGCCTGAAATACTTTGTCAATCCTTTTTAAATCAACGTAAAACTTCTTCCATTGTTGCGCTTTGACTAGATTTGTCTTTAGTATGGATTTTATTTCTTCCCTTGACTTGATGGTATAATCCACGACTTTGACCAAAGAATCAGATGGCACAACACAACAAGGACTTGGTGGTGGATAATCATATAATGCTTCAAATGGTGTCATCCCAACTGACGTTTGAAATTTGGTATTGTACCAAAGCTCAGCAAGGGGAAAGTAAGTACACCAATCCTTCAGCCTGTCATCTGTAGTACATCTTAAGTAGATTTTCAAGGACTTATTCAATGCTTCACTTTAACCATCTGTCTGAGAGTGAAAACCTGTTGATCTCAGCATCTGCACACCATGTTGCTTAAATAATTCAATCCAAAAATTACTGAGAAAGATTGAATCTCTATCAGAGACTATCTGAATTGGAAAACCATGCAACTTTACTACTGTATTCATGAAAAGTTGAGCTACTTTTCCTGTGCCATGCGGGTGACCTAATGCCATGAAATAACCATATTTTGTGAATCGATCCACAACCACCAATATAACAATAAAACCTTGTGATTTAGGCAAGTCACTGTCGCCGCCATCAAAACGAGGCGGTTGGAGTGACGCGATGGTTCTGACTTTCCATTTTCGCGTTTTATGGGTGTGGTTACAACGTCTTTAGGTTGTCCGATAACCGGGTTGAACCTAGGGGTGAGATTTTCGAAAAAGTGTTCTTGGATTTTCCGATAACCGGACTAACCCAAGAACTAATTTTGAAGGGTTCTTATGGAGTCGCCACCGATATTTTTACCGGAAACATCGAAAAAAGGGTAAAAAGGCGTTGGTTTTCGAAAACCAACTTTGGTCGTTAAAACCAGAGTTTAGGTAAGGAGTTAGTTACGTGTAAGGAAAGTGTTAGTTCCCTTACGACACCCCTTTCGGGTTCCCTATGATAGGCCAGATGTTTAATAAATAAACTTTGTGAAAAGACGCTTTTACCCTTTTATTTACGGAATTAAAATAACGACTACATGACCCTAATGTCTATCATGCAATTTAATCATAGAAATAAAGCAGTAAGAGAGAGAGGGAGAATGAAGAAACCTCTGAAGCGAGCTCTTTAATTAATTTCTTGAAAATTAGGGTGCTTTTTGACAGCCCTTCACTCTTTACAACGCCGGAAAAACTCTCAGAAACGCTATAAAAACTCTAGGAAACTCTCAGAAACTCCGGAAATGCTTCAGAGGGTTTTAGGAAGAGAATTTGAAGAAGTTGTAAGAGGGAAAGTGAAAGAACTGTGTGAAATGAAGGGGGGAAGCGCTACTATTTATAGGGATTCACGCCTATCAGGTCGAGACGGCCGTCTCGTCTGACAAGGTCGAGACGGCCGTCTCGCCTTGCAAAAGTGGCGAGACCGCCGTCTCATTTGGCGAGACAGCGTTATCGACTTTTCCAGAAACGAGACGGCCGTCTCGCCATTCGCAAGTGGGGA
Organism: Sphenostylis stenocarpa; assembly: GCA_963425845.1. Taxonomy (NCBI): domain Eukaryota; kingdom Viridiplantae; phylum Streptophyta; class Magnoliopsida; order Fabales; family Fabaceae; genus Sphenostylis; species Sphenostylis stenocarpa. The sequence goes on from OY731408.1 coordinate 28,681,025, forward strand.
GACGACCGTCTCACCAAACGAGACGGCGGTCTCGACTTGCAGGAATGGTGAGACGGCGGTCTCGATCCTTGAAGGAGAAAATCCTTATTTTAATGCAGAAAACCCTTCCTATGCTAGTATGGGGACTAATAGTATCTCCTAATGGCTTCTTAGGCTTCATCCGTCTTTGAAAAGGAGGTATTATGAGGCCGGACAAGATTTGGGGTCTATAGCTCCCCCCCTTTACCCGACCAGTCGACTGCTGACCTGTCGTGTCAAGAAGATCGACTGGAGGGTAAAAGAGTTGACCCTCTTGTCCGGTTACCCTTCAGACGTCTCGTCTTTGTGGCGATTGATCTTCTGGGGGAAAGTGCGTTGTGCGCCTCCAAGATGCTCCTTCTGGCAGTAACTGATCCCTTTGGCTGATGAGTATGAACCCCCATCTGGTTTGACGAGTATGAACCCCCGTCTGGTAAGTCCCCTTTTGTAAGGCCTGATGAGTATACACCCCATCTGGTGTTTGACGAGTATGAACCCCCGTCTGGTAAGCCCCCTTTTGTAAGGCCTGATGAGTACACACCCCCATCTGATGAAGTGCCTCCGGATGCTCCTTCTGACGGTATCTGACCCTTTGGCTATGGTGGCGGCTTACTGCTCTAGCTCATGCGCCGTCTGTTTGAGATGTGTTCCCTTGTCTTTGTTATGAGGCTTTTCTGGGATAGTCATCCGGCTTGTGCCGGGGATTCTTTGTTTTTGATCCTTTGGTAGTGGTCATCCGACTTTGCTGGTTGTCGGGGATTTTTGATGAGTGCCTCTTAGGTAGGCAGACATCCTCTGGGGATTTGGTGATGCCTCTTGAGTAGGCAGATATTCATTAAAAATTTGCTGATTTTGATGGTGCTTTTGAGCATGTAGATACTCTATTGAGTTTCTGGTAATGCCTCTGAGTAGGCAGATGCTTCATCGGAAGTGAAGACTTTTGGCTGCATTTTTTTTGCTTCTGACTAGGCTGATATTCCCTTATGGGGATGCTGGCTCTGGCTTGCCAGGTCTTGCCTATGCATAGGCAAATGACATTCTGAGGATGAATATGAAGTTTTGCCTTTGTAGTAGGCTCACTAGGGATGGTCTTTCTTTTTGATTGATCCACCGGGGAATTGGTCGACTTCCCGGGGGTCAGATTTTGGTAGCCCTTTGGAGGAATGGAGTTTCGACTCTTTATAGGTGCGAGCTTGCTTTTTTGACGCTCTTATTCTTTGGGGGGATGGAATTTTCGATTTCATTTTTGTAGACTTTTTTAGGAGATCCACTTGAGGATTTTTATTTGGCCTTCTCTGTTGCGGCCCTTTCTTTTGGTCATTCGCTGGGGATGCAAGAGTTTTCTTCTTTTTTTCCTTTTTTGTTGAGCCCTTGATAGTATGGAGATTGGACCCTTTTGACTGTTGATGATGATGGGCTCTTGGAGCCTTTATTCTCCATTGGAGAGTATGGAGGAGGCTTTGGGTGAGTGTGCTCGATGTAGTGTCGATGTTGAGTCGTGGGGTAATATTTATTTTGCCTTTGGAGTAGGCAAGGATCTGCTTGGGGATGACTAAGCCTTTCCGTCGGCTTTTTCTTGATGGTTGTGCCTTCCCTTTATTGGGTGGAGGGGAAAATGTTGGAGCTTTAGCTTCTGGAAGCTTCTTATTTCTTCTGAGTTTATTTGATGGTGACAACTCACTCTTCTTTCTTGAGGGAGAGCAATGTTTGAAGACTTCTTATATGTGCCTTCTTTTTCTGGGGAGAAGGATGGTTGCTGGAGCTCTTGATTTTCGAAAGCTCTTATTCTGCTGAGTCGCTTGATTGACGACTTGCTCTGTTTTCTCGAGGGTATTATTTGGAGACTCGGTCTCAGTGATCCTGTTTTCAATCGCAAACATGGAGCTAGTCTCCTTATATGCATGAATGCTTTTCGTTTTTATTTTTTATTTGAAGTGATTTTTATTTTTTTCATTTTTTACCTTGACAAAGTCGTTTTGTGCGACTACTTGTGTGTGGATGCTTTAAATGCAATCTATTTTTTTTATGCATCTGGAAAAGGGACTTTTATGATTATGATGAAGGGCCCCTCTCTTTTATTCATTTTTTGGTCTAGCCCTATCTTTTGCCTAGACCGCCCTTTTGGGGTTTTCGGTCTAGCGGGCTGCCTTAATTTTTGCCTAGGATATCTTAGCGAGCTTTTTCCTTTTTTATGAATGCCCTAACTTTTGCCTAGACCGCCCTTTGCGGGTTTTCGATCTAGCGGGCTATCCTAACTTTTGCCTAAGAATCTCCTAGCAGACATTATTCTTTTTATTGTCATTTTTTCGTTCTTTTTTTTTTTTTAGAGATAGGAGCCTTATGCATGCATGAAATGTTCGTGATATGCATCCTATAATACTATTTCAATTAATTTTTCAAAAGGATTAACCAATGTGCTTTTACTTTTGATGAGCTTCTGACGTTATATGCTTTGTCAACATGATAAGCTGTACCGATTTTGCCGTCTCGATTTTTCCATGACCGAAGAATGATTGTGTTGATTGTAGAGCGACTTGCCATGTCAGTGTGTCCCTCCCTTTTCTTGGGGATGCCAATCCTCCTATTGATTACTATCTCCACATTTTCCTACTAATTATTAGAATATTGTAGTAGTAAGGGTCAAGAGAAGAGAAAGAAGAGGATATTTAATACAAAGGCTTGTGTTTTAGAATTATTTTATTTTGTCAAAAAAATGGTTTTTGTAAGCACGGCTAGCCAAGGTTGGTTAGAGTGTTTAGGCTAGTTTAGACAAACGTTTTGTTTATTGTATGACGTCTTATTGTATGGCGCTTGCTATGACTGATTGACTTTCCTAGTCCGCCCTTTAGGTTTTCAGTCTAGGATGTTGTGCTATGTCCTATCTTTTGTCTAGGTTTCCTCTTTTTTTGGGAATCCTAGCGGAATTTATTTTGTAACCCTAATTTTTACCTAGGTTACCCTTTATTGTTGTTCGGGTCTCCTAACGGGTTTTACCCTAACTTTTGCGTAGCCCCCTTAATGGGTTTCCTACTGGGTATCTTGCCCTTTTTTTTTGGCTTTTAGCTTCTATGGGCTTCTTTTGATTTTCTTTTTTCTTTGCACAACATTGGCGAAACACGACTTTATTATGATGAGGTGGAACCTTATTTTGTGTTTCTAGTTAATCAGTGATGATGGATTTGACTTTTATTTTGGTCAATGGCGCAATTTGATTACTTTGACGCATTTTGAAAACGTTTGCTTAAACATGGTTATTAATGAGGTTTAGATATGAATAGCAAGAAGAGAAGCAGATAGTAAGAATGACATTCTTTGTAATTAATAGGGAAATATGTGCCCTACAATGCTTGGGGGTCGGGCTGGCCCCGAGGAGTAATCTCTAATAGTCATTGGATTTACAAACCCTAAGAATTAGAAGGAGAACACCTAATGACTAGAGTCGCTTTTGACGCTTGAACCCCTCTATTTGGGAAAATCTGATTCAAGGTGTGGAGGGGAGACTTCCCTTTTCTCCGTGCAGCTTGATCCTTTGTAGGGTAATGCTTTAAAGGATTGTCTTTAAAATTTGGTGGCTCCCTTATTCCTTGAGAGTTTCTAATGAGCCCTTGGTTTGGGCGGCATCCATATTTCCTCACCATGTGGGTCACCTTCATATCGTTGGGGAAGTCTTTTCAGTCGCATCCATTCAAGGTAGGGCAAACGACTTGCTGATCCGAATGTCATTTTTAGCTCGAACCGTGACCAGCTTGTCGCCTACCGTGAGTTTGTCTCTCTGGCGGAGCATTGAGAGAATTGCCTTAGCGTCGTGAATCCAAAGTCTAATCAGTTTCTTCTTTGGATTATGTTTTTCTTTGGTCTTTTTTATTTTTTCTTTATTCTTGGGAGCTTTGTCTTGTAGCTTCTCGGGGGAGTAGATTTTTATACTTCTAATCGTGCCCCTCAATGCTGGAGATATCCTCATTGATGGACGATGTTTCTGCGTATCTCCATGGTACAACTTTATTTGACGTATGAGGCGTGAACAAACGCAATGGCGTCCTTGCCCCCTCTCCTTTATTTACTCGGATGACCAATGGTTGAGGCTTATTATCCTTCTTAGGCGGGTCAACCGTTGGGGAAAACTTGATGAAAAAATGTTTGCTCTTCATCTTATTCTGATTCGTGGAAAGCACATCGACTAATCCTCTCTTTTTATTATCTTATTATTATTAAAGTGAGAATGAATGCAATTTGTTAATGCAGTTTATGAATGCAATAGACGATTGAAGAGATGATGAAAAAAAACAATTTTATTTATTTCATCTAGACAGTGTGCATTCCTCAATGCAATGTTTCGAAGTACTTTTTTTTTTTTTAAAAAAGCGGAGAAGCCTAAATTAACCCATAGGCGGGTTAGAATTTCTATTTATTTTCTTTTTGACTTCCCGTGCATGGCATGCAAATGTCCTAATCCTCTTTTCATGGTATTGAAGAATGTCCACTTCTTCGATTGTCTATTATTAGATGCATGTTATGAGGATGAAGTTTGGTGAATGCATGTATGCAAGTGTTTGTTTTTTCATAAACATTATCATGTTTTATTTTCTAACATGATGTATGATAGTGTTTGGGATTTTGTGTTTTTATTTTGTATGCGAATGAGGGCATGAAGAATACTAGCCGCTTTCTAGAATGCAAAAAGATTTTTATTGTTTAAGATGGATATTCCTTAAGACAATGACTTAGGTATCCTCCTTAAAACTTACGCTTTGTGGGATATCATACCCACCTTGGTGTAATGGTTTCTTCCCTATCACAGACTTGACAAGTATAATGGGGGTCACCATCATACCTTAGTACACTAGTTCCTTCCTTGTCACGAAGGTCACAAATGTGCTCGGGGCCTCTTTTGCCATTGTCTTAGGGATATCTAGTGCTCCCTAGAATGAATGTATTTATGCATGCACCAGTACAAAAGGGCAGTAGATGTTCAAAGTGGCATAACTTTTGATTGAGATGTCCGATTTGGATGCACAGCATATCAAAACGAAGAGAAAAAGGTGAAGAATCAGGTTGCAAATTTCCGAAGGGGATTTGGCTTAGTAATTTTCCCAAAACACGCTTCTAAGATCAATTTTTTAGGGATTTATTAAAATGATGCGTATGCATAGTTTCCTTATGCATTTATTTTCTCTCTTAGTTTTTCCACTTATGACATGATGCGATATGAATGATACGACTTTGTCAAAATTATTTTTATAAATGTTTTGATTTTGTTTGTCGCCGCCGTCAAAACGAGGCGGTCGAAGCGACGCGATGGTTCTGACTTTCCAATCTTCGCGTTTTTATAGGTGTGGTTACAACGCCTTTAGGTTGTCCGAAAACCGGACTGAACCTAGAGGCGAGGTTTTCGAAAGGGCGTTCTTAGATTGTCCGATAACCGGGCTAACCAAAGAACTAATTTTGAAGGGTTCTTATGGAGTCGCCACCGATGTTTTTACCGGAAACATCGAAAAAGGAGTAAAAAGACGTTAGTTTTCGAAAACTAACTTTGGTCGTTAAAACCAGAGTTTAGGTAAGGGAGTTAGTTACGTGTAAGAGAAGTGTTAGTTCCCTTACGACGCCCCTTTCGGGTTCCCTATGATAGGCCAGCTATTTTAATAAATAAACTTGTGAAAAGACGCTTTTACCCTTTTATTTGCGGAATTTAAAATAATGACTACATGACCCTAATATCTATTACGCAATTTAAATATAAAAGTAAAGGCAATAAAGAGAGGGAGAGAAAGAAGAAACCTTCGAAGCAAGCTCTTTGATTAATTTCTTGACAACTAAGGTGCATTTTGGCAGCCCTTCACTCTTTACAACGCTGGAAAAACTCTCGGAAATGCTATAAAAACTCTAAAGAAACTCTCGGAAACTCCGGAAATGCTTCGGAGGGGTTCTAAGAAGAGAATTTGAAGAAGTTGCAAGAGAGAGAATGGAAGAACTGTGTGAAATGAGGGTGAAGGCGCGACTATTTATAGGGATTCCCGCCTGTCAGGTCGAGACGGCCGTCTCGTCTGACAAGGTCGAGATGGTCGTCTCGCCATTCGATACGGCCGTCTTGCCTTGCAAAAATGGCGAGAATGCCGTCTTGCCAAACGAGACGGCGGTCTCGACTTGTAGAAGTGGCGAGACGGCGGTCCCGATAAGCGAGACGGCAGTCTCGACCCTAAAAGGCGAAAATCCTTATTTTCGTGCAAAAAATCTCTCCTATCCTAGTATGGGGCCTAATAGTCTCTCCTAATGGCTTCTTAGGCTTCATCTATCTTCGAAAAGGGGGTCCTCTGGTCTTATTATGAGGCCGGGCAAGATTTGAGGTCTACAACTACCCCCCTTTACCCGACTAGTCGATCGCTGGCTTATTGTGCCAAGAAGATCGACTAGAGGGTAAAGGAGTTGACCCTCCTGCCCGGCTGCCCTTCAGATGCTCCCTCTTTGTGGCGGTTGATCTTCTGGGGAAAAGTGCGCTTTCAGGATGCTCCTTTTGAAGAGTATGAACCCTCGTCTGGTAAGCCCCCTTTTGTAAGGCCTGATGAGTATACACCCCCATCTGGTGTTTGACGAGTATGAACCCCCGTCTGATAAGCCCCCTTTTGTAAGGCCTGATGAGTACACACCCCATATGGTGAAGTGCCTCCGGATGCTCCTTCTTGCGGTAGCTGATCCTTTGGTTATGGTGGCGGCTTACTGCTCTAGCTCATGCGTCGAGTGTTGAGATGTGTTCTCTTGTCTGTGTCTTTTCTGAGATTGGTCGTCCGGTCTGTGCCGGGGACTCCGTTGGTGTTCATCCAGCTTGTTGGTTGCTTGGGATTTTTGATTTTGATCTTTTGGATGATGGTCATCCAACTTTGCTGGTTGTCGGGTAGTCTTGTTTGTTGTTCGACTCTTGCTTGGTCGTCGAAAAATTGCTGGTCAAGGTGATTGACTTGTTTTAATCCTGTCTTTTTCCGCGGTTTTATCTCTTTTTTCTTGCGATCTTGGATTTTGGCTTTTTTGAGCGTAAGTCCTTTTCTCTTTTAGTTTCTTTTTTTGTTACGCTGACTCTTTTTGGAAGGGAGAGCAAAAGGTGTGAAATAAAATTTTATTTATGATGAAAAAATTTATTACAGCAGTTTTATTTTCTAAGCCTTATCTCTAAGACGGAGGACTCATGTCTGGAGACGATCCATAAGAGGGGAACTGCCGGTACATATGCCTTCGGAACTCTGCTTGGTCCCGAGCTTCGTCGAGGTACTCCTGCCGGAATGCCGCCAGGTCTTGCCTTATTCCCTCTTGATATTGGTCGAACGTCTCCAACCTCGTGTCAAAGGCCTCCTGCCTTAGAGACATTTGCTCTTGTCTCATAGACATCTGGTCGAATTGCTGGTGCAAATCGTAGATGTTGCGGTTGAGGCCAGCAAAATCGTCCGTGTACTGCTGTTGTTGTTGTTGTTGTTGTTGGAACTCGGGAGGTGTCGGGAGATCGTGCATTGCTACGAGATCCCAGAGATCCAAAGTGATATCTAGTGAAGGGTGGAGGATCAACCGGGTCCCTTGACGCAGTAGCATCCCCATGCTGACTAGGACCGACCCATTGATAGTCTCGGGTCGGAGGCTGGAGGCTAGTTCCTCCCTGCCACTGCACCCCCATTTTTCTGCCAAGGGGGTAATGAGGGGAGCCATGAGGATGGCTCCCACGGGCCGGCTCCCGAAGTCCTTGAGGTCCTTTACGAATAAATAGTCAGGGTTGCACCAGCGCCTCTGGCTCATGCAATAAAGGACAAAGAGGTCCGGAAGGGTTACCTTTCCCTGACTCTCTTTCTGCCCGTGGACAGTCCCAACCAGCAGCTTGTGGAAGATAAGGAGGGCTAGGGGAAGTGCGGAGCCCTTCATCAGTGTGGGCAAAGTGTGTGTCTCGGTGAGCTCTTCCCATATCTCACCGGCAGTGAGGTTGGTGGGACGTGCGCAGATGGCATCCTGGTAGTCCCGAGTTAGCATGTCCTCGGGCTGGACGAACCCAATGGTCACATTGAATTCGTCCAAGGTGGTGGTCTGGTACATCCCACCTATAAAGTATGTCACCATTTTTGTCGTTGACAGACCTGGTACCATGGCGGGAGTCTTGACGTAGGAGATGGAGGCGAGAAACTCTAACATTGCCTGGGGGTAGACGTGGGTAGGTGGAGGCTGAAGGAGGAAACCCCACCCTATGCTGTCGATGTGGGCCCAGACGTCATCTTCCCATCCGAATTCGGCGAGGATGCCGAAATCCAGCCTTAGCATGGGGTGCCATGTATACCCCCGGATGTGCTCTAAGCGGGCCTGGTGCAGTGGTGAAAGTTGCGTGGGGTCCTGCGGAGCGGGAGCTGAGGAGCTGCTAGGACCGGCAGAGCCTCTTCTCTTCCTAGACTGATCTCCACGGTGCATCTTGACAGTAGGGTGCTTGAGAGTGAGAGAATGGAGAGTGGGAGTGCAAGAGGAGGTGTGGAGACCCCCCTAGGCCCCCCTCTATTTATAGAAATTTTTTCGGATTTCGGACCGCCGTCTGGGAAGTCGAGACGGCGATCTCGATTTCATGCTAGTCGAGACGGTCGTCTGGAACCTCGAGACGGCGGTCTCGACTTTGGCCTTAAGCGAGACGGCCGTCTCGCCAAGCGAGAAGGTGGTCTCATTTTTAGCCAAGTCGAGACGGCGGTCTCGTTGGTCGAGACAGCGGTCTCGTTGGTCGAGACGACGGTTTTGTTTTACTAAAGATCGAGACGGTGGTCTGGAAAAGTGAGACGGCCGTCTCGATTCTGAGAGATTTTTTTTTTTTAAGGAAATAGGACTTGGTTCAAAAACATTTTATGCATGCAATGTTTTCATGTTTGATGTCCTATAATGCCTATTTCAATTAGTTTTTCAGAAGGAGTTAACTGACGTGTCTTGTAGCGTCGAGTGCTTTCTGGTCTGCGTTCCTGTACCTGGCTGTACCATGCCGGATTTCTTGTGACCAAGGAATAATTTGATTTTTCTTTTTTCTTCCTTTTTCTTTTTTTTCTTTTTCTTTTTCTCTCTTTTTTGTAGAGCACACTTTACCATGTTAATGTTCCTTTTTCTTCACTTTAGTGGTTTCAATCCTCTTGTTGACTATACGCCTCCATATTCCCAAATTAATTGTTAGAATAATGTTGTGAGGGTCAAGAGTAAAGAAGTAAGAAGGCAAATTCGATGGCTTGTGTTTTAGATGGTTAATTTTTATTTAGAAAAAGGATTTTGTAAGAATGGCTGGCTAAGGTTAGGCCTAGGTGTTTAAGCTTTTGTCTAAGCAAACATTTCCCTTTTTTTCTTTGTACTTGCGCCTTAGTTTATTTCCATTGCTTTTTATGGCTAAATGATTTCCCTAGATCGCCCTTCGGGTTTTCGAACTAGGATATTGTGTTTTAGCCCTATCTTTTGTCTAGGTTCCTTCTTTTTGTTTTTGTTTTAGGGAATCCCAGCGGACCTTATTTTGTAACCCTAACTTTTGCCTAGGCTACCCTTTATTTTTGTTTGAGTATCCTACCGGGTTGACCTTATCTTTTGTGTAGCTCCGGTTTCCTACCGGGTATTTTTCCCTTTTTCTTCTCGGCCTTTGGCTTCTATGGGATTTTTTCTTTTTTGTGTATTTATTTTTTCACAATATTGGCGAAGCATGTCTTTCTTTATGGTGAGGTAAAGTCTTATTTTGTGCTTCTAATCAACTAGCTTGACTGTAATGGCAATGGCAAGTTTTGTTTACTTGGATGCGCTTTTTATTTTTCTTTTTCTTTTTGTTTACTTAGATGAGGTTATTGTGAGGTCTAGTCATGAAGTAGTAAGAAGAGAAACAGATATTAAGAAGTGTATTCTTTATTAATTAATAAGGGAATATGTGCCCTAAAATGCCCGAGGGTCGGGCTAGCCACGGGGAATAATCTCTAAGAATCATGTGGTTTACATCCCTTAAATGAAGAAAAAGATCTCCTAATGACTAGGGTAGCTCTTGACGCTTGCATCCCTCTGCTTCAGAATATTTGCTTGAGTGTGCAGAGGGGAGACTTCCCTTTTCTTCCTTCTGCTCGACCCTTAGTGGGGTCATATCCTAGGCCACACTTGAAAGGATTATCTTTGAATTCTGGGGGTTCCCTCATGCCTTGGGAATCTGCCCCCAGTCCTTGGCCAGGATGGTAACCATGCTTCATCATCATGCGGGCTACCTTTGTGTTTTTGGGAGGCCTTTCTACGTTGGCAATTTTGAGCGCTTGAAAAGATGTTTCAAGGGCTTCTTCAGCCGCATCCACATAAGGTTGGGTGGACGGTCCACTGATAAGGATATCATCTTCTTCTTTGACCGTGACCAATTTGTCATCCACTATGAACTTGACTTTTTGGTGGAGCGTTGAAGGTATTACCTTAGCGTCATGAATCCAAGGTCTGCCGAGGAGACAACTGTATGCTGGAGTAATATCCATTACATGGAAATCGACGTTGAAGATAGTGGGTCCAACCTGAATCGGCAAATTAACTTCTCCCACTACTTCTCGTTTTGATCCGTCGAAGGCTCGAACGATAGTGCTGCTTGGGCGCAGACGGGTTCCTTGGATAGTCAACTTGTCTAGTGTGCAATTGGGCATCACATATAAGGATGACCCGTTATCCACAAGAACTTTGGCAATGAGGTACTCCTTGCACTTGATTGAAATGTGCAAGGGCTTATTGTGGTTTGACCCCTCGAGGGGGAGTTCTTCCTCTGTGAAGGTGAGGTGTTCGCTTGCCATAATGTGACCGACGATCCTCTCAACCTTTTCTTGGGATATGGAGTGAGGTATGTGTGCTTCACTCAAGACCTTCATCAGGGCATTTCTGTGCGGTTCCGAGCTCATCATCAAAGATAATAGAGTTATCTTTGCAGGTGTATGATTGAGCTGGTAAATAATGGAATACTCGCTTTGCCTTATAAACTGAAGTAATTCCTCTGTCTCCTCCTTGGATTCTTTATTTTCTTTTTCTTCGGTCTTTTTATTTTTTCCTTTATTTTTGGGGACGTCTTCTTGTGAGTCCTTGGGGGAGTATACTCCTCCATTTCTTGTCATGCCTCAATGCCGGCTATGTTGGAGATATTTTCCTTTATTGGTGAAGATTCCCCGTATCTTCATGGTACAACTTTATTTGACTCGTAGGGGAAAGGACGTGGCATAAATAGTCGCACTGGTGTCCTTGCCCCCTCTTCCTTATTTTTGAGGACCAACGGTCGAGGCTTATTGTCCTCTTGTGGTGAATCAACCGTTGGGGCAAACTTGATTAGGAGTGACCTTCTCTCCATTCTTCTGATTTTGAAGACGTGTCAGTTAATCCTTCCTTTTTATTATCTTATTTATTAAGAGTGAAGGAGGGGAAATTAAATATGCGAATGAATGATATGCATGCAAGTAGACAATTGTTGAATAAAGAAAAATTCCATTTATCCGTAGAAGGTGTACATTCCCCTATTCCATACTATGAAGCAACTTTTGACAAAAACGGAAAAGCCTAAAGAAACCCACAGGCGGGTCTTGATCTCTATGTAATTCCCTTTCGGCTTCCCGGACATGACGAGCAAGTGCTTCGCTTTGCTTCTGGACCGCCTAGCTCATATCTTCACTGTACTTTTGAGCCTCTTTGATCTTCGGCTCTTGATGGACGACCAAGGCTTGTAGTTCATCGAGTTTTGCAAGGGTCCGGTCCTTTTCTTATAGTACTTGGCCGCACTGAGCTAGTCCATCTCTTTCTTTACAGCGTAGCTCAGCGAGACTTTTGTTGAGTCTCCGATTGGCCTCTCGCTCTTGGCGTATTTCTGACCGAGTCTTGGTGAGGTCTTGCAACAAGTCCTTGATCGTTTGAGCCTGTTTTGCTTATTCGGTCTCAAGGCGTGCTGATTTGGCGGTTATTTCTTGAAGTTGGCTATCCGAGCTGGTTCTAGCAGCCTTCATTTGCTCGGATAACTTGCTCATTAGAATCAGCACACTGATCCTTGAGGCGCTCTATTTCATGATCATTTTTCTTGCATTGCCTTTACAGACCATCTATGGTGAGGATAAATTCTTGTTCTCTTTCCTCAAGGGCCCTCATCTGGGCTCCCATGATTTCTATCCTCTGGGTCAAGGCATCGACTTGAGCTTGCAACTCTTCACTATTGGCGCTTGTAAGGAGTGAGGTGGATGATTGAGACATCCCTCTTCTTTTTCTCCACACCTCATAGTCATTGGAGACATCCACTCGAGCTTTTCCTAGCTCTTTATCTCCCATAAAGATTAGTTTCTCCCATGTTTTTCTCATGGCTAGTGAGTTGGCAATTGTGCATGGGTCTCCGAAGAAACACAGTCCTCCGAGTTCCCCTCGAGAAATTGTAGTTTGAGTCCTCATGAGTTGTCTCATAGCTACTTTAGGTGAATAGGCTATGCAACCCCTGAGTCCTATCAAGGGTATGTTCGGATAATCCCCACATCTGATGAGGACTGGACCGGGACGGAACCAAGGGCAGACCCAAGATAAATGGTTGGCGTCCCATTATTCCAACTCGTCCTTCCACTCTAAGGTTAAGCGTCATTGGAGAAGGATTTTGGAGAAGCTCCTCAAAGGGTCGGGGAACATCCCCATGTGACTAGAGGCGTAAAAATGTGTGATGCCCCACATAAAGAGTAGTGAAGAGCAACAACGAAGTGTTTTTCCTTGCTTCTGGCGGCAGAATTCCTCCGAGAGCAAGGTGTCGGCAAGAATTGCAGGCAAGGGACTCTTTGAATTCACGTCCCAGGCAAAGAAGGTGTCCATGACGGCTTGATCCACTGTGTCGAGGTGGAAGGGAAACAAGATCGTTCCAAATATGATTAAGGCCAGGGTTTTGTTAAAAGCGACCCATTCTGCCCTTTCAGCCAAGTCGGACAGATGGTCTTCTAACATTGAGACTTTCCAACCCTGGATGTTCCCTTTTCCTATCAGGGTAGTCTGTCGGAATGGCAATCGGATGATGGCAGCGGCTTGTGCTGCAGGAGTGTATGCCCCATGGCGGATATGGACCCCGGCTGATTTGGGCCATTTCAGCATAATTTCATACTCCTCCAAGGTGGGCACCATGTCGAACTGTGGAAATTTGAAACAACACAAACTAGAGTTCTAGAAGTGAACTAATACCCTGATGAAAACTTGATCGACACAGATCTTCAGCAAATCGAGAATCCGTCTATAGGATTTTTCAAAGTCGGAGCGGACCTCTGGTGGCATAAGCCTTTCCAGCTTCTCAGTATGGTACCGGGGAATGTCCACTTTCTTCAATTGTCTACTAGTCCCCTCCATTTTCTAAAATCAAAATGCATGATTTATGAATATGATACTTATTGTAGGTATGAATGTGAGTGTTTTATTTTTCTATTTATCATGTTTTATTTCTACATGATGTATGGTATTTGCGTATTTTTTAGAAAATAAACTACCTATATGAATGATTTATGAGTGTAATGTTTATGAAAAAGGTCTCATTTATTGTTTTGGAATTGGATTTTTATTATTTTATTTTATAGCCTTTTATCTCTTTTGTCGGACTGCGTGACTACTTAGCTTACAAAGAACCTGAAACCAGGCTTGCTAAAAGGCAGACTGTCCGAGATAAAAAATGGCTTTATGCGAAAGAATAATATTTAGCGTCCCTTATCTCTTCTGTTGGACTGCGTGACTACTTAGCTTACAAAGAATCTGAAACCGGGCTAGCTAAAAGGCAGACTATCCGAGATAAGGGTGTTTATTGCAAAAAATATTTTTTGTGATTTTTCTGTTGTTTGGTTATGCTATGCAACAAACAAATGCAACAAACAAATGCGCACACAATTCAATCATCCGCGAACAAGCGAGAAGTCGTTTTTAATCACGAGGTAGGGTTTTCCTGCAGAAAAGTGCATTGGCGAAGGTAGGTTCTAACTGTTCTCACCAAGGCTAAGGCCCCCAAGGTGCCCCCATTATAAGGTCCCACTCTCCAGCCTTCCGACCATGCTTAGCACTAAGGCCATAGTCAGTCTTTATTCCAAAAGAGGAAGGTTATCACCTTGAGTGGTGGTTTCCGATCACACTGATGGGCATAAGACCATCACTACAGCGAACCGTACCTGCCACCCACTCCCTATGGATTTCTCACTTTCCCCCGGGTCTAGAGGGAACTGTTGTGTGCAAGGGTTTGTGTACAGTTTGTATTTCAAACAATTGCGTAAGTATAAACAAATAACAGTTATTAAAGCCAAACATTAAAATATGTTATAATACAAGGTAGGGTAAAAGCGTAATTTCTTGGTTTATTTATTTATGTTGGCCCATCACTAAATGAGATCAACTCTCTAGGCTTCCCCAGTGGAGTCGCCATCAGTCACCGCCGTCAAAACGAGGCGGTTGGAGCGACGCGATGGTTCCGACTTTCCAATCTTCGCGTTTTTATAGGTGTGTTTACAACGCCTTTAGGTTGTCCGATAACCGGGCTGAACCTAGAGGCGAGGTTTTTGAAAGGGCGTTCTTGGATTATCCGATAACCGGGCTAACCCAAGAAACTAATTTTGAAGGGTTCTTATGGAGTCGCCACCGATGTTTTTACCGGAAATATCGAAAAAGGAGTAAAAAGGCGTTAGTTTTCGAAAACTAACTTTGGTCGTTAAAACCAGAGTTTAGGTAAGGGAGTTAGTTACATGTAAAGGAGGTGATAGTTCCCTTACGACGCCCCTTTCGGGTTCCATAGGATAAGCCAGCTATTTTAATAAATAAACTTGTGAAAAATCGCTTTTACCCTTTTATTTGCAAAATTTAAAATAATGACTATATGACCCTAATATCTATTATGCAATTTAAATATAAAAGTAAAGGCAATAAAGAGAGGGAGAGAAATAATAAACCTCCAAAGCAAGCTCTTTGATTAATTTCTTAACAACTAGGGTGCGTTTTGGCAGCCCTTCACTCTTTACAATGCCAGAAAAACTCTCGAAAACGCTATAAAAACTCTAAAGAAACTCTCGAAAACTCCGAAAATGCTTCGGAGGGGTTCTAAGAAGAGAATTTGAAGAAGTTGCAAGAGAGAGAATGGAAGAACTGTGTGAAATGAGGGTGAAGGCGCAGCTATTTATAGGGATTCACGCCTGTCAGGTCGAGACGACCTTCTCGTCTGACAAGGTCGAGACGACCGTCTCGCCATTCGAGACGGCCGTCTCGCCATTCGAGACGGCCGTCTCGCCTTGCAAAAATGGCGAGAAGGTCGTCCCACCAACTAGGAGGGGGGTCTCGCTTTTGCAAGTGGCGAGACGGTCGTCTCGCCAAACGAGACGGTGGTCTCGACTTGCAGAAGTGGCGAGACGGCGGTCCCGATAAGCGAGACGGCGGTCTCGACCCTAAAAGGCAAAAATCCTTATTTTCGCGCAGAAAATCCCTCCTATCCTAGTATGGGGCCTAATAGTCTCTCCTAATGTCTTCTTAGGCTTCATCCATCTTCGAAAAGGGGGTCCTCTGGTCTTATTATGAGGCCAAGCAAGATTTGGGGTCTACATTGTTATTATTATTTTTTTAGAACCTTTTATCTCTTCTGTCGGACTGCGTGGCTACTTAGCTTGCAAAGAACCTGAAGTCAGGCTAGCTAAAAGGCAGACTGTCCGAGATAAAATGGTTTATGCGAAAGAATAATGTTTAACGTCCCTTATCTCTTCTGTCGGACTGCGTGGCTACTTAGCTTACAAAGAACCTGAAACCAGGCTAGCTAAAAGGCAGACTGTCCGAGATAAGGGTGTTTATTACAAAAATGTTTTGTGATTTTTTGTTGTGTTTTGGTTATGCTATGCAACAAATAAATGTAACAAGCAAATGCGCACACAATTCAATCATTTGCGAATAGGCGAGAAGTCGTTTTAATCACGAGGTAGGGTTTCCCTACAGAAAAGTGCATTGGCGAAGGTAGGTTCTAACTATTCTCACCAAGGCTAAGGCCCCCAATGTGCCCCCATTATAAGGTCCCCACTCTCCAGCCTTCCGACCATGCTTAGCACTAAGGCCATAGTCAGTCTTTGTGCCAAAAGAGGAAGGTTATCACCTTGAGTGGTGGTTTCCGATCACACTGGTGGGCACAAGGCCATCACTACAGCGAACCGTACCTGCCACCCACTCCCTATAGATTTCTCACTTGCCCCCGGGTATAGAGGGAATTGTTGTGTGCAAGGGTTTGTGTACAGTTTGTATTTCAAACAATTGCGTAAATATAACCAAGCAACAGTTATTAAAGCCAAACATTAAAACATGTTATAATACAAGGTAGGATAAAAGCGTAATTTATTGTTTTATTTATTTAAGCTGGCCCATCACTAAATGTGATCAACTCTCTAGGCTTCCCCAGTGGAGTCGCCATCTGTCGCCGTCGTCAAAATGAGGCGGTCGGAGCGACGCGATGGTTTCGACTTTCCATTTTCGCGTTTTATGGGTGTGGTTACAATGCCTTTAGGTTGTCCGATAACTGGGCTGAACCTAGGGGCAAGGTTTTCGAAAAAGTGTTCTTGGATTGTCCGATAACCAAGCTAACCCAAGAACTAATTTTGAAGGGTTCTTATGGAGTCGTCACCGATGTTTTTACCGGAAACATCGAAAAAGGGGTAAAAAGGCGTTTGTTTTCGAAAACCAACTTTGGTCGTTAAAACCTGAGTTTAGGTAAGGGAGTTAGTTACGTGTAAGGGAAGTGTTAGTTCCCTTACGACACCCCTTTCGGATTCCCTATGATAGGCCAGCTGTTTAATAAATAAACTTTGTGAAAAGACGTTTTTACCCTTTTATTTACGGAATTAAAGTAACGACTACATGACTCTAATGTCTATCATGTAATTTAATCATAGAAATAAAGCAGTAAGAGAGAGAGGGAGAATGAAGAAACCTTCGAAGCGAGCTCTTTAATTAATTTCTTGAAAATTAGGGTGCTTTTTGACAGCCCTTCACTCTTTACAATGCCGGAAAAACTATCGGAAACGCTATAAAAACTCTAGGAAACTCTCAGAAACTCCGGAAATGCTTCGGAGGGGTTATAGGAAGAGAATTTGAAGAAGTTGCAAGAGGGAAAGTGGAAGAACTGTGTGAAATGAAGGGGGGAAGCGCTACTATTTATAGGGGTTCGCGCCTGTCAGGTCGAGACGGTCGTCTCGTCTGACAAGGTCAAGACGACCGTCTCGCCTTGCAAAAGTGGCGAGACCGCCGCTTCGTTTGGCGAGACAGCGGTATCGACTTTTCCAGAAATGAGACGGCCTTCTCGCCAAACGGGAGGGGGGTCTCGCCATTCGCAAGTGGCGAGACGACCGTCTCACCAAACGAGACGGCGGTCTCGACTTGCAGGAATGGCGAGACGGCAGTCCCGAAAAGCAAGATGGCGGTCTCGATCCCTGAAGGCGAAAATCCTTATTTTAATGCAGAAAACCCTTCCTATCCTAGTATGGGGCCTAATAGTCTTTCCTAATGGCTTCTTAGGCTTCATTCATCTTCGAAAAGGAGGTCTTCTGGTCTTTATTATGAGGCCGAACAAGATTTGGAGTCTACAGTCACAAATGAAATCCATTGTGATGGATTGTCATGCTTTCTTAGGAATTGACAAGGGTTGTAACAAGCCTACTCGTGGCTAAAGAATAGACTTGAATCTTAGACATGTAGAGCATTCGTGTACCCATTGCTTCACAGCCTTCTGCAAACCCTTCCAGTAAAAATATTCCTTGACTCGCTTATATGTCTGGTTCATGCCCGAATGACCACCCACCACAGAGTTATGGAAATAATTCAGAATCTTACTTCTTACTTGATCAACTATTCTTATAACCAACTTCCCTTTTCGCTTCAACAATTCTCCATCCCATGTATAATGTTTATAAGGCTTTTGTAGAAGTTGGATTCTATCAATGATCTTTTGAAGTTTCATGTCTTATGTCCACATCTATTTGAATTCATCAATTAACAATGATGCTACTTGAAATACTGCTACTGTGCTTCCTCCTTCTGCTTTTCTTGAAAAACAATCTGCCACCACATTCTCTTTACCCTTTTTATTCTTAATGTGGAAATCCAAGCCCATTAGTTTTTCTAATCCCCAATTCTACATCATTGTAGTTGGTGGCAGCTGTAGAAGATGTTTCAAAGTTTGTTGATATGTTCTGATGGTGAAATGATACCCTAGGAAATAGTGGTGTCACTTCTTTACAACAAACAAGATGACGTAGAACTCTTTTTCGTATGCTGACAATAGCTGAAATTTCTTTCCCATGGTTTTACTAACATATGCAATAGGATGATTTCTCTGCAAGAGAACAACACCAATGCCTTGACCAGATGCATCTGTCTCTATAATGAAAGGTAATGAAAAATTTGGAAGTTCCAAAACAGGTGTAGATGTGAGTGCCTTCTTCAATTTCTAAAATGATGCTTTTGTCCCTTTATCCCACTAAAATGTGGCTTCTTTTTGTAGCAGACAAGTTAGAGACAATGCTATTTTGCCATAATTGGCAATAAATCGTCTATAGTAGCCTTAAAGCCCCAAAACACCTTTTGGCCTAGGCCAATTCTTGACTGCTTTTATCTTCTGTGGGTCAGGCTTAACACCTCTTGCAGAGATCACATGTCCCAGATAGTCTACCCTTGTCTTTCCAAAGCTGCACTTCTTGAAATTCAAAATTAAAGAATGTTGTTGTAGTAACTGAAAAGTGGTTTTCAAGCAATTCAGATGAGCTTCCCATGTTTCTGTGTATACTAAAATATCATCAAAGAAGACCAAAATAAATTTCCTCAAATATTCTTTGAATATGTCATTAATCAAAATTTGGAAGGTTGCTAGTGCATTGCTTAGGCCAAAAGGAAGAACAACCCATTCGTAATGTCATGAATGTGTTCGAAAGGCTATCTTATGTATATCAGCCTCAACCATCCTTACTTGGTTGTAATCACTCCTCAAATCTAGTTTGGTGAAGTATTTTGCACCATGAAGTTCATCCAAAAGGTCCTCAATTAAAGGTATGAGAAACTTATTCTTTACTGTTAGTGCGTTCAACCTTCTAAAGTCGATACAAAATCTCCAAGTGTCATATTTTTTCTTGATTAACACCACTGGAGAAGCATATGCGCTACTACTTTCTCAGATAAATCTAGTAGACAACATATCCTGAACTTGACTTTCAATTTATGATTTTTGCACTTTAGGGTATCTATAAGGTTTTAAATAGAAAGGTTCGTCATTAGTAAGGACGATTTGATGATCATATCTTTTCTTTAGAGGTAGTACGATAGGTGTTACAAACAATTGTTGATGCTCATCCAACAACTTTTGTAAGTCCTGAGTTTGACTATCATTCAAACCAGTTACATCTTCCCCTATTAACATAGAAAGTAACTTGGTGTAGTCCATCCAAGGTATCAACATTGTCTGACAACTGATAGCCTTCAATTTGCCTTCTAATTTAGTTATCATTTGGGATGGTTGTTCTCCTTCCAATTCCACCAGTTGTCCCTTGTGTTGAAACCTCATAGTTACACTACTACAAATAAGGCTTTCCACGTCGGTTCTGGAAGGCCTTCAACGGCGGTTCCAGAACCGACGTTGAAAGTCCTGACTTTCAAATCGAAATTTTTTTTTATTTCCAACCCCTCTCCCCTCTCTCTATTTATCTAGAAATCCCCTCTCTCTTTTATATTATATTTTTATTATTTATCATCTTTTTTTAAAGTTTAGAGCATTACCAAATTAATTTTTTGTCACCGACAGGATTCGAACCCAGTACCTTAGTGTTGGAGGTCGATACTCCAACCACTAAACTACTCGAATTTTTTGATAATAACTTACAAATAAATTATATTTATATACAAATAAATATATATCCGTGTAAATATATAAATATATAAATACAAATATATTTATATATTTTGATATATTTATATAATTATATATTTATATGTTGGATGTGAGGGCACGCTCGAAGGTGAAAGTGTGTCGAGTGAGTTTTCAAAATTTGATGTCAAATTTGTGAGCGAGTCTCTTTATATGGGTTTGTAATTTAATGACAGTAATATAATATTTATAATTTATTAATGATATAAAATAAATATGAGAAACGCATCATTCGCTCAAGGGAAAAATACCAATTTTCGCTCAAGCGAGGCTTGAACGAGTGAATTTCCGTGAGTTTTAACGTATTTTCACTCAAGCGAGAGTCAATCTCACTTTCACCCTCGAACGCGCCTTCACATCCAACATATAAATATATAACTATATAACTATATAAATATATCAAAATATATAAATATATTTGTATATTCTATATTTATATATTTACACGAATATATATTTATATGTATATAAATATAATTTATTTGTAAATTATTATAAAAAAATTATAGTAGTTTAGTGGTTGAAGTATCAATTTTCAACTCTAAAATACTGGGTTCAAAAAATCCTGTTAGTGACAATTCTCTAACTTAAGTAAATTTTTGGTGAAAAAAAATAAAAACACTTTCCAGAAAATATATATATTTACACGGATATATATTTATTTATATATAAATATAATTAATTTGTAAGTTATTATTAGAAAATTACAGTAGTTTAGTGGTTGGAGTATCAACTTTTAACTCTAAAATACTCGGGTTCGAATCTCGTCAGTGACAATTCTCGAACTTAAGTAAATTTTTGGCTGAAAAAAAATAAAAACACTTTCCAGAAAATATATATAAATAAATATATATTTACACGGATATATATTTATTTGTATATAAATATAATTAATTTGTAAGTTATTATCGAGAAAATTACAGTAGTTTAGTGGTTGGAGTATCAACTTTCAACTCTAAAATACTGGGTTCGAATCCTGTCGATGACAATTCTTGAAATTAAGAGAATTTTTGGGTGAAAACACATTCAACGTCGGTTCACCTGGGAACCGACGTTGAATGTCTAAATTAAAAGACTTTCAACGTCGGTTCATCTAGAACCGACGTGGAAAGTGCTTTCTACGTCGGTTGACTAAGAACCGACGTAGAATATGTCCAACATTCCACTTTCAACGTCATTTTTTAACCAACCGACGTTGAAAGTGTATTTAACGTCGGCTCAGCTTTAACCGACGTTAAATGGTGACGTTGAAAGTATATTTTGTAGTAGTGTTAATTTTGCACAATTCTAATATATCTCACCCAAGGTCTTAAACCACTGCATTCCAAGTATTGCACCATAAGTTGATCCTGGTAGAACAAAAATATCTGCAGTGAACTGATGGTCTTTGAAAGACCATTTCACCCGCGCACACTTCTTGGTAATCAAAACATGCTTCTCATTAGCCACATCAACTGAAAATGTCTTTATGTACTAAGTTTTTAACCCCAAGGATTTTACCTACTTTTCACTCAAGAAATTGTGAGTACTCCCAGTATCCATTAGAAAAGGAACGTTTTGCCTCTTAATAAGTCCTTTTAACTGTAAAGTTTGGCCTCCAGCAATCCCTTTTAATGCATGCAAAGATATATGGACATTCTGTTCGGCAACCAATGCTAAGCTTTGATCTATGACCTCTTCATCATCCATATCTGCTTCCGCACTTTCCATCGTATCATCGAGGGTTTCTTGCGTAGTGAAAATCACATTTAATTGACCACAAACTTTACAATGTTACCTTTGGTTTTTATCCCAATTCTCACCACAAAATCTACACAAGCCTTTAGATATACACTCACTTGCTAATTTCCTATTAGCATAAGTGGTTGTGCTAATCATTGAATCAGATTTGCTGCCAGCTTCACTTACTGTCTGACTTAAATGTTGATTCAAACTTGTAATGGGTTGTGATATTTGAAATACTGTTGGTGGCATCCAAGAACAATAACCGCGATTTCTTGAATCTGAAGCAACCTGTTTTCCCAATGACAACTTCTTCTCCATCGCACACAAGAGATCCTCTTACAATGTAGCCAACCTCATAGCTTCTTGAAGAGTTTTTGGTTTATTGAGACATACTGTTTCTTCCAAGTGAGGTTGCAATCCTGCAATGAAGAAGCTGATAGCCATCTCTTCTGAAACAGAAACACAAGCAAGAAGATCATCAAATCGTGTTAAGTATTCCCCCAAACCTCCATCCTGTTTGAGTTGCGAAATCTCAGCGATAGGATCAACACATGCATCGTCATCGAAATGGTTAGCCACATCAATTAATATTTGTTGCTAAGATCATACGGAGACATACTGATTATTGAGACATTTCAGAAATCAAATGACATAATCTTGCTGCTTATAGCGTCAGACAAAATCAAGGGCATCACACGAACATTTGTAGCTAACAAAGGGACAAAAATTATCGATTTTCTCCCAAAGAGTACATAACTCTGTAAAATTTAGTTACAGAGAGAGTACCTTGGTGTTGTTTGTATAAATCTTCCTGTAAATCTGCAATACGAAAAATATCTTCTTGATGAAAGCCATGATACAAATCTTTCCAAACATTGGAAGCATGTTCGATCCAGAGAAATAACCATTGTATTGCAACGATCCTAAGGTCCATGAAGAGGGCTGGTTGATGGTGGTTCGAAGAGAGTGTCATCGACGAATTTCAGCTTATTTTTGGATTTGAGCGCATGTTTCATGGCGGAGGCCTAGACGTGATAATTCTTGTCATCCAACAAGGTGGAGACAAGAACGAGAGTAAAGTTTTCATTGGAAGGAAAAAAAAAAGATTTGAGGGATTAATGTGAAAATCAGTATAGAGTTCGAACAACATAAAAATGAAGAAAGAACTAAAAAAATAACATCTGATACTATATTATTGTTTATATACGCGATGAAACTCATATTTTCATTAATACTTCACACCATAAACAAAGTACAAATAGGATATATATATATATATATATATATATATATATATATATATATATATATATATATAATTCCGTAGAAAAAAAAAAGATAAAAATATGTTGCAACTAAAAATAGTACATAAGAGAAAAAACATGATTTATTACAGCAAAATAATTATGCTAATAAAAATCAATATTTATGCTAAAAAAGTGTAGCTTATTTATAGACACTTAATAGGATTTCAGTGATTTTAAATTGAAAGAAAAAAAGCATAAGTTGATGATATTTTCCATGAAATTGGGTTGCACGTGGCTGAAGGGGTAAGTGTGAATCAAGGTTTGTGTCTCTACAATAAGACAAGCTTTCAACTATTTGAAATGGGAGAGCACAAGACTTTGGTCAACATGAAAATCTCTTTTTATCATGACTCGACACAGAACAGAAGACAGTGCTCAACCAATGAAGAGAGTAGAGTCCGCTTTATCCTTTGTTGGATGCCTACAAACATATCTGTCGAATGATGCTGAATTAAAGGATATATATTCAATATTATCCTATCAATTGTGAAGTATATCTTTTTGTTTGTGGCCTTTCAGAAGTATCCTTTGAACATTTTATGTAACAAAAGAAAAGTGATAGCACTGCTTTCTGATACGCATTTTCTGTTTGCCTAACAAAAACCAGTTTTTTTTGTATGGATGTGTTATGTCTATATGCCTTTGGTTTGCCACAAGAGTGTGCCTTGTCTCAACTTTTTGTTTCATATTATATCATCAATATTGATTGACATATAAGGAATAATAATTTGTGTTTCTTATATAAAGTGTTCAAGAATTGAGTTTTGTGGGGTGATTATATATATATATATATATATATATATATATATATATATATATATATATATATATATATATATATATATATATATATAATTTCATAGGTAGATTTGTGCAGCATTTTTATATCACCACATGAAGTTATCAGATAAACCTCTAGATACATGAATCAAGTTATTTTTAACTTAAGCTGTTCCTCACAAGTTCAGAATGTGTTTCCACAGAATTTATAGAATTACCTAGAAATAATTAATTAGCTTTACAAACTTTATATTCAAAATGAATATTTAGTGTATTAACTCATACAATCAATAACATAACCATAACATTTCTAACATAATTTAAAATTAGATTCAATCACACGTCCTGAAGATAAAGACAGATATATTAATTTGACTGGACAAAAACATATTTAACTATACGATAGCGAGATAAATTAATTTGTCTTACGTATATGGTTAACAGCTTATAGGAACCGACAATAATAGGTGTAGAACATATCTTATAATTTATTATCTATTCTAGTAATATTGTTTTTTATGTTCACAGTTCACCGACAATATATTTTCTTTAGGGCATCAAATCCTGGTAATGGATCCAATCAAACTTCCTTTATACATGTTGCATGTATAAAAGAACCTATCCTTCACAGAAAGACAAAAAAGCATATTTCATATTCATATGATGATAAAGATGCTCCATCACACAGGGACATACAGATATATATCAGTGTATGGTATGTCCCTGTGTGAAAGCACGTAGATAAGAGCCATGGTAAAGGAATTCAACACCCAAACAGAGCTTAGTGTGAGATTGGAAGCCCTCTGGGCAGTGCTGTCCAAGGATTTCATAATCGTGGTTCCAAAGGTACTCCCTCATATTGTGAAAGATGTGCAACTGATTGAAGGTGATGGAGGGGTTGGTACGATCCTCATCTTTAACTTTTTGTCTGGTGAGTGTTGCTCTCATATTTCTAACACTTGGATTTCTTCTAATTGATAATCTGAATTGTTTTATGCTATTAATAAGTCAAAAGATGTTTTGGGATGTAATCATTGTTTTATAACTTTGGGAATCGATCTTAGATGTGTCCCCAAGTTACCAGAGGGAGAAGATCACAGAGTTTGATGAGAGTTCACATGAAATAGGGTTGCAAGTGATTGAAGGAGGTTATCTGGCTCAAGGATTGTCTTACTACAAGACAACTTTTCAACTCTCTGCAATAGGAGAGGATAAGACTTTGGTCAACATCAAAATCTCTTATGATCATGAATCCGACATAGAAGAAAAAGTCAAACCCACCGAAACATCACAGTCCACTTTATTCTATCTTAGACGCCTCGAAATATACCTGAATAGCTCTGCTTGAATTATATTTTAAATATTTTATACAAAATAGTAAAAATCATGTACTGGTGCTTTTACTATCATGTTTATGAAGAGAAATGAAAATACATCTATCTTTAGCTTTGAAGAATGTTTCACTATTTCAGACCATAATAAAAATGATATAGTTTGAGTTATCTTCAGCTTAACATAATTGCTATTTGGCACGAATTGATTTTCTTATGAGTTTACGTACTTCTATAATTACGTAAGAATTATATTGGTGGATCAGATTTAAATTTAGAATAAAATCATTTCAATTGGACGAAAAAAAGTAAAGAATCAATGCGATTGAATCAGATATTTTTATTCCATCAAAATCAATCAATTTTCGTTCGCAAACACTCAACTTTTAAAGTAAACAAATCAAAGACAAAAGACCATTGCAAATGGCAAACAAGGATCAGATTCTTACACATTTTGAGAAAAATATATGTGATATAAATATTTAACCGCTAATCTTGAAAAATAATTTAATTATTTAATAAAGATATATAAAAAAATAAATTAATTTTAAATTATTATATAATAATATCAATTTTAATACTAATTCTATTCGGCTCATACTTGGATTTATACACACAGACATGTATATCTATATATCTATATATATATATATATATATATATATATATATATATATATATATATATATAACTCCAATTAAAAAATCATGTTCAAATAAAAAAAATCAAGTTAATGATTAAATCGATATGAGCAAGTGAAAATAGCATCTAACGACTATTTTTATAATTAATAATGACTTTGGCAAAGGGTACAAGCAACCAAGAAACCATCATTTGTACAAAAAATAATGAGTTACATTTTATAATATTTTTGGTACATTTTTGTATTATTTTTACTTGGACTCATGCATGATGTCCTGTTAACCTTTACTTAGAATCTTAATTACAAAATTTTAAAAGCCAGGCTATATAGTACAAACACTGATTTCTTTTAAAATTCCACAACTTCAATTTATTCAAATATTCAATACACACTGTTACCAGACTTGCACAACATTAATGACAAACACACACGACAAAGAAGCAACAAGAACTGTTTGGTACATTATTTTTTTTTGGAAAGTTATATATATTCACCTCAACCCTGCAAACACTGTAATCAATGGCATTTGTCACTTCTTGCAAACGATTCCCAAGCCATAAGAAAACTTGGAGCAATCAAGGGTGCCCATTAACTCTGCACTCACTTCAGTGCCCTCTTTGTGATGTGAAGGTTTGGAGAAGACACAAGAAGCACAGTTTGGAGAAAGCAAGGAGGAAGTCCTGTATTTGTCCTCTCCTCCAACAACAGGCATTGCCACACCAACCTTTGCAGGGTTCTCAAAATCTTCCCTATAAGTCCTCCCAAGCACACCATCCACCTTAGAGGACAACCCAAAGAACCTGAATTGAACTTCCAAGTGAGCAAAGCAATCATCCTCAGGCACTTGGTAGTTGTGAATCGCATCATCTTCTTTGGTCACTGGCACCACATTCACCATAATTTCGGCAACATCCTCTAGTGTCACTATG
This sequence comes from Sphenostylis stenocarpa, assembly GCA_963425845.1. NCBI lineage: Eukaryota > Viridiplantae > Streptophyta > Magnoliopsida > Fabales > Fabaceae > Sphenostylis > Sphenostylis stenocarpa. The sequence goes on from OY731408.1 coordinate 28,707,655, forward strand.
ATACTGTTCCTTGCAGCTACTCTCTCCACTTTCACGTCATTTTCTGGAGAGCGCCAAGTGGAAAGAGGGCCCTCGGGGAGAGCAAGATGGTTTCCGTTGTATGTGAATTTGAGATGGTCGACATTTTCATTCCATTGGGATGTTTTGGGGGCTTCAAGTGAGAAGGTTTTGGAGTTGAAGAGGATTCCAAGGGCTTGAATCCATGTGTAATCTCTGGCTCTACCTGCTGGCCTGTGTTCAATGAAGCGTGCATTGATTTGAAGAGTTGAGTCAGAGACTAAGGTGAAGTGTTCATTGCTCTTTCCGTGGAATTAGAACACTCTCCCATCCCCACCGATGAAACGGGGGTCAAAACAACCTGATCCTGGTGCATTGCAGTTTGGTTTGCGACCTACCAATCCCAAAAACCAGTTTTATGATGCATCATTTTCATACTGTTCACATTTACATAACTCATAACCAAAAACACCACAACAAGCAGAGGCAACTAACTAATCTTCACAGGAGAATATAACTAATCAACTTTTATTGAGTTTGTCTCCTAGTCTGAATTTTTTTATGAATAAAATTTGAGCTCAAGATTTTATTTAATGGGGCTGTGTCCAATATTACTTGGATCAACAACTTTTTGGTGTCAAAAATATATAATATACATCTATTGTTTGAAAAGTGAACCTGATCAATGTTGAGGTTTTCTTATTTCTTTACATCAATTTCACCTATCACTCTGGCATATTATATTAGTCTCTAAACTTTGTAAAAAGAACATATGAGAAAGTAATATATATCAATGTTACTTTTCAAAATTTGTTCTCTATTTTGTTTAGTCTAATCTAAACTTAAATATTATATTAGATATCTTTTGAAAATTTTAAATAATTGCAAAGAAAAAAGGGTTAACTAGTTAAAAGAAGAAGAAGATAGATTTTAGATTATCTAAAAAGCTTTTTCAACTTTTGTTAACTAAAAGGTCAGACTGAATTCTACTTCTAACCAGTAGCAGAAAAAACTGAAGAGGAGGAACAAAGAAAGGATGGTTTGTCTTACTTCTGCAAACACCTCTGCATGTAGGTTTGTCGCAATCAATTTGACAAACTTTAGCCTTAGGATCTGTTGATTCACTGCTGGGGCACTCAGCTGGACATCTGATGTACTGTCCATAGCATCGACTTCCTTGGCTGCTACATTGCTTGTAATAATATGCATTGCCTTGCAGACTCATACACGACACAAACAAAACCACCACAATTGCTATTACACTGCCTTTAGTAATCTCCATACTTAAACTCTTGCTAATGAAATATAAGAAACAAGGAAGAGTCTCTTAATTGATGCAGCAACACCACCTCTCCCCTACTATTTATACATGCAACATCAACTGTATATGTTGTTTGCTTATTGTGATTCGTGAAGGTGGCTTTTGCGGACTTGTAGCCTAATCTATTGCTATAGCTAGCTCAGATTGAAAGCATGAACATGGGTTTGAATGATTGAATGCAGAATCATCAAAGGGATTCACATAATTGTTGTATTCTTATAGACGGGTACATGCATTTGAAGGTGTTAATGATTCCTTCAACTGCAAAATTGATGTATGAGCTTCTGATCAATGGACAAGGCAAGTAAGGAACCAAACAATATGATACGTTGAGAGTTAAATAATAATGTTAGTTCTAAACATAGGTGATGTAATGGTGGAGTGTGAGTTCATAAAATGTTTAGCTTATTTTTCTTTTGTAAATGCACGTTATAACTCCTAACTTCGGGTTGTGATAATCTGTGCCATTATTTTTTGATGCGATGCTCTCATCTACACGTTGACATGGTATTTAACAATTAATGCATAAGGATTCTGACGCGAGTCCTGGACTATATGTACTTATATTATGTGACTAATATTAGTAGATATCAGGGAAAAAAATAGATGATTGCTAACATATCTAATATCTGAAATTAACATTACACATACCTGTTATTATCGTATATAATAATAATAATAATAATTAATAATTTATTATTATCATCATCATGTCCCCACTTTTACATATTACTAATGATATTCCACGATCTAATTTCGTAACTAATGATTTTCAGTTTAAATATATTTCTCTATCCATAGACAAAAACAAAACAATCTAGGATGAAGTTTTACAGACGGAAATAATCCGTCACAGAATACCTCCAGTTAAAGGATGAATTCTTCACAAATTTTGTGACGGATAAATCTAGGATGAATTTCTAAAAAGAAAATATTCAAATATTTGTTAAATCTTTAATTTTTTTGAGTTATATATATATATATATATATATATATATATATATATATATATATATATATTATTTGTTGGCATTTTGATAAGAGAATTAAAAAAATGTATCAGTTACTTTCTTATTCAAGGTTTTTAATTGATCTTCATTCGTTTCACTATACATTTATTCAGTTAGTCTTTTTTCCAAAAAATAAAACGTATTATTTGTAATTTTTTAATATAAATTGATAATATGTAGTAAAATTGTAATCACTATTTATAGATTTTGAATTTGAAATAGTTTTTAAAGTCTAGATCTTTTAGTTTTATTCTCTTATTTGTTTTAAATTATTTTTCATTAACAGTCTTTTTCGTGTTTATTTACAACATAGTTATCCTATATAATCTTTTTAAATCTAAATATTCATAAAATGATGACATATTGTTTATTTACATCCATAACAAAAAAAATTATTATTTCTTCCCTTATATATTTTTTAGTTTTACTTGTTATAAAATTAAAATTTTAACCAATTTGTCAAGTCTTTAAGGTATTTTTCTTTTAAATAAATAAATTAAAATATAGAATAAAATGTTTATTCTTATTCAATAACTTTACGGTGCTCATAAAGAACAAAATATTTTGCTTATTAATTTCTTATTAAGTTTTTTATTTATTTATTTCATTATGTGTTTGGAGAAAATGTTAATTTTATGTTTTATTAATATTTTCAAATAAATATTCATATTCAGTAGTTATTCTGATATTTTAAAAATCTATTTTGATGTTTTAAAAATCTACACTTTCAAATAAATTTATATTTGGAGAACTTTAACTCTATTTTGATATTCTAAAAATCTATTTTTTTATGAATTTTTAATTTCAGTTATTTATCAAGTAATTTGGTTTATTAAATTTTACCGTTTTTAGTTTTTTCTCAAAGGGAAAAATAATTATGAATTTAATTGTTTCTTATTAAAGATAAATTTGTTATTATTAAATTACAATTTTTTAGTTTTCTCCTTTATTTTTTAAATTAATTTTCATTAACTTTTTTTTATATTTATTTCCAACATAACTATTTTATAAAAAAATATTTGTAAAACGATTATGTAGAATAAATTGTTTATTTATATTCATAAAAATATTTATTTCCTTCTTTCCCTTATGTATTAAAATGAAACTTTTTATAATTGTTTTTCATAAAATTAAATTTTTTAGCCAATTGTTGAAGTCTGTAAGGTATCTTAGTTTTAAATGAAATAGAAACTATTTTTTCTTTTACATGTTGAACATATAGAAAACAATCTTGCCCTCAAGATTGCATTGAAGATGAGCTTGTTAAAATTTATCAAGATCTTCCCGTGCAATCTATTTAATAAATGTTATCGTATAGAGCATATAATGGTTATGTAAGTTATTTAAACTAAAATTTTTACTATTCTAATTATTGAAATAATTTATTAATCATTATATCATTCGATATAAGTATTTATTTTAGTTATGTGTGAATAAGGGGAAAGATAAAGTGTATAGATTTTTAGATTCTCAACTCATTCAATCATTAGATAATAAGAAACCAAAGATATAAACATACATCACAAATAGTCTCTTATTAAAAAAAGATTTATTTTGCACTAAATGTTTATGAATAAGTAAATTCTCTTTATAATTTATCTTTACTCAATTCTCATTTTAACTAATTTCAATATATAATCATCATTGACAATTGTTTGTCATATTTATGATTGACAATACAAATGTATGGTTTTATTTATTGCAAAAAAAAAACATCTATATACCTTAAACAAATAACAAATTGGTAACAAAACTTTGTTGTTTTTATAGAAATTATATTACAATTATATTTTTATGCGTTAGTTAACTAAATGTATAAGTTATTAGTGTTTATTTTAGATCTAACATAATGAGTGGTAAGTCAAATGGAAGACCACAAAAACTTACGTGGTTGCATTTATAATCTATAATATTTATTTTGGTTTATTTTTATTACTAACAAACTAATATAATTTCTATATTTTGAGAAACAATGTAACAAATTGGAGGATATGAGTATAATTATTATGTAATGTAATGGATGACAACCATTATCCATATAGAAATAGAAAGAAGTTGGAATAAGTAAGACAAATAATTATTTAAAGATGATTATGCACCAAAAAGTTAGTTATAATTATACTTATAAAAATTTATTTAAAATATTGTAATTTTTTTTGGACACATCTTCCAAGGATATAGATTTCATAGAATATATTAGATGAACGTAGGCAATGTACTTCATCAACTTGATTAATAGATTAAGATAACTAAGTTTTTGTTAAAACAACATTATGTATATGATCATCTTTATTGTTGAATATTAGAATAGTTGATTAATTATTCTTATATAGTTAGGATATTTGCCTAATTATTCTTATAGATATTTATAATAATTTTGTAGGATTTTAGTAAAACTAATATTAGATAGTAACTATTATATATATTTATGATTCCTTATGTAATGTAAATATGTCTAAAATATGGATTATATTGTACTAAATTATTTTGAATATACAGGTAATGAGATAAAGCCTAGAACATATTGCTTATTAAAAAAAAACTCAAGATACAATGATAGTTAATACTATAACTATCGTCATATGCATGTTTGACACGAGGATTCAATAATGGGTATACCCATAATTGTCATTGTATCTCGACATACAACAATGGATAAAGACCCGTTATTGTATTTGTCACATCTAACGACGACTCTATCAACAAAGGATTTCCAACTGGCGTGTAGGCCAATTTTAACTGCCGTTAAAGGGTATTGCTACAATAGTGACATTGAAAAAAAAAAATAGAATATATTTTCAAATGTAAATTGAAGACTTTGAAAAATTAAGAAAGAATTAGGGAGACATCGAAAAGGACTAAATGGATCAAGTTACAGTAATGCAATCAAAGAAGAAATAAGATCCAGAAGTAAGTTATACAATTGGATGCACCTAGAGGTGGTTATAACGCACTACGTGACATGAACGGTTATATGTATTACGTGTCAATGAAACTGCTCAAAAAAGAAGAGAAATAATTATAGGAAAAGAAAATAATTTATATTTTATTTTATTTTAAATTTCTCTTAGAAACTACATAAAATAACCTATAAATAGAATGAAATAAATATAATTAAGTGTGACAAATTGTATTAAGAAACTTATATTCTGAAAACACACATTGAATAAGGAAAAACTGTTTTAATGAAGTTTTTTACAATTTGAGTCACTATTTTCATTGAGTTTTTTTATCAATTACAATTTACTTTATGACACATTTACTTTTCTTGCATGTTTATTTTTCTCGCACTTTACTTTCACTATAAAAATCTTCATAATTATTAGAAGTTTATTTTTAGCAGTTATAAAAACCATAAAAATTGAAGGTAATTTATGACAAATAATTTAACTAACACAGTAATCCTAATTAATATTAATTTTTTTAATTTTTATTTGTTTTTATTTATTTTCATTTTTCTAACTTTGTCTTTTCTGATTCTCTCACTTTCTTCTGCCCTCTCTTTCTCTTATTGTCGTCTCTTTCATTCTCACACTCATCCTTCACTACAACGCCACATATCCTTTCTCAATCACTTATTCAGATTTAATTTTTCAATTTATTAGCGAGTATTTAGTTTAAGTTATTAAGTTCTTACGTTTTACTTTTCAAGTTCACGTGTTTGAGATTTTTGTGGAAGATTACAAGAGTTTTATCTATCGCTTCTTGCTTCATAGCATATGCTAATTTCTCCTTCTTTGTGACGCATGGCAAAAATCTACGTTCAACCGTTCTTTGTTTTTCCTTAACATCGGGTACGAAACTTTTAATATCATTTCTTGTTTCGTTGCGTTTTGTTGTTATTTTATTTGTGTTTCGAACCACAATGCGAATTATTGAGTCACTGGTAATTGTTGTGGGACATATTTGTAAAGCTTGTGACAGACAATGAACTGTTTTGGAATGACTAAGTTTTGATTTTCAAGTGCCTTTCGGGTGTTCGAAGGAATGCATGAAAGAAATTGAAAGTAGTTTGGTTGCTAAAGACATACTTTCTCTCTCATTCTAGAATCAATTTGCATTTCAATTCTTGGACAAATCCATTATCAATATAGACTTATTTTACATCTTCAGTAAATAAGGGGTAGGGATAGAAGAAACCATGAATGTTATAGATTCGGGTGTTTGAGACAACATTCGTCGCATTGTAATTGCATTTAAGCTCATTTTTTTGTTTTTGTTTTTTAATCTTTCAACTTGGGATCCTAAGAGTGCATTATGTTTGAAGCTATTTGACTTAGAAATTTGGTAAGCCAAGTTTCCCTATATGCTTTGAACTTGGTTTAATGGGTGTGCCAACTTGAATTTTATCGTTTGAGCTACACTTTTGGTGTTGTTAGTTTAAGGTGTTGAAGGTTTTTGACTTTGGAGTGTATGGGGAACTCGAGGTGACACTAGTTGGACACTATACTAAGATATTAACTCGTAATAATGTTTTTAGGGCATGCATAAAGGTTCCAATCCTTTACTGTACATTTATTTGATAATATCCTTGTTCATTAATAATTCGTCTATTTGTTTCCACATTTATAGACTGCCATATGTCTTAAGAAATGTTTTTATTCAAGTGTGTGCATTTTGTAATTGTGGCCAAAAGAATCTTTGGCAACAAGTCCCTTTAATCTTTTGTATCATGTAATTAATTCATTTTCTTACCTAGCATAATCTTTGTTGTAGCTGCATGTGCTCATATAATTGATTCTGCATATTGGAACAAGTTTTAGTAATGTTGTTACAAACATAAAACACAAATAAAATGTTTCTCCTAATAGTTCTCTAATCCATATGTGCTAGCCAATATAGTCTAGTAGTTTAGCAAAGGAGTTTTGTTCGCTAAGGTCCATTTCAAGACACAATCCTTTAAATTTTGCAGAATGAGCACTGCTCTTATAGTTTGATCCTTTTAAGGCAGGAAAAGAAATGTTTCATGAGGCATAACTATTTTTAAAAACTAACTACAATGATCAAGTTTGGCATTCCCATGATTAGTAAATTAATGTAAGAAATAAGATAGAAAAATTTAGAATTGAAAATTCAATTTGTTGCAATAGGAAAATCAAACTTTGATAACAGTATAGGTTCTGGGCTGAATAGCCTTTAGTTTTCTACGCTTTGCTTTTAGTGAGCTCGTTGTCCTCTCTATATTTTGTATGGGGTAAACTTTGTCTTGTTTTAGTTTCTATATTTTGACCCAAAATCATATCATAAATCATATATATATAGAATGTTTGAGTTTAAGCTGTATTATTTAGTGTGGCCAAACTGATGTTATTGTCGAAAACAACTTTGTTGAGACAGAGTGTAATTAAAGGGATGTGTTAAAATTCTGAATTAAGATATCTCTATCTTTTCACTTCATGAGATATGTTAAAATGCTTCAAGTTATGACTTGTCAAATATCATGATTTTGCATCTACCTTATTTTACAACCTCTTTTGTATAATATTAATATGGATATCAAGCAATTGTATTTATTCTATTTACACGAGAAAATAACACAAGAAATGAGTCAAAGTGTCAATTTTACAGAAATTTCAGTTAATGATTGCGTTGTTGGAAAATTAATAATAATAATAATAATCCTGATTTTGATTCTAACGATCAAACATAAACGTAATCTCATACTGATAAACATGTTGTAAACTGAATGCGAAAGCGTACCTGAATTAGTCATAATGATGATGTCTTTGTAGAGCACTATATTGATCTTATGGTCTTCCACCTGAAGAGCACATGTATTTCCCTCTTGATTTTTTCTCTTGATGGGGATAGAAAGAAAGGAACAAGACTGATACTTACGTTCTGTGTGTGTGCTCCCAGAAGGGGACCATGACCACTTAAATAACCAGAATTAGGTTAATCACTTAAGTTTTAGTATTTCCAATTTGACCCCTTATCAAATTAGAAATTACTCTATGGTCTCTACACAATTTTATTTTCATGACATATGTCTTTAGCAAAAACTTTAATTTAGTCAGATCACTTTATATTTGGCTTAATAAATAATGACCCCAACACATTTTAATTATGTATCATATATATACATGACCCAAATTTTGCCAACAATCTCCCACTGGTCACAAATATATATGTCCTTACAACCTTACAAATGTGTTAGACTTTATGAGCTCAAAATTGTCATTATATTCCTTTAACATACTCCAAAAGTCCTATCCATTAATCATATCAGAATATAAAACCAAATCATCTTTTCATTGCATCATCGCAACTAAAACCAACAATGATTACTCATCCTAACATAACCAAATGGCATGGATTCATCATGAAATGTGTAGCATGAAAAATTACGTGAAGGTGATCTGTACACGTCTATTTTCAACTGGTCCAAACTTTAACTTATTGAGATCGATATAATATCCTTAATGTACAAAGTGTAATGAATGAACGAAAAAACTGCATATCTATAGATAACCAAATATGTCCAAAAATCAATATATACATATATGAAATTAAACATAGAACATAAAATATATGAAAGTGACTAACTCCCACTAAACCACAAATCCCTCAAACTGTAAAACATCCATGTGAGCAACATGTTCATGAAAAACCTTGGGCGGAAGTCCTTTAGTTAGAGGATTTGCTATCATTGAGTTTGTCCTTAAGTGTTCTATGAAAATCTGTCCACTTTGTACTCTTTCCTTAACAATACAATTGATTTATTGTCACAATATAACTTAAGTGGTCTTTCAATGCCTTTCACAATTTGCAACCATGTGACAAAATTTCTCAACCATATTCCATGATTTGATGTCTCATAGCATGCTACAAATTCTTGACATCTTGCAAAATCTGAGTCAGAAAACCCAGCGATCTCCAACTGGTCTGAACTCCTGTATGTGAGCATATAATCTTTTGTTCTCTTTAAATATTTTATGACCATTTTTGCTGCTTTCCAATGGTCCATTCTTGGTTTGCTTAAATATCTGCCTAGAACCCCAATTATGTATGTTATGTCTGGACACTACATACTTGGACATACATCAAACTCCCTACAGTTGATGCATATGGAATCTTTTGCATTTTCTCAATTTCCAAATTCCCCTTTGGCACTGATTGAGACTAAACTTGTCTCCCTTAGCAACTGGAGTATCCCCGGATTTACATTCATGCATGTCAAACCTTTTAAGAATTTTTTTGATATAGCTCCTTTGTGATAATCCTAAAATACCCAGACATCGATCTCGGTGTATCTGAATTCCTAATACAAAAGACACATCACCAAGATCTTTCATTTCGAAATTCTTTGATAAAAATTTATTGGTTTCGTGCAATATGCCTATATCATTAGTGGCAAGTAAAATGTCATCAACATACAAGATCAGGAAAATATACTTACTCCCCTTAAACTTCACTACAAGAAAAAACACATTTAGCCACCGAAATTAACGACCGATTTAGCGACCGATTTAATTTTGGTCACAATTAGCGACCGATTTAGCGACCGATTTAATTCGGTTGCAATTAGCAACCAATTTAGCGACCACTTTAATTCGGTCGCAATTAGCGACCGATTTAGCGACCAAGTTAATTTGGTCGCAATTTAGCGACCGATTTAGCCACCAAAATATGATTTGGTTTCACTTTTTTATTTAGTGACCGAAATAGCGACCAATATTTTGCGTCGCAAAATTTCGGTCGCTAAATCGGTGGTTATTCCATACTAAAATAAAAAAATCATTTAGCGATCGATTTAGCGTACCGAATTACAAATTGAAATAGTGACCGAATTAAAATCGATGGCTAATGAGAAAATAGCGACCGAATTGAAATCGATTAGCTAATGAATATTATTTTTTTATTATATTTAAATTTATTTTTTTATAAATATACTTTAATTGTTTTAGTATATTTTTTACAATTTATTTTTAAAAATAATTTAATTTTTAAAATATACTTTAAAAATAAACTTTGGTCTTAATATTAACAAAATAAATTGTAATAAATAAAATTTATCAAAAATTTAAATTGTAATAAATTAAGACTAGAGTGATATTAACTATTCAATACATTGTTTAAGAAAAGTTTAATAACAAATATTCTTTAATTTATTTTTCAATTGAAAATTTCAATTGAAATTAAATTATATTTTAAAAATTTATATTAAAAAAATTAAACACATTAAATTATCACATTTTAATTCCTCATTAACTTAATTAATTAAAAAAATACAATTTTAATCAAATTATTACAATTTTATTTTATAATACTTTATTTTTAATCTAATTTTTAAATTTATTGCTTTATTATTATTAATTACTTAATCATGGTTGTTGTCATATAATTGATATACCAAAAAAAAATTATATCAATATACATTAGATAATAAATATATTATTTAATTAAACTATTTATAAAAATATATTTATCTTTAGTTAAAATATTTTTTAGTTTAAGTATACTAATTAATATTTTTTATTTTTAACATAATTAATAAAAAAGATTAAAAATTCAAAATTAATCTATTTTATAAATACTAAAAATAAACCATATTTAAATAAATGAAAAATATATTTAAATTTATATTCAACATAGTTAAGGTTGTGCCTTTTTAAAATTTATATTCAATATATATTTAAATTTATATTAAAAATAGTTAATATAAATTAAGGTTGTGCCTTTTTAAAATTTTAACTTTTTTATATATAGGATTTTCATTAAAAAATTTCTAAAATTGCATAAGAAAATAGAGATTTAATTATACTTTTAATAAATTTAAGATAATACTAGTTTTTATTTTTATTTTTAAATATTTATTTTAATTTTTTTAAAAGAGAGAAACTATAATTTTAGTTTCTAAATACTAAATTTAAAGAATTAAATTTATTATTATTTAATATTTTAATTTCAGTATTAAAAATCTAAATTATATTTTATTAAATTAAAATAGTTACAATATATTTTTCTACTTTGAGAATTAAAAATATAATTAAACTAAAACTGAAAATATTATATTACATTTTTGAACTCTTTTTTATAATATTTTTATCATTATTATATTTTTGGATTAGTTATTTTTTTCCTAATTTTTTATAAAGTCAATTTTAATATTTAAAAGTATTTAACATTTTGAATTCTGAAACTTTTTCTCTATTAACAAATTTAAAAACATAATATACTAAAAAAGTATTATAAATAATTATTTCATCCAAATTTTTAATAACATAATAAGTCATCAAATTCGTATATAAAACAAATTTAATGATGGATTAAAATAGAACAACATTTATAAGAGACTATTTATTTTTATTTATGATAGATCAAAAGTGGAAATACATTTAAATTTATAATTTTATTTATGAAACAGACTTTAAATTTATAATTAACGAAAATAATGAAAATCTTAATATAATATGATACTTTTAGTAATGTATTTTTTTATAAATTTAAACTTACTTTTTTTAGTTTAGTTTTTAAATTTTATGTATTATTATTGTTAATTGATATACTAGAATAAATTTATATAAAAATAGTCTTTATCTTTAAAATTCACTTCTTCAAATACTATCTTTATATTTTTCTACTTGTTTCTTTATAGTTAAGAAGGTCGAGCATTTGTGCACACACTTAAATATAATATAAAGTAAAGAGTATTTGTTTATTCTATTTTATTTCCAATCTATAATTTGAGTTTTTAAAAATGTTTATTTCCAATCTATAACTTGACATAAATCACATAGAAATGTATTATATGTTATATTATAGAAATGAAATTAAGTTATACTTTGGAGAATATATATATATATATATATATATATATATATATATGTATATTAAAATATAATTTATTTTTAAGTTGATAATTTTACTTTTATTTATGTAAATTTTATATATAAAATTAATTTAGAGTTCATATATTTAATTTTAATTTATGTAATATATATATATATATATATATATATATATAACTTATATAAAATATATAATTTATTTAACATTCAAAATAGTTATATTTTTATTAATTTTATAATTATAATTTTCAAAGTATAACTTAATTTCATTTCTATAATATAACATATAATAGCGGTTCCAAGTGAAACCGCTATTATATATTAACTTTTAAGAGCGGTTCCAGTGGAGCGCTATCATAGTTTACCACATATTTCATTATGATCGATTAAATTTTCAAATAATCGATTATATTTGAAAATATATAATAGCGGTTCAAGTGGAACCATTATTATATGCTCACTTTTAAGAGCGGTTCAGATTGGACCGCTATCATATATATAATTGATTAATTTTTAAATTATAGATTATAATTGATTAATTTCTCAAATATATATTAAAAAATTATAAATAAAAATATATATTAAATTAAAATTAAAAAAATTATTTATCAATTATATATTATAAAAATTATAATTATATAATTAAAAAAATCTTATTTATAATTATAACTTAAAAAAAATTATAACTATAAAATTAATGTTAAATAAATTATATATATTATATAATATATATATATATATATATATATATATTACATAAATTAAAATTACATATATGAACTCTAAATTAATTTTATATATAAAACTTACATAAATAAAAAAAATTATCAACTTAAAAAAAAATTATATTTTAATATATATATATATATATATATATATATATATATTAACTATTTAAAAAACTAATCGATTATTTTAAAAGTAATCTATTAGTTTTTTCATACTTCATTTTTTCATACTTCATTTTTTCATACTTGATGAGAATCAGTTATTTTTTAAAATAATTGATTAATTTTTAAATAATCAATTAGTTTTTCAAATATATATTAAATAATTATAAATAAAAAAATATATCAGCTTAAAATTAAAAAAAATAATTATTTTTAAATTATATATATTATATAAATTATAAATATAAAGTTAAAAAAATTATATTTAAAATTATCACCTTAAAAAAAATTATATTTATAAAATTAATAAAAATATAACTATTTTTAATGTTCAATAAATTATATATATTATATAAATTATATATATATATATATATATATATATATATATATATTACACAAATTAAAATTACATATATAAACTCTAAATTAATTTTATATATAAAATTTACATAAATAAAAATAAAAATTATCAACTTAAAAATAAATTATATTTGAATATATATATATATATATATATATATATATATATATATATATATCTCCAAAGTATAACTTAATTTCATTTCTATAATATAACATATAATAGCGGTTCCACGTGGAACCGCTATTATATGTTAACTTTTAAGAGCGGTTCAACTGGAACCGCTATCATAGCTCACCACATATTTTATTATGATCGATTAAATTTTCAAATAATCGATTATATTTGAAAATATATAATAGCGGTTCAAGTGGAACCGCTATTATATGTTCACTTTTAAGAGCTGGTTCAGATGAACCGCTATCAAATATAGAATTGATTAATTTTTCAAATTATAGATTATAATTGATTAATTTCTAAAATATATATTAAAAAAATATAAATAAAAATATATATTACATTAAAATTAAAAAATTTATTTATCAATTATATATTATAAAAATTATAATTATATAATTAAAAAAATCTTATTTATAATTATAACTTTAAAAAAAATTATAACTATAAAATTAATGTTAAATAAATTATATATATTATATAAATTATATATATATATATATATATATATTACATAAATTAAAATTACATATATGAACTATAAATTAATTTTATATATAAAATTTACATAAATAAAAATAAAAATTATCAACTTAAAAATAAATTATATTTTAATATATATATATATATATATATATATATATATATATATCTCCAAAGTATAAATAATTTTCATTTCTATAATATATAAAATATATATATATATATATATATATATTTTTTTAACTATTTATAAAACTAATCAATTATTTCAAAAAGTAATCTATTAGTTTTTTCATACTTCATTATTTCATACTTCAATTTTTCATACTTCATTTTTTCATACTTGATGAGAATCGGTTATTTTTTAAAATAATTGATTAATTTTTAAATAATCAAGTAGTTTTTCAAATATATATTAAATAATTATAAATAAAAAAATATATCAGCTTAAAATTAAAAAAAATATTTTTAAATTATATATATTATATAAATTATAAATATAAAGTTAAAAAAATTATATTTAAAATTAACACCTTAAGAAAATTATAATTATAAAATTAATAAAAATATAACTATTTTTAATGTTAAATAAATTATATATATATTATATAAATTATATATATATATATATATATATTACATAAATTAAAATTACATATATGAACTCTAAATTAATTTACATAAATAAAAATAAAAATTATCAACTTAAAAATAATTTATATTTTAATATATATATATATATATATATATATATTATTAACTATTTAAAAAACTAATCGATTATTTCAAAAAGTAATCTATTAGTTTTTTCATACTTCATTTTTTCATACTTGATGAGAATCAATTATTTTTTTAAATAATTGATTAATTTTTAAATAATCAAGTAGTTTTTCAAATATATATTAAATAATTATAAATAAAAAATATATCAACTTAAAATTAAAAAAATAATTATTTTTAAATTATATATAGTATATAAATTATAAATATAAAATTAAAAATATTATATTTAAAATTATCACCTTAAAAAAATTATAATTATAAAATTAATAAAAATATAACTATTTTTAATGTTAAATAAATTATATATATTATATAAATTATATATATATATATATATATATATATATATATATATTACATAAATTAAAATTACATATGTGAACTCTAAATTAATTTTATATATAAAATTTACATAAATAAATATAAAAATTATCAACTTAAAAATGAATTATATTTTAATATATATATATATATATATATATATATATATATTTTCCAAAGTATAAATAATTTTCATTTCTATAATATATAATATATATATATTATTAATTATTTAAAAAACTAATCGATTATTTCAAAAAGTAATCTATTAGTTTTTTCATACTTCATTTTTTCATACTTCAATTTTTCATACTTCATTTTTTTCATACTTGATGAGAATTAGTTATTTTTTAAAATAATTGATTAATTTTTAAATAATCAATTAGTTTTTCAAATATATATTAAATAATTATAATATAAAAAAATATATCAACTTAAAATTAAAAAAAAATTATTTTTAAATTATATATATTATATATATTATAAATATAAAGTTAAAAAAATTATATTTAAAATTATCACCTTAAAAAAAATTATAATTATAAAATTAATAAAAATATAACTATTTTTAATGTTAAATAAATTATATATATATATATATATATATAATATATATTACATAAATTAAAATTACATATATGAACTCGAAATTAATTTTATATATAAAATTTACATAAATAAAAATAAAAATTATCAACTTAAAAATAAATTATATTTTAATATATATATATATATATATATATATATATATATATATATTCTCCAAAGTATAAATAATTTTCATTTCTATAATATATAAAATATATATATATATATATATATATATATATATATATATTTTAACTATTTATAAAACTAATCAATTATTTCAAAAAGTAATCTATTAGTTTTTTCATACTTCATTATTTCATACTTCAATTTTTCATACTTCATTTTTTCATACTTGATGAGAATCGGTTATTTTTTAAAATAATTGATTAATTTTTAAATAATCAAGTAGTTTTTCAAATATATATTAAATAATTATAAATAAAAAAATATATCAGCTTAAAATTAAAAAAAATATTTTTAAATTATATATATTATATAAATTATAAATATAAAGTTAAAAAAATTATATTTAAAATTAACACCTTAAGAAAATTATAATTATAAAATTAATAAAAATATAACTATTTTTAATGTTAAATAAATTATATATATATTATATAAATTATATATATATATATATATATACATAAATTAAAATTACATATATGAACTCTAAATTAATTTACATAAATAAAAATAAAAATTATCAACTTAAAAATAATTTATATTTTAATATATATATATATATATATATATATATATATATATATATATTATTAACTATTTAAAAAACTAATCGATTATTTCAAAAAGTAATCTATTAGTTTTTTCATACTTCATTTTTTCATACTTGATGAGAATCAATTATTTTTTTAAATAATTGATTAATTTTTAAATAATCAAGTAGTTTTTCAAATATATATTAAATAATTATAAATAAAAAATATATCAACTTAAAATTAAAAAAATAATTATTTTTAAATTATATATAGTATATAAATTATAAATATAAAATTAAAAATATTATATTTAAAATTATCACCTTAAAAAAATTATAATTATAAAATTAATAAAAATATAACTATTTTTAATGTTAAATAAATTATATATATTATATAAATTATATATATATATATATATATATATATATATTACATAAATTAAAATTACATATGTGAACTCTAAATTAATTTTATATATAAAATTTACATAAATAAATATAAAAATTATCAACTTAAAAATGAATTATATTTTAATATATATATATATATATATATATATATATATATATTTTCCAAAGTATAAATAATTTTCATTTCTATAATATATAATATATATATATTATTAATTATTTAAAAAACTAATCGATTATTTCAAAAAGTAATCTATTAGTTTTTTCATACTTCATTTTTTCATACTTCAATTTTTCATACTTCATTTTTTTCATACTTGATGAGAATTAGTTATTTTTTAAAATAATTGATTAATTTTTAAATAATCAATTAGTTTTTCAAATATATATTAAATAATTATAAATAAAAAAATATATCAGCTTAAAATTAAAAAAAATAATTATTTTTAAATTATATATATTATATAAATTATAAATATAAAGTTAAAAAAATTATATTTAAAATTATCACCTTAAAAAAAATTATATTTATAAAATTAATAAAAATATAACTATTTTTAATGTTCAATAAATTATATATATTATATAAATTATATATATATATATATATATATATATATATATATTACACAAATTAAAATTACATATATAAACTCTAAATTAATTTTATATATAAAATTTACATAAATAAAAATAAAAATTATCAACTTAAAAATAAATTATATTTGAATATATATATATATATATATATATATATATATATATATATATATCTCCAAAGTATAACTTAATTTCATTTCTATAATATAACATATAATAGCGGTTCCACGTGGAACCGCTTATTATATGTTAACTTTAAGAGCGGTTCAATTGGAACCGCTATCATAGCTCACCACATATTTTATTATGATCGATTAAATTTTCAAATAATCGATTATATTTGAAAATATATAATAGCGGTTCAGATTGGAACCGCTTATTATATGTTCACTTTTAAGAGCGGTTCAGATCGAACCGCTATCAAATATAGAATTGATTAATTTTTCAAATTATAGATTATAATTGATTAATTTCTAAAATATATATTAAAAAAATATAAATAAAAATATATATTACATTAAAATTAAAAAATTTATTTATCAATTATATATTATAAAAATTATAATTATATAATTAAAAAAATCTTATTTATAATTATAACTTTAAAAAAAATTATAACTATAAAATTAATGTTAAATAAATTATATATATTATATAAATTATATATATATATATATATATATATATATATATTACATAAATTAAAATTACATATATGAACTATAAATTAATTTTATATATAAAATTTACATAAATAAAAATAAAAATTATCAACTTAAAAATAAATTATATTTTAATATATATATATATATATATATATATATATATATATATTCTCCAAAGTATAAATAATTTTCATTTCTATAATATATAAAATATATATATATATATATATATTTTTTTTTTAACTATTTATAAAACTAATCAATTATTTCAAAAAGTAATCTATTAGTTTTTTCATACTTCATTATTTCATACTTCAATTTTTCATACTTCATTTTTTCATACTTGATGAGAATCGGTTATTTTTTAAAATAATTGATTAATTTTTAAATAATCAAGTAGTTTTTCAAATATATATTAAATAATTATAAATAAAAAAATATATCAGCTTAAAATTAAAAAAAATATTTTTAAATTATATATATTATATAAATTATAAATATAAAGTTAAAAAAATTATATTTAAAATTAACACCTTAAGAAAATTATAATTATAAAATTAATAAAAATATAACTATTTTTAATGTTAAATAAATTATATATATATTATATAAATTATATATATATATATATATATATATATATTACATAAATTAAAATTACATATATGAACTCTAAATTAATTTACATAAATAAAAATAAAAATTATCAACTTAAAAATAATTTATATTTTAATATATATATATATATATATATATATTATTAACTATTTAAAAAACTAATCGATTATTTCAAAAAGTAATCTATTAGTTTTTTCATACTTCATTTTTTCATACTTGATGAGAATCAATTATTTTTTTAAATAATTGATTAATTTTTAAATAATCAAGTAGTTTTTCAAATATATATTAAATAATTATAAATAAAAAATATATCAACTTAAAATTAAAAAAATAATTATTTTTAAATTATATATAGTATATAAATTATAAATATAAAATTAAAAATATTATATTTAAAATTATCACCTTAAAAAAATTATAATTATAAAATTAATAAAAATATAACTATTTTTAATGTTAAATAAATTATATATATTATATAAATTATATATATATATATATATATATATATATATATTACATAAATTAAAATTACATATGTGAACTCTAAATTAATTTTATATATAAAATTTACATAAATAAATATAAAAATTATCAACTTAAAAATGAATTATATTTTAATATATATATATATATATATATATATATATATTTTCCAAAGTATAAATAATTTTCATTTCTATAATATATAATATATATATATTATTAATTATTTAAAAAACTAATCGATTATTTCAAAAAGTAATCTATTAGTTTTTTCATACTTCATTTTTTCATACTTCAATTTTTCATACTTCATTTTTTTCATACTTGATGAGAATTAGTTATTTTTTAAAATAATTGATTAATTTTTAAATAATCAATTAGTTTTTCAAATATATATTAAATAATTATAATATAAAAAAATATATCAACTTAAAATTAAAAAAAAAATTATTTTTAAATTATATATATTATATATATTATAAATATAAAGTTAAAAAAATTATATTTAAAATTATCACCTTAAAAAAAATTATAATTATAAAATTAATAAAAATATAACTATTTTTAATGTTAAATAAATTATATATATATATATATATATATATATAAATATATATTACATAAATTAAAATTACATATATGAACTCGAAATTAATTTTATATATAAAATTTACATAAATAAAAATAAAAATTATCAACTTAAAAATAAATTATATTTTAATATATATATATATATATATATATATATATATATATATATATATATCTCCAAAGTATAACTTAATTTCATTTCTATATTATTTCTATATGATTTATGTCAAATTATAGATTAGAAATAAATCTATAAAATTTTAAAAATGATGTTATATTTTTAAAAACAAATATTAGAAAAAGGTTTAAAAACATGTATAAATTATATTTATATGTCCAAAATATTAAAGATATCTACATTTAAAAAAATACTAAAAAATATTAAAAGTTATACTTTAAATTAATGAAAATATTTAAAAAAATTATATTTATTAAAGTATTAAAAAATATTTTGTAATATATAAGTTAAAAAAATTATCATTAAATTTTTTAAAAATTATTAGTTTTGTAATTTATATACAATGAAAATAATATAATGGTATATTAGTATATAAATATATAAATATGTAAATATATAAATATATAAATATATATTAAAATATATAAATATATTTGTATCTATAGATTTTATAAATATATAAAGATATAAATATATATATATATATATAAAGATATAAATATATAAATATATAAAGATATAAATAAATATATTAATATATTAATATATTAATATATTAATATATAAATATATAAATATGTAAATATATAAATATGTAAATATATAAATATGTAAATATATAAATATGTAAATATATAAATATGTAAATATATCAATATTTAAATATATATTAAAATATACAAATATATTTATATTTATAGATTTTATAAATATATAAAGATATATATATATATATATATATATATATATATATATATATATATATATATATATATATAAAGATGTAAGTATATGTAAAGATATAAAGATATAAAGATATAAATATATGTAAAGATGTAAAATATAAATATATAAAGATATAAATATATATCTTTAATATTTTGTACATGCAAATATAATTTATATATATTTTTAAATCTTTTTCTAATATTTATTTTTAAAAATATAATATTATTTTTAAAATTTAATATTTAAATTTTTATTTTTTTTCAAATATATAAAGATATAAATGTATAAGGATATAAATAAATATATAAATATATCAATATATATATATATATATATATATATATCAAAATATAAATATATTAATATATAAATATATTATATTAATATACCATTATGTTATAATATTTGTAATTTATTTTTATAGTGTATAAATTACAAAACTAATAATTTGTATACTATACTTGATAGTATAATATACTATATTATAATATTATTTGTATACAAAACTAATATCTTTATATCTTTATATATAAATATATAAATATGGAAAGATATAAATATATGTAAAAATATAAAGATATAAATATATCAATATATAAATATATCAATATTTAAATATATCAATGTATTAATATTTAAATATATATTAAAATATATAAATATATTTTTATTTATAGATTTTATATTTATATATTTATACGGATATACATTTATTTGTATATAAATATAATTTATTTGTAAGTTATTATTAAAATATTCTAGTAACAATGGTCTTGGGTTCGAATCCTAACAATGACAATAAACCTAATAATAATTTTTCTAAAAAGTATAATATAATTAAGAGTTAGGGAAATAAATATAAATAAAAACTTAAATAAGAAAAAATATAATATAAAAAGAGGTAGGGAAATAAATAATAAATATAAATAAAATTAATTAATTTTGTTATTGATTTAGCGTCCGATTTAAATCGGTCGCTATTTTTTTAACTTTTTCATTGATTTAGCGTTTAACTTTGTCACCGATTTAGCGACCAATTTGATATATTAATTTCGATCGCTATTTTGCGACCAAAATGAAAATCGGTCGCTAACACATTAACGACTTGACTTTTTACGATGACGCATTTCGGTCGCTAACTGATTAGCGACCGATTTTTTCGGTCGCTAAAATATTTTTTTCTTGTAGTGTTTGTGATATACACAATCATCAATAATATTCATCTTGAAGCCAAATGAGAGAATTACTTGATGAAATTTGTAGTACCATTAACGAGATGCTTGTTTTAGTTCATAAATAGATTTTGTCAGTTTGCAAACCATATTCTTTGAATCTCTCTGCACAAAATTTTTTGATTGTACCATATAAATCGTCTCATCAATGTTGCCATTGAGAAACGCTGTCTTGACATCCATTTGATGAAGCTCCAAATCATAATGTGCTACAAGAGTCATGATTGTCCTAAAAGAGTCTTTCGATAAAACTGGAGAGAAAGTCTCTTTAAATTCAATTTCTTCCTTTTGGGTATAGCCCTTAGCTACCAGACGAGCCTTATATCTTTCCACATTACCTTAAGAATCTCGTTTGGTCTTAAACATCCACTTGCAACCAATGAGTTTCATACCTTCTGGTAATGAGACAAGTTCCCAAACCTTATTGTCTTGCATGGACTTATACTCCTCCTTCATTACTTCAATCTACTTTTGAGAGTTAGAACCTTGCATAGCTTGATGGAAGTTAACTGGGTCATCTTCCATTATATCATTGTTTTCCTCATGTTCCTAAAGAAATACTATGTAATCATCCGAAATAGAACTTCTTCTTTCTCTAGTGGATATCCGCAAAGTTATTGGCTCATGATGCACAGGTTCTTGAGGATCTTGAGTTTATTCTTCATGAACAACTAAATCATCTTGAGTAAGGAGTTCATTAACAATGTCTTGTGGAGGTTCCGAACTTACTTTATCAAAAGTAACTGTTTGAATCGGTTCTGAAATTGTTACCGATTCTTCCTCTAAGATAAAGTTCTTAATCTTATTCTTCCCCCCAAACTCAATATCCTCAAAGAACGTAGTAGTTCTCGTCTCAAAAATTGTCTTTAATGTGGGATCATAAAATTTATATCCCCTTGATCTTTTAGCATAACAAATAAAATAACTACTTACTGTTCATGAATCCAATTTTTTTTCATTTGGCTTATAAGGCCTTGCCTCAACTGGAAAACCCCACACATGAAAATGCTTCAGACTAGGTTGTCGCCCAGTCCAAAGCTCATAACGTGTTTTGGTAGCTGCTTTAATTGGTACTCTGTTTAGAATATAAGTTGTCGTATTTAATGCCTCTCCCCATAGTGATTTCGGTAAGGTGGAATGACAAATCATACTCCTTATCATATCTTTAAGAGTGTAACACAAGCTCAAGCGTCATGATTCGATTGTGACCTGAGCACTTATGCCATAATGCACCTGAGTGAGTATTTTCAATTTTACGTTTAGTACCACGTGATTCTGTATTAAGGGTTTCATTATAGGTGGCCACAATATCAAGTAAATACTGATTATCATAAGTCAAAAGTGAACCAGTTCTAACAATATCTGAATTAAAAGACAAACTGAACTTATTGTTTCCAAATGAACATAAATAACCTAATTTGTCAAAATAAGAAACTGAAACCAAATTTCGTCTAAATGACGGCACAACAAAAGTGTCTTTCAAATCCAAATAAAAATCAGTACTCAATAACAATTTAAAATGCCCTATAACTTCCACCTTTACCGATTTGGCATCTCCAACATATATCCATTTTTTTTTAAGAATCAATTGGCTTCTGGTAGCTTAGGCAACCCTTCATAGAAACACTGATGTTAGTAGTTGCACCTGAGTCTAACCACCAAGTGTTACTAGGTACTGATGCTAAATTGACTTCGAACGCAGTCGAAAGTAGGAAACATACTTTTGAGGATTGGAACGTAATTTAAATTGGTAGATACAAAAACAATTGTAACTCGAATTTAGAACACGAGAAATAAACTAATTATGCTCACATTATATAAAAAATAAATAATTATAAATATATATTCAAATAATGATTTAACCCATCTCAAGATACCCAATGCACCATCAATATCAAGTCTTTGGACAGTAATATTAACTGCTAGAGGTATCTTATTGTAATAATCAAACATTGACAATAAAGCACGTCCAACAACAAACCAGTCTTTGGATTGATTTATCATCGACAAAGCAAATCCTTATAATTATCACATATTTATCATTACAAGTGTGTATGCAATTCGGCCAAATATTAATCTTCCTTTGGGCCGACTAATATTCGCATGAATATACACAAACACTAACATTCGATATTTTTCATGAACTGCCCAATTCAAGAGAAGTTACTTTGGTGACTTCTTGACTCAATTTGCTCACAAAAAATATTAAACTACCAAAAATTGAATATTTTATTTATATAACAAAACCAAATATTTAATATTTGCAAACTAATTCAAAAGATAATCACCTCATTAGAATTTCACTAAGGATGAACACCTCCCTAGAATCCCATTAGGGATGAACACCTCCTTTGAACAAATCAAAGGATGAAAATACCTCATTTTCCACCAATACATAAAGGATGAACATCTCCCTAAAATCACACTAGGAATGAAACAGAGATAGATATGACCCTCTTAAACACACTCGCTCTAAACCCTAAAAGAGGATTAAACAATAATCACTCAAATCCTAAATAGGGAATTTAACATCAACTTTTCCTTAAATCCCTAGGGGATAAAGGCAATAAAATAATAACAACCACAGATGTGGAAACATTCACTAGTTGCCTAAGATCCTCTATGTTGGGAATTCCCAAAACACCACCCCCAATTCCAAACTCATCCATATCCATCATGAAAAGATAACGAAAACAAAACCCATAAAATTAAATAAAAACAAAAATAAAAGATTCAAAGAGAACAGAGAATTCAATACAAGAAAGATTGAAATTTGAAACACTATTTCTTTCTCAGTAAAACTTGAAACTTAAACTGAAACAAAAGGGAAAAACGAAGAAGAAGAAGAATTCATAGCTTCCTCCACGGTTCCATAAGCGAGCAGAATCAGATTGGGGATGTTACCCCCAAATTTAAATTTTAGGGTTCACGAAAATTGAAGATTATTCTCTACTTAGGGTTCATAAAATTGGGTAATTTGAATTGTTTAAAACAAAATTAATCCTAATTTTCATAATTAGGGTTCTATAAATTAAACAGACATGAATCAAATATGGGCGGTTGTGATACCAATTATTGGAAAATTAATAATAATAATAATAATAATCCTAATTTTGATTTTAACGATCAAACATAAACGTAATCTCATACTGATAAACATGTTGTAAACTGAATGCGAAAGCGTACTTGAATTAGCCATAATGATGATGTCTTTGTAGAGTAATCTTATGGTCTTCCACCTGAAGAGCACCAGTACTTCCCTCTTGATTTTCTCTCTTGATGGGGATAGAAAGAAAGGAACAGGATTGATACTTACGTTCTATGTGTGTGCTCCCAGAAGGGGACCATGACCCTTTAAATAACCAGAATTAGGTTAATTACTTAAGTTTTAGTATTTCCAATTTGGTCCCTCATCAAATTAGAAATTACTCTATAGTCTCTACACAATTTTATTTTCATGACATATGTCTTTAGCCAAAACTTTAATTTAGTCAGATCACTTTATTATTTGACTTAATAAATAATGACCCTAACACATTTAAATTATGTATTATATATATACATGACCCAAATTTTGCCAACATGCGTTAGTAAAGTGCTGAGAAAGGATCATCCTGGGTGTGTACGTTGTCTATGACTAGGAGACCTTCATAGTGTTGCATTTCAGTCTACCACAAGATTTAGTTGTGCAGAGTGCAATTTCTCAAATTCTGATTCGAGTGGAAGCTCTGAATTGAAAGAGGAAGTTATTCATTTAAAAGAAAAATTAGCAACTTCTGAAGAAAATGTCAAAATATTAAAAAATGTCATGCTTGCATACATCCAAATGAAAGAATGACACATTCCTCCTGAGTTGGGTCTCATGTTTGGTGGTACAAGTAATATAGTTGTAAGTACTTTATAGTTTGTTTTAAATGAAATTATATTATTTAATACTTGTATAAAGTTCAATATCTTATGTATAATTTCTAATTATGCTTACATGATATGATCTTTATTTTATAGGATGAAGAGAGTGGACAAGATATGTTAATATCACAAGGAGAATTTTCTTTAGATAGTAATTTTCATAAAGTTTGACATTATATGTAAGTATTTTATATTTTGTGTTAATAGAATTATATTGTTATTTCTATGGAGTTTAATATCTTTTATATATATTTTTAACTATATTAAGATGATAGTATTTTTATTTCATTGGATGAAGAAAGTGAATGAAATATGCCAACATCATAGGAGGATACTCATTGGATAATAATTTTCATTAAGTTTGACATATATGTTGTGAAATTTGTGGATCTATTGACATCAGTATCTTATTAGATACACTTTATTAATGAATAATGTAATGAATTTTATTGACTTTTAGGATGAAATTTGATTTTATCTTAGTTGATATTGAATTATATTTAGCTAAGCACTTTGTCAAAGTGAATTATATCTAAAAACTACAAATTTAGTCATTTTTGTAGTAAGAATCAAACTAATATTTTATGTCATTAAAACAAATGAAAAATATATTATATATTTTATTAGATTTTTTTAATATAAATAATTTAATTTACTGATATATCATATATTTAGATTTTTTATTTTATTATAATGATAAAATTATTATTAAATTTTTTAAAGTAATTCTAAATAAAAATGTATTTTAATTATTAATTATTAAAAAATAATTTGCAAATAATAATTAAAAATTTTATTTATTGTTAAAATAATTAAAAAATAGTAATTAAATAATTTTTGGCAATTTTTTAAACCTCTAATAAATTTTAAATAATTATAAAATATTATATATATTGCAGCGGTTTTTTATTGTTGAAATATAAAATTAATTATAAAAATAACATTTGTAACAATTTCAAACTACAACAAAATGTTAAATTAAAATGAGAATAATAATGCATTTTGTCAAGATTTTTAACTCTTGAAATTTTTTTCTTTTTTGACATAAATACCAACATTTAATAAATTTCTATTATAAATCATTTTTAACGGTATCACAATTATATTAATTATAAAATCTACCATTTTAACATCTACAAATGACATATTTATTTTTAGTGTTTAAATATTATAATTTATATTAAAAATCAAATTAATATATAAAATATCACTAATAAAAATTGATATTATATTAATTATTGAGTGATTAGTGTTTATAATAAAAAATTGTGATGAAAACATAGAAGAATTCTTTAAATTAAAAAATATTTACCTGTTAATCTAAATAAAGAGCTCACATAATAATAAATAGATTCATTTTAAAATAATAAAATCAAACCAATTTACACCACAAACAATATTTATAAAATCCATTATATTTATATACCTATTTATAATAATAACTATATTATTATAAATAAATTTTCTATAGATTTTTTTTACTGAGTGTGTAGTTAAAATATCATGAACCAATATAATAATAAAGTATAATATACACATTTCTTTTAAAAGCACTTACTAGCATCATTTAAAATCCCTAACAATGTCAAAAGCATTAATAACTCAAATAATAAAATTATATTATTAGGTGGAGTCGTCAACCCGTTACAACTTGTTCAACTAATATTTTTCTTCTTTTGAAACCCAGAACATCAAAGAGTTTTTTTTTTTTTTTTTAATTTATTCAAATATTCAATACACACTGTTACCAGACTTGCACAACATTAATGACAAACACACACGACAAAGAAGCAACAAGAACTGTTTGGTACATTATTTTTTTTTGGAAAGTTATATATATTCACCTCAACCCTGCAAACACTGTAATCAATGGCATTTGTCACTTCTTGCAAACGATTCCCAAGCCATAAGAAAACTTGGAGCAATCAAGGGTGCCCATTAACTCTGCACTCAATTCATTGCCCTCTTTGTGATGTGAAGGTTTGGAGAAGACACAAGAAGCACAGTTTGGAGAAAGCAAGGAGGAAGTCCTGTATTTGTCCTCTCCTCCAACAACAGGCATTGCCACCCCAACCTTTGCAGGGTTCTCAAAATCTTCCCTATAAGTCCTCCCAAGCACACCATCCACCTTAGAGGACAACCCAAAGAACCTGAATTGAACTTCCAAGTGGGCAAAGCAATCATCCTCAGGCACTTGGTAGTTGTGAATCGCATCATCTTCTTTGGTCACTGGCACCACATTCACCATAATTTCGGCAACATCCTCTAGTGTCACTATGATACTGTTCCTTGCAGCTACTCTCTCCACTTTCACGTCATTTTCTGGAGAGCGCCAAGTGGAAAGAGGGCCCTCGGGGAGAGCAAGATGGTTTCCGTTGTATGTGAATTTGAGATGGTCGACATTTTCATTCCATTGGGATGTTTTGGGGGCTTCAAGTGAGAAGGTTTTGGAGTTGAAGAGGATTCCAAGGGCTTGAATCCATGTGTAATCTCTGGCTCTACCTGCTGGCCTGTGTCCAATGAAGCGTGCATTGATTTGAAGAGTTGAGTCAGAGACTAAGGTGAAGTGTTCATTGCTCTTTCCGTGGAAGTAGAACACCACTACTGCAGAAAAGACTTTTTACATCAGTTAAAATGGGCTTTCGACGTCGGTTAAAGTGGCGACATAGATACGGGGGTCATAGAAAGTAAGGCTTTTTACGTCGGTTCCTAATAGCCGACGTAGAAAGTCTTACTTTCTACGTCGGTTATTAGGAACCGACGTAGAAAGCCCTACTTTCTGTGTGCTATTATGATCGGTCAAATAGGTTATGATCGGTCATAGAGCTATTCTGATCGATCATAAGTGGTTCTGATCGGTCATAGAAATACTTTCTACGTCGGTTAGCTAGGGAACCGACGTAGAAAGTATTATTTTGTATGAGCTTTTCTGATCGGTCATAACTGGTTATGATCGGTCATAAAGCTAATCTGGTCGATCATAAGCGATTCGACTGTCATAACACTTTCTATGTCGGTTAACACTTATAACCGACATAGAAAGTCTTACTTTCTAACTTTCTATAACCCTGAGTTTCTATATCGGTTAATAGTAACCAGTGATTGTATGTGTTTTCAATGTCGGTTATACTTATAACCGATATAAAATGTTACACTTTCTACGTCGGTTATGTCGTTACCGACGTAGAAAGTACTTTCTACATCGGGTAATGAGATAACCGAGCGTAGAAAGTGTTATTTTTTTAAAATAACGGCATTTTATTTACAGATTCTACCTTTCTTCGAGTAGACACTGCCTATTCATCACGGTTCCAGGCAAATAACCACAGATCCGATGCAGACAGATATGCACAGTTCATATATAAATTTGCTACGAGATATCCAGCACGAGATAGATTCGATTGCGAGACGAGATATATATGTACATATGAAACAGATTGCAATGAATATATGTACGGACAGATGCGGTTCCAGACAGTTCATTTACTTAAATCAATTCCTAACTTAAATCAATTCCAGTACGAGACAGATCCAGTTCCTAACTTAAATCAATTCTATCTAAATTGTTGCAAGTCAAATTTCCTATGAAGATTGAATGCTTAAAAGGAAAGAAGCTCATCTGCTCTACGATATCGTCTATGACTTCAATCTTCATGGGAGATGAGTCCGTAAATTCCTACATATTGAAACATTTCGATTTAGAAATCATTTACATAATTGGCATATTTGACTTAATTATAGTATATTTACCTTATGCCACGTGTCAAGCATATTTTTGGCTACAATGGTGTGCATGTGCTTCATCACATAAAACCCGCACTCATGGCTTCCCGGTTGGCGTGGACACTACAAGTTAAATACATGTGAGATTAACTTTAAATGACAAATTGAACAACAGTAAGAGGTGTTTGGTCACCTTTGGTGCAATATACGTCAACTTCTTCCTAGCATGAGATGGAAGACCTTGCAACCTTAGGTGAGCTTCCAAAGCTCTACAAAAGGACAAATAATTTTGGTGTAAGTAGTGCACATATGATACAACAATTAAAAACAACCAAACTTACGCGTCTATGTGCTTTCTAATATCCAAAGCATTTGGTTTCTTGTGTAATGAACACAAGAGAATCACAAGAAATTGGCAAGTATGTTCGGTTACCATGAGGTTGAGGAGCTAATTGTTCTCTTATACCCATTTCAACCATGTCCAAACGAGCATTGACACCATCTTTTGTTTTTCCTTGAATGTTAAGGAGCGTTCCGATGATACTGTCACACACATTTTTCTCTACATGCATGACATCTATACAATGCCTCACATCAAGAACCCTCCAATATGGAAGAACAAAAAGGATTGACATTTTCTTCCATATACCTGTGGCTTTCTTTTGCGTCTTTCCAAACTCACACGAAATTGTACTTACTCGTTGATATACTTCTTCCCCACTTAAAGGTGTTGGGGCTGCATCATTTTCTTGACACCCGTTAAATGATTTTTTTAATTTACGATATGAATGGTTTGAAGGAAGAAATCTTTGGTGTCCAAGGTACACTGTTTTCCTTCCATGTTGTAGTTGATAGTGACATGTGTCTTCTTCACATATCGGGCAAGCTTTATGTCCCTTTGTGCTGTAGCCACTCAAATTACCATATGCTGGAAAGTCATTAATTGTACAAAATAACATTGCACGCAACTTGAATAAGTCACCTGTGTACCCATCAAACACATCAACACCTTCCTCCCACAACATCTTCAAGTCTTCAACCAATGGGCTTAAAAAAACATCAATGTCATTTCCAGGTTGTGCGGGACCCGAGATCATCAAAGATAGCATCAAGTACTTACGTTTCATACACAACCACGGAGGTAAGTTGTAAATAACTAACACCACAAGCCATGAACTATGTTTACTTGCTTAAATTTCCATATGGATTCATTCCATCTGTAGCAAGTCCAAACCTAATGTTTCTTGGATCATTACCAAAATTCTGGAAGATGGAATCAATTTTTTTCCATTGCAATCCATCTGCTGGGATGCCTCAATCGACCATCTTTAATACGACTATCTCGCATGCCATCTAGTGAGCTTTGCATCATTTCCATTAGTGAATAATCGTTTCAACCTTGGAACAATGGGAAGATACCATAACACTTTTGCCTGGGTACCCTTCATTACATCATTGTCGAGAATCACCATCCTTCTTCTTGTATCGTGATTCCCCGCATTGTGGACATTCGTGACGGTTCTCAAATTCTTTCTGTACAACACACAATCATTCGGACATGCATGAATTTTTTGGTACTCCATACCCATTGGACACAATATCTTCTTAGCATCATAATTGCGGGTTGGCAATGTGTTACCTTCGGGGAGCATGTCACTCAACAACTCAAGCAATTCTGTGAAACTTTTATCGAGTCCACCCATTCTTTGCCTTCACATTGAACAATTTTAGTACCGCAGACAATCGTGTGAACTTAGTACAATTTGTATACAAAGGCTCTTTTGCATCATTGGACAACTTCTCGTACACATGTGTGTGTTGGAAGGCATCTTGTCCAAGCTCACAAATCATTTCCTCCAGCTGATCCTCCATCTCTAGATCAACTTCTTCTTTGTCTTCTACACTTGGCATGTTTAATAATTCACCATGCCATGTCCACTTTATGTAACTCTTTAGGAAACCATCGGAAAGAACATGTTCCCGAATAACTTCGATCGGTAATCTTCGCTCATTCAAGCGAGTTAACACAAGGGCAATAGAATCTTCCATCATTATCAGGAACATTCATCTTAGCAAATTCAAGGAATTGTTCTACTCCACTCTCATATTCATTTGTTGTTCGTCTATAATTGATCCAACTCCGATCCATTGTTACAAATCTAATTTTCAAAATCAAATTAGCTACATAAACACGAAATAACTACCTTATAATGCCTACACGAAATCCAACTCCACTCTCAAAATAACTACATTATAATACAAATCTAATGTTCAAAATCAAAATCACGAAAGAATGCCTACAGCAACACATTCAAATGACTAAACTACTTACAATACATCTCTAAATTAGCTAAAGGCACCCGTGATGTTTCCCTCTCTTGACAACATTATTACTTACTACATTCAATACTGTAAACCTACATTCAAAGCTGTAAACCTAAAATGGCTAAAGCAAGCACGAAAACTTACCTCTTGAAGACCTACGAGGCGGCAGGTGGCGTGACGTGCGGAGCTGGGTGGGTATCTCGGGCGACGGGCACCGGTAGCGGCACGCGGCACGAAGCGTTGGCGAGGTGGCGTGACGAGCAAATGTGGGTGCGGAAAAACGTATACAAGCGAACGGGTCAACTGATGAAAGGAAATGGAGCTTAGGGAGAAAGGGAGAAACGTACAGGGGAGCTCTGCTATGGGGGGGAAGTGAAGAAATGAAATGAAGCGCGGGAGGAGGGTAAAACAGAAGATACTATGTCGGTTGCCCTAACACCCGTCATCAAAGAGACTTTCTACGTCGGTTAAGATTTACCCGACATAGAAAGTAAACTTTCTACGTCGGGTAAATGTTACCCGACATAGAAAGTTAACTTTCTATGTCGGGTAAATTTTAACCGACGTAGAAAGTGACCTTTCCACTTACTATGTCGGTTAAAACTTACCCGACATAGAAAGTTTATGATTTTATTACAAAATTGCCACCGCGCCACATACTATGACGGGTGGATTACAACCGTGATAAAAACCCGTCATAGAAAGCTATTTTTCCACTAGTGCACTCTCCCATCCCCACCGATGAAACGGGGGTCAAAACAACCTGATCCTGGTGCATTGCAGTTTGGTTTGCGACCTACCAATCCCAAAAACCATTTTTATGATGCATCATTTTCATACTGTTCACATTTACATAACTCAACCAAAACACCACAACAAGTATAGGCAACTAATCTTCACAGGAGAATCTAACTGATCACCTTTTATTGAGTTTGTCTCCTAGTCTGAATTTTTTTATGAATAAAATTGGAACTCAAGATTTTATTTAATGGGGCTGTGTCCAATATTACTTGGATCTACAACTTTTTGGTGTAAAAAATATATAATATACATCTATTGTTTGAAAAGTGAACCTCTGATCAATGTTGGTTTTTTCTTATTTCTTTACATCAAATCACCATCACTCTGGCATATTATATTAGTCTCTAAACTTTGTAAAAAGAACATATGATGAGAAAGTAATATTTCAATGTTACTTTTCAAAACTTGTTCTCTATTTTGTTCAGTCTAATCTAAACTTAAATATTAAATTAGATAGACCGGTATCTTTTGAAAATTTTAAATAATTGTAAAGAAAAAAGGGTTAACTAGTGAAAAGAAGAAGAAGATAGATTTTAGATTATCTAAAAAGCTTTTTCAACTTTTGTTAACTAAAAGGTCAGACTGAATTCTACTTCTAACCAGTAGCAGAAAAAACTGAAGAGGAGGAACAAAGAAAGGATGGTTTGTCTTACTTCTGCAAACACCTCTGCATGTAGGTTTGTCGCAATCAATTTGACAAACTTTAGCCTTAGGATCTGTTGATTCACTGCTGGGGCACTCAGCTGGACATCTAATGTACTGTCCATAGCATCGACTTCCTTGGCTGCTACATTGCTTGTAATAATATGCATTGCCTTGCAGACTCATACACGACACAAACAAAACCACCACAATTGCTATTACACTGCCTTTAGTAATCTCCATACTTAAACTCTTGCTAATGAAATATAAGAAACAAGGAAGAGTCTCTTAATTGATGCAGCAACACCACCTCTCCCCTACTATTTATACATGCAACATCAACTGCATATGTTGCTTGCTTATTCTGAAGGTGGCGTTTGCGAACTTGTAGCCTAATCTATTGCTAGCTAGCTAGCTCAGATGGAAAGCATGAACATGGGTTTGGATGATTAAATGCAGAATCACCCAAGGGATTCACATAATAGTTGTCGTCTTGTAGAAGGGTATATGAATTTGAAGGTGTTAACTGATTTCTTTAAACTGCAAAGATGGTGTATGAATTTGATAAATGGACAAGGCAAGGGTACCAAGCCATATGATACGTTGAGAGTGAAATAATAATATATTAGTTCTAATATACATGAAGATACGTGTAAGCGTGACTTCTACATAGAGGGAGAGAGAGGCATAAATATATGTTTTTTTTTTTCTTATAATTTTTCAGTACATACATGCATTTTGCACAATTAAGTTAAGTAAATATGAAAAAGTGAAGTTGAGACTCTTTTTGACGGAAAGGCATAATAAAAGAGCAAAATATTCAAACAACACATTTCTTTCACATATCTAACCGACAACTCTTATATAATAATAATAATAATAATAATAATAATAATAATAATAATAATAATAATAATAATAATAATAATAATAATAATAATAGTAATAATAATAATAATTATTATTATTATTATTATTTAAATTTTTACTACTAAAATATTTATATAAAATTTGTTAGATGATTGTATTTTGAAAAGAAATTGTCAGTTTCTATAATAAGATAAGTGGTTGTCAGTGAAATTATGTTTTCTAGGTTGTTTCTTCTTCGGCCAAGAAACTGGGGTAAGCCTTATGACAAAGTCCAAAGCGTACGACTGTTCATAAAATTAAGCAGCAAATATTTCAGCATTTACGGATAGTTAGCTTTAATTATAATTTTGTTCTTTATTTTTAAAAAACTTTAAATCTTGATTTTAATTTTTTTTTCAGTTTTAATCTTTTAATTTTAACTATTCGTTGTTTTGGTTGTTGAACTATTTTTATACAATTTTAGTCCATTAACTTTTAATTATCCATAATTTTTATTTTAAAAATACGTAAATTTACTATCAAATTAAATTTTATAAAAAATATTTTTCAATCAATCTCGTAAATAATAAATTGTAAAATATAAAATAAGTTTATTTATCTGGTTTAATATTGATACAAAAAATTCAAAATAATTTTATTTTACATATTACAGTTTTTTTCTTTTTTAAGTATATTTTATTTTCTCTCTTTATTGATTTTTTTTTTATTTTTTCATGTCCTCCATTAAGATTTGTTTTCTAATGAATATTTTATTATTTAAAAAAATCATTCAAAAATACTATATTTTACTATATTATATTTGAAAAAAAAAGTTATATGATAAATTTAAGATATTACGTATATTATTGATACGGTATAATTATTAAGAAAAATTTAAATATTTATTTTAAATTAACTTTTTTAATAAACATTTTCTTAAATTACTTCTGACTAATCATTATTATTTAACCTAATTATAACTAAATTAAATTAATAAATAAAAATATATTTAATTCATAATATTTGATATTTTTTAATATTTTATAATTAAGTGAGTAATTCATTTATTGTAATAAAAATAAAAGTTGGAGGGGTCAACACACTAATCAATGAATATATCGACAACCAAAGTATAAGCTACCAAATCTTATTAAAATAAACTCTAATATCATATTGAAAATAAATAAAAAATCTAATCTTACAAAATAAAAATAAAAATAAAATTATAAATCAATTATATATTATAAATTAGTTATACCTCAAATAAAATATATCTTTTGTTTATTATGATATTTATTATTAACCTAATATTTTATTTTTAAATGAAATATTCTTTAGATATTTTATCTTATATCAAAATATTTAAAATATTTTATCTTATATCAAAATATTTTATCTTAAATAAAAAATATTTAAAGTGAAAAATAAATATATAACATTTTTTTCAGATATTGCCTAAATTATGGCTATACTTGCGTCTCCACAATCTAAAAGAACAAAAAGTATATTATTAAAAA
This sequence comes from Sphenostylis stenocarpa, assembly GCA_963425845.1. NCBI lineage: Eukaryota > Viridiplantae > Streptophyta > Magnoliopsida > Fabales > Fabaceae > Sphenostylis > Sphenostylis stenocarpa. The sequence continues at coordinate 28,743,383 of OY731408.1, forward strand.
TTAAAAATAAAATAGAAATTAATAATAGGTACCTAAAAAGAAAAAAAAAATGCAACATTTGAAACCTTACTAAGGTTAGGACCACAGGCCAAAATATTAACGTCTCATTGTATTTTAAAAATCAAAATTTACTGAATTCATATCTAGATCTCTATATGAATGCTTAAACTAGTGTCCTTTTAAAAAAAATGAACATAAAAAGACTAATTTATTGTCTTAACTATGGGGCGTATAAAAAGTTACTAATGATAATGAAAATAAAATCATGTAACTTTTATGACTTATCTAAAAGGATTGAGGCTTTTAATTAAACATATTAAGATATACTTCAACATAATTTACATTAATCACTATATTATAAATAAAAAATAATATAAGTATTTCATAACATAGAAGATGTTACCAATCAAGCCTTCCACAATCAGAATTTTGTAGAATGATGGAAAATTTCACTTTCTATCAGTTTATAAATTATAACTTATTATGCATATTTAAGATAGAGAAGAATATAGTGTTATAAGATAAGGAGTATTATAAAACTTAGAACGTTACAAATGAAGTAGGTAGTTAGAGTTTTGGGTCAAATTTATACATAGAGATCTCTTCATATTTTTCTAAATACACTTCTCTCATCTTTTCTTCTATATATTTTTTTTCATACTATTATTATCTTAGGTTTATTTACTTCTTTAAGAGTTTCTTGCTAGTTTATGATATTCTCGAAAATTCCGAAAAGTTCTTGTTGTATCTTAGGAAACTTAGCAATATACTGCGGATAAAGGATAGTGATTATACACACCTCAGAAATAGAGTTTGTTCGTGTCTATGTCAGCTTTTAGAACGTATAACTAGCTCCTATAATTTCTTTTTTCTTTCAATTTTATTTTCACCTTTTTACTATTTAAAAAAAAAAACAAATTATGGAGAATAAATTTAAGAACTACAATTGCAAAATTTATATATGGAGAATAAAATCACAATTAATCCTATTAGTTACATATCAACATCATTTACCTGAAAGCATCATAAATTAATATATTATTTCAGCTGTCTCATATGCTGTAGTTCCTTACCTCTGCCATGTCCATTGATCAAAAGTATCTATACCATCTTTGCAGTTGAAGCAATCATTTAACTCCTTCAAAATCATGTAGTCTTCTATAAGAATACAACAATTATGTGAATCCATTTGATGATTCTGCATTCAATCATTCAAACCCATGTTCATGCTTTCAATCTGAGCTAGCTAGCAATAGATTAGGCTACAAGTCCGCAAAAGCCACCTTCACGAATCACAATAAGCAAACAACATATACAGTTGATGTTGCATGTATAAATAGTAGGGGAGAGGTGGTGTTGCTGCATCAATTAAGAGACTCTTCCTTGTTTCTTATATTTCATTAGCAAGAGTTTAAGTATGGAGATTACTAAAGGCAGTGTAATAGCAATTGTGGTGGTTTTGTTTGTGTCGTGTATGAGTCTGCAAGGCAATGCATATTATTACAAGCAATGTAGCAGCCAAGGAAGTCGATGCTATGGACAGTACATCAGATGTCCAGCTGAGTGCCCCAGCAGTGAATCAACAGATCCTAAGGCTAAAGTTTGTCAAATTGATTGCGACAAACCTACATGCAGAGGTGTTTGCAGAAGTAAGACAAACCATCCTTTCTTTGTTCCTCCTCTTCAGTTTTTTCTGCTACTGGTTAGAAGTAGAATTCAGTCTGACCTTTTAGTTAACAAAAGTTGAAAAAGCTTTTTAGATAATCTAAAATCTATCTTCTTCTTCTTTTAACTAGTTAACCCTTTTTTCTTTGCAATTATTTAAAATTTTCAAAAGATATCTAATATAATATTTAAGTTTAGATTAGACTAAACAAAATAGAGAACAAATTTTGAAAAGTAACATTGATATATATTACTTTCTCATATGTTCTTTTTACAAAGTTTAGAGACTAATATAATATGCCAGAGTGATAGGTGAAATTGATGTAAAGAAATAAGAAAACCTCAACATTGATCAGGTTCACTTTTCAAACAATAGATGTATATTATATATTTTTGACACCAAAAAGTTGTTGATCCAAGTAATATTGGACACAGCCCCATTAAATAAAATCTTGAGCTCAAATTTTATTCATAAAAAATTCAGACTAGGAGACAAACTCAATAAAAGTTGATCAGTTATATTCTCCTGTGAAGATTAGTTAGTTGCCTCTGCTTGTTGTGGTGTTTTTGGTTATGAGTTATGTAAATGTGAACAGTATGAAAATGATGCATCATAAAACTGGTTTTTGGGATTGGTAGGTCGCAAACCAAACTGCAATGCACCAGGATCAGGTTGTTTTGACCCCCGTTTCATCGGTGGGGATGGGAGAGTGTTCTACTTCCACGGAAAGAGCAATGAACACTTCACCTTAGTCTCTGACTCAACCCTTCAAATCAATGCACGCTTCATTGGACACAGGCCAGCAGGTAGAGCCAGAGATTACACATGGATTCAAGCCCTTGGAATCCTCTTCAACTCCAAAACCTTCTCACTTGAAGCCCCCAAAACATCCCAATGGAATGAAAATGTCGACCATCTCAAATTCACATACAACGGAAACCATCTTGCTCTCCCCGAGGGCCCTCTTTCCACTTGGCGCTCTCCAGAAAATGACGTGAAAGTGGAGAGAGTAGCTGCAAGGAACAGTATCATAGTGACACTAGAGGATGTTGCCGAAATTATGGTGAATGTGGTGCCAGTGACCAAAGAAGATGATGCGATTCACAACTACCAAGTGCCTGAGGATGATTGCTTTGCTCACTTGGAAGTTCAATTCAGGTTCTTTGGGTTGTCCTCTAAGGTGGATGGTGTGCTTGGGAGGACATATAGGGAAGATTTTGAGAACCCTGCAAAGGTTGGTGTGGCAATGCCTGTTGTTGGAGGAGAGGACAAATATAGGACTTCCTCCTTGCTTTCTCCACACTGTGCTTCTTGTGTCTTCTCCAAACCTTCACATCACAAAGAGGGCACTGAAGTGAGTGCAGAGTTAATGGGCACCCTTGATTGCTCCAAGTTTTCTTATGGCTTGGGAATCGTTTGCAAGAAATGACAAATGCCATTGATTACAGTGTTTGCAGGGTTGAGGTGAACATATAACTTTCCAAAAAAACAATGTATGAAACCGTTATTGTCGCTTCTTTCTTTCTTCTCTGTTTCATGTGTAAGTCTTGTGTTGATGTTATTTAATATTTAAATAAATTTTTAAAGAAAAAATAAAATAACCGAAGTTCTGGTTTTTAAAAGAATCCGTGTTTATACTTTCTAGCCAGACATGCTTTAAAATTGTGTAATTAAGATTCTAGGTAAAGGTTAACAGGACATGACATTATCATTCGCTGGATATAAGACAGTAACATAATTTATAATTTTATACTAAACTTCGTTATCATTTAATATATTTATATATTTATAATTTTATTTTATTATTATTTATTAATAATATATTATTTGAACTCAAAATCAATCACCAAAATTTATGTAATCCACCTAAAAAGGTTAAACCACAAGAGTTTAAATTCCATTGTTAATTTATTATATAATACAAAAATATACCAAAAAAATTATAAAATGTAAACATTATTTTATGTACAAGAGGTCCTACTCTCTTTTTTTTTCTTATGCCCTTTGTCATTACCATAGATTAACACCACAAAGTCATTACCAATAAGTTATTTACATTATTTAATGCTCCGTTAGTTTCAAGGTAGAGAAAGATTTTACACCGATTAATGCAGAAACACGCTCTGGTCTTGTTCGCTTTAAGTGATACATACCCAAATTTTGAAATTTTTTTCAATGTAAATCCCAAAAATATTTATCAGAATGTTTATTATGCTAGCTTAGCTCAAGTTCCGATCTTCACAATTATTTATATTCTTTAAAAAAAATCTTTAGAATCACTTCCCAGATAATCCAATTCATAATTTAGATTTTTTTTCTACGTATGTGAATTTTTAATTTGAGGTAATTATATACATTAAAGTAATCATATATTATAATATAAGTAAATAAAAGTATTATTAATATACTACTATTAACTGAATTTTAAATTAATTTCAAAATAATTCAATTATTTTTTAAAAACATTTAAGTTATATAATAAAAGTACAATAATATTTTCTTATCATATATTACTTTCATATTATGATTATGAATTGAAATTTATTATAATATATAGATAAAATAATTATTTATAAGTATCAATTAGTATATATATATAGAGAGAGAGGGAGAGAGAGATAAAATAATTAAAATATGATCAATTAATTTATAAATAAATAGTATGTAAATTTTAATACTAATTTTAAACAGTGTTAATACTAGGTTAATAATGTAAAATTGTAATTAATTCAAATATTAAATGTTAATGATGAAAAATTTAAATGTATTGATGGTATTTTTTATGTATAATAATTATTAGTAATGATTTTAAATTTATCTTAACATTAAATTAATATAAAATTTAAAATAGTAAAAGGATTTGGATTAAAAGGATTGATTTATTTTTTTTTAAATTGTATATATTATTATGAACAACTTAGATTAAATGAAATTTACTTAACTGTGCTATAATATATTGATTAATCTAATTTCATGTTTTAAAAATTATTTTCAAATTAAAAATCATAAACATAAAAGAAAATTTTAAAACCTAATATATCGAGAAACAGAATTCCAACCTAGTTTTCCGCGGTATTTATAATTTTCATGAGGAATTGAATTCTGAACTATCACATTAAATATTTTTATTTTGTAAAAACTATGGGAAATATTTTTACAATGGGTTTAAATGGGAATTTAAAAAAAAATGGTTTATCTGGGAAAACAAATTAATTTTTTATGAAAATATAACAAGTCAATTTTTTAATGAAATTATAACTGATTATAATTTGTCAATATTTTTTTAATATTTATATTGCAAACTACTTTTGTAATATTAAATAATAAATAAATTTAATTTATTTTTTACCATTTTTATTTTAAAAATTCAAACAATTTCATACTTTTTTTTCTCTTTTTATTAGATTACTTTTAATCATAACTTAAACAAAAAGTAAGAGTATTTTTCCCGTCACGTTCATATTTAGTTTTTACATATATTTTAAATTTATATTATTTTGTTCAATTGAAAGTAGTGAGACTAGCAAAGTCAAACAATTATTTTGCCTAGGAACTTTCAACAGTAACAGTGCTGCAGAACAGATTTCAGAAATTGAAAATGGCAGAACTACAAGATCTGGTAACTCTTCTTTCCATAGATGCTTTCTTTTTTCCTCCATATTTTATTGTTTCTCATGTTACTGAAACTCACCTGATATCAAGGTTTCTAGTCAAAATATATTAATTCAAGACGAAAGGTGATGTTATTCCAACACTAGAAAGCAAAACATAACGAGTCTTCAATCCTCATTCAACAGATATGTTTCCAGGCATCGCAGAAAGTGTAAAGCAGACTCTGCTGTCTTCACTGGTTGAGCATTTTCTTCAGTCTCCGACTCATGGTTGAAAAAAATCTTCACGTTGACCAAAGTCTTATCCTCTCCAGTTGCAGATAGTTGAAAAGTTGTCTTGTAGTATGAGAAACCTTGCTCCAGATACCCTCCTTCAACCACTTGCAACCCAATTTCGTGAGAAATCTCATCAAGCTCTGTGATCTTCTCCTTCTGGTAACTCACTGGAGTCACACCTGAGACCCCACAATGAATTTGACTTGCATTGCATTATCGAATGAACCATGAAATCTGTATGATAAAATAAAAGTTTGAAAGAAAATCCTCACCAGAGAAAAAAGTGAAGAGAAAGATTGTGCCTACCCCTCCATCACCTTCCACCAATTTCACATCTTTCACAATGTTTGGTATAACCTTTGCAACTGTGACTCCCAGATCCTTTGACATGGCTTGCCACAGGGCTTCCAACCCTACACTCACCTCGGTTTTCTCGCTGAATTCTTTTGTCATGACTTCTTAACGTGGAATCTAAACAAGGAAGGGTGACATATATGTAGGGGTTATCAAGGCATCACATGGCCAAAATAAATTGAAAAGAATATAAAAAATTATGATCAAAATTAAATTAAATTAGTTCAATTTTAATTTGATACTATTATTTTAAATAAATAAAAAATATTATAGGTATATTATATAATTTATATGCCAAATTATTATATTTAAAATTAAATAACAAATAATATAAATCATCAAAATCAATAGTGTATATAGTAATCATTAAAAATAAATTTATATTATGATATGAATTATTTATTATAAATAAAAATAAGAATTATATATTTAATGGTATTTATTTATCGTGTATATTTTAAAATATTTATATATTAATTTTACTTGTTTAAAAAACATTTTAACAAGAATAATACACAATTTAAATGAATTTTCTCAAAAAATTCAAATAGTAGAAAATTATTATAAAATACTATGGAAGAAAAAAACTTATGTATTTGTCTAAATTTTTTTATATTATTAATTTTTTTCTATTTCTATTTTATATATATTATACTCTTTTTTTTACTATTCTCATATTTTTTCTCTTTCCTATTTCTTTAGATGCACAAGTATTTTTAATTTTTTTTTCCTTTTCACTACCTATATTTTTTATTCATTAAAAGAGAAGATAAAATATTATGATAAATATAATATTAAAATAAAAAATAAATAAGTTAAAATGTTGATGCAAATTTTCAATTTTATTGAATGTACAGTTGACACTAATTTGAATTCAGTTTGAAAAAGTAGGTGGGCCATTGTGTTTATTTCACCCTAGTGCTACACTGGTCCAATAGGCCCAATACTACAATAACATATATTATTTCCATTTTAACAATTATCAATTACTTTCATTTCTTTGTCCGGTTTACCTTAGTGCCCTTCTCGCTGCACGACGTGACTCCACAGAAGAGCCTTTCCGCCCAATCACTGTTTGTCTTTTTTCTCTATTTTTCTTACTTCTTTGTTCTGTTTCTCAATGGATTCAAACACTTACACAGTGATGTAAAACTTTTCCATTTTGCTGTGCAGAAGAATGATGTAAAACTATTACAGACGTTCTCAAAAAAAAAAAAAAATAGTGAAAATAATTGTGTTGGGATTTTTTTGTTAAAAGTTGATTGGTTTTGATGAATTCTGCATATCCTTATGCTCAACTCTAGGGTAGTTTGCTCTTCCATGGGGTTATGAAAGCAGTTGATTAGAAGTGTAGGTAAGTTATTGGGTTCGAGGTTCTGGTGTTTTTGTGAACCCTGTTAGGAATAATGGAAACCCCATCTTCGAACGGATCCGTTACTAAGCGTTCTCTGAGGAGGAAAGTGAATTTGAGGAACTATGATGAGGATCTGATGGATGAGTTGTTTGAGAAGCAGTTGGGAGGTGGTTTGAAGAAAAGGAGTAGGACCAAAGAGGATTTGGAGAAGGAGACCGAGACGGAGGCTATGATTGCGATGTCACTTGGTTTTCCCATTGATGCTTTGCTTGAGGAGGAGGTTAGGGCCGGGGTTGTGAGGCAATTAGGTGGGAAGGAGCAGAATGATTATATAGTCATCAGGAATCATATCTTGGCTCTGTGGAGGAGGGGGAATGTGAGGTTGTGGTTGAGTAAAGGAATGATTAGAGAAACTGTGAGCAATGAGTATGAGCATTTGATTAATTCTGCTTATGACTTCCTTCTGTATAATGGCTACATAAATTTTGGGGTTTCGCCGGCATTTACTTCTCAATTGCCTGAGTCAAATGAGGGAACTGCTGTTGTTATTGGTGCTGGCCTGGCAGGATTGGCAGCCGCAAGGCAGCTGTTGTCGTTCGGTTACAAGGTTGTGGTTTTGGAAGGTAGGAGCCGGCCTGGTGGGCGAGTTTATACTCAGAAGGTGGGGCGTGAGGGGAAATTTGCTGCTATTGATGTTGGTGGGAGTATTATCACTGGGATTCATGCTAACCCTTTAGGGGTTTTGGCTCGACAGCTTTCTATACCACTTCATAAAGTCAGAGATAATTGCCCTTTATATAAGCCAAATGGAGCACCGGTTGATACAGAAATGGATGCAAGTGTTGAATTTGTATTTAATAGGTTGCTCGACAAGGTTATGGAGTTAAGGCAAATTATGGGTGGGTTCGCAAGTGATACCTCACTTGGTTCGGTCTTGGAGAAGCTCAGGCAGTTATATAGTGTGACCCGAAGTACTGATGAGAGGCAGTTGCTTGATTGGCATCTTGCAAATTTGGAATACGCAAATGCTGGGTGCCTTTCAAATCTTTCGGCTGCCTATTGGGATCAGGATGATCCTTATGAAATGAGTGGTGATCACTGCTTTCTTGCTGGAGGTAATACAAGGTTGATAAAAGCATTATGTGAAGGGGTTCCTATTTTTTATGGAAAGACCGTCAATACTATAAGATATGGGAATGAGGGTGTTGAGGTTATTGCTGGGGACCAAGTCTTTCAAGCAGATATTGCCTTATGTACCGTGCCTCTTGGAGTTCTGAAAAAGAAGGCTATCAGTTTTGAACCTGAATTACCTGCAAGGAAACTGGCAGCAATTGAGAGGATGGGGTTTGGGCTGCTGAACAAGGTTGCCATGGTTTTTCCTCATGTTTTTTGGGGGGAAGACCAAGACACATTTGGATGTCTCAATGAATATAGTCATCAACGTGGGCAGTTTTTCCTATTTTACTGTTACCACACAGTTTCTGGAGGCCCAGCACTTGTTGCGCTGGTGGCGGGTGAAGCTGCACAAGTCTTTGAATCCACAGATCCTTCCATTTTACTCCATCGGGTTTTGACTGTTTTAAAAGGTATCACAATTATTTTATGAATTGTTAATGAAAAATTGAATGCTTGGATCATTATTGTATTAATGTATCCAATTATTGTAACGTTTGGTAGGCATGGTTTAACAGGATGAAACTTAACATATGTGTTCTGACTAAAAAATATACTAAATCTAAACATGGGCTTAAATATGATAGAATAACTTCATTAAGTTTTTTTTTTTTTAATTATAGAAAGAGAGTTGTTAAATAGCCTCAATAACGTAATTACTTAATGAATTGCTTGGATCTGCAATAGCAGCGACATTAGATTCGTGGTTGCGGCTGCATTCTACATCTGCTTGTCATCTTTGGGGGTCTCTGAAATTGAACTTTTGAGTTAATATTATGTCAATTTTTATATTATCATATATATAATTGATATTATGTCAATGCTATTGACTATTGCCAAGACTTGTCCAACCTGTAATTGAAAAAAACCCATTCCTTGCAGATTTTTTGCCACAAATCCATCTTCCCTTCATGTGGCACCATCGAACTTAAAAGCTGTCTGCATTTGTTTTGAAACATTCCATATCTAGGTGTTCTTTTAACTTAACACCATGAAACTTTCTCTTTGTTTTGGACATTTGGCTGCCTCAGCATTTCAAATGCCCTATGTCTCAACCTCTAAGACACCCATGATGACTTGACCTATTTGTCTCTCTGAACCCTTGAGTCCTTGATTATTGCAACTTATATGCAGATCCTCTTGCATCGTAAAACATGGTTGAAGATCTTATTTATTTATTTTGTTTTGGAAACTCATGAAACGGTTTTCTTTTGGGTTGCATTCATGTGCAAACCTATCCATTTAGGCTTTCATTTGGATATCATTTTATTTTTTCTTTATCTGAATACCACCAAACAGATAGATTGAGATTTAATAATACAATAACTAAAAATTAATAGCTAAATTCTTGCTTAAAATTTAATGATATAGCATATATTATTTTATTATATTCTCATACTTTTATGGTAAGTTATACTTTTACATTTTCATTGGATCTTACTTTGATTGAAAATAGGCATGATAGGAGTGGAGCAGCTGGTCGCTGCTAAGACTATAGTATAGGGTTATGGTGTCATGGTCATTATGGCTGCTGTAGGAGACAAGATTGCTGCCTGGTGTGTGCAGATTGGTCACAACAAAGCAATCAACATGAAAACAATGCTCTTAAATTTAAAAGTTTTAGCCGAATTTTAGGGGTTTTCATGTAACATAAGGGTTTTCTGTAGAGGAATAACCTAGACAGTCTTTATGTTGTTTCTGAATCCTGAATAGATGGTTTCTTCACAACCCTCTACCTCCTCTATGCCTACATTTTCCAGTGATCACCTATGTTTTCTGGCCAGCACATTAGTAGTTCAAGTTCCCTTTTGTTAATAATATGTTTTTCCCTTCTTGTTGCTTGTCATATGTTGCCCTATTTTTCCACTCACTATTGAGCATGTCGGTAACCTACTCACTCATCCCCCCCTCTCTCTTCTCTTCTTTGATATGTTGTTTTGAAATCCTTATCTAATTGGGTGAGGTCAGTTTCATAGATCTCATTGTGCCTTTGACCATGGTTAAAGACCAAATTCTCAAGGATGTGATTAATGATCGAATCCTTCTGACTAGTTTCCTCCAATATCCTACGTAAGAGTAGAAAAATGAGAAAAGCCATAAATACTTAAACATATCTAAAGCATATTTCCTTTGTGAAATTACAATATCTTGCTTTGATAGAGTCACTTTGATGCCTAGAAAGTATTTGAAAGTGATTGCATAAATGGCTTTTTAGCTAAGAGATATTAGCAACATTATTCCCTATAATAATTATGCATCAACATGCACAATTAAGTAAACATATTTTCCAAGAGAGGTATGATAGTAAAAAACAAAATGATTTGGTTCATTTAGTTTTATTCCAAAGAATTAAACAATGTGACAAATTTTTTGTGGAAATTGCTTAAGACCATAGAGAGGTTGTTCCATGAAGATTTCCTTAAGTAAACCAATCTGACTCTCCTTGAGCAATGATTTCAAGAGGTTGTTCTATGAAGATTTCCTCCTGTGGATCACCATGAAGAAAACATTATTGATATCCAATTGATGGAGAGGTCATGATGAATAACTACTATGACAAAGAAGTGACAAACAATAGTCATTTTTGCTTAGTGTATCCTTTGGTTATAGCTTGGAGATGATCAATTTCAATGTTGCATCAAACTTCAATGGTGTAAACTCAATGATATCCAACAATATTCTTCTTAGGTGGAAGATGAACTAATTCTCATGTCTATCATGTTCAAGACCCTACATTTCATAATCATGATTTGTCGCTTCCCAAAATGGTAAGTGTTTCATTCATATTTTTAAGAATCGTAATAGAAGAAATAAAGGAGATAAAGGAAAAATATGAAAGAGACAACCAATGATAGCTTAAAAGATTATAAATAGGGTGAAGATTACAGGTAAAACCAATAACTTTTAGTTTATACTACTGATATTTGACAAAGTTAACATCTTGTACGGAAGGAAACAACTAATGATAGCCTAGCCAACCGACAAAAAAATTAACATCTTCTATGGATGAAGGAAAGAAAGGAGTTTTTCCAAAAAATGTGATACTTGTATACATATAATACTTTGTTGTTTCAAGAGAATAATATCAATACCATTTTCTCCATTGAAAATTGGGGTTTGATTAATCGAGACACCTCAATTGAAGGGTAGTTGGTATCCAACCATTTCAAGGAAATCTTTCTTCAATTAACTATCTAGTTTCTAGTTCTTGGTATCAGTCATAAAGTAAAAAAGTCTTGATCCGAAAGGGGAGTGAATGGATAACAAATTTTTTTTTCAAGCCTTAACAAAAATGTAAAATTTTCTTTGAAACTGTTGATTTGACAATGTATGATCTTGTTTATTGATGTTAAGATATGAACCGGATATTCCAACTATGCTTTGGGTCAAAATGATTTTTAGTCTAATTATATTAGTCTAGACTGTTAAGGTTCCAACATAAAACCAATTGGCAATATGTGGAGTAGCCTAACATGTATTTAAACCATACCAAATGACATGAAGTAGGCGATGTGGGACTTTCAACACACCCCCTCCAACGAAGCCTGTCGGACCAGGCAAAGGGTACTTTTGACCCAACTAAAAAGCAACTTTTGGCCCATGACAATAACCGGAAAGATGTTAGGCTTTGGCTCTGATACCATGTTAAGGTTCCAACATAAAACCAATTGGCAATATGTGGAGTAGCCTAACATGTATTTAAACCATACCAAATGACATGAAGTAGGCGATGTGGGACTTTCAACATAGACAATGTTTTATATTAGGCTAATTGGACCAGTTCATTGAGCTCAACCAATTTGTTAACAGAATATATATGTATGTAACTAAAGACAGTGTTTTGTTCTGATGCATATGTAAGGTTTTGCATGGTTTTGTAGTTGTTACTAAACACCCTAAATGAAACAATAATGTCTCATTCCATTCCATTTTGTTTCTTTATGTTCTATTCATATGTCAAATGCTACCTATTTACTTCTATTCACCTTATGCTCAATGTATTTTTCTCCTTTTGTGACACTTGTTAGTTCAATATTAAGGATATTTTTCAATTGCAGATTATCCCTCAATTGCCTTGTTTGACATGTTACTTGTTCTTCAGGAATATTTCATCCTAAAGGCATTATTGTGCCTGATCCAATTCAGTCAATTTGTACGAGATGGGGAAGCGATCCCCTTTCTTATGGGTCATATTCTCATGTTAGTGTCCATTCATCTGGTGATGATTATGATATACTAGCTGAAAACGTGGGAAACAGGCTGTTCTTTGCTGGTGAGGCTACAAGCAGACAATATCCAGCAACTATGCATGGTGCCTTCTTGAGTGGCTTGAGGGAAGCTTCACGCATTTACAGATCTTCCCGGCTGCAAAACAATCCTAGGAAATATATGCCAAAGAGTATTGGACTAAACCATGATGTATTGGTTGAATTATTCAAGAGACCTGATTTTGAATGTGGAAAATTTGCTTTCATTTTTTATCCTTCATCAGAAAGTCTACCATCAATGGGCCTTCTACAAGTCACTTTTGGTAATGCTGAAGAAGGTTATGAGGAGCTGTTAATAAGTTATCCGAATACGACTAAGTGGCCATTACAGTTGTACACTGTACTATCCCGTGAACAAGCGCAGCAGCTACAACTAGTTGAGGGAGGGGATGAAAGCAGACTATCATTTTTGGTTAAAAACCTTGGCCTCAAGCTCATGGGACCAAGTGCCTTGTTTACAACAGGTAACACATTAGTAGCTAACATTGCTTATTCGCGAAAAGGGCGGGGGAGGAACCGCTTAATTACTTGTTAAACACCATATCTTAAAGAGATGGTTTCTGCCTCTTGTCTTGAGCTGAAACCTTGTGCTATAGACACCCTTACAAAAGAATTTCTTGGAACTAGCATGACTTTTCTTTTCTGCTTCTGGGGTGAAAAGTCTGTATATAATAGACTTTTTTTAGATCATTGATTTGATGCTAGAGATACAAAATTTTTGAAGGCTTGAGTAGCAAGATTATTCAATTTTAGAAGAAAAGTCTTCAGTCATGGATCAGGTATGTAACCACAGGAAAATTAAATGAAATTTGATGACGGAGATATTGGCAGTCCAAAAGGGGTGAAGAAATTGTAAACAGAGGGGTACAAGGCCCCCCAATTGTATCATCTAATCAAATTGTGCTCATGTAGAAGTAGTACTTACCTATACCCTGCCCCTGAGGACATTACTGTTGTTCTTTTAATTTTTATTTTTTTCGTAGAGCCTGTGCAAACTTGTACTTGTATAATACAATAATTGTTTCTTTAATTCTTTGATTTGGAAGATTTTCATGTCCGCAAAATTGTTTCATACCTCCTATGTGTATAGATGTGCTTTAGTAGTTGAATTTCAGGAGGTACTTTTAGAACTTCTGTTTGCATGTTTGGATAGTTGAAATGGAGTTTTATTATCACAATTGTGATGTTGAAAAGAAGAAAAAGTGGTTGGTTTTAATTGTCAAAAGAAAGTTATTTTTAATTTTTTTTATTAAAAATGACAAAGTCAAATTATATATATTATATTTTATTTAATTTTTTAACTATTATATTTTTATTTTTAAAAATTATGAATTATCCTAGGACACTTACTTTGTTCTAATATGTATGATTAAAAAAAAGGTCATTGTGGCTGTTTAAATAATTTTTTTTATAAATTACTTAAAGAAAAGAAAAAATGATAAAGTAAATTAATCTGTTTTCATAAATTATCAACATATGTATTTAAAAGTTGAGGTGATTGATTTTTGTTTAAAGAAAAAATAATTAATTGGTTAATTATTTTATAAAATCTTATAAAAAAATTATATTTATATATGTACCCATTGAACATTTTTATTTATTCCCGGCAAGGTTCTAACTACAGCCTTAATGCAGAGCAAATACGTTTCTTTCTTCTGCTTGTTATTATACTCATATCTCACATATTCTCAACATTCTACATTGTATAAGTTAATTCTCAGTATGTGACAATTTTTGAAAGTAGGGACTTTGGTCCTGACATTCACCAAATTCATTATTTAATCTAATCATAATAAAAAATTTAGAATTATATTGTATTGATTTTAAATTTTTTATCAAATTTAATATAGCATAAATTAAGTTGAGAGAATGAGATAGTAAATTTTAAAAAACATTTAATTTTAAATTTAAAATATTTTTTAGATTTTTGAATATTTGTTTAAAAATGTATTATATTATTTAAATAAGTTAATATTATAAAAAATATTTAATTAATATAATAATAAATTAAATTAAATAATAATTATATTATTATTAGTAGTAGTAATATTAAATTAGTATAACTATGAAGTTAAACCTATAAAATCTATTGAAAGGTATTATTGTATTAAATTACGAAATTTTTGTATATAAACTATATTAGATTGAGTTTCATTAAATAAATAAAAAAATAGTCTAATATAGTTATATTGAATTATCCAATAAAAAAAATTCATACTCTCACTCACCGCACTTCTTGGTATTTTTGTCTTCACCTGTGAAAGTTGTGGTTTTGAGGTTGTTATTATACGGTATACTTACAGTGTGTAATACATTTACAACATGAAATTATATGTGCATGAAAAAAAATAATGGGAAAAGTATATTTTAGTTTTTTATTTTTAAAATTTATTTTTATTTATATCTTTTAAATTGATTAATTTAATCTTATAACTTTTAAAAATGCATTATTTAAAAGTGATCTTTTATTATAAAAATTCATACAATAATTAAATTAAGTAAATATAAAATTTTATATTTAAATTTATTATGACAATTTCGATAAAAAATTAAATTAATATTCTTTAGAATTTGAGAATTAATTAATCAATTTTTTAAGATGTAAAAACTAAAAAAATATATGATATATATATATATATATATATATATATATATATATATATAAATCATACACATATTTAATTCTAAAAAAACTTATAATTACTTTAATTATTAATATCTTTACCATGGTGAATTATTTTCATGGTCTCAACATTTCATACTACTATACTCATTTTACCATGTAAGTTTATGTATACAAATTTAAAAAATAAATTAATTGTTTTAAAATTTAAAATTAACTACTAAATAAGTTAAAAATAAAAACTTAAAAACAAAATTCACATTAGAAGCTGATCAGAGGTAGTTGAGTTGACAGTTATCAATACCTTTGGGCGGGAAAATACCCTTTCTTAAAACCATTTTATATATAAATGCATCACACAGCATAGATTTAACCTTCTTTGGCCTTCATTCAAACTCTTCATTCTGGTAATTCTCTCCTTCACTGGTTCACTTGGCCATGGCGAGTTCATCGCAGACTTACAAGCAAGCTTGGAGTAGAAGACCCAATCTATCATTTCCAGATCTGTGAGCTTTGTTTCTTTTTCATTCACATTAGACTTCTAAGTATTAGATTCATTTTTTTTTTTTTCTGTTTTCCTTTGTCTGTTTTCCATTTTGTTATCTTTATTACATAGTTTTCTTTCTTGGAAGAAGATGCTGTTCGTTTTCGTTGAATTTGATTTTTAATATCTGCACGTCAAGAAAAATGAATTAATGATTTCTTGATTCATGTGAAAGCAGGCACAGGCTACAACCGACCTATAGCCAAATGAATATGCTGAAGGAAAAGTACACTAATTTCGAGGCGATTTCCAATGGCATTTTCAAGTGCAAGCATTACGATCAGTCTCTTGTCATTAAAATCATCTCCATTCCGACAGCAGAACATAGGAACGGCGTTCCAAAGGAGATAATAAGAGAAGTCTCTCTTCTCAAAGAATTGGACCACACCAACGTTGTGAGGTTAGCATCATGCTTCTATCAATCCTGGTAGATCTGGTTCTTGTGGAAATTTCGCTTTCCATAAATTGTTCTTCTAATTGTTCTGTTCTTACTAAAGATTTTTCACTCTTCGCGATTATAATCATGGTCACATTAGCTCATTTGCCTATAATTTTTTACTTATATATTGAATAATTGTCAGTCTAATTAATTGTCTGCAATTTTTTATAATATATGTTTTTAATGTCAAGAATCGGGATAAAGTTGTGACTGTCATTTAAAATCTTGTTACCTTCGCATGCGTAGCTTTAATGTTCATTTGTTACTGAAATTTATCAAATTTAGTTTATTGAATGTTTAATTTTATGATAGAATATATTGATTATGTTTGTTGTTACCAGGTTGGTGGATGTGATGAGCAATAAACGTGATGTGTTTCTTGTTTTCGAGTGTCTTGACAATACTCTTCATAATTTCTTGATAAATCCAGCGATTTTTCTCTATCCGACACTGATTAAAGTAAGTGAAGTTTTCGTGACTTTTTGAGGAGTTACAGGAAATTTTGAAGAATTGGTGAGAGTGATAAATTGTTGTTGACATATAATTTTCATGAACAGGACATATCCATAGTGTATTATACATTTTTTTCCATAACAAGGTCATCTGGTCGTTCTTGCTCATATTAGGGTGTGCATCAGCAAATTAGTCTCATAAAGGAAGAGAAATTTAAAAAGATGTTAGAATATTATAGATTGAATTGTTGTACATATTACATCGAAAACAAAGTAATGCCACATAAATTTCTAGAGGCGGTGGATCTGATTAATTATCACTTCTCCACTTTATTATATTCACTTCCTTATCTTGCAGGAGTTTCTTTTTCAAATCGTTAACGCAGTAGCATATATCCATTCTCGCAAAATCCTTCATAGAGATTTGAGACCTGAGAATATTCTGATTGATTTTGGAACCCATGCTGTGAAAATCTCAGACTTTGGTTCGGCCAGAACATTTGAAGTTCCTTTTTTGTACTCTAACAAAGTATGATACTTCTGTAATTTTTATTTTATGTCAATCAGAATCGAAAAACATGATGTGAAAATACATATGCAGGTATTAGCTTCTGAATTAGAGTTAGATGTTGCAGTTCAATAACTTGTAACTTTTTTGCAATTTTCCTTTCTATTTTCAGGTGGGTTGTCCTTTTTATAGGGCACCTGAACTCTTGTTGGGCTCGTCCAATTACTCAACTCCAAATGATATCTGGTCGGTGGGTTGTATATTTGGGGAGATGGTTCTTGGCCAACCTCTATTCCGTGGTGGAAGTGATATGGAGCTGCTGAATGAGATATTTACGTAATTTTCTTAGAATAAATACAAAATTTATCTGCGCTTGTAAAGCAACTCATCTAATTAATTGGATATTTTATATGTGAAGCTTTCTTGGTACTCCAACAGAAGAAACCTGGCCTGGAGTGACTTCTTTCCGCAAAATCCTTGCGCAAATGGGCCCTCGAAAAGAACCGAAGGTATCCATGTTCTTTGGTTTATATGATCAATTAATTATTGTTTCATTTTCAAAATTTTGTGAACCAATAAGCCCTGTCTACGTGGTAACTGTTGCATTTTGTAGGACATGAATCGTATATTTTCTGAGCTCGAACCAGCTGGGATTGATCTACTTTCGGTAAGTTATTTTGATAACAGTATTTTATGATACTGCGTTTGATTTGAGCACTGGCAATGGAAGAAATTGTGTGTGCATTTGATTAAAAAAGTTTTTTTTTAGTTTTCCTTCTTCACAATTTTATTTGTAAAAAAACATGCATCATGCATTAAGAGCATGAGATAAAATATATATAAACTATTTTTAACTTCTCTTAGATAAAATACTTAGGTTTTTTGAAAATTATAAGTTAACATTATATATGAGTGAAAATAAAACAATGGAGAATTAATGTAGAAGGAAAACAAATCAGTTTAATCAAATAAATTAATTATTTATAATCGAGTCTAAATAGAAAAAATAAAAAATTGTTTAAAGTTTTTTAAACTTTCTTATATAAAATTGATTAATAGGACATGTTTCATATGTTCCAATATGAAAAGTATCTTATGTTCTTAATGGTATTTACCTACTATACTCTGTGAGAAACACAGGCCTTTTTACTGTCAATTAGTTTGGGAAATTAAAATTCTTTCTTAATAATTTATTTTCTACTTTTACTTATATTTTTAAAAATCTTTCATTTTGTTTTAGGTGTTAATTTATTGACAACGGATTGTTTCATGGTTCATAACCTAATTTTATGATTTATATATGTTAATTTTTTTATTAGTTTTTATAATTTTGGATGGTAAAAACTAAAAGAGATAAAAAAATAATAAACCGTAAAATTAAAATTTGTCTAACTTCATGAATAATTATTATTGTATGAATTTTCAATAAGGGTTTCAACTTATAAAATAGAGCTAGTCGATAGCTAAAGCATACTAGAAATATTTCTTTAATGGGACATTGTTTATTAGTAATTATAAGAATTTAATTAGACTAAAAATTCAATTGTCATGCATGTGATAAAATTATTGACTTGTATATATGGTAATTAAATAAAAAATTACATATAATGTAGTTCACGTTAAAAGAATTTTATTTTAAGTTTCAAAATTAAACTTATAAACCTACAAAAACTGGGAACGGATATATTAATTATACGCAGGAAGCATTTATTTGATGACTTTAATGTAAATTTCAACTAATAATAAATGTAAATGAATTGAATTGTAAATGTAATTTTCAAAAATATATTTAACTTAACTAAAAAGAAATTCTTGATTCCTTTGTTTTAAATAAGACTTTATTTAAATGACCTACTGATTTTTATAAGCTTTATATTAATAATTTGTCAATAACTCTTGCATATATATATGTAACCTAGATAGCCTTAATTTGCATTCTATTTACTTGATACGTTATAATTTTGTTTATTATTAAGTTGTATATATCATTTAACTAATTTCAAATTGTATAAAGTTTATTTATGCCTAGTGTTTTATGTTGTCAGAAAATGTTGTGTCTGTATCCAAATCATAGAATTTCAGCTGAAGATGCTGCTAAGCACACATATTTCCATGGAATATGAAAGGTGGTAAAATTGGTATTCATTTTCTTCGCCTGTGATCTCTCTCCCTTTCCACTAATAAAACATCTAACTTTTCCTGTAAGAAGATGATGACAGTATATTTTCAACCGTTGCAGTTAGTAATGAACATCGGACTTGTTAATAACACCAAGTAATTTCTGGCTTTCATTATTCTCGCCCATCCATAGACAAATAAATGTTTTTTTTTTTCCTACATATACTGCAGTGAACTACTGTGATTAATTTCATGAAATTTAACACCACGCGGGAAATACTTGCATTTTATTTACGAGTTTGAAATTTTCTGGGTTTCAGTTTTCCACAGGAAGAGAATTTAAAAAAGCGTTTACTTGGAGATCATACAGGTTATATATGATGAATAAATTGTGATATTTCCACACTTTTTATTATTCAAAACATGATAGTTGTTGTTTGAGATCTTGGCTGTAAGTCTGATTTTGAATCACATGGGAACAAGAAAATCTAAAGCTTCAATAGCTCGATGGAGAATGGAGACGCAATCTAAGTTCATAGAATTTGGGTTGAACTTACCTTAATCTCAAAAACTGAGTTGATACTGAATCCCAAAACTTTTATTTTAATCATTAGTTGATACTGAATCTCTAACACCCCATATCGAAAATTGAACGTTTTGAATATAAAGTTTCCAGATTACATAGGTTCAACAACAGTTTCCAGAGCAATTTAAAATTTAGATTTCAACTTAAACCAAACCCCCGACACTAATTGAAACTGCTCCCAATTATATTCAGACACTATCCTTAGTTACTTATTTATATCCAATGATATAATTGCTCTGCAGTGTAACATAAGTTTATCGTCCTAGACGATCACAAATAGCTCTAGCCACAAGCATCATCCTACCTCCAATATACAACACAGCACCGTAAAGAAACATATAAAAATGTCATCCATAAGTTGAGTGCCATGTCAACTCATACACATCAATTCAAAAGAGAACAGATTCTAGTTTGATCATACGAAAGACCAAGATAGTTCGCAAAACAGTAATAAACAGGTCCAAAGTTTAAATGAAACAGCATATATGTTTTTATGCAAAACAAATCTAATCAAGTTTCTGCATTCGCAATCCTCAGAACTGCACTTGAGGCCCCTGCTTGATCTCAGACATGATCTCTCTTCATCACAATCACAATTTATAGGTTTAGTAATTTACTTTTAATATTAATTTTTAATATTTTATTAAATTTATTAGTTTTTTTAATAAATTTATTATTTTAATAGTTTTCATTTAAAATTGTTTTTGATAATTTATTATCTCTAATAAATATAATTAAAAACTTAAAATTTAATCAATAAAAAATAATTAATTCAATCTTAAATTTTACTGTGACGACTAAAATGCGGTATAATGCGTCTGGTCTGGATATGATTATCAATCTTCTTTTTTAACTGTGGCTTATCAAGACAAAGAAAATGTAAGATTTGAATAATTCGGAGGAATAGTGTGCCCTGTAAGCAGCGTAATCTCTGCTTACCCTGTTCGAGTTCCCGCTCCAATGGCTACCTCTCCTCTCTCCGTTCCTCTCAATGTTTTCAAAATTCATCAAACCATGGCCAGCCCCTTTGTGCCAGAGGTACTATGCTCTGCCAAATCCGCATCTTTATGCTCTTACTCTGCCAATTTGTTACTTCTAAGCATTCAGAATTGTTAAAAATGTTAGACCTTTTTGAAACCCTTAACCATATTTTGTCCCTGCATAATCGGGTTGCATGGGAAGCATTAGGAATTATAGAAACGGGGAAAAAAACTTTTTTTTTTTCTTTTGGGAGATTGAAAAGATTATAAATTATTTTCCTGTTAGTTTGAGATGTAGGAATTGCGTGGTTGGCGTTTGTAGTGCTTAAAATAATGTTTGGACTTTGGAGGAAGGTGAAAAACAGATTAGGGTCTGTTTTGGTTGAAAACCTTTTTGTTGTTTGGTTTTGGGGTTTACTTTATGAGTTGACGATGTGAAGGAAATGTATAAAAGCTGGTTCTATAGGATTGAGTCTGTGAGAATGTAACAGAAAGCTTCTGTTCAATGTGCAAAACTGCTTATTATCAGTTGAAATGCACCTTTGAATTTCTATTCTTGTTTCTTTTAAATTGAAAGGCCACGTGGCATATGATTTGAATTCTTTTTCATTCCTCAAAGTATACCTTCTGTATTTTCCTCTATATTTTAGACATTATCTCTATTATTTATTTTGTTAAAGAAAAATTCTGATTTGGAAGTGGCGTCTGATTCATATGCTGAAAGTGCTTACGGATTGGTAATGGGAAATTGTTTCCTTTTCTTGTAGGTTGTAAAAGCAGTGGATGCCTTACATTTAGAGTTCAGGGCTGTTGATAATATGGTTGCGTGCAATACCACCCGAGTCCTTAGGGCTTTTCAGAATGCTCGAGTTGGATCTCATGTAAGCTTGCCCTTTGATTTAGATAACCTGTTTGCAAATGTACTATAATATTCTTGGATTAATAATTATTTAATATGATGCCCATCATGGGTTTGAGGCTAATGAAACCTACTTTTAACCGTTTTTAGTGTTGTTGCTAGAGATGCCTTTTAAGCCATTGGAATGATTTTGTTTCCCCTGCATATTTTGACATTTAGCTAAGTCAAAATTATTGAACAGTAGTCCCCGAAGGAGCTGAAAAACTGCAGTTCTTTACACTGTAACTGATATGTAGCAAAGAACCAGGAAATGAAACACTCTCCCACCCCCCTAAAACCAGAAAAAGGATAAAAAAATGTTTTGTGAAAGTAAAGGTTTATCTGCAAATTCATCATCTCATTAGTTTATTTTTTGTGTTTCCGTATTTTCCTAAATTTGTTTGATAGCCTCACATGTGTGGAGCCATGGGTCACTAACATCTTTGTTGGATGTAAATTACTATTCTGCCTGTAAGCCTTGGTAATTAATACAATCAGGAAATCAAACTTTTTGTTTATAATTTCTGCAGAATTAATTCTTATCTGTGTTTGGGGGTTCAAATTGGTTGCTAATATGCATATTGTTCCTATGCTATCAGCACTTTGGTGGTTGTACTGGTTATGGTCATGATGAAGCTGGGGGTCGTGGGGCTCTTGACCAGGCTTTTGCAGAAATCGTTGGGGCTGAGTCAGCTATTGTTCGTTCACAGGTTCTTAGTTTTCCATTTGTTCCTTTTTATTAGTTCTTACTGAAGATGAGCCTTGGCATAACAGTAATGCTATTGCCTTATATGATCTGGAGTCATGAATTCAAATTCTAGAAATACCACTTGTGGGGACAAAATTGCATGCATCTCTCATTTCTAGACATTACTAGCTCGGATCTTTGTGCTCTATACCTTTCTTAGTTTTTGCCAAAGTTGACAATATATGATTTATAATATTCTCATCTGTTAACAGTTCTTTTCAGGTACTCATGCAATCACATGTGCTTTATTTGCTCTCTTGAGGCCTGGAGACGAGGTAACACATTTTTTTCACATTCTCTGCTTTTCATTATTTGCGAAAAAATTACCCTCATATAGTCTATAGTTGTAGAATATTTTTCTGTTGAATACTTGTATATTTGTAATTGGAATAAGGTGTAGACTAATATAGCTGTCAGCTTTTGGCTGTTGCGGGAGCTCCATATGACACTCTAGAGGAAGTAATTGGGAAACGGAAGTCTGGTGGACTGGGTTCTCTCCAAGATTTTGGGGTGAAATACCGAGAAGTTCCAGTATGACACTACTTAGTAATACTTCTTTTCCTGGCCGAAATTCACAAGTCTGCTTTTTGAGATTCTTCTTTGATATTTTTCCTCCAGCTTACTGAGGATGGTGAACTTGATTGGAATGCACTGACAAGTGCTGTCAAACCCAAAACAAAGTGTGCACTGATACAACGGTCATGTGGTTATTCATGGCGTCGGAGTTTGAGTGTCAATGACATAGGAAGAGCGATAAAAATAATCAAGGTGAGGTTTCTTAATATGGCAGAAATGATGTACCTTAGTAGTTTATTTGTCTGTTCTATTCTCCTGTAAGGATACTCATGGCATTTTTGCTCTATAACATGCCCTCAAATTACATGTACAGATGCAAAATCCCAGCTGCTCAGTCATGGTTGACAACTGCTATGGTGAATTTGTTGAAAGCATTGAACCTCCCATGGTGGTATGTGATGATGTGACACTATTCTCTTGTGTTGGTTTATTCCAGGGTATGTAGTATTACATATATATACTGCACATTGGACGCAGGGTGCAGATTTGATCGCAGGCAGTTTGATCAAGAATCCAGGTGGGACAATTGCACCGTGTGGTGGATACATTGCTGGGAAGCAAAAATGGGTTGAGGCAGCTGCAGCTCGTCTCTCTGCTCCAGGACTTGGTGTGGATTGTGGCTCAACTCCTGGTGATATCATGCGAGCCTTTTTCCAGGGATTATTTCTTTCACCTCAAATGGTTGGGGAAGCAATCAAGGTACTAAATGCTTCACTTTAATAGATAGAATGTGCTTTTATTGTGTGTATCTCGTAGTGAGACAATCCTTTAACCTATGTAAGGGCACCTTCATAATTGCTGAAGTTTTGGCATCTAAAGGGTATAAAGTGCAGCCACTCCCCCGTGTCCCCCGTTTTGATACGGTTCAGGTTTTCATTCTGAATCTTCTTTGTTTTCTTTTTAAGTAAATTATATTGTCAGCATTACTAGCAAAAATGTGTTGCTGGTAGAAAAGCTGTCCTTGAACTAGACAACTAGTTAGGTCCTATTTGGATAAACTTTTCAAGAAGTACTTGTAGGATAGAAAATGATAACGTAAATTAATCCCAGCCTCTTTGATAAGTTAAGATCAACGTATATTACTTAACTACTGGAATAGTTAAATAAAGGAACTTCTAAAAGCATTGTGGTATGTAAGTTGACTACAACTTATGCGAGAAGTTAGATTCATTTTGCCTTTGCATCTTCTTCTTCTGAAGTACTTCTTGATCAATTTATACAAATAGGATCTAAGTCATTTAGGAATCTCTTTCAATAAGATAACTATTCAAATGAAAAAAAAAATCATCTTCAATGCCAATAGGCCGTCCAGCTTGGAAGCCGAGAGCGTCTTCTTGCATTCTGTGAGGCTGTTCAGAGAAGCTCTCCAGTAGGTTCATATACCAAACCAGTTGCAGGCACCACCGCTGGATATGCATCAGAGGTCTGCTCAGATTTATCACCACAATCTACGCCCAAATCCATTATCTTTTGATAGTTTTGAACCTTTTAAGGATGTGTACTTTGCTCTGGTAGTCGACATTAACAACTCTTATATCAATGTCACTCAGGTGATCTTTGCTGATGGAACCTTCATTGATGGCAGTACAAGTGAGCTTTCATGTGATGGACCTCTTAGAGAGCCATTTGCTGTATTTTGCCAGGTATTCATTTGTATCATTCAAATATACTACCTATCATTTGCTCTTACATTCTCGTTTAAGGTCTTAATTTGATTCTCCAAATACAGGGTGGCACCCATTGGACTCAATGGGGACTAGTCCTAGGAGAAGTTTTGAAATCTCTATGATAGAATGCAATTTTCAGTCAGTGAGTTTATTCAAAATTTCAGTATAGTAGTAGTAATTTCTCATATTTGGATTTGTAATCATTACTAATTCAACCTTCCTTTTTCATCTTTTGGAGTATAAATTGTTGTTTCTTCTGCCATTTGAATAAAAATAAGAACTCAACTTTTCTTTTTCCGTAAATTATATCTTCCCTAAATAAGTATTGAAGTTACCCCATTCCTTTTAAATTAATGTTTTACAATTTAATTTATTATTTTTCCTTTTAGGACGAAGAGTCAATACGTAAAGATTAATTATTATATAAAATAAATATATTATATAGAAGGTTATTATTAATTAAATTTAAATTTTAAAAAATAAAGTTTATTTCATTATCTATTTTTTAAAAAACAAGTTTATAATTTTTTTAGACATATTTAAAACTCAATCTCGATTTTTTATTTATATTTTAAAATCAAAATAAAACTTCATAAAATATATAAAAAAAACTAATTAGTTATAATAAATAAATAAAATTATGTTAATATTTTATATTATTATATATATTAATTTGTTATAATAATAAATAAATAAAATTGTTGTTGTCTTTTTATTTTATGAAAGTTATTGTGAGGTATTTGTTTTATTTTTTATTTTTTTTATCTTATGTGAACATAAGAAAAAAAGAAAACTAAAAAAATTAGAGAACAAAAATGTTATTTTTTATGTTATAAAAATGAAATTGTAAAAAAGAAAAAGAATTGAAAATTAAAGAAAAAGGTTTACAAATTTTACATAAAGAAATATGAAAATGAACTCTGACAAAAAAAAATATATAAAAATGTGAAAAAAGTAAAATGAGTATGATGAAAAAAAAAGGAAAAATGGGAAAAAGGAAAAAGATGAGAGGAAAAAATAAAAATATAAAGATAGATGAAAAAAAAATTATAAATACAAAATTACGTAAGAAAATGAATATAATATTTATTATAAACAAAAATTTAGAAGTAAAAGAATATAAAATATAAATTTTATTTATATTTGTAAAATTATTTTAATTTATTTTTAAGAAATAATTATTATATATAAAAAAAAATGGTGGTAAACCGTGGTAACCACTGATCCCCGTAAATCTGTCTCTATTTAGTCACAAATGACATAAATTAAGAGTGATAATGGGTTGAATTGGATTGATTTTGAAGAGAAATCTGATCCAGTCACTTTGGTTTTCTTAATTCGTCAAGTTCGTTGATTTGGTTTAAAATATGATTCAAGATGATTTGCATTATATACTATTTCTGGTCAAAATTTGATTCAAGGTCAAAATTTGATCCATTTCGATTAAATCGAAGCTTAGGTTCTAAAACAAATTTTAATTATGTAGATTTTTTTTATTTAGACTAGCAAGCGGTTTTCAATCGAAAAATACATGAGAATCGAAAATCTCATGGTTTCAAAAAATGTAAACAACACAAATTAGTATGCAAATCGAAAGTACTATTTTTAATATTTTTCATTAAGAGACGCGGAGTAAAGAAAACAGTAAAAAAATGTCGAATCGAAAGATAATGCAGAATATTAAATTGCAGAAAAATGTAAAGTGCAGAAACCTCAAATTTGCATTAAGTGTAAAAGGCAAGGAATCAAAATTGCAGAAATGTAAATAGCAGGAAATCGAAATTGCATAAATGTAAATGACGAGGATCTTAAACGCATAACCTTAACTTGCATAAAAGTAAATGAAAAGGAATCGAAAGGACAAAACTTAAAGTTTGACAAACGTAAACTGCAATGAAAGTAAATTACCAGGAAAAGTAGAGAAAGCGATAAAGATAATTAATGAAAACGGAAAGCCAGAGCATTAGAAACTTCATGATGTATCGTTCTCTTGTAGACTGTTCACTTGCGTCTCTATTGTCTCTGTCAATTCCCCCTCCTCTTCAAGCTTCATTCTATTTATAGGCGTCCTCCAATGTAACCTCCAAAGAGCAGTTAAAAAACTGTCACCACGTTCCATGTGCACGATCTTTTATTTTAACTTACAGTTTAGGAAACTGCTTTCACGTTCTATGTGCAATTTAATTACTTCTCGATTTCTAACCTCATCCACGATGTGGAAAGCCACTCTACACATTCCAATATGCATGATAAAACCGTTTCCCTCGATCTCGATTCCAATCATCAAATACGATTTCCCTTGACCTATTTTATCATTACCTTCATCGATTTCCCCCTCTTTTCTTGATTTTCGATTCCCATTCTCGATCTACACGTTCATACTAGTAGTCACCGGGTATCTCCCCATCACCCATATGATCTTCGATTTTTCTCTTTTGTTTTTCGATCCTTGTATCAATTTTCCACTAACAAAATGCCCCCTTGGAAGAATATAAATATTTGTATCAATTTTATTTTATATTCTTTCAAAATGCTTCCCGCCCTCAAACATTCTGGAGGCCCAAAATAACTTTTAGGGTTTTAGGGTTTCTGGGGTTTTTCTGCTTTATGTCACCCATCAAATCACCTCCTTTCTGTTGTCACACTGCACACGCCGCGTATTAATTACCCCTTTTTTCCCCGCCTTTCCAAATACCCTAATTAGCCTCTTTAAATACTTTTATCAATTTTTTACCCTTGTTTTTTACCACGAACCTCACTTCTCCTTCGTTGCACTTCTTCATCTTCAACCTTTCGTCTTCCTCTTCTCTACCGACTGTAATGGCGACCTCCAAATCCTCTGATTTCTCCGCCCCACCACTTTCCTCGGCGACCTCCAACCTAATAGAGATTAATGGGAAGAAGTTTGCTCCGGTCCCTTTGATGGAGGATGTCTCACAAAGGATTGCCGAGACCCAGGTACTTATCCCTTATGTTGCTGATAATATAAATTATGCCTTTGGTGGTCCTATCCGCTACTGTGGCGGATCGTTTTCTTCTTCCCTCAGCCTTTCTTCAGAGAGTAAGGCTCTTATTCATCAGTCTGAGGTTCGGATTGATTTTCTGAATATCGTCTCCAAAGTATATCGAACAGGCCCTCCCCACAAAAAACCCTTGTACATTAGGTGGTTTGACCGGGTTAAAACTAAGTTTGAGAACCATTGGAGAGACGTGGGGATCTTCGATTTCTTACATTTTTCTCGATGTGATCTAACGTTTTTAGATATGGCCATGTTTTTATCTGTTGTCCATCTGTGGAATAAGGATTTACATGCTTTGGAACTTCCTTGTGGTCCCCTTTCACCCACCTTTTTTGAAATTGCTGCAATTATTGGATTGAAGCCCTCAGGGGAGAAATACTATAAGGGTGTTTTCCCTTCGGATAATTCTTTAAGGTCAAAAATCGATTGGGAATCGAAGACATATGGACATTTTCTCGAAAAACATTTTATCGATGATCACACAGTAGTTGTTTCTGATGAAGAGCACGTGGCCTTCCTGGTGTATTGGCTTTGCACCCACGTCTTTTGTCCTCGATCCATTCAGATCTCGTCCCACCTTTATAATCTTGCCTATCTCCTCCACACTGGCCAACCACAGATTTGTTTAGCAAAGTTGTTATTAGCCCATGTTTATACTTCTTTTGATGAAGCCATCGATATTTTGAATACCCCTAGGGCTTCAGGGAATTTTCAGGTCCCATTTGGTTCATTCAATTATGGCTTACCTCAATTTTTGAAAGTATCTTCCCTCCAACCTCCAACATTCCCCCAAGTTTAAATTTGGAAGGTGTTCGATTGTCCACTTGACACCCTCACCACAAACCCGACGAGACTAGTTATCGTAATTACCTAAGATTTTTGTTGACTCGATTTCATTTTGAGTCGAACTTGGCCCCCTTCACCATATATCAAGGGAAAGTAAGTGACAAGCTTCGAGGGCCGGCATGGTTTAAGTCAAAATTTCCTGCTCTTACTCCCGGGTTACAAGCAGAATTGGTCAAAGTGTGGAGTAATTACCTCACCCAAGATGTTCTGGTATCGGGTTTCCAATCGAAGGATCTTCAACTCGTCACTTATTATCCCCAGCTTTTCTCGCGGCAGTTTGGTCTGAGTCAAGCTTTACCCTTTTTTTCCCCGATACCTCCTCAAGGTCCAAATTCAGTGAATCGACTGTTGGACGGGAGCTTGCCAAACTGTCGCCAAAAACCTCGATGCATTTTTACCCTTATACTTTTGAATCGAACTATTTATCTACTCTTGGTTTTTCTCATTGGTGGACCGATTGATTTTCAAATATTCATTCTAAATTTGACATAGTCCAATCAAAATTGACTGCTCGTCCTTCTCTCGTGTTGCAGGACAAATCGAAGGCGAAGAAAGGTACATACTCTCACTATCTCCAAATATCTCGATTCGAAAATTTTTATCGAGCATGCTACAACCCCTTGAAATTAGAAGTGACCTTCTATGATGTTGTTATTTCCCTAGTCAATAAAACAGACACTAACCGATTAAACCATAAAATAATCAATCCTCGAGGCAAAACCCCATTTGAAATGTATTGTCCCAACCATCTTCCCACTTTCCCTTCAGCTCCTTTTGGACTCGCCAAACCTTTAACTCATCCTAAATGGGTTCGAGAGTTAAGATCCTTGAAAGAAACTTTTTATCCCAAACCCAAAAACAAAGAAATTTCGATATCGAAATTGTCCTACTTCCCTTACCTAAATCTCCCTCAAACTTTTTTTCCTCCCTGGCTTGTTCATATCGACCGAGTCAAGATTTTGACTTCATCACCCTTTGGTGAGATTTTTATTGCCTCTTTTAAAAATGTTTTCAATCTTCTTCAAATTGCAATCTAACTGTTTTCCTTTTACGACAGTTTCGAAGTCTCATAAAACCGTCGCCTCCGAGAAAAACTGGGAGTCTTCGGACGAGTCGGATCCATCGGCCCCCACTCAGAAACGCAAGCATTCTGCCACCATTTCTTCATCTTCGAAAAAATCGAAGGTTTCTTTTTTATTCCTTATTGTCTTATTTATTCAACTTTCTTTGTCTATAGCTGATTCACTTCTGATTTCATAAACAAAAATCAAAGAAGAGTCCTCGATCCATTCGACCATCTACTATAAATCCATTATCGACAGACTCTAACACGGTCAGCAAAGCTGGCCAAACAACACCCACCACTCGTTCAAGTCACGTAAGATCCCTTTTTACGCAAATTTTATATTCCTATATTTCGACAAAGCCCATAACACGATTCCAAATCTCGATATTTTTAGGACCATCCATCGGAGACAATATCGACTAATGTCGATTCTTTACTTCTCTCATCAACACCTATTCTTGATGTACAGCTCTTAAATTTTATATGTATATTTTTATTCAACCTTTTCACACATTTCCTTTTCTAATTTTTGTTTCGATTCACAGCAACCCGAGGCTGTACAACATTCCTCTCCCACACCAACGTCCCTCGATCCACTTTCCCCTGGTACTAATTTCTTCTTTTACTACTTAATTCTACTTCATTCTTTATTAAGATTTTTCGATTCATTCCCTTGAATTATTTCCTCTCCAATAAATATCCTCGTAATTCAAGTTCAAGATTCCCCTCCACCAATTTTTTCAGAGCAATCGGCTTCACCCCCTTTTGCGATGTCATACGTCGAGTTGCTCTCAGCATCACTGCCCGAGATTAGCGGTCCTGCTCCAGAAGATATGCCAGAATATCGAACTGCTATCGAAGAAGATCCTTTCTCAATTCTCGATATTCTGCTGTCTGAAGAGGTCACTCCTTCGAGTCATTCATCCCAACCGCCCACGACATCGACCGAGGAAGCGCACCAGTTGATACAACGCTTTATGTCCTTCTTCTACTCTTCGCCTCTAGAGGTTCTGGTGGAATCGCATGAAAAGAAACAATTTTTTCAAGAGATTCTCACTTCCATCGAATCGTTCCCTGAAGACGCTCTCCTGAAGAGTTTCGATGCGGAAGTCGCAGCGGCCACCGACTTGTTCAATAGAGCTTATGCAGCAAGGAAGAAAAAACAATTGATAGCGACCAAGTTAATTGAGATTTCTTCCTTTCAGATTGAAAAATCGAATTTACTGAAAACTCAGAAGCTCAATCTAGAGGAGGCGTTGACGGCACGAGCTTCGGTCAACAGTGAGATCGAAGAGTTGGAGAAGAGGCTTCATCAGCTTAAGTCGCAGGAGGAGTTCCTTACATCGGAGATAAATTCGATCAAATCCTCCGCGAAGGAAGTGACACTATCTTTGGGGTAGAGTATGGAGCGTAAACGCAAAATGATCGTCGAAGAAAACTCAATTTCCTCTTCTTGGATGCAGTTGTTAATAGATTTTGATCAACTCAGATCTCAGTATTCAAATTTGTAAAACATTTGAATTAATGTTGAATATTTACTTCCCTTATTTGAGGTTTATAATCTTTCAAATATTTGCCATTTATCGACAGCACTTTCTCTTTGTTATACCAATCGACGATCGAATAAGCATTACTTGAAAATACTTTAACAATTTCGAAAGGTCCCTCCCAATTTGGCGACCATTTACCATAACTCTTACATTTTTTATCCATCGGCAAAATCGTTTTCCACACTAAGTCACCTTCATTAAATGTTTTCTGTCGAACCCTCT
Source organism: Sphenostylis stenocarpa (assembly GCA_963425845.1). NCBI lineage: Eukaryota > Viridiplantae > Streptophyta > Magnoliopsida > Fabales > Fabaceae > Sphenostylis > Sphenostylis stenocarpa. The sequence continues at coordinate 28,774,928 of OY731408.1, forward strand.
TATTATAGACTCAAGCAATTTGATTCTTTTGTAAAATAATACTATTCAACGCTTGCAATCTTATTTCATCGAGTTCGTTTAATTCATCGTACATCAGGTTCCAATAATCACAATTGGGTAAATCATTTTGTTTTTATATTCGAATTTACTCAATATTTATTTCGATGGGTAAGACAGCATCGTGCCCATAAACTAACTTATGTGGAGTATTTTGCAAATAATCTTTTGGTGAATTTCGATAGGCCCACAGAATTTATAATAACGTTTCGTGCCAAGTTTTTGGTCTATTGCCAACATGTTTCTTGATCAAACTAATAATTACTTTACTAATTGCTTCGACCTGTCCATTAGCCTGAGCATAGTATGAGGTTTATGCTAATAACTGAATATTTCTTGATTCGGCATATCTAACCATCTTTTTTCCAGTAAAAACTGTCCCTCTATCAGTGGTAATAGACTATGGGATCCCGAATCGATAAACGATATATTCTTCGATAAAATCAATTACATCTTGTTGATTGACATCTTTTAATGGAACTGCTTCTACCCATTTTGAAAAGTAATCGACAACTACGATTATATATTTATGTCCCTTTGATGACTGTGGAAAAATCTGTCCGATTAAATCAATGGCCCAACCTCTGAAAGGTCATGGTTTGATAATCGAGTGTAGTTCGCTAGCCGGAACTTGTTGTATAGGACCAAATTTCTGACATTCTTCGCAAGACTTAGCATACTCGATACAATCTTTTAAAATCGAAGGCCAGTAATATCCTTGTCGAGTTAACGTCCATCTCATCTTTTGTCCTGTCATATGAGCACCACATATTTCATTATGTACTTCAGTCATTGCTAAATAGGCATCGTCATTCCCTAAACATCTAAGTAATACTCCATCGATACCTCTTTTATATAATTCATCATTCATCACAACGTATTTTACTGCTTGATATTTAATTTTCTTATCGATTCTCTCATTTGGATTTTGCAAATAGTCTACAATCGATTTTCTTCAGTCTTGATCATCTAAGTAGTCGATCTGTAAAATTTCGCTTTATTGGGTTAATTTTTCTTTTACTTGAATCATTTGTTATAAATTTTTTAGAGATATCTTATACTTAGATGCGATTTGTGCCAGTTCATTGGCTTCCTGATTAAACTCTCGAGGGACATATTCGAATGTTATGTCATCAAACATTCTACTTAAAGTCATTGCTCTTTCCAGATATATGATCAAATTGGTATTGATACACTTATATTCTTTTCGTACTTGTTTGATCACTAGTTGTGAATCACCTCTTACAATTACATGTCGGGCTTTTAATTTAATCAAAGTCTCGAGACCTGTAATCAAAACTTCGTACTCAGCTTCATTATTCGAGCAAGTGGGTTTAATTTCAAATAATAACTTAGTTGGGACATTACTTGGTGAAATGATAAGAATTCTCACTCCTGATTTATCCGATGTACTCGATCCATCGAAATACATTATTGATTTACTGACTTTGATAAATAAATTATCAAATGAGTTAATCGTATGGTCTGCCATGAAATCGGCAATAACCTGACCTTTTACCGATTTCAAAGATTCGAAAGACAACGAAAATTCTGTCAAAGCTAACATCCATTTTCCTATTCGATTATGCATAATAGGTTTCGACAACAGAAATTTCAAAATATTATTTTTGGAATAAACCATCACATCATGAGGCTTCATTACATATTTGAGTTTCGTACAGGAGAAATACAAGCACAATCCTAACTTTTCGATATCATTGTATTAAGTTTCAGCATCATTTAAAATTCTACTTAGATAATAAACAACACATTCTACACCATTCTATTCCTCTTGTGCTAGTAGACTGGCTATAGTTCGATCTGATGCTGATACATATAGTTTCAATGGCTTGTTTCTCATTACTGGTATCAAAACCGGAGGATTTGTCAACATCAATCTGATATGCTCAAAAGCTTCTTGATGTTCTTCCTTCCATCTGAAATTTGCTTCCTTTTTCAATTTTAACAAAGACGAAAAAACATAAGTCTTACCAGCCAAGTTAGAGATAAATCGTCTTAAATAATTTATTTTTCCCAAAAATGATTGTAACTGTTTTTTAGTCTTTGGAGCAGAAGTATTTAATATAGTTTTTGATTTATTCCTATCGATCTCGATCCCTTTTTCGTGTACTATGAATCCTAAAAATTCACCACCAGACACACCAAAAGCACATTTCAAGGGATTCATTTTTAATCCATATTTCCTCATTCTTTCAAAAGATTTTCTTAAATTACTCAAATGTTTATATTTTTCTTTCGATATAACAACAATATCATCTATGTAAACTTGCATAAAATCATTTATCATATCATAAAAAATTAAATGCATTGCTCTTTGATATGTTGCCCCGGCATTTTTCAATCCAAATGGCATCACTATCCATTCATACGTACCTAATGCCCCCGGGCATCAAAAAGCTGTTTTAGCTATATCATTCTAGGAAACAAAAATTTGATTATATCCTGAATAACCATCTAAAAGACTTAACATTTCATTACCAGCTACTGCATCTATTAGCATATCGGCTATTGGCATAGGATATTCATCTTTAGGAGTTGCTAAATTTAGATCTCGATAATCAATGCATACTCTCATTTTACCATTCTTTTTAATAACTGGAACAATATTAGAAATCCATTCGACATACCTGGCAGTCCTGATGAACTTTGCTTTCAGAAGTTTCTCGATCTCTTCTTTAATCTTACCCATTACCTCATGTGCAAATCTCCTCGGAGCTTGTTTTACAGGCTTCCTGTCTTCGATGATAGGTAATTTATGTTCGACTAAACTTTGATCCAAGTCAGGCATTTCTTCATAATCCCAAGCAAAGCAGTCTTTATATTCTTCCAATAATGATATCATATCTTTATTCATTTCTTTCTCGAGATACCTGCTAACATAAGTAGGTTTTCGGTCCTCTACACTTCCCAAGTTAATCTCTTCTAATGGATCTTGAGCTTCGACTTTTTTGTGGTTCGATGTGATGGATTTTTCAAAACCTAAAGGAGAATTATCATAAATGCAATCAAGTATGACTTGATCACTATTATTTGCTACTACTGTCAAGTGAATCAACTTATTTATTCCTATTTTAGTACTACTACTTTCTTGGCCCTCCTTTTCATCTTCATATTTTCTTAATCGAGCCAAGAATTCCTCATAATCTTTATTCATTTTCACGGGCCACTTCGAGGCTGACCCCCTCTTTGATCATAACAAATCTTTTCTTCTCATTCATTTCCAAAAAACGCTCCTTGTGCAATTTGGAATTAAAGTCTTCGACAGTCTCGAAGGTAAATGGTTGAGTGAGCGCCAAATTCTATAGTGACCGACCAGCCTGAGATACAAATGTCACAAACTCGTGCTGATCTCCTGGAATTATTTCGAGATGTCCATCTCGATTCCACATAAACAACTTCTGATGAGCCGTAGAAGGCACGACTCCAACTCCATGAATCCACTCCTTGCCAAGTAATGCATTAAAGTTGGCATGTGATTGGACCACTACAAACACGATGGGTCTTGAATAAGTACTCACTTTCACATCTAAAGCGATCATGCCTTCTGAGCTCGATGATTTCCTACTGAAGTCAGAAATCATGATATTATGTCTGACCAAGTCTTTCAATTTGACACCAAACCTTTTCAGCATAGTGATCGGCAATATGTTCACCGTTGCACCACCATCAACAAGGACTTTATTCACCTTCTGTCCTTGAATTTCAATGTTCAGTAATAAAGGTTTCAAATGAAACCTCATCTCCTCGGATGGAGGATCGATAAAAGCAGCGTCTCTATGGGGTACTTCGCATGATGCTTGTGTTATCCATATCACTTTCGGTCTCATGTCTTCAGAATAGAAATCGTCCTCTCAATCGACGTTATTTTGCCCTTGATACTCTTCATACTCGCTAACGTATTCCACGGGTAATATAGATATTACTCCAATTTGATGTTCATTCTAACTACCTTCATTTTTGCCATCGATAAAGTCTCTTATATATTGACCCCCCATCGGTATATTACTTTCTTCAAAATTCCTATAATTATTGATCCTTCCCCAGTAAGGGATCCTTCCTCCTCTCCTCCAAGGCCTTCCTCGAAATCTCCTTTGAAATGTTGGGAATCCACTATTTGATCCTTCATCAAATGAAAGTCTGTCGAAAACATCATTATTTTGAAGTCTACTCCTTCCTTCTCGGGGAGAATACATTTCCTTTCTAACCCATTGTTTTTGGTTTCTACTGGCTCCAGAACCAACAGATTTCTGCTGACTCTCCCCAACTGTTGTTTGGACTATTTGATCTACTTTATCGTTGCAATTTTTATGCTGATCCTCTACTTTCTTGATTTGTCTTGCCCTGAAGGTTTTAGCAGCTGACCTGTCAAACACCGCACTGCATCGTGGACATAATGTCACACCTTTGTCCTTCTCTTTCTTTCTATTTAAAAATTCAGCGAGGGAATCTTCTGATCGAGGATAAATCTCTCTCTCGAATTCTTTCTCGAACTCGCTTAAGTCGAACTCTATGTCTTCTTCTGATGTGTCCATTCTGACATGTCTGGGATCGATATCTTCAGTAACATCGACCATGCCTATGAAGGTTGAATTTACCAATCGGACATCCTCAGTCATGCCCGTTTGGGATTCGACGTACCCTACTTGAACTTCAAATGGACTCGTATCCACTTTCATTGACATTTCCTCAAACTTCAATCTTCCTTGGTCGATCGCATCTTGGATCGTGTTCCTGAAATGTATACAATTATTAGTCCAATGTCCATAAATATTATGAAATTTGCAGTATTTTCGACCATTTCTTTGTTCTGCAGAAGGTAATTTGTGATCATCACTCAACTTAATCTGTTTATCTTTCAATAAAATATCAAAGATTTTATCTGCCTTTGTTACATCAAAAGTATATGTGTGATTTGCCATTTTGTCTTTTACTTCATTTTTTTGTAACAATTTACAGACGTACGGGGCTCCTACCTTAAGCTCTGCTATATTTACATTCTCATCGACAAATTCTTTAATATCTACTTCTATCCTGGGATTTTCTTCATATATGTCATTTATATATGCTACCCTTTCTTTTTTCATAGGTTTCTCAAATTTCTTGTACTTTTGTTTCTCATATTCGATTTGTTCCACTTTTCTCACTCTATCGACTAGCTGAGCCATGTCATTCAATGGTAAATTAACTAACTTTTTTTCTAATCGAAAATTCTAAGCCTACAGAGACCATTCTGACCAATTCAAATTCGGGAATTTGAGTAAAACATCTCGACTTCATTTGTCTGAATCGATTCAAATAAGCATCTACGCTTTCATGACTATATCTCTTTATATTCATTAAGTCGATAAGACTTACTTGTGTCTCCCCCCTGAAGAATTGCTCGTGAAAACTTCTTTCCAGCTGCAACCAATTATATATTGAATTAGGTGGCAACGACGTAAACCACGTGAAAGCATTCTTTGTTAATGAACTAGGAAAGTATTTCATTTTTAATTCCTCACTCATCGCTAGGTCTCCACATTCGATTTGGTATCGCGCTACATGCTCGACAGTAGATTCGCCAATTTCTCCAGCAAATTTGGTGAATTTAGGTATTTTGTATCCTCGTGGTAATTTTGTCTCGAGAATCGTATTTGGAAAAGGATAAACAAAGTATGGTTGATGAGGTGGTCTTAATTCTACTCCTTGGAGATTCATCCTTTGTCCCAGCATATGATTGTACTGCATGTTATTTTGATTATACGCATTTTGAAACCCGTCATTCAAATTTCCATAAGTATCATTCCTCACAGGCTGATATTCATTTCTTCCATGCTGATGATGATCATTGTTTCGATTTCTCCTTAATAAATAAAGGGGATTAATATTAGCATTTTGGTTAATATTTTGATTGGCATTACTTTCGACCCTCGTTTGTCGGGGTATTGCTAATGCATCCCCGATACGTGTCATTTGGTCTGCTAATATCTCAAAACTAGTGGTAGTATTTTGAACTAATGGGTTTAGAACTGTAGTCAACTGTTGTGATAACATGTTAACCATCTCGAAATTGCTTTCGTCCATTTGTTGTCGAAGTACTCCTAATGAGTTACTGGAAATTCCAGTACTAGTGTTTTCGATAGTCTCAAAATTGGATCGATGATAATCTCTATCGAACGTATATCTCCGTGATCCAGGTTTGCCCTATGATCTAAGTTTGATATTGGAGGTGTCCTGTTGTATTCCTAAATTCCGCACATTCCCCGAATTACGGGGTGTTACTAAATTTTGAGACACCCCTAAATTTGGGGACACTCCAAAATTTTGAGGCATACCTAAGGTTTGACTCTGTTCCTAAGTTTTGGGGCATTCCTAGGTTAAATCTCGTACTTCGTTGTATTGAAGAAGTATCAGCCCCGTTCATATTATTAATCGAAAAACCAGGCGACCTTACACTCATATGCGGACCTGCATATGTTGTTACGGGACTTCCCATGGTTTGTATAGTATTTGACATTACCGTTCCAGACCCTATTATCTGAGCATTTGCTAATGTCCCTTGATTTTGCTCAGAACTCACTAGATTCGGACTATTAAGAATCTCACTGTTACCCTGACTATTTGGTGGATTTTGACCCATTCTTACTACTCGTCCACTCCTTAGTCTCATACACTCATCGAACTAGCCAGACTTTGTGTATAACACACAATACCCCATACCTGGCGCGCCAATTTGTTTCTAGTGAAAATTTGATCGATTTCAATTAAATCGAGGCTTAGGTTCTAACCAAATTTTAACCACGTAGATTCTTTTTATTTAGGCTAGCAAACGGTTTTCAATCAAAAAATGCATGAGAATCGAAAATCCCATGGTTTCAAAAAATGTAAACAACACAAATTAGTATGCAAATCGAAAGTACTATTTTTGGTATTTTTCATTAAGAGACACGGAGTAAAGAAAACAGTAAACAAATGTCGAATCGAAAGATAGTGCAGAATATTAAATTGCAGAAAAATCTAAAGTGCGGAAACCTCAAATTTGCATTAAGTGTAAAAGGCAAGGAATCGAAATTGCAAAAATGTAAATAGCAGGAAATGTAAATAGCAGGAAATCGAAATTACAGAAATGTAAATGGCGAGGATCTTAAACGCATAACCTTAACTTGCATAAAAGTAAATGACAAGGAATCGAAAAGACAAAACTTAAAGTTTGACAAACGTAAACTGCAATGAAAGTAAATTACCAGGGAAAGTAGAGAAAGCGATAAAGATAATCAATGAAAACGGAAATCCAGAGCATTAGAAACTTCATGATGCGTCGTTCTCCTATAGACTGTTCACTTGTGTCTCTGTTGTCTCTGCCAATTCCCCCTCCTCTTCAAGCTTCATTCTATTTATAGGCGTCCTCCAATGTAACCTCCAAAGAGCAGTTAAAAAACTGCCACCACGTTCCATGTGCACGATCTTTTATTTTAACTTACAGTTTAGGAAACTGCTTTCACGTTCTATGTGCAATTTAATTGCTTCTCAATTTCTAACCTCAGCCACGATGTGAAAAACCACTCTACACGTTCCAATATGCATGATAAAACTGTTTCCCTTGATCTCGATTTCAATCATCAAATACGATTTCCCTTGACCTATTTTATCATTACCTTCATCGATTTCCCCCTCTTTTCTTGATTTTCGATTCTCATTCTTGATCTACGTGTTCATACTAGTAGTCACCAGATATATCTCCATCACCCATATGATCTTCAACTTTTCTCTTTTGTTTTTCGATCCTTGTATCGATTTTCCACTTACATATTCTAAACTTCTAATTTTCTTTGAAAAAAAAAATGTTAAGGAAATATTCTTCTTTAGAAAATAATTTTTTTTTGGAGATCACAAGGTCCACCTCTCTCAAATACTGTGCCACCTCATGTGACTCACGTGGTTCTGTGCATATTAATAATATAATAACATATAAATAAATAAGTTGAAATTATTGTGATCGTTAAACAAAATCTCGATTTCAAATATTCATCACATGTCATATATTAAAACACACATGTCATAACTAGGGTCGATAAAGCTGTGAAAAAATATCAATCTATATTTTATATACTATTTATATTTTTGTCACATTAAAATAGTAAATAAACCATGCCTTCAATTAATGTAAATTTATCAATGAGATTATTTTAAATATGTATTTCAAAGTCAAATTTATCAAAGTTAATTTTAAACATTTTATTCTTCTAATATATGATTGTTTTTATTTTGATTTTCTTGATTATGTAAAGTATGTATTTCTTTAATGTGTATTCAAACATAGATTTGAATCAAAATGTAGACAAACTTTAGTTATTAATATAATTTATATATTTTAAATATGACATGAATATTTACTGTATGCACTAAAATTTTATTATTGGACTTTACATAAATTCCAGAAACTTTGACCAGAGTGCCTAGTGGCCTAGTGTTCTCCATCAATCTAATCTAATGAACCCTCCCACCTGCTGCACAACAAGAATTTAATTGTGGTATTTAATTCTCTCAAAAACCAATTACAATTACAGGAATCACCAGAGAAGAAGGCAAATCAAAGTTTAGAACCTTGGTAACACCGCCATTTTGTATTTCCAAATTTATTTCATGATTGATGTGATTATATTTGTGTAAGATATATTTCATATGGCATATATAGAATGACTTTGCTTCTTTATCTGTCTTGTTTGTTTGAGATATAAACTATTCATGTTTTTGTTGATTGCCTTTATTCATTCAGAATCTCTTTAAATCTAGATTCAGTGCTTCACTTTTGGTTGTTTAGGGTGCAGAACAGAAGGGCGTTTAAGATTTAGTGGCTGTGATGTTACAGTCAGTCACACTAGCCAGCCGAAGCCAGTTTTTCTTTCGTACTGTTTTTTATGTTTTTGTTAGATGCCAGGGAAATACACTTGCTTTTGCCAGAACTGTTATTATCCTCGGTTCTCTTAGGATCAAGGGTGATTCATGTGTTCTAGAAGATGTGTCTATTGAAAAGACGATTAGGGTTCTTGGCAATTGATGGAGGGATTTAGGAAACTGATTGTTGATGGAGGGGTTTAGGTAATTGATTCCGTTACATAACAGAATAATGGGGATTAATGAGGCTGTTTTTGTATTAAATGTGATACTAAATGTTTGCTATAGATCTGCCCCGTGGTGAACCCACAAGATACGACACAAGTGGCAAGTAGCTTGGACCCTTTAAACATATGAAAAGGGTTCAGTTCCTAGCTATGTGAATAGAGCAACACCAAATGGGAGAAAAGTTGCCCCTTGATTGATACTCTACTTCCTTCGAGAATTAGTCTCGTGATCTTTGGGTAGGCATAGGGATACTCTCATAATGGTAACTGATTATTTTGTTCACATTAAGTGTTAACAGTCAATAAGCCTTTGCCAAAACTGTTTATGCATTGCATTGGAGTCCTAATGAGCTAACTTTCAAGATATTATTATCTACACTACAGATAAGTTTCTTTAACGACCTTATTCATCCTTCTGCAGGTTCAGTAGAGTCCCTTCAAGCTCAACATCAGAGACAATCAAAATGAATATTGGACAGATCGTGTTGTATGGATCAACTTTATGTGTCATGATAACAGTGCACTTTGCTATGAAGCTACTCGCCGAACATGTTCTGAACTGGAAGAAACCAAAGGAGCAAAAGGCCATAGTAATTATAATCCTTATGGCCCCACTGTATGCTGTGGACTCCTATGTTGGTTTGATAAATTTCTTCGGAAGTGAAGCATTTTTCACATTATTGGACTCAATTAAAGAGTGTTATGAGGCTCTGGTAAGATTTATACGTATAATTTTTATTATGGTCTTATGGCCAACCCTTACTCGTACTTTCATGCTACATATATTTAAAATTATTTCAATTTAGTAATTTAATGTTTTATAAATTTATAATTCAGTAGTTCACAACTTACTCAATGTGTTGCGAACAGGTGATTGCCAAGTTTTTGAGCTTGATGTACAGTTATTTGGACATTTCCTTGAGTAAGAACATAGTGCCGGATGGGATCAAGGGCAGAGAGATTCACCATTCATTTCCGATGACTCTTTTTCAGGTGGTTGATACTCATCAACTTTTTTCCAATGTTTTATGCATGTCTTCCACATGATTATGTTTCCAGGAATGGTGCATCGCATAAATAAGTCTGTGTAGATCTAAAAAATATTATTAGAAAGTAGGTTTAAGTCTAAATCAACACTAAAAAATCGGTTTATAAGATGAGGTTTGTATAAGCTTATATATTATAATTTATCAATATTTCTACTCAAGAAATAGAAGAACTTCAATAAGATCTATACAGTTTCAGGCAAGGTATGTTGGCAATCACAGAATATTTTATTTAGTTGAAATCAATGTGGGAAGAGTTGGAGCATTATAGACAAATTCAGCCCAACAATCTACTCATGCTTAGCAATGAGAAATGCTAGATCATATAGGCAGCATGATCCTAGAGTCATTTCATGCGTTTTTTGGTGGGTTTGCATGAGTCTTTCAGTGGAATGAGATCGCAGATCCTGCTTATGGATCCACTCCCAACTCTGAATCGCACCTTTTCAATGATATTACAACAAGAGTGGCAGAGCCAGCATCAAGTAATAGATGAATCAAGATCAATATCATATTTCTATCAAATCAGCTATCTTGTTTTTATTATTCTTTTGTCCTCTGTTACTTTGAGATATTGCTTTTTTAAAGTCACAACTAATATTGAGATTCCACTCCCACTTACACCATATTTGATGTTTCCCTTTCAGTGGCAACAACCTGGATTTGTATACACACGCACTAGATGACTGTAAAGTGACAAAGACTTAACAGAACAGCAATAAATTTGTTTTAGTAAAATCATTATTTGTAGTATATTAAAAATTAAACAGCCTGCCAGTTTTCTTTACTTTGTATCATAAAAGAAATCTAATAATTTGGTATTCTAAACCTACAGGTTAGTATACATGTTATCCATACCAATCCCTCACTTTGAAAAAAACTCTTAAGTCATTTTTGTTGTGGCCAAGTGAAAGAAGGATCTAGTTACATAGTCCTGGGGAGATTTTATGCAGAAAGTTGCATGTTCTTCACAAGATGCTTAGAATCATCAGCAACAGTTATTCATCTATTAATTATACTGAACATTGTAATGTTTACTTCCCTGAACATTTCTACTTATAAATGTGAACTTTAAGTCATCATGGCCACAATCTGCAGCCTCACACTACTCGTCTGGACCATAAGACGCTGAAGCTTCTCAAAAACTGGACTTGGCAATTTGTTGTGATACGTCCAGTGTGCTCAATCTTGATGATAACCCTCCAGTATTTTGATATTTATCCCAGTTGGGTCAGCTGGACAAACACAATCATCCTAAACATTTCAGTGTCATTGGCACTGTATTCTCTTGTTGTTTTCTACCACGTGTTTTCTAAAGAGCTGGAACCACATAAGCCTCTTGCCAAGTTTTTATGCATAAAAGGGATTGTCTTCTTCTGCTTTTGGCAGGTATGTTCGTATGCTTTTGCTTGATCTTTTGAACCATGATGGATAAACGATTATATTAGATTGTGCTCTGTAAAATTTGGATTGTGCTATTAAAATGCATCTCTTTTAAAGATGAAATACTTTGGTTTGGAATTTCAAATTTATTATCACTTCTAGTCTTCAGTCACTGCACATTATCTTAGTTAACTAATTGATTTCTAGATTGTAGTCCATTTTGGGAAAATAACTTAAGTGCGGCCTACAAAGAGGAAATAAAGTTCAATTGTTTCTGAAAGTCTTTTTCATAAACTCTCCTGAAGAGATTATTTGAATTAAGTTATACACTTAGAATAAATTATCACAAGTTTTTTTTCAATCACAAGTTGTTATAAGTAAGTCACTGTAAATAAGTTCTTCTAAACACACTCTATGTAAATTGAGGACTTGCAATTAGGCTTAAATAAACATTTGATTTATCCAGGATTCTGAACACTACACATCCTATCCTGGAAATAAGACATCTGTTTGTTATATTTACAAGATTTTGTTGGTTTAATGCAGATGGTATATTACATTAACTGCTAACTTTATTCAATTATGCAGGGAATTGTGCTTGATCTCCTGGCAGCATTGGGAATAATCCGATCCAAGTACTCCTGGTTAGCCGTGGAACGCATTGAGGAAGGTTACCAGAACATTTTGGTTTGTATTGAAATGGTTTTCTTCTCTATATATCAGCAATATGCATACACAGCTGCACCATACAAGGTTAATAACAAGAGCAGTGCACCTTCAGATAAAAAGTCAAAGTGATTCCAGGATTTGGATTACTGAGTATTGAGATCTTCAATGTACTTCATAATCAGTGTTACTTCCGGCTTCTCCTTTATGAGAAAATAAGTAAACCGATATGCCAGAAATGCCGAAGTTTTTTTAATAAGGTGCACATACATTGATGCTAGCTACTTCTAAAGATCTAGAAAGTTTTATTCCACAATTATGCTTGGATGTTCTGCTTTCATTGGGTTTGTGTTAATTCATTGCATACCTTACTACTTTTGTTAGTCTTACAGCAAGAGAAGCCCGATTTACATGTTATTTATTATTACATATAAGATTATATCCATTTTTTCACGTGTTTCATAGTCTTTTTTCAACTTACAAATTGCAAAGAAAGTAAACTCCAAATGAGTCATAATCATAACTCAAACATTTATACATTCATAACACAAATTTAAGAAAAAAATAAAATAATATATATATATATATATATATATATATATATATATATATATATATATATTCATAATGTAGGTACAAAGATAAGATTTGCTTCCTCTTAAATGTTTGGTTACACTGTTTACGAAGTAATAGTCATTGATGGAAATTCTTGTAATAATTGTTGTAAAATACATGTATATATACAGCATTCCTGCAGTTGTTAAAAGTTTTAATTTCTATTGTGTACTCACATTAAACGATGATCTTTTTAATGGAGAATTCTTTATTAACATCATATTTTATGTTAGAAGAGTCAAATTTAAGAAGATATTTAGTCTCAATATCTTTATTTTATGTTTAGTTTCTTTTTTAACTAGTTTGGAACTCTGAGGGCAAACTTCGCATATTGTTTTCTTATATTTATTCATTTGGCTTGTCTCGTCACAATGCAGTTTACTCATAGCCAAGCAATGTAATCAATATGTTAAGAAAAGTGCTTGTGCATCTTACATAACTTAGTTGTCAATCGAAACAAAATATCCCCTCTTCTTTTTATATATGTACTTTTTTTCAAAATCTCTTCTCAACACTTATAATTCATATATCATAAAACTGTTAAAATTAACGCATTTTCATTTTTATTTTGCTAGTTTCGCAAATTGCAAGTTAATATGTTTGAACTTTAGCTCATTGAAATACTTCTCCTATAACGATCAAGTTTTTTTTTTAATAAACAAATATGAAAGTTTAAAATGTTTTCTTTTTCTAAAAGATTCCGACCATGGTAAGGAAGTGACTTATGCAGTTTATGGTGTACACGCCATTGATATATTAACGTAAGATTTAATTGTGTTTTTAATCTTTGAAATTTGTCATAATTTTGGTTTTAGTTTTCAAAATTAAAAATAAATCATTGTAGTTTAAAAAATTGAGAAATATGATTTTAATCCTTTGATATTAAATTTGATAAACCAAAACAGTTTTTTAAAACTGTTTTTAATCTTTCCAATTTAATATTTAGTATAGTTGTTCATTTGACCTATGATATGGACACTATCTCTCTTAAACTAAACCTTTTTAGAAACTTGGATGAGTGATTTTAAAAAACCTCAATCTCAAATACTTCATATAAGGTGAGTGGAAGTCAAATAAACAAACATTTGTGTAAAATCTCTACTGTGATAATTTTTTTTATTTCATAAATACTTACGAGAATATTAATGTTTATTTTTTGTTTTTAAATATTTTAGTTTTTTTAAGTGATATAATTTGATTAATTTAATAATGAATAGTTATATAAATAATATTACTCATTAAATACATATTTAAAGAACTGTTAAACGGATCAACTCAACTCAACCAATCTGAAATAAGTTTTGCCACATTTCGACTTTATCAACTTGTACACTTTGTTGATGTGTTCCACTCTTTCTTCCTTTTATGTGATTTTTTGTTTTTTTCAAGTTTTTCTAAAATATGTCCAACACGAGCAGTTTTTAAAACATCAGTATGTCCCTCAACTTTTCTGTTAATACACTGAAATAAACAAAAACAAGTGGGGTTGGTAAAGTCATTGAAAAATAGATGTTACAAGACACGTTACATTTGTTAGCAACTCAGTCATGGCTAAAGAGAAAAGAAACGGAAGAAATCCTTACTTTGTATAATTCCCAAAAGATATGTTTATATATATATATATGAAGAGAAAACGATGGAAAAGAAAACAACAAAAGTAACAGTAAAAACAGAAAAATAACTGGTTTTAACAGAATTAGTAATTCAAAAACTGTATACAACAAAGATATGATCTCTAATAACATTACAGGACATTTAAAAATAGATGTTAAAGTACATGTTATATGATTAATACTATGAAGAAGGACATGTTATAACTAGGACCTAGGAAACATGGTATACCTTAAGAGGTGACTGATAGGATACACAATCAGGGACAGTACCCAGACTCAAACGGTCAAATCTTATCCCAAGTAGTTATTATCCCCTTCCCATCTAACATGGTGAGAGGGGAGAAAGGAAAAAGAAAGCACATATTATGTTGCACTATCTTAATGATTTGTAGATCTCTGGTGTAAGTATTGTAAATTTATAGACGAGATCGGATGAATACTCTCCTTCCATTGCCCTGCACGAGATTGATTTCCTTTAAGCCATCATCTGATTTGTTTGGAGGCTGAGAGTGCTCAAAACGCTCGGTTGAAGTTTTGTACCGCTGCTTTATGCTATTCATGTCTTCCTTCACTTCCTCCATTTTTGTCTCAAAATGAAGGTCATTTGAAACCTTTAAATTAGGATGTTTCTGGGTATTTACAGTGGTTGGCAAGGGTATGTTCATTAATCCTTCTGGCACCATCTTATCTACTTGCTTTCTACCTGTGATGAGTAAAGTACGATATTTGCATATGTAACATGTACGTCAGTATGTACAATTTTTTCATGCAGTAGTACTAAACCGAAAACGATGTAACTGACGGAACTAAGAACTAAATTTTTAATTGGACGTATTTTTTTACCACTTTTTTAAACAAGGAAAACACATTTTCTCTACTTTTTTTCATTAACGTAAGCATTTTGATTTGTAAATATAATTTTTGTAATGTATATACTATACAGGCGAGGAGTCAAATGCAACCTACAAAAAGCATACTTAGAATATATTATATTATTAAAGAAAAATTTAACTCGAAAGAGATACATATTAATTGATATTTGATAGTGTACGGTCAATGTAGCAGCAATACCTCAAGCATAAGAAAAACTTACAAGAATTTTCTTAACACTCGAATCTTAAATGAAGAACATGAAATTAAAAGTAAATGCAATTTTGAGAACATAAAATACATTCTTCTATTAAAAAAAAAAAAAAAAAAAAAAAAAAAAAAAAAAAAAAAACTAAAAGGATCATAATAAATTCAAGAGCTCACTTAATGTAGTAAATTCATCCTAATTCTTAGTAAAGACATAAGCAGTGATGTTTTCTTGGTTCGCAACAAGTATATCCCCCGGCTGATAGTTAAAAACTGATTCTTTCAAAGTGTACAAACCACCAAAGTGACTTTTGCCTCTTCCGAATAAGTATTTTCATAGTACATGACCAAAAATCAAACTTCTCTTCGCATCTTTGAGGGACTCAGTTATCTACCAAATCCAAAAGGGCTAAGTTATAAAACCAGATCCACTGGATGCTTATCTCTAAACCTAAGGAATAATAAAGAGCCAAAGTGAGACCCCGAGATGACAGCTGATTATCAAGGATATGATTCTTACAAAGTGAGAAGTAGGCTTTAGAGGATAAAGTACACTTATATCTATAAATGTTGATGGTTAAATTGTGATAAAATCAAGGACACAGAAAAAAGAAAAAGAAAAAAAAAAAAAAAGTTAGAGTCGATATCAACCATTACTTTATCTATTTCACTCTCATCATTTTAGAAGAACTAAATCCTGGTTAATAAAGTCAAAAATCAATGGCTATCTTACGACATTGAATCAAGGATATGGATGACAAGTAATACCAGACTAACTGACAAAGGCATCATCAAACATTGGACAAGATACTCCCAACACTGAAGTTGCCCCACAGAAATGTTCAATTACTCACTTTTCAAATGTACATTCACTTCAATTCTGTAGGAATATGAAATATAAGTGTTGGATATAAAATTCTTTCTTCAGCTAAAAATAATAACAAAACTAATACCTTATTTCCACTCTCCTCCACATTCGTGAGATGCAATTTTGAAAACACGAATACGACATGAAATATTCATAATCATAAAAGCAAGAGCATATACACTTAAAATAAAAGCATCAAACAAAATATATTACCCAACATTAGTAATTCATGGTTGAGCACTCAATTGATCAAAAACTCAAAATAGTTAAAGAAATAACTTAATTCCTTTACAGAAAATAGTTTAAGATTATTTTAAGATTCCCTTTTATTATTTGCGTGTGAAAAGGCTTTTGAAGAAAAACACGATAATTCATTAGATTGTTTTTTTCTTCCTAGAAATCAAACACGAACGTCGGATTCTGATTGAAAAGAAAACGTGCAACGACCCGTGTATGTCATTCTATATGAAGAGTTGGACAAACAGTGAGTGATGAGAGTGAAATGAAAAGAAAGGTTTGAAAAAGGGAGAAGAAATGACCTGGGATAATTTTGCGAGAGCCGTCGATGGCCGAACCCACGGCGAACTTGACGAGATCTACCAGTATTTGGCTAAGCGTGTAGGGGCGGGCCATATCGGTCACGGCGGCGGCCATGCGTCGGCGGTGGCTTTCGAA
Source organism: Sphenostylis stenocarpa (assembly GCA_963425845.1). Lineage (NCBI taxonomy): Eukaryota > Viridiplantae > Streptophyta > Magnoliopsida > Fabales > Fabaceae > Sphenostylis > Sphenostylis stenocarpa. The sequence goes on from OY731408.1 coordinate 28,792,050, forward strand.
TCTGATTATCTTCTTTCGGATTAACGGTGTGTGGTTATGTGCTGCGATGGAGGAGCTTTCCAATTTGATTTAATTTAGATATTTATTTATAATTGTCGAATGCATGAGATCGTATATTTGTAGGCAAAAAGTCAAGTCAAATTTATATTCTATAAGTTTCAATTACATGAAATAAAATTAATTTATGCTAATAAAGAAATTTAATTAGTATCAAGTAATTATACATATTTATATTATTTACAATTTAATAGTTATAATATAAAATAATTTCATATGATAATTTAATTATATATTAAGGTTAGTAGTACATAGGTTTTTATGTAGAAATTTTTTTCCTCAACTATTATTTCTTAAATAAATAATCGAAAATGAATTTATCAAATTAAATTAAATTTACTTCTAGTTTTCTTCTAGTTAATGAAATTTTACTTATAAGTGAACGAAGAATATCTGAAATTTTTATATGTATATTGGAGATTTAAGAAATTAATCTATTGTCTTCTAAAAAATTTGGTGTTGTTATAAAATTTTCAAAATACTTTGAGGTATTGTTGGTTTATGAGAAAGTAGTAAAGCAAGTTTTATTTTTATATTTTTTTTTATAGAGGATGAGAAAGTGAGATTCTCATATAATGTGCAAAGTTATTTTCTAACACAATTTCAAAGAAACTGTCACATTTTAAAAAATTTTAATTTTGAGGATTTGAATAGTTATTTTCTATTAATTCTTGCTAATTCTTAAAAACATAAGAATTGACAAACTTTTCAGTTAATAAAAATTTATAAACAAATTTAAAATATTTGCGAAACATATTATTAAATTATTTAAAACTATTATGATCATTATTGCTAACTTGTAATAGAAGAGTTATTTTATAATCTTTTTCGTCGCAACAACTATTTCCTACCATATTCCGATTATCTAACAGCCCTCTATTATTTCTTATTATGTCAATATCATTATGATTATCTAACATTTTTGTTGTAACCACTATTATTTTCTACAAGGCTACAACTACTGGTGGAAATAAGATAGTATAATATAAACGATAAATTTGGCATTATCTTTGTCCAATTTCTCCTCTAAACCTTGCTTCCAACGAAGAGAGAACAAGTTCTAACACTTCATTCTTACTTATTCTTACTATCATAGTTCTTTCCTCCAAAACCCCATGAAAACAAATAAAGGATTGGAGATATAGATCTTTTTAATTTTTAATCAACCATTGAAATAGATTCTGGCTCTGCAGCAAAATTTTTATGAACGTTTGGAAGAACAGTTCATCATCAAATGAATAATCAAAGTAATAATTTATTTGCAATTTACACTAAAAGAGAGTTTATTACTTTCAAGGTAAAGAAAATATTTTAGAAAACAAATGAGCTTGTCATTATTTAATCACCAGTAGCCATATATAAGAGCTAAAACAAATGCTTTGTCTGTACCTAAGAACACTAATGCGTGTCTTCAAGAATACTACAGTATAATACCTATGTCACCCCGTAATTTTGTTCTGGTAACTCGAGAAATTCAAACAACATTGACAAATATAGTGCACTTTGGTTCCAGGTCATTTCCAGAACCATTACAGAATTTGTCAATAACGACTTAGATGATCCATGACCAAATTATGAAAGAAAGATCCGCCATGGCATGAATGGCCATGAATGAAACGAAGGAAAAAAAGGGGGCCAAGGTTTTTACATGCAAAATTATGTACATTACTGTTATATCAATAGTAGCTAAAAAGTGTAGTCATTGTTGCTTAAACACAGCCGAGTTATCGGTTAAGCCTTAACAGAATCTAACCATATTGTATGGCCAAATACAAATACATACAAACTGTAAACAGGCCTTGTTCTTTATCTTTATGTCAATGTAATTTAAAAAGAAAAACATATAAAACCAAATAACATGCATTTAGATCTCATATGCACAAGCACAAACCACATTGCAAATAGTTATAAACCTACTATTAATTCCTCGAGAACATACCATCACCAATAATAACTCTTACAAAGAAAGGCCAGCAAAAAGCAACTCCAACTCCTGCTCCTGTAATTTAGTTCTCTGAAATAACAGCATGATATAATAATAAAATTAATATCTTGTTATGAGCAAAATGTTGTTATGAGCAAAATGCAAATACATTCTTATGAAACTAAAAAGTAAACAAAGTATGTGAATAAACAACCTGAGGCTGATAAACACAGAATGATCTACCTGAACTGACATGAGTTGCAGAATTTTATTTAGAACCTTCAGACGGTGCGTGACATATGCACTGTTAGCAGGAAGTTGGTTCATTCTCTTGACTTCCTCATGAACAGCAGCCTGCTTTTTCTCACACCACATTTGTTTCTGTGGTTCAGGCTGATTAATAGCTCCAGTCTCCATCATTTGATCTAGGGTATTGCTACCCTTTAAACGATCAGAGGGATCCACTTTTTAACTCAACTAAGCAAACATCAACAAGAGAAATGCTCAGACACCCCAACTACAAACAACGAAAGACTCTAAAAGGGCTCATCAATTACAGCATAGTAGCATACAAACATGACAAAATCAACATGTTGATAAATCTAATTAATACTCCATCCTAGGTCACCGAGGTTACACACACCAACCAAATATGTTTTCCTAAACTTTTTTAGTTTCAATGGAACTTCATGATGCTAATTAGCCTCAAAATCAAAAGCTTAAGATAAGCGTCTAGTTCTTAGCAAATCATTTAACGATCAAAAGAGATGAATTGACAAGGTAGAAGCAACTTGAGTAGTTATAGTAGCCAAATATAACCAAGGAACATTTCAAGACCATTGACCAACAAAGCTTGAACACAAATATAAGACACATAGATGTATACGAAAAATTTAAATTATCACAAGATATGCCACGACCATAATATAACAAATAGGGGTAATAATAAATCAAGAGATGATCGATGTTTTAAACATGAGTATTAGTAATCGTGAACATAATAAAATGTATACCTTATCAAATCACTGTAATAATTCCATTTAAAATGGTTTATAAGTTTAAAAGCAAAATTTAAAAAAATGTAAAATACAGCTAACAGTATTCAGTAATTGCGAACTTTTCAACATAAATATGCATCCAGTGTTCTTCTCCCTTTCCATTGATCCTCAAAAGTATTAAAAAAATTATTTGATTTACAACACCATCCTTCTTTTTGTTGTATTCTGTTATAATTCAGTTTCTGGTTTAGTGTTGTTACAGTTCTGTTTTTGGTGGTTAAATCTGTATATAAGAGTTACCTCTCTTTGTTGTATTTGATACCTTACATATAACACTTACGCAAATATACAAACACATTGTGTGCATACAGTATTTCTTAATTCTTCTCTGCTCTCCAACAAGTGGTATCAAGAACAAAGGTTCAGATCTTGGAAACGAAAGTCATGGCAGCCAATGGAAGCGGAAATTTCGTATCTAACCTACCAGTTCTTGATGGCAAGAATTATAATCATTGGGTCATTCGGATGGAGGCTATTCTTGGCTATCAAGAATTGCTGGAAGTGGTCAGAGATGGTGCGAAGGAGAAAGACGAAGCTGCAAATAGAAAGAAGGATTGCAAGGCTCGTTGTCTTCTTCATCAATGTGTAGATACGGTAAATTTCGAAAAGATCTCCAAGGTGAAAACAACGAAAGAAGTTTGGGATATTTTGCAGAAAGTACATGGTGGAGCAGAGAAAACCAAGAAGGTGAAACCAAGAAGGTGAAACGACAGGCTCTCAAAAGGCAGTTTGAGTTGATGGCCATGTTGGAATCGGAGAGTGTTGCGGAATATTTCAACAGAGTCCAGCTCTTGGTTAATTCGATGAGAGCATGTGGAGCAACTGTGACAGAACAGTGTATGGTTGAAAAAATATTACGTACTCTCTCGATGAAGTTCGACTATATTGTAGTGACTATAGAGGAGTCAAAAGATACAGAGGAGATGACAGTGGAGGAGCTGCAGGGATCGCTAGAAGCTCATGAATTGAAGCTTGTGGAAAAAAATGTTGTGAAGATAGAAGAAGAACAAGCGTTAGCTGCTAAAAAAAATGAGTTTTTTCGCGTGGAAGATGGAAGAAAAATAGAAATGGTGGTCGTTTTGATAAAGAAGGTGGTTCTTTTAATCAAGAAAAGAACACAGGAGGTTATGGGGAACGTACAAAACAAATGAGAACTGCCAGAGGTAGTTTTGGCAGAGGAAGAGAAGGAAGAAAGAATCAAGATTTGAGAAAGATTTAAAGCTACACCTGTGAGAAGTGGGGGCACTATGCTGCTGATTGTTGGTTTGGAAAAGGCAAACAGAAAAAAGAGGTTGAGGCTGAAGCAAACGTGGCACAGAATGAAGCCAATGAAGAACCTATTGTATTGATGGTTACTGCCAGAAGGTTTCATAATAGGTAATTGGTTCTTGGATACGAGTTGTTCCAACCATATGACAGGTCATAGAAATTGGATTTCGAATTTGGATACAAGTAAAACCAGTAAAGTGAGGCTTGCAGATAACAATGTTATTGAGGCAGCAGGGATTGGTGATATCGTGATAAAGAAGAATGAGAAAGAAGTGATCATAATAGAGAGTGTGTTATATGTTCCTGGAATGAAATGTAACTTGTTAAGTGTTGGACAACTTGTTGAGAAGGGTTTCACTGTCACAATGCAGGGAGAAATGTTGAGAGTTTATGATGCAAGGAAGAAATTGGTGTTGCAATCACCACTGTCCAAGAATAGGACATTTCAAACAAGGCTAGATCCTGTTGAACAGCACTGTCTAGCAGCCACAGTTATTGATAAGTGGAGTTGGTTATGGCATCAAAGGTTTGAACATTTGAATTTCCATAGTCTCAAGAAATTAGCTGATAAAAATATGGTGATTGGTCTGCCTGAAATTATTGTGCCAAGAAAATTGTGTGAAGAATGCTTAGTTGGAAAACAGTCCAGAAATGTTTTTGATTTGCATATGCATATGAGAGTCAAGAGTGTGCTACATGTTGTATATTCAGACGTATGTGATCCATTTGAAGAGCTTTCACTTGGAAAGAATAGATATTTTGTAACATTTGTTGATGAATTCAGTAGGATGATTTGGCTATATCTTATCAAAGCCAAAAGTGACGTGTTGACAGTCTTCAAACGTTTCAAAGCTATGGCAGAAAGACAGTGTGGAAAAGAGTTGAAAATCTTGAGAACTGATGGAGGAGGTGAGTATGTGTCCAAAGAGTTTAAAGAATATTGTATTGGGCTGGGAATCCAACATGAGACGACAACACCCTATACCCCACAACATAATGGGTTGGCTGAAAGGAGAAATAGGACCATTCTTGATATGGCTAGGAGTATATTGAAACAGAAAAACTTGCCTCATTCTCTCTGGGGAGAAGCAATGTCTACTGCTGTGCATATTTTAAACAAGTGTCCTACCAAGAAGCTTGGAGATAAGGTCCCAGAAGAAAGTCTGGCAAAAAACCAGTGGTGAGCAATCTGAAAATTTTTTGTTCTGTGAGTTACAAACATACTCCAGATGCTAGGAGGAAGAAGTTGGGAGATAAAAGTACTGCAATGATAATGGTAGGATATCATCCTACAGGCGCATATAGACTCTACAATCCTGCTACTAATGAAGTTTGTATCAGTAGAGATGTTGTGATAAGTGAAGATGAGTCATGGAACTGGAAGGAAGCAACAGATATGGCTGGAAATCAGATTGTTTCAGTAACAATTGGAGATGAAAGTAAAGAGTTAGAGAGCAAGTACAAAGAGAACCAAGACAGAGAACCATGCCAAGAGCATTGATTGACTTTGAAGTTTATCCCGATAATACTATAAATAGTGAAGGAGATTTGGTTCATTTCGCGTTACTGGGAGAAGCAGAACCTATTGATCATGAAGAAGCTATGAAGCATGAGGTGTGGAAGGTTACAATGATGGAAGAATTGCATTCAATTGAGAAGAGTGGAACCTGGACATTGACAGAATTGCCTCTGAACAAGAAACCCATTGATGTAAAATGGGTTTTCAAGTTGAAATTACATCCAAATGGAGATATTGATAAAAGGAAATCAAGACTTGTTGCACGAGGATTCCTACAGAAAGAAGGTCTAGACTACACGGAAGTTTTTGCTCCTGTAGCTAGAATTGAAACTATAAGATTGGTGGTAGCTTTGGCAACTGGAAAAGGTTGGCCTTTGTTTCAACTTGATGTGAAATCGACTTTTCTCAATAGTCCACTTGAAGAGGAAGTATATGTCACTCAACCTCCTGGATTTCTGGTTAAAGGGAGTGAAAATAAAGTTTTCAGATTAAAGAAGGCTTTATATGGGTTGAAACAGGCACCAAGGGCCTGGAACAAGTTGATGGATGTGTTTATGATAAAGCATCAGTTTGTAAAATGTCCAGTGGAGCATGGAGTCTATGTTAAAATTCTGGATGAAGCCAATAATATGTTGTTAATGTGCATATACGTTGATGATTTGCTTCTTATGGGTAGTAATCAAGCTGAAATAAGTAGATAATGGGATATTGAAGGTGGTTTACTGTCCTACTCAGCATCAAGTGGCTGACATTTTTACCAAATCTTTGAAGGAGAGGTTTGAAATGTTAAGGGCTGAACTAGGGGTTGTTAGTTTGAGAAATTGAATTAAGGGGGAATGTTGTATTCTGTTATAATTCAGTTTTTGGTTTAGTGCTGTTACAATTCTATTTTTGTGGTGGTTAAATCTGTATATAAGAGTTACCTCTTTTTGTTGTATTTGATACTTTTTTATATAACACTTAAGCAAATATACAAACACACGTTGTGTGCATGCAGTATTTCTTAATTCTTCTCTATTCTTCTCTGCTCTCCAACACTTTTAGTGTTTTTAAACCAAACCACCGCCATAAGGAATCATGAAACCAACAATCAGAAAGAGAGAGAACAAGCTTCCAACGTCAGCAACTGGACATCAGGGATAAGCAAATTTCCAAATAGAGTTCGATAGTTACATAAAATATTATCACAAAAGCTTCTCCAATACAGTATCCACGACTAAATCAAATCAAATTCAATACAATATCTTATATTAATTTTATCCACAACAAAAGTAAACCTTAGTAAAGCATATTTCGATTAGTACAGAAGGCGTTCAACTTTTCTGAAACGACAACACATAATCGACCGCGTAAGATACACACTAAGTGCATCAAATTAATTCCTCAATTTATTTGTTTCCTGAAGAATGGTCTCTGAATTTTTATTTTTATTATTTTCTCTTTTACTTACTACTTTCAACATATTAACAATTAAACAAGCGAAATAACGATGACAATTACATGTAGAAGTAAAGAGGAATTGGAACGCTAGCATGAAAGTAAAGAAGAACTTACAAGCAGAAAGAGAGAAGAAGAACGGTCCCTTCAAACCGCACAGTTTTGGGGCAAGTTGCTCAGGTTAACCACGACGTCGTTTGCAAAGACGCCGCAACTGCAAAATAAACTATCGCCAGTAGGTATGGCAAGGGGCGGGGCGGGGCGGGAGCGGGTTTTCTCTCCCCAATCTCCGTCCTTTTAACCATATCTGTCCCCGTCTTCTTTCGGGTCGGGTTAGAAATTAATTAATCATCTGTCCCGTTCGGTTTCGGTTCCCCACCTATCTATATTATTTTTTAAATAATAATTATATTTATAATAAATTAAATTTATTTTTTATTTTTTATATATAATTAAATATTTATAATTTATAATTATTATTAATTAAATATACATTTTAATTTATTATATTTATATTAATATATATATATATAAAAGAAATATTTAATTATTTTTATTTATAATATTATTATTATTATTATAACTATGTATTGAAATATTTGAATACTTATAACATTATTATTATTATAATACTGTATTCAAATATTTGATTATATATATAAGTTAATTTATGTTTAAGCTTTTATTTAAAAATATGAAATATATAGTTTATAAGAAAATATTTAATAAGTTAATTCTTATTCAATTAACTCGAAATAATAAAAGTTTAAATTATCAATTCCTTTAATCCTTTAAAATACAATTATTTTATTAAGATAAAATTTGATATATGATAAATAAGAATAATAAGATAAAAAAATATGATATAATAAAACCTAATAAATATAAATTATAAATAAAATAACATTAGTTACTACTAAAATTTATGTAAAATATTTAAAAAAATATAAAGAATAAAAAAATTAACTTTGTATTCATCAAATTGGTTGAAAAGATTGAAAAAAAAAACAAATTGATCGACAGAGATTAAGAAAATATGAAACTGAAAGGTAGGAGAGAATAATGTAATAAATTAATTGATATAAAAGATTAAAAAAGATAAAAAAATTAAAAAGTTGGTAGAAGAAAAACAAAAATAAGTGAAATATAAAAAAATGATCATATATGTAATAGAAAAAGAAAAGGAAATACTTTTAAAATATTAATATTTTAAAATTTAAATATAAAGTCGGGACGAGGACGAGATCGGGTCGGGTGGGATTGCATTACTCATCCCCGTCCCGATCAACTCATATTTTTCCCGTCAAACTTGGATGAGAACTGATCGGTCTCACGATACGAGTTTAATTATCATCCTTAATCGCCAATAACAAATTGGCGAGGGGAATATAGTGGCTAATTATAAACATAAAGGTTAAAATTATAACAAAAATCAAATATAATTATATATTAAATAATTATTTATTAAAATTATAATTACAATTGCTGTATTTTTAATGAATACTTATGTGAGAAATATATCAAGAAATTATTCTACATGATAAGTTTATTACTTTTATAATTTAAAAATCATATTAAACATGTTTTATAGTTCATTGATGACTCGTGATTAGTTTATAAAGTAAAAAAGATAAACAATAATAACCATGTATATTCATGAAATATAATAAATATATTTATTTTGTAAAATATATTTTTTAGTTGAGAGTATTTCAAATTCATAAAAGTAGTTGCGTGAAGATAACGAACTTGGAGGCATCTCTCGCAGTTGGAAAATTGAACCTGAGTTGCTTGTCTCTAATCTAACCTCACTTGATTTTCATAAAAATAGGTTTGAAGTAGAGTTTATAAATTTAATTTTGTATTAATTAGATTTTCTAAAGTTAATAAATTACTTTTTATTTAATATATTTTATTTTTAAAATTATATTTATTAAAATAATTTTAGTACAAGAAAAATATATTTTAGTTGGAAAGTTTACAAAATGATGGTTACATTTCAATATCAGTATATTTTCAATGTCAAAAAAATATTTTAAAATTTACATTTAATTAATATTTAAGAAAAAGAAATTAAAGAAACCCTAAAATAAGAGATAAAAGTTTTAAATACATATATATTTTGTTCTGACTGATTAATTAACAGCTTTACAACTTATTATTACAATTTTATTGATTTAAAATCTAGTTAATCAGATATTGGACTTTTTATAGTATATTTATAAAAAAGAAATAAAAAACATATACTCTAATCAAGAAAAAAATTATAAAAAGTTTATTATTATTATTACTATTATTATTATTATTATTATTATTATTATTATTATTATTATTATTATTATTATTATAAGATATCTCTCACCTTTAAATGATTAGAGGGTGGAAGATGAAAGCAATCAATGACAAGTTGAACAAATAGTGGAATGATTAAGATGAATTAACTAATAAAAGTGAATTTAATAAATTAATTGTTATGTTTACTAAGGACATTATCCAAATGAAAACAAAGGTTGCAAAATGGGCAAAGTAGGTCCAACCATATATGGATGTCACATGGCTCCTATGCTATGACTTTCATGCTGACCCACTGCCACTTTGTTAATATCTTGACTTAAGATTCAGCACAATGCATTTTACTCATAAATATAAGGTTTGGCCACCAGTTTTTGCTTTGCCTTCACACCAAAGCTTCCAAGATATCCCACGGACTAACCTTGAATTCTCCTTCAAATATATCATATCACAGGAGATACAATTATGGAAGTTACATACAATAAAAACTTTAGGATTTATGTTTAGAATTTCATCATATTTTCTTTTTAATATAATAATTAAAATGAGTTATTGTTCTATATTATTATATTATAAAAATAAATAATATAAATAAAAAAATTGTAACTTTTATTACAATAGATTTCTTATCGTGTATATATAATATAAGATCAATCTTAAAATAAAATAAAAAAATATTAATTCAATTATACTATGAAATCTGATTTACTATAGTATTTTATAAAGGGAATATTGTTTTAGAGTATTTTATTTTATGTAAATTGAATCATATATTTAGTGATGTCTTAATGTGATATCAAATATAGCTTATTATGTTTTTAAATAAATAAAAATATTTATTAATTTCTTAATCAAATAGTAAGACCCTTTTATGTAAAATATTACATCATTGAAAATAATTATAGACAAGGAAAAACAGAGAGGAAGGAAAAGAGAAATAAAAATAATAATGTCTACAGCATTTCAATTGTTTGAATAAAATGAAGTACGAAAATTTCCTTTTTATTTAAGAAAAAATGTATATACAATATCATTGTGTTGTATTATTTTCAACTGGATTTAGAATTTTGATCATTTGCATAACAATAATTCTATTATTAAGTAATAACACTTTAATTACACCCTCGTAGAAATAACAATTGGATTTGATTTAATTTTCTATTTATTCTAACCTTTTGACTTCTGTAAAATATATTTTGACATTGTTTTAAGAAATATAATTAAAGAGAACTTCTTGTGCAATTCTTTCCAACTTTTAATGACATTCCTATTTCTTTTAGTTTCAAAAATAAACACTTTTTTTCTTTTTCTTTTTCTAATAAAATAGCAATCAAACCTTTTTCTAATTTTTAGAAAACACTTTAAATTTGTAAAATTAAAATTTATCTCTTTTACAGTATTTTTTATAAAATAATATTTCCCTCCCTTATTTTATTTAAAAATAAAATATTGAATTAAACTTGAAAAGAAATTTAGAAAATTTAAAATTGAAGTGTTAAAATATATACAAATTATTTTTTTTATAAAAATTTAAATGTTTTAACTACTATATATTAATCATATGTAAACAATTACATTACATGTCTTATAAAAATATTAATTTTTTTAAAACATTATTTTTGGATTGTTATACTTTAAAATAATTTTAATACTGTATAAATATGTTTTGTACAAATACAAATATATATATATATATATATATATATATATATATAAGTAAAAAAATAATGTATTTAAGAAAATTTCAAAGGTGATGCAATTGTTCTAAAATTAATTTTTTTATTATAAAACAATTAATTTTAAATTTTCATAATTTCAATTAAATTTTAGTTAATATGTTATCTTTAAATAAAATAAAACAAGTTAATGGAATTTTATTAAAACATAAAATAAAATAATGTAATTTTAATAAAAATGTAGTAAATATGTGTTTTTTTATATTAAAAATCATTTTATTGAAAATTTAAAAGAAAGAATGATTACTTAAAAACTTAAAGGTGTGAATGTTATTAGCACAATCCCATTAAAAAATGTAATTTTTCTAATATATTGTAAAAACTAGCCCCAACATAGTTTTGATGTTTTTTCATTTAGAGATGTTTGGACCTTTGTGGTGTGTATCATTTATCATGAGAAATATAATGGTTAAACTTATATATTTACTAAATATGTAGAAAAAGTTATTGCATCTCATTACTTCCTATATTGATTTGAAAGTCAATAGGTCAAATGACTAATTTTAGTTCACTTTTAGTAGACATATAATGTAATGTCATTTTTTAAAATTTAAATTAGCCAACAGCAAATTTTGGGAAAAATTAAAATTAAAAAAAGAGGATACTATTACTTATGCTCTTCGTCAATTTTCAATCAATTAGCTCCACTATAATCAATTAACTCAACTCTAATGGGGCCAAACTTCTTAAGAGTTAATAAATTTTTATAATTTAAATTAATATTTATGATTTAGATTCTAAATTTAATAATTATTAAATATATTTATTTGTATATTTATAAATACATTAATCATGTTAAGATCCCTCAGTGAGCTACTTAAGAGTTAGTTCCATTATAAATTATTATCACAAAACATGAATAAAATTCATACGAAATCCTTTCAAATAATACAAAATTGATCCAAAATTTTAATATAAAGTAATTTATAAATATTAACACATAATGAAATATAATTTGGTCTTTCAAAAAATATTATAACAACCATTTTTCACATATTTGAATTAACTTAATTTGAAAAGTAGATGTGAAATTTAACGCAATTGACGTGCACACAAGAGGTATCAGCGAAAAGCCAAAATAAGAGAGTGAAAGGAGAAAATATAGCGAAATTGCAGAAAATAAAAGTCAAGAAGCAACACAATATCTCTTTCTTTTTCTTCTTCACCTTCATTCTTCTTTGGTGACAAATTCTTTCTAACAGAGATCACAACCTTGAGAGAGAGAAAGCGCATTAAAAGACCAATTTGCCCTTCGATCTTATTCGCCTTTCTCTCTCTCGCCAACTCCCAACCTTTTCATTCGCACCATGAACGAGAAGGCCAACGTCTCCAAAGAGCTCAACGCCAAACACAAAAAGGTTTTCCCCTATTTTCTCTCCCATCCTCCGCGATTTTCCTTTGAATCTTATTAATACGTTAATGCGCCATGTCCGAATTTCACAAACTTGGATTCAACGAGGAATGGTGATAATGAGAATTCTGAGTTGCTGGATTAGATTCGATCGCTGTCCGATTCGCTTATCGAGAAATAACTTCTGAGTCGCGAGGTTTTGTGATTGCTTATTTATGACGTAATTATTTGTTACGTGTTTTTAAAATAAAAGAAAAAGAAAATTAGATGTGATGTGAGGAAATGGATCGATGATTGGTGGTGATGGATTAATGGTTATAGCATAAATTGATATGCTTGTTATAAGCTTGATTGTTTCGGGGATTAAATTTTGATTAAAAAAAAATTATATGGAAATGGATCGATGATTGGTGATGATGGACTGATGGTTGTAGCATAATTTGATCTGCGCGCGTCATAATGTTTAATCATTTTCGAGATTAAATAATGAATCGAGGCTGTTAATTTATTACACTTAGTACTTTGGATCCATTTCTCTTATCCTGATGTAATTCCTACTTCATTTTCTGTTTTCTTTTTGACGATGCTTGATAGTACAATATTATGGAGTCATTGACGCATTGTTGGTAGGAAATTTGGGGTTGCTCAAAGTCTCTGTCTTTGATCTAGAGTAAACTTTGCTTTTTCCTTTGGTGTTTCTCGTTTTATTGATTTTCCTATTACAGGTATTTGGGTGTTTGTTAGTTTGTAATTGAGGAGAAGTTGATCCATAGAATTGGTTGTGGTCATAGGAAAAAAGCTTGGTGGGGATCTTATTTAGTTTGAGAGAAAAAAAAAAAGAATATTTATTTATTCTTTCTCTCTCTCTCTCTCTCTCTCTAATATATATATATATATATATATATATATATATATATATATAGAATTACAAGAAGTGTTCCACTTACTTTTTCATCTTCATATTTTATTTTTATTTTCTTGTAATCTAATAATTAAAATAAATTAATATTTTAAACTATTGGATTAAAAAAAATGAACGCGAGAATGGTAAGTAAATCTCATATATATATATATATATATATATATATATATATATTGAACCGAACAATACTTCGGTTAATTTATTTTGGATGGTTGGTTAATTTTGTTCGTTAGAATATCCATCAATTTACATATATACTTTTATTATATATTTGAAATCCTTACTTTTCAAAATATGAACTTTGGATTGTTTCATTCATTGAAACTTATCACCTTTTTTTCATGCTTTTCCTTTTATCGATTGATTGAATATTTTAGATATTTACTTTAAATTAAATGTGCAGATATTGGAAGGACTTCTTAAACTACCAGAGAATAAGGAATGCGCTGACTGCAAAGCTAAGTATGTATCTGGCTGGATACAAATGATCCAATCTTGATCTCACATTCTTGTGTCAATAGGCATAGATGAAAATAGAGATAATAATCTGACCATGAAAATTTATTTTCATGTGTAGGCATTTTCTGGGATGTTTTTTTATTGTAATGTTTGTTCACAATTTTCTATAAAATTTTTATTTGCAGAGGCCCAAGATGGGCCAGTGTCAATCTTGGCATCTTTATATGCATGCAGTGTTCTGGAATACATAGAAGTCTTGGGGTACACATATCAAAGGTAATGTTATGCTCCTTGGTATTGTAAAAGTGATTGAATCTGTCAGTCTCTTGTAATGTTGTTTCTTAAAATGGTTTCATTTTGATCTATCAGAAACAAAATCATGAGGGGGAAATTTTGTATAATAGTCATCTGGTGTGGAAATAAAATATTTGTGAATTCAATTATGAAAAGCTAATTAAATAGTCTACTAGACTCCATTATTTGTTTTGAGGGACAGTGTATTATTTTCAAGCTCATTTCACTCGCTTGTTTGCTAAATACTGGCAACAAGGATTTTTAATGAGTACCAATAGTAAAGGGATATATGCCTTCTTAGCTGGTAATTTGCTTCTTGGTTGTAATAAGAAATTTGTGCTGCTGTACTGCATCCGTTCGTCAATGTATGGTGACACTGTCATTCTTTAGCAGCATCCTTTTGTTAATATATGGTGATACTGTCATTCTTTTTACCGTGGCCCTGAAGAATTACAAGCTGATAATATATTTGGTTCTCAAAATGTTTCTGTATGAAGTCAATGCTGACCCAATTTGATAGAGGCACATCTGAAACATGGCTCCTAGTCCTAGGTCATGATAATTGACTTTTTACAATAGTCTCTAAATATTTTTGTTAACCAAAGGCTGGTTCTAAATTTTTTTGTAAAATTCTTATTTATATGCTTACCTGGTAGCTTATCTGCAGGTTCGCTCAGCAACTTTGGACACCTGGCTTCCAGAGCAGGTTGCATTCATTCAATGTAAGAGAATCTAAATTGTCATGACCTTGTGGCTATTTTGAGTTCTGTTAGTATGCATTAGTTATATAGTCTTCTCATTATATTTGAATTTCCTTTTTGGCCCTATATAGCGATGGGAAATGAGAAGGCAAATAGTTACTGGGAAGCAGAATTACCCCCAAATTATGATAGAGTTGGAATTGAAAACTTCATTCGTGCAAAGTATGTCTGTTGATGAACACTTTAAACCAGACTGAATTTTTTTTCCTTTTCGATCTTTTTGTATATTTAGAAGTATATGCTTATTATGTCCACCTGGTTAAGATGATTCTTTGCTTTCAATCATTGCATTTAATTAAAGGTATGAAGAGAAGAGATGGGTTGCAAGAAATGAGAAACCTAAATCACCATCTAGTTTTCGAGAAGAGAAAAGTCCTCCACATTGCCAAAGACCTGCGGAAAGAGTCGGCCATAGTTATGCAGCTGTCTCCGAGAATACTTTTGAGGAAAGGAAGAAAATCCAACCATCAAATGCAATTCCTGCTACAAGAATTTGTGTTCCTGCCCCTCCCAAAGGGCCTGAGCTGGTAAGCTCTCTCTCTCTCTCTCTGTCTCTCTCTCCATAGCGGCCTATGGCACAACAATAGTTGGTCTCCCTTCACAAATTGCCTATGGTAGAGGGGTTGTAGCCATATGGTGATACTATAGTCTATAACAGTAATTTAACAATAATTCTCGTACTCATGTGGTGAATTATATATGGCGCTGTGGTTGTAGAGTATGTTCTGCTACCCATGTTTTAACTCGAGCTACTAGTACTTTTAGCAATAAAACTACGAAAAGAAGGGACATGCATGGAGCTCCCGCCATCAACTTCGGAGCTATAATAAATAAGCTGTCAAGTTTAAGTTTGGATTTCTCCCTCTTATTTTTAAGGGAAAAAAAGGCCCCGATTGGTGCTATTGTATGCATCTTGAATGCATAGTTCTTGATATATAAGCCTCTATTGAAAGAAAAATGATCGGATTGGTGGTTAGGTAATGCACCACTGATTATGATAACAAAAGTGAATGAAAGAAGCCATCATGGCATTTATTAAAAATTATTGGGCTTAATTGCCAAAATTGAAATGCACTTTTTTTAATGATAATCAAGTTTTCAAGTACTGTTGTGGCTGTGGCAGTTGTGTTGGTTGTCAAAATGTTTCTCAAATTGAGAGTAAAGAATCCATAATACAGAAAACATTACAATGTTTTCTCGAATTTGTACTCTAAAATTTTAATATGGAGAATGAGTTTTCAAAACAATAAGAAGAAAATAGACACCAGATAAGTTGGCTGACTCATATTTGGATCTCGGTCCAAGTTATGCAATATTAAAATTAATATGCTGATCCCTTCCAGGGAAATTTATGATTGAGTTAAATCTTGCTAGTGATGGATGTTGGAAAATACTGTAAGAGAAATATTAATTTTAACAACTATTATATAAAATAATTATATCTGTATATACATTCAATAACTTGTACGATAAACTATGACACTGGGTAATTAACATAGATAATGTCTTTTTCTTTCTCTTTTATGTGAAAAGTATTTTCTTTCCTTGCTCTTTAAAGATGAAAGTTTCATGGTTTCTACGTTTTAGAAGTGTGAAAATAATTTCTGTACAGGTAACTCCTGTGGCAAGACCACATGTTGAGAAAGCGGAACCTGTTGGACCAACACCACGAGCTGAAACTTCAAAACAGACTACTGTCACAACACAAAACTCCCCTCCAAAAGTTGACTTTTCTACGGATCTTTTTGACATGTTATCTATGGATGGTCCAAATGAAAAGGGTTCAGGTGCAACTGATTCTAGTGCTGATGATAGTAACTGGGCAGGTTTTCAGTGTATGTTATATGCATCTTTTGGGAAAAATACATTATGGAAGCACTAATGAAAGTGCTTCTAGGCATTTTTTTTAAGCTTCTTGGTTTTTAATTTGTTGTGTTTGTCTTAGTATTTAATTTGTTTGCTATGATTGTCTCAGCTGCTCCAGAGGCATCGACAGCTGAGAAGACTGATACCACAAAATCAGTTGACAGTATACCTCAGTCCGCATCTGGAATTGAAGATTTATTTAAAGACTCACCTTCAGTTGCACCAAGTTTAACTCCAGAAAAACCACAAAAAGATGTTAAAAATGATATCATGAGCCTCTTTGAGAAGGTACGTGCCGGTGCTTCAATATGTTTGTTGAAGACTGAGTTTCTTTTTGTTGAGACATGTTGTTTTTCTATCTGTTTGTATTATTTGGGTATGTTCCTTAGACTAGGGTTAAAGGTTTGGGTTGAGGCCCATATCCTCTTTGTTGTATCAGAGCGGGTACAATCCTGCACTGATTTTCGGTCATCCCTGTCATCTCTAGTCACGGTGGGCTGCCGTTCGCTGCCGACCACCATCTCAGTTTGGTATGGTGAAGGTAGGGTTTGCTACGCCTCGAAGAGCGTGACCTACTCCCGTCAATCGCTCCTTCATCTACGGTCCCACGCGCAGTTTCTCCAAGCAGAGCTCCCAGGTGCGTGTGTCCCACGCGTTGCCCTCCAGTGGCCGGAATGAAGGCCGATTACCACCGGTCGACTCGCCGGCGCCCTTCGAGTCTAGTGGTGCTCTTATTTTTCTATTTTGAGAACTTTGGTAGCTAGGTCACGTGGGTACCCTATTGGTTAGGTTTATCTTTCATCTCTGTTTCAGATAAATGACTTCATCTAGTGTTTTTTTTTTCTTTTTCTGCTACTTCCACCATAAACAGTGCTAAACTCAATTGAAAAAATTATCTATCCTAGTCTGCAACAGTTGAACTATGATTTCTAGGTCATGGTATCATGACCATTTGGAGAAAGATGTAAACTCTGTTTCTGCCTCAGAGAGATCTCAGTGGGAGAAAATAGACTTCTAGTTTTGTACAATCTTATGGCAGTTTGTGGAACCTGAGGTTATTAAGTTTCTCAGGTCATTCAAAACCTGTTCTTCCTTTTGGAAAAAGGCTCAAGACATTTTTTTTCTAACGATATTCAGCGTTTCTTTGATGCAATTCAAAGAGTGACGTCTCTCAAACAGACAAATCATGACATGATGTCTTACATTGCAAAAGCTAGGGTTGTTGTGGAGGAATTAAAAAGGTTTCTTGTGGCAAATACCTTATAGGAGTTAAACTCCATATTTGATAAGTTGTATATGGTCCGAATTTTGAGGAGTCTGTACTCTGATTTTGATCATTGATCATGTACGTAATCAAATCTTAGTTGGTGATCAGGTCTGTCAATGGATAGTCTTATCACGAGGCTGATTCGAGTTCCCAATCTCATGACAGATGAAAATCAGGTGTAAATAGTTGAAACTTCAGCTATGGTTGCTCCTCGTGGTCGAGGAGGAGGACATAACAGTCGAGGAGGACGTGGGAGTACAAAAGATCATCCTCAATGTACCTATTGCAAGAAAATGGAGCACACGCAAGAAAACTGTTATTCCTTACACAGTTTTTCTGACAAGAATACCACTGTCCATGTTTCTAAGTCTAAAAAACTGGATATGAAAATCTCTGATGAGGAGTATCAAGAGTTTTTGAAGTTCAAATCAGGAAAGTTTTTGAAGGTCAAAACCCATGGATTCTTGATTCAGGTGCCTCTGATCATATATATGGTAACAATTCCTCATTTTTCTTCATGTCCTATCCTTAAATTCCTCATCTGATTACTGTGGCTAATGGATCTAAAGTAAAATCACAAGGAATTGGTCATGCTCCTTTAACCCCTTTTTTGAATTTAAATTTTGTTCTTTTCATTCCTAATCCCTTATAACTTGATTTGTCTAAGTCAATTGACTCGTTCTCTGAATTGTTCTGTAACCTTTAATTCCAATTCTTTTGTTATTCACGAACATGGTACAGGTCGTCTGATTGGACAAAGACATGAATCACGTGGTTTGTACTATCTAAGTCCAAGTTCTTCGTGTCATGTCTTCTCCTACTCCTAAACTTTTGCGTGATCGTTTGGATCACCCAAGTTTACCAAAATTGAAAGTGATGACTCCTAATCTCAAACATCTTCAGGGTTTAGAATGTGAATCTGGCCAATTAGGAAAACATGTTAGGTTTACCTTTCCTAAATACTCTGAAATTCGATAATTTTTCTTTTTCAAATATTCATTCTGATGTTTGGGGACGAGTTGTGTCTCTTCATTTGGCTTCCGCTATTTTGTAACCTTTATTGATGAATTTTCCGGATGTTCTTGGGTTTATTTAATGAAAGACATATATGAAATTTTGTCCATTTTTGTGTCCTTCAATAAAATTAAAAATCAATTTGGGAAGATAATTAAAGTTCTCAGAAGTGATAATGCCAAAGAGTATTTTTTTAGCCTCCTTCTCTTCTTTTTTTATCTTCCCAAAGCATTTTACATCAGTCAACTTGCTCTCACACTCCACAACAAAATGGTATTGGAGAAAGGAAAAATAGGCATCTTATTGAGACTGCACGCTCTCTAATGTTGAATGCTAATGTTCATGTTCATCATTGGAGAGATACAGTTTTCACTATTTGTTTTTTTTTATCAATCGAATGCCATCTTCTCTTCAAAATCAAATTCCTCATTCTCTTATCTTTTCAGATGATCCTCTTTATCATGTGTCTCCTCGTGTATTTGGTTGTAACTATTTTGTACATAATGTCTCTTCAGGTCTTGATAAGTTAAGTGCTAAAGCCATTAAATGTGTCTTCTTTGGGGTACTCTCACCTCCAAAAAGGGTACAAATATTATTCTCCATCCACCAAAAGGTATTACATGTTTGTTGATGTCACATTCTTTGAAGAAACACCCTTCTTTTCTTCCCCCATGGAGGATGGTTCCTCTATTCAAAATATTCTTCCTATACCGTCATGTGATCCACTTATAATACCTGATCTTTCACCAATTCAACCTACAGATCTCAATGATTCTCTTCCTCTTCTTACATATCATTGCAGGACCCCACCTACACCTTTACCAGATTCTGCAGATAATAATGATTCAAAACCTTCGCCGTTAGCTTCTCATACCATGGATCTTTCGATCTCTTCTCCCACTTCTGATTCTGGATGGCATATTGTACTCAAAAAAGGTATTTGTTCTTCTCATAATCCCTTTCCTATTTATAACTCTTTAAGTTACCATTGTTTGTCTCCTTCCTATTCCTCTTTTGTTGTCTCTTTGGCTGACACCACTATTCCTAATACTGTCCATGAGGCTCTTGATCACCATGGATGACGACAAGTCATGATTGATGAAATACAGGCTCTTGAGCACAATGACACTTGGAAGCTTGTCCCTCTTCCTCCTGGCAAAAAGCTTGTGGGTTGTAGGTGGGTCTATGCAGTTAAAGTTGATAATAATGGTAAAGTGGATAGTCTTAACACTCATCTATTAGCTAAAGCCTACACTCAAATTTATGGCCTCGACTACTGTGATACCTTCTCTCTAATAGCTAAGATTTTCACTATTCGTCTTTTTCTTGCTATGGCTATTATTCGTCATTGGCCCCTTTACCAATTGGACATAAAAAATTTCTTTCTTCTTGGTGACCTTAAGGAAGAGATTTATATGGAGTAACCTCTTGGATTTGTTGCTCAGGGGGAGTCTGGTTTAGTGTGCAAGCTACACTAGTCTCTTTATGGCTTAAAGCAGTCATCCCGAGCTTGGTTTTGGAAAATTCAGTCATGTTGTACAGTTGTTTGGCTTGAAAAGGGGTGAAGCAGATCACTCAGTGTTTTATTGTCATTCCTCTTCAGGCAAGTGTGTGTATCTTATGGTTTATGTTGATGATATTGTTATTACAGGTAATGATTATACTAAGATCAGTCAACTGAAGAATCATCTATTTGCTCATTTCCAAACCAAAGATCTTGGTCAATTGAAGTATTTCCTTGGTATTGAAGTGGCTCAGTCAAAGGAAGGTGTAATCATCTCTCAAAGGAAATATGTTATTGATATTCTGAAGGAGACATGTTTAACAAATTGTAAACCCATTGATACCCCAATGGACCCTAATCAAAAATTGATTAAGGAGAAAAGTTGTCAGACCCAGAAAGATACAGGAGATTGGTTGGTAAACTCATTTATCTTACTATTACCCGACTGGATCTTTCTTATGCAATTGGAGTAGTTGCCCATTTATCCAAAATCCTTGTACTGATCATTGGGATGCCTTGATTCACATTATGAGATATGTTAAAGGGCCCTAGGACAAGGATTGTTATATGAAGATAAGGGTAATACTCAAATTCTAGGTTATTGTGATGCAGATTAGGCTGGTTGTCCCATTGATAGAAGATCTACTACTGAGTATTGTATCTTTTGGAGGGAATTTGATTTCTTGGAAGAGGAAAAAACAAAGTGTTATTGCTCGATATAGTGCAGAAACTGAGTATAGATCTATGACACTTGCAACATGTAAACTTTTGTGGATCAAACAACTTCAAGAATTAAAATTTTGTGATAATGGGCAGATGAAGTTGTTTAGTGATAATCAGGCAGCTCTCCATATTGCCTCCAACCCAGTCTTTCATGAAAGAACAAAACATATTGAGATTGATTGTTCTTTGTTAGAGTAAAGTTAGTGTCTAAGGAACTTGTAACTGAATTTGTAAGCTCCAATGAGCAACTACTGGACATTTTAACTAAATCCTTGAGAGGTCCTAGGATTCAATTCATTTGTTCCAAGCTTGGTGCTTACAATTTATATGTTCCAGTTTGAGGGAGGTATTGAGATATGTTGTTTTTCTATCTTTCTGTATTCTCTGTATGTTCCTTAGACTAGGGTTAAAGGTTTGGGCTGAGGTCCATATCCTCTCTATTGTATCTCCTTTAACTATAAATACAATGTAACAATGTCTTTAGACACTGTATTGAAACCCTAAATAATTTTCTCAAGTCTTTTTAAACTTTATATATGGCTAGTAATCTTTTTTTAAAGTCTACACATTCTGTTGTTATTTGAGCATTTCTCCTTGCCCAATGTGACTTATCATCCAAGACATTAGAACGAATTAATTTAGATGTTGATCTCTCTATCTTTTTGTTTTGGTATGCAAATGAGATTTTACCTGACCCGGTAATCTGGACATCTGCAGGGCAATACGGTGTCTCCATTTGTTATGCATCAACAGCAGCTGGCCATGCTGGCACAACAACAGTCTCTTCTAATGGCTGCTGCTGCTAAATCTGCTGGTGTGGATTCCAAGTACTTGGCTAGCTTACAGCAACAGCAGTCTCTTCTAATGGCTGCTGCTGCTAAATCTGCTGCTGGGGATTCCAAGTACCCCGGCAGCATACAACAACCTGGGTCCAATATTCCTGTCCAAAGTTGGTCTGGGGCTGGCTATCCAATCCCAGGTACAATGCCCATGGGTGGTCAGGAAGACTTGCAGAAACTAATGCAGGTAAATAATTTAAGGAAGCATCAAGTTAATTGATTAATAATTTGGTCTTGACTGTTCACCAATTCATTTCTCTTCGTTCTTCTGTGGTAGACAATGAACGTGACTGCAGCGCATTCAGCAGGGAATCCAGTTCAGTATCCACCATCTAGGTACAGCGCTGGGTTTTTTTATTAAAAGTCTATTTAATTCCAGCATGGGTAACTTATTAAGAATTTAGCTTGAATTATGACCGAATCTTTTTTCACAAGATTCTGAATATCTTAGGTTGTTGATACTGATGTCAATCAGAAGGACTCATCATTCCCTAAATCATATGTAGAGTATAGGCTGTGCTGCCAAAAGGCTATTTAGATTTGTTTTTACTGTTTATTCAAGTTGATTTCCCTTCGTAGAATTTTCTTCTTTGGCCAAATTACTCTATTGGTTCCTTATTTTTTTACGATGTGTTTCCTTCACTTCTAAAATTTTCAGTATTGTCCTTTCCATTAAATTTACAGTAACGGTGTTGGCAAAATTAGTCACACGTCACTGTCACACTTTGTGACTACAATCTTTTTGAAGTCAATAAAATGTAAATAACATGCGATTTAAAAAATAAGGGGATCAAATTGAATCAATCAAATAAAAAGAGTAACTTGGCCTTTTCCTTTCAAGTCAAGTGCCGGTGCCAATTGGCTTTGGAATCATTTTCTTGTTAATCGACTTGTGTGCCCCATATGCTAATTCGAATGAACGCATGCCAATGAGGCATTCTTTTTTTTCAACATTTCTTACAAATTTACGAGTAATATGATGGCTTACTGGCTGAAGATTATGTTTCAAATATGCGTTTAACCCTTGCAACAAATCTTACTTTAGTAATCGAAACTGCTCCTTGTTTGTACAGGATCTATACAATGCTTCTGTTCATTCAAAGAAGTCATCACACGAAACATATATCCATATTGCTTCTGTTTGATTTTTTCTATTGTTTTATTTACATTTCTCTTTTTTAGTTAACTAAGTAGCCTCTTGTTGCAGTTACTATGCTATGGGGCAAGTTGCCCCAGTTAATGGTACGTCAACAACGGCAGGAGCAAGCAAACCTCAGTCGGCATCTCCGGTACCATCGACCACTTCAAAGGCAGGGAGCGATTATGATTTCTCCTCTTTAACACAGGGAATGTTCGCTAAACACTGATTGACCTGTGCTTTACACTTCCGGCAATGTCATATACCATAGAAGATTAGTTAAAATTACAGAAAAAGTGCTCTTTCTTTTTCTCATCACAGCTACTGAGCTAGTTCAGTTTTCTTCTTGTATCGGGTGATTGTTTCATTTGTACCCATAGGTGTATTCACAATAAAAATTTAGTGATATTAATTATTTTATTTTGTTCTTTCTCTTTATATCTTGTGTATAAGAGCTCAGTCTTTCATGTGAACTATGTTCAAAACACATCACGTCATAGTTACTCCGGCAAGTCTTTTGTTTCGTTTTATTCAAATATGTAAGTTTTGTAATTAATTATTCAAACCCTTGTTTGAAAAATAAAAGAACAGTAAGGTTATAAGATGAGTTAAATGTGTTTAAATATGCTGTGACTTTAATGGAGGACACAACGGAAGTATAAGAATTCTTGAAAATTTATTCTATTCCATTTAAGTTAATAGTATAATAAAATAACTATCTCAATTCTCACGAGTCCCATGCGGTTGTATTAGCATTCTCTTACAATTAAGCTCCACTCATTTATATCAACTTCTGGATCCTACGATGTTCAGCTTAAACTGTAGCTGATATTCCTTTTTAAATCTTTTGGCCTAGTAATGAACGTGCCACTTGGCCTTATCTTTGACGAGACTATTGTGAGATTAAAAACATGAAAACTACAATTCACATCCCTTAAAGTAAGTAGAGCATGTTTTGGTCACTCTGAATTTCATTATCAAAATCTAGCTCCGTTAATCAGACCAACAAAAATATATTCTGTATTTGGAGGAAGAATTCGGCAGTCGTATGCAAAGTCTCATTTGACTTCCTATTCCATTGAGTACTTTGTATGACTTATATACATGAATGTAACTGTTAAAGTAAAAAAGATCAAAGGCGTATCAAGAGCGAAGAGATTTTCTACATCACCATTGTGGCTGGGAACAGCCTATCTAAGAAAGTATATACACCACCACCTAACAACATTGCTCCGCTGTGACAAGAAAATGGTGACATGCATAAGAAACGTAGAAAGTATGAAATTCAAAAAGGAAGTAGATACTCTCCAGTCTCTCCAAACTAGGAAATGATCGGAACATAAATTGTGTAGGGGGTACATGAGTGGGTACCCTTTAGGTGCTTAATCCCTTATTAAAAATTTTAAAAAATTACCTTATAGGATTTATCCATGCTGAGAACTGGCGAAATGAAAGCAAGCTCTGCCAGTAGAGATTTGAATCAGAAATATTTTCCATGAGACAGCATGTTAAAAGGGCGATGCTTTAAGTTATTCCATAGCCAACAAAGACATGTACTGACCTGTAATGCTCCAGCGAAAGTAGCAGCCAAGAGTAAGGGAGAAACATAGCCAGTTGTGTATGTCAAGAGTAAGCTGCCTCCAATCACAGGATCCTGTCAAGAACTCATTATTTTCTTCATCCACATAAGAAGGACTAAATATGTGAAGTGACAAACAAATGGACATTATTATATAATGTAATCATGGGCATATAATGGTTAAGGCTGTTAATCATCCCTTCCACTTTGGTGCACCAGAAAGCAATGGGAGCATTGGTATCTTGTGCTTATGTGAGAAGAAAATAGAAAGCTAACGTGAGCTTAGCTTTTCTCTGAAGTTAGTTAGAATCAGCTTACCATGTCAACTTTTAAAGAAGATGAGAGAACTTTTATAAAAGTTACAGTACATAAGTTGATTGTAACTTGTAATCTCAATTCCTTTAACCTTTTTTTTTTTTTAACTTCGTAGAGTGTTTACAAAAAAGTTTATGCAAACAGGACTATCTTAGATTCTAAGTTATAGAACCCTCTAGAGTTTTTTAATTGATTAACTGAAACTATTTAGGAAAATAAATAAGCTGCCAGAGAGAAATAATGAAAGACCTAATGGTTACCTTAGATGCAGCAACATATCCCAGAAGGGTTGCCAGAACAGGTGTACTACAAGGTGAGGCAGCTAATGCAAATGTAAGCCCAGCCAGGTATGCTTGCACACCTAAGAGTAGAATTCCTTACCATAAAATGTTCTGCATACAAACTTATATAACAAAAGAACTAAAGTTAGCAAAAGAGCATAAACTTACTGGATGGAAAATTGGCAGCTGCTGCACGTGGATCAAAACTGTCAAAGAATGACGGGAGCCGTAATTCAATGATCTGCAAAATTTTCTCAAAATGAATTCCAAATATGAACAAAGTGTTTATTCAAGGAATATTTTGTAACGGATTGGCCTTTAAGGCTTGTTTAAGCTAGTCTGTTCCCTACTCTAAAAAGCTTAGAATTGTGAAGAATGTTTCGTAAGCATGGTGCACATCAAACTCTCTCTGACGAAATTGATCTAAATGTAACTGCACAGAGCTTATGCTAACTAACGTAAAGCTTGCATGAACTTTTAAATTCATAATTAAATCATAAAACTTGAAGGGAGTTAGAAATTATCTCAACATTAAATAACTAGAAGACTGAGCTTTGAGTCCTTTGACAGACGTAATCCACTATAATTCTTTGATATTTAAAGATTCAGTACAGAATATTATGCATAAATGGTTCCAAAATATACTGAATAACACTGCTGACTGAGACTGAGTCCTGGGTGTTATTGCAGGCCAAATGAAAATAAAAATAAAAATTGATAGCACTGATTTTCATAACTTGAAAGTATGTAACCTTTAGAACACAGGGAAGGGGGAAAAAACCTTTTTCAGTACCTCGAGAAGGTTCAAACCCATAATTATAGCCAAACCAGAAGCAGCCAAAGGCAATCCTTGGCCAATCTGCCCATAAGCTTTTCCTGCAAATGAAGCTCCTACACCCAACAGTGCTAATGTGGTTGCAAGACCTAAGGAAAATGCAATGGAATCTCCAACAACCTGCCAGGCAGATGAGATCGTTATTAGTGATAGTTTTGTCCGAGTGTCTGTGTGTGGGTATGAGAGAGTCTCACTCAGAACTTATGGAAATAAGAGAAGTGGAGGAAATGAAGCACTTTTGAAAAAATAATCTATGCAATGCTATGGGTCTTAGTGAATTCCTCAAATATGCATCAACTGAACTAATAAGGTCACTGTACATACACTTCCAATAAAAAGTAGAGACCAAAGATCCAGCATTTTACATACAAAGCCTGCTTTGAATTAATTGCAAGACACTAGCTGATAAATTGTGCTACATATGTCAGATTTGTGCCTCTTAGTAGGAACCTAAAAGATTAAAAACATATAGTTAAAATCACCAATACTTCCTAAAGACATCTCCCTTGCTATATTAGCATTCAGCATTAGTAATCATAAAACTTCAATCCTCAAACATGGTCATAAAAAGAGATAAGAATTATGTCACAGAACTAGTTATTACCTCTGCTCTGCTTTTGCCAGAGCCAAATGCACCTGAAATATTTCCAAACGGCAAATTTAGGCAACTAAAAAGGCACTACTAATAAAAATGATAACAGCATCATGCTCACCAATGTAACCAAGGGTCAGTGGTAAGACACTAAGAGTACAGGGAGAGAGGCTGGTTACAAGCCCTGCCCCATAAATTACAGCCAAACTGTAAACATAAATAAACAGCAAGCAACAAACTATTAACATGTGTTTCCAATTATGGGGAGCGAAAATAGAAAGAAAATAATGTATAGGAATTTATAGTGGACCTAGTGAAACTGAGAGATGATAGTTGGCCCTGAACAGCTTCATTGGCCTGTTGTCCAGCTGAGAATAGAAAGCCTCCAAACCAGTCATTGAGGCTTCCATCAGCCAAAGCATAAATAGAAGCAGCCACTTCCTGAGTCAGGAAAATAATTCTAGTGCCTGAGTGATATGCAAAGAATGAAACAAAGAGGGCACCCAGTATGACTTGGATCCTTAGTGTTTATCAGGATCTGAAACAATTTGTGCCATTTCAACTATCAAAGATATTCACAGAATAACCTCACCTTTCCCGGTTATCAGTAGCTCACAAAAGCTAACACCTTGAGTTTAATATTTCATAAATAGACAAAAGTGTTAGGAAAATGCTTCAAGACTGAAACATGTTCACGTTTTGAATTGTTATTGCTTTCCTAGTTTTAAGGAGTCAGTTCTAAGTGTTTTGTTATCATGACTTATTCCAAGAACCGTATTGTTAGTGGGCGGTTATTTTCTTTAGTTTTATAAATTGTAATGTTTATGTTTTATAACATAAACAGATAATCATCTTTATCCTTAAATATATCTACGTGCTCTCTCTCCATTAAGTACATTCTTTTTTCCTTTCTTAAAAATTTCAACATGTGGTATCTAGAGCCCTTTTCTTACGGCAACGGATTCTGAAAAAAGTTTTTCCCAAGCAGCTCTTCCAGTTTTTAATGGGGAAAACTATGATCTTTGGGCTGTCAAAATGGAGGTTTACCTAGAGGCGTTGGACCTTTGGGAAGCTATAGAAGAGGATTATGAAGTCCTTCCGCTGCCAAACAATTCCACCATGGCCCAGAACAAGAATCATAAGGAGAGAAAAACCCCAAAGGCAAAGGCAAAGGCAAAAGTCATGCCTTTTCTGCTAGTGTCTCTACAACCATCTTTACTAGGATCATGACTCTCAAATCTGGAAAAGCAATTTGGGATTATCTAAAAACAGAATATGTTGGAGATGAAAGAATTTGAAGCATGCAGGTACTTAATTTAATGAGGGAATTTGAGCTTCAGAGGATGAAAGGGTCTTACACAATCAAGGAATATTCAAACAAATTGTTGGTTATTGCAAACAAGATAAAGTTGTTAGACAGTGATTTTGTAGATTCTAGAATTGTTGTGAAAATTTTGGTAACGATATCAAAGAGGTACGAAACATCTATTGCTTTGTTAGAGAACACAAAGGATTTGTCCAAAATCACTTTTGCAGAAGTCATACATGCCTTCCAGACCCAAGAGAACCGAAGGATGAAGAAAGATCATGACATTGTAGGTGCTTTTCTAGTCAAGAGCCAACAAGCAAAAAACTACAAGAATCATTCAGTCAGCAGTGTGAGCAAATAAAAAGGTGAAAAGAAACACTACCCACCTTGTCAGCATTATGGCAAAATGGGTCACCCTCCATTTAGATGTTGGAAGAGACCTGATGCTAAATGCATCAAGTGCAATAAAATGGGACATAAAGCAACCATATGCATGAGCAAAAATCAGCATCAAGAGGAAGAAGCTAAGACTATTACCAGGAAGAGGAGGAGGATCAACAATTTGTGGCCATATGTTTTGCGAGCAGTGAAGAGAGTAAGAGTTGGTTAATTGACAATGGTTGCATAAATCATATGACCAATGACAAAGAGTTTTTCAAAGATTTAAAGTCAACCAATATCACCAAAGTCCAAATAGGGAATGGTGATTATATTTCGGTCAAAGGAAAGGGGAATGTTGCAATAGTAAGCTGCTCAGGTACAAAGTTTATTTCTGATGTCCTTTTTATACTCGAAATTCAACAAAATTTGTTAAGTGTTGGCCAATTGATTGAAAAAGGTTTCAAAGTTACTTTTAAAGACAATTTTTGCTTGATTAGAGATGCAGCTAGTCAGAATGTTTTTAAATTAAAAATGAAAGGGAAAAGTTTTGCTTTAAATCCATTGGAGGAGGAGCAAGTTGTTTTTCCAATAAAGGAAAACATCACAGAAGTTTGGCACAAGAGGCTTGGGCATTATCACTACCAAGGGATGCTACAAATGAAGTCCAGAAAAATGGCAGTTGATCTTCCAGAACCTGATGATCACATACTAACATGCAAGGTTTGTTTATTTGGAAAGAAAAAAATGAAGTCATTTTCGAACTCAACCAAAGGAGTCACTTGAAAGTTGAAGTTAATCCACACAGATATATCTAGACCTCAAAAAACTCCTTCATCAGCAGGTAATCGATATTATGCTGCATTTATTGATGATTTCACAAGAATGTGTTGAATTTTTTTCTTGAAGTTCAAGTCAGAAGTAGCTGGAGCTTTCTGAGAGTTCAAAAAATTAGTAGAAAACCAAAATTTCAAGCAAATCCATATTCTAAGATCTGATAATGGCAAGGAATACACTTTAGAAAAATTCAATCAATTTTGTGAGGAATTTCGGCATTGAACATCAGTTAACCACATCCTATACTCCACAACAGAATGGGATGAATGAAAGGAGAAACAAATACATCCTAGAGATGACTAGATTCATGTTGCATGAAAAGAATCTACCCAAGAAGTTATGGGCAGAAGCAACTCATACAGCTGTTTTTTTTTTTTTTCAAAATAGACTCCTCACAAAAGCAATCAAGGATCAGACAGCATATGAGGTTTGGTATGGCTATAAACCATCTCTAAATTTTCTCAAAATATTTGGATGTTTGTGTTTCACTCATGTTCCATAAACCAAGCATGACAAACTTGACAAAAGAGCACCAACAAGCATTTTTATAGGTTACAACACTGTTAGCAATGCCTATAAAATATTTCAACCACAAACTGGAAGCATTGTTGTTAGTAGAGATGTCCACTTCCTTGAGGATGAAGAAGAAAGTGCAGTAAACAAAGCTCCGCAAACCAATGGTGGATGGGTTTCAGCAACCTCTCACATAGTTTCCTATTGCGAATATACGACGCTCGTCAGCAACTTAGATAGACGAATCGTCTCTTATCCTGCGCCTTCCCACTAATCCATAGAAGAGTCCTGCTTGGAGCTGGACCTATTCTGATTCTGAATTATCCGTCGCTACGCTGTTCCCAAGGACTAGCAAAATCGAAATAGCGAAATTCTTGTTTCTTCTCTTCGATAAGAATAGGGATTTGAAATGATACAAATTCCTCTTCATTCTGTTGTGCTCAGCGAAGGAACTGCCTAAGCATACGATTGTCGACCACCAGATCCGCTGGTCTGCAATATTCACCCTAGCCCACAAGCACAAATCCTCGGCGCGGAATATAATCCCCAGATATATATAATAATTCGAGCACCCTTTTCAAATGCATATCCAATTTTTGCACAGCAGGGTTATGAAAATCCCCGAGAAGCAACCAGAATGTATTTATTTCTTTGAATACGGGTATTAGATTGAATCAGATTCTTTTGGCCCAGCGGATCCATTGTTTGTTTATGCGGCAGTGCGATGCAGCTGAAAGGAAGCCCTTAGGTATAGGTTGGGGAAAACTCGATACGAGAGAAAGACCCCACCCAGGGTCTTACTCTCTCCACTTCGCTTAGCTTACAGCTTCTATGCCAAGGAAGGGCTATTATATAGATTCGATTGATTCTGAAGCTTCTAGCGAGAGTTGATTCTGTGGAACCCAAGGAAGGACTACTTCTTAGCCAGCTTTCCATCCGAAATCTGATTCAAATCCAATATAGCACCGAATCTGTTTCGAGACTTCGTCATTGAGAGCAACTAACTGCCATTATTCCGAGGCTTATAGATACCGAACAAACGAGCTCAGAGACGATTCTCTTTCTTGAAAATGACCTTTTCTCCTGGTGGCTGTTTGAGCTCCTTCTCTTCTTTTACAGTGGAATTGGGATGAGGCAAACAAGAAGGATCAAATTGTGGCAAAGATGCAGTTTAAGTCACATGCTTCAAAACCTAAATAGGAAGAAGAAGATTGGCAGAATGAATTGGTAGATGACTCTCCTTTGAGAGGTACTAGACCACTCTCTGATATTTATGAGAGGTGTAACATTGTTGTTTGTGAACCTACAAATTTTGGAGCAGCAGAAAAAGATCAAACTTGGGTGGCTGCAATGAAGGAGGAAATGTTTATGATTGAGAAAAACTGAACATGGGAGTTAGTTGATCGATCCCAAGATAGGAAGGTGATTAGAGTCAAATGGGTATACAAAACCAAGTTAAATTCGGATGGTTCCATCAGCAAATACAAAGCAAGACTTGTTGTGAAAGACTATGCTCAAATCTTTGGTATGAATTAACT
The DNA here is from genome assembly GCA_963425845.1 of Sphenostylis stenocarpa. Lineage (NCBI taxonomy): Eukaryota > Viridiplantae > Streptophyta > Magnoliopsida > Fabales > Fabaceae > Sphenostylis > Sphenostylis stenocarpa. Next base: position 28,823,657 of record OY731408.1, read on the forward strand.
CAAACGCCTTTGCACCTATTGCTCGTTTGGACACCATAAGGATTTTGTTTGTTGTAGCTACTCAGATGAATTGAAAATTATATCAATTCTATGTGAAATCAGTATTTTTAAATGGTGTTTTACATGAAAAAATTTATGTTGAACAGCCTGAAGGTTTTGTGAAGAATGAAGAGCAGGACAAGGTGTATAAGGCTCTTTACGAGTTAAAACAAGCTTCACGAGCTTGGTATAGCAGGATAGATGACCATTTGTTAAGCATCAAATTTAAGAAAAGCTTGTCTGAAGCCATTCTTTATGTTAAACATCAGACCAATGATGTTTTGACAATTTTACTTTATGTTATGATCTTTTAATCATAGGAAATAATGCAGGGATGGTCCAGGAATTCAAACAAGAAATAATGATGGTTTTTGAGATGACAGGTCTCGGGTTAATGACTTTCTTCCTTGGAATGGAAATTATGCAGGCTAAACATGAAATCTTTATCTGCCAAAAGTAGTATGCCAAGGAGATTTTGAAGAAGTTTGAAGAATACAAAGAAGCCAACACTCCTATGAATCAAAAGGAGAAGCTGAGTAAGGAAGATGGAGTTGATAAAGTTGATGAGGGATACTTCAGAAGTTTGATTGGTTGCTTGTGTATCTTACTGCAACACGCCCTAATATTTTAAATGTTGTAAGCATTTTGTCCAGTGGTATGCACTGTGCAAGTGAATTACATCTTAGAGCTGCCAAGAGAATAATGTGATATGTCAAAGGCACAAGTGATTTTGGTGTTAAGTTCACATGGAACAAAGAATTTAAGCTGGGTGGTTTCTCTGACAGTGGCTGGAGAGGCTCCATTGATGACATGAGTAGCATATTTCAAGCTATTGTGTTACTCTTGGATCTAGTGTTTTCTCATGGAACTCAAAGAAACAAGAAATTGTAGCTGAATCCACTCCTGAAGCACAATTTATTGCAGCAACAGCTGCTGTTAATCAAGCATTATGGCTGAGAAAGATTTTAATGGATAATATAGAGCAAAAAGAAAGCACCAAGATTTTTGTTGACAACCAAGCTGCTATTGTTATTTCCCATAACCCTGTGTTTCATGGGAAAACTAAGCATTTCAACATCAAGTTATTTTCCTAAGAGAAGTACAAAAAATGGATTTGTAACATTGGTTTACTACAAGTCTGAATGAAAATCAGCTTGCTGATTTACTTACAAAGCCACTGCCAATTAGTAGGTTCAAGCTTCTAAGGCAAAAAGATTGGTGTTTGCAAATCCTAAAGCAAGGAGGAGTGTTAGGAAAATGCTTTAGGACTAAAACATGTCCATGTTCTGAATTGTTATTTTTATTTGTTAATTGCCTAGTTTTAAGGAGTCAGTTTTAAGTGCTTTGTTATCATGGCTAATTCTGTTTTTTCTTTCTTAAAAATTCCAGCAAAAAGGAAGTAAAAAGAGTCACTCATGTATTTTTTCCTCGTAATAATCAATATTAACAAGACCGTTATATACATTGAATGAGGCTACTTTGCATACAACAAGAAAAAAAAAACACATCAAAAGGGACAAGAGTTAATAACGGTGAAACTATTTATCGAAATAGATATTGAACTGAATCACTAACATAGCTATCCCTACTTACAGCTTTTGCAGCAACTGGAGCAACCAAGTGTGCCGCTGAAAAGGATGGAAACACAAATCATTCACCAATACAATCAACCAAGCCCAATCATCAATGTTGAAGCAGTAGCACATTACAGCGCAAAGTTTGAGAATGGACAAAAGATCAGGAATTTGACAAAAATGCCAGTCAGTAACTCAATCAAGCAGTAACAATTCATCTGCAATTTGCATGTAATACTGATAGATACAAAACATTCTGAAAATAATAACTTATTTTACATAATAATATCTATCAAATACAAACAAAAGCAACAAATTCTTCCCCATTTTATTTCACTTCTAAACATTTCAATTATCCTTGAGGAGAATTATTTAGGAGTCACCAAAAATGTTGAAAATATAACAAGCATGTAGAAGAGGCCTGTGCAGCATAAAGTTAAGTTTGTTTTACAAAATAACAGTATGCCTTATTCCAATCAAAGAAGCATGATTAAGTTAGATGAAAAAGAAAAAAATAATTGATCGGATAACACATCATTCTGTGATAAATTTAACAAATGAAACAAGGGATAACTAAGAAGCTAATATAATCCATAGTCCACAATAACCCTATTTTCAGAAACTACCTGTCATGACTCCAATGCACGTCATAATATTGTTGCCATTAATCTTCCATTTTGACTGAAGACAGTTTTCAGCCTGGGGAGGTTTCTGGTGTGTATTGATGGGAACAATATGCCTGCCTACAAAGAAAAAGGAGTCAAAAAACAAAGAGAGGATACCATGTTTTACATTTTACTCAAAAATATGATAAAGATAGCAATATCTGATGAAATAATGGGCCCTTTCATACCCGCCACAACTTCATTTCATAAAAAAAAAGAAACAATACACATCAAATAATTTGTTTTTTAAATAGAGCGTATTCTCCATAAAAGATTATCCTACTCATGCCAATTAGGACCAGTAAAACTCGTATTCCGTATATTTTTTAAGCTCAAATTCTCAAATCTGTCCCACTTGATACATCCAATAGCAGTAGCAAAATTAGCAAATTAAATTTTTAAGAAATTCATGTGACCTTCCTTATACATCTTCGAAAAAAGAAGAAAAACATAAACATTAACAAAGTGAGGAAATTATAATTTTAAGAAAAGAAAAAACCTATTAATGATAAACATGGACGCATATAAATGGCAGACTAACCATCTCGGCGAAGATTGCAGCTTGCAATTCTGCGACGTGGAGACTGAAGACTATAAATACCACACAAGCTCATACTCAAACTCATCTGAATATACAATTAGACAAAAAAAAAAAAAAAAAAAAGATTGAAAACAATAATTATTTTCGAAATAAAAGCTCAGAAATTTTCATGTAATTTTTTTTTTCATTGAATGGGTCACAGTTTGTATTTATTTTATTTTTTTTGGATCCAAACAAAGTGTTCAAGAGCCGAAAAACTTATTGTTGAAACACGAAACTATGAATGGGATATGAAAAATATCTAAGCCCCAAGTTGAGCTGTGGCGGTTATTAAGCTCACTTAATAACTTAATTTGATAAATTTATAATATTTTTATAATATTAAATTATGTATTAACATATTTTAAATAAAAACAAAACAAAATGTTATATACTGGTTTTACATTTTTATTCAACCAAAATTATTATATATAATAAAATTGTCGATTCTTAAAATAAATATTTAAAAAATTTATTTTTATTTATTTTACAGCACATTTATATAATAACTTTCATATTTAGATTAATATTAATATATGATAATTGGTTAAGACTTGGAGTGTGAATTTTATTGTTCCCTAAAGATCATTTATTTTGCATAACTATAACTTAATTAATTATTATGTGAATATTTGGAAAGAAAGGCATATACAAAAAGAAAAAAAAATAGTAATCATAATGAATATTTTGATAAAAAAATTAAAAAATATTAGTATGTTTTTATTATTTTCTTCTTGTTGTCATATTTTGTAAATCCCTTGTATTTATTATTTATTTACAAATTATTTTTCATACATAAAAAAAACTTATACAGTGCAAAAATAATTTCTATAAATATTGTTTTTTACAAGATTTATATGATTATTTTATTAATTTGGATTTTAAAGAATTTATAAAATATAAAATTATGAACTTTGAAAAGATTTTATGAATTTACAATAAAATTTAAAAGATTATATATATATATATATATATATATATATATATATATATAAAATAAAACTAAACACTTTATGTATTTAATTCTTTTACATTATAATACATCTAGTATATATTATCTTGTTAGACAAATTTATGTGACTTAAATTGCATTTTAGTGACAGTCAATATTGATATTATAATAAATTATCAAAGAGAGAAATAACCGTTGATATTATATTATTATTATTAGTATTATTAAAATAATAAATAATTTTATTATTTATATATTATTCTAAATAAATAATTTTAAATATCCATTAAAAAATAAAATGTGTGACAAAGGAATATATATTAAAAATTTCACTCTTTCTTAAAAATAAAATATAATTGTGAAGTAGGTATTTCAAATAACAAGATATAATATTTTGTTAAACATTCAAGGACTTGATTTTGAACTTACATGGACATGAAGCTTGTTGATTTTGATGATGATTCAAGAACACAAGACTTAGAGAGTTGAAGACTTGTTTTATAGTATAATAACTCTGTTTTGATTAGTTTGAGTCTGTAATATTAGAATTTAAGATAGTCGGTACATAGTCTGCACTTTAGAAGCTTCAAAAACTCAAATTTATCTTTTTGCCTCGGCTTTAATCGATTAAATGGTCAAATAATCGATTATTACAGTGAGAAAAACCATTTTCTGTATCTATTCACTGTAATAATCGATTAACACACCTGTTAATCGATTAACAGGCCTGTTAATCGATTAACAAGCCTGATTAACAGGGCTTTTAATCGATTAAAACAGTGAATTTTGGGGTTCTGTTGATTTTGGCTCTCTAATAATCGATTAACACTTCATTTAATCGATTATTCAGTCAGATTTTGATTTTCAACTTCAAATCAACCCTATTTTCGAAAACCCTAATCCCAAGACTCCTAGTTCCGAAATTCCCAATTCTCAAACCCTAATTTCTCTACTTAAGATTCTCTATGGTACTTAGAAAAATAGAACAACATTTTTCAAACAAAAGTTTAAGTGCTGTGAGTGTCAGAGAACTGTTTGTTGGAGGAAAAAGGGGCTTTTGGAACCTGGTGTGGGCTAGAAGCGATAATAATCACTAAGTGAAGTTCTTAGTGGATTGTGTGTTGTGCCGTCTTTGGGGAAAGTTGTTCTTCATCTCTTGTGGGTTTCAAGAGAGGTGTTTTCTTTACTTTGTATTTTCAATTGTTATCTGTTTGTAACAACTTTGATTATAGTGACAGCGTTAATCCTCTGTTTGAGTGATTAGCAACTGGACGTTGGGTCTTTTGATCCGAACCAGTATAAATCTTCTGTGTAAGATTCTATCTCTACTCTATTTACTTTACACAGTATTTTAATCGGTAAAATTTGGGGAAAATTTTTAAAACCTAATTTTTGTTAAGAAACCAATTCACCCCCCTCTTTGTTTTAGTCCGACCATGCGAACATTCTGTTGCGCAATTCTAACAAGTGGTATCAGAGCTTGCTTTGATAGTCATTCAAACTTTTCGAAAATGGCCGGACAAAATCAAACTTTTGCGAATGTGTGTCTATCAACATACCCTCACTTTTTTTGCGGGTCAAAATTATCCTTTCTGGAAAGTAAGAATGCAAATCTTTTTAGAGTATGTTGATAGAGGCGTTTGGGACGCTATTTTAAATGGTCCATATGTTCCTAAAGTTACTGAGAACGGTGTTGACGTTCCTAAACCTTTTTCTAGATGGACAACAGAGGAAAACAGAAAAGCATAATTTGACGTTAGGGCTAGAAATATAATTTCATCTGCTTTAACCCTTGACGAGTTTTATAGGATTTCGGTTTGTAAAAGTGCTCAGGAGATGTGGGAAATACTAAGAGTAACTTATGAAGGAACCGATGATAGTGACTCGATTTCGGAATCAAGTGACTCAGAAATAGAAACTAACATTTGCTTGTAGGCAAAAGACAATATATCTTTCGACTTTGAGGTTAGTGATTCCGACTCATCCTCAAGTGATGATGAAAATGATTTTGATGAATTACAAAATGCATATGAAGAATTGTTTAATGTTTTTAAGGACTTGAAACATGAATATAAAGTTGTGAAGAAGAATTTAAGTAGATCCGAAAAGGAGGTGGAACCCTTAAAAACGAAAATTGTATGTTTAGAGGAAAAGGAGTCATTAAAAACGAAAATTGCATGTTTAGAGGAAAAGGAAGCCTTAGAAACGAAAATTGTATGCATAGATGAGAATGAAGATAAGAATATAGTATGTTCATCTTGTAAAGAATATGAGTATGACATAGATATACTTAATCATTTGCTTGATAAAGCCGAAAAGGAATTGAGTAATAATAATAAGGATAAAATTGTTGTAACTCAAAATAGTATAAATCATCAAGTTTCTATGAAAAAGCCTAAAACTAAAAAGAGAAGAGTATGGCTGGAAAAAGGAACTAAATTATCTATTGTTAGAAATACATCATTTTCAAAAGCTACATTTAAAACATGTTTTTATTGTATGAAACATGGTCATACTTCAAATAGATGTAAAATAAAACATTTTGGTGTTTCTAAAGGAAAATATATTTGGGTTCCTATAGTTAAATGAATTGTTTGTCTCTTGTATTTATTCAAAGAAAATTAATCATTTAGTATGTTTTAAATAGAATGCTCATTAGGTCAATTATAAAATCAACTCCCTATGAATTGTTAAATGGTAGAAAGCCTAATGTTGCTCCTTTAATAATATTGGATGTAAGTGCTTTGTGTTAAATAATGGAAAGGACAACTTAGGAAAATTTGAATCAAAAGCCGATGAGGGCATTTTCTTAGATTATTCATTAACTAGCAAGGCTTACAGGGTGTTTAATAGAAGAACCTTAAATATTGAAGAATCTATTCATGTTACTTTTGATGAAATTGTAGACCTTGGGGGAAACCCTCTTGAGTCAAATAAAGAACTTACAGGTGATGATGAGTATATAAGAGAGGCTCTTGATGAATTATATTTGGAAGAAAATGAGTCTTCTCAAACACCTGAATTAGCAAAAGATTGGCAATCTCCAAGAGGACTCTCAATGGACAATATCATTGGTAATATCTCAAAAGGGGTAAGAACTAGAAATATGACTAATTTTTGCATGTTTGTAGCTTTTATGTCACAGATAGAACCCAAAAATGTTGAGGAAGCGCTTAAAGATGACCAATGGTGCATAACAATGCAAGAAGAACTTAACCAATTTGAAAGGAATCAAGTTTGGGAATTAATCCCAAGGGAAGAATCACATCAAGTTATTGGAACCAAATGGGTGTTTAGAAATAAACTTGATGAAGATGGAAACATAACAAAGAATAAAGTCAGACTTGTTGTCAAAGGCTATTGTCAGGAGGAAGGTATAAATTATTATGAAACTTATGCTCCTGTTGCCAGGTTAGAGGCTATACGCCTACTTCTTGCTTATGCATCTTTGATGAAATTTAAATTATATCAAATGGATGTTAAAAGTGCATTTTTGAATGGTTTTATTAAAGAAGAAGTTTATGTGGAGCAACCCCCTGGATTTAAAGATTTTAGTTATCCTAATCATATTTTTAAATTAAAGAAAGCATTATATGGGTTGAAACAAGCTCCTAGATCTTGGTATAAAAGGCTAAGTAGTTTCCTAACTTCAAATGATTTTTCTAGAGGAAAAATTGATTCTACTCTATTTATAAAGAAAGTTAAAGAACATATCTTATTGGTCCAGGTATATGTTGATGATATTATTTTTGGATCAACTGATAATTCGTTATGTGTAGAATTTGTTAAGATAATGCAGGGAGAGTTTGAAATGTCTATGATGGGAGAATTGACATTCTTCCTTGGACTTCAAATCAAGCAACTTAAAGATGGCATTTTCATCTCTCAAACCAAATACTGCAAAGAGATCCTTAAAAAGTTTGGAATGGACACCTCAAAGGAAGCTAACACACCCATGGGAACTTCATGCTATCTAGACAAGGATGAATCAGGTTTGGAAGTTAATCAATCTATGCATAGAGGTATGATAGGTTCACTGTTATACTTAACTGCAAGTAGACCTGATATTATGCATTCTGTCTGTATGTGTGCTAGATTTCAGGCTTGTCCAAAATAATCTCACCTAATTGCAGTAAAACATATTTTAAAATATTTAAAAGGAACTACTGGTTTTGGTTTATGGTATCCATCTGATGCTTGTACTAGTTTAATAGGATCTTCTGATGCTGATTATGGTGGATGCAAAATTGATAGAAAGAGTACTAGTGGGACATGTCATTTGTTAGGTTCATCCTTAGTATCTTGGCATTCTAAGAAATAGGCATGTGTTGCTTTATCTACCACTGAAGCTGAATATATTGTAACTGGTAATTGTTGTGCTCAAATTCTGTGGATGAAACAACAGCTAGAAGATTATAGTATATTTCTGAATGACATACCTTTGATGTGTGATAATACGAGTGCAATCAATCTTACTAAGAATCCAGTAATGCACTCTAGGACTAAGCATATAGAGATTAGACATCACTTTTTGAGAGATCATATCAGCAAAGAAAACTGTAAAATAGAGTACGTTGATACAAAGCATCAATTAGCAGATATTTTTACTATGTCTCTTCCCAAGGATAGATTCTATGATCTTAGAAGAAACTTAGGGATATTAGAAATAGCTAAAATTCTGCTTAATTAGATAGTTTTTGGATGGTTGTAATGTTATAATTCATTATGAAGGATGTTCATAGATTATCATGTGTATAAACCTCAAAAATTTGATGAACTCTCTGGAATAATCGATTAATTGGAGTTATAATCAATTATTTGCACCCAAAACATGACATTTCTCTCTGGATTAATCGATTAATTCGCCCATTAATCGATTAAAATCAGTATTAATCGATTAACAGCTCAAATTAATCGATTAAATGGGTCTGGTAGTGGTTTAATCGATTAATTTGAGTTTTAATCGATTAAACCTGGCAAGTTTGGATTCTTAGCCGTTGCCAACGACTCTTTTGACCCTTATTCACTTTCATATGACCGTTGGAGATGCTTGGTTATAAATAGGGACCTCCATTTCACTTCTACTCACTTATATCTCTTGAAATCAAGCTTTCTTGCCTCATTCTATCAATCTTGCCTTCTTCTCACTTAACCTGTCCTCTTAAATCTTCTTGTTACTCTTCTAATCCTTCAATGGCCTCATCTTCTCGTGTAAAAATCTCCACTAGAAGAAGATCTGCACCCTCATCTCATCCCCGTCCTAATTCTGTAGAAGGATGGATCTCTGATGCAGAAGACCGACAAGAATTTCTATCCTATTGGAAGGAACGTGGTATTATTTCTCCTAAGTTCCTTATTGGTGAACAGTTCATCAATAGAGGATTCAACTTTCCTAATCTCCTTGAAATTCAAGGAGTTCTCCCTTTCATCCAAATGCAAGGTACGTATTATCCTGACTTAGTTAGGGTATTTTACTCTAGGTTCAAATTTAGAGATCAAATTGCTACCTCTCGAGTAAAGGGTGTCACAATTATTCTTGATGATGATATTTGGGAAAACGTTGCCCACTTTCCTATTAGAGAAGATGCTATTAACGTGTATGGTGAGTTAGATGATTTTGACAGGATCATGACGTACCGTTCTTTTCTGCGAAACCCCTCCATGGAGATTGGACATCTCCTTCTAGCTGGACCTTTGAAGAAGGAGGAGCGCATGATTTTACATCTACTTGTCTGGATCCTATGTCCCCGGGCTACGAATCATGCTCAATGTTCTTCAATTGATCTTCGTATTATTCATGTCATAATGAATAATGAGCCTTTAGATTGGGGCGTTCTTGTCACCATGACTATGTTAAAAGTCAAACCCCATCCCACCTTCAAAATTCCATATGCCCTCCTTGTCTCTCGCATTCTTGAATACAAAGGAGTAAATATCGAAGGTGAACAAACAGTACGAACGAATAACTTAAATTGCATGCTGGATAGCACATTAATCCAACTCCAAATGGTGTGTGTCAACGATATTTATGTTCACAAGGATGACGTTCCAAACGAAGGTGATGATAATGAAGATTCTGATGAAGATATGCCTTTTGCTGCTGAGTTTCCCTCTGATCAAATCCAAAGTGTTGGAACTTCCTCTGCTCATTATGAAACCCGACAATCTATGGAAGACATGTTATCTGATATGAATCAGAGGATGCAGGCATTCTTCACTCTTTTTGGAGTACGGCATGATGAAATAATTCGTCGTATATCTGATGTAAATGATAAAGTGTGTCATTTAGAAAATAGATTTGATGCACACTTTCATAGTGATGATAGTGAAGAATTTTAAATTTGCTTTTTATTTGTAATGTATTTTCATTTCTGAAATAAAATGTGGTGTTCTTTTAATGCTTTGATTGAGGGGGAGTTATCTCCAAGTTATGCATATTTTGAGGGGGAGCTCTTATGATTGTTATAGAAGAATTCTTTTTTATTATAATCAAAATAGGGGGAGAAATATTTAAAGCCTACTATGATTGATTTAAAATATTATCTGGTATGTTTAATGTGTTTGTTAGTATGACAGATAAAACAGGTTATTACAAGGCTTTAAAATAAAATTTTGATCATCATCAAAAAGGGGGAGATTGTTGAACATTCAAGGACTTGATGTTGAACTTATATGGACATAAAGCTTGTTGATTTTGATGATGATTCAAGAACACAAGACTTAGAGAGTTGAAGACTTGTTTTATAGTGTAATAACTCTGTTTTGATTAGTTTGAGTCTGTAATATTAGAGTTTAAGATAGCCGGTACATAGTCTGCACTTTAGAAGCTTCAAAAACTGAAATTTATCTTTATGCCTCGGCTTTCATCGATTAAATGGTCAAATAATTGATTATTATAGTGAGAAAAACCATTTTCTGTATCTGTTCACTGTAATAATCGATTAACACACCTGTTAATCGATTAACAGGGCTTTTAATCGATAAAAACAGTGATTTTTGGGGTTCTGTTGATTTTGGCTCTGTAATAATCGATTAACTCTTCATTTAATCGATTATTTCAGTCAGATTTTGATTTTCAACTTCAAATCAACCCTATTTTCGAAAACCCTAATCCCAAGATTCCTAGTTCCGAAATTCCCAATTCCCAAACCCTAATTTCTCTACTTAAGCTTTTCTATGGTACTCAGAAAAATAGAACAACCTTTTTCAAACAAAAGTTAAGTGCTGTGAGTGCCAGAGAATTGTTTGTTGGAGGAAAAAAGGGTTTTTGGAACCTGGTGTGGGCTAGAAGCGATAAGAATCACTAAGTGGAGTTCTTAGTGGATTGTGTGTTGTGCCGTCTCTGGGGAAAGTTGTTCTTCATCTCTTGTGGGTTTCAAGAGAGGTGTTTTCTTTACTTTGTATTTTCAATTGTTATCTGTTTGTAACAACTTTGATTATAGTGACAGCGTTAATCTTCTGTTTGAGTGATTAACAGCTGGACGTAGGGTCTTTTGATCCGAACCAATATAAATCTCCTGTGTAAGATTCTATTTCTACTCTATTTACGTTTACACAGTATTTTAATCGGTAAAATGTGGGGAAAATTTTTAAAACCTAATTTTTGTTAAGAAACCAATTCATCCCACTCTTGGTTTTTGTCCGACCACGTGAACATTCTTCACGCGCGATTCTAACATATTTCTCCCCATATCTAAATTAATAATAATTATCCATTTTTTTCATATTTTTAGATTTGATAAATTTAAAATTATAATATTTATTAATTAATGATTGTGAAATAATAAATCTTATAAATAATATATTTTAAAAGAAAAATTATTCAAATAAATTTTTTACTAATTTATTTATTAAAATAGACTTGGTTATTGTTCAGTTTTTTTTCTTATTTACTTTATTTTATTTTATTTTTCTCTCTATCTTACATCTCTTTTATTTTTTTCTCTCTCATATCTCGTTTATGATGACAAGAAATAACTTTATATATTTTAACATTAAACAATTAATTTAAAATTATTTTATCATAATAAATACTTATTCATCTAAATAAAAATATCATATATTTATAAATTAAATATATTTTTATTTAATAATTTAATTTAATATAATTAGATTGAATTATATTTATTAGTTAAATTAAGTAATTTAAAAAATATTTATTAAAAAATTAATTTTAAATAAATATTTATTTTTTCTTAATAATTATAACATAATAATATTTGTAATATTTCAAATTTATCATACAATATTTTTTAATATAATACATTAAATTATAATATTTTTAATCATTTAAATATTTTTATTTTCTAATAATAATAATAAATCCACCTTATTAAATTTCAATATATTACTTTTATTTAAAAATAGGATAGAACAAGAGAACAACAAAAAATAAAAGAGAAAAAAAAACATAAAGTAAAAAGAATAATAAAAAATAAATGAGAAGAGAGAAAAAAAAATAGAGAAAAATGTCTATATGTCTTACAAATTTATTAATCCTTAATGAATTTTGTGAATGAACATAAATAAACTAAAAATGTTATGTAATTACTTTAAAAGATAATAATCTATAAATTCTTAATATTAGAAGTTACAAATTTTTTGTTGAATTTTTATATTTCATATTATTTTTTAAAGGCAACTGTGAATACTAATTAACACACGTGACAAAAAAAAAATAAACTGATAATCTAAAACAAATGTCCCCTTAATTATTAAGGTTTTGAAGTCTTATATATATAACAAAAAGTTAAGTTATACTTTAGAATAAACTAAACCCACACACAATATATATATATATATATATATATATATATATATATATATATATATATATATATAATAAATTATGATAAAAATATATATAATGTAAAAAAACAGAACTATCATTTATCTTATCTAGTTCTACGAAGAATAGAGTTTCTTCACATGCCAATTTAGTTTCTCATTATATATTTTTATTTGAATATTTTTATGGAAAAGTCTCATAAAATAGTATAGTCTTCATTTACGGAGAGAATTGGTAGAACACAAAATGTTCTCCTATAGATTAACTTGTAATAGGAAACAAATACCACTTCGAAGTCACTCTTGGTTGCTTACTAATCAAATATCACAAGAAATTCATCCAGTGAATGTGATCCAAGAAAACAAATACATAATTTAATATAGCATTAGAAAGTTTGAACAATTACAATCATTATCAAGAACTCAGTCACGTTCACTTATTGCAGTCAAGTGCTCATCAATTTCTTCAGTTGTTAGAACTCTGAATTCTGGACTATCCTTCCGCACCACTCCAACCTGAAAAACACAAAATACAATCATTTTGCAATAAGTCAGTGAATAAAACGAGCTATCAAAGGTTATAATCACAACAATTTTAATCCTTCAAGTCTGGGCTTTAGCACAAAAATGTAAACACTGATTTATGCCACTAAATGTAATTCAAAATAAAGAATCTACTTGTGGAATGAGTTGTTTACAATACAATTATTCATTTTATACACTACTATATGTTATATATGGTTCACATTAGTCATTAGAATCATCAATCAATTACAACACCAGAGGATGAGAAATTACATTATGGACTCATCACCTAGGGTAAAGCTAATGAAATATTGAGAGCAGAAACAAAAATGTTCTAACGGGAGTTGTCTAACATGGAATCAAACAGAATAGGTTGTATAACGAAAAATAATGTATAGCTTTCATTTAATGAGAAAGAACAACACCCGGACAATCTTCAATATCAAATACCAGCTTTGATCCTTTACTAGGAATTAAACATGAATGAATTTCAGTAATAATTTTATCAAATAAGATATGGATGATTGTGCACATTTCAATCAACAGGGGGAATAAAGGTCTATGAGCTTTAAAAATAAAGTTCTACCTCAATCTCAGTGGCCTTAAAATCCTCTTGGAGAACTGATTGCAGAGCAGAAATGGCAGTCTGATATAAAGAGGCAGGGAACGTTGAATTCAGAACACAGACATTTAATAACTATTAACAAAATTGGTATTAAACAAATTCAATTTCAAATGCTTTTAGTTGCAATATTGGTAAAGTCTTGGGAACAAAAACTAATTACCATTCATGAGATAATACAGATAAACTATCACCCAGAATAACGAAAGGTGGACAACAAATCTTATAATGTCATAACTGACGTGAAAAGATACAATTTAATACGGGTCCAATGTGGGGAATCTGACAAGATGAAATATATACTTGAAAACACACATTCTTCGAGGCACAACAAAGGATCTTCATTTTCCACACCAACAGAAAACCCAGTGGCAAAGGCTGACTACTTCTCAAACTAAACAGATGGAAATGGAGTGAGGAGGACAAAAAGTTGAAAGGGCACTACCTGAACTGTCTCCTCATAAGTAAATGAAGGGTCATTCTTCATCTTCTTTTCCAAGAAATTAATTGCCTCTTGGTCCTTTAATCCGGCACTTGTGGCCTGAGTACACCATAATAGATTCTTAGACATTAAATTTCTGTATACAAATGCATGTTATTAAATCACAAAAAGATTACAAATGTATGAGCTGAGGAAGCAAAACCCTTGCTTTGAAAAATGTATAAGTCTCAAAAGCAATGTGCATAACAATCTATATATATGGCTTAGAGAAAGCAATAGAATGTTAAAAAAGAAATGTAATCAGCAGATCTAACTGGAAAAAATAAATGCAATACAGCATTTTTTTAAAATAACAAATCTTTAACACAAGTACATTATATAGATGATTACTGCAGAAAGTTCATAACCTAACCAGCTTATGATCCCTTTACACCTCTATTGACTAGTTATAATCCCTTGTTTTCTGGGTCAAACACAACTGTAGGTATACTCCCACGATAACTGTTCGTTTGGTTCTTCAGTTTAATCAATAAACCATCTCAGTAAGCTCAAAGAATGCAATCTTACACTAGTAATAAAAGAAATGGAATAAACAACTTTCATGAAGTAAAAGCAGACAATCTTGGTGTAGTCAACCCCAATCCCCTCTATTTTAATATTTTGCGATGACAGATACTGTTTTCAACGCATGAGACATTTAAATAGATAAACAATATAGCTTAGAAACTTTTATGAAATTAAATTTATAGTCAACATGTTTTTCATATTCTCATATTAAATAGCAACATCACTAAAATATCTAAAACATCAATCAAAGTGAGAAGATCTTCTATGTACCTTGTGACCAAAGTAATGACCAGCTGGATCGCACTTGTAAAGCTGTGGTCCATATTCATCATCAATACCCAAAACCATAGCAACTTCATGGCAGAATAGATTTGAAATGATAGAACGAAGAGATGGCATCAATAAATAATTGAAATAATTTTTTTTTATGATACAAAACCATTTATGTGATCTTTTGAACAAGGTGAAAATTGTTCAGCAGAGGGAAAAGGCTAAAAGGAAACCTACCTACTCCAAGTGGTCTCATATAAGCATGTTGGGTATAGACTTGTGATTTGTCTGCAATCCTGTTAGCATAAAAGATAACAAAAGGCACAGACACGAAAGATGTTATTAATATAGACAAATTGTAAAAGCTGAATATATACTAAGTCAAATAACCTAGCCTTTGATAAAAGTCAAAACTATAATCAGATTCAATTCAACATATTAATGACTATAAAAAGGTTAAATCAAAGAGTATGGGCAGCCTAAGAGCACATATGTGGTGCTCCGTTATAGCTGCAATTAACCTTGTTCTGCATGCATCAAACATGTCAGAAACATTTTTTCATAGAACCCATATTTAATTACTAGCAACTTCAAACCAAAAAACAAAACAACGACAAAAATAAGAATGTTTCAGCTAGCAGACTTATTAAACTGCATAGATCTGTTAGATAATCCTTTCAGAGATCATTGAAATGAATCCTACAAACAGCACAGGTTACCCCGAGATAGTACGCTACATTCACATCCAACAATAAAATTGAAAGCAAAAACATAACATACTATTTAGAAGTAATGCTAGTGCTGAAACAAACCACACTACCACAGTGCCACTGCTGCAAAAGCTGTTAGCATTCTGTTTAAGAAATTTCATAAGTACATTAAAGCAGCCATAGAAATCTCAAGCTCTACAAGTGTCTTAAAACAAAATGGTATACTATCCTTTGTTTGTCAAATACCTTTATATCACAAATGTTTATTCTTAATCAGTGCCAATTCCAGAGACTGGGTGAAATTTGGACAAAACTAGTTTATTACTTATTATGTTAGAAAAACTAGGTAAAGATGACATAAAACCACAGATAGAAAACAAGGTAGATGTATAAATATAAGAAATTTAATCACTAATTACTATAAAATTTGCAGCAAGGGCTTTATCTAACAAAATGGGAGAAATGAAAGACAGCAATAAATTCAATCCATATAAAAACTTCTTACTTATCAAGTCTAACAGTTCCATTTTTTTACCAGCATTCAGCATCCCTTTTAGAAACACATGACAATATTAATTAAGAAATACATGTCCAAAAACTTGCTTAAATTCATGGCCATAATGGTCCTAGTGTGGGTTCTGTTAACTGCGGTACATGTTTGGAAGGGAAACCATTAGTAGTTTCTTTACTATTTTAGTACATTAGATGTTGATTACTGAACCATAAGATTGTAATCTACATAGTCAACAAGGTAGGAGGAGCAATCGACTTCCCAGTTGCACCCCAAACATGGAAACACGTTACAATAATGTGGATATTGCCTATTTTGTACTTTACCAGTTACATTAAATGAAGTGCAGATAAAATTCTTCACTAAATAATGATAACTTACAAGCAGATATGAAACAGAATAATAAGCAGCAAGTAATATTATTTATTGTGGAAAATATATCTCTAAAAACTGAACTGCTTACCATTTAGCCAATACATCAACAGGCATCTCATATCCATACGTAAAGCGAAACTCAGCTGCTTCATTTCTTGCTTGTTGGACCAGTGTCCTAGCATCAGCTGGAAAGTGGAATTCCAAGATAAAGCAAAAGATGAATTTATAATCTAAAGAAATTTTAGTTCTAAATAGATCCAAAACACCAAAAAAGAAATATTTACTCTGGCTGAAATCTAAACATGTGCTCATACATCAAAGTTCAATTTACAGGAAAAACAATACTACCATTGTCTCTACTGTGAATCTGATCATATGTTATAATATCTGTAGGCACATCGTGGACAATAAAATCAAGGTATTCTCGCATCATAAATTATTAATTATATTTATATTATATCATTGTAATCTGCCCATAGTTTATGTTATCCATAGGCACAACTTTGACATTAACATTAAGGTTATTTCTCATCATAAATATTGATTATATTTTAATTAAGATTGCGTAATAAATATTCATGAAAAAGATATGTACATGTGAAACACAAAAGTATGGCATCAAATAAAATATCTAATTTCCAACATGTCACAATATAGGAGAATCATAAGCATTATCATATCATCACCATCTCTTTCTATTTTTCCTCCTATTAACCAGCTGCTTGGATTGATATCATATTTTTACACTTGTAATTTTATGTTTTAATGAGATACAATACAATGACCAAACAGTCTGTGAAATGCTGCTCAATTTAACTTGTAAAAAAAACGGACGTACATTTTAAGTTAACTTAAAGGACAAGCAAAAAGATTCACAAATACCTTAGAAAAAGAAACGGTGCAAGAGTGGCAATAAAAATATACCTGTCATGCCAGTCGCCAACAAACCAAGATACTTTGTGATAGGAAACAGGTGTGTAACACTTGTCTGGTCCAAAAGCTTATCCTGCACGTTATTCCAACTTAAGCATTCAGCACAAACACTCACACAAGTAAAACAAAGATCAGAGAACCAACTTTCAGTACTGACCGGGACCTTCTTCTGAGTAACAACACAAATGGAATCCTTTCCTCGGACACCGATTGAGGTTATTCCAGCAGCCTTAACAGCCTTGAAAGCATACTCTGTTTCATCATAAAAATTCCACCACTCAACACTACATCCTAACAAACTAGTCAACTAATTTCCAAACAACTGCCAGAAAAATTCATAAACCTGCCAATCCAGGCCATTTCATTGTCGCATAATTCGAGGAAGGGAAGTTACAGATTTAGGGCCGCATTTGACAAGATTAAATTAGGGCTGACAATTACATTATTCCAAAAATTGAAAAAAAAAAAAACAAGATTGAAAAAGAGATACTCTTACACTATTCACAGAGAACAAAATATTTCATTAGTAAGTGATGCACGCAATCAATCAATTCAAATTCATGCGCATTCCTTAACTTCTCATTTTCACTAAACAAACCTAGCTTACTCCATTTCCACTAATTTCAACTTAAATTACAAAAATTATACCAATAATTCATCTAAAAACAATAATTAATAATAATTGTTTTTCCCCATTGAAATAATTGCAAAAATTAGGTCAGTCCATGGCGTGAAAGATCTAAACCGTATTTGACTGATCAAAACGTCGCCGCTGAGAGAGGTTACAGTAAAAGAAGAGATTCGAGTTACATACCGACTTGGAACAGACGTCCCTCGGGAGAGAAAATAGTGATGTGACGATCGTATCCGCCACCACTTCCTCGACTCATTTTAGCCCTAACAGATGACGGACGGGTTGCGAACGGCGCTTGCGGTGGTCGACGGCGGCGACGAGAGTAGTGTATTGGATTTTGAGAGAGTACAGGGAAGAAGTCGAGGGTGGAGTCAGGTGCTTTTTGCAATAAAGCTTCGATCTCAACTTCCTACTCAAGAAAACGATGGGGTTTCATTCTGAGATCCAGAAGCGTCAAAATGGGCTGAAGCTTTAATTAATGAGATGGGCCAGCCGTTGGGCTCATAAGGGTTTTGGCGTGACCAATGAATTAAGCTCTTCTTCCAGCACTACCATAATTTCTTCTTGCACTTAAAATGACCAAAAATCCTATTTCTTCCTGTAACCTATGTAAAATGACCAAAAAACTTTTTTACTAATTTTTGTTTGAAACCTAAAAAGCTTCTTCACTCTAGCGCTTCTCTCCACCTCCATCTCCTCTTCATCTCTTTAACTCCTACATTTCCGTTTTGTTGTCTTTCCATCTACATTGAATATCATTTTCAGTTAATAATTATAAATTATTAATATTTTGTACCTATTACAAAATATACATTGAAAGTGTATATAAAGATTTACAATGCACAATAAAAATTTAAACTCATTGACTCAAAAGTGAGTTTTGGAACTACTAATTTAAAATTTATTTTTAAAATATCCAATTTAAAAATTTATTTCAGATTTATTATTTCACAACTTATTTTTAAATTAGATGTTTCAAAAATACATTCTAAATTAAGTGTGTCCAAAAAAATTAATTTAAAATAATCTAAAAATAAGTTCCATATTAATTTTTTTGAAACTAATTTCTAGATCGAGTATTACAGAAATACAATTTTTTATTGAATATTTTAGAATAGTCAATATTCTTTCAAAAAAATCAAATCCAAAAATCCGAAATATATCTCTAAAAACAATCAAATCTAAAAATCTGAAATGTATTTTTCAAATATCAAATCCAAAAATATTGTTCTTATAATGTTTTAAAAACAATGTTTTAATAAAAAAATTGATATAATTTAAAAACAGTTTAAACTTCTTACCTATTTCTTAAAATAATTAATCTTTAATTAATAACAATGGTTGAAGTAACAATTAGAATAATTTACAGCTTAACAACCGAAAATCATAAATAACACCTTATTTTAAATATGGGGTGAAGAAGAAATAACCATGAATTATTGGAATTAGATGTCCGAAAATAGAAAAGGATTCTATTTGCACTCCTTTAACTCTCTTTTTTTCCTATAACCTGTCCTTTCAGAGCATCTTTGACAGAGTTACTAATAAGAGTTATTTAAATATAAAAATTGATATATAATTATAAATTTTATATCTTAATTACTTAAAATTAAAAAAAAATTGTTTAAAGTTAAAAGAAAACGACTTATATAAATAACTTTAAATAATTCATCTGTGGAAATCTTTAATAAAATATTCATGTTCAATTCTTATTTGGAGATGCATCACAAGCTATGAAGCTAAATTGTGAAGGTTGTGTCATATAATTAAAGTTTCTGTGATTAGTTACTTTCTATACCCGACGAAGACCAGTTTCGATAATGTGTTAAACATAATATATTCCATAAATCACTTTGCATAATATGAAGTATTATACTATGAAAAGTAGTATTTTTAAGATTTATAAAAAAAAAAACAGAAAAAAAATTAATGTGTTGATCAAAGACGACAAAGGTGGAGAATAAAATTAGAGAAATAAAGAGAAGATGCAGATTGGGGGTGGGAGGGATGAGGACTTTTTTTTGTTTAAAAGTGTGAGAGGATAATATTGATACTTTCAAACAAAGTGGTTGTGTGAATACAAAAACGATGGTGTAAAAAGAAGGGACTCAAAAACAGGCAAAGCTTGTAGATTAGGCTTATTTTTTTTTTTTTTTTTTTGTTTGCTTGTTGCGAATGAGCACGTGGGTGCACCGGAACACGAATGGTCATTCTTCCCAAACATGCCACAAAATAGAAGCAAGAGGTAAAGGTCCTGAGACAATTCATTCACTTGTCAGAAAATTCATCTCTGGAGTTGATGTTCAATCATTGAAGGCATCTCAGCACATGACAAGACAAGACCTTTGTTTCTTAAAAGAAGGGAAATTGAATTCAACGAGTCAATAAGAGCCAGATACGGAACCCAGCATGTTGGTTCCTGGTTCTCTCGATTTCAGTGGGTCACATATTCTTTTCTTTTTCTTAAAACAAATAATATTTCTCCTTAGACGATGGTTAATCCAAATGAAATAAATAATGAGTATTCTCTTCGTGGTTCGTGGTGTTTCTCTTTCCCAAAACTCCCTTTCTTCCTCCCTCCTTTTCTACCTCCCCAGCTGGCTGAACCTTCACACCTCCCTCCCACCACCGTCTCCTCCTCCATCCATCACCGAAACCTCCACATCACGAATCCCCTCACCTCCTCGCAAATCGAAACTAGCCCTAGCGCATCAGGAGGAACAACTAGGGTTTTGGTGTCCGTGACACGGATTTTGAAGCACCAGTCACCGTGGAAGGCTCGAGATGGGAGGTTCATGGAGAGAAGGACAACGGAAAACTCTGCATTTCAACTGTGGTTAAGATGATGTTCAATACTGTGGTTAATAAAAAAACTCTGCATTTCAACTGTGGTTAAGATGATGTCCAGTACAACTTTCCCATTAATAATGTAATAAAAAAATTCAATCAGATATTAAATACAGTAAAATTTAAAACTTAGGAGAAAAAAAAGTTAGGGACCAAAACAATGTGTATATTATAAGAATTTATTGCATAACTAAGTCTAAGAAAATATAGTGTGAAAATAAATAAAAATTTAATTAGAGTGAAATAAAATCATTTAGACTAAATAAAGAAAAGAAAATAAATTATAAAATGTCAATTTATTTTAATATATTAATAATATTTTTATCAGCTTTTTTTCATGTGAGATAAGAATGTATACGAATTGGATTAAATTAAATTAACTTAATTCTTTACTTTGAATACAAATTTTAAGTAAAATTAAGTAATATTTTTTATTTTGTTTGACTTAATTCAATTTAATTAATATTTTTTATCTAGTTATATTAGAGTGCATTAATTGAGTGTTAGATTTATTTTTTTATCAAAATTTATAATTTAAAATTATTTGTAGTGAAAGCTTTTTAAATAGTTTTAAAATAAAATATATTATTTAATATTTAAAAAATATATATAATAAAAAAATAATTATATTATTATTTATTAATACTAATATTGTTTAATAATTTTAATCTAGTTAAATATAATTAAATTATATATATATATATATATATATATATATATATATATATGAAAGATTGAATCACAATTAATTAAGTTTGTTTCTATTGTAATGAAAAGTAAATATAAATAATTTATTCAAATCCGATGAATCATTCAATAACCTAATTTATTTAATTATGGAATGATTCAGTAATTTTATTTTAATAATGACTTTTTTTCAAGAAAATGCATATTATAAAATTTGTTTTTCTTCATGTGCTACTAACATTGTATATTATATTAACAGATTTTAATCCAATTTTTAAAGTTAAAAAGTTGATATTTCAACCATTAAATCACTAATATTTTTTTATAATAACTTACAAATAAGTTATATTTATTTTAAAAAAATGTATATCTATGTAAATATATAAATATATCAAAATATAAATATATTTTATATTTATATTTATATATTTTATATTTATATATTTACACGGATAAATATAAATATAATTTATTTATAAATTATTATTAGAATATCCTAATAACTTAATGGTTGGAGTATCAACCTCTAACTCTAAACTACTTGAATTTGATCACTATCAGTCATAATTCTCTTAATCTAATAATAATTCAAACTTCTAAAAGTTAGTAAATAAAAATATTTAAAAAAAATATTTTATTTAAATGAGTGCATTACCTACGGAACTGTAATAAATAAAGATATTTTATTTAAACAAATGCATTACTTACAATTTTTTGTTATAGATAATAGACTTTTTTTTGTAAGAGTAAAAATAGAAAAATATTTTTTATAAAATAAAATATAAAGAAATGTTATAACGTTCATTTTTTATTTCTCTTCAAATAATCTCTATATTTTAAGTTTATTTTTATTTTTCCTCAACTAGACACATAGTAATAAGAAAAAGAAGGGGAGAAGTGATCTAATAATTATCCACGTACTATGTGTGTAACTAATTAAGGACATAATTGAATGATTTGGTGTCGTGGTGCGTGTGTGATCATTAACTTTATCGCTTTAAGACGGGTGTATGATTATGACTATGATGCTAATTTTTCCTAGATTTGGAGATTGAAGCTAATTACGGGGTTAATAATGTTACATTAGTGGTCCCTTTCTGGACAAACTTTGCACAGTGTATAAGAGTGCATCGTCATCAACACAGGTGGGGTCTCTTTTTGCCAATCGTGCATGCCACCAATCGCGTAATATTATTATTCACCACCATATGCGCTGCGTGTAGCTATCATCACCATCATCAATCATAACTTGTGTTAGAGTCAAACTTTATATAATTTGCATACGTGTCTTAATCATGTTCTTTCATGTTCAAAGCAAAGGTTTAGTATAACAATGTATTGACTTGTAAATCCTTTCAAGAAAATATATACCGATAAAGTTTCAAATACAAATTAATACACATAAACAAATATTAACAATAGGTTTTATTTTTTTAACAACTTTGCATATGGATCACGAATAGGAATGGGTGGAATGAGTTTACAAGTGTATATTAATTACGAATAGGTTTAATTTAGTCTTAGATTTTACATAAATCATATGTGCAAAAATATTCATTAAAACATTCAAATATTTAATAATACAAATATACATAAAAGGATAAATTTCTTTCAGTTTTATACAACACCACCAAGAAAAAAAAAAATGTAGATATACATAATCGTGCTTTATACAGCATACCAAACCTATCAACCAATAGTGAGAGTTTGGTGACAAAGTTATTTCATGAATCGAGCAAAGTATATTATTTAAAATTATTATTATTATTATTAAAGAATATATATATATATATATATATATTAACGAAATATTTCATGGAGTTTTTTAATTTCAGGCACTCATATAACAATGCTTAATATTATGAGAGATACTGAAATATTGTTCTTAAAATTAAACGCCAGAGATGAACACAATGATGCACTATCAATAGTGTTGAATAACGAAAAAGAAAACAGCTGTGATTCAAATTGATTTTGACCCTTTTATAAATGGTGTTTAGTATTTGGATAGATTATCACATGTAATATTCGAAAGTAAATTATTAAATTAATCCTTTATATTATAAGGATGTGTCATTTAAATCATTGAAATTAAAAAATTAGCTCTTAAAATAAAAATTTAAACAAAATAATAATTGTTGATGTTTTAGTCTCTATCACAAAAGTTAATTAGTTTGAACTTGACTTAATTAATTATGAATCATTTTAATTATTAATTTTCTACACATCAATCTATTTTTGTTTCTAAACATTAAGGATTGACTCATGATTATCCTAAAAAAATTGACTAATGATTTTCGAACTCAATAATCAAATTAAGATGAATATGGTATGGCATATTTCCATAAACATATAGTTAGGTTTGATCATCAAGTCAATGTATATAAAAAAAATATTAAAAAAAGTCAATCTCTTAAATAAATTTTAATATCTCAAAAAGTTAGTCTTTAAGGTCCAATTGGAGAATTCCTTAGACTAAAACAAAGTTTAAAATTTAGTCTCCCAAATTTCTAGTAACTTAATTTTTTATCTCTCAAAAATAAAAGTTTTCCACTTAGTTATGTAATTTGAAAAAGAATTCCTTTACATTACTAACAGATTATAAGTATTTTACATGGTAATCTACTTTGATTTCGTATTTTTATTATCAAACACTCTATTACATGTTTATTTGTTTTTTAAGTATTTATTTTGATAATGTTTAAATAGAAAAACTTTGAACAACGGATTTTTTTTTCTAAATTAGAGGAACAAAATATATTGCTTTTAAATTCCATAGACTAAACATAAACTTATTTCACATTTGAGGAATTTAAAACATATTAAAGGAGATAAGAAAATTAAAATATAAATAAAATTAATTAAGTTAGAAATATTAATCATAAGTTAAATTGATATGGTGTATTAATAAAATCTAAGTAATCATTCATATATGTTATAGAGAAAGAGAGATGGGCTATATATTTTAAGAATTAAATACTCTTTTTTTATTTATTTTTTTATTTTTTAATATAATAATATAAAATAATATCTCATTTAATTATTAAATTAAAAAAATATGATAAAAATAAATAATTTTTTTTTAAATAAGTGAATATTTTATGAATCTCATAATGAAAGAGGAAATATAAAGTTTTTGGAGTACCATTTCCTATGGATGACCCATATGAACGTTATAAAGATTGAACCAACTGTATGTAAGGATCCTAACACAATCTTTGATAAAATACATTATATATATATATACTATATATATATATATATATATATATATATATATATATATATATATATATATATATATATATAAAACAATTACTTTAAGAGTAACTTTAATTAATATTTTTCAAAAGGATGGATTCCTCCAAATTAGTCAAACAACAGCATCACCTAACGACATTGCAATGGACAAGAACCCAAACAATTAATGGGAAAAAGGTGGGCATTTGAATTGGAAAAAGTGATTTTGATAAAAAAAAGTGCATCTTTTAGATAGATAGACATGTAAAATAATTGAAATCTGTAACCAACCACCACCACTGTCCAGAATATTAGTCTTATTGTCTTAGGTATGCAATAATGGGTGAACACTTGGTGTGTGTGCTAATGGGGTCACAGTGAGATAGATAGATAGATAGATAGATAGATGGCAATAACTCACACAATCAAGGCAATGTTAGCGGTGGAAAGAACAAGCATGAAATACAAGGGGATTCAGATCATGGTTGGTGTGGTTGCTGGGTTAGACCCACTTTCATACATGAAGAAAAACAAATTAAGAACTGTAAAGGAAGAATAATACACTCATTTCCTTGCTTTGTTCTCTATCATTTTCTGACTTATGTGCTTTAACTCAATTCGTTTCTGCATGGGGTTCCATCTTTTTGTTGGTTAATAAATCCATTTTCTGAGGAAGTGGGACCACTGTTTTCTCCTACAACTGTTTTTTCTTATTATTATTATTATTTTTTTACATGATCAAGTATTAAAATATATATTTAGAAAATTCTCTTAACTAATATAATAAGTTAGTTTTAACTTACAAAAAAATCCGTTTCATTTTTTTCCCTTATTTATTCAAATGTGTTCTTATTAAGTTTGTTACTGATTAATACATTTAATTAAATTTCTTCATTCATTAAATTCAAATTAAAAACTTTGGTAAAGAAATTCAATTTGAGTTTTAGTTAAAACAAGTTTATTTGGTGAAAGGAGTAATCAAGCTTTGAATTACACATACACCGTACTCTTCTAGATATATAGTATTAATATTTCACTAAAGCTTCATAAAAGGTTGCAACGATAAATATTTGCTAAAAAAATATCGAATGGATCACAAACTCCGTTTTAACAATGAGTGCATTGAAGTATTTTCTAATTTAATTAGAATGCGTTGTTATCGTTACAAACTTTTCCAAGAAATCTTATCTAATTTCACAATTTGAGAGTTCCCATATGATATAAGATGAGTAATAGGAAAATTATGATGAAAGAATTGAAAGGTGTGTGTCGGTGCGTGAAAAGAATAAGAGTAGAATTGTGAGAGGAAAATGAGTGGGATGGTTGTCTGAAGAGAATAAAAATGACTTTAGAAGAGGATTTTGCAGTTCCTCAAAAGGCATGCATGGAGCATGTTAATGTGTACCTTTTGGATTCAGTTTGCGTCTTCACTCATCACTTTTGCCTTAGAAGGGACGTGAAGGCAACGACGCACACACTTCCATTAGCCCACAATCAATGTATGGTAGAGGCTACCCCAACAATCTTCCACACCTCTTTCTTCATTACTCCCGGTTCATCGCATTAAGTTTTTTTTTCTTTTTTTCAAAATAAAATTTTGTTCTATGGAAAGTCTAATTCATCTATCTTATCGATTAAATATCTCTTTAAATTATTTTTTATTTAGTCATAATTAATTTTATATGGGAACTTTAATAATGTCATAATCAAATTATATAATTTTATATCAGAACATTAATAATATCATAGCCAAATTATTCTTCTTATTGATTAATAATTGATTTTATGTTGAATCGTGATCGTCAAAACTTAATTTTTTTTTTCTGCTTGTTAGCTTAGACCTATCATTTTGTTTTGAATTAAAAATACTTTTTGTTTAATTCAAAAGACTTTGTTTTAGGAGATATATTGGAAGTTTCACTATAATATATATATATATATATATATATATATATATATATATATATTTAAATTTATTCTTATAAAGTTTAGACTATTTAGATTTAATTATTAAAATAAAAGTTATGTATTTTTTAAATTTAAGTCTTATACATGAAACTAGTTTTAATTCCCCCTTTCTCTATATATTTTTAAAATGATACATCTTAATAAATGATTTGTTTTAATCTTTTAAAATTACAATTATGTTTTTTCTTAAACAGATCGCTTTGAAAACATTACCTATCTCACATTCATTTAACTAGTAAATAACGATTCGTTTGAATGTAGTGTTGGAAAGTGAAAAAAAAAAACAGAAAAAAAGAATTAAATGAAAATAAATAAATAAAGATTGATTGAATCAAGTAGAAAAAGAAGAAGAAAAAAATAAAAAGTTCTTAAGTATGCATAATTGATACGATAAAAGTGAAAAAAAATAAAAAATAATGTAATATCCTAATTGACCTACATAATCAATTAAACATTCCATTGGAAAAAATTATAATATTTTAAGCTATATAATCTTAATTCATATAACTCTAATAATTTTCTTTTTTAATGTATGAATTCTAATTTATATAATTATACAAATCTTTTAAAACAAAAGTGGCTGTAGTTTAGTGGTAAGAATTCCACGTTGTGGCCGTGGAGACCTGGGCTCGAATCCCAGCAGCCACATGTTACCGTGTTTTTTCAATTTTTGGAGATTTTTTTTTATGCTAATCCTCAATACAAGTGTTTTTTCTCATCCTCAATAAATTAACTTAATTTACAACATTATTCAACTTTCTTTTTCTTCTCGGGTCATAATATTTTTATTTTTATGTTGTTGTAAATGAAATATTATATACAAAAACTTAATAAGAAAGGGACAAGAGAATGGCAACGGCATGAATTATTCAAAACTCCCTCCTCCTCTTCCATATACTATGGTCAGCATCACTACTGAACTTTGACTTTATTAATGAAAAAATTGAAGAAATGAGAAAAAGAGTGAGATGAAGGGATTGAATGATTTGTTACACGCTGTTTATGTACTTTGTAACATCTACGAAATGAGGTTCAGAGTTTTAGTTGATGGTGTATGTGGCCCTCATGAAACACTGTGCATCAGTGGACAAAATTAAACAAATTGGTCATGTCATTTTCAAGATCAACAAGGCCATATGGTTATCCTTTGTATTGTATTCCATCTAAAAGCTCTCCATTATCATCTAAAATACAATTTCATTAATTAATTTACCTTTTCTAGATTCTGCAAGCATGACTACAATTTTATGGTTTGCAATTATTGTAAGGTATAGGGACCATAACCCCCACCCCAAAATATTGGTCCTTCCATGGAATTTGGATCACTTATTCATCCCCTTTATCATCACTATGTTGGAAAAATATGAATAAAAAAGTAATTAAGGTTATAAGAGATATAAATAATGCTAATTTGTATTTTTTTTTTAAGTGAATTTCATTATCTTCCTTGTCTTTCTAAAAAAAAACTGAAAACAAATAATTTTATTTATTTATTTTTTGTGTTGAAATGTTGTAATGATCTAGATCCTTGGCTACTGGTACGTACTGCTTCACTTGCCGTCTAAGTGAAACTTGATATTATTGTTAGGTGGGGTGCCTCTATATTTTAATTAAAGAATAAAGTATAATACTATACTTGTAATATATGAAAGATTAAATACTATAATTATAATGCTTAAACCTATAATAAATATAACTAAAGTTTAAAAGATTTATGAATATTAAAATTTTATAGTTATAATAATTAAATATTAAAATTAACACAGTTAAAATTAAAAAATTAAAATCATAAAATTACAATAGTGGAAGACAATAGAAGCAAAAGAAAGTTTAATAAGAGGAATTGGGTTAAAAAAAACACTTTAATAAAAAACAAAGTGGTAGACCTAGTTTTGTAATTTGCCTCCAGCTCATTTCACTGTCAGCTTTAGTTACTCCCACATACCCACTCTATTTTCCTTTTATAATATTCACAATTACATTTTAATTTATTTAATTAATCAACAAGAGAACCATTTTTTTATTCGTGGCTATAATAATAATAATAATAAGAATACCCTTCCCCTATCAGATCCGAACAGTTTTCTGAACGTTTCAGTATTGACTTGACACCTCTCACTCCTCACCTGAAAGATTTGAATTACTGGACACACAACAGAACCATCATCACCTACTACCACGACAAAATATACACAATTTCAATTTTTTCTTTTATTACGTTTTCCCTCACAGTCACTCATAAATACCAGTATGTAATGGAACCATTTTGTTTATTTTTCAAATTTTCGTTTAACAATCACTTCTCAGAAAAAAAAAAAAAAAGTACAACAACGACTTCAACAACATCAATTTTCACTAATTTCGTTCCTGGTATTCGTTATCCCTTGTCCCTCCCACTTTCTCTCTCTGTCTTAAAGGCTTTGTTTCACAATCCAACACAATACCCTCGTCAAGCTCTTTTTCTTCTTATTCTCACTGTTCAAACCTCGTAACTCACGTTCTAGTTTTAGAAACTTGTGTTTTACTTTCACCTCTTTCATTTTCTCTTGTGCTATCGTAGATTGATTCATGCAGCGAGTTTGAGTTTGAACCGAATTTTCGCTTTCCTTTGAAGTGCTCATCATTTAGCTATATATATATATATATTTGTTCATTTTTTTTTATTTGTTGCTCCAGTTTGTGTGGGGTTAAGCAACGAGGCAGTGTTTGGGGTTTGAATCTCCAAAGGATGTCTTCAATTTCGCGGCCTTTAGCAATGCAGCGGCGAAAGTCGAAGTCGGAGTAGTGAATTTTGATATTAGGTTGCAAATTTGGTGCATAGTTGTTCGTTGGTTTTCGGGTGGGTTGGGGAAACTATGGTGTTATCGGCTTCGCCATGTTCCTTGGCGAGAAGCTCGCTGGAGGAGATGCTGGATTCGCTTCGGCGGAGGGACGAGGAGGAGGAGAAGAAGAAGGATTTGCCACCTGCCTTGCCTGCGAGGCCGACCTCGCGTGCAAGGCTTCCTCCGGCACGGCGATCACTGCCGAACAATTTTAAGGTTGGCGGCAACGAGCGCCTAGTCGTGCCGGAAAACGGACTTGTTACTAGTGAGGAGAGTGTGGTGAAGGAGAGAGATTTGGGGCAGAAGAGGAGAAGGTGTGGTTTTGGGAGCAAGAGGGTGAAGAAGGATGTGGAGTCTCCTTATGTGGCACTTTCTTCCAGCGATTCATCAGGGAATGTTTGGGAATTGGAGAGTGATGATTGTATATCTTATTTCATCAAAAAGGTAACTTGTAATTAAAATTGGGAAGAATATTGATTGATTCCTGGTTTTAAAGTGTGACGTTGCATTGAAGGCTAAATGCATGTTTAGAAACAGTTATTTGTAGAAAAAGTAATAGTTTTTTTTTTTTTTTTTGAAATAATTTGAGAAGTTGATAAAAATGAGTGATTTATTTCCCTAAATGATGTCGCATTAAAGGCTCCACATTATTTATATAGAAAGAAAAAATTGTTTAATTTTAAACGACTAATATTTGATAAAAATAAGTGGTTGTTTCTATAAAATAAGTTAAACCAATGGTTTTGAGATTAGTTCTTAGTGTGTTTTTTTTTTTTTTTTTTTTTCTCTTTTGGTTTTTGATTAGTTGCTTATCGTTCTCCGAGCCTTTCTATGGGATGGTTTTTTTTGGAAGGAGTTTTGATTGCCACATATTAAAATTGCCTTTTAAAATTTACCTTAAAAGATAAATATTTTATCTGTGGTTATTGTGTATTTATGAAATTTTGCTTGTTCTCTCTTTTGGTATAGACTTAGACATTGTTAAATGGTGTAAGTTGTGCTTTTCTGTTAAATTTACTACCGGTTTTTGGTTGTTTCCCCCAGAAGCTTCGTGTTTGGTGTAGGCAACCAAGAGGGCAGTGGGAACTAGGAGTGATACAGTCAGCTTCAGGAGAGGAAGCATCCGTGTCACTCACAAATGGAAATGTGAGTTTCTCTTCCTTTTTTGCCTATGGAAGATGATGATTAATGTTGAATATGGAAGGTGATAGGCTGTTTGCGCCATTAACTTATTCTCCAGGTAATGACCGTAGACAGATCAGAGATTCTACCAGCAAATCCTGATGTGTTGGAGGGTGTGGATGATCTAGTTAAACTTGGTTATCTGAACGAGCCATCAGTTCTTCACAATCTTAAGTTAAGATATTCTCAAGGGATGATTTATGTATGTATGCTTGCTCTGGCCTTTTCTTCTGAGTAATGCGATATCCTCTTACAATATCTTCCTATTAATCCTTCTAATATATAATTGAAAAGTAAATGCATTTACTGTCTTGAAAACATAAAGAACTTCCCTTATTTAGTAAGTACGAGGATTAATAGGATGGTGTTACAAGCGGGTTCAGAATTATTCTTTTCTAATACTGGGATGATCATACATATGCTCTCATGTGCTGCTTGTGCTTTCTGTGAGTGTAGAGTAAAGCAGGGCCAATTTTAATTGCACTCAATCCTTTCAAAGATCTTCAGATGTATGGAAATGATTATGTCTCAGCTTGTAGGCAGAGAAGTGTGGATAGTCCTCATGTTTGTGCTGTGGCAGATGCTGCTTATAACAAGATGATGAGAGGTTAATGAAATTATCGCTTTCTCCCTCCTTTAAAATCCTTGTGTTGTACTAGAATGAAACATTTATAAAAGTTTTCTATTTCTTTTTGTATCTTACAGATGAAGTAAATCAGTCCATTATCATAAGGTCAGCTCCTTATTGCATTTAGTGGCTGTGTTGTGCATGACAGTCCTGAACTCAATAGCATTGGATGGTATAGTAATAATATAGTGTGATCATTGGTGCACTTGTTCATAATCATTGTTAGATTTTTTTTTTCAGTGGTGAGAGTGGATCTGGGAAGACAGAAACAGCTAAAATTGCATTGCAATACTTAGCTGCACTTGGTGGTGGTGGCAATTGTGCGATAGAAAATGAATTTCTTCAGATAAATCGTATACTAGAGGCTTTTGGGAATGCAAAAACATCTAGGAATAACAACTCTAGCAGATTTGTGAGTTTATGCTTTTCCCCACTGTATCATGAAACTTATTATGCTATTGTTCTATTATTGAAGGCTATGCAGCATTTTGGGATCATGTTTAAAAGTTGAGCCGTTTAATTGATATACATTTTAATTGGTGCAGGGAAAGTTGATTGAAATTCATTTCGGGTGCATGGGTAAAATATGTGGGGCGAAAATTCAAACCTGTAAGCTTGTTCAAGCTATATATGTTATTGCAGACATGCTTACTTTTTATCTCCATTTCTTTTGCAATTACTGAGTTCACTTATTTTCATGGCTTTGCTTTTGTCACATGAAAAACCCATATGCTAACTGGAACAGTATTGTTGGAAAAGGTAATTTGTGATGTCTTATCTGAGCTAAGAGTGAAATTGTTATCTTTATTTTTTGTGACTTCTGAAATAATCATGACTATTTGAGCAGTCCAGAGTTGTTCAAGTGGCCAGTGGTGAGAGATCATATCACATATTTTATCAACTTTGTGCTGGATCTTCATCTGATCTTAAAGGTTTTTTTCTATGCAATTGTATCAACTTGGTTAATTGTATACTTTTACATAACAGAATCATTTATTGTATGACACAATTGTTTTTATATGTATGGGTTATTTGCAATGTCTTGAAATGACAACAATCAGTGTTAACTCTGAGAGTCAAGTAGACCACTCTTTTGTACCTTTCTGAAAGAACTTAATGTTAAGTATCTTTTTGGTCTCTTAATAAATTATCGGATTTTGTGTTTGTTCCCTAATTATTTTTTTGAAATTTTTCATCCCTAATAAATTTTTAACTTTATTTTTCGTTTAAGTGGTATCTAAAGTACTTTATTTCACTTCTTAAAGCCCTATCTAAACCATTTTTGGGACTAAAAACAAAATAAAAAATTTATTTGGGACAAAATTTTTCTAAAAAGTTATTACGAGCCAAAACAAAATTCAGTAATTTATTAGGGATAAAAAACATATTTATGTCTAAGAATTTAAGTGTTTTTTATGTTAAAAAAGTTCTCCGTTTATGGAATTTTTTTGGGGGAAACCCTACCCTTATGTTACCATTGTCACAGTTTACATGCTTATATCAAAAGAGCAACCCCGTCATTTGATTTTATTCTTTCTCAATACAACAGAGATTATTCTATAAAAATGCAACCAATGAAAATGAGTTAGATACAACGAAGATTATTCTATTAAAAAACAACTATTGAAAATAAGTTAGATACAATGAACATTATTCTATAAAAAGCAACTATTGAAGATAAGTTAGAAATTTTCTATGTTTTTATCACTGTTTTGAGACAAAACCAAATTGCTCAATTACCACCCTTAATATTTAAAATGTAAATGTGGAGTTTGATCCTTGCAGTGTTATCATTATATATCTCTGCTTCCCTCTTTAAATTCATTAAGCTAATGTTACATAGACATTTAATTTTTGTACACATTAACTGCCACCAATTTCTGCTTTTAAATTATATTATCTTTGCAGTGTATTTTCTTTATAAAACATGATTGAATTTACAAATATTTTGACTCATAAAATCATTCTCTTTTTCTCTGCAGAGAAACTGAATCTTAGAGCTGTCAATGAATATAAATATTTAGTTCAGAGTGACTGTATGTCAATTGATGGTGTTGACGATTCCAAAAACTTTCATCAGCTGATGGTATATCACTTGACCATTAGTTTGGTTTACAAGAAAACTCATAATCTGTGTTAATTATTCCCTAACATCTCATATAATTTCCCCGTGGCTTGTGCAATTTCCCTAGGAAGCACTGGATGCAGTTCGAATTTGTAAAGAGGAACGGGAGCTGATCTTTAAGTTGCTTGCTGCAATACTATGGTTGGGAAATATATCATTCCAAGTAGGCAGAGGAGATCACATTGAGGTTGTTGATGATGAAGGTAAGATTGATAGAGAATGTAGCTTGGCCTTTATTCCACCTGATTGTTTTGTGTATGTTAATTTGGTGTCATTGAACTCAAAGCAAACTAGAACTCACTTGGATTCTTTGTAATCCCATATCATATACAGTACAGAAATTAAATTTTGGTCTTTATTGTGTTGAAGTGGAATTTTTAGCGGTTCAGTTTTACTGACTGAAATATTAACTCTAGAGGGCATATATGTATTTTACTTACAACTTATGAGTAAATTTAATTCATCTAAATAATCTAATTCTTTTTGCAGCTGTAACCAGTGCTGCCCAGCTGATGGGTTGTAGTACCCAGGAATTAGTGACAGCATTATGTAGCAATAAAATCCAAGCTGATGAGGATACTATTACCAAAAATTTGACCTTGAGGCAGGTGTGTTATTTATTAGAACATTTCATTGTTCTATTTTTTTGTGTGTTGGGGGGGGGGAGGCATACAGGAGTGTGAGAAATGCATGAAGTTATCCATACAATCATTGGATAAGATAGTTTTACTCAAATCTAATCTTAACCCTTCAATTTTGGTTGTATGGTCAAGAATCATGATTAGCTCCTCTTGTAACACTTGATACACTTTCTATGTTTGTTTGTTTGTTTATCTTTTTCACATTTTTGTTCAGGCAATTGAAAGAAGAGATGCAATTGCAACATTTGTCTATGCAAACTTGTTTGACTGGCTCTTAGACCAAGTTAACAACTCACTTGAAATGGGTAAAAAATGTACTGGGAAATCCATAAGTATCCTCGATCTTTATGGATTTCAGACTTTTCAGGTGAGAAATTTGTATTAATGTGTACTTGTGCTTCAAAGAATGTTGTACATGTTCTAATTGTTTCTTGTATCACTTTTCCAGAAGAATGGCTTTGAGCAGTTTTATATAAATTATGCCAACGAAAGGATACAACAACATTTTAATCGCCATCTATTTAAACTTGAGCAGGAGGTTGGTAACCATTGTTAATATTGCTTCCTAGTTTGATGTTAATTGCCTTTAATTTGAACAAAATAGGGTGATGTAATTCCTTTAACTTTGTTTCTTTACATTTAGATTTTAACACTTCTGCATTCATTGAAAACATGTGTTGAACAGTGTAATTGGTGTAATAGTTAAACATGTTGGTTGTGCTAAAATACAATCATGGTCATTAGTGGTATGCTACGTAAACATTATGGTGTAATCATGAAGGACACATTTCAAAGAGTTAAAATTGTATGGTATTATTGTTGTCTAATATGAGTTGAAAAACAATCCATTGAGAACAAGAACTTTTTTTTGCTAATGCATAACATTATTATCATGTGCTAAGGTTGTGCTCTAGGTATGATCCTAGGTTATTTAAAGAAACTTCTTGAACAATTGATGCTCAGGTCTCCAAAGAAAAGAAGAGAACATATTTGTTTATTAGATGTACAAAGAAAACAGAAAAGAATACACAAAAATGTACCCAAAGGAGCCCTCAACTTTCACACTGGACACTTCCAGTTAAAACAATAAAAAATTGATTATCTCCCACTTCTACTAGTACAGGGGTATTTATAATTTCCAACAAAACCCAACCACCATACCGAAAATAACTTACTTTTATTCTTCCTCCTTTTATAGGCTTGAATAGCTCTGCCAGGAATTTCAATCTCATGTCTAACAGTTCTTCATTAGGCCTGATGTGCATAACAGCAATATTGCATTTTTAATTTCATCAGGACTATGAATTGGATGGCGTTGATTGGACTAAAGTAGATTTTGAGGACAATCAAGGGTGCTTGGATCTATTTGAGAAGGTATTATTTGATTTAGTTTCTATATGCTTGAGTTATTCCAATTTCCTGGGAAACTGAGCCGTTGTTATGGTTGTAGTTTGATTTGTTTGCACTTCCAGACACTGATTTTCTGTAAAGTATATTATTAATGTATTATTTTTTATAAAGTTGTGTTTAGGTCCCAATGTTGGCTGTGTTCACATGATTCTCAATGATTGGTGTAGTCATTATGTTATCTATTGCAAAATGTGCAGAAACCTGTTGGTCTACTCTCTTTGTTAGATGAGGAGTCAAATTTACCCAAGGCTTCTGATTTAACATTCGCCACCAAACTTAAACATCACCTGGACCCTAATCCTTGCTTCAGAGGGGAAAGAGGCAGAGCTTTCCGTGTTTGTCACTATGCTGGAGAGGTTAGATTCTGCCCACTATTTAGGCAGCCACATAAGTTTGTTCGGACAAAATTTACTTTTAATTTTGTATCTGAATTAGTACTTCAATTTACTTGTCTAAATTTTGCATACTTTTCCAAAAGATTACATGTATAATGCTAGAGTGTAATGTATATGGGCAGTAGAAATCACAGTTTTAAGCTCTTGTATTATCCATAGTATAATCGTATCCCGCATGCTATTTGCAAAAGGTCTTAGACCTCAGTCTCTGAATATGATCATTTAATTGGTTTCTAAACATGGTGTTTTACTTTCATCCAAATTCTACTTCATTTTAGAAGTTTTTTATTCTGTTTTCCTACAATATTTACATGTCTAAGTAATGGGTCCATTATTTCACTCTCTAGAAACAGTTTGGTACACGTCATTCAGATGCTAAGAATTCAATTATTCATACGATTCATGTTTTAAATCTGGATCTTGTATTGTTTAGTATCTGAGTGAATTATTTCTAATTTTCTGTCTGAGCTGCCATTTTCATTGGATGCACGTTACTAACATCTGGACCTCTATCAGGTTCTGTATGATACAAATGACTTTCTAGAAAAGAACAGAGACACGATGTCTTCTGATTCCATTCAATTCCTGTCTTCATGTAATTGTGAACTGCTGCAGTTGTTCTCCAAAATGTTTAACCAGTCTCAACAGCAGAGTGTTGCAACAAAGTTCAAGGTAATTTTATTGCATTTCTTAGCTTAATTAAGGTTTCAAAAGAAATGACTAAGGCTTGTTAAAGAAGATTTAAACATGATAATGTAAACTTACCCTCCTGAAAATTACATGTTTGAATAACAAAGTACAGAAAGTATACAGAAATAATTGAGGAATACTTGTAGGTTCAATTGTTCAAGTTGATACATCAGTTGGAGGGCACCACGCCTCACTTCATTCGCTGCATAATGCCAAATACTAAGCACCTTCCTGGCATTTATGATGAAGGCCTTGTCCTACAACAGCTCAGGTGTTGTGGAGTTCTAGAAGTTGTTAGACTTTCAAGGGCTGGATATCCTACTCGAATGACCCATCAAGAGTTTTCAAGAAGGTAGTTGAGAAACTTCCCATGGTTCTTAGGTAATCTTGAATGATAGGTTGATATCTGTTCCTTCATGTATCTAGGTATGGGTTTATGCTTTCTGAGGCCAACGAATTGCATGATCCATTGAGCATTTCAGTTGCTGTTTTACAAAAATTTAATATCCCTTCTGAAATGTACCATCTCGGTATCACCAAATTGTATCTTCGAGCAGGGCAGGTATGTCTAAAGTCTTAAGTTTTACTTGCACGGCTTGGAAGTCATACTTTCTACTTTTTGTTTTCTTCCACTGCTTCATCTTGGTTAAGTTTGTAACTACCTGTCCATAGTTTGGCATTGGAAACATCTTTTTAGCTTAATTGAACTTTGAAGAGCTGTATGCCACTTAAAGGTTTTCAACCATTGGTTCTACTAAATAGTATTTTATGGTACATAAAATAGTATCTTGGTTTGAACCATGAGTCTTTTGCTTAGCAGAATTTTAAACTACGTTGATGATTTGGTTGAGTTTACTTTAATTCATATTGTGGTTTCTCTGACTTAGTTATTTTTGTGCGCTGGTTAATTGTGTAGATTGAGGCACTGGAGAATAAGAGAAAACAAATTTTGCAGGGAATACTTTGGATTCAAAAATGTTTTCGTGGATATCAAGCTCGTGGTTGTTTCTGTGAACTTAAAAATGGAGTAACAACATTACAATCATGTACTTCCCAGTATCTTTATTATTTTTTCTTTTGGAGAAAAACTATATATGATTGTATGCACATTTTTCTTCACTTTATGAAGATTTGTGTAGTAAATGTTTCATAAACATTTATAAAGAAACGTCAGTTTAGATTGGCTTGTACTTTCAAATTATAATTCAAATAACCTATTGATGCTCATTCAATGAAGAAATTTAGATGCCTAAACTGATGACTCAAATCATAAAATTGTCCCAGGTTCTAGTTTGTTTCTAAATTGCTAATTTGGTGCATTGCAGTTATTCGTGGAGAAAATACAAGAAGGAAATATGGTGTTATGGTGAAGTCTTCAATAACAATTTATTCTAGAAAACTGGAGGAGATCCATGCAATCATACTATTACAATCTGGTTAGTATGATTCAGTTTACTGCAATGTTTACCATCATTATTGAGGATGAACATTATTTACTCATTATCTGTTTTCTTTTCTTGAAGTAATTCGTGGTTGGCTGGTTAGAAGGGATGCTAGTCTTGTAAATAGGTCAAAGAAATATCCTGAAACTGCTAAACCTCGGCGGAAGTCGTTTATGAAGATAATACCAGAAGTACAGGTATTTAAATTTGCACTTAAAATTAGTCTGTTTTCCCGTGTCTTCATTTATATATCTCCATCTATTTTATTATTCTTCAGTTGTATTCTGGTAAAATGTATCTTTTCCTGTTATTATTTATTCTATCAGACTAGAACTTGTGACAAATAGAGTTCCAGGGTATAAGGGAAGTTGAGCCTATCGTATATTAGCAATGTTCAGTTAGCGCATAAATTCTTGGATTTTGTGGGATAGATTGTAATTGGTCGGAGTTTAAGAAGTTGAGCCTATCGTATATTAGCAATGTTCAGTTAGCGCATAAATTCTTGGATTTTGTGGGATAGATTGTAATTGGTCGGAGTTTAAGACTAAACTTGCTTTTCAAAGAACCTGTTAAGGTTCCAACATAAAACCAGTTGGCAATATGTGGAGTAGTCTAACATGTATTTAAACCATACCAAATGACATGAGGTAGGCGATATGGGACTTTCAACACACCCCCTCCAACGAAGCCTGCCGGACCTTTTGACCCAACTAAAGGGCAACTTTTGGCCCATGACAATAACCGGACAGATGTTAAGCTTTGGCTCTGATATCATATTAAAGTTCCAACATAAAACCAATTGGCAATATGTGGAGTAGCCTAACATGTATTTAAACCATACCAAATGACATGAGGTAGGCGATGTGGGACTTTCAACAGAACCAAATTTGAAAATATTCCTGAGAAACTATGGAGTTGATATACCCTTTTAGAGATTTAATTGAAATACATTGGAGGAAATGAAATGTTTAATTCTTGAATGGTTGCCATTGGAGATTTACTTCTTGAATTCGATAAAGGTACGGTCTTTGAGATGGTGGAAAAAACTCAGTCTAGAGACACTCAGAAATTGAAAAAGGTGGTTTTTGTTTAGGAGGCAGCCAATTCAGGTGCCATACAACATTTTATTCAAGCACAAACTGCATTAGATACTGAATAAAAGAGATTGAGGGAATAAAAGAGATCAAGATGTGGCTGGAAAGGTGGATGCAAAAGCAAGACATCATGTTGGAGGATAGGATCACAAATAAGGAAAGCATTCAAGGGGATATCGATCCCCGTTCAACCAAGCATGTCAAGTAAACCATGCAAGGGAGTGGGTCAGAATACTACAGTAATACTATAGAAATGATTAGTTGTATTTGTGTGATCTGTACAAACGAGTATTCTTATTTCTAACGGAGAAGAGACACAATAATAAGAAACAAAATCAATACCTAATAAGGGAAAATATTTGGTAAGATATTGCTCGATTAAATCAATCATATCTTATTTAATATAATCAAATCATATCTCTAACTCCAAAAGTTGACTTCTTGTTTGATTGTGATCCTGCCCAATCAGCTTTAGAGTAACAACCAATTTTGGAATTGTCTTTATTCTCTTACATTAATTTGTGACCTGGTGCATTTTGGAGGTATCAAAGGATACCCATGACAACTTTCCAATGACTAATACTTGCATCCTTCAGGAGTTGGCTGAAAGTTATATTCAATTCGATATAACAAATTTGCCCCTTAGGCGAGATTAAAAAACAGTGTTGTTGCTTCCAGCTTTCACAAGTAAACTGCCGGGAATTAAAAAAGTGTTCTTTGTACTTTTGTAATTGTACCAAATATCATGGAAACCTTTTAGCTGAATGCTACCAAACACTATCTTCATGGTGTGTTTCAAAACATAAACCCCCCCGCTCCTTTTTTATTTAGCAGGATTTGTCCAAAGAGCCACTTCAGAATCTGCTTTCAGCTTTAGCCGAACTCCAAAGGCAGGTTGACAAGGCTGATGCTATTGTAGAGCAAAAGGAAGAGGAATATACTGAATTAAGGGAACAGCTAAAACAATCTGAGAGAAAGAGGATTGAGTATGAGAAAAAAATGAAAACAATGGAGGAGGCTTGGCAAAAACAGATGGCATCTTTGCAAGTAAGTTTTCAGTTCAAAACTTTTGAATAGTATATGCACCTGTAGTCTACATGAACAAGTTAGTCCTATACTGATAAATACTCAGGTGGGAGACCCCAATACCAGAGTCTCATAGTTCTAACATGGGACTCATTAGTCATGTCCCATACCTAGCAATTGGATGCTAACACATTCCCTCTACTAAATAATCAAATAAATTATTATCACTCAATCACTTGTATCAGTTTTCTCAAAGAAGAATTAGTCGGTATTGTTATAAAAGGCTAGTTTGATATCAAGTTGATTTCAGCTTTGAATTTGTCATTCCCGATGATATAAAACGATTCCTGAGAAGTTAAGTGTCTGTTGATTTTCTAATCCATAAAACCGTTTCTTTTTACCTGACAAGTCGGATGCACGAGGGTTTCATAATCCAACTTAAATTTTTAAAATACATTCTGATTGCAATTTCAATGCAGACGAGTCTTGTTGCTGCTAGAAAAAGCCTTGCTCCTGAGAATGCTACTGTTCAACCTGTCAGACATGATTTTGTGTTGCCTCATGGTTATGATTCTGAAGATGCTACGTCCATGGGATCTCGAACTCCTGGTGGAAGCACACCAATGCTCTCTGGTAGTCTCTGTGATGCAGGGAGACAGGCCAATGGCACTTTGACTACAGTGAGCAATCTGATGAAGGAATTCGAGCAGCGAACACAGAACTTTGATGAGGAAGTAAAATCTTTGTACGGTGTTAAACCGGTGCAGTCTGCGAACAGAAGTTCTGTAGAAGAACTTAGGAAACTTAAACAGAGATTTGAGGGATGGAAGAAACAATACAAGGTTAGGTTACGTGAGGCTAAGGCAAGGATTTATAAGGCAGAATCAGAGAACGGTAGGCGAACATGGTGGGGGAAGTTAAGCTTGAGAGCATAAGGG
This sequence comes from Sphenostylis stenocarpa, assembly GCA_963425845.1. NCBI lineage: Eukaryota > Viridiplantae > Streptophyta > Magnoliopsida > Fabales > Fabaceae > Sphenostylis > Sphenostylis stenocarpa. The sequence goes on from OY731408.1 coordinate 28,864,978, forward strand.
TATTCAATTTTCATCTTTGCTGATAATAGAAATTCTTAAGATTCACTAAAAATGGGAGTGATTGGTGTTATGAACTTTGTTCTTTTTGGGGAGTAGCTTCTATTATACCAATTTACTCATTGGTGAAGCGAAAGAATTTGTGTATCTACCAATTTTGTTACATGGGGTAAGTACATAGGTTGTGCATAGTTTTAGACTTGTAAGATTGCATAGTTGTTTGGTTAGTCTATATTTTCTGTATATTTTTCTCCTTTCTTTTTGGGTGAAAAACAGCAATAACTCATGTATATTCTGTTGTTACTTGCTCTGAAACTCCGCCACAAGATATTAGTAAGTTTTGGTATCTTCAATGACCGAAAAAAAAAAAGATTCTGTCTGTTTTGTTATGTTGGTTAAATAGATAAAGTTTCAGTTCATAGAAATCTATAGTTCTTTTACGTGCATGTTGGTCTTGGAATAATAATTCATATTTTCCTACACAATTGTTTGCAACTCTGTTGTTTCTACCATGATCAGTGCTCTTGTTGGATAAGGAAATGTCTGGTTCTGACTTTATCCTAATATGCAATATGATATTCGAATTACATGTTTTACTTATTAAACCATTTTTTACCAATTAGTTGCATGTTTATTATGTAGTATGGCAATTAATATTAATATTTTTAACCAGTTAGTTGCATGTTGGTTATGTCCTATACACATGAAGTTTTATATTTAAGTATTGATATTGAAAATTCTCAAGTGTCTCCGAGTATTGATAAAATAAAAATAAGAGTTTTGAATAATAAAATAAATATTTATTATATTAGACTAATTAGAAATTCTTCTTTTGAAAAATTTATGATGTAGTAAAGCCTTGGATATGGAAGAATAGTTATGACATAATTTTAATAGTTGTACATGTTTCTCATAAAATTTTGATAACAGTATAAATAAATAAAATTGAAATGTTACGAATGTAAGCATTCTATTTTAAGAAAAAAATTAATCAATTTTTTAAAATTATCTTACCATTTTTCTATTGTTAAATTAAAGTGATATATCCATAATTTCTCTCAGAAGTAGAATAATTGATAATAACTTTCCATTATTATAGTTAGATAATTGATTATGAGAAAAAAAGTCCTTTTATCTTTTAGAACTCTTTTGAAATTGTATTTTCACATAAATTCTGTTTTTCAGAAAACAAAATAGGTTTAACAGTATTATTTTATAGGACAATATGTTTTATAAAATTAATGTGTAATATGACTTGGTTTGTGCTAATTAAAACTCCTGCCCAATAAGATTATTGTATTATTTTAAAGCATGTATAATCATCTATTTCAAATATATTATCCACACACATAATAAAATTTTAAATTTTGTTATTTCAAAATATTTTCGTATTGCGCAATGGTTTAAATTAAGCATTCCTGTCAAATAGGTTCAATATTTGACATTTTGACTATGTATTTTATATTTATGAAATTTTATACTTGACAATTGATATTAAAGATTATTATGTTAATTCAAATGTTGTTAAACAATATGCTTTTCTAAGTATTAATTATATATGAATTAGTTTTAATTTAAAGTTCTTCAAGTTTTACTATTTATTATTTTAAGTAAATATAAATTATATTTCATATTTATACATATCTATCACAAAATTTTAGTTAAAATTAATTAAAGAAAGATAGATATTAGAGATGATTAACTCATTATTTAACAATATATATATAAAAGTAATTATATTAGAGTTAACTTATATCATAAAAATAATAATAACGATATTTGTAGAAAAAAACATTACTCAAACATAAATAAATAAATAATTTTATGGAATGTTTCATCCAAACCATAATTTAATTTTTTTTATTTTAAAGATTTTATTTTTATTTCTTTTTAATGATAAAAAAATTAACTAATTAATTATTTTGTTTTTATTATCCTTTCTTTGAAATTTTGAAAATAAAATAATTGTTTACATATTCATTATATAAAATATTTTAAAACTTATTAAACTTTTATTTTTCTTATAAAAAATTATATTATAAAACATTAAAAATTAGTGTATATAAAAATACTATTTATTTATAAATATTATTTTTTTATTTTGATTGGGATTTTTTATAAAACGTATTCAACAAATATTTTGGATATGAAAATAACTAAAATTATTATATATTTATTGTTATAAATAATTTTCAATATTTAATTTTTTTATTTCTTTTTATTATGTAATTTCTTTTGTTTTTAATAGATAATATTTTTATACGTATTAAAATAAGTGTATGAATTTTTTAATTAATTTTGTTATATTAAAATATTATATTAAATTAATATTTAATTATAAGAATTAAATTATTTTTGAGTTGTCAAAGTTTAAAATATAAATAAATATATTATAAAAGTATAGATGTTTATAAAAATTATTATCAAAATAAAACTTGTAAAAATTTAATATAAATTGTTTAAAATGAAGTGAAATTATTTTTTTAAATATATAAAATTAGTTTTTAAAAAATAAGTTTTTTTTAACAAAATTAATATATTTGCACATACATTTAATGTGTCTTATTATATATATATATATATATATATATATATATATATAATTAATTGTATTTTTTGTTTGATAATATTTGTGATTTTATGGGTTTTTTTCAGAAAGTAAAATGTTGTCAATACACAATTTTAACATATTTTATTATTGATTGAAATGGATAGAAATTTACAAATTTATGTATACAGCATATAATGGTAAACAAATTTATAAGTTTTTTAATATATAGAAAATTGTATTTTGTGGAATGATATTCTTACCATAGTTAAGAAAATTTTAAAAATCCGGTTAGAAATTCTAAAACTATTTTTATTTAAATAATAGTTGCTTATTAAAACAATCTTTTATGTTTTTTAAGCAATTTAAATTGTTATATCGTCACTACAAAAAAAAGCCTATTACCTACGTAATATTACCTACGGATACAAATCCGTAGGTAAATTTTACATTACCTACGGATATTACCCACGGATAAAAATCCGTAGGTAAATTTTACATTACCTACTTGATATTACCCACGGATGAAAATCCGTATGTAAATTGTACATTACCTACTTGATATTACCTACTAATTCTATCCGTAAATAATTATCCATTACCTACTGGATATTACCTACGGATATTACCCACTGGATGAAAATTCGTAGGTAAATTGTACATTACCTACGGATATTACCTACGGATATTACCTACGTAATTCTATCCGTGAGCAATTATTCATTACCTACGGATATTTTCCGTAGGTAATATCATCCGTAGGTAATTCAGTAGGTAATTATCTACTAATTACTATCCATAGATAAATTATATTAAACTAAATATATAAATATATAAATATATAAATATATAAATATATAAATATATAAATATATAAATATATAAATATATAAATATATAAATATATAAATATATAAATATATAAATATATAAATATATAAATATATAAATATATAAATATATAAATATATAAATATATAAATATACAAATATACAAATATACAAATACATAAATACATAAATACATAAATACATAAATACATAAATATATAAATATATAAATATTTAAATATTTAAATATTTAAATATATAAATATTTAAATATATAAATATTTAAATATTTAAATATTTAAATATTTAAATATATAAATATATAAATATATAAATATATAAATATATAAATATTTAAATATTTAAATATTTAAATATATAAATATATAAATATATAAATATATAAATACATAAATACATAAATATATAAATATATAAATATATAAATACATAAATATATAAATACATATATAAATATATAAATACATAAATACATAAATATAAATATATAAATATATAAATATATAAGTATATAAATATATAAATATATAAATATATAAATATATAAATATATAAATATATAAATATATAAATATATAAATATATAAATATATAAATATATAAATATATAAATATATAAATATATAAATAAAAATATATAAATGTATAAATATATAAATATATAAATATATAAATATATCAAAATATAAATATATTTTATATTTATATATATTTTATATATATATTTTATATTTATATATTTTATATTTATATATATTTTTTATATTTATATATATTTTATATTTATATATTTACACTGATAAATATAAATATAATTTATTTATAAATTATTTTCAAAATAACCTAATAGCTTAATGGTTGGAGTATCGCCTCCAACTCGAGCGTAGTGTCGAATCCCGCCAATGACAATTTCCTTAATCTAATAATAATTCAAAGTTTCGAAAATATAATAAATAATAAAAATATAATATAAAGGTAAGGGGTTGTAATAAATAAAAATATTTTGTTAAGGTAAGTGCATTACCTACTGATTATAAATCCGTAGGTAATTACTGCGAGTGCATTACCTACTAATTACTATCCGTAGATAAATTATATTAAACTAAAAAAATTATCACTACAGAGAATCGAACCCACTATCTTAAAATTAAAAATCGATACTTCAACCACTAAACTATTAGGATATTCTAATAATAATTTACAACTAAATTATACTTATATTAATTCGTGTAAATATATAAATATATAAATATATAAATATATAAATATATAAATATATAAATATATAAATATATAAATATATAAATATATAAATATATAAATATATAAATATATAAATATAAAATATAAAATATATAAATATATAAATATATAAATATATAAATATATAAATATATAAATATATAAATATAAAATATAAAATATATAAATATATAAATATATAAATATATAAATATATAAATATATAAATATATAAATATATAAATATATAAATATATAAATATATAAATATATAAATATATAAATATATAAATATATAAATATATAAATATATAAATATATAAATATATAAATATATAAATATATAAATATACAAATATACAAATATACAAATATACAAATATACAAATATATAAATATACAAATATATAAATACATAAATACATAAATAGATAAATATTTAAATATTTAAATATTTAAATATTTAAATATTTAAATATATAAATATTTAAATATATAAATATATAAATATATAAATATATAAATACATAAATATATAAATATTTAAATATATAAATATTTAAATATTTAAATATATAAATATTTAAATATATAAATATATAAATATATAAATATATATATAAATATATAAATACATAAATACATAAATACATAAATACATAAATACATAAATACATAAATAGATAAATAGATAAATATATAAATATATAAATACATAAATACATAAATACATAAATACATAAATACATAAATACATAAATATATAAATATATAAATATATAAATATATAAATATATAAATACAAATATATAATTGTATAAATATATAAATATATAAATATATCAAAATATAAATATATTTTATATTTATATATATTTTATATTTATATATTTTATATTTATATATTTTATATTTATATATTTTATATTTATATATATTTTTTATATTTATATATATTTTATATTTATATATTTACATAGATAAATATAAATATAATTTATTTGTAAATTATTTTCAAAATAACCTAATAGCTTAGTGGTTGGAGTATCGTCCTCCAACTCGAGTGCTTGGGTTCGAATCCTGCCAATGACAATTTCCTTAATCTAATAATAATTCAAAGTTTCGAAAATATAATAAATAATAAAAATATAATATAAAGGGGAGGGGGTTGTAATAAATAAAAATATTTTGTTAAGGTAAGTGCATTACCTACGGATTATAATCCGTAGGTAATGCCAAGCAATGCATTACCTACGGATTATAAATCCGTAGGTAATTACCTACTAATTTTCTACTGGAAAGAAATCTGTAGGTAAAGTGACATTACCTACGGATTTTTGTCATTACCTACGGATTTTACCCGTAGATAATAAACATTTTTTTCGTAGTGCGTATTTCTCCAATAATAAAGTTATTTTAAATAATTTCAATTAATTATTTAATAGAGGATATACATCTTCTATTATATATACTCTTAATATTCAGTAAGCCTCTATTCTAGGTGTTGTTTTCATAAATTATGTTTTTTTTTTTTTACTATCACTCTTCTCTTCAAACATATGGTAAAATAATAAACTTTTTAAGTAATATTTTTTTTAATATTATTTTTATTTTTTATGATAATTTTAATATTCTCTTATTTTATTTTAATAAATACTCCCTCCATAATTTAAAATATTTTACTCATGTTAGTAGGAACAAAAATTAAATATAACATTAATTGAAAGCTATTGACTAACAATTTCATTAAAATAATTACTTTTACTTTGGTGTAAGTGAATATATTAATCTAATTTATTCGGAGATAAGTTCAGAAGATATAAAAATAATAATGTTTAATGGAAAACTGAGAACATTAGTTAGATTTTAAATGAAAATAATTTTAATGAAAAAAATAATAATACTTGTTTTAAAAAATAAACAATTTTAATGAAAATTTTAACATAGATGTTATTTTGATAATTTTTTTCTTAAAAAAATTTAACGTATGTATTTATATTTTTTATTTAAAATTTAAACTTATTGTTAAAAAAATAGATTTAGGGTTTCTGATTTTAAAGTTTATAATTTAAATTTTAATATTTAGAGTTTATTTATTATTATTATTATTATTATTATTATTATTATTATTATTATTATCTTTTTAAATTAAGTATTTATGGGGATATTTACGTCTTAATTATTTGGTTATTTTTTTAAATAATTATTTAAATCAAATATTAAAACTGATTTTTAATTTAACTTAGTTTAATTTTAATTTAATATCAAATTTGAACTAAATAAAATGAATATTTTATTCAGTTTGATTAATTTTTTAGTATAAAAGTATTAAATAATTGTTTTAAAATAACTGTGATATATATATATATATATATATATATATATATATATATATTAATGGTTGTAATATTTATAATTTCAATCCTTGTTTTTATAAATAAATTATCTAATGTTAGTAATAGGTATGATATAATTTTTATAATGGTTGTAATATTTATAATTTCAATCTCTTGTTTTTATAAATAAATTATATAATGTTATTAATAATTATAATATAAGTTTATTATCATAATATATATATATATATATATATATATTAAATAAAATATAATTAAATCATAAAAATAATCTTTAGAAGATATATTCTATACGTTTATTAATTATTTTTAAATATATAATATTACTTTATATAAAATAGACGATTTAATTTTGTTTTAGTTCAATTATTGATTTTTAATCTAAATTATGAACAGAATTAATAATTTATAAAATAGATAAATTTGTTATTGATTTTTGTTTTAAAATAGTTTAGATTATCTTCCTAGACTGTTTAGGAATTTAAACTATATTTTTTAATTTTGAGATATTAACTTTTTTTAAAATTTCTAGAATTTAGAAAATAAAAATAAAAATTACTGTATATTTAAGAGATTAAAATCATAATAGCACCTAAAATACATTTCTCTAACTCTTGAAATTTAGAAGTCATTTCGAATACTATAAATTTTAAAGATGTGTCTTTAGTTTTAAGTGTCATTGAGATTATAATTTTATAATATATGTTATTTAATTACTAATAATAATAATAATAATAATAATAATAATTATTATTATTATTATTATTTAAACTCTTAGATTATTTTCAAAATCGAGTATAATTTTCAAAACATATATTCAGTCAAGATAATTTATATTTTTCAATAATTTATTGCTACTAATTAAATTTGTCTAGAAAAATATTAAATATTAATTCAAATGTAGCATTAAATTTCAACAAAAAAACAAAATATTGTTTAAAAACCTAAATTACAATCAACAAAATATATTCTCAACTTTATATATTGCCTCTTTTTTTCATTTCTTTTGTTTTATTCTCACTTTTTATATTTCTTTTCTTCTCTGCTCTCTCATGCTTCTTTTTTTTTAAAGTTCTTTTTAAATCTTTTTACATATATAATATATTTTTCCAAAAACCATTTAAATAAATCTCTTATCAATTTATTCATTAAAATACACCTAGGTGATGCACAAAATTTGATGCAAGAGAATAAAATTAGGTGACGTAAGAAAAAACAATTAAAAAAAGTGCTACATAAAAACAATGAACTTTAAAAAAAAATTATACTAATATTTTTTTATTATAATAACATAGTATTCTCTCCACTATAAATGATTAGGACAAGGGTCCAAACTCTTCATTAGGATTAACATTTCCTGAGATATCATTTTGCAGAAGAAAAAAAAGAAAGAAAAAGCAGAAATGAACAGTGTGAGAGGAGGAAACCATGGAAGGTTAAGCATGATTAACCAACTCCCAGATGAAGTGTTGTCACACATAATTTCTTCGCTTTCCATTGACGAAGCAGTGAGAAGCAGTGTCATTTCCAAGCGATGGGGACCCTTGTGGAAGCGTGCCTCTCGCCTGGATTTTGACAATAGACATATGATAAATCCCTTATTTCAAAATTCATTATCCAGAGAGCTAAGGTTTTTGGATCCTAATAATGCTTCACAACATGCTTACATATATGCTAAAATTGTGGATCAGGTATTGCATCAGCATCTTGGTGATTTGACTACCTGTCGCTTTAAACACTTTCGTCGAAGCCTCTTGGTCGGTGAAGTTGAAAAATGGGTTGAGTTTGTGATATTGAACAAAGGGTTAACCTCTCTCAGTTTAGAGTGTGAATTATCAATTCCAGAGGTTGACCCTGTCTTAGTAGACCTGTCAATTCCAAATGTGAAAATCAATTTCAAACCTAAGATTTTTTCAAACCTGCATTCTCTTGAGTTGACCAATTATGTTTTGAATAATGCAGTATCTTCAGCATTCCAAAGTTGTGAAAAACTGACAATGCTCAAACTAAAGAAAGTGTTTATGAGAGCTGAAACCATTAATGGTGTTTTGGATAATTGCTTGTTTTTGGAGAAATTTAGTCTCATTGACTCATTTGGGTTCAAGGAACTCAAAATCATGAATACTAGAATCAAATATTTGGAACTCCTAAGGTTGGTGGTTGATGAGATTGATGTTTTTATTGAGAACCTTCAAGTCTTGGTACTCAATTCTTTGATTTGCCCTCCAAAAGGTTTGAAAATTTTCACCCCAAAACTCAAGTCTTTCTATTATGTTTACAATGCACCAACTAAAAAAGTGCAGGCTAATAACCCAGAAGTACGTGTTCTAAAAACTCAGGATATTTTTGAAAATTGCAGCCATCTTTTGGTAAGTTTAAGTTGTGATCTCGTGCTTAATTTTGTTATTATGAAGGTTTTAGATGAATTGCGTATTGGTGCTAATTCACAATTTATTTCTTCTTTGCAGGGATCTCGAACCATGAACATTTTTCAAAATCTATTTGTCTTGTCAATTGATTTGGATCTAAACAATATAAGGGAAATTTTGTCACTCTCGTTCGTACTAAGATCATGTCTCTACCTCAAAAATCTCGAAATTACTGTTCCGGTATGTTACCCCAAAACCTTGTACAACTAAATTTTATATTATGTTGTTGACTTTTAAATTAAATTCTAGACAAATAAAAATAGTATCATAAATATATACCATATAGAAAATTTTGGTGCTTGGTTATGGAATCTAGTTATTTGATGATGACCCATGAATGAATGTCCTGTGGCTGAGATTGATTTAATCCAAATTCCATGATTTGGAACTGCATAAGTCACTATGGGGTACTGCAAATGTATTCTAACAAGGTATATTATAATAAATTTGTGTTATAATATTCAATGGAAATAAGTTTTTTTTTTTTTTTTAATTTTTTCTCCTTATACCTTTCTCCCTTTGACTGTGGAAAAACACCCTAAGTGATGCTACCTTGACCTGTAACTAGATCTTTAGGACATAAATAACACTAGAGATCAAATAAAAAGTAAAACATAAATAAATTATACAACTTCTTACAAACTCTTCACAGAAGTTTGTACATAAAATTAAGGATACAAAGCATAATATGATATCTAATGTTCTAAAAACTCTAGGTTGATCTATCTATTAAAATATTAACAAAATTCTCCCTAACTATTAAAATAACATTTATTTAATATAATCTATTTTTATGAGATGTTAATTAGATTCTTCAGGTCGACTTGGGCTTATTAATAAAGCGGAGTAGACTGGGCCAATACTATATATAACGTTTTGGATAAAAATTGTTGTAGAAAAAAATGAAAAAAATTCAACATATATGGTTTTTAATTAGCATGATTGATATATTCCAAATAACACTCTTTTAAAGCGCTCACATAGTATTTTTTTTTTCATACAGGTGAATAAAGTGTCAAATTCCAATGACGATTCTGATGAAGGAACTTTACCATTTCCCAACTCAATGTTTTGGGAGAGAGAAGGAATATCTTATAATTGCATTAATCACAAGTTGAAGTATGCAACTATTCGAGGATTTAGAGGGAGGGAGCAAGAAGTTAAATTTGCTAAGCATCTGATTACAAATGGTAACATGATGGAAAAAATGACCATAATTTGTGATTCTGTGACCATTGTTGATGAGGCAAAAAGTCTACTGTCACTTCCAAGAGCTTCATCTAGTCTCTCCATCACCATGGATTTGAAATTCAAGACTTCCATTGTTTGACATTGCAGAACTCCAAGATGTTGCTGCTCAAGAATAATTATTATCCATTTTATGTAATGTGCTGCAAACATAATCTCTGATATTTTATGGATTTTTACAACTTCAAAGATCATGCTACTTTATATAGTTTGTCTTTTACCAATATTGAACTTAACATATATTCATGAAGTTGGTTTCTTATAACTCGAGCCAACTAGTATACAGTTTTCTAGTGGTTATGAAAATTGAATCAGTATTACATTATATGCATTTTAATTCATGAATGATAATTAGTGGTTGGTGATTTCCTGAATATCTCTATAGGTTTGGTGTAATTTCACAAGTTGATAAGTTTAAGAATGTCTGCGATACTTAAAGACTTATTTATAGATCTATAAATGGTTAAGTCTCAATTACTCTCTAAGTTGGTGGATCATGCACGTTAAAATATTTATGTTTCTTGTACGTTATGGTCATGTGTATGTGCCCTAATTTTAAGGAGATCTCCAACTTTATGACTGTTCATAGCTCCTCAATGTCAAGTGTGAAGGCAAATAAAGAGATTATAGCAGCATATGAAAATCAATATAATAAGTTTATGGAAATCGGTATTAAACAAAATCATCAATTGGCTCTAATACATATCTTGATTTTGCTTATCCAAGCCCTAAACTTTGTTATGTATTCACATTCTAACTCAGTTTAAGCAAACTCTGATAGAAGCCATTGAAATACAACTTTGTTATATATTCACACTCTATGATCATTACCAGTTGTGAGCTTAGGTTGCATATATCATTGCTTAAGTATCTTCTTCTATATCATTCCATGACTATACATCTATTTTGAAATACTCCAATGACTCTTTATATTATTAATAATCCTATTTTTCATAAAAATACTGACAAAATGGAGAAGATGTGCGTCAGAAATCTATCACGGAACCTAAAATGATCCTCAAATACGACAGAATTTCTAAAGAGATTTGCAGAAGGCAAATCAGAAAGCTTTTAGTATGTAATCATATGTATTCATGTTTTATAGTAACTTCCAATTTTTGATGAACCCTACACATTTACTGTTCCTGACTTATGAACTACGAAAACCCCTTTTCAAATGATGTAGGACAGTCCTGTTGCAAGTGGAGTTGGTAAGAATGTTCAGTTCAGAACATCAAATATTACTTTTATTTAATATTTTTATTATTTTAATTTAATAAATTATCCTTCTATCATAATTACTGTAATAATTTATTTGAAATGGAATCGTAGCTAGCTCAATTCTACATAATTTATTGCTCTTTTATATTTTTAGTTTAATATTTAACTAATCATATGTTTCATTTAATTTAAACGACAGTTCTTTAAATTATATCATTCATATAGTTTTCTAAAGTTTTATTATTTCAATAATTTATTAGAAAATAAGTGTTCAATGTGAAAAAAAGTGTAAATAGAAAAAATATTGATAAAAAAAATGACAATAATATTTGTATAAAAGTATTATATTATAATAACATAATATTTTTTCGACTGGTCGAGTTTTTTTATTATTTTAATTTTATCGAAAGTCATAATTTTTATTTATATTTAAAAAATATAATGACTCAGTATAGATTAACTGTGTAAGAAGAGGAAAACATGGAATATTAAACAAGAATAACCAAATTCAAAATTAAGGAAGGTTAGGCACGTTAACCAATTCTCAAAGGTGGCACATAATAAATTATTTATCTCTTAACCTCATAATTCATTATCTAGAAAGGTAAGTCTTTTTGTCTTAATGAAGCTTCAGAACATAATGATATATATATATATAATAAAGTTCGGTGGATTGGGCTAAGGCTATATAACAGTTCAGATAAAAACTTATTGTGAAGAGTGTAGAAACCCAACATAGATCGTTAAATAAGATAAATCACTTTACAATCTTTTGAGGTTGAAAAAAAGAATAATTGTTCTTTCATTTTACTCTTAAAACAAATCATTTACGAATAATTTTTTTTACCCAAATAATTAAGTGAAAATCCAACACCCAACGTATTATTACACAATCTTTTGTTGCTAAGACAAGCCCAAGTCTTCATAATTCCCCAATTTTCATCTGTAAAATTTGGAAATTAAAAATATTGAACTGCTTTATCCAACAAAATCCAATGTCTTACCAATAGACATGACAATGGAAAGGATGGGATGGGACGAGTATCAAGTCTCCGATTTTATTAACCGTACTTGTATCTGTATCAAGTTTTTGTCAACATTAAAAATTAAGTTTTTTCCTATTGGATTTCGAGTTTTCATATTCTTAATCTAGACTTTTTTTTCATAAATAATACTGTTTTCAAAAATATTTATCCAAATAGCACTTCTGCAACTTTATTTACACAACTAGCACTGTTTACTGTTCACGTAATAAAATAATATTATTTTGCGCAACTGTTTACTGTTCACTGTATTAAAATAATATTATTTCGCGTACTGAATTCTCACTCAAGCGAAGAAAACCTTCGCTTGAGCGAGGAAACCTGTAACAAAGGGGTAATCTGGGGTAAATTCTCGCTCAAGCGAAGGTTTTCTCGCTTGAGCGAAAAGTATGATCGACTATTATCCAATTATAGTCGATCACTTTGACATATATGACTTTAGATAGCGGTTATTTGGCCAACCGCTATCTAAACTACTACATAAGATAGCGGTTATTTTCCCAACCGCTATCTAATATAGTAGTTTAGATAGCGGTTGGCCAAATAACCGCTATCTAAAGTGACTCAAGCGAAAATCACACCGCTTGAGCGAGGACACCTGGAAACACCTGGAAAATCACACCTACAAAATCACACGTACTGAATTCCTTTTATTGATGTATGAAAACTGTAATGTTTATATACAGTTTGTTTTAATCTGTTGAAATTGCCGTTTCAATCTGTTAAAAGTCCTTTCAATCCATTAATACGTTCTTGATTCTTTAACAGATTTGTTTTAGCTGATACTACAACGGTTATATCAATTAAAACACTTTACAAAACTTTTTTAAGTTTGATTCAACCGATTGTTTCGTGTTTTAATCGATTGATATACTGCAAAACTTTCTTATAAAAACATTCAAAGTTATTTTAGCTGATAAAAAGAAGTTTTAATCGAGTAAAACTTTGTACAAACTTTTTCGAAGTTGTATTAATCGGTTGAAACGCGTTTTAATCGATTGAAACTCTGTACAAAATTTTTCCAAGTTATTTTAATCGATTGAAATACGTTATAATCGATTGAAACAGATTTCAATCACTTTGTCGCTCGAGCGAAAGTCCGCGTCGCTCGAGCGAAACAGAACGTGAGAGTCCCCCTTGTTTCCAGGTGTCCTCGCTCAAGCGGTGTGATTTTCGCTTGAGTCACTTTAGATAGCGGTTATTTGGCCAACCGCTATCTAAACTACTATATTAGATAGCGGTTGGGAAAATAACCACTATCTTATGTAGTAGTTTAGATAGCGGTTGGCCAAATAACCGCTATCTAAAGTCATATATGTCAAAGTGATCGACTATAATTGGATAATAGTCGATCATACTTTTCGCTCAAGCGAGAAAACCTTCGCTGAGCGAGAATTTACCCGATTACCCCTTTGTTACAGGTTTCCTCGCTCAGGCGAAGGTTTTCTTCGCTTGAGCGAGAATTCGATGCGAAATAATATTATTTTAATACAGATGAACGATGAACGATTGCGCAAAATAATATTATTTTATTACGTGAACGGTAAGCAGTGCTAGTTGTGTAAATAAAGTTGCGAAGTGTTATTTGGGTAAATATTTTTGAAAACAATATTATTTATGAAAAAAAGTCCTTAATCTATCCCTCCTCAGTTTTCTTTAAAAAAAAAACCCTTTTATATTAAAATAAAATTTAATATAGGACAAAAATAATAATATCTAATAAAAATAAATTAAAAATAAAATAATATTAATATATATATATATATATATATATATATATATATATATTTTTTTTTGTGTTTGTCAAATTGATAAAAGAGATTAAAAAATCAATTGAAGAAATTGAAAAAAAAATTAATAAAATTATAAAAGGAAAGAAACACGAAAAGATAATAATATAACCAATTTATTAATTTAAAAAATTAGAAAAGATAAAAAAGTAAAAATAGGTAAGAGAAGATGTTAAAAGTGTTAAATATAAAAGAAATTATTTATATAATATGAAAAAAAAAACTTATAAAAGAATATTTTTAAGATTTTGATTTAAATATAAATTTGGGTGATGTAGTGAATCGGAGTGAAAATTACATTTCTCATCCTGGCGAAAACTCAAACTTGCATTTTTTCTAGCCAAATCCAGGTTGGAAAGGAATCGAATTTAGCAAGTATAAATTTAATTCTCATTTCTACCAATAATCTGAACAGGAACACATGCCGCTACTGAAATGATGAAACCGGTATGCATCCCTTAGTATGATTTTCCTGCCAATTATTTGACTAACCATTTTGAAAACAGAGTGGCAATCACCACAGACACGGATATTCTTAAAAATTCTAAGGGGTAAGCCTTCTGGGCTATTGATCAACCCAAATGCAAGGGCAATTCTCTCGCTATGGTTCCAAAGATTATGCTCCTTTTGTTCTTCATCTGTATCTTGCAATGAATAGCTAGTATCAGGCACATAGCCTGCCTCTGTAATGATCTTTTTGAGCTCTTCCAACTTTGCATAGATTTGTGCATTTTGTGGATGATACTGGTCGCCCATTCCGAAAGTAGTAACCTGGTTTTTCAGCTTGATCCAACTACATGCAGGTTTCTTCTTTATGTTGTGTGATTCCATTTGCTTTCTTACATTCTCCACGTCTCTCCACCTTCTAGTTGATGCACAGACATTTGAATAAAGGACATAGGCTGAATCATCCGATGAGTCCAGTTCGAAAAGATGGTTAGCAGCTTTCCTTGCAAGCTCCAAATTGCCATGTATTTTACATGAAGCCAACAGGCTACGCCATACAAGGTGATTTGGTGGAACCGGCATTTTATTAATGAAACTTTCAGCCTCAGTAAGCCTTCCTGCTCGCCCAAGAAGGTCAATTATGCATACACAATGTTCTATTGCAGTGGGGACACTGAATTCGGTAGACATTGAAGAGAAGTATGCAAGGCCCTCGTCCACCAAACCCCCATGGCTGCATGCAGACAAAAGTGAAACAAAAGTGACATGGTCTGGTTTCAGTCCCAGATCAAGCATCTCATGAAACGCTTCCCTAGCCTGTTGGAAAAAACCATGCCTGGCTAATGCTGATATTAATATGTTCCAAGACCTCCGTGACCTGCTTCCTGGTTGGGGAAGGATTCTAAATACATCATCAATTTCCCCACATTTTCCATACATATCCATAGTTGCATTTAACACATAATTATTTGACTCAAACCCCTGTTTGAAAATCAAGCTATGAAGCTGCTGACCTTCATCCAGTAAAGTTAAGTTACCAATAATGGCAAGAGCTACGGAGAAGCTAAACTGATCTAAATGAATGCCATCATTCCTCATCTTTACTATAAGCTTTAGTGCCTCCTCACCAGGTCCATAATGAGCATTTGCCGAAACAATGGCATTCCAAGTACTAGAATTCTTATTAGCTAACACATAAAAAATATAGTTACTTGTATTAAGATCACCACATTGGGCATACATTGTAATTAGGGAGCTTTGGACAAATGTATCTAATTCAAAGCCTGCTACAAGTATATGTGCATGGATGGGCATTCCGTGTTCCAAAAGGTTATCTGGAGAAAAACAAGCACTGAGAAGATTAACAATTGTAATATAGTTGACAGACACACCTTCTTCTCTCATCAAATTGAAGGCTTCAATTGCTGCATTAGGTTCTTTGTTATCGGCATACCCACCTATTAGAGCATTCCAAGTTACTTCATCTTTCTCCGGCATAATTTTGCGCACCCATTGTGCTTCAGCCATCGAACCAAATTTCCCATACATGGTAACCAATGCATTACCTATTATCAAATTGTGATGAAGACCAAGAAGAATCACAAAGGCATGAACCATCTTTAATTTTTCTAAACTATTACAGGCAGATAATGCAGTAGTGAAAGTTACATAGTTCGTTGCCTTTCTTGTTTGGAGCATCTCAACCAAAATTTGTAGAGCACGTGGATACTCTACATTCTCTACATGACTTGCCATCATGGAATTCCATGAAATTAAATCTCTCTCTGGCATTCTATGAAACACAAACTCTGCATCCTCAGATTTTCCAGCCTGAGAATACATACTTAGAAGACTATTGCACACACAAACATTTGATTCCAGTCCAGACTTTACTACCATACCATGAAGCCCTCTTCCCCACCCCAAATTTTGAGCAGAGCCACAGACTGGTAACAAGGCTGAAATAGTAATATAATCTGTTTCTGTATGAGTATACCGCATCTGAGAAAAGTATTCTAGAGATTCCTCACAATGACCATTATGTGCACTTGCAGTAATTATTGAATTCCATGAAATAGTGTCACGTTCCTTCATGCCATCAAACACACAAGACGCCTCTTCTATGCTATCACAATTACCAAACATAGAAACAAGGGAGTTTGCGACGGACACAGTAGTATCCAGTCCAGATTTTATCACACTACCAAGCATCTGATAACCCAACATTTTATCTCCAAGCACCCCACAAGACCTAATAACGGTAGCCATTGCATTTTCATTACAGTACACTCCATCATGTCTAAAACGCCGATAAACACTCAGAACCTCCTCTACACACCCGTTATATGCATACCCAACCATCAAAGCAGTCCATGACACTATATTAGGTTCGTCAATCTCCTTGAAGAGTTTGTCAACCTCAGAAACACGACCACACGTACCATAGAAGTGCAGCAAACTCGTGCCAACAAACGCGTCACACACCAAACCACATTTGATCAAATGGGAATGAACCTGAAGTGCGCTGTCAGCCATGCATCCCGACCTAGCACAGGCAGTCACCAAACTAGCGGCCACATAACTACTTGGCCTGACACCATGGTCAAGGATGAGGCAGAAGAATTTCATTGCTTCATGGTACAACCCCACTCGAACAAACGCCGACATCATGTTGTTCCAGGAAGCTTCATTCCTGTCAAGCATTTTATCAAACACGTGTTGCGCGTGTTTGATGCAGCCAAACTTAGAGTACATGCTGATCAAGGTGTTTGTGTGGAATGTGCCTAGTCGAAGGACACCCTTCACGAGAAACGCGTGCAGTGCTTTCCCAACAACGAATTCAGTAATTATTGAAAACCCCTTCAGAGGAAAGCATGAAACTTGGGGGTTAGGGTGGTTGCCAAAGCTCAAAGGTTCGTTTTCTTTTGAGCATGTTTTGATTTGTGTAATGGGTGAGGCTTGCGCAATGGCAAGAGCAGAGAGCTTTCTGTGATGAGTAACACCACAAGACAAATAATCAACACTTGTAAAGAAGCAAATCAAAGCCGAATTTTTTGCAGTATTCATTAACATAGTCGAATCAGGTAACGGGTAAATGAATTAACAGAGAAAGTGAAGTTGGTTAATAATGACATCGATTTGAGTGGACATGAATCCTTAAAAAACTTCTCTGAGCAAGTTCAACTCAAACATGGCAATGACAATGGCGATGCAACTTTGTGGATTGAAATATGAAAAATTGGAGAATGACTGTTGTTTGTTATGCAATATTTCTTGGAGACTAGAATTTATGGCTGATAAAAGGAACCTCTCTCTCTCTCTCTCTCTATATATATATATTTATATGCTTTATGTTGAGGACAATTACATAGACATAATATCTTATAATAATAAACAAAGACCCTTAGATTTACAATATGTCAATTTATAGAAGGAATATTTGGATCCATAACTATCAATTACATGCAAACTATTTATTGGAATCATAATCATATTTTTTTTATCAATTGACCTATTTTGTTTTTGAATGAATGAGATGAATAAATTTTTTTAATTAATCTTTAATATTATAAAGAACAAAATATTCTTATAAAACTCAACAATAAGATATAATTATAACATTTTGTATATATTCATGGATTAAAATTAATATTTCATATTTTTAAGAATTAAATTGATGATGTCTCTCAAAATTAATAATTGAATTGGTTATTTATTAAAAAAAAATCCTGCAACCAAACAAATATAATTGTTTTACCCTTTTTTTTTAAATCATAAGACAGCACAAATCTGTTTGATAAATGTTTGGTTGAAAATAAATTAAAAAAGCATGATACAACAAGTATAGAAGACAAAGTTTAATTTGTTGGAAAATCACTAATATGTAGATTGGTAATACTTTAGTTAACAAAAAAACATATAATTTAGTGTTTAGATACATTTATAATGCAAATTAGTCTCTAACTTTTTCAACTTAATTTTAAATTAGTTCTTAAAAATATAATTTATTATCAAATTGATTCTTAAATATTAGAATTTGTTCACAAAATGATCCCATGAAATTTAACAATAAAACATAATTATCACTTATATATATTTAAGGAATAAATAAGAATCTTCATTCTTTTAGGTACTATCTTAATATCAGTCTACACTTTCACTTATCAAAATTATTATTTTTCTACCATTTTAACTTAAATACAAATATTCACAAAGAAAGGATATTCATTTATCTCTTAAAAACAATATCTGTATTGTCCACAAGATAGGTCAGCTTCTAATAAATAATGTGAATTTCATAACCTTTTCTAAGCACAAGTTTGAAAAAGTCAATCAATATAAGCACATGATTTTTCTTAATTTGTAGATGATGTTATAAGAGCTTTGACATTCGTTTTTCCAATTTCAAGTTTGTGAGATATTATAAGTCAAGTCACTTTCTTTTTCAATGTTCCAATTGATTTGTTTATATGGATGAACCTGGGTTCTAAAATGAACCAAAGAGTCCACTAATCTGACAAATACTGTGACAGTTAATCTACAAGGACATTCCCATATAATGACATTCACACAAACCAAGCAAAGGGAAACCAAATTTAAGAGCCAGGCACAAACTTGGTGGCATAGACCCAAGCATTATTAGCCACAGGGTTGTCAAGGTGATCCAAAAGGTTCTCAAGTGGTCCTTTCCCAGTCACAATGGCTTGGACAAAGAAGCGAAACATGGAGAACATGGCCAACCTACCATTCTTGATCTCCTTAACCTTGAGCTCAGCAAAGGTGACAGGGTCAAAATACTGGCCACCAGGGTAGAGGTCATTGCCCTCTCCTACACCAGGAAGGCCATTGATGCGGAATCCTTCAACAAGACCCATCAGCACAACTTGGAAACCTAGCACTGCCAAGATGCTTTGTGCATGCACAAGGTTGGGGTTCCCCAAATAGTCTAGACCACCTTCTGAGAATATTTGAGCTCCTGCTTTGAACCAAACTGGTTCCTTGAAATCCACTCTCAACCACTTCTCAAGCACTTCTGGGGTGATGCATCCTAGTGGTCCAAGCATAGCCCAACGCCCGTGGATCACCTTCGTTTCAGATAACAGTTTAGTATGTATCACGAGGGCATAATAAACAAATGAGAAATTATATTTGCACTATTATAATTTACATCATAAACAAGTTCCACGTTAGTACGGAAGACATAAATTTACGTTGAACCCTAGAGGTAATCAACGTAAATTTTTTTTTGCAGCGAGTGCAGATATCATACAATACAAAATATACAAACAATATAAGCATACAATATAAAACAAACAATAATATACAATACAAAACAAGAAATGTTGAACGAAAAACCTTATTATTTGTTCTCTAATATGTGTGATTGTGATAATTCTTTATATCTCAATATCTTGTAAGGTTAGAAATACCTCACACACCTCCACACCAAAGACTCACACTCACACTGCACAGTACTCACTCACAATACTAACAAGAAAAATTGTTGAAGATTCGCGGAAAAGAAAAAACTTTATTATATTCCCCTCATAGAAGTCAACTACTCTATATATAATTTTGGTTTACACAAACTTACCCAAAATTATTAACTAACAGAATTATTAAACGATTATCTATTACAGAGCATTATTACAAATATCTCCACCATCCAAAAGGACTTGCCCACAAGTCCTTGTAGCGTCCCGTACAAACTCGAGATGGTGTACTTCAAAGTGTGTAATTCCTGCCAAATAGCATCCCCAGGATTAGTATGAGACCATTGGACTAATACCTATGTTACTAGTCTATTACTTTTTTTCTTCAAGCGTCTATCCAGAATAGCTAAAGGTGTAGGTTGCATTTCCCCATCTTCATTGTACATAGGGAGTTCAGTGGATACTGGATTGTCCCCATGATGTTGTTTTAACAATGAGACATGAAAAACATCATGAATTCGAGATCCCATAGGCATATCTAACCTGTAAGCGACCTTCCCAATATGTTCATATATTTGAAATGGTCCATAATATCGAGCAACTAATTTGTGAAAGGATGTGTTGGCTAAAGTCATTTATTTATACGTTTATATTTTCAAATAAACAAAATCACCACAAGTAAATTCTTTATTGACCTGTTTGGGATCAACATAGCGTTTCATACGTTGTTGTGCAATATGTAATTGGTGCCGCAAAATTTCTAAAATATGGTCTCTAGTTTTCACCGTATAGGTAACTGCTTCCACCAAAGAATCTCCCTGTAGAGTCAAATTCGGTACTATAGGTGGATAGCCATATAAAGCTTCAAATGGAGTCATCGTTGTGGTCGTATGGTATTTGGTGTTGTACCATAATTCTGCAGATGAAATATGATCAGCCCATTTTGTAGGTAATTCTCCTATAACACAACGTAAGAGCTTTTGTCTACCCATCCGTTTGTGGGTGGAATGTCGTGGATCTCAATAATTTAACTCCTTGAGTCTTCATTAATTCTGTCCAAAAAGAACTTAAAAAAATACTATATCTCTGTCAGAAATGATTTCAGATGGCCAACCATGTAATTTAACCACAAAGTCATAGAAAACTTGTGCTACTTTTGCAACTCCATATGGGTGAGCCAAAGACATAAATTGAGCATACTTAGTGAACCTGTCACAGACCACAAAAATGACTGTCATACCATTGGATTTTGGAAGGTTGACTATGAAGTCCATTAAAATGGATTTCCAAGCATGGTTGGGAATGTCTAGAGGTTGTAATAGACCAGCAGGTTTCTGTAAGATATATTTATTCTTCTGACAACTACTACACTATTTGATATGAATCACAAGGGGTAATTTAGGATCTTTAGGGTTAGAACCTTGTAAGAAATTTAGGAATTAGAAAGAAGGTGGAAGGAAAGAATCACTCTTCCCAAGGGAGGCAACACACAAAGGATGTGACAGTCCTTTGATACAGCCAAGGGTTCTTGAATCACTCAAGAATTTAGGAGAATCACTCTCACTAAGATAAAAGAGATAAACTCTAATATTTCTGAATAAAACTCAACTTGTTATTTCTTGATAAGAATGGTTCAACTGATATAGAAGCGTTGCCATCAGAATTACAAAAGACTCAATAAAAGAAAATAAATATTAATAATAACCCATTAATCTAGGAATTGAAAAATATTTAATGGAAACAAATAAAGGCTAATAATGATCCATTAACCTAGGAATTGAAACTAGTTAATGACTGATTGTATCTGAAACTGTGACAACCAAAAGTCAATCAACTATGCACCCCTTCGTCTCCCAAAGGCTGATGACTAAATTTTCAATTGGGCCCTTATTACAACTTAAAACAAAATCAAACTAAAGCCCATTAATTGATTAATCCAAAACACAATTTGGTCAACCAACAATACTTGTTGAAGAGCTTCCTTTGTTTCCCTTGCTCTAGTCCTTACATAGGTCATGTTCACATCATTCTCTCCCTCTTGAAAAGGATTTGTCCTCAAATCGGATTCGTCATCTACATTAAAAAGAGATAAGTCTGACAAATTAAATGTAGAACAAACATTAGACTCACTTTTTATGGCTAAATAACTCTGTTTCACTTCAAGTGTTTCACTCTTTTTTTGATCACTTTTTTTCCTCTCAAGTGTTTCACTAACGCTTTCTTTCTCTCTCTTTTCTTGAAGAAGTTTTTCTTTCATTTTCTTTTTATCCTCACATACTTCTTGTGGACGCAAAGGTTTGAGCACAATCTTCTTGTCTTGGTGTATGAAAGAAATCTTGTTGGTGAACCCGTTATGATTAACCCTTTTATCAAATTGCCATGGTCTCCCCAAAAGTAAATGACTGACTTCCATAGGAATAATATCACAAAGCACCTTATCATTGTATTTTCCAATGGAAATGTCCACTTCAACTTGTAGTCTCACTTGCACCTCTCCATCCTTACTAAGCCATTGGAGTTTATATGGCCTAGGATGTGGTTTGGTAGCTAAATTTAGCTTTGATACTAATCTAGCACTAGCCACATTGGTGCAACTACCTCCATATATGATCATCATGCACACCTTGTCATTGATTAAACATCTAGTGTGAAAAATATTTTTTCTTTGGTTTTCTTCCATAGGTTTCAATTGACTATCAAGTAATCACCTAATCATCAATAAATCTTCCTTTGGAATCTCTTCCTCCTCCTCAGTGTCTTCACTCTTTTCTCCCTCTTCAACCTCAGATTCACTTATATATTCTCCCTCTCTAAGAATCATGGTCTTTGTGTTAGGGCACTCATAAGCATGGTGTCCTAGGCCTTGACACTTGAAACACTTCACATCTCTACTTTTTTTAGAGGGTTGTTCTTCATATTTTGAATGAGTCTTTGTAGGAATAGGTGTGGAACTACTAGAAGTAACAATCCCATCTTTTTTTGCCTTTGTCCTTCCAACTTGAAAATCCAAAGTTGGTAGAACTCTTCTTAGTCACTTCTTTTCTTTTGAGTTGTTGCTCCACTCGAATTGCTTTATGAAGTAAATCCTCCATATCAACAAACTCCTCTTCATCTTCTTCAATCTTTGTTTGAATGATGAGCATGTCCATTTCTTTGAAATACTCCTCAACCCCCCTGTTGCCTTGAGTAAGTTTTTGGAGTTTAAATTTCAAGTCCCTTGCATAACTAGTCGGCACATACCGCTTCCTCATGATCCTTTTCATCTCAGTCCATGTATTAACCATTGGCTCTTCATTTCTATCTCTCTCCTTTTGTAGCTTGTTCCACCAAACAAGAGCATAGTCAGAAAATTTTGTTGTTGCAAGCCTCACCTTTTGGGTCTCCTCATAATTGTTGCATGAGAAAACATGCTCTATTTTCATCTCCCACTCCAAGTATGCTTCTGGATCACTTTTTCCTTTGAACGGAGGAATGTTAAGCTTGACTCCTTCAAGCCTACTTGGTCTTATTACTCCATCATTCATTCTCCTATTTCTCCTTTCTTCTTCGTCTTCAAGATTTCTATTCTCCAACCGGTTCAATCTTTCATAAAGCTCATTGTTATGTCGTATCATTAATCCTTCCAAATGTTGTACCAATACTCTCATTTGAATTGGACTAATTCCTCGCTTCTTGATTGTAATTTTCCTCTTACGCCATCAATTTAATGTTCAAACCTTTAAACCGAGAGCTCGATACCAAATGATATGAATCACAAGGGGTAATTTAGGATCTTTAGGGTTAGAACCTTGTAAGAAATTTAGGAATTAGAAAGAAGGTGGAATGAAAGAATCACTCTTCCCAAGGGAGGCAACACAGACAGTCCTTTGATACAGCCAAGGGTTCTTGAATCACTCAAGAATTTAGGAGAATCACTCTCACTAAGATAAAAGAGATAAACTCTAATATTTCTGAATAAAACTCAACTTGTTATTTCTTGATAAGAATGGTTCAGCTGATATAGAAGTGTTGCCATCAGAATTACAAAAGACTCAATAAAAGAAAATAAATATTAATAATAGCCCATTAATCTAGGAATTGAAAACTATTTAATGGAAACAAATAAAGGCTAATAATGATCCATTAACCTAGGAATTGAAACTACTTAATGACTGATTGTATCTGAAACTGTGACAACCAAAAGTCAATCAACTATGCACCCCTTGGTCTCTCAAAGGCTGATGACTAAATTTTCAATTGGGCCCTTATTACAACTTAAAACAAAATCAAACTAAAGCCCATTAATTGATTAATCCAAAACACAATTTGGTCAACCAACAATACTTGTTGAAGAACTTCCTTTGTTTCCCTTGCTCTAGCCCTTATCATAGGTCATGTTCACATCACTATTGAACCTAAGCTTTAACTTCTTTCTGCAGACCCTTCCAATAAAACTGATATTTAATACGTCTATAGGTGAGATCAGCCCCCGATGTCCTCCTACCATAGAATTGTGAAAGTTATTCAATATGTTAGTTTTTATGATATCATCTACTCCAATAACTACCTTTCCTTTACGACGAAGAAATTTTTTATCAAAAGTGTAGTGCTTATATGGTTCTTGTTGTACTCTTATTTTATCAACTAACTTCCGCAGCTTCGAATCTGTTTTCCAAGAATCTTTTGTCTCCATAAATAATTGAGAAGTCACATGGAAAATGACAGCCAATGTCCCTTATTGTAGTCTTCTAGAGCATCAACAACTATGTTTTCATTACCTTTTTTATATTGAATGACAAAATCTAATCCCATTAACTTTTCTAAGCCCCAATTCTGCATAAACGTAGTTGGAGGTTGCTCCAATAGATGTTTTAATACCTTTTGGTCAGTCTTGATTATAAACTGCTAACCTAGAAAATATTGTTGCCATTTCTTGACGGCAAATAAGATAGCATAAAATTCCTTCTCATAAGTTGAGAATAACTGATACTTTGCTCCCATGGCTTTACTAAAGGCTAATGGATGACCATTTTGAATGAGAACCGCACCAATTCCTACACCCAAAGCATTAATCTCGATAGTGAATGGTTGTCCAAAGTCGGGTAAGGCCAATACCGGAGCTGTAATTAATGCTTTCTTTAAGGTATTAAAGGAGGATTTTGATGTCGTAGTACAATTAAATTACATCTCCTTTGTAAGAGCAAGGTCAAAGGTTGAACAATTTTACCATAAAGCCTAAGAATCCACGTAACTCCTTCGCATTTTTCGATTGTGGCAATTATTGAACTGACAAAATCTTCCCTGGCTCTGGTTGCACTCTTTTTACAAATATTAGATGACCCAAATACTCAATTTGTGTTTGACCAAAGCTGGACTTTTTGAAATTGAGGACCAAATTATTAGCTTCCAATATTATCAGGGCAATCTGCAAACATCGTATGTGATCTGTCTAAGATTGAGTATATACTAAAATATCATAAAAAAAAATCAAAATAAATTTTTGAAGATGCTCACGAAATGTCGTTCATTAAATTTTGAAATGTCGCAGGAACATTACTTAATTCGAATGGTAAGACTACCCATTCACAGTGACCACTATGAGTACGAAAAGTTATATTGTGAATATCCGTTTTAGCCATATGAACCTGATTATATCCACTACGCAAATCTAATTTAGAAAAATATGATGCACCATGCAATTCATCCAACAAATCTTCAATTAGAGGAATATGAAATTTGTTTTTAATGGTTAAAGAATTTAACCTTCGAAAATCAGTACAACATCTCCATAAACCATCCTTCTTTTTTACTAATACCAAAGGTGAAGCATAACAACTCCCACTTTCTCAAATGAACCCCGTAGCTAGTAAAGCCTTGACCTGTCGTTCAATTTCCTCTTTCTGTGCATGTGGATATTGATATGATTTCAAACAAACAGGTGTGTCAGAGACCAAAGTAATCTTATAATCATACCTACGTCATGGAGGTACGGTCGTAGGTTCTTGAAAAAGCTTGTCAAAACTTGTCAATAAAGTAGTCAATTCATCTTGCTCAGTAGATGTCAACTTGGGTAATGTAATATCCATACCATTTTGACAGTGAAAAAGTCCCTGCAAAGCTAATAACATAACATTTCATTTTGCTGGGTGTAGTTTCCCATTAAGCTCTTCTACAACCACTAATGATTGCTCGCCTTGGAGACATACCAATTGCCCATCATGTTCAAACTTCATTGTAAGCTCACCACAGTTCCATCGTATCTCACCTAACGTCTTGAACCACTGCGTTCCTAGTATAACTCCAAGTGAAGTACTAGGTAACACCAAAAAATCAGCATGAAAGGTATGGTTCTTAAACTGCCACTCCATCTGCGAGCAACTGCGAGTAACTATTAACTCCTTGTCAGAGGCCACCACAACAATGAAATCTGATATACAAGAAGACTTCAACCCCAAAGTTTTAACTCAATGGGCACTTATAAAATTATGGGTGTTGCCAGTGTCCATAAGAAAGGGAACAAAACGTTTCTTGATGAGACCTTTCATTTGAAGAGTATTTCCTTCATCTACTCCTTGTAAAGCATTTAAAGAAATGTGAACATCAGAATCCCGAGCCATATCCAAACTATTGACAATAAGATCAGTGTCGTTTTGGCTATTTGTATCCTCTGAAAGATATGCAGACAAATGCTCTTGTGCTTCAAATATAGCATGCAGCTTACCCCATACTTTACATATTTGTTTATGGTCTTTATCCCATTTATCCCCACAGAATCGACAAAGGCCTTTAGCAATTCTTTCACTAACTTGTTTTATGGATAACGTAGGAGTATTTGAGCCCCTGGAATCTGGTACATTTGAAGTATATGTCTCTCGTAAAGGTATCTGTTGTTTTAAAGTCGTAATAGGATAATTCCTATTGGTCAAAGAAAACAATGACCCATTCCTTTCAGAGCGTTCATAAGAATTTGAATTGGGCACCTGACCATAAGAAAAACGAGTGGCCATAGCTTGTAACATTTCATCTTGAAGTCTTGCAATTCATATCACATCTTGTACTATTTGTGGACTATGCACACAGACTGACCTTTCTAATTCCCTTGTTAATCCAGACAAAAAAAAAACTCAAAGCAATATCTTCATAAATAACCACTCTGGCTAATAACGAATCATATTTTTCCAGATTCTCCAATAAGGCTCCATCATGTTTTAATTTTGCTAACTCCGCAATGGGATCATCAATAGCCCTAAGATCAAAGCGATTACGAGTATCTTGAATAATTTGTCGCCAGGTTTTTAATTTGTTTGTAGGATTCTGCATATAATGGCGTTGCCAAGCAAAGGCTTTACCATCCATGGATAACAGTAATAACCTATTATGTTGTGTCTCCAGAGTTTGTTCCAAATCAAAGAATTTTTCCGCCTTGACATTCCAGTCTCAAAAATTTGACCCATCAAACATAGGAAAAGGTATTTGTCCCCACTCCAGTAATGAAGATCTTGTAGGATACGATTCTTCCCTCCTTTCTTTCTCATAAGAACCATTCTTGGATATTTGCGATGACGTGATTAATGCTGCAAGTCCCTCTATAGACTTTTGCATTCTTTCCAAAGATAATTGCACTGATTCTTGATGATCAGTGAGAGTCTTTTCATAAGAATCCATACGAACTTCTAATTCTTTCATAGTCACCATCGTCCCCAAGCTAATTGATACCAATTTGATAATTCTTTATATCTCAATATCTTGTAAGGTTAGGAATACCTCACACACCTCCACGCCAAAGACTCACACCCACACTGCACAATACTCACTCACAATACCAACAAGAAAAATTGTCGAGGATTCACGGAAAAGAAAAAACTTTATTATATTCCCCTCATAGA
The DNA here is from genome assembly GCA_963425845.1 of Sphenostylis stenocarpa. NCBI lineage: Eukaryota > Viridiplantae > Streptophyta > Magnoliopsida > Fabales > Fabaceae > Sphenostylis > Sphenostylis stenocarpa. The sequence continues at coordinate 28,893,449 of OY731408.1, forward strand.
AGCCAAACACTTTATATATAATTTTGGTTTACACAAACTTACCCAAAATTATTAACTAACAGAATTATTAAACAGTTATCTATTACATAGCATTATTACAGTAATATCATATTCTGATAGTGCAGATGGATGAATCTTGAAATACCTAAAACATTAATTTGACTTTAGTTAACATGCAATAGACACAAAGGTAAATGAACTTAATAAATTTGAAAGAAATTACCTCTGGTTATACCTGCACAAACGTTTGTGTATTACATGTGCTTAGGAGCATATTTTGGAAAAACTATTAGGATAAATCCCCTCTCTTCTTCTCTTTTTTCTCTTCGTTTTGATATGTTGTGCTTCCAAATCCGACATCCGAGTCAAAAGTTATCTTGCTTCGAACATTTTCTGTTTTCTTTTCATCATAAAACCCTAATAAAACAATAACAATAACCTAAACCCCCAATATACAAATTACAATAACAAAAAAAAAGTAAGATTCAAACGCATAGAACACTAACTACAACCGTTTAATATCAATAACAATCCAGTGGAAACATTCAATTTCAACAAAAAAGAGGAGACGAGACACACAAAACACTAACATCAAATATACAAAAAAATGTTGTAAAACTCGAATTCAATAAGAGAGAAATGTTCACCACCATAAATGGGACATAATGAAAGTATTTCCGTCATTCACTTGAGAGGAGTTGGTTATCGTTGCTTTCGTCGTGATCCTCAAAAACCCTTGTTGTGCAAGATAAAGAAGTGGCGCTGGGAAGAATAAAACGCGAGTTTTACACCGGACCTAGAAGGGACTAACGTAAAAAGCAAGTTTTATGTCGGTCCTTTCTAGGTCCGACTTAAAATTCACGTCCATTATGTACAAAATTGTCACTGCGCAATGCGACTTTTACGTCAGACCTAGAAGGGACCGACGTCAAACTCGCTTTTTTACATCGGATCACTATATATCCGACGTAAAAAGTGACTTTTACGTTAGTTCCTTCTAGGTCCAACATAAAAGTCGAGTCCATTATTTATAAAATTATCACCGCGCTGTTTTTAAGTCGGTTATTTTTTAATCCGACGTTATCTGAGTGACGTAAAAAGTTCATTCTGTACCAGTGTTGGTTTATATATTATAATGATTTCTTTATGAAACAAAGGGTTGAATCCATTTGGAATTGCTCTAGTTTTCTCATTTTTGCATGTGTGATTAAGAATCTAATGTTTATAGTTTTCACATCTTCAATGTGATTTCTTACTTATCAACAAATTTCGAAAAGTGCTATTAGAAGTTTGGTTGGGTCCTTATAGCTTCTTTTGTTAAAGAATTATGTTTGTTGTAGAATAAAAAACAAAATATGTGCAAGGATAGGGTCTAAAAATGTTGTAGGGACTGAAAAACCAAACTTCCGAAATATAAGACCAAAATCAAATTTGACAAAATGACTACAGGAATTAGAACTGAAAAGACAACTAAGAAAGACGATTTTTACAGCAAAGAGCAATTGATGTTGAGGCTCAGTAGTGGTTTCCCTAGAACTAGCTATTTATGAAGGAACACTGTTGATATTACTTTTTGTTTAGATGAAAAAATCGATTAGAGCCTACAATGTTGTCTTAGAAATGAAAATATTTTTCATGTTAAAGAAACTTGATGAATGGTTTGTTTGGTTCACATGAAACCATATTTAATTTGGTCCTATGAACAATTGAAATATTTTCATAGCAGCCTAAGCAAAAATAACTGACCTTAAGAGCCCTGTTCTTTGCAAATGCTTTAGGATCAACAGACAAGCCAGCAGTGCCCACCCATCCATAGTCCCTTGGGAATTCTCCAGTCAAGTATGAAGGGGTCTGAGTTGAAAAGGGTACCACAATTCATTTCCCTTCTCACTCATCAACACAAATAAACTCACAACCCATACAACACAACCCAAAAACTAAAAGCAGTAAGAAAGAACATGAAAAATGTTCCTCCTTTTTCTCTAAAAGTATGATAGGAAGTTATAGTTTCATACCAGAATATTTTACCAACTCTAATTGTCAAGAAAATTCTTCTAAAATACTTTCACATGTTTTTCCAGAAGGTACTTTATTGAAGTTACAATTTGGTAATAAACTCTTGATAAAAAACAAAACCAAACACCATGTAATATAAATATTGGAAATTACAATGGTGTATTTCCCAGGTCCCATGCTTGGTAATTATTCCTTCCTCGAGGGAAGGCACCTCCACTAAACTAATTAGTTTTCACAAAGTAGTTCTTCTTTCTCATTCCAATATCCTCTTTATATAAAAGAGATATTCTCCTTTACATATGCTTAACATCTCTAACCGACAAGAGAGAAAAATACACGAATAAATGAAAAGCAAATAATAGAAAGAAAATAGGAAATATATATATATATATATATATATATATATATATATATATATATATATATATATATCACTAAGCACATTATTGAATTTACTACTTAAAATCCATCTTGAAGTCCTTGAATTTCCCTGATACATGTCTGTTCCTTTGGACCTTGTATTGACATTTTTTAATAATTCTTCTTCTTCTAAATTGGGCTCTTCTCCCTCATTGGTTTTCTTTGCATTATTAACCCTATCTCTCTCCCAATCTGTAACTTCTTCTTCCCCCCTCACAAACACCTTGTCCTCAAGGTGTAGAGTGGGATACGTCTCTTGCAGTTCCTTGAGATCCTCCCATGATGCATCTTCTGGGAACATACCCTCCCATTGCACTAACACACGCTGGGGTGATAAGTTATCAACCGCAAGGATGGAGAGAGGCTGTGGAGAATGGGTTGAGTGACGTTGGTGCTAGAGGGAAGGTCCAGAGGAACAGTATTAGCAGAGCCTATAAAAGGTTTCAGCAGGGAGGCATGAAAAACGGGATGTAATTTGGCCTGGGAAGGTAACGTCAGTCGATAAACCACCTCGCCGATGCACTCAATAATTTCAAAAGGACCAATGTAGCGTTTAGCAAGCTTTTGAACTCTGTGACCAGCAAGAGACAACTGGCGATAAGGACGGAGCTTCACCATTACTTTGTCTCCGACCTTAAACGGTGCTGTAAGCCGGTGTTTATCAGCTGCATGTTTCATCAATTTTTGAGCTTTGAGGAGTTTAGATCGCAGCTTGTGCAAGAGGGCATCTCGAGTTAGTAGTTCAGTTTACACTGCTTCAAGCTTTGAACTCCCCACACAATATTGAGGAATTGAAGTAGGAGGCTTTCCAAACATGATTTCATATGGAGTGAGACCCGAAGAAGAGTGAGTAGAGGTGTTGTAACACCATTCTGCCCATAAGAGAAACTTGCCCCAATTACAAGGTTTATGATGCGCAAAAGAACGAAGGTATTGTTGGAGAACCTTATTGAGGACTTCAATTTGTCCGTCACTCTGAGGATGATAGGTCGTGGACATCCATAGCTTAGTACCACTCATCTGAACAGTTCATGCCAAAAGCTGCTCATGAAAATGGGGTCGCGATCAGATATGATGCTCTTTGGCATGCCATGGAGTTTGCAAATCATGTTGGCAAAGAGTTCAACTACCATGAAAGTTGTATAATGAGTTGGCAGCATGCCAAAGTGTCCAGCCTTTGAAAAACGATCAACCACCACCAAAATCGTAGTGTTCCCCTTGTAAGGAGGCAGACCCACAATGAAATCGAGAGCAATGTCTTCCCACACAGCTTTGGGAATGGGAATTGGTTGTAGTAAGCCATAAGGGGCATGTGTTGGGGTTTTCATGTGCTGACATGTGAGGCACGAATTAACAAATGCAATCACCTCTTTGCGCATTCCCGGCCAATAAAAATTTTCACTAATGCGATTGAAGGTTTTATGAATTCCCATGTGTTCACCCAAAGGGCTGCTGTGAAATTCCTCCGGCAATAAGGTTTTAAACGCCGTATCCGATCCCACATAAATCTTTCCTTTGTACAGTAACAACCTCTCGACAATAGTGAAATTTGAATCAAATGCGGGGTTGTCACGCACCTCAGTGACAATTTTGAGCAATTTCAGATTAGTCACGTAGGAATCCTTGAGTTTAGAGATAAACTCGAACTGTGGCACTGTCAAGGCAGCGAAGGACCCCAAATAATCAAACCTTCTTGATAGAGCATCTGCTGAACAGTTGGAAGAGCCTGGTTTATAGCGAATTTCGTAGTCATAACCAAGCAGCTTGCACAAATAGTGCTGCTATTCTGGAGTTTGAACTACTTGAGTCATCAGTTCCCTTAAGCTCTTTTGATCTATGTAGATGATAAATTTGCGTCCCAATAAGTAGTGCCTCCATTTTTTAATGGCTCCCGAAATTGCATGCAATTCACGGACATAAGTGGAAGCATTTTGCATGTTTGCACAAAACTTTTACTAAAGAAACAAATAGGATGACCACGCTGAAGGAGCTCTACGCCTATACCCTTGCCAGAGGCATTAGTCTCCACCAGTGAAAGGCATATTTCTTTAAAAGGTCAGTGAGTGGTGAAGCGATTCCCGCATAGCTTTGAATGAACCGACGATAAAATCTGGTTAACCCCAAAAAATCGCGTAATTGTTTCACATTCTTTGGTACTGGCCAGTCATGCATTGCTGCAATCTTCTCTTTTTCTGGTTCCACCCCAAATTCAGTAATCACATGGCCCTAATAAGAGATACTAGTTTGCGCAAATACACATTTACTCTTCTTGAGAAAGAATTGACTCTCCAGCAAACATTGAAATACCAACTGTAAGTGTGAAGTATGCTCGTCGAGGGTTGTGCTATATACTAAAATATCGTCGAAGAACACAATTAGAAACTTACGAAGGAATGGTTGAAACATAGCATTCATCGTACCCTGGAAAGTTGAAGGCGCGTTGCAAAGCCCGAAAGGCATTACAATGAATTCATAATGGCCTTCATGAGTGCGAAAAGCCATTTTTTGAGATTCCCCTACTTGCATCCTTATCTGATGGTAGCCAGAGCGTAAGTCCAACTTTGAGAACCATTTGGCCCCAAATAATTCATCAAGAAGCTCATCAACAATTGGAATTGGAAATTTGTCCTTGCTTGTGACCGCATTCAATGCTCAATAGTCTACACAGAACCTCCATGTCCCGTCTTTCTTGTTTACCAACAGCACAGGAGATGAAAAAGGACTGGAGCTGCGCTGAATTTCACCTTTCTTTAACATTTCAGCGACTTGCCATTCTATTTCTTGCTTCTGGAAGTGAGGGTACTGGTATGGTCGCACACGAACCGGAGAAGTGTCCTCTAGAAGTGGAATACGGTGATCTGTGGGTCTCACTGGAGGGAGATTTGGTGGTTCATAAAAAATACGGGCATAATTTTCCAGCAAGGCACTGATAGAGTTGGGTATGGGGCGGGTTTCGGGTGTAGGTGGCTGTTCCTCGAGCATTTGGATATGATAGTGCTCACTTATGGCTTCTGTAGCTTGAAGTTTCTTGAACTGTTGGGCCGTTATTTCAGTGGGTTTGGGCCATGAAATGCCCTGCAGTTGAACTACTTGTCCATCTTTGACAAACCTCATCACTAGCTTGTCATAGTCGGTCAATACAGGCCCTAATCTCTTGAGCCATTGGACCCCTAATACCACATCTGCCCCAGAAATGGGTAGCACAAACAGATCCTCTTGAGACGTATGTGGCCCAACATGAATGTCTACCTCTTTACATAATTTGGTACATTGGAGTTCCTCACCGTTACCCACTTGGACCAAAAAACCTTGGGCTAAGGTTGTTTGTAGGCCCAAAAATCTCACTAGTCTCTCCTGCAAAAAATTGTGGGTACTCCCATTGTCAATCAATATAGATACTGTAGATTTACCTACCCGACCTGATACTCGTAGTGTTTGTGGCACCGAATGGCCCATTAAGGCATGGAGGCTAATTTTTGCTGGTGGTGAGTCGGGTAGCGCATTAGGTTCGGGTCCAGTTGTCCTCAATTCTAAAATAAGGTTCGAAAACTCTTCTTCCACAGTAGCTGATGATTCAGGTGCTAACAGTACCATGAATGAACGTTTGCAGCGATGGCCTTTAAAGTACTTGTCATCACAGTAATAACACAACCTTTGCTCCCGTCGCGATTGAAGTTCTTCCGTTGTCATGGTTTTAATCGTAGGTGATCGGTTGGACTGAATCGATCTAGCAGAGTTCACTCCCGAATTAGCGTTAGAATGTTGTTGAAATGTGGTTTTGGCCGGTTGATTGACATATGAGGCGGTAGTGTAAGATTAGAAAGTCTTGGTGTTTGTTGAAGTGGACGTATTACTGGGTTTCTTCACACGATCATCATCGAACCTTGATTCATACACTTTGGCAAGCGCCATAGATTCCATGAGAGTCATCGGTTGTCGTGCTTTCACCTCGCGTTGTAACTCTGTTTGTAAACTTGAGACAAAACAACTCAAATAGAAATTCGTCAGCAAACCCACAATACGATTGGCTAGGGTTTCAAACTGTTGCCGATACTCTCTGACGGTGGAAGTTTGGGCTAGTTTGAACAGAGCACCTGCTGGATCTTCAAATTGAGAAGGGCCAAAGCGTGATTGTATAGCCAGTATCAACACCGGCCAAGTAGTAACTTGGTTGTTCACATAAAGCCACTGGAACCAACTTAAAGCCTCTCCATCCATGTAAAAACCAGCGATACGAACTCTTTGATTTTCCGGGGTTTCATGATATTCAAAAAACTGTGAAGCCTTGAAGATCCACCCCAAGGGGTCTGAATCACCGAACCGAGGAACATCCAATTTCATGTTGTGAATGGAGCTTGAATTGTTGGGAATGACCGAATTTTCTGCAATTTCTAGTTTGGTTTCTAGGGCTGTGAGTTTGGTAGAAATGGCTTCGTAGTCGCGTTGAAGAGTCAAATGACTATCCAACATGAGGGAGCTCTCTCAACAAAAGCACCAAAATGCTTGGTAATTATTCTTTTTTCGAGGGAAGACACATCCACTAAACTAATCAGTTTTCACAAAGTGGTTCTTCTTTCTCATTCCAATATGCTCTTTATATAAAAGAGATATTCTCCTTTACATATGCTTAACATCTCTATCCGACAAGAGAGAAAAAAAAAAATACACGAATAAATGAAAAGCAAATAATAGAAAGAAAATAGGAAATATATATGTATATCACTAAGCACATTATTGAATTTACTACTTAAAATCCATCTTGAAGTCTTGAATTTCCCTGGTATATGTTTGTTCTTTTAGGCCTTGTATTGACATTTGTTAATAATTCTTCTTCTTCTTCTTCCAAATTGGGCTCTTCTCTCTCATTGGTTTTCTTTGCATTATTAACCCTATCTCTCTCCTAATTTGTAACATCCCATGGAGACAACATCTCTAAGAGGGTTGGCATTTGTTCCCCTACTTTGGGCAAGGGAAGGTGTTGGTGTAAGGACAGTGCCAGTGCTTGCTGAGGCTGCCATTAGTGTTGCTGCCATGGCTTTCAAGTACTTTTCTTCAACTAAAACTTGAAACCTTTAACTGGCTTAAATAGAAGACTACAAGAATGGTTCAACAGAAGCTGGTAGAAACTAGGAAGAGGCTGTTTGTGGTGGTTAGGAACACATCAGTGACCTGGCATGTTTGTGGTGGGGATTGTGTTGTTTGGAGCAACCAATGAGAAGGCTTCAAAAGATTTATAGAATCTCCAACTCACGTCTTTCTATCTGTTTTGCTTAACAACAATAATAAAAATACTTGTCTTATTTCTGCATGTAATATATTTGGAATTTAGAATTCCACACTCTCTTTTGGTCAGACCTCAAAAATAATTAGTGAAACATTTTTTTTAAATGATGTATTTTATTATTAAATGTATTTTATGCCAGTTTTATTGAATAAAAATAAGATAAAGACATTAGCAAAATTCACATAAGAAGCGAGTCAGAAAATAAGTTAAAGAATGTGTTGTGAAATTTTTTATTTTCAATAATTTGTCAATAATCAAGGAATATAATCATTATGCTGATTACGTTTCTGTTTTCATTTGATTTCGATTTTGACTGGATGTTGATTGTAATTGATACGTCTTTCACCTATTTTTCACCTGAAAATAAAAGTACATATTGTTGATCGAACAGAGAGAAAGGAACGGTTAGGATTTTTCTAAGGAAATTAAATAAAATGCGGTGAACGTGGTTCGAATAGTCGAACTCGAATACGCAACATTCAGATTCAGATCATTCTTCGTTCTAAACATGTAGAATCTTACCAATAATATATCTTAAATTAATCATACAATACTAAATATTTGTGCTTTTATCAAAATGATTTTAGACCGTTTAAATACGAAATCACTGAGAACATGTTTAGATGAATTTTCCGTTGAGCATTTATAATTAGAAAAAATAGTGCAAAAGAAACAATTTTTAATTATTTTAAAACTAAGAAGCAGTAAATTTGTTTCTTTGAACAAAGAAGTTAAAAAAAATTAGATAAACATAAAACATATAAAGATATTTTATTAACAAAAAAATGTGCGTTTTAACGCTTATATAATTTACTATTAATTAAAATTGATTTGACATAATCCTGCTAGTTGAATCCAGCTCTAGTGGAAAGTTCTTATTAAATGTTAACATAAACCTGAGAGTTGAATCCTCAATTATATTATGTGAATACCTTGAAACATTTAAGTTTTGTCCAATTAATATACACAAAATCTCCCAATCAAACGAGGAATAGGAAGAGTATTACACATGCATCAACAATATCTCCATCATTGATATTGAAACGAAAGAATGGATTTTGAATTGTTGAAATGTACTCAGATATGATTACATGAATCGCCAGTCATAAATAAATCTTGGTTAAAAATTAAATCCTCAAACATCACTATTTACCGTAGAGGTATTACAGTAAGGAAAACTGTATGAACTAAACCAGAAAACAATTTACCCCACACCAAACACTGAGCAATGCTAGGATGCAACTCACGGTTTTAAATGGTGGTTGAAATCACAGTTGTGGAACCTAGATGCTATTCCTTTTCTGTACACTAACTTACCTGAGTTGAGCTATATCAATTCCATCAGGATATCTGAATGTATCAGCTGCACCAAATTTGCGCCGTTCTTCCGAATCTTCTGGTAGTTCTTCATCACTGCTATCATCTTCTTCCCTGTCAACGGAAGGTGAGGAGGGATCATAGGTACTTCTAGAACGGCACAATGGGGTGGCAAGCATGCTGACTTGACCATGGTGTGATATCTCGACAACAACTGTGTCATCATCTTTTGGGAGCGGTTGTTTCCATGGCTCTCCATCAATTCTCATGAATGTGCAGTCAGCTGCACCCTTGTGAAACTCAAAGCGGATTCTGCTTGTCTGCATCGTGAGAGCAACATAGAAACTTAACATTGAGCAAAAAGAATGGAGAAAAAGAGTAATTTAAGCCATCTTGATTTAGTTTTATTTTTAAGAATAAATTAAAAAAGTTATGTAATAATTATACTTTTAAAAACTATTTTAAATTAAAGAAAACGATTTTAATAATTATATCATGACGAAATCAGGAGTTATTAGCAAAAATATAAATATCTACTAATGAAAATAGAAAATCAAAACAAAAAATAAAAACTAATTTAATAAACACAGCTATCAAACAATATTTTTAATTTTTAAAAATTAAAAAAAAAATCGAAAATCATTTTTAAAAATAATAATTACAATTTTTGGATTGAAATGATAAAATATTTTCTATTTTTTTTATAAAAATATTTTCTCACTTTATTTTCTATTAAAAATATATATAATTGTTCAAGAAACAAAACATATATTAAGAAACTGACGTGCCCTTACCTGTGCCAAACGAGTTCCGTGTCCATTTGGTGCAAGCAAAACAAGACCATGCCAAGCATCTCTAAAACCAACTACCTCGAATAGGCCATCATCCACATAGGGAAGAGTCAGATCCCTCTGAAAGGCAAAATTATATAGAATGTTTTATCAGAACCCTCATACATTCAAAATATGTCCAGGTTCTTAACAAGTATGTTCCCTACAAGATTCATGGAGCATGAGGAAAAGAGATGGATGAATTTGGCACTTACATAAATTGATTTCTTCCTATTTGGTGTTCCCCAAGGATTGAGTCCCCCAGAAAAGCTGGGCAAGTTAAGGCAAACGATTGACCGAATGCTGTATATGAAGATCAAACGATTAAATTAGTATGAAGACTAATAAAATTATACCAAGGTTGCGAGTCTTGTTGACTTTTTTTCTTTTGCATTATTCCTACATCTCAGGTTGCTATATTTCTTTTTTTCCATGCATACCATAAATAAATATCATTATATTTTATCTTCATTTAAGGAAATGCTCAATAAGTAATACAAATTTTCATATCTATGGCTAGTAAATCTCTTAATAGAGAAATCCAAGAAGACTGATGCTTGCTAGTGTATGAAATCTCAAGGGAAGCTGCATGAAAATAAGTCTTCATAAAGAGTCACCTGCGAGGTATGAGGAGATCTTCCCAGTGACCTTTTTTCATTATCTTAACCTTTGCCAGCTGAGCTATGTTCCTGTGTCAACATTTAATCATTCTGAATTAGGCTCTACCACAGTAAGGTTGTAAACTCAACACCACGTAATTCAGGGAAAAAAAAAATCAGAAATATCCCAGGAGAAACTAGCATTTAGTGTTTACAACTACAAACGACTTGAGAATTATAAGCGTTGTGTCGCCATTAAACCATATTTGAGGGAATTTTCATAAACTAATCCTTTTATCAGTTTAATATCAAAGAACCATAACTATTAAGTAAGTATTTGAGGGAATTTTCATAAACTTAGAACGGTTTTTGCTTTCGTATATTCTGTACCTGACTATAATGAGGTGGAAAACAAATCTTGTACAGAAAATTTCATTGGATAAACCAAAAGGTCATATCATACAAGATTTAGAAATTAAAACTTTTCCTTTTATGTGCACCGAGGATTTCCCCCAAACTATAGATGGAGAATCATTTCTTGCCAGACGTAGAGATTACTAAAGTGTGTTTTGTCTCTCTCAACTAAGTATTCCATTATTCTTAACTTTTCTTAAAGAATCCAGTTACCTAACAACTATGTTAGACCCTGTTGATTGAAATTAAAACTGTTTTCTTTTTCTTATATTCTATACCTCGTTATTTGAGGTGGAGAACTGTACAGCAAAATTAGATAAGGCAAAAAGGAAATTTCATGCTGGATCAACTCTATCGTTTTCTTAAAGTAAAATCTATCACTGTATCTCCTCAACAGTGACAATACGTAAATGCTGCCAGTACACTGAACAAAAAAAACAGGTTTATTTAAACCAAACACACCTTTGCACGGGCATGGTTTAAGACTGAGAAAAATAGATGTAACACCCAACTTAGTAAAATGCTATTAGTAAATGCTTCTCGAATATATAGTTGTATAAATTTTTTGCCAGAAGAGACTCAGGGTAAACTGGGGCCTCTTGAATAACTAACCGTGAAGATTGAAACAGAGAAGAAAAGAACCATCCTTGTGAACATCCAAGCTTCAGATAGGCACTCTGGTTAACAGAAGAAAGGCATGATGAGAGGGCTAATTATTGACAATAGTACGAAGTCACAACCCTTACTTATACCAAACATAGCCCATATATCTTCAAAATCTATTATTGATATATGGAATTGATTAAATGATATGTAACTGGTTTGTAAGATTATTCAGTTACTTGAGAATTGAAATTGTCTTGAATGAATAGCCAGGCCATTCACACTAGACTGCAGTAGTAAAGGATAATAATTGAACATTTTAAGTAACTTCAGACACATAATAATAATATTCGTCCATGTCTATCAGATAAATCTCAGTTTGGCAATAGCACAAGCAAAAAAGTATTAGATTTTGGGTTTATTCTGGAAATTTACAACCACCATTATATCCATTTTGTTTTTATCAGAAAATCATATTCAGCTTGGATGCCTACCTATAACATCCAAATATCTAGAACAGCTATATGGAGAAAGAAATGGAAGTAAAAATGAAAAGTCGAAAACAATTCATCACAACGACATATCTTATGTTATATGTGAGGAATTTAGTACCTGATTATATAACTGATTTTTAAACTTTTCTGGATGTAACTTCCTCTCAGAATGAAATGCATAAGATACTTGAGCATCCATTCCTGCATAGAACACATACAAACTTTTAGGGTGTCGTAACCCCCACAGTAAGTGTGAAGACAAGACTGATTTTCTTACCCATGCTAAAGTAGTTCCAAAATCCCCCACGGTAAGTGTGGTAACCCTCCTGTAAACAGACAACAATTCACTGATAAGCAAGCATGCATGGAATGCCCACACTCCTTACATTACAGTAAATGAAAATATCAAGGACTTGCAAAGAAGAAAAGTTAAAGAAATAAAAGCTTAGCACTGCAATTTCCTGATTTGATTTTTTATCACTTTTGTTACCTTTTTTATATTCGTGTGATTACAAGACAATCATTCAAATCAAACGCCTGCCATAAATTTTGGAGCTCTTGCATGTGTATTTTATGACACTCTAAAAGAATTATGAATGTCTACCATATATTTCATGCAGTGTCCAAATGAAGGAAGACAACGATTTGATGGTGAATCAGAAGTCATATTTCTGACTCTGCGCGAGCCAGAATTGCCATAATCTTTTGACAAAAAGAAGAAACTAACCGAAATTAATTATAGCAAAGATTAACTTACTTTTCATCAAATGATTACTCTGTTGCTTCACAAGCATCTTTAATTGTATTAATAATCTCTTTATTGGCATTTCCTAGTGTACAGATTTATCGGCACAAATAATTATGGACAGGCATCAGCAATGAAAAGGAAAAAAGAAATATACATATAACTCACCGTGTTTAGTTTATCCGTTGAAGAGACGCGATGAAATGCATGCATAGCGTGAGGCAGCTCAAGGGGTGCAATAGGGTCACATGAACCTTCTTTTGGAGCCTTCATTCTCATTACAATATGCCAACTTAAAAATAAAAATCAGCAGTCAAAGAAATTCATCAGTTGCAAAATAACTAATAAAAGATGGTAAATAAGTCATGTTCTTTTAATCTACATGCTTCAAGCAGCATATATGGCAATGCTGGATGTAGAGGAAAACAGAGCAGCCTATATCCTAATTCTACATTAGCAACAATGAGAAAACCACAGGTTAATGGATGTAAATTGACATCGTTAAAATCTAGAAAAATCAACTGTGTTCAACCTTAAAATACGCTAATGCCATGAAACCCCATTTGCACAACATGCTTAATTTCTGTCCAGACCTCTATTATGCTGAGGAAAATCAAGAATGCTACAGAAGCAAAAATACAAAATAAAACTATATTCCTTTTTTTTCAAAGTACTGCTTGAAAACTCACTGTTGAATAAGCAATGCTATCGTAAAATAAGGGAGGATAAGGAAGCAAAATATCTTTAAACACATAACTGTCTCAGACACAAGTCTTACAAATGCACATGCGACTTCTGTAGCCAGAACATTTCTAGACATTCAAAGCAAAGTTCCACTTGATGTTTTCAGCAACGATATATTGAATATATGATGCATTTATGCAAGTGCACGTAAGAAGTTGCAATAAATTTGAAAATTCAAATAAAAGGATTAAATACCTGTCTATTTTCATTTCCTTTGCCGCTTTTACATTATTTAAGAATGACTTCACTGATTGAAGATCCGTGGTTGGGTTTTTCTTTCCCTGTAAACAATAAATGATGCTCAGCAAATGTACAACGTCCTTTGTAGCCAAGAACAACACCTTGCAATTGACCCTGATTAAAAAGGAAGGTAACTCCTAATGCAGCTTTTTAATTTGTTTATTAAAAATTATAGAACAACCATACCCACATGCAATAAATTGATAATTGATGTATATTACAAAAGTCCAAGAAAAAATATCCAGAAAACAACCAGACATAATTTATACCATTGTAATAAATATCATCCAGTTCACATCTCAAAGAAAATTTTGAATGGCAATTTGACATATACGGTTCATACTAGAAAATGACCATAACCGTAAACAAAAATGACTAATGATCTACGTGATTATAACTAGGTAAAGAAATGTCAAACTCCATGAATTGAGGTTAACATGCTCGTTAATAAGAACATAAACAAAATGAAAACTGATCCAAGTAATCATGAAATCCACATAGTTCAGCAGACTGAACAGAAAGTCAAAAAATACCCATCCAAATGCAAATGGAAGATTATTTCCGGTCCCCAATGGCACTGTTGCAATCGGTGGCGGATGAGGTAATTTAAGGTCAGATACAACTCCAAGAAGCCAGCTGGCAGTACCATCTCCACCTGCAACCTGATTTTCCAGAAAACATTAGAAACAAAGACTAATCAAAGATCATCAGAGAATTAACTATAACAACATGAACCTTCTTCCTTCCTACAAGTACATCAGAATTGGAGAACACAGCATAGCAATCATCTTACAATTATTCTTAATCTATTCTGAATTTCAGCTGCAAAATTATCTCCATTATGCTTGAGCGTTTCCAAAGTAGCATAAAGCCTCTGCAGCACCTTATCCGGAGCACTTTTTCCCAAATCAAAAACCTGGTACATGAGTTAAATTGTCTTTCCGTCAAATAGGTTGTCCCACCTTAAATAGCTCAAATAGTGTGCCCCACTTGCGAAAGAAAAAAAAAAAAAAAAAAAAAAAAACAAGACGAAACAGGAAAAAACAGTTTACCTGGTTTTTGTTAAGAAGTGTACTATAGGAAACAAGAAGCTCGCCTCCAAGCTGGCCACCACTTTTGGAATTTATGAACACAATGACTGGGCATGCAGGTACATGCGAAACACTTCCTCCCTCAGATCCTGACACTAATATGTAATCGGGAATACGGAACTCCATCAAAGTTCTATCATAATTACCATCACCCATTGCTATTTCCCAACTGCATATTTATCACCAAAAGAAAAAAACTTCAAATTCATTATAAATACAACAAAACTTTCATGTGATTCTTTACGTGCTTTTAGCGTCGTTCTTCAATAATTGAAATTTCACCCAATTTATGATGTTAATGCATGACTCTTACAATGAGTATACAATTCTCATTGGTAAACAATACTAAAATCACTTACGAGCTGTATCTAAGTTCTTTCCATATAAATTCTCATGTAATTAAAAACAAAAACTATGTAGTGATAATAAATTAGAACTATAAAAATTAAATACAAAAACAGCACATTAATGTAGATCCTCCCATATGTAATCCGAATTACAAAACTACCTCGACTTTCTACCGTAATTACCATCACCCATTGCCATTTCACAACTGCGTATTTTTGTCTCACAACAAAATAAAATTCAAATGTAAGTTATCAAATATATAAATTAGACAAAATGAAATTTTTTTACATCAAAACTAGAGTTTCACTTAACTTAATTTTTCGCACGAATTAACAAAGTAAAAAATTCTAATTTTAATTGAAAATCAATACCGAAAACACTGAAGAAGCTGCATCAAAGTTTTTTCCATATAAATTTTCAAGTAAATAATAATAATAATGAAAAAAAAAACAGCCGAATGCCCACAAGTAAAAAATTATATATAAAAATAATAAAGTTGTTTTTCTTTTCTTTTTTTTAAATAAACAAAGCAAAAACTATGTGGTATTGACGATCCACCGCTACCTCCTAACGAGGAAACGAAAAACCGAACGCTTGCAATCTCTCACCACCATTTCCCGCAAACAACGCGAAAGTAAGTGACGAGTGTCGTTTTTCTACGCTTTTTTTCACTTCGGCGAACGCAGCAAAGTTTAACAAACATAGGTAACAAAAGAGCATGAACTTTTAACAGAACCAAATGTTTTGAGTTGAATTTTTCACAGATTCGGCAAAAGCTAAAACAAAAAGCTAATTTATTGGGAGTTCCGACCTTGCGGCCGTAGTACGAACAAGTATCACGCAACGAGCGTGAGCAGACATCCAGATAATTGAAAAGGGAAAAAGTAAAAAGAAGAAGATACCTTACCGAAACGGTAGCGTATAAGCGTGATGAGTTGCTTCTGTAGAGAAGTTGAGAGCGATCCAAAGAAACAGTGTTTGGTTTGTTTAGTTGACGAAGCAAGAGGAGATTCCTTCGAAATCTGAAGGAATGCGTGCAGAGAAAATCTCTCAAGGGTGATGAATGTTGTGAACGATTGAAACGGTTTTCCAATGCAAATCGTGATTGAGTTTATATAGGGAAAAAGGTGAAAGTTGAATGTGACAGAACGATGAAAATCTACAGCGAGGTTTTGCCACGTCATGCTACGGTTTCTGTCACTTTATCGATCTTTGAGTTCGTCGTTGATGAATGGGGCCCACAATCCAACGGAATGTTTGTCACATGGAAAGTTCCGAGCTCTTTTTTCTTTTGTTTTTTTTCTTATTTTTATTTTTTCTTCTGCATACGTCAACTGATATTGGATATAGATTCCAGTGGGAAGGTAGAGAATAAGGACCAAACAAAATTTAAAGTAATTATTATTGAAAGTAATATATTTTCTTAGTGTTTCTTTGTGGAATTTCGATCGATTTCGATTCTAAAAAGTGTTATGGTCCAAAATCCTCCCACGTAAGTTCTTTTTACTTAGGTTAGCGATTATGACTTTCGATCGAAAGCGTGTATCGGAATTGAAAATTACGAGAATATCAAAATGCTATTTTTTAGTATTTTATATTTAATATACCGAAAGCGATAAAAGTATCGAATCGAGAAACGGAATATTAAATTGCGAGGAAATGTAAAGTGCGAAAACCCCAAACAGCGCAAATATAAATGACCAGAAATCGAGATTGCAAGAAAAGTAAATGACAGGAAATCGAGATTTGCAGAATGTTAAATAACAGGGAAACTTAAAATGCAGAAACTTAAACTTTCATTGAATTGAAATGACAAGGAATCGAAAATAAAACTGCTGAATTTAAGTTGCATCAAAATAAATTACCAAGGAAAATAAATGTACTCAGTGAGCAAGGAAATCCAGACTGTCAGAAGCTTCATGGTGTTCGTCGTTTCTCCGGTAGACTTTTCACTACTGATTCTGTTCTTCTGCCAATTTCTGCTCCCCTGTTCCTTCCTCCTTTGCTCTATTTATAGGGTATCGTTCAAGCCTTCCAAGAGCAGTTAACACGACTGCTACCACGTTCTACGTGCGTATGACAGTTTATCTTCTATAGTTTCCCACGTTTTCACGATCTCCGACTTTTTTCCATGGTTTCGAAACCGCTTCTCTATACGTGCATTTGACTTACTTCCTTTCACGATTTGGCCAAAGTCTCGATGTCCACATTGGCTTTCTTTACTCTCGATTCTATATTTTTCGAGAACTTCAAATTGCTTACGATTCCTTTTTAACCCTGGTCTCATATGACTTAGTTTTTATTCGACAACAGGCATTTGGTTATCATTCACTCGATTCTCGACTGTGCTTCTCGATGCTATATGCTACGTACTTCTAATTAGACATCGAATGAATTTTTATTTATCTTATCGAGTCACATTTATTTATTTTTATTTTTTTTTCGATCGCTTTTTCTCGATTTGCCACTAACACTTAGTGATAAAAATTGTTGTGTTTTCTCATGGAACCAAAGTGACGGGTTTCATATTTGATAATATAGCCGATGCATTATCTAACTCATTTGTTATAATAATATTGTTAGATTAAATTTTATATTTAATATATTGTTTATTTTAAATTTTGTATCATAATTTACTTTTAAAGATGTTTTAATGAGTTAAAAAAATTATAGTGCATGTATATAAATTATCATGATATTAATTTATAAGTGATATAAAATTTATGTATCGAAACATTATTTTTTAATAAAGTACTAAAAAAATATAAGATTGAAACAGTAATTTTTAAAAATAAATAATAATAATAATAATAATAATAATAATAATAATAATAATAATAATAAATAAAAATTTCAAAACAAACTATATCCTAAACATGAAAATTTATTTTTAGAATATATCAGCAGGAACATAATTCTTAAACATGTTAAACAGTACTCAAGAGCGTATCACAGTACTTTATTAATATGTTGTTTTTCAAATTATATTTGATTGTTTTCATGATCTTATGGAGTAGTTGGTGTTAGGAATAGTAATTTATGCAGTTAAATTTTGATAAAATAAGTATGAGATCAAAATTAATAAATTATTCCTTTAATCTTTAATGTAATGCATATTCAAATTCAAGTTGCATCTCTATATATATAATAAATTTACTAATTTTTTATAATAATATATTAAAAATCGTATTATGAATTATCATAAATGTATAACTACTAAACTTATAATAGTTTTTAAAATAACAATTGAGAAATATGATCAAATATTGATTCTACTTTTTTATTGGTCACAATTTAACATTGTAAAATGGACCATTTGAAAATAGAAATTGAGTTGGGGCCACGCGTATTTCAAATTTTTAAACATGGTTTGTCGGCTGTGTGATTCTCGTAAAACAACATATGTAATGAGAAAATATAATGAAAAATACATGAAACTTAAATAATAACAATTAAATGATAATATACGTAATTAATTTTGAATGGTAAAGAAAACAATAACATGGCACAAATGTCACAGTAGTGAGACCCTTTTATAAACTTGCTTAAAATGAGAAAATAA
Source organism: Sphenostylis stenocarpa (assembly GCA_963425845.1). Classification (NCBI taxonomy): domain Eukaryota; kingdom Viridiplantae; phylum Streptophyta; class Magnoliopsida; order Fabales; family Fabaceae; genus Sphenostylis; species Sphenostylis stenocarpa. The sequence continues at coordinate 28,912,156 of OY731408.1, forward strand.
GATTTATTTTTCTTAATTTTATTCCTGTGTACCACAAAGTAATAATTAACATTTGAGGAGAATAATATTCTATATCTGCACATAGATATTGACATTGAAATATCTAGAAAAAAAAGAGTCAAACAATAAGAGATATATACAAAAGAATTATGGAGGCTGGGGCTGCTATAAACTCTTGGTTTTGAAACTAATGGAGGATAACTATTGACAGTTTCCTGCGCAGACACGACAGTGGCAAAGAAGGTGGTGAGTGAAGAACATGCGCATCATGCGAATAATGTATAAAGAGCAGAATCAAGAAAATGGTGTATCTACTTTTTGGATATTCATTTAGAAATTAGGGTTTTCAATTTAAAAATGAGTAAATAATGTATGAAGCCAAAACTTAAACGTTGTTGTATTATGATTTCATAAAAAAAATTATTGATCTTTCATAGCAATTATTTAAAAGACATTTGTTGATGAAGTAAATTTGTTATACAACGTTACAATTACACTATTAAATTATTTACTTTTCATTAAATTTAAAAAATAATTTTAAATTATTCTGAGTGGTTATTGAAAACAAACATTTTACTATAAAAACAAATACATTATTCGACATAGCATTTAAATTTCCAAGACTTTTATATCTCTTTATTAATTGTAATTTTTTCATAGCTTTGTTATAGTTATTATTGGAAACAACACATTATATAATTTCAGGGTTTAGAATTCATTAATAACTAGTATTTGAGACGTAAACATCAACTTAGTTTGGTGATTGATTTAGATTCATATTTATTGAGACAGAGAACAAAAAATGTAAACCAATAAATTCACTACATCAATCCTTGTTTACATTTAAGGAAACTTCTAAACCAAATTTGAGGAATTAATTAATTGCGTTGAAACTACTTTCGTGGTTTTGTAATTTAATATGTAGTTTATGGTCAAGAACGTGTTCATGTTGCAAAGAGTCAAAGGGGTAAAGGGTGTATCATATTATCATATATCTCAGAAACTTCGTATCCTTTTCCAATTCATATTATCTTTTCGCATAGTTAATTAGTTTAGGTGTTGTAAACCCTGAACCAATTAATTAATTTTCTCAACGAATATATTTAAAAGGGAAAAATATGAAGACAAACATTTAGTTTTTATAAATTAGAATTATTTAATATGGATTAATTTAAAAACAAATATTTAATCATTATATTGATTAAATTATAATTATTTTATTTAAATAATTTTTTAAATTAAAATATGAGTTACCAAAATTTTAACTTCTAGCTAAAAATTAGACTATAGTTTCAATTAAAAAACACAACTATTTTAATTAAATGTCGTAAAATTAATTTAAGAATTCAAGTTATATATATATATATATTATTCTGGAATAATATTTAATTAAATACAAATTTAGTCAAAAATACTATTAATTTTTCAATTATCTTGTGTTTCTTTACCATGTAAGTGCAACTGTATTTGTTACTTTTAAATATATGTAACTAAGGTTAGAATAACTTTTGCACAAAAGTAAAAACTGAAATGTAGCGGTTAAATCTTAAATTTTGATAATTTAGGAAGGAAATTTTTTAATATTAAACAATTTTATTATTATTATTATTATTATTATTATTATTAAATTTGAATGATTTTGTTTTCTAATTGTTTAATTTATTTTGTATATTTTATTTATGAGATAATTTAATTTTCTTTATATTTTATATTAATCATTTCAATTACCATAAATATGAAAATATTAAATACAAAACTTATTATCATATAATATTAAGAACATCCATAAAAAATAATTTTATGCGAACATCACAAAAAATAAACATTATAGATTTTAAGTAAAAAAGTAATTCTATTAACATTGGTTAAGAAAACACTTTAATTGAGATTTTTTTTATTAACATCATTAAAATAAAATAATTCATTGATTTAAAATCCGTGCATATGTTACTGCACTCAAATAGAACATATTTTTTTAGACATCAGAAAAATGAACTAATGTTGTAATAAACTTTTCAAAGAAACTGGTTTTAGGCATTAGAAAAGATAAAGCTGTATAAATATTCTCTATTGTTGTTTTAATTCCTAGAACTGATAATTTGTTACTAAAATGTAATTCTCCAAAACGCTTCATTACTGCTGAGAACCAACCAAGAAAGAAGATTCAGCCAACTAGAGGAATGTCTAACATTGCCACCAAGACCAGGGTAGCAAATATTATCACATCAGCAGATATAGGTAACATGTCAATGCTATTCTAAAAACGTCCTGTGCCTCTTAATGGTTGAAATATTCACCGTGTTCAACGCCTATCACTGTATATTCAATCAAAGCCTCTCGAAGAAATAAAGATAGCCCATTTCCTTAGGAGGATTAATGGAAGCCCCAACCTTGTTGTCGTTGAAAATTACCCATCTACCATCTTTTAAAATGTGAGCAACATAGTGACCACACAGAGTAGAAGTTCCACTGTGGCTTACAATCCCAATAAGTCGATATTCTGGAACGCCAAATATTGAAAAATAAAATAGGATTGTCAAATTAATGAAAACAATAAGACTCAACAATTTTAACACCCTACCCAGCCAACTTAAATAAAAATTAGATTAAATCCCAGGAAGGAAATGTTACCACTTACTTAGTAATAACATGGAAGCAATAAAATGAAGGTGAAACATAAAAGCTATCAAAATAGCGAGATCAAACTTTTAAGGAGTCTGTGAAAGTATAACAAAATGATCATGATTGAAAAATAATTACCATCATTTTACATTTCTTTATTATTTAAGGATCAACAAAACCCACAACAAGGTACGTGAGAGAAAGAGAAAGCAACTTACTCCCTCCTCCATCAGGTAGGTTAACATCATTGGAAGTGGATGCCGCATTTGATGGGGTAGCATCCATACTGGAGACTGATGCATTAGGGTTGTTAAATATCCAATCTGTCGCTTTCTCAATGTCATCACCCTACAGAACAATGATTTCCACTTATACAGTCAAATATTCTGGCACAGTTTACCGATGGCACAGTCAAAAACATAATGCTACTGTCACAAGGGAGAGGGAAAACAAAAAAAGAATTACCGATGCCTCCAGAGCCTTTCTAGCAATTTCTTCTTGAAATCCAAATGAAATTAGAGTATCAACTTTTGATTGGTCAACAATCGTCGCAGTTGTAGAGCCATGGCCTTTGGAAATAGGAAGGTCAATATCTATGTAAAACAAATTTATCCAGCATTAAGTGCGGCACTACAAGGTCACTTGCAAAAAGGATTGTTTTGCAAATTAAAAAATTCAGATACCTGGGTCATCCATGTGAGATAGCAACCAATTCATTGCCTCTTCTACTCCAGCGTTTGATGTATTTATAGCAGCTTTCTGACAATGGAGATGGTTAAAGCCCATGGAAACCAGCTGGGCGACAATTTCTTCATTGGCCAACATTTTGTTTGAATCTTCCTCATCAGGAACTGTAAATCACAAATAATTAATGCCAAAAGATTTGATAGTTTTCAGATTGAATCAAGTTAAAAAAGTAATTGGTTATTTAGCTGAAAAGGCACAACCTTTTAAATGACTACAAGTTGAAAAACTGATGAGAAGCAAAATTTGGAAGTTAACTATGGTTGTCTAATCAGATTCATCACATGTATTTATTTAAAGATAAAATTGGTGCTTGAGAAACAAAATTATGGACCGACAACATTTTTCTATATTAAGTTAAGTCATAAGAAATGAACAGGTTCAGTTGAAAACAGATTAAAAAGTATTAAAAAGTTAACTTATTGGACTGATAGTATGTGCGCAATCATCAGTAACGGGAACTGATATTACGTCATAGTAAGCCACCCAATTTATAAGCTTGATCTCTTCAATCAAAGTCCACTAGTGATATTCTAAGGCAGTGGGACCTTAAATATATAAAAACAAAAGTGACACAAGTGCCCAATAAAACAGAATTTAGTTGACACTTCCTGTGAATCTGATTTCCATGTAACAAACTATCTGATTTTCTCTGTTTAAAACTCTCTTAAGATATCAGTTGAACAGAGAACTTTTCACATACCACCATCAGGTAACAGCTCTTCCCCAGGCTGGTGACCTTTGGTCCGCATATGACTGATATCTATGATATCAGGAACATCAATATACACATCTGAAAGAAGAAAAATTATTAACCAATTATATAGATCATAAAAATGTCTTAAAAATTAATACTTTTTAATGTAAATAGGCAGATCAAGATAAAACATACCAAGCTTTTTGGGTACCCATCCTGCCTCCATAACAAATCTCCGCATATGTAACACCAGGTAATCAGGAAATGAGGTCAGACCTGCAGTCCTATGAAATAAATGTTGTTTCAGCAGAAAGGTGATTTTCAAATTTTCTAACAATAAGGTTATACCTTATAACACCTAAATTAATGTGATTGTCATCCACTCACCAAAGTCAACTTTAGTAAACAGTTCATGAAACTAAAGAAAATCCATTAGTGCAGCAAGCATGGGACTGCAAGTTAATATATTTAGAAACTTCAGAATGCTTACTTCAGTGCTGTAGTCTTTGTCTTCAAAGCAGTACTGTAAAAATCATGTATCTCCTCAGGAGCTGAGAAGTTTGCAAGGCATGTTTCTAAAGGCACCCTTGGACGCACAATCTCATCGGCATTTCTATCATAAAACATATGCTCAGCAGCATCCAAAGAAACTTATGAATGAAATAATAAGATTTCTGAGGATATTAACTCACATTTCTTTTCCTTCTGCAAGTTTCTCTGCTTTAAGTTTGTTGAAGGATTCTAGTTCTTCTGAAATTTCCCAACAAAACAAGTAATAGATTTGAGTTGAGTTGAAATCCAGAAGACATCTCAATTCTCACTTAAGGAAAAGCTAGTAACCTAAATACTCACCTTTGTTAGTCGCCTCATGTAATGGGATATTGAGAGAAAGAATGTAGTCATTCCTTCTATTATATGTAACTTTTCCAGATGAACATAAAATTCTATCTTCAATACCAAATTTGAAACTCCTTGATGGATCCAGTTCAGTTTTCGCAGCACTAGCTCGTTCAACTTGATCAAGAAAATGTAGGAAAAATTCTAGAGCATCCTAACATCAAATTGAAATCAAGCAGTCAAAATAACATGAATTTAAGCAGCGCGGTATGCATCATATTAAAAGAAAGGACTGCAGAAAATTTTGAACAACCCCATCCAAATAAAAGTTCATCACGTGTAAAAATGTTCCATACCAAAAAGTTGGTAAAGCAGATAAACCTAAAGGGAATAAATGAACAAACAAATTCAGAACAACTTATTCTTACACATTATCAGCATTAGGCTTCCTTAAAAGCCAAAATAAGCACAAGAGATGGCATGTAATAGTACAACATTAATAACATTGTTCACAGATATCAAAGATAATATGCTTATATAGCATGTAAAACTTAATGGTACACGCATGCACATAGTATAATACATCAAGTCCATTTGCTATTAGTGGTTAGGTTCGTGGTATACAGTGAAGCACCGACACGGCTCCCCTCACCCGTGTCGAAGTGTGGCACGCGAGTTCGACACCGACACCGCCACGACACATTCAAAATGCGTGTCCGACTCCTTTTTGCAATGTCCACAAGACCAAAAACGCGTCGCGGGATTTCAAGTCTTGGTGGACACGGCGTGACCCAGATCCGACACGGTGTCGACATGGCTCTAGCTCGGCAGTGATGGCAAGGTATAGTTTTTATAAAAAAATTAAAATTTAATAAAAAAATTTAACTTTTTTCTGTTTACGTTTTTTCTCCCGCTTTCCTTCCTTCCTTTCTCTGCATGTTTCCATTTCTGCTCCAAAGGCTTTCCTTTTTCATCTAAAAATTCTTCGGTTCTTCCTTTTGCCATTGTAAAGATTTTTCCTTTTCTCCTATTTTGCTTTCTTCCACTTACTTTCTTTTGCTGCGTGCTGCTGTGTTTTCTTCCATTGTATCGTGCTCTATTTTCTTCTGCTACGTCGTGCTCTATTTTCTTCCGCTGCTTCGTGGTCTACTGGTTTGTTTTCTTCCGCTGCGCCGTGCTTTGTTTTCTTCCCCTATTCATTTTGCTCTGTTTTGCTCTCTGCCATTCAGGTCTTCATTGTTGTTCAGGTATTTCACTGCGTCAAGCTCTGTTTTGTTGTCCACTGTTTAGGTCTTCGTTTTGCTCTGTTTTTCTTTATAATGTTTCATTTTTTTTATTAGAATGCGATAGTTATGGAATTATGAACATAGAAAAATCATATGTTATTGGTTTCATTTTTGTAGAAATGAGTAATTCTAGTCAACCTTTACAAGATGATGATATCAAACCCCTATGGAATTATGTTACAAAGATAAAAAGTGTTGGTGGAGGTGGTGGAAATTATGAAGTAAAATGTAATATTTGTGACCTTATTTTCAATGGATCTTATACTAGAGTGTGAGCACATTTGTTGAAGATTATGGGAAAGGGAGTTAGAGGTTGTCAAAAAATAACACCCTTGAAGCTTGGTGAACTAACAAAGCTAGACAATGAAGCTACATTGAAGATAGAAAGGTCTAAGGCAAAATTTGTCCCTTTGCCTCCGGTTTCTAATGAATCATCTATGGACAACAATGATGGTGTTGATCTCAAAAAAATGAAAACATCCGAACCACTAGATAAAGTTTTCAATATGCAAGCAAGAGAGACATTAGACTATAAAATTGCTAGGATGTTTTACTCATCAGGATTGCCATTTCATTTAGCAAGAAATCCTTAATATAGGAGAGCTTTTTTTTTGTTGCCAATAATTATGTAAGTTGATATCAACCACCAGGTTATAATAAGTTGAGAACAAGTTTGCTTGCTAATGAAAAAAAAAATGTAGAGAAGCTTTTGGAGCCGATAAAAAATACATGGAGTCAAAAAGGTGTTAGCATTGTTAGTGATGGGTGGAGTGATCCCCAAAGAAGACCTCTCATTAATTTCATGGCTGTTACAGAGAGTGGACCTATGTTTTTGAAGGCTATAGAATGCTCTGATGAGATTAAAGACAAATATTTTATAGCCAAACAAATGAGAGATGTAATTATGGAAGTTGGACCTTCAAATGTGGTGCAAATTGTGACTGATAATGCACCTGTATGTAAGGCCGCAGATTTGATGATTGAAGTTGATTTTCCTTGTATTTATTGGACCCCTTGCGTTATGCACACTCTAAATCTTGTTTTGAAAAATATATGTGCAGCAAAGAACACAGAAAAAAACAATATTGCTTACCAAGAATGTTCTTGGATCACAAATATAGGAGAAGATGCTATGTTCATAAAAATATTTATCATGGGTCACTCAATGAGGTTATCTATTTTCAACTCATTCAAATTGTTTTCCGTTGCTCCAACAAGATTTGCTTGTACTATAGTCATGCTTAAGAGATTTAAGCAATTGAAAAAAGGACTCCAAGAGATGGTTATTAGTGATGAATGGTCTTCTTACAAGAAAGATGATGTTGGAAAAGCTAAATTTGTGAAAGATACATTATTGGATGATGTTTTGTGGGATAAGGTTGATTATATACTTTCTTTCACTAGTCCCATTTATGATGTTCTAAGGAAAACGGATACGGAAGCTTCATCTCTCCATTTAGTATATGAAATGTGGGAATCAATGATCGAAAATGTGAGAAAGGCCATTTATCAATATGAAAGAAAGACGAAAAGTGAAGAATCAAGCTTTTATAATGTTGTGCACTCCATATTAATTGAATGTTGGACAGAGTAGCACACCTCTCCATTATTTAGCACATTCTTTAAATCCAAGGTAATATTTTATATATTCCTAAATAAGATTTTAGTTACATTTTTATAGGTTATTGTAATCATGATTTTTATTTATATTGTAGATATTATCGTCATGAATGGCTAAGTGAAGATTCTAATAGAGTTGCTCCACATCAAGATATGAAACTTACTCGTGAAAGGGTAAAATGTTTTAAACGATATTTTGTTGCTGTGGATGTGAGGAGAAAAGTAAATGTAGAGTTTGCAAATTTTTCAGATGGAAGAGAAGGTTTTGATGACATTGATTCATTAAGTGATAAGGGTAAGATGGATGCAAAATCTTGGTGGCTTGTTCATGGTGTTCATGCTCCAACACTTCAAAAAATTGCTCTTAAACTACTTGGGCAACCATGTTCTTCTTCATGTTATGAAAGAAATTGGAGCACTTCCTCTTTCATTCATTCTATAAAAAGAAATAAGATGGCACCATATAGGGCGGAAGATCTAGTATTTGTTCATAGCAACCTCCGTCTTCTTTCAAGGAATTCTCCACAATATAACCAAGAGGAAACAAAAATGTGAGACATAGCAGGAGATGCATTTAGATCACTAGATGAGAGTGGAATGCTTGAAGTTGCTAATTTATCACTTGATGAACCGGAGCTAGAGAGTGTATTTTTCAATGATGATGATCATGGAGACCACTATCTTTAATAGATTCAATTCATCTTCTTATTTTGGGACTTTCTTTTTGTAAAAAGACAAAGTTCTTACATTGTGAAATAGTGCTTCTTACTATTTTTTTGGTTAGGATATCATATGAAAATTGTAAAGTCTAACAATTTTGTCTTGAGAAGATGAATTAACAAATCTTAACTTTTAATTTATATTTTTCTCATTTGAATCATATTTAAATTTTTAAATTTTTGTAATGGATTTTCTTAAGGATTTACTCCCTAATAATTCTAAGAAGAAATCAATAACATAATGTGTGCTTATGAAGCATTAACGCTATTTTCACTTCATTTTCAACTTTTATTATTATTATTATTATTATCATTATCACTTTTCCTATACCAATCTTTGAAAATAGAAAACAATGTGAAAACAAGGTGACATCGTGTAATTAATAGTGAAAAAGTAAAAAAAAAATAATACTAGTAATTCCCAAATTAAATGGACCCTAATGTTTGCTTCCAAAAATTCATTAATAACTTTTAACATATATGACAGAAAAATACTTAATGCATATATCATTAATGCATACTCGGAAAAAAATAGTTGCTAAACATACCTGTTGCCGCGTAGATGAGAATTCAGGATGGCTGGCAGCTATTACAGATTTAAACATTCGTGGACGTATCCCTTCTTGTTTCTAATGTTTGAGGAAAATGGACATCGTCAAACAAGATGAATGAGCAAAGAAAATGCATCCAGACAAGAAATGTGAAAGAGGGTGTATAAAGCATTCAATAACGTTAATCTTTCATCTCTGAAACTTCAACCAAAAGGCATAGCAACACAAAAAATTCATCCTAATTAAAGTTTATCCATTCAAAAAGAGAAAAAGAAATCCATCACAAGAAAGCTAGTACAGCACTAAAGCACAAAAATGAAAGGAAAATATTGAAAATAAAAAGAAAAAACAAGTAAAAAAACAAACAAGTAATTAAATTTAAATTCTGTAATCACTAGATAAATGTAGAGTAACAATTTTGAATCATCGAAGAGCCAGAAAGCTTACAGCAGTTGCAGTTGAAGTAGCCATGTTTTCTTTTTCATCATGCTGTATGCCAGACAAAGGCAACTTATAAATTAGCTAAGACTCTAAACAAATTTTCAATTGAAGTATACTGAGTTATGGGGGCATACTTCAAATGCTGGAACAGAATATTTGCCAGAAAGTAAACCGTGAGCCAATTTTGTCCTGAAAATAAATGAAACTAAAATTAAACTTCAATAAATTCTAATTATAATTAAATACAAAAGAGCCTCTGCTTTGAAAACCTCCTTTTATAAACATTTTCATTCATGGAGCAGACAAAAATTCTCCTATAACTTACAAGTACTATTATACATATGGGATTATTTACACAAAATAAGCTATCAAATCCATCTTTACCAGGGTAAAACTAAATTACGATAAAAGCAAACAGATACATACTAACAAATGCTATCAAAATATATATCGGCCACCAATTCTGGTTTCTGTTAGGAATCAGAATATCCCTCGTGTGCATCTATTATTATATAACGTGTATTTCAACAAATGAAAATTTAATCTTTTCTGCAATATTTCGTGAATAAAAATTTACAAATAAATTGAAAGAAAATTTATAGATAAGCATGAGTCATGCAGGTGCTTGACACATAAGGGGTCACTGGTGTAAAATAACAGGTTATACTTGTTTGGCTACACATTTCAACTTTCAAACTCCCCTTATGTCTCATAGTCAGCCCCAAACCTGAGAAAAGGAGTCTTGTGTCAAGCCCTCAACAGCCAACTTAAATTTGTTAAACCCTAAACATGGACCACTCATGATGGATTATGTGTGCTAATTCTCGGTCATCACACCACCCGAATATAATGCATAAGATGACTCAAGTACAATCTTAAATGAGCTAGAACTGCTGTATTGGCAGCAAGATGTAGTGTTAACTTAGTAAGGTTTTTTCTGCAAACAAATGTGAATGAAGAAACTAGTCTAAGAGTGCCTAATTAGATTTGGTACTTGGAATAGTAACACTTAGACAGGAAGTCTTTGGAGGAGGTGGATACTAAAACAAGCTAGCTATTAAGCACTATGATTTGTTAATTTATAAACACAAAAGGGCTTTCAGCCAAAAGTTCTACTGTGACTTTGATTATAAGCTTTTGTAAACACCAAATAAATTCAAACATGCACTTACAGCTGCATGTTTAGGTCTACAGTTGGATCAGCGGGAGACATCTCAAATGCCTTCTTTAGACTTTGGTTCAAGTAGTACCTAAGAATGAAAAAACAGATATTGAAGTAAATGCAAACATGGTTCCAACAGTTACAAAAAAATAGAAGACATGCACAGACCGTGATATGAAGGATCTTGTTGAAAATATAACTTGCATATTTGCTGCCATATAACAACTGCAAGACAACAAAATGAAATATGAAAGTGTCAAACTGGTATTATATAATAAGCAGCAAATAGGAGGGACCAACTCTACCTGTTTCCAATATTGACCAATCCTGTATATCCAGGTCCAAATATTGGATATACTTCTTGTCCACTTTCTTGTATTCGATTCCAATCAAAATTAGTATTTTGATCAAGTTCTCTTTCAGCAGTTGTCATTTCAGTCTGAATATAAGAAAGAGGGTAATTTGAAAAAAATGAGTCAATTACTAGTTAATTAATGGTAAGTACACAACTTACACCACGCCTGTTGGTGTAACAAGACAAAAACTTATTCTCAAGCATCTAATTGCATATTCTTCAGCCTCATACACAACTTATAAACAGAAACCATCAAAAGTATTGCCTCCAAACAATAGGTGATATTACTATATAAATTCTGTTGTTTGGAATGATAATATATATATATATATATATATAACAGAAAGGTGAAAGGCTGACATAAAAAAACCCAAACACTCATGTTTATAGGTATCCTATGGCCAAGTAAATGTTTAACTCGTCTCAAATAGAAAGCCCTACCCAAGGCAAGCAAGTTTTCTAGCCTCAGCACTATCACTAATACTGGAAGAAATTAAGAAAACTCTCAAAGGTCCAACATAGGATATCATTCCAGCAATATGTTTCCATGGACCTCTCATATCTACCAGATGCATAGCCACAAAAATAATGACTCTTTAAATACACCACTAAGCTGTAAAATATCATAAAAATGTCTTTAAATTAAAAAAACAAGCACTCAAGAATTGCATTTGAAATATTCTCCATTCCCCCCTTCTCATGAAGTAAGGAAATCTCATATAACATAGTTTTGGTTGTTCGTGTGTGTGTGCATGCGTTACAGGTGAAGTCTCAGAGAATCCATGAGTAACAAGTACTGTCTGAAACAAAGTATCGTGCCAAGATAAATAATTAATATATCTTGATTGTGCGTGTGTGTGTGTGTCTGAAAAGTATCATTTGAAGATAAATAATTAACCTTTTGTAGAGATGAAAAGTCAATGCCAAAAAATGCCAGATGCTGTGCTAATTGTGGATCCAAGACACTTTCATCCTCTGGATAGGAGAAAACATCTGAGCTGCCACAATACAAGCCATAATTAGTACACAGCACAGAAAAAATAACCATCATCTATTGTACACAGCATATTTAGATCATATAGTTTCAATGATATGTTTAGGATAACCATATATTTAGGTATAATAATTTCCTTTCACAAATACAGACTGCACTCATACAAGTATGCCATTGATAATAATCAGAACATATAAAAGCCAAAACACTATATTCAGCAAGAAGGCATCACCTGCTGCTTCCAGATCAGCAGTGATAGTCCCAAGCTTTACTGCAAGAGGGTAGCCTGTTTCGCGGTAGTGCTCAACAGCATGGTTATTTCCTCCAGTTCCATCCCAGTTTTTCCTCCCGCAAAGTATCATTCCATCAGTCAAGTTTAACCAAAGATTGTCTGCCTTGTCACATTTAGCACATTTCCACCCAGATGGTGGAATAACAACACCATTGTCAATCTGTTGTAAATTCAGTGCATAGGAACTAACTTGTTTCTTATCAGCAGTCCAAGCTGCAAGTTCCTCCTTTCGTTCAGCACCCTCAGCTAGTAAGATTGCATCAACTGCCAACCTTACCTAAAATATTTTTAACAAATGGGTAAAATGTATAAAATTCCACTTCTCATTAATTAATAAAAGGGGAGATTAAACAGGGAAAACTAAAAGAAGGAGAATACATACCTTCTCTGGCAATTCCACAGAAGGGAATGGAAGAGAAACATACTCAGGTAATATAACTACGCTATGAGTTTCCTCATACTCGGGCTCATTATTATCAAATCCGCCATCAATACCTACAAATGAATAAGAGGGATAACATTATATTACCCCAAAACGGAACTGCATTTTGTCAAAAACTCAAACTATTGGAATGAATAAAGATCTAGCCTTCACAAAACTGCCAAACTGATATCTCCACTACCCAATACCAAGAATGTTTGAGCTATATACCCCAGTGTGAGAAACAAGAATAATAAATGACAAACAGAGGTCATGTTTAACAAATGAACAAATATTGCAAGTGAACACAGAATCGTCACAAAGCACATCAGAGATGCATGATTACAAAACATGGCCAAGAGCCAAGTGATTTTAATATTCACGCACCTATAGCCAAGAGAGTAGGTTTCTTTGAAGGCCTGTCTTCTGGAACTAACTTCTTAGTCTGCTTTATATGCAAATAGACAGGATTGCCAGTCTTCTCGTAATTCCAACCAACAAAATCCTTCCCAAAAGCAAGAAAAGTGCACATGTCGATGAACAAACCACCTTCCGACCTCTAAAATTCATCGTAAAAAAATAAAAATAAAAAATTAGCACGAGCATCAATTTCCTATTGTGAAGCTCCGAAAATTTGTAACATACTAAAACATCCATCATTTTCAATCAAAGGAATCCAAAACTATCCACATTAACGTCATAAATTCTCAATGCTGCTGAACAACGACAAACCACTGCCATATTCTCATCACTTGCCACACTGTAACATACTAAAAAATCCATCAATTCCAATCAGACGAATCAAAAACCAGTCACATGAGCATCTTAAAATCTCAATGCTGAAAAACAACAGCAAAACATCTGGCATATTCTCAACACTTCCCACGCTGTCTCAGCAACTACTCAACAATGATCATAAAACCTAATGCCTAAAATTTAAAACAAAAGTTAACTAAACAAACAACGCGGATACCAGAAATCACTTAATGCCTTAAAATTCTGAGAAGAAAAACCAAATTACAACAATCGAAGAGTTAGACTAAGCTAGTTTAACAATAATTCATCATTTCCAGAACTATACACAGGAAAGCAAGCATCACCGGAGTGTCGAAGGAAACGCAACATTCGTGCTTGAAGATTCGATTGGTCGGCTCGGGGATCCGAACCCGGGCGAGATTGGAGCGGAGTAAATCCAAGGGTTCAATTGTCATCGTGGCGGAAACAACGAAAACCCTCGCGCAGAACTCGAGCTGCGATTGCAACAAGGAACGGAAAAGAATAAACGCTAGAAGTTATACTTCAAAAAAGAGAAGGAAATAAATAAAGAAAGGAGTCTTTCTCAAGTCAGGCCACAACGCAATGACAGTCTCACTAACTAGGTGGCTTGGCTTCGATTGAGTGTCTTGTTTTAATACTGCTGCATTGCAAATGAGATTTGAAAAGTGGGCCGGGTTGAACCGGTGCTAGACCCGTCCTTGACCGTGGGTTTCGATGACTCATTTTTCCGGTTCCCTTTTAACTAAAGTTTTAATTCTGTAAACCATACTAATAATTAATAAATTTGCTTCATCTTTCTCTTTATGGAATCATGTTGGTATAAATTTTCATTTTTTTAGTGAGTCATGTTTGTCTATTTTAGAGATCATGTTCGATTTTTTTTCATATAAAAATTAAAATTTATATATTTATAAATTATTTTGATTTCAAGCCTTAAGAAATGGGAGACTTCTGGGCATTAACGAAATAAATCCCCTCAGTTAAGGAATAAAAGTAACTTAAAAATTTTCATTTTATTTTAAATGAATTAGAAAAACATCGATCACTGCAGTTAAATTTAAAATAAGATTGACTAAGTCACTGTCCTAAAAAATATTTTGTTAAGTTAATGAATAATAATTTTAAAATAATAAAATGATATTACTAGGTTATTTATAAGGGATTAGTACCGCATGTAAACATTGCTACACACATTCTTTCATTCTTACAATTACATTCTCTTATTTTTAATATTTATTATTTACTTGATATTTGGCATATATATATATATATATATATATATATATATATATATATATATATTTTTTTTTTTTTTTCTTGTAACTCAGACTTGGAGATAGGTATTGTAGTAAGATCAATCAATAATATATGTTTATAGTAAGTGTTAATACAATGTTTAATATTACACTTATTTATATTTGACATCTATTCACCCTTGATGTCATTTGTCTAATAATTCTCACTTACAATTAATTATTTTCTCCTAAATCAAAATTGTTGTAAAACTTTTGAAAAATATTTATTAATTAAATAAAAATATAAAAATTCACTTCATAATTAAATTATAAAATTCAATTTAATATATCTTAAAAATTATTTTCCTTTCTCACATAGTTCATTTCTCACCTCTTTCCTCTATTCCACCAAATTATACAATACAATTCTACATACTAATCCATCTTAACAAAAACACTCCACAATAATTTTCTATTAGTCATGTTTCATAACATATATACAATATATCTCAATAATTAATTTACAACAATTATCATAATACTAAATATAAAAATAGGTTAATTCTCAATCTAAATTTATCAATAAATCATATAAAATTATTAATGATTAAGCAATTAATTCAAACAACATCCATGGATGTCTTATAATCATACAAGGTTTCATACACTCAAGTTGCTCCATTTAGAAGCCACAAAATTTACATAATCCTAAAACTTTAAAAATTCATCAAAAATAGAAATATCATTCAAATAATTCCAAATAAATTTCGAATTAACTTAGAAATAAAGGGACTTCTTCCCAATGTTATTTTAAGCAAAACTGAATTATAAAAATTATCTTATCCCTTACCTTATGTTGTAACTTGGTGAAGAATAACTCTTCATCAAATAATCTATCAAGTCTTTGGGTCTCTCTTTGCACCTCTAAGTAACCTCCTACATACCCAATTAAATACCCTAATTAAGCCCTTAATTTCAACCATATTAGACCTCTAAAATCTCACCTCCTTCTAGCCTAAAATTCTAAAATTCAAGACTATGGTTCTTTGAGTTATAAAATCATTTCTAGGGTCTAAATTGATGCTAATGAAAGTAATACAAGTGGGAGAGAGTAATGGAAGTAATACACTTAGAGTAGGAAGAATCCTAATAACAAATATGGACAAGGTTCAGTATTTCAAAATTTTCTACAGTTATATAAGTTGTTTTGGCATGAGGTCTGAGCCAAAATTTCAATAACTTAATTATCTATAATATTTTTGAAGAAAATAAATTCAAATACCCTATAGAATAATTGCAGTTTTTCAATTTACAGTGGTTGTTTCCAACATGATTCAACTACAATAACACTCTGAACATGCCTTGGTAATTTGACTATAACTCATGTTACATATAAGCTATTGACATGAAACAAATTTCTAAATTTCGGGAATATAATTTCCTACAACTTTTATGAAGGAATCAAGTCCTAATTTCACACGTATCAATCCCAGTAATACAAAAACCGAGACTGTTGAAACAGAGCAACCTCTTAACGTCACAACTAGAACACTTGACAGTAAAATGGATATAACTTAAGCTACAAATATCTGTTTGATGTGAAACAAGTTTCTAAATTTCCATAACTTAAAAGGCTACAACTTTCATGAAGATACCAATTTCTAACTCTATTCACACAAGTCCCAGAATTCAGTAAATAGTGACCTGCGAATTAGGGTTTTTAAGGTTTTTAGCTCAACCACTTCTAATACTCAATTCTAAGCATTATTCTAGTGTCCTAGGTGTAAAATCTACAATAACACTCTTCCCACTCCCATTCAAGCTCAGCTAAGTGAGTATAAAAATTGAAAATGCACCATTTTAAAAAATAAAACCGTAGAAATGTAGAAGAGATTGAGAGAAACAAACTTATCTTTTGGAGCTTCTCAAGAAAATTAAGATTTTCCCCTCAAAATTAAGCTTGAAAGTGAGGAGAGTTTGATAGAAAAAGAGAAATGAGAGAAATGGAGAACCTATGAAAACTTGCAGATAAATGTGTTTTTAAAAGTCAAAAGTTAATTTATTTTCTATTATTTATATATTTTATTTTATTTTTTATTATTATTATATTATTTTTTTTCTTAAAAATTCGAGAAATTTTTCAGAAAATAAAAAATAATCTAATAAACATAAAACTCTATAGTCACTTTTCTCAATTCCTAATAATTTAATTATTAAAATTTTGACAAAAATTTTGTCAAAATTTAACAAACCAAAGATACTGAAAATTAGGATGTTATAAGATAGGTCAAAACAAGCTAACGAGTTAAAACCACTAATCTATCCCGTCATTTTTTTAGGTAGACTGACGAGTCGGTCTGCTGGGCCTAACTCGTTTTACCATCTTCTCTTTCTAAACAAGATAAATTTCAAATAATATATTTAGATGCCTTGTTGGTAGTTGTTTTCTATAACAACTATCATTTTACTCACTTAGCAAGATCATCCTTATGTAAGTTCAAACGCTTTAAACAACATTACGATATATTTCATTGTGTTATATCAGTTTTCAACATTAAAAATGATGAATAAACTTTGTGTAAAAGACTAATGTATTTGTATTCATGTGACTGGTATCCATGGTAGATAAAGAGGTATTCCTTTGACATCAACGAAGAGAAGAGATTTTTTAATTAAAAGGGAATGACATATAATGTGAGGTACTTTCTTGGTATGTATAAAATAGTGTAATTAAAGTAATAATTCGTGAGTTATGTATTTAAGTATATAATTATGGAATTCACATTTAAATTGTCTATGTATTTTAGTTTTTCACACCTAGAAGGTGCTTCTTAAAGTAAGAAAAAAATGTTTAATATTAAGATTAGGTATTCATTAAATGACACTGGATAAGTAAGTCGAATATACAGTTAGAAGATACCGCAATATCTTATATAAATTTCATTTGTTCAAGAGTTGATTTAGGATCTTTAAGGTTAGAATCTTGTAGAAAATTTAGGAAATTAGTAAAAAAGTGGATTCGAAAATGGTGAAAATTTCAGGGTTGGACAAAATTTTAGAAATGTTGATATCTCGAGTTATAAAACTCTTATTAAGGTGATTCAAAAACGAGGTAAAATTTCTCATTCTGAATTTCAATTTAGGCTAAAAATAATAATTTGGATGAGTAGAATGAAAGTTATGACCACAAAATAAATCTAGGTAAAATTGAGTTTTCTGGGTTCTGGTGAAGAAATAATAAGAGGTGAATATGAAAGGTTGAAAGAAAGAATCATTCTTCCCAATTGAAGTAACTCACAAAGGATGTGAAAGTCATTTGATATAACCAAGGATTCTTGAAACACTCAAAAACTTAAGATAATCACTCTTAATAAGATAAAATAACTAAATTTTAATATTTTTCAATAAAACCCAACTTGTATTCTTGATAAAAATGGTTCAGCTTATATAAAAGTTTTGTCATCAGAATTTGACTATTGTTAACATGCAATACACATAAAGGTAAATAAACTTAAAAAATGTTGAAAGCAATTATATCCATCAAAAAATCAATTATACTCGCATAAACTATGGTTTTCATCAAATACATGATATAATAGTCATTCTTATTACACTGAATTGAGAAACAAAACATAATATTCACATAATATAACATACTTTTGTCTATTATATGTGTTTAGGAGCATATTTTGGAAAATTTGTTGGGACAAATCCCCTTTGCCCCCTTTTTTGTTGGGTCTTTCCAAGGGGAACTAGGTATGGCAATGGGGCGGGGCAAGGGCGGGTTTTGCCTCCCCGATCCCCGCCCCCAACATTTTTAACAATCCTCAATCCCGCCCCGATCCCCACGGGATTAAAAATTAAGTCTACATCTCGTCCCCATTGAGTTTCGGGTTTCCCGCCCGTCCCCGATCTATATTATTTTTAAAAAGATAATTATATTTATAATAAATTAATTTTACCATGTATTTTTTATATAAAAATAAATATTTATAATTTTACAATTTATAATTATTATTAATTAAATATATATTTTAGTTTATTATATTTATATTAAAATATGTATGTAAAAGAAATATTTAATTATTTTATATTTATATATATATATATAATATTTATAATAATAATATTAATATTAATATTATTATTATTGTAACATTGTATTCAAATATTTGAATACTTATATTATAATACTGTATTCAAATATTTAATTACATATATAAGTTAATTCATTTTTAAGTTGTCATTTAAAAATATGAAATATATAGTTTATAAGAAAATATTTAATAAGTTAATTTTTATTTAATTAGTTTGAAGTAATAAAAATTTAAATTATCAATTATTTTTAGTCCTTTAAATATAATTATTTTATTAAGATAAAATTTGATATATGACAAATAATAATAATAAGATAAAAAAAATATGACATAAGAAAATCTAATAAATATAAATTATAAATAAAATAATATTAGTTACTACTAAGATTTATATAAAATATTTTGAAAAAAATAAAGAAAAATGTTCATCAAATTGGTTGAAAAGATTGAAAAAAAAAACAAATTAATCGAAAAGATTAAGAAAATAGGAAAAAGCTGAAAGATAAGAGAGAATAATATAATAAACTAATTGATATAAAAGATTAAAAGAGGCAAATTAAAAAATGGGTAGAAGAAAAGTAAAAATGATGAAATATAAAAAATGACCTTATATGTAATAGAAAAAGAAAAGAAAATATTTTTAAAATATTAATATTTTAAAATTTAAATATAAAGTCGAGACGAGGACGGGGACGGAATCGGAGTGAGGATTGCATTATTCATGCCCGCCCTTGACTTTTTAAAGTGGGGAAAACCCGAACTCGCTCTCATCCCCGGTCAACTCGGTTTTTTCTCGTCAAACTCGTGGCGGGGACGGGTCGATCCTTACGGATACAAATTTAATTGTCATCCCTAAGGGGGACTAATAACAAGGAGATTCTCACGAATGAGACACGAGTCAACCATAAAAGAAAATATGACATCATCTTCTACCTAAAATCTTAAAATATTAGATTATGAGTCTTTGTCACTTGTAAGTTAGTCAACTTTTCCATTTTTACCCAATATGAGACTTCAACTCACACTTAAACTCTCAACAATCTCCCTCTAAAGTGTGATTCTCTTTCACATTAGTACTCCCCCTCGAGCGGAAGTATTTCACCTTACTTGTACCGCCATTTAACTCAACAAGATTTGCTTGTCTGAAACTCATGTTTTCACCTATTCGTAATTGTACTTAACCGAGTTGGTCACCACATGAAATAGAGCTGGTCACCACATGAAACATTGACTCTAATACCACTGTTGGGTTTTTCTGAGGGGGGCTAATAATAGGGAGATTCTTACAAATGGGACACGAGTCAACCATATAAGAAAAAATGACACCACCTTCAACAAAAAAACCTTAAGACATTAGGTTATGTGTCTTTCTCACTTATAAGTTAATCAACTTTCCCATTTTTACCCACTATGGGATTTCAACTCACACTTAAATTTCATTTTTTTCTTTTATTTTCATATGTTGTGTATCCAAATCCGACATCACTACAAGAAAATCGCGTATTACCGACGGATATTTACCGACAAATTTGTAGCCGTCGGAAAATAATCATTACCGACGGAAATTACCGACGGATATAAAATATTTTTGAAATTTGATGTTACCGACGGAAATATCCGTCGGTAAAATAATAATTAGTTACCAACGGATACATCCGTCGATAAATCTGTCGGTAATTTATAGATGAATTTATCGACGGATATATCCGTCGGTAAATTAACAATTAATTATCGATGGATATATCCGTCGGTAAATTCATCTGTAAATTAACAATTATTTACCGACGGATATATCCGTCGGTAAAATTAGATAATATAATTTAATTATTCACCTAATTAAAAAATAAAATATTTTGATTTAATAATTTAATTTAATCATAATTAGATTAATTTATAATAATTTATTAAATTAAATAATTTTAAAAAATAAATATTTAATTATATATAAATATATATATAAATATATAAAAATATAAAAATATATAAAAATATATAAATATATAAATATATAAATATATTTGTATATTTGTATATAAATATAATTTATTTGTAAATTGTTATCAAGAAATTATAGTAGCTTAGTGGTTGGAGTATCGACCTCCGACCTCTAAGGTACTGGGTTCGAATCCTGCTAATGACACTTCTCTTAAACTGATAATAATTCTAAGCTATGGGATATAAAAGGGATGGGGTTCTATAAAAAAAATATGCTATAAATAAGTAAAATATTTAATAAATAATAAAATTATTACCGACGGATTTTGACCGTCAGTAATTTTAATATATTTTGTAGTGCATTGGAGTCAAAACTTATCCTTCTTCGAACATTTCTTGTTTTCTTTTCATCATCATAAAACCCCGTATACTCGTAATATCTTCTTTTCACATCAAATCATTTTCTTTCTTACTTATTCATTACTATTATATAATTAATATACAAATTACAAACAACAAAAAACAGAGGATTCAAACAAAACATAAAGATGCAGTGTATAAACCGTAAATCCACTAAAATGCATAAACGAATAATCACAAACTACAACAGTTCAATTTTAATAATAATCTAGTGGAAACATTCATGCAATAACGTGATTGAGATCCCAAAAAATAATCATGGATTCAATTTCAACATAAAAGAGGAGACACATAGAATAGTAACTTCAAATATACAAAAATCTTTCTACAATAGTTCAATTTCAATAACAATTCATTGAAAACATTAATGCAATAACGTGATTGAAATCCCAAAAAACAATCATAGATTCAATTTCAACATAAAAGATGAGACACATAGAATAGTAACTTCAAATATACAAAAAAAACTTTAAAATTTGAATTCAATCGGAGAGAAACGTCAACCACCACAAATGGGACACAATGTAGGTATTTTCGTCATTCACTATGGTCGAAATGTACCTTGAGAAAAACTAGTTTGGTAATTGTCACCATCGTCATTTGAAAACCATGTGCACGGGAGGAAAACAGAAGCTCTAGAGCAATTCAAACACGACTTTTACATTGGACCTCATAAGGGTCAACATAAAAGCCACTTTTTATCTCGATCAGAGAGTCACCCGACGTAAAAAATAACTTTTACGTCAGTCTCTAAGAGATCTGACGTAAAAGTAATGTTCCTTATTTATAAAAATATAGTCATATTTTGTTTAGATCGATTATTTTTGGGTCCGATGAGAATTAGGTGACGTATAAAACTCATCTTGCACTAATGATAATCATTACCAACAAATAGACTAAAACCAAAAATATATTGAAACCAAATTTTAAACAAAAATCTAGTAACATAATGACAAAAATATGACATACTACCAAATGACTAACGATCCTTAACAATCCACAATTACAACAAATAACACAAAAACAATATAAAAGTAGACCCATGATCCTCAACAATAGCAACTTAAGATTAACAAAACATCACTAACATGTTATATCTGAGTAAAACATCTAGAATAAACAAAAATATGTCCAAATGATCATTAACAAAAATCACAAGAGACTGTTCATCAATCTAAATCATAAATAGTCCAAAAACTTCATAAAAATCAAGAAAAAGAAAAAGAGCATGCCAAAATAAATCTTTCCTTCACACTCATTCTTAAATATACTCTTCTCTTGTCTAAAAATAATTTAAGTTCGGAATATTTTTTGAACGTGAGTCTTTATTCTTTCTAAACTCCTCTCGTCCTCTTACCAATCATCAAAGGTACGATAAAAACATTTGAACAGGTAGGTTCATAAATAATAGTCATTTATTGACTTTATGTTTATTATGTGAGAGATTTTGTTTATTTAGCTTATTGATTATTCATTTAGTATCTTTAAATTAAGGTGACGGGTTGTATCTTCTATAAAAAAAAAATTCACATTTTCTATTTTTCAGAATTTGTGGTATGATTGCATAAAAAAAATCTATTATTATAATGAGACGTTGATCAACAATCATGATATTTTCTTACTTTCTATATATTTTGTGTTAACATATGATTAACATTTCATTAAAAAAAATCAAATTCAAAATATTACATGTACAACAGCAAAAATGTCTTATATCCTTTATTTAAAGAATTATTTTTTCCTCAAAAATAAAAAAAATAGTAATCATGATTCATGATACCGAATTTGAAAGACAGAACAATTCATGTGACGCTAGAAATTGAAACTGTTTTACCTATAAAATGGCTAATCCAAATCCCACTCTTTGGGGCCATTCTGATCATCTAGATTTTCTTTTGCACCAATTTTGGCACAGTTTAATTTAGGAAGACAAAAGCATGATTCTAACAAGCCACATGTGAAATCTGATTCTCTAAAAAAAATTTGATCCTCGTTCGGTTTCATTTTGAAAATTCTTTGACAACATTGAAGTTTTTATAAATACATATAGAAACCAAGCAACACAACATTTCACATTTATTCTCTTGCTTTGTTTCGTATCAGATTTTCCAACGCCCACGTTCACAGTTTTTTTATAGTGGCTAACACCCGAACCCAAACACTCTTTTTCTGTCCTTCAACCGTCGAATGTTAACCACCAACACATCGTTTCTCTAACCGCCAACTTCGTTTCATAGTTCTCATTGAAGGCTTGTCTTCTTCCGTACATGGAGTCCCCAAAGAGGAAGCCCAAGTGTCGGATGTTTCGATTGTTCCGATGTTTCAATGCCAACGGCGTCGCTTCGCCGGAACCGAAGAAAACAGACCCGCTTCTCACCTACATTGCCGTGCCGGAGAGACAAATGTTTCCGAACGTGTTCTCGTCGGCGTTCACTGCAGCCAAAGGCGGCGAGGGAGACGCGAGTCACAGGAAAAAGACGGACAGAGATAAAAATAATAGAAAAAAAAGTAACAACTTTCTTCGCCGGTCTCTCACGGCGGCTTTGAGTCACACGCCATTGGTTAGTCTTTCTTTTTCTTCCTCTTTCTCTTTCTCTTTCTCTTTCTATTTCTCTTTCTTCATTCCTTCCATTTGTTACGATCATTTTTGCAGAATTTATCTTACAAAATTTCATATGCGGTTATTCTAGTATAGTTACAGTTACGATCTAGTTTCTGAACTGGTTAAAACTTTTGACAAATTTTATAATTGGATATTTTGTTTATTTCCGTGAGAAGGAAAGTAATGAAACAAAAGTTTTGTTATGGAACCAACTTTGTGCACAATCACTTTCGTGCCATTTCCTATTATGCTCTTCATACATGATCCATTATTAGGTTTTAAAAAACATGTACTGCAAACTGTAAGATTTTTGGAGTGGCTGATCATCATTGTGACTTCATTGATTTGATGGCATGGACGTTTTTATCCATATTTTTCTGCGTCAACATTTAATTAAATATTGTATAAAAGAAAAATCACTAGAGTAGAATCGGTTTAGTAGGGAGATTGAGTAGATATATAAGAACTTGTCATTGCACAGACAAAAATAGCATAATGAAAATCCAACCTGCATTATAATCCACTAAGTGATTTTTACATTTTCAATTACTCGTTTCATTTTTGCACACTTCCTCACCTTGTGCACATGTTTCTGTTAGCCATTAGTCAATGTTACAAAAAATTTGTCAACCCCTTTCCAATGCTTGTATATATTATCGGTTAATAAACACAGTTCTGACAAATATTCTTCTCCCAGGCCAAGAAGATACACAAGAGGAAAATAAACAATGATAGTTTCTCCAGAGAAAATTCAACCAATTCATCGAACATTTCTTCCTATTCTCGTAGTTCACGTGGATTCACCCCAACTTCAACATCATCACTTTCAACTTCAACCAATTTAAGCACTAGTTCAACTGGTACAATGACTTCAAGCTCATTCTGCGAACCGTGCTTAACCAGATCCTTGGCAATGAACAATGGAACTTATAGGGTGGTGAATCAGAAGCAAAATGATGGAGGCAGTAGAAGATGGTATTGTGGTTCAAACATGGCTTTGAGTGTGCTTTTGATCACTAGTATTCTGGTTTTGATTCTGTGGGGTAGGTTTTGTGCCATAGTTTACACCTCAATAGGGTTCTTTGTGGTACCTAATCGTCGCAGAAGAACTTGTGAAGAAACCGAGTTTTGTTCGGTTGGGTATAAGAAGTAGGTCACAGGAGTCCATAAGGATAATTTAATGCTGAAGTTAGAAAATAGCAGTTTTGTTAGGGACTATAATTATTCATTTTTTTTTCTTCAGTTTACCTTTTTTTTTTTTTTGAGATCTTGAGGCCCCGATTATACGTTTTGAATATGTCTTAAAGAAAACCAAAAATAATAAAGGAGATTTTTAATTTGGTCTCAACGTATTTACACGTATTTTTTATTTTTTTATATATACCTGTATGTTTTGCATATACCCCGTACTTTATTGTATTTATAGTCATAAAAGTGGCCGAGGAGGGTAAAATCACCGCTAAAATTTTATAATTATTTTTTAAAGTTTTATAACGTAGTATCTCAAATTTAAAGATTATTAAATATATTTATTTATATATTTATAAATTTGACATTTTGCTTTTATTTATTTATTTATTATTTATATTATTTGAGTTTCTCCAAAAATCCGTTTCTATATAAGAAAAATAAAAGAAAAGATGATAATGTTGTATGTATTATAAAAACATATTGTCTTTAAGTACTTCTTCTTAATGCAGACTTTATAATGACACACTGGTATAATAAGGAATTTTTTTCTTTGCATTGAATAAGATGACAAAAATGTTAGGTTAGTGGATAGAACAGAATCTTCTCACAAGAGCATCATTGTTTTGCTTGTCCTTTTCATATGCCAAATCTTGGCACGAACTTTCCCTTCTTTTAGCAATTTCAGATTAGAACACAAAGAATCTTCCATATTTCCAAATAATAATTAAAATACAAGAATATGACATATCAACACAAATTATATACATTATTCATCAAATTAACAATCAAACAATTTTGACCCAAAGTTGTCAAAATGACCCCTTAAAAATAGCAATTCAAAACTACTATTTATTTATTTATTTTTATCTATCTATTTTTGAGTATATAAATTAGTCCCCCAAAGTGAATAATACTATTAATTAGTTTATTAAATTGGGTAGAGTATATATCTTTTCAAAACTATAAACATAATTTCAGTTAATGATATATTAATACAATTGTTTTTCGGAAAGCATAATGTTTTATCGGAGTGCCTTCCAAAGAATAATGTTTTATCCTTTCTCTCTGGAGAAGCCGAGTGCCTCGCACAACATCAACTTGGGCCAAGAAAAAGATCGAATGTAACCCCACAAGTGGGCCATTATGTAGGCCCAACCCACTTAACCGCAGCCCAACTCGTAGTCCCCTTCTATTACAAAAACATAACCTTTTTAACTTTCCAACACTACAAACCCCGTTCATTCCTCCGCATAGTTCTTCACTTCTTCTCCCACTAACTAAGCAAAACAAAAACAGAAACAAAAATCTCTAGAACCTTCAAAAAAAAAAAAAGATGCACCCTTACCAGAACCATCCCGCACTGGATTCCGACCCGCAGCTGCCGCAAATCAAAATCCACCACCCCTCCTCCCCGCGCCACCCCTCCCCCGCGGCGGCCACCCCCACGCCCACAGCCGGTGCGCGCCGCAAAATCGGCGTGGCCGTTGACCTCTCCGACGAGAGTGCCTACGCGGTGCGCTGGGCGGTGCAGCACTACATCCGCCCAGGAGACGCCGTGATCCTGCTTCACGTCAGCGCTACCAACGTCCTCTTCGGCGCCGACTGGGGCTCCATCGACCTCTCCATAAACACCGACCCGAATTCCGATGAGGAGGCCGTCAACTCCGTCAACAACAACGACCACACCAGCAAGCGCAAGCTCGAGGACGACTTCGATGCCTTCACGGCGTCGAAGGCCGCGGATCTCGCGAAACCGTTGAGGGAAATGCAGATTCCGTACAAGATCCACATCGTGAAGGACCACGACATGAAGGAGAGGCTGTGTTTGGAGGTGGAGAGGCTCGGGCTGAGCGCGGTCATCATGGGGAGCCGCGGGTTTGGTGCTGTGAGGCGCGGGAGCGATGGGAGGCTCGGGAGTGTGAGTGATTACTGTGTGCATCACTGTGTTTGTCCTGTGGTTGTTGTGCGTTATCCTGATGATGTTGCTGCGACGGCCGAGGCGGTTGTGGCGGTGAAGGAGGGGGATGAGGGTGAGGCGGTGATCCAGCCCCACAAGAAAGGTAGGGTCTTTCAGGTTCTTCATTGGTTGAGCTTGTCTTTACGGTTTTAAATTGCACTTTCGTCTTTTGAGTACATTAATTAACAACCGTGGTTGGGTTGAAATTTGTCGGAAATTTTTAGATATGTTAGCAACATACTCTTTTGATTACACTTTCATTGTTGGATGAAATTTGTTAGAACTTGCAAATTTTGGCATGTCCCAGCACCTCATGTTTAAAAAGTCTCTCTCCTGAATGATTTTTTTAGTTTTCAATAAATTTTTGTTAATACTAGAAAGCGTCTTAATAAGAACGTGTTAGAATTTTTTTTTTTCTGAAATTACAATGTTTAATAATTTTGTCAGACGTAACGAGTCTCTTTCTTGATTTTTTGAGGTTTTCAATAATTTTTAGTCAATAATGTAAGTATGTGTTAAGAGAGTCTTCTGTCAACACTCATCTTATTGATATTATAGGAGAATATTATTGAAACGCAAAACGTTGACCTTTAAAACCTTGCTATACTCATTGTGTTTGTGGACTGTTAAAACTTTGCTCGTAATTATTGGAATGTAGCTAGCTTTTGAACGAGGTCTGTGACCATGAGTTCGATTCCTATGTCAAGTTTTTGGATTCTCTAGTTGCATTGCCTCTGCATTTTTCTGCAATGTCGAGGACCATGAGTTTAGAATTTTGGAATATAGATTAATGTGATTATTGTAATGTTATGGATTGATGTGGTAGCTTGGTGAGTTTGTTGAATAGAATGATGGCAAGTGCATCTTGATTAGGATTATGATAGGATATCCGGTAATGGTTTTGGTTGGTCCCCTTGGAGTTAGTAAGGACATTGTGGGTTCTATCATGTGAGGCAAAAAATGGGATGGGTTTTGGTTTTGATGACTTGGTTGGTAGTGGGTTTTAGTTTTAGGGATTGAGGGGTTTCTGTGTTGAATCATTTTGAGTGGATTGTTTGAATCCTTGTTAGAAGCGAGGAGTTAGTGGCTGCCGTGGTTCAAGAATCGATGTGGACGGTGTTTGAAGATGAGGGTCTGATTATTGAATAAATTACTCTAATAGTTTGCATGTGTTTGTTTCTAAAAGTTCTTGTATGGTCTGTTATTTGTTGATGACATCGGATAGCAAATGCGTCCAAATTGATTGTTATTTGTTGATGACATGGTTTCACCAGGGAGGCACTTTACACCAGTATTCCTTCTGGTTTGTGTCAACTTGGAAAGTGTTGTCTTATATGACTATAAGAAGAAACCCTGCCTATTGTGGTTTTGGAAATTTGTATAATATCATAGTGTTAAGTTACCAAACCTCTTGGTCATCATTCATAGTACGTGCTTGATAAACATGTTAGCTTGTTCTGGATTTAGAGTAAATGCGAGTTGGTGTGGATTTTGAAAGAAAGATGATTAAAATAATCTGTTTTTTCCTCATTTTTCTTAGGAAAGTTCGGAACCTACGATGATAAATTTATCATTTGTTGTGTATGGTCTCCACTTTTCTTTTTAATCTCAGATGTAATGCTATCGCAATACAGCATTTGATGAGCTTTGCCAGAGAGTTGAAATACATGGCTCAATGTGTTTTTCTAGTTTTATTTTCACTTCTTGTTGGTTTGTCATGCATATGCAATAAAACAACTCCGGATGAAAACTGGATAGTTTCTGTGCACATGAATATTAATGTATTTCTGGGATTCAATGTTGATTCAATAATTAATTTCTATACTTTGGTTATTTTGAAGTCTTCTAAACAAATCAATGTGATTTGCATCTTCACTTATTTAAAATGGAGTCACATCTGCACTTGATTTCACGTTGTTGAATTGTTGATATTTGCTTCCTCATTGATGCGCAATTCATTTATGCTGGTTGTGAAAATGAAAATTAACTTCTTATTTGTTTGTTTCTTTGGGCAGAGGATTAGTTGGAGCCAACTCATCACTTCAACCCTGTGTCTGAAGGTATGCTGTTAGCTCCTTTTTATCCCTACTTTGTGCACTTGGATGTAAAATTATTTGTTTTATATTTTTCATTTGATGGGGTCACTTGCATTATTCTTCGTTTTGTCCTTTTTGTTTGGGCCCAAAGTGCTTGCTGACTAACTATAGTTAACAACTTTTGATAATGTTTTTCGTTTAAGCTTTCTTATGGAATATCTTCATGAATCTCATGCATCTTAATGCCCCCTTATGTTCTTTTTCACTGGATTACAGCATGTTTCTGATCCGAAAGGATAGGTGGAAATGGTTGTAGAGTGCTCTCTTTCTCTTCCTGTCAGGTTGTATTTAGAGCATTTCCTGCATATTATCAGTGGAAAGATTATGGATGATTTTGTATGGCTTGATATGATCTGGGTTCCTTTAGGTTTTGGAAGTTTGTTTTCGGTTCGAAGTGGTATATACTCTTTCATGTAGATGTACAACTTTGTCTGTGACTGTTTTTGGGGTTATTTTCCCATTCTCTATGTGGGAAATCGGATTATCATTATGAGCATTTGTTTACATAATTTTATAGAGCTATGTTGATGGAACCTTGAATCTTTTGATTTGGGCATGTCAACACGATTTATCCCTTGTAAACATAAACTGAGGTAAAATAATGTCGATAATAACGATAATAACGATAATTTAGTGAATGATGGTACTCAATTCTATATTTTCATGATATTTGGAACTGAGGTAAAATAATATTGATAATGATAATTCCGAGAATGGTGGTACTCAATTCTATATTTTCATAATATTTGGATATTAGTTGAGGTGTATAGAGTTTTATAAGATTTTGTTAAATAATAGTTATTCAAAAGTAACGAAGTAAATTAAATTTGAATGAGATTTTAGGTATGTTGGTTAATCAAAAGTCAATTGTATATTAAATAAAACTAATAAATTATATTGAATTTAATATTGAATATCAAACAGTCATATTTGTCTATTAACATATTTAATTGGAAATATTTTTTATTAGAGAAAGACTACATTTTAATTCATATACTAAAATCAGGTTTTTGATGATTTAACATTAGTTTTAATGTTTTAGTGAAATTGTAATCAATGTCATTATTTATCCATAATATTATGAATAATAAGTTTCGTATTTTTCAAGTGAAAAGGATTTAAAATTTCATCATTTTGTTATCTAAGGGAAAACCATGGATAGTAGGAACAATGAGAAGATAAGAATGACAATACAAGTTATTGCATTATTTAGCAAAAGGAATGAGTGAAATAAATATTGGCAAAGAATAAATTGAATGTGGGAATAAGGAATGAGTGAAAAAAATATTGGGAAAGAATATATTGAGTGTGGGAATTATCAGTCATATGTTTAATCGGCAGTGATGAAGACAAAGGCGAACATGAAGGATGAAACAGCTGGCAAGTGTAGGTTTGTGATTTTTGAAGAGAATATTCTGAAAATGGCATTCAATATCTGGTTTGCTTTCGACCAATGTTGAAGATCCAATGAAAGAAGAGAGTAGAGAATATAGGTAACCATTCCCCATTACTTGTTTAAAGTATATTTATATTAAGAATATCAAGCAAACTTTATATTCCACCAAATCTTCAATTTTACACATTACCATTATAATTCCTAAAAATTGTTTTACAACACCTTTTGTACACATCAAAATGCTTGCTTTTGGTGCTTTTTATTATGGATTTATGAACATCACCCTCCAAAAGTGGCAAGTGGCGAGTTTTAGTAGGATAATCTTTTTATTACATTAGTAATTATTTTAATGAAAAGTTATTACTTTAAATTTTAAATTTAGCCCCAGAGGTTGTACTTGAGGCTTTCTTCTAAAGTGTTCATTATACAAATTTGCAAAATCCCTCTTTCACAAATTACAGACAATCTTCAATAAAGAGATAGAGTCTATTTGAATAATTTTTTCATATGCTTAGAGAATAAGAAAAAAAAATAAAGTGACAAATCTCTTCATAAACTAATAACTTGTACATAAATTTGAAATATGATTTTTGCATAGATTAAATTACGCAGTTTCTATAAATTAATTTAGGGTATGTTTGGAGAAAACTTCTCCATAAATATTAAATACTTCTATGAAAGAGAAATAAAAAAGAAAAAATGAATTTAACTTATCTATAAGCTTATATAGGAGTTAAAAATAAGATTTTAGAAATATTAATTGCAATGGTTTTACAAATGTATAATTTAATCTTGGTACACAAAGAAATTAAATTTATTTTATATTTTATTTATCTTTCATAAAAGTGTTCACTAAAAAGTTTTTTCTAACATGTCTAATGATTTATTTATTTATTTAATTTTTTCTTCACAAGTTGACTTAATGAAACATGGTTCATACCAATTTTAGGCTCCTTTTTCCTGTACACCTTACAACTCATAAAATGATTAAAATATTTTTTTATTAATTTTTGTTTGAAACTCTAAAAGAATTTTATCTTCCGTACACTTTCATAGTTCCTTCAATTATTTTGTGGTTCCATACCTCCATTGAATATTGTTTTTAATTGACAATGCAAGAAATCATAATGTTTGTATCTATTAGAAGAAAACTGGACTGATAGTAAATATAAGTATCTAAACTTCTCAATTTTGGAACACATTTTCGAACACTAAAATGAATTTCAAAATATTCAATTCCAAATACATTTATAAAAGAATCAGTTTGAAAATATATTTTAAATTGAGTATTTTATAATATATTTTTTGAATTAAATATATTTTGGGATTGATTATTTTAGAAATATATTTTAGATTTGATTTATTAAAATATATTTTTGGATTAACAATTCTAGAAATAGATTATGAAATAACCAATCTGAAAATTCATTAAAACAGTGAATCCAAAAATGAATTCCAAAAATATAAATATGATAAGATAAAATTTATTTAAAAATCATGGAGGTGCAGATAAACAACTCCATCTTTTAGGGGAGGGTGTGAAGAGAAGGATATGAAAAGGTGATATAATGGTTTTAATTTCTTAGCCCACCTTCTATTTATTCTTGTCCAATTTTTTATTTTTTTTTCATCACAGAAAGTTCATCACTAAATGAGTGGGAGGTAGTAGAAGAAAATAGCGAGATCAGGAAAGAATATTTAATTATAGAGCTTTGTAAGTAGTATTGTCTTAAAAATGAACCTGATAAAAAAAAATTTAAATATCAATTTTTTTAAATATAATATTTTTTTTTGTATTTTGTATTTTATATTAATTATATTGATTATAATATAATTTTTATCTCGGTATTGACGAATTTTCATCTCATTTACCGGTGGATTTTGTAGGCAAAGAGACCTACTACTCATAAAAATTATCTACTTGAGACTATTTCCTAACCCGTTATTTTATTGTATTTTTTATCTTATTTTAATAATTATTCATCTTAAACTCTTAAATATAAAATAAATTTTATTATAATTTATAATAATTATGATAATAATATTTATTATTTTATTTTATAAAAAATATTATTATTAATAAATTTATTATATTATAAAAATATTATTTTTTTAAAGTTGAAAAAAAATGTTAATTAAATCTTCAAAATTTAAAACATATGACTTTACCGGTTAACCGAGGGTAAATAAAGCTACTTATATTTAATTATACATTTGGTTTGTGTTAGTTAAAAATCAATTAAAGTGTAGAGCTAAATCTACATTTCATTACTAATTATAAATGAAATTTTTTCTTCGGATAAGTTTTACCCTTATTTAAAAATTAAAAATAAAAATTTGTATAAATAGTCACTTTTATAATATATTAAAATAAATAATGGACCTATTAATATTATTATAATTATTTTTTTAAGTTTAAAATACATTATGTTATCACTTAAAATAAAGGACAAGGTGACCTAATTAAGTGAGAAGCCCAGGATTATGTACAAGATCATGGACAGTGTTCCAAAGGGAAAGGACAACGCAAAGTAGAAAGAAGAAAATAAGAAGGCACATTATCCCACCATTTTTTATTTATTATAAAGAGTCCTTATTAAGGACCACACTGACGACCTACCTTGTTTTATCTGCACAACCCCAACCAATTTGCTTTCTGTCCACTACTCTGCACTTCACTGCATTCTTACTCTCTAGCCAATGCTAAATAAGTGACTGAGTTTAACCTAATTTTTTTTAAGGATCTAATTATATTTTTACGAATTAGGTTATAGGATTAAAATAAACAATATACTACAAAAACAAATAATAATAAAAAAAAACAACCTTCTACCTAATATTATGGAATAAGTGATCATTAACAAAACTCGAAAGAAATAGGTGGAAAAGAAAAGAGAGGAATGAAATAATGTTTTTTAGTTAATTTACACAATCGTATCTAAATATTATAGGATTTTTATCCAGTATATTTAATAAATTATTGGATTTTGTTTTTAGTTTCTAATATTTTATTTTTTCAAAAGTGGTTTACATAATGTTGTCAACAAAAAAATAAAGTGTTTTAGATAGTAATTTAGGGATAAACGTACAATATAAATGTATCAGGGATGGATTTAAAAAAAAACATATATTAGAAACTAAAAAGTAAAATATAGCAATTTACATAAACTAAAAACATTTATTTTTCTTAAATATTTTATTAACATTTTTATCATTTATTCTTATTAATTACACCACGTTATTTATTTATAATTATATTTATTTTATTTTTTAAGTGTCATTTGGACTTACGATAAAGACAAAGAAAAAAATCAAGAGAAATAAAATTAAAATAATTATTTTATTATGATAGAATTCACGGAAATTTCTGTTAATTAATCAAATAAAATATTGATAAAAAATTAAAATAATATTTGAATAAAATAAACTACCATTATAACACTAAAACATAAAAGGCCAAAATAGAAGTAACAAATAGCATAAAAAAGTAAAAATATAATAAAACCTAAATTCAGTTTAATGTCACCCCTCACAGTTCCTTTCACTAAGGGCACAATTCCAAAAATCTGTGCAAGAAAAGGAAAAGATAAGGCAAAGTGCAAACAAGAAAATGGAACCCACCACATTATCCCACCATTTTTTATTTTTCTAGTAAGGTCCACACTGTGTCACACCATTTTTGTAGGTTCAATGCACCAACTCTCTGTTTTTGCAAGTTAACTAAAAGATAAACTTGATTGCAAACAAACAATTAACCTTCTACACAATAAACTAAAAGATGTAACCAGGATTTGGAATATATACATCCTCCACATATATCATGAATCGAGAACAAAATTGAATGAGAAAATGAAACTAAATCAATCTAGTTCAAGTTGAAGTTGATCTATGAATTACTAAGTAATTTCAAGAGGAAGATGCGAGTTAATTAGTACTTGGCATAATCTTAATTTAATCATCATGATGAACAACATATTCCAGATTTTCTATCAAGTTCAACCTTCACCACCTCTTCAATCTTCAACCAAAGCTCAATCAATAATTTCGTTCATCAACTCGATGCCTCTTCAATGCCCCCAAGACACTCCTTGAGGTTGATTCATCATTATTGGACAATGTAGCAATCTCAGATGAAGAACATGCTGTATCATCCTGTAATATTCAACAAAATGCAAACATCAATATACAAAATATATTCAATTTTTCAAATGAATGTTAATCAACGTAGCTAAGTTTTAACACATAATGTAAGCTCTACCACTTTATCATGAGTGGAATTTTTGCTTACTATTTTTTTTTTTTTTTATAATGAAACAAAATATTATTACCTTAATATGTAACAAAGTTTGGAGAAGGATATCCCAAGTTCAAAAAATGAAGTCTTGGGAGATTTATATAAAAGTTTATTTTTTTTAATATTATAATCCAATGATCCAAACATTGCCACTATGAATCGAAATTAGAATTTGCACCGTTGAACCACAAG
This sequence comes from Sphenostylis stenocarpa, assembly GCA_963425845.1. Taxonomy (NCBI): domain Eukaryota; kingdom Viridiplantae; phylum Streptophyta; class Magnoliopsida; order Fabales; family Fabaceae; genus Sphenostylis; species Sphenostylis stenocarpa. The sequence continues at coordinate 28,947,089 of OY731408.1, forward strand.
TTGCGAGAAAAAAACACACCGAAAGCAACAGTGGGAAGAAGACACAGGGAAAAGGGGAGAGAGAGAAGAAAACAACAAGATGAAGACATATTAATTCATGTTTTGCTATCACACAATCAAGACATGATACCGTAAACTTTGATTAGTTATCCTCCATCACTATTCAACTGTTGTAGAAGAAGAGATAATATAAACTTACATGAGAATCGAAAGCAAAAGAGTTGTTTTTCAATCGCTTCAAAGCTAAACCTGAATAGTCGCTGGGAGGGGACGTGGCAGAACCAGAAGACATTGGAACCACTTGATTTTCTCCTTCCTCATCATCATCATCCTCTTCTTCTTCTTCCTCATCCTCTAATTCTTCTTCTTGTTCGGTGTAATCACTATTATCAGCATCAAGAACATGATCAGAACCATTTCCCTCATCACTATGCTGTTGATCACTATTGACCAAGTAGTTGAAGCGCGCGTGTCGATGCAGAACGCAACGGTGACAAAACGACACGGTTGGCGTGAGTTTGGTGCCCGAAGCTTTCCAGGGAGTTGGGGAGTGACACAAACGACAGAGAAGAACCCTGGAATGTTTTGCCACCAAGAAATTGGCGCTGTGAACTTTCTCGTCGCAGTCCCAGCATAGCTTAGCCTGGTCCGAGTCGCAGAGCATCATCGCCCTCTTCTCACACAACACACATGATAACTCATCCATCTTCTTCCCTTCTCGCTTCAAACTATGTTGTTGTCTCTGTCGGAACTCTAAAATAAATAGAGGGAACCAAACACGTTTTTTTTTTTTTTCCTCGGGTTGTTTTGGTCTTTTTGACATAAAATAGGAACTGTAAAATGATAATAAAATGGAACACGAATGCAACTTTTGCTAAGAATTTTACCATTTAATAATTTCTTCCTTATTGAAGGTGAAGAGGGTGTGGGACCAGAGGCACGTGATGTATGACAATTTTGAGATTGCCTAGTGGGACCAGAGGCACGTGAAAATCACCTGGGCTTCCTTCCTTCGACATAATCTTGTCTTGGATTTGGAGAAAAATATAATAGTTTTGAGGTTGGGCGTCGCTGTACAGTTAATTTGTTTAAGGGGGTGGGAATAGGGTTAAGAAAATTATTATAACGAAACAATCTTTTGAAGAGTTGTTATTGGTTACTTAGTATTGAAGAATTGACGTGGAGAATTGGTGAAACAAAAAAGCGAGGATTTCACGTGGATACACATGGGTCTTGAACCATGTGGCTAGAAAATCTCTCTCTCAAGCTTTGACCAGAAGAAGAGTAAAATATGAAAGAGAAGAAGAATATGTTGTATGCAATGGGAAGAGGGGAACGAGTGGAAGCAAGCATGGGTTGCGAGGTTCGTTGAACAGAACCCAAATCATGGAGTTGTTATGGTTTTGGGGACAAGAGGTGAAAGGGTGACCCCATTAGTGGCATGTATGAGCTCCACGCGTAAACGCTTTGGCTTGGACCAACCAAGAGAAAAGAAAAAATGACAAAACTTGTATGGCTTCTTGTCCATTATTGGGAGTTCATGTAAAAGGGCCACCTTGGTAGAGTGAATGAGGGGCAAAAACAAAGATGATGGCATGAGTAATTAATAGGGTCTATGTCAACCCTTGCATCTTGTGGACTTTATTTTCTAAAACCTAATTCCCATGCATTATCAATTAGATATATATTTTTTTAAATCATTCTAAATTTAATTAAAGTAAAATTAAAATAATCACAATTAATATTTCATTTTGATTATTGATTATAATATTTTTTATAATTTTAAAACTTTCAAAATTAACTTTAACTATAAAAAACATATACAAATAGGTTAATTTTTAACAATTTAAATATTCAATAAATACAACTAGGACATTAAATTAAGTTACAGGCCACTTTACAAATTAAGTTTCTGCATACGGTTACCTTTAATTATCAACTATATATACATAAATACAATTAATAGTTATTTTCAGTTTTGTAATTAATATTTAAAATAAATTATAAACAGCAAAACTAGTACTTTTTATTAAATCTGTCAAACTAATATATTAAATAGAGTGAATATCAAAATTTTATTCTAGGAACCGACTTGGATGTGTTTTTTATGTGTACCGACTTGTAATTAAACATGTTTATAATTTTAACATATGGGTATATACTTAGATGTGTTTTTCATGTCTAATTAACTTTATCATTTAAAAATTAAGATTTAATATCTTTTGGGGGCTAAATCGAAATTTTACTTTCAAATCCTATACACTTTTTAACATATTTTTATATTTTTCTTTTATTAATAATTTTAATTTGGCTAACAATTATTAAAAATTTATTAATGACATGATAATCACGTTTTTTTTTCAAAATATTTCTATTGAATTTATCGCTTAAAAACTACCATAGATTACAGTCACTTGAAGTTGTTCATGCAAGACAATTTATCTTAACTATGTTTTTAATATAATTTAATATTTTATTTTACATAAAAATAAAATTCAATTCTTTTATATAACTTTTGACAATTGGTAAAAATACAAATAAAAATATTAAGATACAATAAACCTAAAAATTATTGCTCATTATATTAATAAACTTTTGTATTTTTATTTTTTATTTTTTTAGTAGATTAGTTATTTAAAATAAAAGATTATAAAATCACCCGTACACATATATAGAATTTTGTGTTAATTACATTTTATTTAGCACTAGATTTATATAGAGAGAAAGAGAAAGATTTAGAATAAAAATCCATAAGTTTAAGAAAATTACGACACATTGATTAAATTCATAATTGTATTGTATAGTAAATAATATGATTAAAAAATTAATTTAATAAATAATATAAAATTAATACTCTTTGGGTTTTTTTAACTGTATTTTTTAAATTTTATTTTAAATTTATCGTTTTGTAAAATTTAAATTTATATTACTTATTCTTTTATCAAATATATTTTTATTTTGTAAATTAAATTTAATACATAAAAAAATGTAATAAATTATTATAAATTTGGAGGAGAATATTAAAATGATAAATAAATTATTTAAAAATTAAAAATATTACTAATAATGAAAATTACTATTTGATTGGTGTAGTCCAACACTAAAGAACAAATATTGGGAAAAACAAGAAGGAGACGATAAATGTTAAGAAAAAGAAGTAGATGATTTAGTAAATAACATCATTAATACGCCCTGTGTATTATAACTAAAATTGATTCTTAAATAGCATTTAATATTATTATAAATGCAATATGGAGATAAACTTACAACATAGTTTAATAATGAATGAGGAGTATACTGTTTTTTTTTCTAATATTTGATATGTTGTACACAAACAAATGAAATGGTATAATATTCGATTTTGTAAATATATATTTTAAAAGAAATAAATGTTTTTTTTTGTAATATTTGATATGTTACAAAGAAATAAATGATGAAAAAATATATTTCAAGGATTATATCTCATATTAATTAAATATACGATAATATTATTATTATTGACAAATTTGTAAATATATAGAAAGGAATAAAGAAAAAAATATAGAGATTTTTAAATGAAACATCGATAATGAAAGAAGAAATTTTGATTTATCAAAGATTAAATATCGATACCAAAAGAGTTAGAAGAAGAAAGTTGATTTGAACAATGAATTGAAATATGCTGATAAAATATATATGCTTTGAAAGTTTATGTTTAGGAAATGTTTAGAAGTGTGTATTATCGAGAAGAGAGATTGAGTTGAATAAATGAAAAGTTAATAAAAAGTATCGTGTGATCAATTAAACGTTGAAAATCGAAGAATTGGAAATGTTAAGTCTAGGACTATTAATCGAGAGAAAAAAGATATGGAGAAAGTTATGCAGAAGCACTTGTGGTCCCATTACGTGCATGTGCATTTATAGATATTACATGTCAACAAATTGACTCAAAAAAATGGAGAACAATTATAGAAAAATAATCATTTGTGAAAATTATTTGACTTTAATTTTATTTTCATTTTTATTTTAAAGTAGTTAACGGTTACACAAAAAAAGTATAAATAAAGTTAAATAAACGTAAAAAAAATGGTGATAGGTAAATTGTATGAAGAAATTTGCACGGTACAAATATTGAACAAATATTTTCAATGAATTTTTTTATCATTTGGATCACCATTTTTATTGATTTTCTTTATCAATTTATGTTTTATTCTTGATAATAAATTAAATTTACTTTTATTATATCTTTATTATTTTTACAATTTATTTAATGTTACAAGAAAGTTCAAGTTAGATGTGAGCGATCATTCATCAAAATACATTTTATTTTAATTATTGAACAATTGAAATTGATTTCATATAAATCTTCCATTATTGAAAAATTAAAAAATATTTATACTTACTAATAAAATAAAATAAATCTAAATGATATTTAAATGATTCATCGGACACTTGAATATAAATTTTAATTAAATTGTGAATTAGAAACAAGTATGATATATAAATTAGTAAAATTATAATTTTATTGTATTTATTTGAAGATATTTGAATTATATATTTTTATTTTCCAGTAGAAGATATTGTTATTAGGCGAGTATAAATTATCACTCTATTGAATGGTTCTTATAAGATGAAAATTATGTTTCTTTTAATTTCTAACTATTATTTTTATTTTATTTAATAAGTTAATGATAAAATATTTGACCTCCTTTTTGCTGAGATAGTGAACTAAAAAAAATATGAATTGAGTGAAGAATAATTTAAACACAAAAAGAAATTGATATGATAAGAAAAGAGGAACTTTTATTTTATTGAATCGAATCATCCACCATTGTGAGAAACATGAGACCGTGAAACCCTAACATTGCCAACGGCAGATGCACTCACTGGCTGGACTGCACATGCCAATGGCTTTGCTTCCATATTTTTTGGGACAGTCGCTGAAACAGTCTGCTTCACAGTAGTCGTATAATTTTACATCACATAGCTTTGCCTCTGTCCCTTTCAATGCCCCTTCATTTTCTGCACAACAATATTCAACATATTATTAAATTATGAATGTTAACCTTTAATCTTCTCTTTGTAAGATTAAATTTGTGACCAACTTGAACTCAGAACTTACCAATCCCAATGGAGATAACAAGCAGAAGAAACAGAATTGAAGATAACACCTTCATCTTAATTTCACTTCACAATAATCACTCCTTGCTCTTCAATTATATCTTACTTGGTGAGTTTATGTATGAAACTACTCAGAAACACATGTATATATAGGGGTTAGTCATGTAATGTTCTCTCAACATTTATTGTTTTTATTAATGCTTTACATTTTAGAATTGGATTACTTTTTATAAAATCTTATATTAGCTAGTGACAGCTGCCATTAGATATAAAGTATGTGAACTATTTAATAATTATTTTGAAAAATTAATTTATTAATAATTATTTTATTAGCTTTTCAAATATTCTCAATCAAATAATTACTTTAGATAATAATAATAATCCATTCATTTCAAAAATATATGATGAAAAAGATTTGTTTATAAATATGTGAAGTCTGTATAATTTAAGGTTGTATTAACTTTTTTTTTTATCAATTATACGTCTGTCTTTCAATTATATTTATTATAGAGAAAAAAAAGAAATTAAATTACTTAAGGGTATTCTGGTAAAAAAACATTAAAATAATACAGATATTAATAAAAATACTAGTAAATTTATTAAAAATAATAATTATGTTCACATGTATAGTTTAATCTTAAACCTTTATGTTTTAAAAGAAATGGAGTAATGAATTTTCAGTTTCTTCTAAGTGTATTACAGTTATTATATTTAATACATATGATATAGTTCTTCTTACTTTAAAGACAAGATTATATAAATCGATAATTATAATTAATACTTTCTCTCAGTCAAACATTTTGCATAGAAAAGTTTATTTTTAAATAATGTTTGGAAAGTTTAGGATTGTATTAATTAATTTTTTATTAATTTGTTTCTGGTGAAAATTTGATCGATTTCGATTAAAAATTTAAGTTCTAATCAAATTTCGACCAAGTAGATTCTTTTTATTTAGGCTAGCAAACTATTTTCAATCGAAAAATGCATGAGAATCGAAAATATCAAAATGCCACCGTGTCGAGAAATGTTAACAATGCAATATATCATTTCAGATTGGCAATCGAAAGCACTATTACTATTTTTGGTATTTTTTATTAAGAAACGTGAAGTAAAGAAATCAATAAAAGTGTCGAATTGAAAGAACAGTGCAGAATGTTCAATTGCAGAGAAATGTAAAATACGTAAACCTCAAATTTGCATTAAGTGTAAATGGCAAGGAATCGAAATTGCGGAAATGTAAATGGCAGAAAATCGAAATTGCAGAAATGTAAATGGCGAGGATCTTAAACGCATAACCTTAACTTGCATAAAAGTAAATTTTGCATAAAAGTAAATGACAAAGAATCAAAATGACAAAACTTAAAAGTTGATAACCGTAAATTGCAATGAAAGTAAATTACTAGGGAAAGTAGAGAAAGCGATAAAGATAATCAATGAAAACGGAAATCCAGAGCATTAGAAACTTCATGATGCGTCGTTCTCCTGTAGACTGTTCACTTGCACTTCTGTTGTCTCTGCCAATTTCCCCTCTTCCTCAAGTCTTCGCTTTATTTATAGAGCACCCTTCAAGTAACCTCCTAAAAGCAGTTAATAAAACTGTCACCACGATCCAACGTGCACGTCCCTTAGTTCCACGGTTTAGGAAACTGCATTCCACGTTCTCATGAGAGAACTACTCCCTTGATCTTCGATCTCTGCCACGGTTTAGAAACCGCTTCCCATATTCTATGTGCGCGTTAACCGTTCCCTCGGTCTCGATTTCAGACATCGAGTGTTTTGAATTATTTTGATTCCCCTTAATCTTAACATTACACCAGATTCTAATTTCTCGATTTTCTTCAACAATAGACATCAAATATTCTTCCTTCAATTCTCGATTTATATGTGTTTTCATCTTTGTGGTTACTGGGTGTTTCCTAACTGTCTTTTATCGAATTTCCAACCAACCATATGATCTTCGATATTTCTCTCTCTTATTTTTTTGATCTTGGTATCGATTTTTCTTTTACTAACAAATGCCCCCCTGGAAGAATATCAATTTTTATATTCTTCCAAATATGACTCCCGCCCTTAATCGTTCTTGAAACTCGAAATAACTCCTTAGGGTTTTTAGGGTTTCCGGGGTTTTAGGGTTTCTGGGGTTTTAGGGTTTTTCTACTTTATGTCACCTATCACATCACCTCTGCTGCCACGCTTTTAATTTAATTACCCGCTTCAAATTCGCCGTTTCACATATCCTACTCGGCTTCTTTAAATACTTTTATCAATTTTTACCCTTGTTTTTTACCACGAACCTCACTTCTCCTTCGTTTGCACTTCCTCATCTTCAACCTTTCGTCTTCCTCTTCTCTACCGACTGTAATGGCGACCTCCAAATCTTCTGATTTCTCTGCCCCACCACTTTCCTCGATGACCTCCAACCTAATAGAGATTAATGGAAAGAATTTTGCTCCGGTTCCTTTGATGGAAGAAGCCTCACAAAGGATTGCCGAGACCCAGGTACTTATCCCTTATGTCGCTGATAATGTAAGTTATGCGTTTGGTGGTCCTATCCGCTACTGTGACGGATCATTTTCTTCTTCCCTCAACCTTTCTTCAGAGAGTAAGGCTCTTATTCATTAGTCCGAGGTTCAAATTGATTTTCTAAATATTGTCTCCAAAGTATATCGAACAGGCCCTCCCCAATAAAAACCCTTGTACATTAGGTGGTTTGACCGAGTTAAAACTAAGTTTGGGAACCATTGGAGAGATGTAGGGATCTTCGATTTCCTACATCTGTCTCGATGTGATATGTCATTTTTAGATATGACCATGTTTTTATCTGCTGTTCATTTGTGGAATAAGGATTTACATGCACTGGAACTTCCTTGTGGTCCCCTTTCACCCACCCTTTTTGAAATTGCTGCAATTACTGGATTAAAGCCCACAGGGGAGAAATAGTATAAGGGTGCTTTCCCTTCGGATAATTCTTTAAGGTCAAAAATCGATTGGGAATCAAAGGCATATTGACATTTTCTCAAAAAACATTTTGTCAACAATCAAACAATAGCTGTTTCTGATGAAGAACATGTGGCCTTCCTGGTATATTGGCTTTGCACCCACGTCTTTTGCCCTCGATCCATCCAGATCTCGTCCCACCTTTATAATCTTGCCTATCTCCTCCACACTAGCCAACCACGGATTTGTTTAGCAAAGTTGTTATTGGCCCATGTTTATACTTCTTTTGATGAAGTCGTCGATATTTTGAATACCCCCAGGGCCTCAGGGAATTTTTCAGGTCCCATTTGGTTCATTCAATTATGGCTTACCTCAATTTTTGAAAGTATCCTCACTCCAACCTCCAACATTCCCCCAAATTTAAATTTGGAAGGTGCTCGATTGTCCTCTTGACACCCTCACCACAAATCCGACGAGACTAGTTATCGCAATTACCTAAGATTTTTGTTGACTCGATTTCATTTTGAGTCAAACTTGGCCCCCTTCACCGTATATCAAGGGAAAGTAAGTGACAAGCTTCGAGGGCCGGCATGGTTTAAGTCAAAATTCCCTGCTCTTACTCCCGGGTTACAATCAGAATTAGTCGAAGTGTGGAGCAATTACCTAACCCAAGATGTTCTGGTATCGGGTTTTCAATCGAAGTATCTTCAACTCGTCACTTATTATCCCCAGCTCTTCTCGCGGTAGTTTGGTTTGAGTTAAGCTTTACTCTTTTTCCCCCTCGATACCTCCTCAAGGTCCAAATTAAGTGAATCAACTGTTGGACGGGAGCTTGCCAAACTGTTGCCAAAAAACCCGATGCATTTTTACCCTTATACTTTTGAATCAAATTATTTATCTACTCTTGGTTTTTCTTAGTGGTGGACCAATTGGTTTTCAAATATTCATTCTAATTTTGACATAGTCCAATCAAAAATGACCGCTCGTCCTTCTCTCGTGTTGCAGGACAAATCAAAGGCGAAGAAAAGTACATACTCTCACTATCTCCAAATATCTCGATTCGAAAATTTTTATCGAGCATTCTACAACCCCTTGAAATTAGAAGAGACCTTTTATGATGTTGTTATTTCCCTAGTCAATAAAACAGATACTAACCGATCAAACCACAAAATAATCAATCCTCGAGGCAAAACCCCATTTGAAATGTATTGTCTCAACCATCTTCCCACTTTTCCTTCAGCTCCTTTTGGACTCGCCAAACCTTTAACTCATCCTAAATGAGTCCGAGAGTTAAGATCCTTAAAAGAAACTCTTTATCCCAAACCCAAGAATAAAGAGATTTCGATATCAAAACTGTCCTATTTCCCTTACCTAAACCTTCCTCAAAATCTTCTTCCTCCCTAGCTCGTCCATATCGACCGAGTCAAGATTTTAACTCCATCACCCTTTGGTGAGATTTTACTGCCTCTTTTAGAAGTATTTTTAATTTTCTTCACATTGCAAGCTAATTGTTTTTCTTTTTTCGACAGTTTCGAAACCTCATAAAACCGTCGCCTCCGAGACAGACTGGGAGTCTTCGGACGAGTCAGATCCATCGGCCCCCACTCAGAAGCGCAAGCATTCTGCCACCATTTCTTCATCTTCGAAAAAATCGAAGGTTTCTTTTTTATTCCTTATTATCTTATTTATTCAACTTTCTTTGTCTATAGCTGATTCACTTCTAATTTCAGAAACAAAAATCAAAGAAGAGTCCTCGATCCATTCAACCACCTGCTATAAATCCGTTATCGACGGACTTTAACACGGTAAGCAAAGCGGGCCAAACAACACTCACCACTCGTTCAAGTCACGTAAGACCCCTTTTTATGCAAATTTTATATACCTAGATTTCGACAAGGCCCATAACATGATTCCAAATCTCGATATTTTTAGGACCATCCATCGGCGACGATATCGACGAATGTCGATTATTTACTTCAATCATCAACGCCTATTCTTAAGGTACAACTCTTAAATTTTATATGTATATTTTTATTCAAATTTTTCACACGTTTCCTTTTCTAATCTTTGTTTCGATTCACAGCAACCCGAGGCTGTACAACATTCCTCTCCCGCACCAACGCCCCTTGATCCACCTTCCCCTGGTACTAATTTCTTCCTTTACTGCTCAATTCTACTTCATTCTTTATTAAGAGTTTTCGATTCACTCCCTTGAATAATTTCCTCTCCAGTAAATATCCCCATAATCCAAGTTCAAGATTCCCCTCCACCAATTGTTTCAGAGCAAACAACTTCTCCCCTTTTTGCGATGCCATCCGTCAAGTTGCTCTCAGCATCACTGCCCGACATAAGCGGTCCTGCTCCAGAAGATATGCCAGAATATCGAACTACTATCGAAGAAGATCCTTTCTCAATTCTCGATATTCTGCTGTCTAAAGAGGCCACTCCCTCGAGTCATTCATCCCAACCGCCCACGACATCGACCGAGGAAGCGCACCAGTTGATACAACGCTTTAGGTCCTTCTTCTAATCTTCGCCTCTAGAAGTTCTGGTGGAATCACGCAAAAAGAAACACTTTTTTCAAGAGATTCTCACTTCCATCGAAACATTCCCTGAAGACGCTCTCCCGAAGAGTTTCGATGTGGAAGTCGCAGCGGCCACCGACTTGTTCAACAGAGCTTATGCTGCAAGGAAGAAAAAGCAATCGATAGCGACCAAGTTAACTGACATTTCTTCCTTCCAGATTGAAAAGTCGAATTTACTGAAAACTCAGAAGCTCAATCTAGAAAAGGCGTTGACAGCACGAGCTTCAGTCAACAGTGAGATCGAAGAGTTGGAGAAGAGACTTCATCAGCTTAGATCGCAGGAGGAGTTCCTCACATCAGAGATAAATTCGATCAAATCCTCCGCAAAGGAAGTGGCGCTTTCCTTGGGGCAAAGCATGGAGCGAAGACGAAAAGTGATTGCTGAAGAAAATTCATTTTCCCTTTCTTGGATGCAATTGTTAACAGACTTTGATCAACTTAGATCTCAGTATTCAAATTTGGAAAACATATTTGAATTAATGTTGAATATTTACTTCCCTTATTCGAGGTTTATAATCTTTCAAGTATTTACCATTTATCGATAGCACTTTCTCTTTGTTGTACCAATCGACGATCGAATAAGCATTACTCGATAGTACTTTAACAATTTCGAAAGGTCCCTCCCAATTTGGCGACCATTTACCATAACTCTTACATTTTTTATCCATTGGCAAAATAGTTTTTCAAACTAAGTCACATTCATTAAATGTTTTCTGTCGAACTCTCTTATTATAGACTCGAGCGATTTGATTCTTTTGTAAAATAATACTATTCAACGCTTGCAATCTTATTTCATCGAGTTCGTTTAATTCATCATACATCAAGTTCCAATAATCACAACTGGGTAAATCATTTTGCTTTTGTATTCGAATTGACTCAATATTTATTTTGATGGGTAAGACAACATCGTGCCCATAAACTAATTTATATGGAGTATTTTGCAAAGAATCTTTCGGTGAATTTCGATAGGCCCACATAATTTGTAATAACGTTTCGAGCTAAGTTTTTGGTCTATTGCCAACATGTTTCTTTATTAAACCAATAATCACTTTATTGATTGCTTCGACCTGCCCATTAGCCTGAGCATAGTATGGGGTTGATGCTAATGACTGAATATTTCTTGATTCGGCATATCTAACCATCTTTTTTCTGGTAAAAACTGTCCCTCTATCAGTGGTAATAGACTGTGGGATCCCAAATCGATAAACGATATATTCTTCGATAAAATCAATTACATCTTGTTGATCAACATCTTTTAATGGAACTGCTACTACCCATTTTGAAAAATAATCGACAGCTACGATTATATATCTATGTCCCTTTGATGACTGTGAAAATATTTGTCTGATTAAATCAATGGCCCAACCTCTAAAAGGCCATGGTTTGATAATCGAGTGTAGTTCGCTAGCTGGAACTTGTTGTATAGGACCAAACTTCGGACATTCTTCGCAGGACTTAGCATACTCGATACAATCTTTTAAAATCGAAGGCCAGTAATATCCTTGTCGAGTTAACGTTTATCTCATCTTCTGTCCTGTCATATGAGCACCACATATTCCATTATGTACTTCAGCCATTGCTAAGTAGGCATCGTCATTCCCTAAACATCTAAGTAATACTCCATCGATACCTCTTTTATATAATTCATCATTCATCACAACGTATTTTACTGCTCGATATTTAATTTTCTTATCGATTCTCCCATTTGGATTTTACAAATAGTCTATAATCGATTTTCTCCAGTCTTGATCATCTAAGTCGTCGATCTGTAAAATTTCGCTTTCTTGGGTTAATTTTTCTTTTACTTGAATCATTTGTTGTAAATTTTCTAGAGATATCTTATACTTAGATGCGATTTGCGTCAACTCATTGGCTTCCCGATTAAACTCTCGAGGGACATATTCGAATGTTATGTCATCGAACATTCTGCTTAAAGTCATTGCTCTTTCCAGATATCTGATCAAATTGGTATTGATACACTTATATTCTTTTCGTACTATTTTTATCACTAGTTGTGAATCACCTCTTACAATTACATGTCAGGCTTTTAATTTAATCAAAGTCTCGAGACCTATAATCAAAGCTTCGTACTCAGCTTCATTATTCGAGCAAGTGGGCTTAATTTCAAATAATAACTTAGTTGGGACATTATTTGGTGAAATGATAAGAATTCTCACTCCTGATTTATCCGATGTACTCGATCCATCGAAATACATTATCCATTTACTGACTTTGATAAATAAATTATCAAATGAGTCAACTGTATGGTCTGCCATGAAATCGGCAATAACTTGACCTTTTACCGATTTCAAAGATTCGAAAGACAATGAAAATTATGTCAAAGCTAACACCCATTTTCCTATTCGATTATGCATAATAGGTTTCGACAACAGAAATTTCAAAATATTATTTTTGGAATAAACCATCACATCATGAGGCTTCATTACATATTTGAGTTTCGTACAGAAGAAATATAAGCACAATCCTAACTTTTCGATATCATTGTATCGAATTTCAGCATCATTTAAAATTCTACTTAGATAATAAACAACACATTCTACACCATTCTTATCCTCTTGTGCTAGTAGACTGGCTATAGTTCGATCTGATGCTGATACATATAGTTTCAATGGCTTGTTCCTCATTACTGGTATCAAAACCGGAGGATTTGTCAACATCAATTTGATCTGCTCAAAGGCTTCTTGATGTTCTTCCTTCCATCTGAAATCTGCTTCCTTTTTCAATTTTAACAAAGACGAAAAAACATAAGTCTTACCAGCCAAGTTAGAAATAAATCGTCTTAAATAATTTATTTTTCCCAAAAATGATTGTAACTATTTTTTAGTCTTTGGAGCAGAAGTATTTAATATAGTTTTTGCTTTGTTCTTATCAATCTCGATCCCTTTTCCATGCACTATGAATCCTAAAAATTCACCAGCAGACACACCAAAAGCACATTTCAAGGGATTCATTTTTAGTCCATATTTTCTCATTCTTTCAAAAAAATTTCTCAAATTACCTAAATGTTTATGCTTTTCTTTCGATACAACAACGATATCATCTATGTAAACTTGCATAAAATCATTGATCAAATCATGAAAAATTAAATTCATTGCTCTTTGATACGTTGCCCCAACGTTTTTTAATCCAAATGACATTACTATCCATTCATAAGTTCCCAATGCCCTCGGACATCGAAAAGCTGTTTTAGCTATATCATTCTGGGAAACAAAAATTTGATTATATCCTGAATAACCATCTAAAAGACTTAACATTTCATTACCAGCCACTGCATCTATTAGCATATCGGCTATTGGCATAGGATATTCATCTTTAGGAGTTGCTAAATTTAGATCTCGATAATCGATGCATACTTTCATTTTACCATTCTTTTTAATAACTGGAACAATATTAGAAATCCATTCGACATACCTGGCAGTCCTAATGAACTTTTCTTTCAAAAGTCTCTCGATCTCTTCTTTAATCTTACCCATCACCTCAGGTGCAAATCTCCTCGGAGCTTGTTTTATCGGCTTCCTGCCTTCGATGATAGGTAATCTATGTTCGACTAGACTTCGATCCAGACCAGACATTTCTTCATAATCACAAGCGAAACAGTCTTTATATTCTTCCAATAATGATATCATATCTTTTTTTATTTCTTTCTCGAGATACCTGCTAACATAAGTAGGTTTTCGGTCCTCTATACTTCCCAAGTTAATCTCTTCTAATGGATCTTGGGCTTCGACTTTTTTGTGGTTCGATGTGATGGATCTTTCAAAACCTAAAGGAGAATTATCATAAATGCAATCAAGTATGACTTGATCACTGTTATTTGCTACTACTGTCGAGTAAGTCGACTTATTTATTTCTATCCCAATACTACTACTTTCTTGGCTCTCCTTTTCCTCTTCGTATCTTCTTAATCGAGCCAAGAATTTCTCATAATCTTTATTCATTTTCATCGGCCACTTCGAGGCTGGTCCCCTCTTTAATCATGACAAACCCTTTTTTTCATTCATTTCCAAGAAACGCTCCCCGTGCAATTTTGAATTAAAGTCTTCGGCAGTCTCGAAGGTGAATGGTTGAGTGAGCGCCAAATTCTGCAATGACCGACCAACCTGAGATACAAATGTTACAAACTCGTGTTGATCCCCTGAAATTATCTCGAGATGTCCATCTCGATTCCACATAAACAACTTCTGATGAGCCGTAGAAGGCACGACTCCAACTCCATGAATCCACTCCCTACCAAGCAACGCATTAAAGTTGGCATGTGATTGGACCACTACAAACACGGTGGGCCTTGAATAAGTACCCACTTTCATGTCTAAAGCAATCATGCCTTCTGAGCTCGATGATTTCCCACTGAAGTCAGAAATCATGATATTATGCCTGACCAAGTCTTTTAATTCGATACCAAACCTCTTCAGCATAGTGATTGACAATATGTTCACCACTGCACCACCGTCAACAAGGACTTTATTCACCTTCTGTCCTTGAATTTCGATGTTCAATAGTAAGGGTTTCAGATGAAACCTCATTTCTTTTGATGGGGGATCGATAAAAGCAGCATCTCTATGAGGTACTTCGCATGATGCTTGTGTTACCCATGTGACTTTCGGTCTCATGTCTTCGGAATAGAAATCATCATCTCGATCGACGTGCCCTTGATACTCCTCATACTCACTAACATATTCCGCGGGTAATATCGATATTACCCCAACTTGATGTCCATCCCAACTACCTCCATTTTTGTCATCGACAAAGTCTCTTGCATATTGACCCCCAGTTGGTGCATTGCTTTCTTCAAAGTTTCTATAATTATTGATCCTTCCCCAGTAAGGGATCCTTCCTCCTCTCCTCCAAGGCCTTCCTCGAAATCTCCTTTGAAATGTAGGAAATCCAGTATTTGATCCCTCATCATATGAGAGTTTATCGAAAACATCATTATTTTGAAGTCTGCCCCTTCCTTCCCGAGGAGAATATATTTCTTTCCTAACCCATTGTTTCTGATTTCTACTGGCGCCAGAACCAACAGATTTCTGCTGACTTTCCAACACCGTGGCTTGGATGGTTTGATCTACTTTATCATTGCAGCTTTTATGTTGATTCTCTATTTTCTTGATCTGTCCTGCCCTGAAGGCCTTAGCAGTTGATCTGTCGAACACCGCACTGCATCGTGGACATAATGTCACTCCTTCATCCTTTTCTTTCTTTCTATTCAAAAACTCGACGAGGGAATCTTCTGATCGAGGATAGATTTCTCTTTCGAATTCTTTCTCGAACTCGCTTAGGTCGAACTCTATGTCTTCTTCTGACATATCTATTCTGACATGTCTGGGATCAATGTCTTCAGTAACATCGACCATACCTATAAAGGTCGAATTCATCAATCGGACATCTTCAGTCATGCCCGTTTGGGACTCGACATACCCTACTTGAACTTCGAATGGACTCGTATCCACTTTCATTGACATCTCCTCAAACTTCAATCTTCCTTGGTCGATCGCATCTTGGATCGTGTTCCTGAAATGTATACAATTATTAGTCCAATGTCCATAGATATTATGAAATTTGTAATATTTTCGACCATTTCTTTGTTCTGCAGAAGGTAATTTATGATCATCACTTAGCTTAATCTGTTTATCTTTCAATAAAATATCGAAGATTTTATCTGCCTTTGTTACATCAAAAGTATATGTGCGATTTGCCATTTTGTCTTTCACTTCATTTTTCTGTAGCAGTTTACAAATATATGGGGCTCCTACTTTGAGCTCAGCTATATTTACTTTCTCATCGACAAATTCTTTAATATCTCCTTCTATCCTGGGATTTTCCTCATATATATCATTTATATACGCTACCTTATCTTTCTTCATGGGTTTCTCAAATTTCTTGTACCTTTATTTCTCGTATTCGATCTGTTCCACTCTTCTCACTTTATCAGCGAACTGAGCCATATCATTCAATGGTAAATTAACTGACTTTTTCCTAATCGAGAATTCTAAGCCTGCGGAGACCATTCTAACTAACTCAAATTCAGGAATTTGAGTAAAACATCTCGACTTCATTTGTCTAAATCTATTCAAATAAGCATCTATGCTTTCATGATTGTATCTCTTTATATTCATTAAATCGATAAGACTTACTTGAGTTTCCCCCCTACAGAATTGCTCATGAAAGTTTCTTTCCAGCTGCATCCAATTGTGTATTGAATTCGGTGGCAGCGACGTAAACCAAGTGAAAGCATTCTTTGTTAATGAACTAGGAAAATATTTCATTTTTAATTCCTCGCTCATCGCTAGGTCCCCATATTCAATTTGGTATCGCACTACATGATCGATAGTGGATTCACCAATTTCTCCAGCAAACTTGGTAAATTTGGGTATTTTGTATCCTCGGGGTAATTCTGTCTCGAGAACCGTATTTGAAAAAGGAGAAACAAAGTATGGTTGATGAGGTGGTCTTAATTCCACTCCTTGAGGATTCATCCTTTATCCCATCAGGTGATTGTACTACATGTTGTTTTGATTATACATATTCTGACATCCCTCATTTAAATTTCCATAAGTATCATTCCTCACATGCTAATATTGATCGTTGTTTCGATTTCTCCTTAATAAATAAAGGGGATTGATATTAGCGTTTTGGTTAATGTTCTGATTGACATTATTTTCGACCCTTGTTTGTCGAGGTATCGCCAATGCATCCCCGATACGTGACATTTGGTCTGCTAATATCTCAAAACTAGTGGTAGTATTTTGAACTAATGGGTTTAGTACTGTAGTCAACTGTTGTGATAATATGTTAACCATCTCGAAATTGCTTTCGTCCATTTGCTGTCGAAGTACTCCTAATGAATTACTGGAAATTCCAGTACTAGCGTTTTCGATAGTCTCAAAATTGGATCGATGATAATCTCTATCGAATGTATATCTCCCGTGATCCAGATTTGCTCTGTGATCCAGGTTTGATATTGGAGGCGTCTGTTGTGTTCCTAAATTTTGCACATTCCCTGAATTCTGGGGTGTTACTAAATTTTGAGATACCCCTAAATTTGGGGATACTCCAAAATTTTGAGGCATGCCTAAGGTTTGAAATGTTCCTAAACTTTGGGGCATTCCTAGGTTAAATCTCGTACTTCGTTGTATTGAAGAAGTACCAGTCCCATTCATATTATTAATAAAAAATACAGGCGGTCTTACACTCATATGCGGACCTACATATGTTGTTACGGGATTCCCCGTAGTTTGTATATTGTTTGACATTACAGTGCTAGACCCTAACAGAGTGTTTACCGATGTGCCTGAGCTTTGTTTAGCACTCACAGGTATCGACGTATTCACAGTTGTTGATATTACGGGCATATTCCCATTGTGAACTTGCCCCCCAGTGTTTGGTAAATGTGAACTGTTAGGAACAAGACAATAATAAAGGAAAGAATGAAGGAGAGAAAATAAACGACACAAGAATTTTAACGTGGTTCGGCTAAAATATGTATGCCTACGTCCACGACTACACTAGGAAGTATTTTTATTTCTGTGTATATCTCAAACTTTACATAGGGTTGCTTATATAACAAAATAGAGAACCTCATCTCACAATCCTAATCGATGTGGGACTAAATCAAGCACCATAATACTAACAATTCTCCCACTTGGAGTTTGATTTACGTTACCACCTAGTGTAGTGCCTTCATCATCAATTTACTCGAAGGCCAGTTGAGGCAATGCAAAGCCTCAACTTAGTTGTTGTAACAGTCGTGGTCAACATATCGACGGGATTCTCTCGCACCTGGAATCTTCAACAAACTCAAGTCTCCATCATTTATCAGTTTCGATAAAATGATACTTCAATTCAATGTGCTTACATCTCGGAATGAAGGATTGGATTTTTAGCAAGACAAATAGCACTTTGATCGTCACTAAACAACGGAGAACCATCTTGTTCTCTTCCTAATTCTTTTAGAGGTTCTTCAACCATATCATCTCCTTCGCCGCTTCGAGATAGCTACATACTCGCTTCAGTGGTTGAGAGAGAGACCCTTCCTTGAAGTTTAGACTTCCAACCGATAGCTCGTACCACCCAATGTAAAAATATAACCCGTTGTGCTCTTTCTACCGTCAAGATCACCTCCCAAGTCCGCATCGAAAACCCCTGTAAAATGAGATTACTTCTCTTGAAAGACAAATGCATCTTTGAAGTGCCTTTCAAATATCTCGAATATCCACTTCACTCCTTCCCAATGCTCCTTTCCTGGATTTGATAGAAATCTGCTCACAACTCCCACTCGCATGTGCTATGTCCGGTCCGGTGCAAACCATAGCATACATCAAGCTTCCTACCTGCAGATGCATATGGCACTTTAGACATGTGACTTTCTTCTTCTTCTCGTTTGAGAAGATTGCCTCTTTGAAAACTTTAAGTGAGTTCCCAAAGGTGTATTCCTGGTTTTAGCATTCCCAACATTGAATCTGCTAAGCAATTTTTCTATATATTTTTCTTGAGATAAGTTCAAAATACCTTTATCTCTATCTCGGGAGATTCTCATACCAAGAATTTGCTTGGCTGGACTAAGATCCTTCATTTCAAAGCTCTCGACAATTGTTTCTTCAACTTGTCAATTTCTGCCATATTAGCTCCAACAATCAACATGTCGTCAACATATAAGGCAAGAATGATATAGCTATCAACATATTTCTTCACATAACAACAGTTGATCTTCTTCACATCTCGCGAAATCCCGAGTTTCTCATAAACTCATTAAACTTCTTGTACCATTGTCTCGGCACTTGTTTTAATCCGTACAAACTTTTATGAAGCTTGCATACAAGATTTTCTCCGCCTTGTACTTCAAAACCTTTTGGCCGTGTCATAAAAATTTCCTCTTCAAGATCCCCATGTAAGAATGCAGTTTTGACATCTAACCGCTCCAAATGAAGATTTTCTCGTAGCTTACTATACTCAAGATAACTCGATGGTAGTCATCTTGACAACAGGAGAGAAAATTTCTGTGAAGTCAATTCCTTGTCTTTGTTGGAACCCTTTCACTACGAGTCTAGCCTTATATCTTTTGCCGCCATCTGGTTCTTCTTTCAACCTATAGACCCACCTGTTTTGCAAAACTTTCTTTCCTTCCGGTAGCTTGGTTAAAGACCATGTTTTATTCTTCTGAAGGGACTTTATCTCATCTTCCATTGCTAGCTCCCACTTAATAGATTCATCTCCCCGCATAGCCTCAAAAAAATGCTCTGCTCACCAACGATCAGTCAACAACAAATAATGCAATGAAGGGGAATACCTTTGTGGTGCTACAATTGTTCTGCTAGATCTTCTAACCAAGATTTCAGGAGTTGTCGACTCTACTATTTGTTCAGGTTCTGTCTCGGGCTCTGACATAGGCTCTACTTGTATATTCTGCCTTCGGTTGACTACATCACTTTCTCGAAATTTCTTCTAATGATACTTGCTCTAGTCGTTTATTTACATTTGCAGATTCTCGCAATCCCGTCTCTATAGAACATGTTTTCATTAAAAGTAACATTTCTACTTCGATAATTTTCTTGTTTTGGTCATCCCAAAACCTGTAGCCAAACATGTCAGATCCATAACCAATGAAATAACAACGGTTTGCCTTAGGGTCCAATTTATCTCTACTATTAGAGTCTAACATAACATATGAAGCACAACCAAAAACTTTCGGATGTGAAAGATTTACCTCTTTCCGGACCATACTTCTTCGGGTAACTTATAGTCTAAAGGAACCGATGGTCCTCTGTTTATGAGATAGGTCTGCTGTGTTTATTGCATCTCGCCCAAAATACCTTGGGTAATCCTGATCGGATTCTCATACATCTTGCTCTCTCATTCAAGGTTCTGTTCATTCTTTCTGCCACACCGTTTTGTTCCGGTGTTCCTGGAACTGCCTTGATCATTCCGATCCCATTCTCTCGAACAAAACTCCTTGAATTGACTACCGTCATATTCTCCACCATTATCGGACTTCAAACATTTGACCTTTAAACCTGTTTGAGTCTCAACCTCCTTTTTCCACCTTTTAAACACAGAAAACACATCGATTTATTTTTAAGAAAATAAACCCATACCTTTCTTGTAGAGTCATCAATGAAGGTTAGATAATATTGTGAACCTCCAAGGGATTTCACCGAAGCTGGCCCCAAACATCTCGTATGCACTAGTTCTAGTCTTTCAACTTTAGACGACTTACTTGTTTTTGAGAAACTAACCTTTTTCTCGCTTTCCAAAGATACAATGTTCACAAGGTCCAACGTCAACATGCTTCACGTTAGGTATTTTACCTTTTGATATCATGAGCTTCATTCCTTTCTCACTCATATGCCCAAGCCTCGATGCCATAAGGAGGAATTGTTGCCAACTTCTGCAATCGATATCATATCCTCATCTCGCAATCATGTAGAGAGATCCTTGCTTCTTTCCACGAGCAACAACAAGATTACCTTTCATTACCTTCCAATGTCCATCTCCAAAAGTGGTGTAATGTCCCTCATCATCCAACTGCCCTATAGATATTAAGTTTCTCTTTAAGGTTGGAATATGTCCGACATTATTCAAAGTCCACACGTTTCCATTAGAGGTTCCGATGTTAATATCACCTCTTCCTATGATATCAAGAGATTTTCCATCTCGCAAGGTAGACCTTCCCAAACTTTCCAGAAACATAGTTAGATAATAGTTCTAAGGAAGGTGTAGTATGAAATGACGCACCCGAGTCCATAATCCATGAGTCAATAGAATTATCTAAACTACATAACAAGTGCATCTTCAACTTCATCGAGTCGTCGCATTTGCCGATTGATCATCATCTTGCTTCTTGTTGTTGTTGTTGTCCTTCTTTGGAGCCCTACACTCGATTTGAAAAGTGGCCCTTTTTCCGACAATTCCAACAAGTGATATCATTCCGGACTTTTGCTTGTGATCTCCCTCTCGGATTTTGATCTCGCCTCGGCCTTGATTACGACCTTTCGGCAACTTCTTCCTCTAGTTTCAGTACTCAATGCCGAACCTGAATTAGAACTGAAAGATTCTACTGAATTTTTCCTGCGAACATCTTCGCTTAAGATCAAGTCACGGATGTTATCAAGCTTCAACTTGTTATTGCTTGCAGAATTACTTACTGCAGAATAGCTTGCACCCCAACTTTCCGGTAGAGATGATAATAAAATTAATGCTTTCACCTCATCATCAAATATTATCTCGCACCGATGTCAACTGCGCAATAATTGCATTAAATTCACTAATATGATTAGTAACCGAGTTACATTCACCCATTTTGAGGTTGACTAGCCTGCGAATCAAATGCACTTTATTGGCTGCAGAGGGCTTCTCATACATATTTGACAACGCCTCGCATCAAATCTACGGTTGTCTTCTCGTTCATGATGTTGAACGCAACATTCTTGGCTAATGTCACCGGATCACACCAAGCGTCCGCCGATCTAACAACTCCCATTCTCGATCGCTCCATGTCGGTTGGCTTCGCCCGTCAAGGGTAGATACAACTTCTTCTCGATACGAGATAATCTTCCATCTCGCATCTTCCGGAACCCGAAGTCACCGCCATCGAACTTCTCGATCCTCACCTTTCCTTCTTCCAATGCCATTGCTCTCACTCGCTTTCGAAGAAAGCTCCCACTCGCTTCTCTAAACCGAGATTCCCAAGAAAAAAGACCAAATCTTTTCTCGATGTGGAAGATCGGACAAAGCTGCAACCACAGAGCATACTAAGAAAATTGGCTCTGATACCAATTGTTAGGAACAAGACAATAATAAAGGAAAGAATGAAGGAGAGAAAATAAACGACACAAGAATTTTAACGTGGTTCGGCTAAAATATGTATGCCTACGTCCACGACTACACTAGGAAGTATTTTTATTTCTGTGCCTGAGCTTTGTTTAGCACTCACAGGTATCGACGTATTCACAGTTGTTGATATTACGGGCATATTCCCATTGTGAACTTGCCCCCCAGTGTTTGGTAAATGTGAACTATTTGGAATCTCATTGTTATTCTGATTATGTGGTGGATTTTGACTCATTCTTAATACTCATCCACTCCTTAATCTCATACACTTTCGAACTAACCAATTGTTTGTGTTTTTCGACACAACACCCCCTACCTGGCGCACCAATTTGTTTCTGGTGAAAATTTGATCGATTTCGATTAAATCGGAAATTTAAGTTCTAATCAAATTTTGACCACATAGATTCTTCTTATTTAGGCTAGCAAACTATTTTCAATAGAAAAATGCATGAGAATCGAAAATATCAAAATGCCATAGTGTCGAGAAATGTTAACAATGCAATATATCATTTCAGATTGGCAATCGAAAACACTATTACTATTTTTGGTATTTTTTATTAAGAAATGCGAAGTAAAGAAATCAGTAAAAGTGTCGAATTGAAAGAAAAGTGCAGAATGTTCAATTGTAGAGAAATGTAAAATACGTAAACCTCAAATTTGCATTAAGTGTAAATGGCAATGAATCGAAATTGCGGAAATATAAATGGCAGGAAATCGAAATTGCAGAAATGTAAATGGCGAGGATCTTAAACGCATAACCTTAACTTGCATAAAAGTAAATTTTACATAAAAGTAAATGACAAGGAATCAAAATGACAAAACTTAAAAGTTGATAACCGTAAATTGCAATGAAAGTAAATTACCAGGGAAAGTAGAGAAATCGATAAAGATAATCAATGAAAACGGAAATCCAGAGCATTAGAAACTTCATGATGCGTCGTTCTCCTGTAGACTGTTCACTTGCGCTTCTGTTGTCTCTGCCAATTTCCCCTCTTCCTCAAGTCTTCGCTCTATTTATAGAGCACCCTTCAAGTAACCTCATAAAAGCAGTTAATAAAACTGTCACCACGATCCAACGTGCACGTCCCTTAGTTCCACGGTTTAGGAAACTACATTCCACGTTCTCATGAGAGAACTGCTCCCTTGATCTTCGATCTCTGCCACGGTTTAGAAATCGCTTCCCATATTCTATGTGCGTTTAACTGTTTCCTCGGTCTCGATTTCAGACATCAAATGTTTTGAATTATTTTGATTCCCCTTAATCTTAACATTACACCAGATTCTAATTTCTCGATTTTCTTCAACAATAGACATCAAATATTCTTCCTTCGATTCTCGATTTGTATGTGTTTTTATCTTTGTGGTTACCGGGTGTTTCCTAACTGTCTTTTATCAAATTTCCAACCAACCATATGATCTTCGATATTTCTCTCTCTTGTTTTTTCGATCTTAATATCGATTTTTCTTTTACTAACACAATTATATTCCTATCTTTTAATTATATTTATTATGAAGAGAAGAAAAATGTATTATTTTAATTATTGAAAAAAGGAATATTAAGATGACAAAGATATCAATGAAAAAAGACTATTAATTTATTAAAACTAATAAGAATTAAGACTTATATTAGTTTGTAACTAATCTTAAATATGATATCGAAGTAAAATTGATTATCCCAGCTAATACTAAATGCCATAATTATAAATATTATATATGTTTTCAAGGTAACGATTATTGGAATTAATTAAGCTATAAATTATTATTTAATATATTTATAACTATTATTTTAATATTTATTTAATTTTTCTATATCAAAACTTTGGAGATGCTCTGCATAGTAGGTGAATTGTCTACTTTGACTATATATCAAAATATTATAATTACATTTTAAATATATTTTTTATTTCTCAATTAAATTGTATTTTAAAAAAATACAAGTATGTTATTTAATATTTTAAATAAATATGCATAAATTAGTCCTACTTAAATATGAATATGAAATCTATTTTTTAAAGATAAAGAATTAAAAAAATATTGTATTTTTCAGAACTATTTTTTGTATTTTTTTTAAACGACTACAGAAAAAAATTATATTAAAAATTTAAATTATATTTAAACCTATAAATAATTATTTTTGTTAGTAAACCAACTTACCTTATGGAAAATATTGGGAACTATATTGTTTGATACATCAAAGTATTAAGAGAAAAAAGACAATGTAGACTAAATAAAAAATTTATTTAATTACTAAGAAAATAAATAATATAAATTAAAAAAATCTTTAATTTAAAAAAATAATGATTACATATTATATATATATGATAATACTTTTATTTTATTTATTTTAATGTTAATTAAAATACATTTTATAATTTTAAATTAACCATAAAAAAATATATACAAATAGGATTAATTTTTACAAATTTTTTATTCATTAAATACAATTAGAAACATTAAATTCAGTTACAGGCGACTATAAACTTTAAGTTTCTGTATAAATCCTCCTTTATATATATATATATATATATATATATATATATATATATATATATAGTAAACAAAAATAGTAGTTATTTTTCAGTTTTGTAATATTATTTAAAATAAATTATATAATAAAAAAATTTACTACTTATAATTAAAATTGTCCAATTAATATTAGTCATAAATTATATAAAACCATTGCAAAATTATAATTTTAGTTAATGACCAGAAGAAAATGTGTTTTCCTTTTGCACAATCATCTTCAAGACGAAGTTGCTTATATAAATTTTAATAAAATTTATACTTTTTTAAATAATTATCTACTCAATTAAAAGTATGATTAGTTACTTTTTAATATGATATTAAATTTAAAATTACACATTTGGTATTTTATTTTATTATTATTATTATTCAATTATTTAGTTCTTTTAAAGTTCAGTTTAGTTTCTTCCATATTTTTAATTTGGTTAATTTAGTCATTCCATCAAATTTTAAATTAAAATGGTTTTTAATTTTTACATAGCTGTTGTTACTGTAGGTACTGACTTCGATGTGTTTTTCATGTATAATTAATTTTGTTATTTAAAAATTAAGATTTAAATATGTTTTGGGTGGTAAACTTTTTCGAATTTTTACTTTCAAATCCTGTACAATTTTTTAAATATATTTCTTTTGTTTATGTACTTCTCTTTTATTAGCAATTTTAATTTGTGCCATCATCATGGAGTATGATGAACTAATCACAAGTAAATTATTTTTCTACACTTCATCTTTGACATTTCATCACCTTGTTTGATATCATCGAAAAATTCGAATGAAAATCCATAAGTTTGAGAAATTATTCATCATTATTTAATCTGAGAATATGAGTGGAGAGAATAATGATTTGAAATCTGAAAAAGAATTAGAAAAAAAATATAATAAGAAAAGAGTAATTTTATTTGTTTAATGCAATTCTCCATCAATGTGTTACATAAAAATGTTATACTCTAAGCATTGCCAACTACATATGCACTCACTCGCTTCATTGCACCTACCCGATGCTTTGGTTCCATATTTTTTGGGACAGTCACTGAAACAGTTTTCTTCACAGTAGTCGTATAATCTCACTTCACATATTCTTGCCTCTGTCACTTTCAATGGCCCTTCATTTTCTACACAACACACAAACACCAATGCTCAATATATCATTAAACTATGAATGTGTTATAACCTAGAATCTTATGTTAAAAAAAATAAAATTGTAAGATTTAAATTGTCACCAACTTGAAAGCGGAACATACCAATCCCAATGGAGACAACAAGCAGAAGAAAGAGAATTGAAGAGAACACCTTCATCTTAATTTCACTTCACAGTAATCACTCCTTGCTTCGATTATGTCTTACTTTGTCAGTTTCTTTATGAAACTATTCAGAAACACACGTATACATAGTGGTTAGTCATGTAATGTTCTTTGAACAT